>OY747133.1:671786-3071786 GCA_963556465.1 Berberis vulgaris
GGAGACTCATTATCAAGAAGTTCTCTAATGAGCTCGTCTTCTGAACCTTCATACCAGTTAAGTTTCTGTTCCTCCATTATTGTCATTGAGAACAATTGAGTATTTTATATATATCTGCACTGCACTGCATGAAATGAAATGAATTAATGAGAAGATGGTAGGATGGTTTTATGAGATAAAAAAGGAGTGTGTTTGTGGAGTAGATGGAGAGGAGGTTGAGATAGATAATACTTACATGCTCTCACCTTCCTATCTTCTTCTTTGAGTGTTTTACTAAGCTTGAAACAAGGGAAATGTAGGATTTATAGATAATATAGGTTGACTTTGGAGAGAGTTCCAAAACCTCATTAAATTTACTTGCTTGCAATTCCACAGTACCCCATCTCTTGTCTTCCTCTCTCTATAGGGTGTTGTTTGTTTTCTTCTAATTTGTTTGTGAATGAGGGCATGATGTTAAGGTGAACCAAGACCACCTGACCCAATCACCCTTATTTTTAACTAATTATGGGGGGAAAGTCAACCACTAAAGTAAGAGGAGAGATCTTAGAATAATCTCACTTTGTTTTCACTTATAAGATATCCTTTAGGATAATCTATGCTGAAGATGAAAACAATAATGTGTTGCATTAGTTGATAGATATGTATTAGAAATTTTTTGACCACATTTGAATAATACAACACATTGCCTAGTGCATTTGGTAGTGTATTTCCTCCCTTGGGGTAGGATGTGGATTTGAGTAAACCTAGTCGCCTAGTGCGCTTAGCGTCTAAGCATGCATATGGAATTGATTAACAATGTATCGAAAGGGAAAATGATCTTTTCGTGCATTGGTGAAACCTCTTCCCCGCCCATATTAATTGCATATATTTCGTGAAAAAATATCGCAGGAAATTAATTGGCAGGACGACTTTAACATATTAATTGCATATATTTCGTGAAAAATATCATACGTAAAGCTTCGTTCTTTTTTTTTTTCATAAGAAATTTGGTATTGCCTTATCTTACTATTTCATTTGTATGGATCTACATTTCCAAAATGTGCAATATGAATATAGCTTTTTTTAGGAGGGTAGATAATTAATACTCCTAATAAATGAGTTATATACACCCTTTTGGTAGAAACTTCAATTGATTGCAAAAATTTTTAAAATGTTCCATCCTTTTCACATTGTGGTCCTTCATCAAAATGCATTAATTTACATTTTAGAACCCTAAAATGGGGGGTTTGTAAGTACATTTTTAGGTCTTAAAATTAAGGGTCTCTAAGTCTGTTTTAGGTTTATTGTCTAATCAAGAAACATAAGTGTCCCATTTCATCTCCCTCCTTTAAATGAATCAAATACTTTATGTTGATTCGTATCTAGAAAATGTGTATTGTATTCATGGAAATACAATAAATACCCATAATGTAACTTGCCAAAATTTTCAGTGTGGCATAAGTTATTAGGCACAATGTCTAATCATCTTAATGAATGTCTCCCCTCCTCCATTATTAGGGCTTGCGTGCAAGAATGTTAACGGTAGGGTTGTGAATTTTTTTTTTTTTTTTTTTGGATAAGCCTGATTGAACTAAGTCGACTTGAACTGTTTTACATAAAATATTTGGTTGATTCGATTAGTTTGGTGTAGGTTTGGATTCTTTTTTTTAATCTCTTAACCCCTCCCACCTTGATGCTCCAGGTAGTGTTCGAATCTTATACTTATAATTTCATCCATCATAGGCCTATTACTGAGCTAGTATCTCATTGGAACCAAACCGTGCACATCCCTACTCCTCCACTCGAGGATAATTAGGTAAATTAAGCAAGGTGAGGATGTATCATTGAGAATTGAGAGAGTGAGTCAGCTGTCCTCTCAAGTCTCACCTAGATAGATCCTGCGTGGGTTTGACTTAGAGAGAGTCATAGAAGAGGACAAGTGGTTGACTGTCAGAATTGGTTCAGATTAGCAAAGAGGGCGTAGGTTAAGCCGCGGCCACGAGTTTGTCCTACGTACACCCGTATCTTTATAAAAGTCAATGCCTTCTAATGTGGGCCCAAGAGGTTTGACAAATGGAACAAGTGACACGTGGTTGAAGGGGTCCATGATCACGGGTTGGCGGTGATCGGGTTGAGTTGTCGCTGTTTTGTTATGAAACATATAGAGAGGATTGACGGTAACTTAACCTAATTATGGTTGTAGGCAAAACCAAAGAGTGTGGAGTTGTCGTAATCTTCGATCATTTGTTGTTTCAATGTGTTATAAAAATCAGCATCTCCATGAATCGAATTCAAAAATGCTAGGAAACCATGTTTCTGCAATTATGTTTTGTAATCAGGACGACGTGGCGTGATCTCAAAAGAATGATGAAATGCTCAAAAATTTTATGTGTATCTTGATGTTGTAAAAAACTTCTCTAAAGATGTCACATCATTCTGGTTGCAAAACATGATTTCCTAGCCTCACTCTATCGAATTTGGTCATTTTACATTGGATTCTTAAAGGTAGATTTATCGAAAATCATGTGGTTCGTCAAAAGTGTTAGTTTGTTATTAGTACATTGTGTTGTTTTCCACGAAAGTCAGGATTCTTTTTCTTGAAGTTTTCAGTACCTCTTTTTAAAATTCACAATATTATTAGGGTGTTATTTTTTTTTAATCGCATGTTTTACTAAAATCACCCAGTTACTGACAAAACTTCATGTTTAGGCTTGCGTTTTCTAAAATCACTCAAATCACACTCCAAACTAAATTAAAGATTCTCATTTTCATTGACCTAAACTCTATCTTCAACTAAAACCAAATGGCCAGTTTGACAACTTACAACTGCAAACCTATGAACTTCTCACGACTCACTACCCACGGCACCCTCTTTAATCTTCAATGATTTAGGATTCTAGTTCTACAACTTCTTGTTCTTTCCATCTCTAACAATCTCCATTTCGTCTCCTTCCTCTCTCAAACGGTCCAAGTTGGTCTTCTCAGACATGGAAAAATGAGTCATGTTCTTTCCATCTCTAACAATCTCCATTTCGTCTTCTTCCTCTCTCTCTCTCCCTCTCTCTCGAACGGTCCAAGTTGGTCTTCTCAGACATTGAAAAATGAGTCAGTAGTTTAGTCATTTCATCGTAAAAGGACCAGATCTAGTCGTTTAAATACTAAAAAGTTGACCAGATCTATTAAGTTTGCTCGAATGAAACGTATGTTTGAGGTAAGTTTACAGCACACGGTTAATTGAGATGAGCCCCAAACGTCAGACATCATCTTACTACCACCAAGTTACCCTTGCAACCTTAGGCCTTTCCTATCGACATAAATGGAAAAAAAAAAAAGGATTTGGACGAGGCTGGATATCCAAGGCTAGAAAGATCGATATCGAAATGAATGTGGACGAGAATATAACGCTACTCTGCAACCTCGTGTCGAAATTTTGTTCACAAACCATTAACGTGTAGAGTGGGGTAAGACTGGTAAGGAGGACTGTTAATAAAGCAATGAACTCTTAATTTCCATTAATGGCATGTCTAAGGTCTCTTAAATTTTGGATCCGATTAAGATCAGGTTTGTGATCAACACGGCTAAATGGATTTGTCTTGGGCTTGAAAAATGAAGTTTGCACCATCCTTGAGCCTTGATCTAGTTTGTTTTGTGGATTAGGGGTTTGGAGGATCTCCAAATCTTTATATTATAAATAATGAACCAAATACAATCGCTCATTCGTTCCCTAGATACATCATTGTTACTCACTGAATGAAAAAGTAGCTATTAGGCTGACCCAAATGGACCTAATTTGCTGTCTTTAAATTGGACCCAATCCAGCCTTTTTGGGTTGTGTTTTATGTCCAAACTTTAACCCAATATCAGATTCCCTTTGTGTCAAGTCAAGCCCGAATTTGAAGTAGCGTTTATGGGCTTGGCAAACTGTATTGGGCCTTAAATTAGCCCACCTAATGTGCTAGCCCGTTGGCAAACCAGGTTAGGAAGCAGAGGTTTTTTTTTTTTTTTTTTTTTAATTGGGTCATTGACAATTTTTATTTATTTATTAATCCATGTCTGAAGGCTACATGACTGACCCTATAGGGTTAACCAAACCAGGCCCGAAGGCTACAATATTGTTGTCACTTAAGACATCCATCTCGCATAGAGACTTGCTTTCGCTCCGATTCATCGCCTCCACCTTACATGAAGACTCGCTTTCGCTCCGATTTAGTTCATCTAAGCAGCTGCATTCAATACTCGAAGGCTTATCAACGGCGGAGCACATGTGTTCCTAATACCCGAAGGCTTACGAAGTTGATTTTGTATTGTGGACAAATTAAATATAATGTACCTTATATCAATCACACACTTGTTAACAACAGATATTTAAACTTTTAACAAACGCTCCTGCAGCATTACTGTTTGGCCTACACCTCAGTTCAAACAATTCATCTGGACATTTTTGTGTACCGTTGAACATGAAATCCACATCATTGTTTCCACATGTTTTTCGTTTGTATCAGGCGTGGCTAATGCTGAAACCACATCAGCGAATCAAATCACACAAAAAAATTGTGTTCGATAGTAGGTTGTACCTCTTGGCAACGATGACATCTGTGGCATTGCCTCGTTCACAACTCACCCTAACATGGCTGGCAATCGGGCCCTCCACCTGCTTGACAAAAATTTTCCGGATGAATTCCATCATGCATGTCCACATGAACATGAAGAACACCTGATCTTGAAATCTTAGCTAGGATTGTGAAGTTGTGGAGTTGTGAAGTAGTTCAGTTCAATCATCTCTCCATTTCAGTCACCACCACACATTCACACAAACATATGAAATGCTACTTTGATTTCAAAGCTAAATTTTTGCAAAATATAGGAGAGGAGAAGACAATGATGTTGATTTTTGTTTCTTTGTAAACCTCCCAAGTCTTTTCACTAGTTCATGTGATAATATGATTGGATGACATACTTGATTAGATCATCAAAATCAATTTTGTATTGGTTTTTCAATGGAAAATTCTAGGGGTCGAGGGAAAGGGAGCGAGGGATGGGTGTAACCACCCATCCTTCTCGCGATGAGCGCTCGCGCGCATCTCCAACACGATGCGCTCATCCCGAGGAGGATGGGTAGTTACACCCATCCCTCGCCCCTTTCCCTCGCTCCCTCCCTCGCTCTGTAGCAAAGCTCTTTTTCAATATATGGTTGTGTTTGATTTTCGGGTGTTTCCTGGAAAGAGAAATATTTTTTTTTTCAAAAATTGAGTTTTCTGTTTAGGTTTCTTTTCTGAAAAGTTTTATCCGTTTGATACTTTCACTCGCTGATAACTCTCTCATCGATTCAAAGC
Source organism: Berberis vulgaris (assembly GCA_963556465.1). Classification (NCBI taxonomy): domain Eukaryota; kingdom Viridiplantae; phylum Streptophyta; class Magnoliopsida; order Ranunculales; family Berberidaceae; genus Berberis; species Berberis vulgaris. The sequence goes on from OY747133.1 coordinate 677,099, forward strand.
CCTCAAGACTTACAATGTCTGAACATTCAAAGCTTTATTAAACAAATTCTTCTCTTCTTTGCAATAATTCCTTCACAAAATATAAATGCTATTTTTAATAAATTTTTTTCCTTGGTGAAAAATAATTTTGAATTCTTTTTTCAAAGAAATCTTTATTTGCTTTGAAATTTTTTCCAAAAATCAAGCACACCTAGAGTTATGTTTTTTTTTTCAGACTGTGTACTGATCCTCATCCTCATCATCCTTCTTATTATTATTATTATTATTATTATTATTATTGTTATTTATTTTCACGAAGGGTTGAAGGGATCTGTCAAAGACAACTTGTTCGGGTAGAGATGATCACATCAAATACATACATCAAAGTCCCGATGATAAATGACGCCAAGAAAGTTTATCTAGGAACGAATTCGTACATTCAAAGTTTCTTCTAAGAGGTTGCGAATGAGGTGATGGAATCCAAGTATTCTTTTTTTCATCAACGTGGTATTAACAAGATATGTTTTTGCTTGTGTAGATCGAGCAATTTTGTCCATCCACTTTTATGAAAATGATCGACATCACTTGCATTTTTTCATCCACAATTTAGGTATTAAGGTTACTAGCATTTCCACATAATTAGGCTGGATATTGTAAGTGATGTTCACTTTCATTGAAAATGAATGCACATTGTTGAAGGAAAAATGCACGTGAGGTTGCAAATCTGGACTTTTTGACACCAGACGTATAAATATCTGAAGCGAAAATAACCTCCATTCCCACCATGGTACACCACACAAATTCGATCTTCGTATTCAAGCACAAACACACCAGCTTCTTTGCATCGCATGAAGAAAAAAAATATATTCTCCTTTTTGGATTTTTTTTTCCTTGTATTACATATATATATATATATATACACGATAAACTAGACTACATTAGGATTGTTTGGTGACTCTAAAATTATGATTTTCAAATCTTGGACGGTAATACTATTACCTACAAGTCTTATCAACTAAGTTATCAATCATAGTTGAGATTAACATTATATGGAAAGTTTCCTCTTGGGCCTTGTGTTCATCTTCAATGGTAATCCTCGTTTGGGCACAGGAAATGGTACATATTGTATCCCATCCTCATCTCCCTCTACTTCCCACCTGAAATTGAATCAGAAAAAAATGAAAATTAGTAAAAAAAAAATCGATGTACTCTGATCTGGACCTACACCAGCTGGATAAAAAAATCATTGGATTCAATGGCCGCAATGTCTGTCACATCTGAAGCATAGTGAGCAATCATCACAAATTATTGCCATGGAGTAGAATTTGTTTTGAGTTATATGTACAACCAAGAAACAGCTGCACTGAATGTGATGTGTTAAGACCTCCCTGGTCTCAGACTTGCAGTCAAGTGATTGTATGGTATTAGATTCCATTGCAATTCAAATCGCAGAGATGGGATATTTATGAAAACTCATGTCCTATGTTGAGTTTCGCATGCAATTTAGACTATACATCCTTGAAACCTCTCTTCGATGGAGGTATACAGTTATAAGTTTCAACCAAAATGTACAAGTAGATGTCAGAGTTAGTAGGTGAGAGAGGCAACAATTTGTTTTGGTTTCTGTCCATATCGACGGACAATCTCAACCCCACTGCATACATCAAAAACTTTCGATTGATACAAGCCAAGAACTAAACTTCTCTCATCCCAACTTTAATCCATCACCTAGGTGGATTGAGACCCGATGATTTTAAGTCTACATGTTATTAGATTTATCGTCAGACAAGACCTTTTTATGTTATGATTCTGCATTTGAGGAAGGTAGAATTCCCACGAAAACACTTTTTTTTCATGTCATGTTAGTTTGAAACACAAAACCGTTCAATAAAATATCTAACCTGTATATGGTGGTGAGGTGGTGGAGGAGGATGAGCATCTCGAGCTTAGCCAACTCACTTCCAGGGCACGAGTGCACCCCATTCCCAAATGGCATATACGTATTAGGCCGCGGTGGCACCTGTACATCACACATGTTTTCTTTAATTTTCAGTGCATTTTACAGATCATCATAAACACTGAAAGACATGGAATTAGATTGACAGACTAATCATAGATACATTTAGTGCCTATTTCAAGATTTTATGATCACCACATCCCGAATTATATCTTCTACAATGGCGAACAGACGATATAGATACGTGAAATAAATAAATAAAACTAGTACAGAGGAGTTCTATTAGGAGTTTTACCTCGAAACGTGAAGGGTCAAATTTTTCGGGTTGAAGAAAGAAATCTGCACAGTGATGGATACTTCTGAAGAGAGGAAGAACTTTCCATCCCTTTGGAATTAAGTAGCCATGAAGCTCTACATCCTCAACTGCTTCTCTGAATGTGAATGATAGAACACTTGCTGTTCTAAGTGTTTCTTGTATCACCCGGCTTGTCAGTGACATCTTCCTTGTGTCCTCCCATGTAAGCTCGCGGTTTTCTTCAATGATTTGTCTACGGATTTTCTCTTGTTCCCTCTGCAATATCAGTTTCATGGATGATCAGCTCTAATAGTTCCAAACAGACATATCTGAAACCTATATCATGATTTGTCGACGGATTTGCCAAGTGTAGTGGTCATGATGTGCCCACATATCATATTTGTTGGCCACTGGAATATTATTATTTGATTATGATGTTTTAGCACCCTTTAGTATCAGCTTTCATAATAGAATTTTCGTAGTTTATATCTAAAAGTGATGGTTCTAAACAGTCTTACCGTAACTGCTTCGAGGACTTCTCTATTGTCATGCAAATACTTGAGAATCCATGTAAGAACACTTGCAGTTGTATCGTGCGCAGCAAAAATCACTCCAATAATATTATCAGCCACTTGAGAATCACTTAGGTGATTAAACTTTTGATCTTTAGATCCTAATAATACATCTAACAAGCCTCCACTCTGCTTCTTACTTGCCCTTCTTTTCTCAATCACTCTCCTTAATGTCTCATTTAGTAGCTTTCTTGCCTGCCCAAGTCAATATCAAGACCACCATAAGAACATCAAGAAATTGATAGAAATCAAAACAGAACCAAAAAAATTAGATCTTTATTTTCTTTTAGAAGTTTGGACTTTTCGAAGGCAATGTAGAACTAAACCTAAATTAGTAAAACCATCAAATTATAGGAGAGGATTCTAACCTTCATTGCTTTCCTAAATGGAGTTCCTGGGAGGTTGAAAGGCATGGAATTATAGCCCTTCTCTAAGCAATGGTACAATTGTTTGATTCCTTCAATCTCAAGATCCGAAATGCCTCCGAATGCGGAAAGCATGGCTACATCGAAAGCATACTAAAACAATAAAAGTATACATAAGTGTCTCAAGTATAACTGAAGAAATATAGTAAAAAAATATGAAAGAAAAGCCTATCTTGTATACCTTCTTCATCTCTTTGAGTGTATTAATGGTGTTGTTCTCCCAAGAAGGTAGAATTCTTAACACAATTTTCTCAATCTCAGACACCGATGTCCGCAAAGAAGAAGGAAGAAATGATGCTTGTACCAGCTTCTTTAGCCTTGAATGATAATCACCTTGATGAAAGAACAGTGCCTCTGGCCCTATCATCTTCTCTTTACTTGGTGGATATGTTGGCTTGAACAAATGAGCTCGACTCACTAACACAATCTTTGCTGCTTCAGGGCTTGATATCATCACACATGGACATCCCAATATATGTGTCTTAAATATTTCTCCATATCTAAAGACAATAAAACCACTATCAATGTTTGGTTTCGGAGGTCACCCATCCTAGTACTACTGTCACCTAGGCGTGCTAATTAAATGCAGAGCAATCATGGACTCATAAATGAAAATAAATACATATGCAATATAACTTAGCAGAACGAGGAGTAGAAACCATAAGTGTTTGCATATTTTGAGAAAGAATTGATTACCTTTTTTGCCTAATGGAGAAAAAAGTGTTGGGGTTTTGTGTGTAGAGCTTGATTGTCTCTCCTATATAAGGCCAACCCATTGAACCAGGTGGTAGGTGTTTGTTTTTGGTATCCCATCTAAGCAAACCCAATAACAAGTAGATGAATAGAAAAGATGCACAAACAAGACCAAATACAGAGAAAACTTGCATGTTGGGCAGTGTAGAATGTTGTTGTTTTCTCAAGTTAATATAAGAGGAAAGAAAGGTAAAGGGAGGGGGGGACCTTATATAGAGATGGGGGATGTAGAGGAAGGATATTTGTCACCAAAATTTGGACTTTTGACGGACACCTTAGCAAGTTTTTGCTTTATTTAGTAAACTATAGAACATGGAGTCATTGATTTATTACTTTAAACTAAAACAAAAGAGTCATCAAAACCATAACCAAAACCATGACCAAACAACCGCTTAATCCCTTATCTATCTAACCACGTGTTGGTGCATACGAGTCCATTGGTACTCAGTTTCCATTTCAAGGAAATGTTTTGACTGCAATTCACTAGATTTTGTTGCCTTTGTATAGGGAGGGAGCAAGATCTTGATACAAACCGCGACCACAACAGTAGGTAGGACTCTTGTGTGCACCGTTTGGATGAACATGTTCGCGCAAAATTTTAAGACCATTTAACCTTCGTATATTAAATAACTTTACTTCCATTGGTAGTAAAATTTTAAAAATGACTCTCAGGTTGATGCAGGGGTTAAGGAGGTGTTAGGTGCTCTGTTCTGATGGCAATTGAATGGTTGACATGAAAAGTCCCCATGCTAGAGAACCATGTTTTTATAATCAGGATGATGTGGTATCGTTAGAGGAGTTTTTTTACAATTTCGAGATACATATAAACACTTTGGGGATTTCATCATTATTTCAAAATCATGCAACGTCACCATAATTATATTACAAAACCTGATTGCAAAAAAACATGGTTTCCTAGCATTTTCGTTTGAAGAATCGTCAAAACCTTATCCTCCAAATGTAGAAGATTCTCACGTTAATCATAATTCAAAGTACCGGATTTTTTTGAGGAGTATTGATTGGTTCTTGACAAAAACCAACCGGGGAGACAAAAACTGTTCCATGGAAAATTGCATTATAAGTTGTAGAAACAAAATGCAAGCATTTGTATTATGTCAATGGTCTATTGTCTATCTTAGTAGTCGACAAACTTTACAACCTCGAGATACACATAAACACTCCTCTAATGATGTGGCATCGTTAGAGGAGGTTTTTTACAACCTCGAGATACACATAAACATTTCGGGAATTTCATCATTCTTTCAAGATCACGCAACGTCACCATGGTTACAAAACCTGATTACAAAAACATGGTTTCCTAGCATTTTCATTTGAAGAATCGTCAAAACCTTATCCTCCAAGTGTAGAAGATTCTCACGTTAATCATAATTCAAAGTACTGGGCTTTTTTGAGGAGTATTGACTGGTTCTTGACAAAAACCAACCGGGGATACAAAAACTCTTCCATGGAAAATTGCATTATAAGTTGTAGAAACAAAATGCAAGCATTTGTATTATGTCAATGGTCTATTGTCTATCTTAGTAGTCGACAAACTTTAGTATTCGTCAAGAATTGTAGCATCTGCTATCTCAATCATGGAAAAACGATGAACTTGATGTATTATATATGGATATTAAAATAAATGGAAGTGTACAGGTATTGAAATTGCGAGTATGATAACTTAGATGTATGTGTGTTTGTCTTAAAACAAGTGCCTCTTCCAAAGATTTTGCCTCCTCATATTAGCTAACTGTAGACAAGTTGCTCACGTTCATCTATCTGCCTTTAATTGCTATTTTATTTTCTCCATTTCAGCAAAGAGTTAGAATGGTCGGTTTGGGCACTGACATGCCTGCAAGATAGGCAGATTTGGTGGAACTCCAAAACCAAATCCATATCCCTCTAACTCATATCACAAAATATGTTAAATAATAACACTACCTTTTACAATATATCCACATTATTTAGATAATGAATTAAGTCGTCATCCCGAGATAAGTTTCACCTCAACGATGGACATGTCTCAAGTAGCGATATTATCCCAAACACTCAGCTGCCGTATTCAGATGTGAGGTTTTACGAATTAAGCTTAACTGCACTAGAAAGTCCTTGTCGTTCTTGAGTACATGGCGAATCCTTTTTATGAATTTCACATGATATTGCTCCTTAGTCGAGTATAATCATCAGGATAACCCGATCCATGTATTACATACCAAATTGATTAGATAAACTTGAACTACCCCGCAAATGCATTGTCATCATGGATATGTTACGAATCTCGATGACTAGAAGCTCTGTGATTTAAGCCAGAACTTCTACGGAGCCTGGTCTCAGAGCACTGATTTGTGCCTAGGAGGGAGGTTCCGCACGTGATCGAACCACTCTACACTTTTCTCCATAGATTTGGAGAAGTTGGAAAGGGGTCAAGTTGGTTCGATCACATGCGAACCACCCTCCTAAACACAAATCAGTACTCACGGATCAGACTCTCTAGAATTTTTTGATTCGAGCATATCGTAATTCTCCTAGGGATCACAAATAAAATTTACTTTATTGCTCTTGCCATGTGTAACAATCCAATTTGCTCGACATGCAAAAATTGATACTAGATTGATTGCATTTACCATTTAATCTTACAAATGACAATCATCTAACCACGACATCTTAATATGCTCTTGGGGTTTTCCTATTTTCCTTTTTTTAGAAACAAACATAACTAGCCAATGGCATGTTAGCTCAATGATTAAAGTTTGGTGGATGGTACCACTTAGTTTATGGTATGTTGACTAGTTATGGTCTTTGATAGGTTATGGAATCCTAAAAACCCAACTCACCTTCAAAAAAAAAAAAAAAAAAAAACCAAAGTTGAGATATGTTTTATAGAAAAACCCAAGAGAATTTTTTCTTTTTTGAGCTAACTGACATTTTATCTATATTTGTCAAATGACGTGTGCTTTGGTCATCATCATTACTTCTTCCATGATATTGAAGGAGATATACAACACTCGACAGAAACCTAATTAGAAAATTTTGTTCAACAATCTCCTATATATGGCACTCAATGACTACAGTTGGCTGTCGTAATATCAATTATCCTACTATCCAAACTTGATAAAGACCGTATCCCATTATCCGTAGAGCTTTCAAGATACATATTGTACGCAATGTCGTCTTCCTTTGGATCAGCCTAATACATGGTTGGTTATGAACATCATACTGAGACTAGAAATCTACTCCACCCATTTCATAGACTTCGACTTTGATATATGTTAAATATGTTCTGTTTGTTAGCCCAAGTTTTTAGAGAAGTTGAAAATTTCACACACTAACTCTTCCATGAACCCGAGACCTTTTGGGATTTTCTTCTTCTTCTTCTAATTTTAGTATTATTGTTATTATCTTTTCTTTAATAATTTTCTCTGTATAATCCCATATATAGTGATGAACACATATATTCCTTTTGGGCTGGATGAAAAGTACAAAACAATAGATGGGCCCAACATTCTGCAATCTGACCCGTTTGCGATGAAAGCTACGTCACGCATGATGATTGAGGCTTGTGTTGTCACTAACATGACACCTGTGACTAAGTCAATACGCTAATTTTAGGAGGCGAGGGAGGGGTGTAATCACTTATCTTGAGAGGATGGGTGGTTACGCATCGTCTCCCTCGCACCTTCCCTCGCCACTAGAAGGGCTCAAGTCAATAAATGGGGACTATAATGGAAGTGTCTAGAATCAAAAGACATACAGAGCACCACATAAGACATGGTAGGGGTCGCCAAATGAGTCTAAGAATCGCGGACTGAATCGGCTTATTTTGCTACAAACGGTCCGATTTTTATTGTGTATATTAATAAAGGGTCCATATCAATTCAGATTCGTTGTAGAACTGTTCGAGTCCAGCTCCAAATGTTTGAATTTATACATGTGTTTTATCCTGATTAGGGGTTACAAAATTTGATTGTGTGCTCAATTATACCAAATTTTGAACCCTAAAAGTCCAAATGCTTCGTTGAATCGATCGATCTATTCTTACTGTCAATTGCACTTGCTGCTACAGCTTGATGTTATTTGTTTGTTTTTAAATTAAAACGAATGATTAACTAAAGAAAGTTAATTGCAAAAAATTCAATAGAACCGAACCGTTCTAAATGGTTCGAGATAGGTTCGGTCTCAATGTTCAAAATGACGAAATTCAGACCGCCTCAAATCTGTTAAATTAAACTATTCGAGTTAGGTTCTTCAAATTTTGGAGTAGTCACAATTTGAGGCAATAGACCTCTCTCAAATTTTATGCTACACTTCCCCTTATACACCCAACTATAGGAGATGCCCAGAGGTACTACTACTACCAACACCTTACAATCTTCTCATCGAGGTACTACTGGTAGTTACATTTTGTTCAAGTTCTTTGCGGCTACCATTTTTCATCCATTTAATAGAATCAAATCATGATTCAAGATTGCGAATTGACTTGGGTTACATGTGTGGTTATGATTGACCGCATGCAAAAGAGTCTATGAATCTTTGCATGCTTTGTTCTAAGCACACAGGAGGAGGAAGGATTGGTGAAGGAAAAATTCTAACTGTCGAGGGAATTGGCGAGGAAAACAGCGAGGAAGGGGAGGGGGGACCATCCATCCCTTCGGGATGCGCGCTTGAAAAATGAAGGCATGCATCCCGGGGGTATGGACGGTCCCCCCCTCCCTCTCTCGCTGTTTTCCTCACCCATTCCTTTGACAGTTAGACAATCTCTTGGTGAAGTATTGAGGTTCAGAAATTCTAGCTGGCCTGGCAGTCAAACTTCGCTGGTTTCCCAGGCCGGCTAGAATTGCTCAGAGGTTAGATTTTGGAAGGGACCCCTTCCCTAATTAACTGATGGGAAGCTATGAAGCGTGTTCCAATCTTCTTCTCTAGAATTCCTTACAAGTTCAAGACATGCATGCATGCAGAAATCTTCAACACACATGTGAGTTTGCCAATTTTTAAGGCCCCCCTCCCCTCCCTTAACCAACCATATCCAATCATCCACATATACAAAAAGTCTCCCAAAGTTGTCACTCATTAAAACAAAAAGGATACCTAATGTTTCCACCTCCCTCACATGAGGTTAGAGATACTAAGGGGGGGCCTATTAAGTTTTTGTAGTAACCTCAGAAAAATCCCCTATTGTGGAGTGCATCATGGACTGCAAATCCGTACCACATGGCCACAAGTGTGTAAGAGTTTGGGTGAAGTGGTTTGGTTGAGCCACCACACAACTCTAATCTTGTTGTTGTAATATTTGTTGAAGATAACATCAATGGATGGATGGAGGTAATCCAAATGGGTGGAAGTTATGTGGTGAGTTGAATTTGAAGATTTTTCGTGTCCTCAGTTGATTGCGTAGTTTTTTGTTCAAGATTTGGATGGGTGACAATTTAGTTTTAGGATTAAATGTTTAGCTGATAAGACTTGTGGCGCATAATATCATATTCTAAATCCAACTCGACTCCAACATACAAACTCTCTCAATGATTCCAGTTCCTTGGTATTAAATCATTTGAGAATACTAATTTAGTTGGCAAACATGGGTTTTATTAGATCTTAACCCATGAAATGCCTTTAGCAAGATTTGAACACTATTTCTAACACCATCGGCCACAAATATTAATAACAAACTTATTAACTATACGCATTATTAGATAAGTCCTAGAAGTATTAACCACGCACATTTTTAGATAAGTCCTTGACTCCCAAATTCAAGATAAACCATGAACTCCCAATTGATTAGTTAGAATGCGTGTGTGGAAGTTAAATGAGGCTACAAGTATTCATTAGGATTTGAGTGACTTAACATCACCAATTATGTGTGGAAACTATAAGAAGGTTGTTAGTATTCAAAAGGAGATTTCAATGACCTAAACACCACCAATAATGGATAAGTGCACCACCATGGAGATTCTATCCTGAATGTGCGCCTATTGAGGACAAGCAGTCCACCATATGTAGATAGGCACTCAACATAATTTTATTTTTGCTAAATATTTTATACTGAACACTATCACTATCATGTTTTCGCTCTGAGTAAGTCTGAGTGTAAGTCTATTCTAAGGTAAAAATATATATTATAAAATTTAGGGTTAGATTCAGTCAAAATTGAACTAGTTGGGGCAAAATTTTAAACGTCGAGAATAAGTTCTCCCCCAATCCTTGAATTCGGCAAAACATGAAGTTTAGTATTTTTGTTTAACTGTGTATTAAGATGTCCGACTCATTTTTTCTAGTATGATCGACCAGTCTCATTGCTTTGAAAAATATTAAAGACGTGAAGTATGTTATACGTTTTTTTTAATTATAAAATATATATTTTGAAAATTGTAGCACTTGTATTGAATAATGATTTTGTTGAAAAGATCTTCAAAAATGCATTTCAATGATACTAAGTTTACCAAAATCTGACAACGATATAGATAGTTATGATAAAATTTTCTTTTGCTAAAAGGGAAACACAATATTTTCTCTCTCCGCCACATTTACATTCCACCAACTTTTTTCAAAAGTTTTTCATTATCTTTGCCCTTCTACATATTTTAAATTTACAAATATGCTATCATAGAAAATGAATCTCAACCCTCAAAATTTAATACATTTCCCAACTTTCAATCCTAACCATCTTTTATCTCTAATCCTTTTTATTTGACTTTGTCCCGGTCAATGATGAATAGTAAAACACCACTCTGAATTGTAATATAGACTAGTGTAATACCCATGTCGTTGGCACTATCGCAGATTACATCATACCTTCACGGCTATGTCGAATACTCACATTTGAGGTTTTATTTCAATTTCTAAAAACACTTGCATAATTGTCTATTACAACAGTTATGATGAATTAATTTTGTAAAAAGTTAATACTCTTAAACAGTAAAACAATGTTAATAAAACTGATCAACGCAACCAATGTGCTAAGGAATTTAATCTCCACCAAATGTCAGCTTAACTAAAAATAAGAAAGAAAGCAATCAATATTAAGAAATATCCCATGTTTGTCCAAGTGAGTTTTGGCTGAAATTGATGCCCGATTTAGTAAAGCAGCAGTTGAAGAAACATAATTTAATTAGGACAAACAGAATGTCACATTCGATTTTGAAGAATATCAAAATGAATTTTTTACAAAAATTTAAAAATATTTAAAATTTTGACAGAGCTTCCCCTTTTTCAATATTTAAAATTGTCATAAGCATTTGTACCTCACATAATTTGGCATTCACAAAAACTTGTTGTCTCAGCGCAATTTATATTCATCGTTTTCAGTATTAAAAGAAGTTTTTTGGCAGTCGAATAGACACGCACACAACATCATTATATCCAAAATGTCATTTTTTGAATAAAATAATTTATCTGAACATGTCATAAGAAATTAAAAAAACAAAATTTCGACAGAGTTTCCCTTGTATTTTTCAATATTGAAATTTGTCATACAAATTTATAATGGCAATCAATGCCATGAACACCAAATAATATCTCCACACGCCAAAATAATATCAAAACATTTAAGTACATCAAAACTATACATTATTTAAACCTATACGCATTTTAAGAGCATGGTTTCCACCAGTTCTCTTTTCAAAAAATGAGAACAAAAGGAACCCACAATATACAAAAATGGGCTAAACTGCATATGTACATCAAAACTATGTATCACCAACTGCTCCAAACATCTTCTGCATCACATTATCAAATGACTCCGCGTCTATATGCACCAACTTTGAGCAAGGAGGGAATATGACAGAAATCTACAAATTTATCACACAATATTAGTAAAAAAAAATTAATAAAATAAGTTATTTTCAATCATCTTATAAGTAACTACCTTATTTGCCAATTTTCAATGACGCCCACCATTATACTTTTGTTTTTAATGGGTTTTTTGAACTCCTCGACAATGATATCCCAATTCTACAAAAATGTATAATAAATATTAGATTCATATATCTTATGAAAGCAAAATAGAAAATTTATTAAAACATACATCTGAAAAAATCTTACACCAAAACTTCTGGATAAACAATATTGGTCGTAGAATCCAGCCCATCTTGAGGTAAAAGGACACTTATTCTATTAGAAGCTGTGCATCTAAATAATGCAACATAAAGTTGGCCATGGCTGAATATCGGTGTTCGTAAATCAACTCCAACATATTTCACAGATTGACCCTGCGACTTGTTTATCGTCATTGCATATGCCAACCACACTGAAAATTGACACCTTTTCATTTTGAAGGGAAACTCAGAAGATGATGACGTTAAAGAGATTCTAGGAATGAAAACTAAATTGTCAGCCTTATCCCCATTTAAGATTTTAGCTTCAATTATACGCGTTGCACAACGCATAACCATAAGACGTGTTCCATTACAAAGTCCATCTTTAGGTGCGATGTTTCTCAGCAACATAATTGGACAACCTACTTTTAATTCTAACTTAAATGGCGATAATCCAGAAGGATTAAGTGAGTTCAAATACTCAGTTGGATAACGGTTGATAATGGAATGATCATTTTCAATATGTTCCGTCATTTTATCTGCGACTAAATAAACAATGATTTATCCTGAAAAATCAGATAATGCAACTTTGTTAATTTCACATACATCGTCATTTATTGCTGAGAGAATTGTTCGCTCAGTCAAATAATTCGAAGACGTTGTGCCTATTACATTTAGTTGAGGATAAACCAAAGAAATTAGTTCACTTAAATCTTTGCACTTGTGCACCGTTGGTGGAAAACGAATAACATCTTGTGCGGTGCTTCCAATCTATATAAAATAAAAATAATCAGTAATTTAAAAAATTGCATTGTAGTAAAATGTAGAAATGTTTACACAAAAATATTACCTCAGTCAAAAACTTCGTAAAACCGTCATTGCCTACCCCATTGTCCAACCACATATTCAAACTCAAAGTCAGAACTTGTATGTTTAACCAAAGTTGATAACGCCTTAAAGATGCAGCCACAATTTGCTCGCGGACGCCTTTGGGTATCACTGGCAATATCTGTCGAAAATTACCCCCAAGAACAACAGTAATACCACCAAATGACTTATTGGTGCTGTAAACGTCTTGTAGTGCACGATCAACTACTTCAACACAATATCTATGTTGCATCGGAACTTCATCCCAGATAATTAGTTTTGTCTCCCTGAATAACTCAGCGTGCAATGACTGTTTACTGAACCCACACACTGAATTTTTCATGACATCCAGCGGAATACGAAACATTGAATGAGATGTTCTACCTCCCACTAATAGTAACGCCGCAATACCAGATGATGCAACGGTAATGACAATGTGTCCAAGGCTGCGACATTTTGATGCAATAGCGTTGTATAAAAATGTTTTACCTGTTTCTGCACCTCCATTCAAAAAGAAATGAATTCCTTTATTTTCAAGAACTGAAGTTACTATTGCAGTATAAGCAGAACGTTGTGCCTCATTAAGACGGTCGACGGATGATTGTGCATCGGCTTCTTGACCATCATACTGAAGTTGTCGGTGTTCCCATATGAGTTTGTAACCAACTATCATGTCCCAATTTTCAATTGGTAGGGGCATAGGTGGGAACTTCGTCAGATTCTTCCCTCATTGAAGAAATTGATTTATGAGATACAAACCATAATCCAGAGTCTGAGCATCTATTGGATTTGAAATACCGAACCTTGTTCGAAGTTGGTGCGAAAGATCGACACATTTATTCACTGAGAACCTTGTCCATAGCAAATCTAGGTGAAGTGGATGACATTCCATTAGAATAACACTAAACAATCTTCTCAACTGATTCCCAGTTTTCATGATCGCAGCCTCTTCAAGACACTGAATCCATTCATCATCATCTTCTAGGAGTCCTCGTGCAGTGCAAGCTAATTTAAAGGTGTTGTGTAAAACATTGTCATATGTGCACAAATGTTCAAATGATTGTGGCCCTTTTACAACCGTTAGAAGAAGTCGCAAATAAAACCTTTCACCTTCATGAGGACTGACAAATTACATTCTTCCAACTGCATAGCCCATTTTTTTTTTGTCCACATCTTTTGTGATTTCTGCCAAACAAAATGTTGGGGAAATTCTTAGTAGGTAAATGTACGTGCAAACAGATCTACAACACAACATGCAAAGAATGCAGTTAAAGTCGACATTTGTTGTCTAGCTCTAAGTAAAATTGATTGCGTTTGATCTGCAGGATTGAACACAACATGATGCATTCCAGGTAAATGAAGCGCCAATCGAACCACTGTAGGATTTTCTTCGTGTAAAAGATGACCAAATATCTGCCAAGCAGCTTCTAGCGGACCAATATATCGAGCATCAAGATATTGTTGGATTTCATCTACTTCCCCTAGTATCATTGTTGTTCTATCATGACCTTTATAAATGTACTTGTGTATGTATTTAATACATCTAATTTCTTCACACACTTCCACATTAATATAACGATCAAACATCCTTGAAAGATATGGATTATATGGCACTACATCTCTATTATCAACTGGTTGCCCCTTCACATTATATACTCGGCCAGTATTGCGGCGACGATAAATAGGATATCCATCTTGGCCCATTGTTGTTGTTTTTGAAAATTCGCGAGGATATCTTTTTGTGCACCTCCCATTCTCCATACACGGTGCTCCAGAATTTTGAGCACCACACAGTCCACGCACCATACAATGTAAAACTGTTTGAAATAACATCGGATCTTTATCCGGGTCAGGAAATTATGCACACACGATCTTATCAATTTGAGCGGTAGTGCGAATTTTTTGTAAATGGTGAAGGAATATAAGTGCATGCATATGAGGTAGCCTACGCTTTTGGAATTCAATGGTAAAGACACGAGCTACAACATCACCGAATGTGCCTCTTTTGATAATCTTATCCTTTAGACATTTTCTTTTTAACTCAAAAACTCGAGCTACTAAATCAGGGCGATCCGTAGGCTTTTGGTGAGGTAACAGAGCATCCATAATTTCAGGCCACTTTGGATTTGCAGTCATGGTTACGAAAACATCTGGATGATTGTTGTAACGTGTGATAGCCATTGAATCTTGAAATATCTCAAACATGTGTCTTGGACTACCAAGATGGGATGACGGCAAAATAAGTCGCTTCCCAACTTGATCTGGTCTTAACCCATCGGGCCCAATGTCCATAAGACTTTCATTGAGCTTTGTTTGATTGTTCCTCACATACATTAATCGATTTTGCTCTGTTGAAGCCCAAGCATCTACTAAAAACTCCTGGAACAATTTGCCAGCTCTCAAAATTGTTGAGTACTCAGTTGGTCGTTCGAACAAACGATAACTGTAAAACTCCATTTGAGTAAGTCGTTTGTTTGAACACCTATTAGTTGTAACATCCCACTGAGTTAATTCAGGTTCCCAACCTAAGTCGCCATACGGAAATAATAGCACATAATGAAGCGGTAAGTAAGCTGGGTGACATTCATTAATTTTCATCAACTCTTGATTTCCTCGCAAATATACGACAATATCTCTGGTTGTGTTTAGTTCAGGGACATCTCCTGGCAAAATAATTGCTATTTCATTTGATGAAGGAAGATTGTAACGCCGCCGATCTTTATGACAACTATAGTGTAAATACACAAGTATGTTTTGGTCAACAGAATTTGTTTGATTCAGAATCTCATATGTTTGACGGTATTTTTCCACAAACACGTTATACTGCAACAAAACATCTTGAATGATTTTGAGCACATCTAATCTCAAACGTGGATTTCGACGACTGCGGGTATGTAATGCTGAATCAGGATCATAAATGTAAAGTTGTGAATAAACCGCATCTTGGCCTTGTTGCGGAATTAACGCTCCCGTTTGATGTCGTAATTCTCCATGAATAATAAACCTTGTGGGACCCCTCCCATTGAGTACCCTTGGCTCAAATTTAGTACCAAGACTCGTAAATGCATTCGCAGCATTATACTCGCGAATATGTCTACGAAAATTATTTGATTGAACATCATCTCCCTCATACAACACTTGAATCAAAGGTGGATGGGTAGATAACAGTGGCAACTTCACATTTCCTTGCAAACAACACGTTCCGAAAAAAGGATTCTTTAACGAATATGCCTTCAATTTTTCATCTTTCCAATGTAGTGCTGAGTAATGAGGACACAAAAAATTCATTTTGCCTAAGAAATTATGTGTTTCTTCTTGATGAGGTTGTGGGTCAATTTCATGCCGGAAACCCAAACCACTATGACGGGAAGTATCGTCATTAGGAAGTCGGTCATCTGTAATTGGCCTAAACACATTTTAAGAATTTAATGAGTTATAATTTATAAAACTTGATAAAGTAAAATTAGAAGAGAAAATAGAAAAAAAAGAATTATACATGTTTGTTGGTTTATTTGGGGATGCGTTTGGCATAGAAAATGAACACCTCCTTGGTTGTTGTAGTGGCAACACATTTTGATCTAACATAGTAAAAAATTCATAATCCGTGCATCGGGGAGAGATGATATTGAGCACAGCCGTTTGTGATTGTTTCCACTGCTTTTGTGAAAAAGCGCGATCATTGGGTGTGAAAGAAGGAAAAGGTATTTGAATAGGAGGCGTCCTACATAAAATTCTCTCTTTTTCTCTTTTTCTCGACACAAACATTGTGCGAATGCACGTTTTGAATTATTATTCTGAACAATGTTGTTATCCTAAAATACATTTAAAATGGTACATGATTACACACTACAGGAATTAAGGCATGCATGTAATCTAAATAATGAAAATGTGCATAGACAATGGGAAAATAAGAAGGGGCCTAATATAACACATACATGACATACTTTGAATCTAGGATAGTAAAGTAAAAAAAAAAAAATTAATAATAATAAAGTTACGCATTTATACATACTTGGATAAATACCACTTTTCGTTTACCCTTTTGAATAGAACCGACATTTTCCTTTCCCTTGTATAAAAAACTTAAGCAAATAAGCATAAGAATTTTGAAAAACATACATTTGGAGATATATAGTTCTCAAAACGTACCAAAATATATGCAAGTTCATCAATTCCCTTAGCAATAGGAGATTTGGCAGGCCCTATTACATCATCTTTCGATGGTACCACATAGTCACGATTGTTCGCTATGTTTGTTGCCTTTACCTGTTACAAAACAATTAATATAAATAATGCAGTACACAGTTCAACACACGCATTGAATATTAAGAATGTTGTACACACCCCAACAAATTTGTTTTTTCCCTTTCGGCAATTGTGGTTTTTCGTTTCCTCCTTTGATCACTAACATTATAAATCGATGGTGCATCTATAATATCATTCCCTTCTTGAACACGGGATTTGGTAGCATCTATGATAATACCTTTTAATGGTACTACGTGATTGTTGGGTATCACTTTTGTTTTTCCTTTTCCCTAGAAAGAAACACACACAAATATAAATTTATTTTTCTAAGGTGTAAGGTTAAAGAAGCATATGTACATACTTATATAAAGAAACAAACACCAACATAAATTTTGTTAGAAATAAACAGATGTACATACCCCAAAGCATTGGAGTTTGGCTCTTCTCTTTTTTGTAGTATTCACATTAGCAGTCAAGGTAGTGTCTAATTTAGGTTGATTTTTTTTTTCTCTCGATGCAAACGTTGGCCTAGCGCACGCTTGGAAACGTTATTGTCTACAAGGACATTTTCTTTTCCCTTTCCCATATCCATATTTGGCTTTAACAATAGAAAAACAGAGAACTTGGTATAAATAAATATGTATCTATTTATTGTTAGAATTAGTGAAAAAGAAAAAACAAATAAATAAATAGAAAAAATACCTGTTGGTTGGGAACATTGGACCTGAGGCCATTGTCTATAAGAAATTGCTCCTAGTAAAAGGATAACAAGTTAAAATCCTTGGCTAGTTTATTTAAAAAAATGTGAAAAGGGAAATTAACAAAATTTCTTACTGTCCTCGGCAAGTTTGAATCAACTTGCTCATCACTAACTGTAACCGTGACGCCTTGTTTTTCTAGAAATTTGATCTATGGCAAACATATAAGTAAATGAGTAATTTTAAGGTGAAAATTGTCCAATTATGGTGGAAAAACTATGCATTTTTCTTACAGTTCCTTCTACGGCTGAATCCACCTGCAAACAAAAAAGGTGTCATACATATGAGACAACCAATTCGAAGTAAGATGTAGTAGTATCAACCTACTATAGTACCTGTCCGAAAATCATTATTTCGGAGTAGGGTATTTTTTGAACTAAGTGGTCCATAATGACGGTCAGGCACAATGCAAGATTAGGGATCCCTGAAAAGAAAAAGGAAATGTTTTTAGATTGCAACCAAAGCTTTACAATTGAGCTATCTTTTTGGACCAACCATCAATTCAATAAGCAATCCAACCATCAATTTAACCAAAAGCGGAGACTATAAAAAGGTGGAACAAAGAACCATATGTGGAAAAATATCCATCATACATTTATCTTCTGGAATTGACATTATTCTTTCAATCATATCTTTTTCCATTGTATTTTTCCATCAACTATGTTAAAAAAAATTTCCATCATACATTTTTATTGTAGATTTGACATTATTCTTTCAATCATACCTTTTACCATTGTATTGTTTCCATCAACTATGGTAAAAAAAACATTTCCATTGTATTCTTTCCACTTATATAAAAAAAAAAAAAAAAAAAAAAAAAAAAAAAAAAAAAAAAAAAAAAAACCAAAAGATCCATCAAGTGTTCAACCCCTATAAAAAAGACTATACATGAAGGTGTTTCCATGGTGACCATAGTTTAGATTCATAAAAAATTTTAAATTATTCCAATGTTGTCGGATCTGTCATGCAAAATTTCTAATTCATATAGTTGGAATCTTCATGTGAAATATGGAGAGTTAGAGACTAAGATACATGCAAATCAAAGAAATGAGTTTTGAAACGAATCATATTTCAATCTAAATTCACATCAGGATTGCCCTAGAAAATTCAATCTAAATCTAGTTGGGGACCATGGACATTGGGCATGCAATTTTGATTTCCAACATATCATATCACTGAGGTTATGGCAGATATTATTGACACAAAAAATGGAGCACTAAGCAAGCTGCAAGCAACACCCTCTAATTAATGTGTTAATGAAGTGTCATGCTGAGACAACAAAATTTCTGATTCATAGAGTTGGAATCTTCATGTGAAATATGGAGAGTTAGAGATAAGATACATGCAAATCAAAGAAATGAGTTTTGAAACGAATCATATTTCAATCTAAATTCATATCAGGATTGCCCTAGAAAATTCAATCTAAATCTAGTTGGGGACCATGGACATTGGGCATGCAATTTTGATTCCCAACGTATCATATCACTGAGGTTATGGCAGATATTATTGACAAAGCACTAAGCAAGCTGCCAGCAAGCAAGCATGTTTAACCAATTAATCAACCAATTCAAAACCAAGCAAGCATTCAAAACCAAACAAGCTACCTTGGAACAAACTGCAAACTAAGATCAAACCCCAACACATCAAAACTCAAAGCACTAAATGTCTGTCAGATCATAAGCACAATTTCTCAACCATTAAGCAAGCATGCTTAACCAATTTCTCAACTAATTCAAAACCAAGTAAGCTACCTTGGAACAAACTGCAAACTAAGATCAAACCCCAACACATCAAAACTCAAAGCACTAAATGCCTGTCAGATCATAAGCACAATTTCTCAACCAATTGGCACTATCGCAGATTACAAAATACCTTCACGGCTATGTCGAATACTCACATTTGGGGTTTTATTTATATCTAATAAAAAAGGTTCAAAATTTTTTATATCTACCAATCAAATATCACAAATCATAAAAATATAAATCCAGCCCACAAAATTTCATTATCTCTGCTTTGCTTGTTGTGTTGATCAACCCCAAGTGTGTGTCTTGCTTGTTGTGTTAATCAACCCCAACCCTACACTTCAGTACACACAATCACTCAAAAAAAGTAACATAAGCAACAGTTGGTAATTCAGATTGTCAAATGCAAATTAAAGCACAAATTGAGTAACATCTATCAATTGAATGAACCCAAAGAGTAACTGCAGGCAGAGAGACTCTTGGGAATTCAGATTCAGCCATGGAAATCAAAGAAAGCCCCAATTCTCTCTTGAACAGCAAAAAGTCCAAGATTTAAGCACCCCAAATCCCAAAACATAGAAAGGAGCAGCAGAATTAACATGGGTAAAAGAAGTTAATTAAAAAAACAATGGGGTACCTGAATTGTAATCAAACAAAAACTTGTGTTGGTTGAAGCAAAGCCTCCGCCAACTCCTTATCTGGATGCACCTGAATCGACAAAGCTTTCCCTACCGAAAGCACCTTAACAACCACAAAGCATTTTTTGATTAAAATTCCCAAATGAGAATCAGTGAACTAAAGCAACCACATATAATCACAAAAACCATAAATTGAACAACATTTAAAGTACCTTGGAGACAAAAAAAAGGCAACTCCTTTCCGAATTTCTCCAAAACCCCATCACCAAGAACACTCGGGTTCTCCAAGATCCATGGATGATGAGGATGAGGAGGAGGAGGAGGAGGAATTGAGAAGAAGAGCATTGGGGGGAGATGGAAGAGTTTGAGAAATCTGATAATTGAAAGTTAGGGTTT
Source organism: Berberis vulgaris (assembly GCA_963556465.1). Classification (NCBI taxonomy): domain Eukaryota; kingdom Viridiplantae; phylum Streptophyta; class Magnoliopsida; order Ranunculales; family Berberidaceae; genus Berberis; species Berberis vulgaris. The sequence continues at coordinate 697,753 of OY747133.1, forward strand.
TGGTTGTAGTATTTGCAAAAATACCAAAACCCAATGGAAGAATGATAACCCTAATATGACTAGAAAAAAAATCTGAAAAAAAACCTAAAAATGTTATCCAAAATCATCAGATCTAACACAACAACACATCATTTCATACCTTTTGTAAATCACATAATGAGATTAGAGAATGAAGAATGAGATTCTTAATCTCTGTCTCTCTTTCTCTCTCTGCGATTTTCCTCTCTTCGTTTCACCAATCTCTTTGTGTGGCCATTCTTTGGGCCTCCATTACCTCTGCTATTTAAGCTTTTCTTTCTCTAGTTGAGGAATGAAGGAAGAAGAACCAGATAGAAAATCGAAGTTGAGGAATGAAGGAAGAAGAACCCCGTTGTTCTTTAGTAGAAGGGAAGGGAGTTGGGCGGTGGTGGTGGTGGTGGGTTTAGTAGTGGGGAAGGGAGTTGGGCGGTGGTGGTGGTGGCGGGTGGCAAACTGGAATCACAGAGGAGGGTGAGAGGGAGAGAACCTTGTAGAGGTGTGAAGAGTCTGAGGAAAGTATCGGGCTTCAAAATTTTTCACTTAAGTTCTGCCACTTAAACTTCCTCATGCCACGTAGGACAAACAAAAAGGCCTCTTTGAATTGTAAGATAGATTTCAGTTATCGACAAATTTTTTTATATTCACATAGTTTTTTAATTTCGTTTTAGATAATACAATATTCACATAACCAACATAATATCATACAGAATCATATATAGTTGTTTTACGATAGAAATGGTACACCACCGTATAGATACAATGCTCGTACCTAAGACACCAACTCATAATTTCAAACGTGATAACTGGATTATTCTGACAACTTATCAGGCTCACAGATGCCTTGCATGTTGAGTCACTAATAGAGTATGATAACTTCGTTGCACATTTTTATCTTATATCAGATGAGCTCGAATAGTCGTTTTAATAAATTTGGGAAGGTAGTAAACATTTGTGTATAAACAAAGATCTGACAGTCGCACTCATCACATGTAATTTTATTTTATATACTACATTACTGACGGATGCTACGGAGATCAGAAGGAAACTATATACTTTTATAGACCCACCTACAGCAATAAGCAATTCCTTAGAAACTACATTTCACTCGATACCAATAGCAAGAAATGGGATGCAAAAATTATTTCGCTAAGCCTTAAGAACCATGGGAAGCAACTAGAATAAGTTGGGATAATTTCAGCTGAGTGTCAAGAGTAACCAATTTTTTTTTTATTTTTTTTTTACGTGTCCTTTCAACTGATACTAATGAAAACACTATCTCATAACATAAGAACCTAAGGTGAGGTTAGTAGTCGTCAGAACAGCAGCGTATGCCAATTTCATTATCAACAAGAATGAGATACCCAGATGTTCACGTATTTGGAATTATACATAAAAAAGAGTGAGAAAACAGGTATCTGCTAGTGTGATCTTAGGTCTTTCACATATAAGGGCATATGAGCTATAGAGTATACCTCAGGTGGTACCTTTGTAGCCAGTCTTCACCCTTCTCGTAATAATCCTGCTTACTGAAGGTTTGCGTTGCAAATATTCCAGAAGCAGCATAAACAGAAGCTCCTCGCCATGCATCAAGAATTGGATCAGATGCACGGACCACTTTTATAGGTGACTGGAAAGGTCGTACCTTTCGGATTCCTGCTTCCAAGCGTTCAGCCACACCAGGAAAAAGACAGCTCCCACCTGTTATGAATATTGAATCTGTAATTCTATCTTCAATGCCATTATCCTTAGAGGGCAACCTACGAAACGAGATCCCAGCCATTTCATCAATTCCTGCCTGGTCAATCCCCAACATATTAGGCTGAAACAAAACTTCAGGGCAGCGGAACCTTTCAACCCCAAGTACAATCTGAAAATCTTCCTTTGTCAAAGGACGTAACCAAGGAATCTCTGTGACAGACGTAGTGGAACCCATATTGGCAACAAATTTTGGATCAATATCCTGTGACAGTTACGTTCCATATGTGTGAAAGAAATAAATATGAAAGTAACAAAGACCAGGGAACTATGCTGTGCAGACCCATTACATAATATAGAGCTAACCTGGAGACGAGACGTGACACGAGCCAGCTCAGCCTCATCCTTGTCTGGTCCTTCATCATCATCATCATTATCTTTGCTCATTTGCTTGTAAAGCTGCCAATCTTCATCCCTGGCTCCAAATGTGTCCTCATCCTTTCCTCGATCAAATGCTGCTGTTGTAAGGAGACGCATCCTTTCTTTTTTAGCAGAATTCAATCTCTCACCACGGCCAACACCACCTGATAAATTTTGGTCCCCATTTGTTTTCTGGCGTTTTCGTTGCTCAACCTTTTCCGAGAGTTCTTGATGTTTTGTATGTAGCTGTTCTAAATAAAGCTCTGGATTCTCTCTACATGCAAACAAAAAAACACCAAACAAATAATGCTTCAAAGATCAACTCACTGTTGTTCAAAGCTCTCATTCTAATAAACCCAAATTTGAGTTATTATCAAGTACCCAAATTTGATAAAGGCCAAGTACAATTGACTGAAGTTAAAATTATATCTTCACAAGGTAACTAGCATAGATCAAGTTCAGATTCCAAATTGAGAATGTAAGTTTTCTCCTTATTTTGGAGTTCAAGACCTACAAGCATTTTTCTTCTTCTTGGCGATTTTGTCTTTCTTGTTCTAATTCCTCTTCAAAACGTTTTTGCTTGACTCGTTGTCGGCCCTCACATGTAGTCTTCAGAAACAACTGCCTCCTCTTTTCTTTTAGCTGCCACATGAAGCCCAGATCACATACAAGTGATCAATAAAATAACCATTAAATAACGAAAATATGCCCTAATGTCTTTTTGAGAAGATATGAAATCGATATCATACTAACATAAATTCCCAAAGCATACTCGTGAAACCAAAAAGTGATAGCAAGTATTCCATAAACATGCTAGCTTGTAATATAATAGTACCTGTTCTGGAGACAGCATATTGTCAGGAACATCAATTAATGGATACTTCTCGCTTGAAGGCTCCATTTTCTCCTCGATTTCTATTTGGTTACCCTTTATTCTCCGTAAAGACTGTGTATTCTTAGAAATAGAAGCTTCGATTTCCTGCTCGGATGAATAGCCAGTTTCAGCAAGGAAAGATGGAATGTCACCCTCCTGAACATTTTCGAGCTGCTGCAGAAGAAATTCGAGACCCTGCAGTTCATTTTCCAGCTCGATAATCTTAGAAGACTTCTTTGCTGCAGCCATTTCTCGTAACTGTTGCCCTTGCTTTTCCTTTATAGCTGCCTTTCTTGCAAGTTCTTCTTCTGATGGCGGCGGCTCAGTTGGAAGAGGAACCCATGGAAGTTGCCAGCACCTGGATTTTTCTTCAGCTTCCTTTGCCCCTCTCTGACGTGCAAACTGTGTCAGCTAAACTTCACTTTTACAAAACTATTAAATTATGGTATTTGACTTGAGAGGAAGATTATTGACACTAATCACCTGAAATAGTTGAGATTCAGAAGAATAATCCGGGGCTATGTAACAGTGCTCCATCTTTAGGTCTTCAACCTTCTCCCATGTAAGGTGGGAACTTTATCAATGCACATTAAAGCTTGATCATAATTCCAGTCAAGATAAAAAATAAATAAATAAATAAATAAAAGGGATGTTCTCTTCAAGTAGGAGTAGATAAAAACATAGTTGAGTGTACTTACAGGTGATTGGGGTATTTAAGTGAAAGAAGTTTTTTCAGGCAGTCCGTTACATGGAACCCACCGACGTTAGTTCTGGAACATGCTTCAAAAACAGGTTCTCCACCGACAAACTGAAATTGGAAATAAAATACATGAATAGAAGTGGACAATGTTCTAGTAAACAAAAATTATGATCTTTCATTTGGTTAACCAAAAACAGCATAGAGGAGCCCAAATACCATCAATAATGTCCTGCCAGCACATTAATCTAAAACATAAAATGATAAGCCGACATTATAGTCCTATAGCCCCGGACAACTTTCTAATCTAGCAATGAAAGCGGTACATGAGACTAAGATGGATGTTTAGAGCATAGGCAAAACCATGTTGACGTATGACTTCACCTAGCCTCTATATTATCACTCTGCATTTTGAGTGGACATGTAGAATTCATTCATGGTGAAAAGAATCTTGACAATTATCATATATCAAGAAATCTAGCTGAACTAAATATTGGAAGCACATAGTCAGGCATCTTATATTTCATCACTTATCCTCATTTTGATTTGCAAAGATACCCAAAAGTATATCAAGGTTATCGTGCATACTGGAATGACATGGCTTGTATTAAATCCCGAGCATATAGCAAGTCCATCTCTATCGCATACACCAAGCTGTTGATTATACTTGTAGCTGAATGCAGCATCAACTCCATAAGCTGAATGATCAGGTAATTACATAAGAATGCTAGAGAATAACAAGGAGAGGAACGCCATACATAACCTTCAGAAGATCCAGCAAATACTTTGAAACCAAAAAAATTGACACACATACAAAGGCAGCAGTATTTGAACCAGGTAATCAGCAAGAGAATATGCTTGTCAAGAATGCCGATTAGAATACTCATCAAATTGTACTAAACTCACAAGGAATACTTGGTAGAATCCCCAGCTAAGATTCATACCTACTGTTGGCACTCCATAGCTCTCAAAAAGAAGTTCCACCATTTTACTGCGGGACTGAACAGGATGGCATGCACATTCTGTAATCAGTATTGGATGGTCAACCTGTTCTGCCCTCAGAAAAAAAAAATGTGCAAGTATACTTTCATTAGAACCATGCAGTGATAGTAAGTATACCCTATTAAATGGCACTCCAAATGAAAGACAGAAGTGAATGCACAAACACCTCAAGTATACAGAATTACAGATTGTGTTAAGATTTAGATTGGAAGGCAGCAGATAACACAGAACATGTTGCATAGGGAACTGATCATGATTTCCTGTGCCCTACACACCTCCTAGGGCACATTTCCCCTAAACACCCAGCAACTTAACAAATTGTTTATGACCATGGGACTCTGGCTGCACATTCTAAAGATTCATACTTGGATTAAGTAGTGAATCCAACAAACTCTATGGCACATATGATGTAATGTGTACATGTAGATTGCCACGGAAATAGGACTAGGCTGCTTACAGAGTTATGGTTGTTTGGCTATAAATAACAAGTTCGAATTGAGGTTGTGGGATGAAAATTTCCTGCCTAATTTTCCTTTAGGGATTCATTATTGATCCCTTAAAACTCTAATCATTCTGACTGCCGGATCACATTGTGGCCCCAGCTCCAAACTCTATTCTCTCTTACCCTCCACTATGAATACTTGCTTCCATGAGTGTACAGTGCCTAGTCATTTACCACTCCATCTAAGTTCTCTGAATACCTTAACCACAACTAACATATGTCAAACACGTAAATTCTACAACGAAACTTACCATCCTAAGTTTTCAGTGAAATCTACAAGTTAAAAGAAGTACATAATTTACCTCCGTACCGTCTGCTCCCATCCGCTCAAACCCATAGTCAAGAATCTACAAAAGCATATATTCATTTTGTGAGAGGATCTATGTATAAAAAACCCACTTGGTTTAAATGCAATAATACTCAATGTCGTTGTAAACTATAACAATTTACAAGTATTTGAAAATAGTTCAAGCCAAGATGCCAATTTCTAGCACAAAATCAAGTTTGACAACAGTACATCAAACTAATATTCATGAAAATCCTGTCCCGAAATTTTCTGAAACTGCCAATTGACGTGTATCTCATTATAGAAAAATGATTGAGAAACAAGAGAACTCTCTAACTTTTACAGCGACAGAAACATGCAAATGAAAAAGAAACAGGTATCAACTTTGAGCAGTAATATCATGTAATTACATGGGCGTTCAACTACAGTATGCTTACATATTCCATAGTCTCAAACTGATAATCTACATTGCTGTCAAAAGGTGAACGAAGTGAGGAGCGGGTACAATCAAAGTATTTCATCAATGCTGGATCATGGTCACCGACAATGGTCACAGTTTCACCTGCATCACAAAAACCAAAACATAATCATCATCATCATCAAAGCCCATTTTCGAGATTTTCGGGGTCGGTTACATGGATTTTAGTTCTCCAAGCAATGCGATCTTCCCATATATCCTCGCCTAATCCAAGCTCAATGATATCTTCATTCACTGCCTTCATCCAAGTTTTCAACGGTCATCCCCTCCGTCTACACCCTCCATTAACTTGCCAATCTAGACATTTTCTAATTGGTGTCGTGTTTGGTCTCCTCCTCTCATGACCAAACCAAGTTAAACGTCTTTCTCTAATTTTGTCCTCTATGGGCACTACAGTATCTCCTAATTCTTTCATTTCTAATTTTATCCTTACGAGTTTTACCACACATCCACCTTAATATACGCATTTCTGCTACTGCCATTCTATGCGTATATTGTCCCGTAGTAGCCCAACATTCTGAACCGTATAGCATGGCTGGTCGAACAATTGTCTTATAGCATTTCCCTTTTAGCCTTGCAGGCATCCTTCTATCGCATAATACTCCTGACGCTATTCTCCATTTCAACCAACCAGCTTTAATCCTATGGTCTACATCTTCTCCAATAGCCTCATTCTTTTGAATTATAGATCCTAGATATCGAAAAGCCTCACACTCTGGGACCTCTTGGTTCACAACCAAAGTTGCACACTAGATACTCCGTCTTCGAACGACTAATTCTAAAACCTTTACTCTCTAAAGCCTCCCATTACTTAACTAATTTCTCACCTAAACTTGCACTAGTCTCATCCATTAAGACAATATCATCTGCAAATAACATGCACCAAGGTACATGTTCTTGCAGATGTCTCGTCAACTCATCCATGACCAAAGCAAAGAGATATGGACTTAACGCAGACCCTTGATGTAGTCCAACTGACACTGAAAATTCACTGGACATCCCACCTACTGAGCGAACACTTGTTACAGCCCCTTCATACATATCCTTAATGATATCGACATAACATTGAGACACTTTCTTCCTTTCAAGCACCCACCAAATTAACTCCCTGGGAACCCTATCATATGCTTTCTCCAGATCAATAAAAACCAAGAAGATGGCCTCCGTAGTAGACCTACCCGGCATAAATCCAAATTGATTATCCGAAACCGTGGTTAAACTCCTAAGTCTTCGTTCTATAACCCTCTCCCAAAGTTTCATCGTATGACTCATAAGCTTTATCCCTCTATAGTTCGAGCAATTCTGGATATCCCCTTTGTTCTTATAAATTGGTACCACAATGCTATGCCAACATGAATCTGACATTTTTCTAGAAAAACCAAAACATAATCCCTAAAAATAAAAAAAAATTCTAATCATTTACATAAATGTGTTTTTTGAAGTCTTATCGTACAAATAAACTCTCTACAAGAGAATATTTGTGATTTTGGGCAAATGGGCAGGTGTATCAGTCCTTACACAACAATGGGGCATCTTAGAATCTGATTTCGAAGAACTCCAAACATTGTATTCATCTCTTTAAATACAAATTACAGCCTCCTATTTGAGGTATTTAAGTTAAAGGGGTTCAACCCACTGGTCAAATTAAGGGTTTTTTTTTAGGGGTTTAAGCTGAAACAACTAAATCGAACCAAAGGGGTTCTTCATCTTCATCTACATTACAAAAATCAATATAATTTTCAAAAAATAAAAATAAAAAATAAAAAAAAATTGGAAGGAGAGAGTGATGTGGTGTAGTTAGGTACCAGTGGCTTTGTGTCGGGGCCTCAGAACGACGTTGCGGAAGGTGAAGCGGGGATTGGATTCGCCAGCCCATCTGTAGAAGACATAAAGAGAGTGATTTAGAGAAAGGTGAATTGAGATGAAAAGGTAGCTAGGGGCTTTTGTTACTCACCCAATTCGAAATGTTGAAGCGCCATTGTCGATTACGATTGGAGAGGTTGAAGAGAAGGAGTTGTAATCAGATTGACGTTTAGGCCTTGTAATCCAACCCACTGTTTGTTCCATTTCGACTCACTCTTCTCTTCTCTTCTCTTCTCTTCTTCTGTGTCGACGATTCAACTGTGTCTTTCGGGAAGAAAAGCTTCAGAGGTTTGGAAGAGATGGACTTTGGATTGGGTTGGGCTTGAGAATGAAGGCCCATGATAATGCTAACCTCATTGGACCTGGACCTCTCCAATTAGAGTATTCTACACTTCATCTCATTCCCATTTCCTCTATATTTTCCGAGTCGTTCTAGCTGTCGAGGAAAGGGCGAGGAAACCAGCGACGGGGGGTAGTGTGACCGCTCATCCCCCTCGAAACGCGTGCTGCTGTTCATCTCAAGGGTGTTGCTGCGCATCTCGAGGGGAATGAGCGGTCACACCACCCCCCTCGCTTGGTTTCCTCGCCCATTTCCTCGACTGTTAGCCTTTCTGATCATTCTATCTATTTGTTTGGAGTTTTAAGCGATAAGAATTTTGAGTTAAATCAAATATATCTCCACTAATTGAAATCTTTCATAATATGGTCTTAAAATGAAATTTTTGATCTACATGTGCCATGAACATGTTCAAATGTCTCGAATTTCGTATTTTTTCATTAATTTCGTAATTTCTCCAATTACTCATTATCATGCAAATTTATGATAGAATTATCTCAAATTTCACGCATTTATCAATTTCATAAAAAAAATTATGACAAGAATTAAATTTGAGACAAATAGAGACATTTAATTAATTTTAAACACAACTGAAAATTAATAAAAAGCTAAATGAGGTGTAAAAATCAATGTCTCAAGTACTTATCACTATCTTCTCTAACGATAAACACAATTTCATTGCCTAGATCTCATAGTTTAGACCAATTGCGTGACTACAACAAGTTAGACACGGATAACTCTGAGATAAAGTACATTTGTTCAACTATGACATAAAATGGTTCGGATACGGGTTCTTATTTTTCCAAAACTAAGCCTAATGCACATTCCAGATTCGACCCATTTTATGCCCTAATAACCAAGTGTTAAGTATGTAGTCCTTGCAAAACAATTTCAAGGTTATTATTAAATAAATCAAATCAAATTTAAAAAAAAATAAAAAATACTTTAGTGGATGATCTAGAACGCAGCATGATTCAATTCAACAATGGATGACTTAAAAGCCCCATAAAAAAAAAAAAAAAAAAAAAAAAGGTGTTCAACCAAACGAGAGGTCCAAATTGAAAGAAGATAGCTACTAAATCCATTTGAGTTTCCCGCGAAATTAGTTTCTAACCATATCAACTTAGAGCAAATCATGGTGGTCATTAAGCCATGTGTGGAAACACGTAGATAAATTTCTTACACTTTTTACTGACACGTGGATATAGCACTTTTACTTATATTTTGACAAAAAGCTACCACTTTCCAGAACTAACTTCTCCTCTTTTATTTACTCCACCACCGCCACGACCACTTTTGTTGCCAACTTAAAAAGCCACCAACTTCTCTTTACTACCTGAAAAACTCAAAACTCTCACAAAACCAGAGAGAGTGTTTCTCTTTGAGAGCTGGCTTTAATTGGGGAGGTTTGAAGAGATGGAAGAGGAACAAGGTTGTGGAACACCAAGACATGGTGGTGGTTGCACTGGTGGTAGTATGGTGTGTCCACCACCACCACCGAGGAAGAAACCCATGGTGGTGGAGTATGGGAAGAAAGGCACTGATCCGCGCAACCAAGTCTATTTTCACCCGCCTCAACATGATCTTGATTTTCTCTTTTCCTCCTTATCGTTTAGACGTGTCTGATAAAAAATGCTAGAAAATTAGGTTTTTGCGACTAAAATGATGTGATGTAACATTATTAGATATATATAGATATAGTCTTTTTTCTGATTGATGTAAATTTGTTGGTAGTATAGATATATATGTACGACTATCAATGGTAGCCTGATTGGATGATTAAGACTGTAGTAACGTCTTGAGTTGTTTACCCACCGGCAAAATGCTTGCGGCCTCTTTTTATATTTGGAAGTTTGATTGTTTTTATGAATATTAGGGTTTGTGATGAGTAGAATTTGTGGTTCTTTTCCAGTTGAACATTTTTTGCTTGAGATTTATCTGATGAACGGAACAATGGCTAAACTTTGGTTTTTGTTCCTTTTAGGCTTGGGCTTTCAAAAATGCATCCATGGACTGTAGAGTTCTACGGACCTACATAAATCATGTTGGGCTGGTCTAGGTTTTTGGGTTTAACTGAGGCCCAATTTACGTTGATTTTAAGAAATATTTCGTGTAATATTTTGATCATAATTTTGAAGTTATAGTGTTTTAAACTTTTACATAAAACTAAAATTATAAAATTTCGAATTTTAAAAGAAATCTTGATAACTTGAAAAAATAAATATTTCATGAGATTGGGCAATCAGGTTCTGTAACTAGAATAATCAGGTTCTGTAAATAAGATGATGAGGTTCTTTATAACCTCAAGACACATATAAACACTTTGAGGATTTTATTGTTCTTTCAAGATTACGCAACATCACCATTAATGTTGCAAAATTGGGTTTTCTAGCATTTTTTATTTTGAGAAATCACATCACCATTAATGTTGCAAAATTACATGACAAGGCTTTGTTTAACATAGCCAAATTCAATATGAAAGTCAGAATAATTAAAAAAGTAAAGTTAAAATAAAATTATAATTTGTACAGCAAATTCTAATATTCTAAAACCATTGAAAGGCCTTATAATCAAAACCATTTGTTAATAGAAATCAACTTCTTGATCAAAACTCAAAACCATCAACTAGCTACTAATCTTAGATTAGAAGCATAATTTGCATGAGATTTTCAAAATATCCAAAGCAAAAGTTCCCCCCCATAAGACAATGAAAGCCAAACAAACAATTCTGAATTCAATGGAAGAAACACTTCCACATACAATTGACAAACTCTCAACAGCTAATTTTACTCTTTTGGACCAGACATTAATTGTGTGTGTTGATATGGCTTTGTCAATGGCGATCTTGTCTGCTCTAAAAGTTCCAGACCATAGAAATGCTTCACTAAACTGTAGGAGAAGGAAATGAAAAACACCATCAGTTTCATATGTTACGATCCTAATTAAGGTAAAATGTATGTTACGATCCTAATTAAGTATATGTAGGATAACGTAAAGTATATGTTACGATTCTAATGCTACTGGTGTTATGGCCTAGTGGTTAGGGCTGTGTGGGTTTGTCCCTCACGTCTTAGCTTCGAATCCCACCTGCGGCATAGTTGCTTTTTAATGGGTGTTGACCTATAGGTCGCTCAGTTGATAGGTTATGAAATCCTTAAAAACTCAGCTCGCCTTTTAAAAAAAAAAAAATATTACGATTCTAATTAAGTAATTAACCTTTCGCACATTCGTGACATTGTATCAGCCGTGCGCTTACTAAGGAAAATACCCAGCCACCCTATTCCGATTTCTAGTTTAATTCCGTATTTTGATTAAGTACATGAATAGTATCATGCCTTCCATATAAATTCCAAATTTTCCTTCCAACCTTATAATATTTACAAAAAAAAAAAAAAAAAAAAAAAATATAGGTAAAAAATGACAAAGAGTGTTTGTGTCTTTTAAATTAAAAAAATAATATTATATTATTATTTTTATAATTTTACTTTTCATATTTCATATTTTTTACAATCAAAATTAATCACACTAAAACATTGATTAATTGTACCTAAGCCTCTAAAATAATTTATTTAAAACCTCTCAATTATCTATACTATAAATAGGCCAGTATCTGAATTTTTCATTTTGCTCTCAACATGTCATATTTTTTAATCGAAAACCGATTATTATCGTTTTCAATTTTTTTTCAATTGAAATAGAACCGAACATATAAGAAATCGAACCAAAATCTAATTGACCATATCGATTTCAAATTTATGTAGATCGAAAACAGAACCGACCACCTAAATGTTACTAAAACTAACATAAAACAAAACCGACTCAATAAATTGAATGTATTACATTATTTTTACATAAATTATACTATATATATTATATGCTATATATTATATATTCAGTTGGTTTGGTTTTGTCAATTAAAATCACTTAAAATTCAAATTTTGAACTGATCATATCGGTTTCAAATTTTCCTAAACCGAACCGAACCGATCGGTTCAATTTTTTATTGGTTCAATTGGTTTATTTGGGATTTTTTCAACCCTAAATACAAGACCCTCTCAAATATGGATTAATTATATATAAGCCCCAATATAATTTATTTGAAGCCTCGTAATTATCTATAAGCTATAAATGAGTCATTATAACAGTGAGAGTGTAATCTTTTATTACTTTAATGTTTCTATTTTACCCTTCGAAACTTTACACTTTATAATCAAAAGCCCTATCAAACACTAATACATTAACCCAAGAAAAACAATAATCATAGCTCGGGTTGAGGATATACAACATGGGTATTTTTCCATTTTACCTTCTTAACTTTAGACTTTATAACCAAAAGTCATGTCAAACACCAATGCATTAACCCAATAAATAAATAAATAATTGTAACACGGGTCGATGACATGCATTACGTGTGCATAGAGAAAATAATCTTTAAGTCAAATCCCTAAATTTTGAATCTTTACTTATTAGTGTTTACCCCATATATAATCTAGATAACACAGATTATACAAGTAGTGTCTTACATGCAAAGACTAATAATATTGGAATGTGAAAATTTGCGTAAAAGAATGTAATTTCTTTTTTGTGTATAGTTATGTAGATAACAGAGACTTGTACAAGTAGTGTCTTACATGCAAAGACTAATAATATTGGATTGAGACACCCAAGACCCACTGATATATACTACACTGTAATATTTGGCTTGAGAAACCAGTAAAACTTGCTTCATCAGCCTTGACAACAATCCAACAACCTTTCTCATGTAGTAAGGGACAGTCACCCTAATAGCTGGTATGCAATGAACCCTTACAATAGAATATCGACTGTCGAACTCACCGATTCATCGATCAATTCCTTATCGATATCTTCAATACATCCGCTTACTGATTTAGGTCATAAATAAAAGCATATTAAGTTACTTATTTTTTACTTAAATTGAAAAATACTTGCTTAACTAGCACTCCAAAAGTTCATCATGGACACAGCACCCACTAGACCGAAAAAAGTTAGGCAACATCAAAGTGAAATTGCAAAGACGTGAAATGATGATTTTGACTTCGCTTCAGCATGTTGATCTTTACCTACTCAAACACACCTACACTATTCGATCACCTCTTTCACTTACTATATATAGGGAATTATACTGGCCTTCATGATATTGTATCCTACAATTTGAGATAAGTGAAGTAAACATATATAGATATGGGTGTTTCTTTCCTTCCTTCCCCTGTTTCATTGGTAGGTTTGCTGGTTTTCACTATGAGTGCTCTGTTTATGTTGCCTGAACAACTTCATGCAAGCACTACAAGGCATTACAGGTTTGATGTAAGTTTTAACATTACTTTTTGTTCACTATTTGAGCCACTTCAGTGTCCCAAATGACCTATAGAAAATGTTCTCTATTTACTTGTTTTTTATTACATTTTTGAACTGTTTTTGTAGATTATGTTACAAAATGTGACAAGATTGTGCCACACAAAGAATATTGTGAGTGTGAATGGGAAGTTTCCCGGGCCGCCGGTTATAGCAAGGGAAGGCGATCGGGTGATTGTTAAGGTGGTTAACCATGTGCAGAACAACATCACATTGCATTGGTATGAAATTTTTAACACCTTAAAGTTGTAGTCTTGTAGAGAATAACAATCAACTTAATATTGGCTCTAAAAATTGATGAGCTCCATGTACACCATTCAACAGGCATGGTATTCGACAGCTTCAAAGTGGGTGGTTTGACGGGCCTGCTTACATCACGCAATGCCCGATACAAACGGGTCAGAGTTATACCTATAACTTCACCATTATAGGCCAGAAGGGTACCTTATTCTGGCATGCACATATCTCCTGGCTTCGTGCTACCGTATATGGTCCCATTATCATTCTGCCAAAACACAATGAATCTTATCCTTTCGTCAAGCCTTACAAAGAAGTACCAATAATCTTTGGTAATTAATCCTCAACGCTATCAATTTAGTAATCAAATAGCTATACAAAATTCACTGATATGAGGTTCGATTTGGTATTGTAGGTGAATGGTTCAATGCAGATCCTGAAGCAATCATAAACCAAGCTTTGCAGACAGGAGGAGCTCCAAATGTCTCTGAAGCCTACACCATTAATGGACTTCCAGGTCCCTTATACAATTGCTCCAAAAAAGGTACAAAAAAAAGTTGAACACACATTACATTCAGCAATTTAAGCACTACAAAACTGTTTGATAATGTTCTGTATGGTGTGGTTTCAACAGATACATACAAGTTGAAGGTGAAGCCCGGGAAGACATACCTCCTCCGGTTTATCAATGCTGCACTCAACGATGAACTCTTCTTCAGCATTGCCAACCACAGCATGACCGTGGTTGGAGCTGATGCAGTTTACGTAAAGCCTTTCACCACCAAAACAATTCTAATCACACCAGGCCAAACCACCAATGTTCTCCTAAAGACTAAACCTTACTATCCAAATGCCACATATCTCATGGAAGCTAGACCGTACTCCACTGGCCTTGGTGCGTTTGACAATACGACCACTGCAGGCCTTCTTATATACGAAAAACCTTCCGGTTCAAATAAAAAGAAGCTCCCCCTCTTAAAACCAACCCTTCCAAAGTTCAACGACACTTCTTTTGCTGCAAATTTTAGCAACCAATTCTTTAGCTTGGCCAACTCACAGTTCCCTGCCAATGTACCCCAAAGTGTTGACAAACGATTCTTTTTCACTGTGGGGCTCGGGACAACCCCATGCCCAAAAAATCAAACCTGTCAAGGGCCTAGTAATACTACTAAATTCGCCGCTTCTGTCAACAACGTTTCATTTGCATTGCCAACAACAGCTCTCCTTCAAGCTCACTTCTTTGGGCAATCCAATGGTATTTATACCACCGACTTCCCTGCTAATCCACCCAAGCCCTTCAACTACACTGGCATACCACCTAATAGTACTATTAATGTGAGCAATGGTACTAAGGTGGTGGTGCTGCCATTTAACACAAGTGTGGAGTTGGTGTTGCAAGACACTAGTATTCAAGGTGCTGAGAGTCATCCCCTTCACATTCATGGATTCAACTTCTTCATTGTTGGCATAGGTTTTGGCAACTATAATCTCAACAAGGACCCTGCTAATTTTAATCTTGTTGATCCCGTTGAGAGGAATACCGTCGGTGTGCCCTCTGGTGGGTGGGTTGCACTTCGCTTCTTTGCAGACAATCCAGGTGAGAATACTAAATCATTAGCTATATGTAAGAAGTTTCTAATAACAAACAATCATCAAGAACAATATCTTCTAATACTAATATGCATGCATTGGATCATGAAGGTATTTGAATGAATTTTCTTCCATATGTCAACAGGGGTATGGTTCATGCATTGCCACTTCGACGTTCACCTAGCCTGGGGTTTGAGGATGGCGTGGGTTGTCTTGGATGGTGCGCTACCCAATCAGAAACTTCCACCTCCACCATCTGATCTACCTAAATGCTGACCTTGACCTTTGCTCCCATTATCTCCATTGGTCATATTTCGTGTGGCAGCATTACTTCTCATTTACTTGCTTAATTTTGGTTCAGTTTTCCAAAGTGTTTTCTTTTTGGTTTGTTTTTTTAATTTTTTGCCTTTTTATCTATACGTTTGTTCTACATTTTCCCTTTATTCTTGTAAAAAGCCAAGACATTCGAGTCTAGCTAAGGCAATCAAAGCTTAACAGTATTCTGTTTAAAAGCTTCAGAATAAAATCGTCGATTGATTTCTCTCATGTTCTTTCCTTCTTTGTAATAATTTTATCGACTACTACTAGAGACACAATGATTTCAGACTTTTAACACCATTTATTGGTGAATTTTGTGACATGAAAAATGATACAAGTTCATTGCAGGCTATGAAGAAAAAGTTGCGCAAATCATCATAAACTTTTGGTACAGGCCTAATGAGGAATGACTTATATAGTATTTGTATATCACACTAAGGGTGTGTTTGGTTGCATCGAATCATATGTCATAGAAATTCATGAAGGGATCCCTATATTTTAGGTTAATTTGAGGTATAACTCCATATGCACTAGTGATTTTGTTCTCAATGGTGGGAATGAAAGTCTCATGAACATGAAATCACATGCCTTAGGGGACCAAGGAGTGAGATTCTCATGTTCATGAGACTTCCATTCCCATCATTATCACAAAATCAAATGGTGAATATAGAGTGATATATCAATTTAGCCTAAAATGTAGGGTCATCTCATGGCATAGAATTCCATGCAACTAAACACACTCTAAAAGCATAATCATGAGCGAAAAGCAAAAGCAAAAGCTAAAAGGGGGTCTTTCACACCCAATTTTTTGCTCTCCACCCAACCCGTCGCAGTGTTTGGGGAGGTAAAACTATGGGGCGTCACTCAAAGTGGAAGGCGTCATAATGAATGAAGCCTCAATACAAAAGGATGCATATTAGTTCCGTTGGTGGGAGGGTCCACCTTGATATATATAATACACTCAGAATGGGGGTGTCATTATGCAAATTAAATCAAACGCATGGATTTATTCCTCCCATGCAAACGCGTGATTTTAGCTTTCCACCCCATAGGTGGAGATGCTCTGATGAGGCCTGTAATATGGTTTTGGTTGTTCAGGGGCTTGTGTGGCCTCCGCTTACTTCTTTATATTCCATTTAAAGAAACAACACTATCAGATAGATGAGTAATTCTTGCTGGTCCGGGCCCAGCTGCCTGGTTGACTGTCTGGGCATTTTTTAAACAACTTTTTTCAAAAAAAAGTGGTTAAAAAGAGGGGGGCAAAAGTGTACATTCGCCCCTCAGGCAGCAACCTCGCTCCCTTTCCCAGACCAGCTAGAATTGGGGCAGATAGATTGAGTTTGTCTAGGCAACCAGACTTTAAAGTTATTTTTTTGTCAGTCTTGAGCATTTTTATCCATTTTTTTTTAAAACACAATCACAAACATTATCTATAGAAGATGTAAAAGTGTAAAAAAACTCAAAAAGTGACTATAAAGCCTGACCGCCTAGAATCAATTTTTCTAGAGAGCCAAGCCAACCCAATACCATCCATCATCCTAGAGATTGGGTCATTTCCAGCATCTCTAGAATGATGGATGGTATTGAGTGGTCTGACACAAGTCTGGCGCTCTAGAATATTTTTTGGCCTTGAATTAGGGCAGATAGACTCATGCATAATAAGAGTACGTCTAGGGAGCAAGGGAGAGAGCGCGAGGGCAGCCCAACACCACCCACCCTCCTTGCGATGCCGTGCTGGGCTGCCCTCGCGCTGTCTCCCTCACTCCCTAGAATCAGGGATGATAAGAACACAGGAAGCAAAGATAATCAAACAAGAAGCCAACAAACCTTTCTATTGCAGTATGGCTTTCTTGATGCAAGATTCTTCTCTGATTTTTAAGGCGTGGTTGGTGCTGTTCCTGTCTTCTCAGCAGAATAGCAGATCACCTATTTTGCTAATTATAAGTCAGAGATCTCCATAACCATGCATTTTCAAACATAACGAGGATAGTTTTTCCAATGTTGCCGTAAGCATAAACTTTCAAATGACATAACACAAAGAACCACCAAACTTCAATGGACACCAAGGGCTTCTTCTTCATGGTAGGATTAGCATTTAAAAGTTGGCACAGCATAAACCTGATCATAAAACTCTGGAAAGAATTATGTCAAAGATGGAGAGTGCATTACATAAAATATACTGAGAGAACCATGTAATAAGGTAGAAAACTTACCTAGGGGAGATTTTAGAAAGAATCTGAAGACAAATCCAAACTTACCTAGGGGAGATTTTAGAAAGAATCTGAAGACAAATCCCATTTGGTCTAAACTCTGAAGGCACGCTTTCTCTTCCTCAATGCATTATAAATCTTATAAGCTCAATCCATTTTTGAAATTGCTATTATCTTGTAGAGAGAGAAAATCTATTCACACATTATGCACCTCTTTAATAATATCATTATAACATGTGTCATGCCCCAATTTTCGAGACACTGGAATATCTCAAAAACTGAGACGCGACGCCACTCTAATTATACATTCACTTTCATATGTATTTCAAGTTTCAACAACTCAAACCAGTAAATCATAGTCTATGTTACAATTTGATCAACATTCATGCAACAATGCTTACGATCATTCTCTAGAACAATAGACTTTCACACATCATGACATTACAACATATCATTTGAAAATCTTAATTTGTAAACAAATAATCAAATACTCAGAAATATCGTTATATCAAAATTAAAAGAGGATGTTCTCGCTCACTTGATCGAAATGGGTTTCGCAAACCAAGCATCATACAACACGACATTGTTTCAAACCTACAACAACTTGCCTTTAAACTCATAAGAAACTTTCCACTAAACTTGACATAAACTTCGCTAACAACTTATCCTAAACCCAACGAAAATCTTCTATAAATCTCAGCTAAACCTGGCCTCAATTCAGCTAAAACACGCTCTAAAGACTCAGCTAAAAATCTTTTGGACGCATCCTCGTTTCAGCTCACAAAACAGTCCCAAAACAATTATGTTTTAGTCCGCACAATAGATCCAATACACCCTACTCAGCTTCCACAACAGTCCCATCACAACCCAATTTGTGTGCCAAAATATAACCAATTTATCCCTGCAGACAGCCTGCAACGAGTGTTATTTGGGGTGATAAATTGTAACCCAATTCAACTCCAAAACAATAACTTTTGAATTTCATAAAAGTAGTCTAAGACAAACCTAAAATAACCATGTTTTCAGTCCCAAAAAAGTTCCCAAAGGTCCAAAAATAACACTATTCAATCCTCTAAACCCAACTGAAACAGTCCCTTCCTAAAATTAATTAAATCAACTTTCAAACTCAGCTGAAAAAACCACCAAACTCTGCTGAAAATTGTCACCAAACTTTGCTATAACAACCCTCTAAACATCAATTTAAAGAACCCTCAACTCAGCTGTAAATAATTTTCTGAAATCAATTAAAACGACATCTAACTCAACTGAAACCAACCCTCTAAAATCAATGGAACAACCCATGAACTTAGTTGAAGATAAATCAATCTCAGTCTACAAAACAACCCGAAACAATCAATGATCTAGTGCACAAAATATTATTAAAACTACTTACGCTTTAGTCCGCACAAATAGGCCCAAAACAATTTTGTTTCTAATAGCAAAGTACTTAAAAAACTATCATATTCAGTCCCAAAACTAAAGTCAAAATTCGGTCTCAATATAACATGCTGACTCAATTACGTTGCTTCATAACATAACGGTGATCAACAATATCATCATTAGAGAGCAATACCAAACATAGTAGCAATAATAGAAACATTCACAAATATAACATGTTTTAACAACAAGGGAGCCAAACACATAATTTAAATTACCGATATAAGTCCATTGTACAACATCCTTCATACAATAATTTTGAATTAAGCTGTGATCAATCCTTAAACAAGTAACCAAACCCCAGATGAATATATAGGAATTACGATCTCACTCACAACATCTTCACAAATCAAACCTCTAGCATTTCACCCAGATTGAATTCCAGTAACCCCACACAATCAAATCACATAAAAATCAGAACAAATAGTAAAACCTATCTCAACTACAGAACTGCTCACAATCAAGTGGAAAAACAACAATTTGTAGATCTACTCACAATCAAGCGAAAAAACAACAATTAATAATCTACTCACCTGAATCTCCTAAAATTAGTTTGACGAGCTCCCCAAAACTGCAACCAAGTTACACCCTTGAGTACACGATGAGGGTATTACACTACTCAGATTTGTCATAGCCTACAACTTCACTGATAATAAAAACAAAGTAGACTAAGTTCTTTCATTTCAGTTCTACAATTAAAGAAACTCCTAAAACTATAAGCATAAAGCCCAAACCATTCTAGAACAATCCAACAAATAAACTAACCCACTAACAATAACAAATCAACCATCAAAACAAACAACACTTATCACATATTTCAAAGCTGGCAAGAGTGCACCAAGAAGTTACTAACTTATCTCAGTCTTTTGACAAACTTCTCAAATTTCTCCCTTAACTTTGTCCAAGGCGTCAACGGCGGACGTCCTCTACGTGCCATCACCTCTCAAATAAAACTTGGCAAAGAAACTAAACAACACACTAACACTTCTAACTTCTCTACGGCCAATCCCACGTTCGAATGCAAGCTAAGCATCGTTGCTTAATGTAACCATGGCTTTGATACCAAAACTGTCACATCTCAATTTTCTAAATATCCCGGTGTCTCGGAAATTGAGCCACGACAACATGTTACTCCTTTAACCCGTTCAATAAATGACATGCAAGATATGCTTAGATATGAATAAATTGAAATCATGTATAAATAAAATTAGTAATTCTATCAGTTTTAACTTTATTAATGTGCACAAAACCTTGAGTTTCTCTCCTTGCAAATTATGAAGTAGAGCTTGAAAATAAATTCTGGTATATAAAGTTGCAACACTTCATTTATATTGGTAGAAACCTGTATGGTAAAGCAAATCCTTATAACTAGACCAAGATGAACAGAACTTACAGCATACTCATGATTAAAATACTTCTTTAATTATCTTAGAAAAACCAATATTCCTTGTATGTTTTTATTTTTCTGAATTTCATCTTAAATAACCATGTATAAATGCATAAGTTAGATCATAAATATATGATAATTGTCAGTTTTATAAGATCTGATAATGAACCAAAAGGAAATCATCAAGGAAATACAAATTAATCTCAAAACACAAAAAAACTAGTGAAAATCCTAGAAAGCAAAGGTTGTAAAACCAAATACACAAGCCAGTACAGATCTAAGAACAACCAAAATAGAATGATCTATTGATTCACATAACTCAAACTACATAAATTATGGCAGTGCATATATAGTATTAGTTCAGATCATCAAACAGACATCCAATAAACATTCAAAAGTAGTAAACATACCTCGATCATCACTATGAGCTTTTGCAATGTGAAAAAAGAAGAAAAATAAAGCCATATTATTGCCGATGCAGCATCATCAGGATTCGCCCATCTATTACCTTTTTTTTACCTATGAAGGGTTTTTTAAGATTGTGAATCGCGATGATGATGCATCAGCAAACAATGACTGATTTGTATCTTGAGATCTGATCCATTTTGTGGTACTACCACTCCATGCAAAAGGAGAACATAAAGAAAGAAAACCTAACCCTAAAATCACATCAAGGAAGGATCTTGAAGCAATGGAAAACTGAAAACACATCAAGATGAAAACAAAATTAACACCCCACTTTGATTCAAATCTCAAAAGCAATATATACCCATTGTACTTAAAGTAAAAAGCTTTTTGATAAAAATGTATAAAACAAAATTTTCATTTAACTTCTCAGAGATGTGATTGTGAACTAAAGACAAAAAATTAGTGACTAAGATTACTTAAAAATTAAAAGAGGAATTTTCAAACAAAAATTGAGTGAATGAGAGAGAGATGAAAGAAGATAGGATTTGTAAGGACTGATGAAGAGATGAAGAAAGGTGTGTGTGTATACAGAGAGGGGTGATAAGAACTAGAGGATTGTAGATGAAATGAGAGTTTGTTTTTATCAGGAGCCATGAGTCATGAAGAGATATATATTGCGCTTTTTCAAATTCAGTCTTGCTTAAGTTATGAACTCATTCAAAGTAACCGAAAACTTTGTAAATTAAAACTTGTGAGTTTGTTTCAAAACGTTACAAAATGAGAGTTAGGGGGGTTTCAGATTTGACTATATGTCAGGAGGGTAACTTTGCTTGCTATTTGAAAAAACAGCTGTACTTTGTTAAACTTTTAAACCATAGTTAAGCCTGTCCAATTCTAATGAATACTAACTAGGACGTGGCATCATCAGAGGAGGTTTTATTTGTTTGTTGCGAAAGAGAGATTAACACGAGAAAGGGTAAATACGGTGAACAAATGACCGTTACGCATGTTTATCTCACCTTTCTCATCGAACCAATGTGACTAGCACAACATTTCAAACACACCTAGTAAATAGTTTACAAAAATGAGGCACTTCAGAAATTATTCAGTCGATTATGGTGTTTGTTTATATTAATTCTAGTTTGTTTAAAATTATTACCTTAAATAAATTAGAAAAAAAAAATTGTTAAGAACAAGTTTTCTTACATAAAATCCTGATGATGATAATGACTTTCAAAACATTCATGCCAAAATTTCAATTGATAGTTGAGTGTATAGATTGGCCAATTTATTGGTTGTTGTGACGTGAACCCACCACTTCCTCTTTCGAATACCACTAAGGAGCACCACCACTTTTCTTTGGAACACTACTATCGATTAAGGAACACCACCATTACTCTTCCTTTCTCCCCTTAAACAAGATCCTTTCTCACTGCTCCCTCTTCTCTACCACTCTTCTTCACCATTAAACTTCGTTAAGTTCCCACTAAACCACCACTCACTCCCCTCCTCTTTATCCTAATTACTCCCCATTGTTTGCACTCATCTAGAACAAAAAAAAATTGACATATTTAAACCTGAACAAGAGTTTTATTCTTCTCATCAATGAAAGGTTGTTTAGTGCGAAAAATTGGTGTTATTTGCATCATCAGTGATCTTGCAACTCGAAGTTGAAGGCTCTTATTCTAACTCTCAAAGTTCAAAAACCCCATAAAGCATGATTTTTTTAAAGCTTCAATATCCCGCAAACTTAAGGGTTAATCTCACAGGATTTTGAGACTTTTCAAAGAAAAATTTCATTTCTTAGTTTTTCTTTTTTGGATTCACATTCTATGTCGTTTTAATGTCAAAACATAGTGTTTCATTTAAATACAAGTTCATAAAAAAAAAAAAATGTAAGTATAGGTCTTCGATGCCTTTAAAATCTCACCAGTGACCAATGGAGATTATGGGACCTCAAAAAATTATTTGTATGCATGCTTCAAATAACTATATTGAATAAGAGTGAGGCTAGAGAATCAGGTTTTGCAATCAGGTTCTGCAACTAGGATGATGTGGCATCATCAGATGAGGTTTTTTACAACTTCGAGATACACATAAACACTATGAGAATTTTCATCATTCTTTCAAGATCACGCCATGTCACCCTGATTGCAAAACATAGTTGAAAAAATTTGATTTCCTAGCATTTTTCATTGAATAATGCTTATAATTATAAGTCATGATTGAAAAAGAGTGACACCTCGTGCGATTATATGCCTATCATAATATACTTACCTATGTTGAGCAATGGAGAAGACTAATTAACATTGTATTTGGTATTAAGTTATTACTCTTAAGGTTACATGGTCGAAGAACTTCACTGTATACTGTTAAGCATACCCAGTCTGTTAGCTAGCTTGTTACGATAGCTGTCAATCTGCTTTAACAACCATTTCTGTTATCTAGATGTCTATATAAAGCAATGTACAATGACCATCTAAAATCAATGAAATAGTAGAGAATTCCAGTTCATAACTTGTCTTAGAAGCTAACATGGTATCAGAGCTACTTCATTGCTCTTTCTCATTTTCTTTTCTTCTTTTCAATCAGTAGTGATAATGGTTGATTTAACCTCTTCAAATGCTGCATCTATCAGCAATTCTACCATTACAGAATGTAAACCAGTCATGTTCTCTTACGTCTTGTCTATCAAATTAAGTGAAAACAATTACTTGTTGTGGAAACAACAAGTATTAGCAACAATTAGAGGTCACAAGTTACAGAAGTTCATTGAAAAAGACACATCTCCACAAAGATTTCTATCTGATGAAGATCAAGTTCACAATAATGTCAATCCAGAGTTTACTAGTTGGGAACAGCAGGATCAACTCATTACTAACAAGGTTAGTTGGTTGTGAAACTTCTGCACACATCTGGAAAATTCTTGAGGTCTTCTTCAATTCTCAAACTATAGCTAAGATTTCTCAATTTAGGACTCAACTTCAGAATCTCAAGAAAGGAGATATGTCCATTAATGGCTAGCTACTGAAGATCAAGAACATCATTGATCAGTTAGCTTCAGTAGGTCATCCACTCTCTTCTAAAGACCACATTAATGCTATTTTCAATGGATTACCTCAAACTTATGATACATTCATAGTGTCAATAACTTCTAGATCAGATTCATATAGTGTAGCAGAGATTGAATCACTTTTACTTGCTCAAGAAACAAGAATTGAGAGACATGTAAAGGATCTTGATGTATCTAGCTCTGCAAATGTTGCCCACAGTAACTACAAACCTTCACCCAGATCCTTTGCTTCAAATCCGCATACTTGGAGACCTCAGTTCAGATCTCCAACTAATTTTTTCTCATTCAGAAGTGCAAGATCTGGATCTGGGAGAGGTTTTAGACCTCCTAGTCATCAAACCAATCGGCCTCAGTGCCAAATTTGTGGGAAGATTGGTCATCTAGCCTTCAAGTGCTACAATAGATTTGATAATAATCTTCCAAATCCATGGAGTCCAAGCACTGCATCTCAGCAGACAACATCTTCCAACCTAGATTCTCAACAAGCAAGTTTGCAAGCAAATATAGCATCTCAAAATGCTTTCTCAGCATCATCCAGTCAACATACTGAACCTACTTGAGGAACTGACCCTTAATCTCAGATGCAAATGTTTGCTTCCTCCTTTACTTCATCTGATTGTAGGTGATACCCTGACTCTGGTGCAACAAATCATTGCACTCCCTACACTCAGAACATGACGTCTTCTTCTCCTTATCATGGCAATGAGCACCTCTTTGTTGGGGATGGTACTGGTCTACAAATTCAAAATATTGGTGAGTCTACCTTACACTCCTTCAACTCTTCAAGAAAATTGCTTCTTAAATGTGTTCTTCAAGTCCCTAAACTCACTAAAAATCTTTTAAGTGTGTCCAAATTTGCAAAAGATAATGGTATCTTTTTTTAGTTTCATCCTAATGTAGTAATGTTTGCTTTGTTAAGGATCAGGTCACCAATCAGATTCTATTGGAATGAACACTTAGCAATGGGCTATATGCTTTTCCATCCACACATCTTGCTGATTCAGTCCTTCCAGGGACACACTCTTATTCAAATTCAAGCAAATCAGTAAATACTGTCTCTACAAATGCATCCTCACCCTTGTCTCTCTGGCATGCTCGATTGGGGCATCCATCATTGACACTTGTTCATAAGATTCTTAGCCAATGTAACATTTCTGTTTCAAACAAAGATGACTATGTTTTTTGTTCTTCATGTTGTTTAGGAAAGATTCACAGATTGCCATTTTCCAGTTCATCAACTGTGTACAACACACCATTAGAACTCATTCATACAGACTTGTGGGGTCCTGCTTCAACTGTGTCCTCTTCTGGTTACAAATATTACATTCATTTCATTGATGCTTATAGTAGATTTACTTGGGTATATCTCTTACAAAATAAATCAGATGTTTTTCCTACTTTTCTCAAGTTTAAATCACAAGTAGAACTTGAATTTGGTCTTCCTATTAAGTGTGTTCAGTCTGACTGGGGTGGAGAATACAAATCTTTCTCAAATTTTTTAGCTCAAAATGGTGTTCTTTATCGTTTGGCTTGTCCAACTACTCACCAACAAAACATTTTTGCCAAGAGGAAACATCGACTTATAATTGAGTCAGCTCTTACTCTTCTTACTCATGCTTATCTTCCTTTAAAATTTTGGGATGAAGCAGTTAGAACTTTTGTTTATCTTCTTAACAGAGTTCCTTCTTCTGTCTTGAAAGGTATCTCTCATTTTGAAACTCTTTATCACAAAGCACCTAATTACAGTACTCTCAATGTGTTTAGTTGCTCTTGTTTTCCCAATATCAGACCATATAATACCCATAAATTTCAATATAGGTCTGTAAAATGTATTTTTCTTGGTTAGAGTATACAACACAAAGGGTATAAATGTATGTCACCTATTGGTCGTATATACATCTCTAGAGATGTTGTGTTCAATGAGAATTCTTTTCCACATCAAGTGTTAAAACCTTCCTCCTTCAAGTCTACTTCTCTTTTTCCTGATTCTACACCTGCATCCATCCCACTTTCTGCCCCATCCACTGTCAAAACTGAAAAGCCAACTACCTAAATACTACAAAGTCCCACTGTCACTCAGACTCCTTTCTCTCATATGTCTTTATCGTCTGGTAATGGTCAGTCACCCTCTAGCCCATTGGTTTATTTTCCTGATCAAACCAAACATCTTACATTGCCTCACACTCAAATAAATTCCAGTCCAGTAGTCCCTTCCCAGTCTCCAGTTTTTCCTACTTCACTTCCTACTACACTTCCTCCTACACTTCCTACTGGACATCAGATGGTGACAAGGTCTAAAGCTGGTATATATAAACCTAAGGTCTTCCTGGCTTCTGATGAACCGTCCAGCTTGAATGAGGCTTTGACCACTCCTCATTGGTTCTCTGCTATGCAAGATGAATATCTGGCTCTGTTACGCAATAACACTTGGTCACTGGTGGATCTTCCACATCATAGAAGCATTGTTGGTTGTAAATGGGTCTTCAAGGTTAAAGAGAATTTAGATGGCACAGTTTAGAAGTATAAAGCTCGCCTAGTAGCTAGGGGCTTCCAACAAATTGTTGGTTTTGACTATGAAGAGACTTTCAGTCCTATGGTTAAACCACCTATAATCAGAGTTATACTCTCTATTGCAGTCACGTATTCTTGGTCAGTGTTCCAATTGGATGTTAACAATGCCTTCTTAAATGGGGACTTACAAGAAGAGGTATACATGATGCAACCCCCTAGGTTTATAGATCCAACTCGTCCTAATGCGGTTTGCAAGCTTTCAAAAGCAATTTATGGTCTAAAGCAGGCTCTTAGAGCTTGGTTTGACAAGCTACGACACACTCTTATCAAGTTTGGTTTTACTACAACTAAGTCAGATTCTTCCCTTTTCATCAGACACTTGCCATCTCCTATCTTCATCTTGGTGTATGTTGATGATATTTTAGTTACTAGGTCAAGCACTTCAGACATTTCTCAGTTGATATCTCAGCTGAATGCTCAGTTTTCTTTGAAAGAATTGGGATTGGTTCATTACTTCCTTGGAATTCAGGTTCAACACACTGCTGATGGACTGTTTCTATCTCAATCCAATTATATTCATGACCTTCTTTGTCGAGCCAAAATGCAATTTGCAAATGGTTTGCCTACTCATATGTGTGGGGGTGAGAAGATGGTAGCCACGTGGAGTGATCCAGTCCAAAATGTTCAGTTGTATAGGAGCATTGTTGGAGCATTGCAATACGTTACTATAACCAGACCTGACATTGCATACTAAGTTAATAGGGTTTGTCAGTTCATGCAAAACCCTCTTGAGTCTCACTGGCGAGTAGTAAAGAGGATCTTAAGGTACCTAAAGGCTACATCAACATTTGGGCTTCACCTGGTTCCTACTCTTTCTGTCAAATTGACAGAGTATTGTGATGCTGATTGGGCATCTGATCCTACAGACCGACGTTCTACTTCAGGTTATTGTGTGTATTTAGGCTCTAACCTCATCTCTTGGTCTTCTAAGAAACAAAGCATTGTCTCCAGAAATAATACTGAAGCTGAGTATAGGAGTTTAGCTTCAGTCACGGCTGAGTTGTCCTGGCTACAATCTCTTTTCTCTGAGTTAAGGTTTGGTTGTGCACCCCCTACTATATGGTCATTATAACATGAGTGATGTTCTGCTAAGTGCCAATCTAGTTCTTCATTCCAGGACCAAACATATTGAGCTAGACATTTATTTTGTGTGTGAAAAGGTTGCTTGCAAGCTCATTCGTGTTCTTCATATTTCTGCAAAGGATCAAGTTGTTGATATTCTCACAAAAGCTCTTGGCACTTCTAGATTTTTACTGTTACGTGACAAACTAAGTGTTGTTAATGGTTCTACACTTAGTTTGAGGGGGGATGTTAAGCATACCCAGTCTATTAGCTAGCTTGTTATGATAGCTGTCAATCTGCTTTAACAACCATTTCTGTTATCTAGATGTCTATATAAAGTAGTGTACAATGACCGTCTAAAATCAATGAAACAGTAGAGAATTCCAGTTCATAACTTGTCTTAGAAGCTAACATATACCAAGTTACTTGTATGAACTCCAGGTAAACTATTCAGAATACCCTTTAGTAAGATTAAGAACTTGAAGATGGGTAGGCTTCTTGGAAGAAAGATGCATGATAACAATGCAAGTGCGTCTGAAGGTGGAAAATCTGATTTTGCATGGCTGGTTCTTCTATACTGGTTGGTAGTAGACCACCACATGTTCACCAAAATCTTATAAATGTGTTGGTGGCTGGGGAAGAGTTTGAGGGGGTTCTAAGTATTGATGGAAGAGAATTTGATGAAACTACTCTACCATGTTTGTCAAAGAATTTGTCGTTGTTGGTTTGGGCTTCTGAAATTGTATAGGTTCTCCACTCAGTTTGGAGATAGCCCAAACTCCAGCTCCTTCCTTCACACTTGACAATATCATAAAGTAGTTTTGTATTTCCTATGTGTTATTGATGATACGTCAATGAGTCATACGATTACAGCCGTAAACGTGGCATGAGCTAACCCTAGTATGAGAAGGCTTCAGGACGCGAACTATTGTTTAGCCCATAAATCAGGTGTTCAGGCCCAAAACACGTCAGTCCAAGAGGCACGAATCTTAAGGTTTGGCCCAGGATAATAAGGTCCGAATACGGATCTCAGAGCCGTCAAAGGTCCAAGATTCCCTCGCACAAAATCAGTTCTTAGCCCAATCAAATAGTAGGTCTTAAACAAAGCCAAGTGCCAAAGAGACTCAATCATGCATAGGTAAGATCTTATGCGAGATCTCCTCCCTCGATCACACCCTTGATCGCAAGGACAGTTGGGAAGGGAACACCCACTATAAGAGACAGTGAAAGAAAAAAAAATGTACGCATACGCATTGCAATTTACATACAGTCTTCACTCTTCTTTGGATCGATATCTGACTTCAGGATCTAAGTGCCTTCGGCCACCATCACAATGGTCTCTGACTTAACCGCTGTCGCGCCATCAGCAAGGACAGATATGAAGACATCAATTATGATCAAGTATGATTATATAATTATGTTGGGTTTGTTGCCATTCAGTTTACTGATAGGTTTTGTTTTGTTGGTTCAATTTATTTTCTTGAAAATTCTTTTATATGCAACCCTGCAATGATATAAAATGTTGAGGTTTTTTTTTCTTCTCTGTCAGTTTTCC
The DNA here is from genome assembly GCA_963556465.1 of Berberis vulgaris. Classification (NCBI taxonomy): domain Eukaryota; kingdom Viridiplantae; phylum Streptophyta; class Magnoliopsida; order Ranunculales; family Berberidaceae; genus Berberis; species Berberis vulgaris. Next base: position 727,146 of record OY747133.1, read on the forward strand.
AAATAAAATAGACAAAAGGAATTCACTTTTCACGCAATTATATAAAGAGTTATATAAAATTTTAATTTGATCAGCGTTGTTCAACAAGCGGTCAATACCCAATATATAATTATACCAAAATTTTGTATCCAAAATAATATGCGTCTAAACTATGTGTACCCAAAATCAAAATAACCTTTAAGTTGGGCCATGAACTACTCGACTTTTATCATTTTAAGGTTCTTGGCTAGGCTTGGTCTCGTCACCCTAGCACAAAGATGAGATTGGGCTCACTATTTTGTCAAAGAAGAAACTTTGCTTCACATATAATCAATCTTAAATTTGTATTAAATTTTAGATTTATAGATGAATATCCCTAGAGTTTATGAATTTGATTATAAGACAATTAGAATTTTTAATCATCATCATCAAAGCTCATTTACAATATTTTTGATGAATTGCAAAATTTCCGGTATGTAAACAAAATTGTACATTTGCTCTTCAGGAAAAGGAAGGAAGTGTAGTAGACAAAGCACCATTAATTTCCCTTTGGAAGGTGTTTGGGAGGACATTGAAAGACATTGCAAGTGCTCTTCCAAATTTGAAAAAGCCTTATTAATTAATGGTCTAAATTAACATCCAAACTCACAAAACACATCAATACAACTGTGGATGCTCTAAACTCGGTAAGGGTACAACATATTATTCCTAATTATTATAAATTGGCTCCATCTAATCCCAAATTAGGATGCTTGTTTATGCCCCAAAACAAGATTGGATTGAAGAGGATTATTTGAATTGGATCATAGATTAGTCGGGGGAGCTGTTTTACTTTTATGTGTGAAAAACAAGCAAAAATAGAACATTAGAATATCTCACAACTTAAAAAAAGATTTAAGAAATAATCACGAAGCACAAAATCAACCAAAAACCCTGAAAATGAAGGAAACATACAAAGGGAGTCATTCCTATATTAAGGAACGCCAAGACACCATGAAAATTTTAAAAAATAAATTTTTAAACAAATTACAAACCGAATCCATCATCCACAACAATTTCCTAATCTTGATAATGAGAAGACAATCAATCTTCTTCTCTCCAATCCTTTTTTTTTCTTCTTCTCAATCTAAACCCATTTTCCTAATACAAGAATAAGACATACTTGAACATGATTTCTTATGTTTTTAGTGTTGCATTTTTTCATTATGACACAAAGATATGGTGCATTAATTTATCCTGATTAACATAATCTCATTCTTCCAATTTTTATATATTTATCTCTCTCTTTTTTTTTTTTTAATGTTTGGATTCATATTTTGAGCTATCTTTGGTGGTAAGTCTAGAAGGTTTGACTAGTGTGTTTTTTTTTCTTCTTCTAGTGTTAGGATTTTGGTTGAAACATTGATCACATGATGGCATGTGTGGAAATGGAGGTTAATATTCTCTTCTCACATGACAATTGGAATATTTAGTTTGAAAAAGTGAAAAGATTGGAACATGTGACATTCAAATCAATATTCAAACATGTTGTATAGTTTTTTTTCCTATATAATAACTCTTCAAAAAAAATTTAATATATTAATTTTTTTTTTAAAAAGATCATTGTTAGTTGGTGATGTAGGACATGATTTTAATTCCAAATAGAAACTAAAAACCTATAGAAAAATAGAAACTAAAATTCTATTCCAAATAGAATTTTAGTTATATTTTCCAATAATTTTTTTTTCTATTTGGAACTAAAATCATGTCCTACATCAATTTTACTTCTATTTTTCAATAAGTTTTTAGTTTCTATTTGGAACTAAAATCTCATCCTACATCAGTTGGAAACAATTTATTATATGGTTTATTGTTGCTTATAAAAGGTGACTTTTTTATTATGTTATGTAAGAGCATCTATAGCCGTGGAAATGTAACATTAGCTATTTATACCTTACACTCGGGTTTGGCACTCAATTTAAATTGTGTTTGCATTTTATAAATGTATCTTCATTTTTAGCTTATCTTGTGATTTTTCCCTTCCAAATTCAAGTATGTTGTAAAAAACAAATTTTTATTTATTTATCGTGTCTCATAAAATAAGGATATGTATGAAGGGGTTGTAACAAGTGTTCGCTCAGTGGGTGAGATGTCCAGTGAATTTTCAGTGTCAGTAGGACTACATCAATGGTCAGCCTTAAGTTCATATCTCTTTGCTTTGGTCATGGATGAGTTGACGAGACATCGCAAGAATATGTACCTTGGTGCATGTTATTTGCAGATGATATTGTCTTAATTGATGAGACTAGTGAAGGTTTAGGTCAGAAATTAGATACGTGGCGGGAGGCTTTAGAGAGTAAGGGTTTTAGAATTAGTCGTTCGAAGACGGAGTATCTAGTGTACAACTTTGGTTGTGAATCATGAGGGAGGAGTAATGCAATTGAGATCGAAGGTGTGGAGGTCCTAGAGTGTGAGACTTTTCGATATCTAGGATCTATAATTCAAAAGAATTGGGCTATTGAAGAAGATGTAGACCATAGGATTAAAGTTGGTTGGCTGAAATGGAGAATGACGTCAAGAGTATTATGCGATAGAATGATGTCTGCGAGGCTAAAAGGGAAATGTTATAAGATAATTGTTTGACCAGCCATGCTATACAGTTCAAAATGTTGGGCTACTTCGGGACAACATACACATGGGATGGTAGTAGCAGAAATGTGTATGTTAAGGTGGATGTGTGGTAAAATCCGTAAGGATAAAATTATGAATGCAAGAATTAGGAGACACTTAGGTGTAATGCTCATAGAGGACAAGATTAGATAAAAGCGTTTAACTTGGTTTGGTCACGTGCGGAGGAAATCAAGCACGACACCAATTAGAAAATGTCTAGATTGGCAAGTTAATGGATGGTGTAGATGGAGGGGAGGACCGTTGAAAACTTGGATGAAGACAGTGAATGAAGACATCATTGAGCTTGAATTAGGCGATGATATGTGGAAAGACCGCATTGCTTGAAAAACCAAAATTCATGTAGCCGATCCCGAAAATATCGAAAATGAGCTTTGATGATGATGATGATCGTGTCTCATAAAAGGCATGTTGTATATTACGTAGAAGTATTAATTGCCCTGGAAAGAAAAGCATTAATATTAGTTAAAATACAAATTTCATTTTTCTTATTATGTGATATTTTTTCTTCGAATTCAAAGTACAGTGTCAATATTATGGATTTATGTACCTTATAAACTATAGGACATGTATGTTTTTCTTTCTTAATAGATTGATTTTTCATTTACACAACTATCAAGCACCTTACAAAAGAAACATTTAAATGGTCCATAGTGATCTGAATTATCTGTGGCACATGGGATTGATCCATGCTCCCACTACAATACAATGAATTCTTAAGTATGACAAAAACAATAATGCAATGTATTTATGCACTTTTCCAAAATAGGATGTACGTTTTTCCAAAAATGACATATCTAATTGATCCTTTTTCATTTAGAGGACACATTCATTGGTACAAGAAACATCTATGTAAGTGGTCCATATATAGTCCATACTCTATACAAGTGTTTTGTCGAATAAAATGAAATTAGGGTTTTTGAGCAAGGATACATTAGGGTACCAAATTTTCTAGACAAGGTATACAAATACCATGTGCACCATATGTGAAAAATGGATGGAGTTCTCTTCTTTAAAACTTTCATAATCCGCATAATAGACCATGTAAAATGAAGATCAAATGTTACTCTTAGGAAACCATGTTTTGTAAATATGTTTCGTAACCATGATGATGTGGCATCGTTAGAGGAGTTTTTTACAATTTTGAGATACACATAAAATCTTCAGGGATTTCATCATTCTTTCCAGATCATGACACGTCATCATGGTTGCAAAACATGTTTACAAAACATGATTTCCTAGCATTTCTCTACTCGTAATATGTGATATCATCTGTTATAAGCTTACGTACTAACTGCATTTATAGTACGAAAATTTAATGTATAAAAAGTTTTTTACTTTTTTTTTATTCAATTTAAAAAATGTACTTTTTATTTTCTAGTTGACTACTACTCACTTTGCCATTAGTCAGCCTCTGGAAATAAAGTCTCCAATCACAAGGTGAAGATATTAAAGCAAAGGCAAGAGGTAATTATTCTTATTAGGGGTGGGCATTTCATTCCGCGATTTCGATCTCGTCCTGTCTCGATTTTTCCAAATTTTAATGGGATTGAATAATTTTATTCCAATCCCGTCCCGTCCCGATCTAGAATGGATGGGATGAGATAAAGATTTTCAATCCCACCAATCCCGTCTCGTCCCGAGTTAATTTTTTAATATTTATTATTTATTTATTTATTTATTTTTATTCATATAAACTTACAGATGACTAACAGAAACTCATGGTGTTTGCAGTGGTAACAGAAATGTTACTTCAAGAAATAAATATTCATTAAGCAAGAGAAATATAACAGACTGTTGCTTGGATTCCCAATAAAAGTGGCTCCAATTATTTAACTTAAAAATATTGATAATACTCAGGTGAAGATGAAAAATAAAAATTAACTGAGTAATACATATTCAGAAGGGAACATTCAGGGGCGGAGCCAAGAATTTGAGATGCTCCGGGCTGTAAAAATATTTTTTTTTAATTACAATATATGTATTGATGGTAAACCATTATGAATATGTTAGAGCGTCACCAATAAGTCTATATTTATTCTCTAACAAAAGATGAAATGTCATTTTGCCAAGAAACCATGAATTTTGTTTCCCACAGTAATTAATGAAATTGTAAAATCAGTTGGGAGACCATCACAGCGACACAATACTCTTAGTGGGTCCCATTTATCATGTCATTTTCTAAAAGTCAGCCCACTCGACTTCATTGTTAGGGGATTTAGTGGCTACCCTTCTATTTGCATGTCACATCTATATCTAATTATAAGAAAGTTAATTTTCACGCTCTTATATGATGATAATCTTCGCAGCACGCTAATCTCGTCCCGTCCCAATCCCAATCCCTTATGAACGGGATGGGATAGGGATGAGTATATCTCGTCCCATCCGGTCCCGTGCCCACTCCTAATTCTTACTAGAGTGAGGAAACAAATGGAATTTAAGCTATTTGGTTAAGCTAACTGCAAAATACCAACCAAAATAGATTATCAATTGTCTAATCATTATTAGTAGCTTTATTCAGCTAAACTACAAGTTCTAATCGTGATCACTAGTTAATCCACTATTAAACCTAGACTTTGATTCAAAACTTATGTTTAATGACTACTCAAAGACAAAAATTAAACAAATGAGACCTAAAGTTCCTTTGAGCACGATCAACCACCATTCGTTTTACTATCTAAATTTAGTTAAATGAACATGGGGGCGCCGTTTATGAGTTCATAGTCATCGTCATCGTCATCACTTATGTTTGTTTATAAGCCTAATTAGATAATGGATTAGTTAACCACCCTAAGCTTGTCTTCTTATGTAAGGTTAAATGTTTTCTTTTCTTGTTTAAGTTGAGATTCTATAATTAACTCTTTTTTTTTCATGTGTTAGAGGAGAGAACAATTTGACCAGTCAAGTGATCACTGAAAACCATATACTTAATATGTTTTTATGAAGTCAGAGGATCCAAGAGTGTAGAAAACATGGAACATAGATGAAGATTGCAGAAAGCAAACACACACCCCAATCCATGAAACAAGGCTTGCATTAAGGAGGAAACACTATCAAGTGTTCTATGAGAGATGAGGAAACAATTTCCATGGATTGAGAGAGAAAGAAAAATAAAAATGAGTAGTGTGATACTTTGTGAAGTGTGGTTGGTGAAATAGACTGCAATATTAGGAGAGTACATATAGAAAGCATGTGCAATGAAAGCTGAGATCATAGCTGGGATTGGAGGAAAAAGCTGGGATTCAGTGATGAATATATCAGAGATAGAGACATAGATGATCTAAGATCACACTAGACATAGTGGAAACACTTATATGTGTTTGCAAGGACATGAATAGGACAACCTTCATGGACCACAATATATGTCTGATGAAAATGACTTAGATATTGAAATAAATAAATTCAAATAAATGAATTATATATCTAAAATCCATAAGCCGGTAAGACTTGTGGCGAATGTGGTACCACAATTTTAAGATTCAAACCTTACCACAACATGATATGATTCTAAGACATATTATAACCTGTAACCCTAATTGCTAAAGTACGTAAAAATAGTTCTTTTGATTCAATACAAAAGTTACAAATTGTAGCTTAGTTGGTTGGATACATATCCAATCCCCTCTTTAGGTGATCTCTCAATGGTTAGACATCCGATCCAATACAAAGGTCACTACTATTTCGCGCAAGATTGATGATTCCTATCCCTAATAGATACTCTTATTTAGCAAATCTAAGCACAAAAACACAATTGAGATTTAAAAATGATAAGGTTCTTAGGACACTAATCATCATCATCAAGCAAGGCAAGCTCAGCTTTTGGGGGACTGGTAAATAAAGGTTTGTGGTCCTGTTGACCGGGAACATACCCCTTCCCTGATGCCGACATGCACGTGTGCTATGGGGACACAACACAACGTTCAATTTGAACACAATTGCATGGTGGGGAACTTACTCACTCACTCAGATCAACAACCCTAATTGCTGGATTTTACGATAATACGCTTCTCTAAAATTGGTGATCTCATCCGTCGTAGGTCTATCACTAAGCTGGTATCTCATTGGCTATATATGGGACGGGGCAGATATCTGTCATCTATGACAGGGAGGGGATATGTCATTCTTGTCGAGGTGGGAATAGATTTGGGAAAATTTGTCCCGTTGCAATCCCGATATTTGATTATCTTTGCTTCTCTAATATTTTCTGTACTTTTGGTACATTATAAATCAGTAAACATTTTTTCTTCAAAAAATTCTACGTTGTTTTTTTTGGGTGTCTCTTTGAGGTCTTTTAACACTTCTACCCCTTCTGTAAATGATGTTAGTGGTTATATTTTACAAAAAAAAAAGATAAAAAGTGAAAAAAAAAAAAAAAAAAAAAAAAAAACCTCAAAAGAAACACTCAAACAAGATAGCGTAGAATTACTCTTTTTCTTCCAATAATATATAGTCAATGCTCTTAACTTCAACCTTATCATTTGATTATTCATTATTTTCTTTGCTTCTCTTATATTTTCTGTAGTTTTGGTACATTAGTAAATCAGTCTCTTTAAAAGGCAACAAATAGCTAACCATATTGTAAACTTTTTTTCCTTAAGTTTATATTTAAAACCCAAATACATTTTTGGTATAAATTAGTGCGAGTATTTTTTGTCCATAACTAACTTGCATCAATACTCATTACTCTATATCCTATTTTTATAAGATCCACCCAATTAGAGAAGGTGCAAATGAATTCATAACTTTCTATTTCTGAATTCAATATCCAAAGGTGCAATAGTTTCCAGTCTTAAATACATTGTACCAAAGAAACTATTCACCTCTTTAATATTGAAAGAGGCATTTTATTGTAATTTGATAGCACATTGAATTGAGATAAATGACATGTTACCAAGAAAAGAAAATAACACCTAATTTTTACTTTTTATGACAAAAAGAAAAAAACATTTCAATATGATAAGTTTTAAAGTATTCTTAAATATTATGTTCCTAAAGAAAATTAGTGAATCCACATCATTAATAATTAAGATTATCTACTCTCGGGTGGGAAAACTTGAAACTCTAAGAAAAAAAAATTTAGAAAGCCTGATCCGAGATCACTGATTTGTGCTTGGAAGGATGGTTCACACGTAATCGGATCAACTCTCCATTTTTCCACCCTTTTCAAATCTATGGAGAGAAGGGTAGAACGGTCTGATCACATGCGGACCACTCTCTCAAGTACAAATCAATACTTTCGAACCAGAGACGTCGTAGAAGCTCTGCTCTAAAAAGTCTTGGGTTTTGATTTTTAAAGTATAATTAAAACTATTTTTTCATGAAAAGAATGGAACAGCATTATTCATCACTTAACATCCATTGAATATTTTCTTTTCAAAGCAAATCTGAATTTCTTAGGAAATTATTCAAATAATTTAAATTATCTTTCCTCTGATCTACTAGCCTTTGCAATGTGCCTATGTGGTGGTGGTGGTGGTGGTGGGGTTGGAGCAAGACATAGACCACATGGGTCAGAAGTGAAGACCCATGGGGCAAGAAGGCCTAACCCATGAATTAAATATGAACATTTCCCATACCTAAATGTTGCTAAGATAATGGCCTGTCTACTCAGGCACTTTATCTTTGATGATCTGTTTTTTAAAAATCTTTGATGATCTGTTTGTTTATGTCCAACAAGCCATAAATCTACACTTACACTTTGTACTATTTATATATAAGATAGTGAGCTACATTAGTCATCTTGTAGCTACAACTTACTCATCCTTTGTTCAATAATTTGGTAAAGAAAATGAAATGGCTATATATGCACCAACACTTTGGCAGTGTTTGGTTGAGTGTATTTGGTAGCATTTGACATTAAAAGAATAGTGCATCCAATTCCCATTTGATAGTGAAATATCATGCAAATTAAAAGTTTGTCCAAGTTTCTCAGGATTATTTACTACCATTTTGCCTTAAATTTACCCAATTTTGGCCATATTTTAGCTCATGGGTAAATCCTTGTATATTATTGCAATCATAAGTTTGATACAATGTAATCGGCCCTAATTATCAATATAGTTGTAAATGAAAATATACATTCACGGTCTTTCAAAAAAAAAAAAAACTCCCTAATAAAGCTTTTCCAAAATTTTCTTTCATTGGGATAGTAAGCGCATTGCAATATTCCCAAAAGTCATTGGTATTTTTCTTCTTTTCAATAAAAATTAAACCGAATAAGGTGTTACTAACAACACATGAGAAAGACAACGATCTTTAAATATATATATATATATATATATATATATATTCAATTGAGATCTTATAAACATGAGCTTGTGATATTGCTACACCTGGCATTCTCGCCAAAATGATATATTTAAAATATCAAAATTTCTGCTCTAGCAACAATGAACCTTTCTATGCAGTCTGGGTAGAGTACTGATTAATAATGTATGTGGAGGACGTCCAGCACGTGAATGTCAACTTTATTCATTTTTTCATCTTCTCCAAACCTATGAAGAGATGGGTAGAGTTGGCACTCACATACTAAATACCCTCCCAAACACTAACCAAGCACAAAGACATTTACACGCCTTTTTACTATATTACGTACCATTTACACATGTCCTAGCCAAAATTTCTACAAGATACCTTAATACACCAAAGTCTTACTGCAAATCAAAACTTTCTTCCAGGTTAAGTATTGCATCAAATGATAACTGATTTCCAGAAGCAAGTGATCCTCCCAAATCCATCTTGAGCAGATAATCTCAAGTAGCAGATAGAGCCTATAAAGCTGATTCTAAGAAGAAGAAGAAGAAGAAGAAACAAACGCGGCTGAACTCTTAGCCCAGTAATCGCGTTTTTCCAGTGTTCTGCAATTTGGGGAAAACAAACAAGCCCTTGTTGTCAGTAAAATAAACACTATTTTACTCAACTCATTTAATGTCATTTTTTCTGTAAGTGAGATTTTCTCTACTTAATTAGCTGATGACGTTTGCACATGCAACCCTTTGCCTTCAATGTCCTCCTAAACATTCCTAATTAATTAAAAAAATTTCATAACAAATACCTAAATAAAATATATTTCCCTTAATTTGTCATGATTTTCCTAATTATTCTCATATTTTCCTCTTAAAAATTCATTTAAAGGGTTGAGAAAATAGACATGGAAATTGAATCTTATCGTTTTCTTGAATGAATTTGAGGTTTCTCCCTCAGATTTGGATTTCTATGAGCAGTGGAAAATCAATTTTATGAAAAATCAATTTTCTGTCAGTAAATAGGCAACTAAACAACAAAAATATGCATAATAAATGAAATAGATTTCATTTTCTAACCAAACACATTCTAAGGTTTTGCTCGGTTACACGAAAAATAGACAATAGACATAAAAATTGAAACTGTTTTTGTGAATTCAATTTCGAGGCCTCCCTCTAAACTTGGATTTTCATAAATAATGAAAAAATAATCTTATGAATAATTCATTTCATATGAAAAACAAAAATTTTCCTAATAAAAAAATGAATTCCATTTTCTAAAAAAAAATGGCTATAGAATCAGAAACATATCCTGAATAAAATTTTCATTGGGGAAAAATAGGAGGTGGGGTCTACAGAGGGTGAAAGATTGAAGCCCAGGTGATACACACTGCCCCTACAGTTACAAAACGCACCCCATGTTACTATAAATACCCCCACACCAGTCATTGCTTCCTCCACCGCCACACTCTTCAATCACAACATTTGCTTCAATTTCTCTCTGAAGAGAAGAAGAAAAACTTCTGCTGCAAAAACCCACTCTGCAAATCACTCTATAAGTAAAACCCAACCACGAGTTGTCTTCTTTGATCGATTGCTAAAAATGGCTGTTTCAATTGTTTGTTCAACAACCCCTGTTTCTTCTTCACATCCAGCTCATCCACAGTTCTACATGGACGAGAAGTGGAAATTGTCGAAGAAGGAGGGTTCAAGGAGTCGATCTTCGACCTCATCTACAACCCCTTTTATGAGAAACTCGTCTTCTGCGAAGAAGAGGTGTGCTTTTACAAGAAAGTGTGCAACTTTGGTGAAGGAACAGAGAGCCAGGTTCTACATCATGAGGAGGTGCGTTACAATGCTTATTTGCTGGAGGGATTATGGGGATTCATAAAGGATTCAAAGAGGGTCAATGATTTGAGATCAAATGCATAGAGGAATCTAAGGGATTTGAAGATCCTCGACGACTCTGTTATCGTTCACCCTCTTTCGTTCTGCGAGATATAAGTTTTGTCCGAGAAGAGAGAGGAAGAAGGAATGAAGGAAGGAAGGAAGAGATATAAGTTTTGTACAGATTTTGATTTTACTTTTTTTTTTTTTTTTTTTCTCTTCTTTTCGAGATTTATTTTGGAATTCAGCAATTTAGGTTGGATTATGTAACTGATACAGAGAAATCGTACCCATTATTAAAGAAACTTTTGAAAAACCCCATTGTCAAAAGCTTCATCTTTTCTCAATTCTTATATAGGTTTGTAGAAATTCTAGGGATTCTGAAGAACCCCATTGTGTGTTTGGTTAGCAAATTGAAGAGGTTCAGACACTGTCAAAAAGGTTCAATTTTTTTTATTTATTTTTTTTTTCTTCTGAGTTTGATTAGCAATTGAGGAGATTAGAAGAACCCCATTGTCAAAAAGGTCAAATTTTTATGTCAATTCTGAGTTTGATTGATGAGCATATCCGTCCAGCTTTTGTTGATCAAGTTTTTGTAGTTCACATTGATTGAAGTGATGGGTGTCTCTCAGATTTTTTGAGATTGGGAGATTCCATTCAGCCATTGAAGTTGGAGCTTGATGAATGATGACGTTTTTCCCCAATTTTAAATGCACAAATTTATATTTTATTCAATTAGAGATGTGAAAAATTAATTAAAAATCAAAATAAGCTTGTGGGTTTGCAGTTGAATCAACATGGTTTGCGATGGTTTCTTCCCAAAACAAAAAAATATTTTATGTAATGTAATAATAAAATAATGGTTATTTAGTTATTTTATGCAATGTAATAATAAAATAATTGTTGGGGTGAAATTGAGAAAAACAGGAAATTAATGGCTTCCACTGCATGCCTGTCACTTCTTCTTATAGATATCTGGAGAAGTAATTAGGAGCAAATTATGAGGGTGGTGATTAAATGACTTAAATGCCATTTTTTTGTTGGTATTTTTTATTATTATTATTTTGTAATGGTTTTAACTAAATGTAAGAAGAAGGCAATGATATAATTTTGATTGAAAATGCTACGAAACCATGTTTTTGCGATTAGATTTTGTAATTATGGTGACGTGGCGTGATATTTAAATAATAATGAAATCTATATAGTGTTTATGTGTATCTCGAGATTGTAAAAAACCCTTAAATTGGATGAGTGTGGTTTGCAAATTGAATGCTAAGTTCCATGCGCTATTGTTTTCTCCATGAACACGATTTTTTTTTTTACTAAGACTTGATATGAATTTGTCATGGTTTTGGAACATCTCCAATGGAGCACCCTCAATTCTCGATTGAGAGATGGAGACATAAATAATTCCAACAAAGTATTCGGAACTTGGATAGTTGGATGTCTTTTCGTAAAATAAATCCAACATGGATAAAGAGTAGCTTAGTCTAATACTTAATGAAATATGGTAATTTATTAATGTTTTTTATTATTTTAGCAAATTTGCCATAAGAGAAATATCTAATCTCAAATAACCATATTTGGGTATTGACTAATTTTACTATTGAAGATATGGATTTCAAACTTCAAAATCTCATCCTCGAATAGCACCCTTCAAACTTGTGGATAAGATCAGCATAAGGTTGCTCACGATTCGGTTCGGTTTTGAATGAAAACTGTCAATCACACCGAATTAGTCGGTTTGCTAAAATGGCAAACCGAAACTGAACTAAACATCAAGAAAATCGAACTGATCTTAATTTATATAAATCACAAATCAAACCGACATCTAAAATGCTATTAAAACCGAACCAGTCGAGTAAACTAGACATTGTATTATTTATATTTATATTATATATTATATATACTGGTCGTTTGGTTTTATCGGTTAAAATCACTTAAAAACCATATCGATTTCAAGTTATTAAAAAAAAAAAAAAAATCTGAAACATAACTGATCGGATCGGCTTTAATTGGTTCAATTGGTTTATTCGATTTTTTGTTCAACCCTAAATTAGCACTTCGTAAATGCTATCCACAACAAATGGATCTGTTGAAAAGAAAAACTTCAATGGACAATTGATTTACACCCACTAATAATAAGATTCTTCATTTATCCAAAAAAAAAAAAAAAACCACCAAAGAATTTCCATGCACCCAAACGCCCAATCATCCAAATCAACCAAAACAGCACACAGTATAGTATATTACAAAAACAGTGTAGTCACTGTAGTGTGTAGATCAAGTAGAGTAGTACAGGGGCATTTTGGTCCTCAAGATTCTCTTCCATCTCTTACAGCTGGGACTGTTCCCTGTTGCCACTGCTGATGCTTCTGCATATAAAGGAGAGAGATAGATGGTTATAACATGAAAAAAAAAATAATAATAAATAAAAAAAAAATTACTTAGGTGCCTTTGTATTGAACAAATACAAAGGACTTTATGGTTGGTCTTAGATGTGGATTTGTGAAATTTTTTTTTTTTGGAAAGCGAGTTGGATTTTTATAAGATTTCATAACCTATCAATAAGGTGCGACCTAGCTTAAGCAAAGCTAATAAAGATCTTATTTAGCTTTCGATCACCTCTAGGGTTGTGGTCGCTCTATCAACCGGAACACTTAGAGGAACTTCCGGGTCAATCACTTCCATTCTTCTCATCAGACCATCTGTAGCACTCATAGCTACAACTCTAACTCGATTATTTCCTAACAATTGTTGTACCTCACAAGTCACATTAATTTTTTGGGAAACATTATCTTGTCCTTTAACTACCAAAGCGTTGTAATCATTAGACATCTTTTCCGACGGAAAGGTTACATCCAGTACCGGACCAATGATTTGAATGATACACCCCTAATTTTTTTCTTCAAGGACGGAAAACCCAGGACCAGGAGAAGGGCAAACAAACACAACAAAATTAACCAAATTGAACTCCCCCTCTTTCGATTTGATTGGTAATGTGTTTGGTTTTTCATTTAACTTTACCGTTAAGTGCTTTTGTTAGGATTTAAATCCTGAACTTATGATAGCATCAACCACATGTCTACTGTCAAGCTAGTACTAGGTTGGCTATTAGTATCCTCAATTGAAGTTAATCACATAGAAACAATGCTAATTTTCTTCCTCTTTTTTATTTTTTTTAATGTTATATATATTAGTTTCTCTAAAATTGGTTTAATCCAAAAAAGAAGAAGACAAGAGTGTGAATATAATAAGAGAGTTGAGAATGGTCAAACACATGAAATTCTATCCAGCTTTGATGGCTGAAAGCAAGTTTAAATAGTGGAGAGAAGAGTGACATCAATGTCCCAAAAAGAGATCATGCAAAGTTTACAAGTTTTAGTTTGGGGATTGCAAGTGGGTGGGAGATGAGTAAGCAATGGACACTACACATGGGGCCTCTTGGAATTGTGTGTGAAAGTGCCAAAATAAAGCCAGTCAAGATCCCTATAGCCATTTTGTTTTTATAATTCAAGCACCATTTATTTAATGATAAAATATGAAGTTGGGGGAGTGAGAGTGTTCAAAATTTTATGCAAGGCAAACACATTTTAGTGTTTTCACATCCCAAGATTGAGCAAAGTGTGTGTGACTCCACCTATTGCCATATCTCTAGTTATGTTTTCGACTTTTCCTTTTTCTTCAATGGGGATCTATGCTAATCTAAGTATTTCTCTCGTTTTATTAGGGTTTAAGGTTTAGGGTTTAATATTTATGATTTATGATCACACTAGTTGAAGACTTTTTTGAGCACTTTTAAACTATAGAAATTATGAGAAATCGTAGAGATAGGATGAAGGTCTTTAAGGTTAAGTTGAGTAAGTCGCACTCACTCAAAACTCTTTTAAAGTCCCTAATTAAGAACTTGAAAATTTGAAAGAACTATGAGCGTTTAAGGATGAAAACCTCCAAACATTACTATTTTACCGTTTAGGGTCTAGTATTAGAGTGCCGACTATCCTAAACCACTTAATCATTACACATTTTCACGGGTTTTGGGGGTCCTCCATTGGATATGCTCTCATAAAGCATTTTGATCTAGTCAATATTATCATTTAAAATGTGACTAAACCATCATTAGTATGATAATATGCCATTAGTATGATAATATGCGGCGTGACCGTGATGGACCTTCCTTTCAAAATGCACAAAAGTAAAGCACGCTCTAGCTTGATGATGATCGGAGTGATTTAAAGAATTGTTTGGCCCCCTCGAGCCCATGCAAAGTTGCGGTCGTAGATCATAAAAGATAAAATATTGAAAATCTCAATAACAATGATAATCATGATTATACCAAATCTAATAACATCCAAATTGGAGATTTGTGTTGGAAGGTTGAAGTCCAAAAGTTTTTGGATTAGATAAAGAACTTAACTTGATTAGGAGCTCAACTTTTCAAATCAAGGGACCCCTCCCTCCAAAATGGACACCCCACTAGATGGTTTAAGTATCATTTGCACCTTGACTCACTCATAACCTACCCATGTAGTTTGTAGGTCACATAATGCCAAGGCTATATTATAGCCAGCCTAGCTACTTAACTACCACTCACTCTTTATCTCTTGACCTAATTTAACAATGCAAACAATTAAGTTTTAAGGGGACCCCTACCCACCCCCAAGTCCTAATCTTATGGGACCCTTTTGAACCCCTTAAATGCATAGTTGTAGGGTCAAGTTTGGTCAATGGTCACATCTACTCGACCACCCTTACCCATACAAAGGCCCCATGGTACGCTTGTTGCTTTGCTTTCAATGGTCACCATTTTGCAATGTGGCTTCTTCCACTTGTACATGGATGAGGATGTGTGTTATTTGTTTGGAAGACAGAGAAAAACAGTGTTATTTTCATTGTTTTGAAAAATAATTTTGAGATTATTGATTTGTTGAGATGTCCATTTATTAAAAAGAAATGTGGATTCTACAAGCGTGTGTACGACGAAATTAACAGCATTGTCCCGGCAGTAATTTTGAAAATTTTAAATACTATGTTTGATTGTATTGAGATGTACTGGACATTGATCAAATTGCACATGCAAATCGATATGAAATGTATGTTTTATTTGTGTTGTTTTCTTCAAATTGCTAGTTATAGATATTAGGTTGCCTTCCAGAGTTCAAATTAACTTATAAAATTAAGGGTAATTCAAAATATTTGTATTCTAACTTCATAAAAACTTATATATTCAACAAGATATAAAAGGAGAGGAGAGAAAGAAGAAGAACGAGACATCTATAGACAAACAAGCACACACACAAAGATGCCTTTTAAGGTTGGGGGTTGGCACGAAAATGACTCATTCACGAGCACTTGCTCGTCTTAATAAATTTAGAAACTCGATTTTATGGAAGGAGGGGATATTTTATGTGATGAGTTGTAACCTTCATATAAACCTAACATTCATCACAAGGAGCGAAAGGAGAAAATAGAGGATAACCAATTATTTTTCTTTTAGGATTGGTGGACATAAGGGTTTGTGACCAACTGCATTATAGTGTGTAGATCACATGAAGGAACAAAGAAAACGTGTAGGGTAGGAAGGTTAACTCATCAATCCCCCAATATTTTGGTGTGATGAGATGTAGAATAATTTTGAAATTAAAAATGAGAGATTCAATGAACATTTTTGTGTGAGAGTTAGCCAACATCTACATGAACAAAGGGTTAGTGTTCCCTTGTCAAACGACCTAAGCTATATTGCTGCCTTATTACTTATCTAGGCCAGACAATGGAGCACCAACTTTCTTCTAGGAGATTGTGGAACGTTACATTCTATTCTGCAGGAAAGGATGATGGATAGCCAGACTGACTTGAGATAGATGTGGAAACCTATTATTAGTAGTATTAAGATACTTTTGTTGAATCTTTCTAATTAGTACTGTAACTTTATTATCCGTGATCTCAATGGAGATGCGCATGATTTGGCTACCTCTACAGGTCTCCCTTTTTAATTGTATTTAGATTTTATATTCAATATGCTTTTAAAAAAAAAAAAAAAAAAAACCTACTGGGATGGGAGGACCCCTCTCTAAGCTCTTGTTGAAGTCCCCTTTGTATCCACTAATTAAGTTTCCTTTAATTGATAATAGTTTATAAATGTTTGTTACAAGTTGATAGGTTTGGTCACCTTATACATCATTGGAAGAACCACATTAGGATATTTTGCACTCTACGTTGTATTGGTTTTTGTAGGTTTGATCAATTTAAAATATACATGAGCACTAAGTCAAGTGCATTTGTTTTTAGAAAGTAGTGTCTGTTCATCTTTTCAATCCGCGCCGTTTCGATGTTGCCTTAGATTCTGAGGCTAATAGAGTACGGCACAAGTAGATGTTGAAACTTTTTATTTATTTATTAATTCATGTTCGAAAGCTATATGATTGATTCTATAGGGTTAATCAAATCAGTCTCAAAGGCTACACTATATATTGTTATCACTTTATATCTTCGTTTCCTTCATCTTGCATGAAGACTTGTTTTCGCTTTGGTCTATCATCTCTACCTCTTGCATGAAGATTTGTTTTCGTTTCGGTTCGATCCATCTAAATAGCTACATTCAATACCTGAAGATTGATTGTTGAAAACACTGAAATTGAAGTTTTATACTCAAAACTACTACTAACATTTGAAAATAGTGAATATCAAGGTTCGAAATGCTTTGATACGTTGGCCGAGAGCCTCATGAAGAAATATTCTAAAATCGAAAACCTAAAGTTTCTAAAAACTTCATTTTTCTTAGATATTCAAACCTAATGACCAAAATGTCCCTAACTATGCATTGATTTAAAAAAAATCTAGGGTAACAACCTTGATTGTGATGATTTAAGGATGGTCACTTTCAAACATGGGCAACTCCCACTTCCACTTCACGTGAAGTTGGCGATTCCCACTGGGGTTAAATAATTGAGCTTTGACTAGCAATGGTTACATCAATTACAGTGTTAGAACTAGCAGATAGATGGGAGGATCATATAGTTTAGATAGATAGATCCACAGAACTTCACTTTCCTACATCAAAATCCCAGAGAGAAACTCTGCTAGCTGTTTGTTGTTCTCCTGTTGCTTTCGTGACTGATTATTAGATCATCTCCAACAGCTGGATACATAACTTGTTTACTGTTTTCACCTTACTTGAAGACTTGTTTTGTTTCGTTCCGGTCTAGTTTATCTAAGTAGCTGCATTTAATACTCGAAAACTTATCAACTGCGGAGCACGTGTGCTTCTAATCATGAGAAAACTCACAAAATCTTAACCGGTGAGTCTCAAACTCTTGGCAAACGACACTTTAAATGTCATCCTAATTAACTTTAAGGACCATTAAAATATGTCTAACTAATGTCTAAATGGATGCATAGGTTTACATATTTTCATAGAAATTTCAGCCAAAGTGTATGATAAGTGTCTACTACTACTTAGAGTAAGTTTTTTTAGGATCAGAGTAAGTTTTTTAAGGATCACTTGTGTGAATGCAGCGTAAAAGCTTTGTTGTATGTTAGGTTTGGTTTGCTTCACATTTCGTGCAAATATAAGCTATATATTTGCCCCATTTAAATCATTTATACGAATTGTACATATTGGTTGAGCTAATTAGAATGTAAGGGTGTGGTGCATGGCACGTACTTTGTAAACCCTATCACTGTGCAGCATCTATAACCTGACATGAACTTGGTACGCAGTACCTTTGAATGATCATTAAATACAAGGGAAAATTTTTTGTATAGAGTGGCAAAATATGATCTAGTAATAGTTGATGGAGACTTATTATACAATCTGGTGGTTTTGTGGGTACCATCTGGAGGACTCAAGAACACCTCTGATGCACGCAAATCCTCATAGAAACTTTAAGTTGCATTCCAAATGTCCTTTCATCATTTATTGATACCATCATCTTGATGAGCACAAGTGCATTTGATTATTAAGTTTTTAATACAAATAATATAAATCTCAGGTAGTTTCTAAAGCTTAGGAGTCTGTTTCGTTAACCATTTTTCATGGGAAATAAAATTTATTTTTTAAATTATGTAAATTTTTGTTGTTCAGTTATTATTATTAATTTTTATTTTAAAAAATAAAATAAAATAAATAAAATTGGATCGTTGATTTTATTTATTTATTAATCATGCCTGAAGACTACATGACTGACCGTATAGGGTTAATCAAACTAGGCCCGAAGGGTATAATATTGTTGTAACTTAATATCCTCGTCGCCTCAATCTCGCATAGAGATTTGCTTTCGCTCCGGT
Organism: Berberis vulgaris; assembly: GCA_963556465.1. Classification (NCBI taxonomy): domain Eukaryota; kingdom Viridiplantae; phylum Streptophyta; class Magnoliopsida; order Ranunculales; family Berberidaceae; genus Berberis; species Berberis vulgaris. The sequence continues at coordinate 746,207 of OY747133.1, forward strand.
TTAGTCCATCTAAGTAGATGCATTCAATACCCAAAGGCTTATCAACGACTGAGCAAATGTGTTCTTAATAATCGGGCGAAAACTCATAAAATCCTAACTGGTGAGTCTCGAACCCGCGATCTCTCACAAGGAGAATGAATGTCCGACCAACTGAGCTATAATTGGTGGACTTAAAAAAATAATAATAATAAATAAATAAATAAATTTGGATCGTTGACTATTTTTATTTACTGATAGGAAATTGATTATTTCTTAGACCATTTTCCTATTACTATAGAAATCCAAGTCCGAGGGAGAAGCCTCGAAATTGAATTCACAAAAATAATTTCAATTTCCATATTTATTTTTCGTGCAACGAAACAGAACATTAGATCTAATTAGACTTAGAGCTCTTAAAATTTTGCTTCTGACTTGAGAAAGCATTTCTTTGTTGGTTACCAATTTTAGAATATTTTTTTTTAAGATAATAAAATGATTAAGAACCGACTAGAAGTTGGCCATTAAACACTGGTTCAGCTGAGATCGAATATCGACGTATGTTTGAAAGTGTTTCGTAATAAAATTGGAATTTTGTTACTTTGAGATCCTATAATCCTTGGTTCAGTTAGGAGTTTCTAAATTCTCTTTCATTTTATCTAATTTTCTACAAAGCAAGCAACATGGTTTGATTCCATCCATAAATCTACTTTCTTCTATGTGAGTTTCACTATCGATAAAAATTCTACTTCTTATTGTTCATATGTTATGATATGAATATATGGTAATTATATTAATTTATTATGTATGAATGATGAGATTCCATTGATTCAGAGCCAATTTCAATAGATGGATTGAATGTTTGTGTTATCCTGCATCCAGTAGGGATTGAATCTATGAATTTGCCAATTATGAGTTGATGATCTAAATATGTAGACATGGATTTTTACACAGTTGGCCCATTAGCTCAGTTGGTTAGAGCGTCGTGCTAATAACGCGAAGGTCGCAGGTTCGAGACCTGCATGGGCCATATTTTTATTACCACGCAACTCTGCTATTTTATATATATATATATATATATATATATATATATATATATATATTTTTTTTTTCTTTCTAAATTTACTATTAATTGGCAATGGAAGGGTTCGTGTGACGAATTATCATGCTATTCTACTGAAAAAGTCTAAGTGGTGCTTCGATACTAGGCAATGTCAATGAAAGTTAGCTACGACACACCAAGTATCACACTAGGCACACTCGACTCGTGAGGATATAAGATAGCCAAGTACACCAGCCATACGCATAGGAAAATAGTGTGACTAATTGATGACCGGACCCCTCATATAACTAGCACCCTCCCTGAGCCGAGTACAAGGCTACGAGTACGAGCTTTAGAAGTTAACTTTCAAATTTTCAGGCTGGATCAGGGCTGAGCTTCAGGCTTCGGGCCTTTTAGCCAGCTCTATGCTACACCCCAAATAACCCCTGCCATCCCAAATCTATGGAGTAGGGTTTGAATTCTGGATTTGTGATTTCATCAGCCACAAATGTACCGCTGAGCAGGTATCTCATTGGCTTGTAGGTTTTAACTTCAAGTACCACCAGTTCCCAAATCTAGATGTTCTAATCTTAATTGCTACGTCTTCTTATTATTTGTTCTTACTTCTTTATTTTCTGCTACCATGTTTGCACGAAGTGCATGGTTTAAGGCATCAATAAATTCCAGTGCGAGATATGAGTTATTTGCTACTATGGACTTCCAAATGACAATGCAATGAATGCATGAACCATACACCTGTTGGTACATGTAAAACAATTATAGTAAATTAAAAATCTAATTAACACCCATATCTCATCACATAACTCATATCTGCCCCTCATTACATCACATAACTCATATCTCGCCAATGGCATAACTCATATCCAGTAAATTAATAATGATGAGTTTGAAATTACATCACATAACTCATATCTCGCCAATGGCATCACAATCAAAGGGAAATCACTATAAATCAATGTATGTTTCTATTCTTCATTTGTTTCCATTGAATCAACTATATAAAGTATTATATTGATAAATAGATTCAGGGACTGTTGGTATTATATTGATATTTTGTTGGACTATTGAACATTTATCTGCCTGTTGGGCTTGTTAACATCAATAATGTGTATTGCTGTATCTTAAAGTGATTATATTGTTACAGTGATTATGATTATATTAACCATTCACTGTTACAGTGATTATGCAATTCTTTATATTGTTTCATTACAATTCAGTGATTATATTGCAATTATATTTATGTTCACTGTTTCATTACAATTACGTGATTATTGATTCAGTAATTATGCGATTCGGTGTACAGTGAAATAGATTTAAAAAAAAAAAAATTCGATTCACTGTTGAATCGAAATTCGGAGGTCACTGTTGGACCATGGTGACTATTCACTGTTGGACCATGGTGACTGTTGGGTCTGTTGCTAAATATTGTTTTGCTGTTGGGCCTGTTGGTAAATATTGTTTTGACTGTTGGGCCTGTTGGTAACTGTTTGTTCTTGCTGGACTTGTGGGATCATTTGGACCTAATGGGTCTTGGTTTGTGCTCACATATTTTTTAAATAATTAGGGTCTGATTAATCATGGGCTTTATCCTATTTTATTGGGACCTATTCAATTTTGGGGCTACATTTTATTTAAACCCATGTTTAAATTGTATTAAGGTGATAATTTAGTTAATACTCCAAATTTATACATAGATTATAATTTTGGTTTAATGTATCATTATTGTGTTCATTATTTCAAATTTACACAATTTAACTAATAGATTGCCAAAACAACTACTATTAGAAAAAATGGTTAATTTTAAATAAGTGAGTATGCTACATCCAAAACAACTACTATTAGAAAAAATGGTCAATTGACAACCTTAGGTTTTGTAAAAAATTCATTCAAGTAGTTAAAATTTCACTATTGCCACTCTTTGAAAATTTATATTGCACCCATTGAAATTTCATATTGCTCCCTCTTATAAAAAAACATCATAGATCCCAAATCACAAGAGAAACCGAGCCACTTGTGTTTGCGTCTACGCTTGCGTCTTGCGATATCTTCTTCATCTCCGACTGAAACAGGTGCGTTTGTTTGATGTTCTTATTTCTCCATCTCCGACTTGTTGATTTTATGCCCTGGTCTTGCAATAAAAATTTCGATGAATTTCTGAAACCTAAATTCCTGAATTTAATATAGTTTTTCATGTCAACCGATTCAGAGATTCTCCATCTAATATTACAACTAACAAGAAAAGAAGAAACAATGACAAACCTACATGTTCGATGAATGTTGTGTTAATCAAAAAAGCAATTGGATCAGCTGCTAAAGCCATTGCAGCAGACAATACAATATGAAATATCTCTAAGCCAATCTCATCCTTCTTGAAAACAATCTCACAATAAGCCTTAATGATCTTTCTATAAAAGAAAAAAAAAAAAAAAAAAAATGCACTACATAAAATGTTACTAAGCAATCAATCTTACACTCAAAGACAAACACACCACATGTACACATTCCACACTACACACATAGTGACATACATAACCTGTTTGCAATGTACAAAAAATTAAATTTTTTATGCTGTATATCTCCATCAGTTAAACAAAACCCAGAAAAGAAGACAAATTAACTTTGATGCCTTTACTAATTTCTTGGAAACTTCTTATACAAATGACATCTTTTATGCTGTATACCGAGGAAATTTCTTGGAAATGTTACATATTTTTTTGCCCCCATTTGTTTGCAATCTTGGATCCCCCCCTGATCGACCCAAAGGAAGATTGTTTTGACCGGATAATCCATAGTCTTGAATATGTGATACGGTTTGGTTTATCATGCTTTTATTATGTCGGTCCAAAGAAAGATATAATATTAGGCCAGTTTCGTTGTGTAAGAAGAGTACCACTTACAGATTGATATTTCTGTTCAAAGACTAAATAACAATGTTGTGCTAGGTATCTTGATATGATTTGTTATTTACCTTTTTGTATGAATTTAAAGTTTATGCAATTTAAATTATGATGTGAACATGTTATTTATTGAATTTATTCTCTGTACAGCTACTATGTCTGCTACTAGTATATCTGCTGGTGTAAATAATATTCTCATGCTTAATGGGACAAACTTCAAAGACTGGAAAGAGAACGTGTTAATCGTTCTTAGATGTATGGATCTGGACCTTGCCTTAAGGATTGAGCAACTCACTCTTATAGATGCAAGTACTCCTAATGTCAGGAGATACTTTGAGAAGTGGGGACGCTCCAATCGCATGAGTCTCATGCTCATCAAGCGAGGTATTCCAGAAGCCTTTAGGGGTGCAATATCCGAATGGGTGACCAATGCTAATGAGTTCCTTGCTGAACTTGAAAAACGTTTTGTTAAAAACGACAAGGCTGAAACAAGCACGCTTTTAGCTAACTTGATTTCATTGAAGTACAAAGGCAAAGGGAACATTAGGGAGTATGTCACGCCCCAATTTTCAAGGAAAACGAAAATCCTAAAATTCACGTAGGATTATCCGTTTCCCCAAAACTCGGGACATGAAATTTAATAACAATATAAACATTTAGCAGCAACAACAACTTAAAACATGATTTAATTACTGAAATAAATAAAATCTCCAACCAGAAAAAACTGACGTTGCTAGCCCCATTAGCGGAATTCCCGTAACGCTGTTCAAAAGTCTCTAAACCTGAAAGGCTAATCGGCTGCATTCCCAAAGGAATGTACCCAAGAAGCAAAAGCTCACTTGGGTCAGCAATAAAGCTGATGTGAGTAATCTTCATCCCAATAACAATAAATTCGCACATGATAAATATCAAGCTAAACACACACAACGAACCATCATACCAAATAGGTAGTTCCTCAATGAGGCAAATATGCCATGCAAGAAACGTAGTTCAAAGAATTTAGTTCCTCATCGAGGCCATCATATCATCATCTCAATTAAGTAAAAATGTATTTACTTGTACTTACCCTATAGGAGTTGACTATGGCAAGTCTGACCTGCAGAAATATTAGTGGACTTGCCATCCTGCATGAAAATGATTATAAACAATGCAACGTAATTTATTCATTTTTATTTGAATTTGGTTCATCTTTTAACGGATTGATCACTTAGATGATACCACATTCGCACCACCTTCGTGCTGAACATACACGCCCGTATGCCTCTTTTATATAAAGAAGGACTTCTCCGTCATCCATGCCCAAGTGGGGACACGTCACATACATGCATGCATCACTGGATACTCCTAACTAGATGAGTAACAAAAACCACTCTTGGGCTATCAATGCGCATAAACTTACGTCACATTTTTTTACGGATAAATATCAAAGCCTATCTTAGGCATAAAAATTCACCTCATTTCCGCAAGACTAACCCGAAGGTTATTTTAGTTTTTCTATAAGAAATAGGTGCCCCAACTCCGCAAGACGGCCCATTAGTCATTTAGTTTCTCGATAAGAGATAGACGCCCCACCTCCGCAAGACGACCCATTAGTCATTTAGTTTCTCTATAAGAGATAGACGGCGCACCTCCGCAAGACGACTAGTCATTTAATTTCTCTATAAGAAAGGGGAAATAATAAACAAAAAGAGTGTGGTAGTTCTAAGTGATACAATTCCAGGTGATTTAAATTTTCAGGAGTTAAAGTTTATCAATATCATTTATTTTTGATATTTCAGAATTTCTCCACAATGACATTTTGTCATTCATAAGTAAATCAATCCACCCATTCTTTTGGGGAAGCATGACATTTGACACATTGCCAATAAACAATCTCATCTGGGTATCCTCCCATTATTTTGGGGCAACCGACATTTTTCATATGTAACCTTTCTGTGACAAAACGGGGGATCAAAGCCCATTCAATATAAGGAATTTAGACTCACTAACCAGTCAATTGGCATATAATACAATCATCAAAATTTATCTCATCAAAATATAAATTCTGACAAATTAATTTCTCAAACAAAATTAACTCCGAGTTTCTTTCGAAAACGATTACTAATTAGAACAAAATAATAAATAGAGTGTGAGACTCATAAATTTGGGTGTAGTAGATCAAGTTTCTAAGTAAATGCAAAATCATCCCAAACATATCCGATCGAACACATCCAAACCCGAATACACAAATTTGCAAACACATGCAAATCAGTTTGCGCTACAAACACACGCACATAACCTCTATGTAACACACTACAGATTCATTCACCAATCTATTCAACAATCTTGGCACATCGTACTTCTCATTATGTAAAGAGTGCAGAAATACACGGGCAGGTTATGCCACTATATAAATTTGACCCGTCTAGATCAAATTCGTTAAAATGATCGCCTATGTTACCCATATCATCCTTTTACCCAATACCTAATAGCATTGACACCACAAGGTTGACAATCATGTCCCAAACCATGGACTTGAAGAACACCCCAAAGGAACTAATTACAAACGAACCTACATTGACTCTAAGGTGGCTATATTGCAAAGGAAATCAAGTTAAGCATTTTAAAATCACGTATCAAATAAGTTAATCTAATTAAAGGGAATGAGACCTGCTTATCAAATAAAATAAATAAGGTTTTTCCTCGAGTTGTATTGATTAGTCTCTAAGGATGTAAGTAAACACTATCTTTTTGGTAAAAATATCAAATTCCATCTCAAAGAGTAAGTTTCCTCTCTTTCACTTAAACTGCTCCAAATTAAATCAGAACTCGAACTTTCTATTATTCTGTTTCACTTTCCCAACCACTAGAAGATGTAACAATGTCATGAGAAACACAATAATGCCTAAAAGCACACTTGTCAAGCATAAGCAACACCTCTCTCGCAATTAACTTCCTCTTCCAAATTGAAAGTTTAGACTTCACTATCTAAATACTAGGTCTGCCATCCATTATTTATTTAATTTCCAATCCATCTATCTAACAGTAGTGATACTCATTAAACTCCATTCATCGAGACTTGAAGTTAGCAATTTGCATTTGAAGGGTCTGCCAATAGAAACCTACAAGCCAATAGGGATTGCCTCCACATGACCATGCATCACTCAAATCCTACCGAAAACAGCCACAAAATGCTGCCAAATATTAGTAGCCCAATTGCAATATAGTTCTAAGTATACACAGCTGTTGGATCTCACTAATATCAGGTCCTAATCACCCCCATTAGAAATTTCATCACATGAAATTTTCTATTGACTCTAGATTCCATCACATACCCACCAAACACTGATTAACAAATAACCCATATCTCCTTCTCTCACAAATGATCAAGGAGCTAAGCAAAATGTCTGAAAAGCAAACAAGCTGAGATGTGCAATAAAATGAAAGCTATGGAAAATGGATGAATGGGGTCACTTCTCATGTACCCAAATGCATTTCCAACATTCTTTCTACAAAGGAGTCAACCAATGAGACACATTGAGTTGAACACAACATCCAAAGAAAACCTAGCAGATTGACCACACAACCCATAACAATCAAAACCATCACAAACCATATAAAGAAACAACTTTTTAAAATGAACTCTCAGATCTGATTGACCAACACCCCAACCAACATTTTCTGTGGATCACCATGACCAAATCCGTACAAGATGACAAATTTCCCGAACCCAATTAGCAAACTAAACAAATCAAAAAGTTCCAGCTTGCAATCTAATGAGGACAACACATTCAATTCCAGAAAAATACAGTAATAGTAGTGGAATCTCAACATTCTCAAGTTCATACAAACCTGCTCGGTGCTGCTCGTTGCTGGTTGAAGTGCTGCTCCGGCCTTTGCATTGGTGCGGCCTGCTGGAATTGCAGTGGTGCGCTCTTTGCACACTGCTGCGACACAGTGCGGCCTGCAGGAAATGTAGTTTTGTGTTGTTGCGACATTCAGTGGATGGAAGGTGATTGCATGGGCTCTTTGCAATGGTGCTGCCTGCTGGAATTGCAGTGGTGCGCTCTTTGCACACTGCTGCGACACAGTGCGGCCAGCAGAAATTTGTGCTGTTGCGACACAGTTTTCAGCGTGCATGTTTCTTCGGCAGGTTATTTCAGCGTGTTTAGTCAGTGGATGGAAGGTGATTGCTCGCAACTTGTTTTGCTTGTGCTTGTTTATGGCTCCAGTTTTTGCTCGTCTTGTTTTCGTCTTTGCTTTTCAGGCTAATGTTTCAAATAGAGGCTTCTTATTTTGATTTTTGGTCTTAATACGGGTAACGTCGTCATATACCCCCGTAACGTTTGTAAGTCATTTTTTGATAAGTAATAAAGGTCTGGCATCCCATAGTTGCCCCTCCCCACTGGAGGTTACTTTAAAAAAAAAAAAAAAAAAAAAGTTCATACAAAAATCAGAAGAGGAAAAAAGAGAACTCACCAAAATCGCAAAGGATTTGCGCAACCAACGCAATCATCCCATCATCCTCTCACCTGTGATTTCTCCCTCGCCATTCACAATGCCGCCAACACCTCTCCGTCGCCATCGTCGCCGCCAAAGAGAATAAGATAAAGAGCAAACTTTGCTCTTCTTGTTGCACAAGAGGAGAAAGGGTGAAGGGTTTTGGTTTTTTTTTTTACTATGGGTGGTTATTCGCCCCCACTAAAATTCTAAGAGCACCCACCCTTTAACTCACCAAATAAACCCTAAATTTTGAAACTTGAATTCAATTACATGTAACCCTATTTTATTTTTATTCAAAATAAAATAAATTAGTTTTATGAAATTTAGGGGTGTTACATTATACACACGTTAAATGGAATCTCGTCCCGAGATTCGAAAGGTAAGAAAGTTAACTGAATTTCGAAAAATACGAGTTTTTAAACAAAAGAAGATTTTAAAACATAAATTTCAATTGAATTTTAGAAACATAAATATTTATTGTCATTGAAAAAGTAGGGGTGTTACAGAGTACATCATGAAGATGTCTCATCTTGCTTCAAAACTTAAGGTACTAAAGCTTGAGTTGTCTGAGGACTTACTCGTGCATCTAGTTTTGATATCACTTCCTCCACAACACAGTCAGTTTAAGGTCAGTTACAACTATCAGAAGGAGAAATGGGCTCTTAATGAGCTCATTTCATGATGTGTGCAAGAGGAAGACAGGTTGAAGCATGACAGAACGGAAAGTGCTCACTTTGCAAGCACCTCTAAAGATAAGGGCAAAAAACGAAAGAAGGATAATGAAGCTGCTAAGGGTCCAACACAAAAGAAACAAAAAGGCAATGAGGGTCGTTTCTTTTGTAAGAAATCTGGACATGTAAAGAAGGAATGTACCAAGTATCACGCATGGCGTGTTAAAAAGGGTATGTTTCTTACTTTGGTCTGTTATGAGGTTAACTTAGCTTCCGTACCAATAAACACTTGGTAGTTAGATTCCGGTGCTACTACTCACATAAGTGTTTATATGCAGGATTGTCTGAGCTATCGAAAGCCAAATGATGCAGAAAGACGCATCTTTGTTGGCGATGGAAAATCGGTAGAAGTTGAAGCAATAGGAAACTTTAGGTTACTATTAGAAACTGATTGTTATTTGGAACTGAAAGACATTTTGTAGTACCGTCATTTAGACGAAATTTGGTTTCTATTTCCTTATTGGGCAAATTTGGATATTGTTGTTCATTTGGAAATAATCAGTTTAGTCTTTCATTAAATTCCAATATTATTGGTACTAGTTCATTAAGGGCATTTGATAACCTATATCTTCTTGACACTATTGCAACATATAATGAAACCTTGCATGTGGAATCACGTGGTACTAAGCGTAAGCTAAATGCAGAAAATTCATCAAAACTATGGCACAAACGCGTGGGACGTACATATCTCAAAAACGAGAATGGAGAGACTTGTGTCATATGGCATATTAGATTCTCTTGATTTTTCAGACTTTGATGTCTGTATTGAGTGCATCAAGGGAAAATAGACCAAACAAAGGAGATTGGGTGCAAACAGAACTTCAGACGTCTTAGAATTAATCCACACAGATATTTGTGGATCATTCCCTTCGGCTTATTGGAATGGTAAACAATATTTTATATCATTCATCGACTATTACTCACGCTATGGGTACCTATATCTCATTCATGAGAAATCTGAGTCACTGGACATGTTCAAAGCTTTCAAAGCTAAGGTTGACAACCAACTCAACAAAAAAATTAAGTGTGTTGATGGAGTTTTTATTAACCTAAATTAATAAGCTAATAAACCCTACTTGTAATACCGCAAGTGCACGTCTGTCTAACTGGTAGACAGTGGCAAATACGGGTCGATCCCACGAGGATTGACGAGACAGTCGAATTCTAAGACTTATTTGAACTAATTTAGAGTTAGGGTTACAACAGATGAAAATTACTAAATTAAGAAAATGAAATTGACAACTAAAATTAAACTGATAAGATGATAGAGAGTGGACCGAGACATCGAATCCACCACAGGTTCTTCGAGATTTGTGTAATCCAAATTATTGTTTTCAAGAATCAACACGACTAATCTAAAGATTAATCTAAGTTCGCAATTGATTTCAGCAAAGGCATAAACCCCTAGCATTGCATGTCTTTCTACGACACACACAATCACAGGTTTATTTTAACTAATTCTAAACCCCTAACATTGCATGTCTTTTTACGGAACACACAATCACAGATTCAGATTAATTGATTAAAGCAGGTTTTGAATATCAATAAAGGGAACTTCTAACTACCGAATAGTCTAGATATTTAATCCGGATATAATCGGTGAAAGCAAATTATTGAAACTCATAAATCAAATGTGTTTAACGTTCAAGTATATAAAAAACAATAAATTCAAATACAACAAACTCTAGGAAACCTTGTGGTTTCATCTTCGCCTCGGCGCGGGGTCTAGAAGATCATGGTGGCGATGGTCACATCACTGGTGTAGGTGGAATCCATCTCACCATGAACGCGAATCCCGAGAAAATGATGCAAATGCACTGTGGTGGTACATAGCAGAAATCAGGGTGCGAATAGCGAAACTATTTGAAAAACATTTGTTTCCCGCCAAAAATTGCGCGTTCCTCTGGTCTTCGTCTCCAGGGAGTCGCGCTCCTTGCGATGCCTCATCTTCGCTCCTCGTGAGCTCCTTCTTCATCCGATCGGCTCCGGTACCTGCAAAAGAAAGCCAGATGGAAGAACAGAGAGAGAGACGCGAAAGAGAACAAAAAGAGGGAGAGAAACAGGGGCGGTGCTCCTGTCACGGTTGTGGTGTGCGAGCTGGTGCGCCGCTTGCGACGCTGGTCGTGAGAGAGGGAAAGAGATAGGGAAACAGGAAGGAGGGCCAAGAGAAGGGAGAAACAGAGGGGTGAGAGCGGATAGAAGAGCAGGGGTGGCGGCGGCTCTGTCGCTAGATGGAACTGGGTGGTGGCGGTTCTGTCTAGCGAGCGAGGACGAGCGGGTGAGGAAGGAAGGCGAGGTGGGGGTTGCTAGAGAGATAAACGGGGGAGATGAAGGAACAAAGAGTGTGTGGTGGTGATGGTTGGCTGCAAGGTGGTGCGTGGGTTTGTTTCGGTGGTGATGGCGAGGGGAGGTGGTGACGGCGGGATGATCGCACTGTCGGTTCTCCTATCGAGCAAGGATCACCAGCAGGGTGGATTGGCGTGGTGGTTGGAAAAGAGAGGAGGAACGTCCCAGGGAAGCCTTTCCTCCAAAAAGGGGGTGAGCCTAAATAGGGTTCTCCTATTTTCTTGGGCTTGGGTTTTTAGGTTAGCTTTTTGGGCTTGGACTTAGGTTAAATTAAGTGGACCTAGGTTTGTTTGGGTTAGGTTTAAGTATGTGACCCTCTACTTTGTACCACCGCTAGAATCGACTAATTAATATATCATTTCCTCAAATTGTCGCCTTTATGTGATTTCACCGTTCACGCCCAAATTCCTACAAAAACATGAAAATGAAATAATTAGAATGAAATATACTAATTGAAACACTAACATATATAAATTAAGGGATATATTATGTAATAATTACGTGAATATCACGTGTCAGGTCTGACCGTGGTGGTGAGTATTACGACAGATATGACGGTTCAGGTGAACAACGTCTAGGACCATTTGCTAAATTCCTAGAGGAGTGTAGAATCGTCCCACAGTACACCATGCCGGGATCACCTAGCATGAATGGTGTAGTTGAAAGACGAAACCGAATTCTTAAGGACATGGTAAGGAGTATGATCAATGATTCTACCTTACCTGAATCACTCTGGGGAGAAGCACTAAAGAAAACAACTTATATCCTTAATAGAATACCAACTAAAGCAGCTGTCAAAACCCCTTATGAACTTTGGACATGCATAAAACTTAGTCTAAAACATTTTCACATTTTGGGATGTCGAGCTGAGGCAAGGCCTTATCAGCCAAATGAAAAGAATTTTAACTCCAAAACTGTGAGCAGTTACTTCATTGGCTACTCTGAGCGATCAAGGGGCTACAAGTTCTACAATCCCACTCTTAACTCCATTTTTTAAATCGGGACAACAACGTTTTTGAGGATGTCGAGTTTGGGGGGGAGAAATAAGGTAAGAGACATTGTCTTTGAGGAGGAATCGATTTCGATTTCGACTGCTACTATTATTTTTGACAATGTACATGTTCCAATACCTGTCATTGATCAATAAGAATATCTGGAACCTTAACAGGACAATGTTGAACAACTCCCTGCTCACATTGAAGTAAATGTTCTAGAAGAACAAACTCAACAACCTCAAGATCAACTGCCATTAAGTAAATCCACGAGAGACATGAGAAGTGCTATCCCAGATGATTATATGGTCTTTCTCCAATAACACGAGGAAAGTGATGGATTGGTGGAAAATGATCCAATCAACTTCCATCAAGCCATGCAGGATTCTAACTCTCAAAAGTGGATAGATGCTATGAATGAGGAGTACAAGTCTATGCAAGACAATCAAGTTTGGGATCTTGTCCCATTACCTGAAAATACAAAGCCTATTGATTGTAAATGGATATTCAAAACTAAAAGGGACTCAAAAGGTAACGTGGAAAGATATAAAACTCGTCTTGTAGCTAAAGACTTCACTCAAAAGGAAGACATTGACTATAAAGAGACTTTTCTCCGGTGTCAAAAAAAGACTCATTTAGGACAATCATGGCACTTGTTGCGCACTTTGACTTTGAGTTACATCAGATGGATGTTAAAACAACGTTTCTCAATGGCAACATTGATGAAACAATTTATATGGTGCAACAAAAAAACTTTGTGTCCGAAAACCCAAAGAATATGGTTTGCAGACTAAAGAAATCTATCTATGGGCTCAAGCAAGCTTCCTGTCAATGGTACTACAAATTTCATCAAATAATTGTCTCGTTTGGTTTTGAGACAAATGTTGTTGATAATTGTGTGTATCATAAGTTCAGTGGGAGTAAACATATCTTCTTGGTTTTGTATGTTGATGACATATTGCTTGCCACTGATAATATAGACATGTTGCACGAAACCAAGAGATTTCTATCAAAAAAATTTGAAATGAAAGATTTTGGTGAAGCTTCTTTTGTCTTAGGGATTCAGATATACCAGGATCGTTTCCGGGGTATTCTTGGATTATCACAAAAGGGCTATATAGAAAAAGTGTTTAAAATGTTTGGCATGCAAGATTGTAAACTAGGAGACACCCCCATATCTAAAGGAGACAAATTCAGTCTTAAACAGTGTCCTAGGAATAAACTTGAAGTTGTAGAGATGCAAAAGATCCCCTATGCATAAGCTGTTGGGTGTCTTATGTATGCTCAAGTACGTAGACGTCCAGACATAACATTCATTGTTGGTATGCTTGGTAGATATATGGATAACGCTGGGATGGATCACTGGAAAGCAGCTAAACGGGTTATGAGATATTTACAGAGAATTAAGGATTACATGCTCACATACAAAAGATCAGATCAGTTGGAGATTATAGTGTATTCTGATTCTGATTTTGCTGGTTGCCAAGATAATCGGAAATCTATATCAGGCTACATTTATCTATTAGCTGGAGGAACTATTTCTTGGAGAAGTGCTAAACACACACTCATAGCTTCTTCCACCATGGAAGCAGAATATGTGGCGTGTTTTGAGGCATCTGATTACGCCCAAACAGTACACGCGGTCAATTGCAGTAAAGAATGGAGTGTCGATCCCACGAGGAAAAACGATCTATAAAACAAGGTAAAGAAAGAAAAACTACGCGAAATTAAATTTAAGAAATTCTAACAAATTTGAAATATGAAATTGAATTTAATTTAATAAAAATAAAGTTTAAGAAAGTCACAAGGTTTGAAGAATCCCTCCTAGATTTCACGCGCCAACTAGTATTGATTCGTTATGATAACTCGATTACATGTTTCACATCCCAAACAACGTAATCAGAAAAAATAGTCTTTAATGCATTAATATATCCTAATGTAAATGAATTTTAGATTTCACTTTTTTCTATAAAGCACAAAGGTTGGTCATATGTGATATCCTAAACTTACGATACATCAGGAGAAAATAACGTAATAAATGACGATCATATATAACTAACCTACCAGAATCAATTGATCCTTAAAAATTTCACACATAAGAAAAACGTAACTAAACTTATATGGAGAACAAAAAGACAATCACCAGAATAATAATCTACGAAGAAATTTATGAAATCTTTGTCACTAAAATAACATAAATTCCTATATTAAATAAAAGTGAGAATCATAAATATCATTATTCATCGTGAAAACATAAAACGAATTAAATACTAATTAAGTGTGTTACATCTAGGAGTTCATCTCTTCGGCTTGCGTGGAGTTTAGTGACGCATGGTAAAGGTGATGACAACGGCAGTGGTGTGCACTCTGCTGGACAACATCTTCTCTGCTGGACAGCGTCAAACAACAGTCAGCGTTTCGGCGTCGAGCAACAGTCATGCGTTTTGGCCCTGCTGCTTTGTTGCGTCCTGCGTCGAGCAATAGTCCCTGGTTTCTGCTGCTGTGTTCATGCATTCCTGGACAAACCTATTGTTACGACTCCTCCACGCTGTCATGCGCCTTCTACTGGACAACAGCTCCTGTTGCTGCTCCTCTGCTGTTCTCCCCTGCTACTGCGTTTTTGTTCCAGCGAAAAAAACCCCCTTTGCTGCTACGTATTTATTTGTTTAAAAAGAAACCAAACTCTCCATATTCCCCCAATTGGCTGTCGTCCCTTGTGTTCCAAAGAAAACAAAACACCTCCTCCTAATTGGCTGCTGTCCTATTTGTGTTAAAAACCAAAACAGAAACCTTCTCCAAATTGGCTATTGTTGTTGTATTTGAGGTAAAGAGAAAACCATCATTGGGCCTAATTAGAAATCCAATACCCAATACAAATGAAAAAACCCAATCCAATTTGGACCCCAATGTAATTTGGAAGCCTAATTTGCAAACAAATGAGTCCCACCCCTTGAAAGGTGGGTTTGACTATGTTCATCCATATTACTTCTTTGTACCACCAAAATTCAAAACTAATTTCCTTTATTTTTTTTTCCTTTGGTTTTCTTAATCTTTGGCTCGAGTGTCTCCGGCTCCACTTCGTCAATTTGGCTATGAATCACAATTATTCGCCACGCTAATGCACTTTTGTCATTTAAACTCCAAATCCTACAAAAATACAAAAATAAAATGATTAAACTAAAATACGCTATTCGAAACACTAACAAACATAAGTTAGAAGGTATATTATGTAATAATTATGTGAATATCAGCATCCAACCATGGATTATGGCTGCATTATTTTGTTACTAGGCTGCGCATTTTGAATGACATAAAAAGATCACTAAAGTTATATTGTGACAATAAGTCAAACAGTTCTATATGCCAACAACAACAGGAGCTCGTCTAGGTTAAATCATATTGACATAAAGTTCCTGGTTGTGAATGAGAGAGTAGAGAATAAACAGATTTTCATAGAGCATATTGGGACAAACTCCGTGATTGCGGATCCGCTTACTAACGGATTACCACCCATTACTAACGGATTATCACCCAAGGTCTTTCATGAGCACACCACTCATATGGGTGTTATATCACATGAGGATATCATTGTTTAGTGAGAGTTTTTTGTTGTTCTATGATGAATTTTTGGACACATTGGTGTAATTTAGTATTTTCTGCAGAAATAAAGTATTCAGTAAATTGTCTGTTTATTATATGTTTGATCTCATTAAAGATTAAAGTTGGACCAGTTAGAAATAGGCATGTTTGGATCACATGTAATTTTCATGCTCTACATCCATGTTTGATCTATGTCATTTGATTATATTGGTATATGTGACTATTGATGGATTTAGTTACGCTAAATGTGATGAAAATCGCTTTAATCCTATATCAGTATAGTCAATGGACGAGATTGTTTAGGAATACCTTTACTTGTGATAGAAAATTTTGGAGCTCATAAGGTTATACACATTTAAAGGTAACATATGTGGCCCAAGTGGGAGATTGTTGGAAAAAATCCAATAATGTGGGCACACATATGTAATATAATGTGTATTGCTATCTTAAAGTGTAGTTCATCTAATATGTGATCTAATAGAGGTGTTGGACTATAATGTATTATTAAATAACATGGTGTAAATAAGGATGCAATTTCTAATTCAATGAGGGGCAGAATTGAAAATTCACAGCCCGTAAGTTATACGGTTATAACTTACGAGTACTATAAATATGTGGTTGGTCCCCCGATTGAGCGTTGCGTGAAGAAATTGTTTTCTGTATCCTTTCAACAGAGACTTTAAGTAATACGCTTGAATCAATCGGAAGATCCAACTCATCACAATCAAAGGGAAATCGCTATGGATCAAGGTATGTTTCTATTCTTCATTTGTTTCCATTGAATCAACTAGAGTTTTAAGTTATTTAGTTAATACAACACATCGTACCTGGATTGTCAGCACGGATCCTAGTTGGGATTATAGTTGGCAAAACCTTGACCTACAAAAAAGAAGTTGAACCCATGTAGATGAAGGGGATGGCTCTCGGCACCAATTATGCCCCGTATCTTGCATATGACTAGTTCCACACTTGTATTGAATGGTAGCATTACAACCTTTATTCCATTGCTCACGAGTATTGTTTGGTGGATTTCCAGTGTGGTTAAAAGGAATTAGTGGTTTAGCAGGGAAGTCCGTAGTGAAGATACCAATATTGGATTGTCTAAAAAAATGGGTTCGGAGGAGAGCTGTAGTTGGGAGTACAAATGAGAACTTGAATATGGACGCTGCAAACTCGGTGCCATTAAGCCCTTGGCATATGTCTGGTTTGATGGACATAGACATGATCCCAATCCCACAGTGAAAAAAAAAGCGTTTATCAACAGTTGTGGGGACAATAGCAGGGAATTTAGAATTAGCTATGCTACATAGCTTCTTCGTAAAATTGGTAGCAAATGAAGTGTCATTTAGTTGAGGAAGTGTGGGTTAGAATGTTCATATTCGAGAATGCCTGCTGTGGTTGAGTTGTCAAAGGTGCCTTGGCCTGTGACATAAAGTATAGACTCACTCTGGCAGCCATGAGGAAGGTGGCATTGGGGTGGTGGGATTTGGCTTTTAGGAGGACATTTGTGGTTTGGCCAGGGGCTATGAGGAGAATATCAGTTTTGAATGGCTTCACATAAACTACATCAATGTCGACAATGCTAAGGCTGTGGTTAGCTCTACTGAAGAAGAGCTCGTCATTGAGTGTAGCATTGATCAATCGGAGGAGATATATAATTTTCCCCGGCTTCACTTTCAGCTTATATGTATTTGCAAAAGCACCAAATCTTGACAACTATGTGAAATATTTCAGTTATTAGCATCAAGGTATTTTGCCTAAATGAGTCGATCAATCTTAATCTTTAAGTCAGTAATTCAGTATACCTTTAGATAAGCAGTTGTACAAGGGCCCAGGGAGACCATTAATGGTTTAAGCATCAGAAACATTTGAACCTCCTCCTGTTTGTAGAGCCTGATTGACAATCGCTTCAGTATCAGTGTTAAACCACTTTCCTGCAATCAAAAATTGTATTAATCATCATGTTATTAAAACCGGACTTGATCATTACAATTTAGATCATTTCACACAGTTTAACTACCGAATATGATTGAATTTTCCTTGTCGGGTTTGAGGAATGAGTGAGGAACATTTAGCTTCGGGAGGATAACAATTGGTCCATATAGAGTAGCCCTCAACCAGGAGACGTTGGGCATGCCACCAGAGAGTGCCCCCTCTGTCCAACAATGGTGAAGTTGTAAACATAGCTTTGACACGTCTGTATAGGGCATTGAGTTACATATGCAGGCTCATCATCCCATCCACTTCGTAGCTGATGAATTCCGTGCCTAAGATGTTCACGTAAACAAACATACAGTAGATTATTCCATAGTTGTTAGCTCAAATAGCTACCAAATCGTAGAATGTGGTTGAGTACTGTGTTTTCTTCCATACCAGTGTAGGGTGACATTGTTCTGGACATGTTAACCACCTTAACAATCACTCGGTCCCCTTCTCGTGCAATAATACGAGGACCCGAGAATTTCCCATTGACTGTCACGATACTCTTGGTATGGCATAATCTGGTCACATTCTGCAATTTGATCCGCAGAGAACAGTCCAACAAAAGTTGTTAGTACTAACTGTAGAATACAGCCAATTAATATGGAATAAAGCGCCACACATGCAAATACGTAAATCGAGCTTGTAATGCCTGCATGCACAAACCCTGGAGAGAGCCATAAAGTGGCGAAAACCATGAGAAAAACAAGATGTAAGATACTGAAAAGAACCCATCTCTCAACTTTCAGTCTATCCTTGATGAAGAAGTGAAGAAGGCAACTTTCAAGTTAAATGTTTGTGTACTGAAAACGAGCAACGAAGGCTCTTTATGCAAGATCATGTTCATCACATGTTTTTTTATTGATTAGGTACACTAATGATTTCAGTAAAAAACAAACAAGAAATATGAAAATGATTGCACTAGAAAGAAAAAAAGAACATATTGAAAAAAATGTAAAAAAGCGGAGAAGAAGATGTTAACTTCGATTTTAGAAAGAAAAAGTAGAGTAGAGGAGATAAGAAGTAAGGAGAGAAGAAGAAACATAGACTACCTCACTCTCTTTATCTTGCATTGCAATTGAAAGTTTTTCACTTTAAATGAACTAAATCTTCAAATTAGGTATATGCGTCTACTTAAAAGTAAAAAATAAAATAAAGTTGGTTTGTCGAGTCTTGAATGTGTTTTAGTCGATTTTATGGTGTGTCCGACACGTTGATTACGCTGACCATGTGTCTGACACCTGCTGACACGTTGGCCATATGTTCGACACGAACACGGGTATAACAAATTTTTCGAAGAGTCTGTGCTTCCTTGGTTGTCATATTTTTTCGAATCTAAACAAACCACGCCACGAAGTAGGTTGTGTCGTGTCAAGTCACTAATTGCCACTTTGCCTAGGCATCATGTCAATTTTAAAAATTGGTAGCACAAATGAAACTCCTATAACTAGATCGGCTCACTTAATTTGTTCCAAAACCATGAATGGTGCGATGAAATGCAAACCAAAAAGGAAAACTCTACTCTTACATTCAAAATCTACATTTATTTTCTAAATAATTTTGAACAGTCAAAATGTGTAAATCAATGAAAACACACCATGTCACCAATGTCAAAATAAAAATTTCTTCACCCAATCCTAAATTTTGAATGTTATTCCAGGATGCTTCAATCATTTTTTCAAGAAGTTAGATTTGTAAATTTATTAGTAGAAACTTTACTTCGAGACTCATAATTTAGCAATTGAAGCATAACATCAATATTGTAATAGCTATGATTAATCTATTTTCCATAGGCTTTTACCAAAATATAAAAAAAAACCATCAAATTTGGACTTGAATGTGAGTGAGAGGATCTCCACCCAAGGGGAGCTAGAACGCCTGGAATGACCTAGAATCTTGAGTGCAACTTAGTAGTAGTTCATCCAAACAAACGGGCCGCTATATAAGAGCCCAAAGTAACTCACTTGGACATTTCATCGAACACTCTCTCTCTCTCTCTGTAATTTCTCCCGCCAACTCTCTCTCTCTCTCTCTCTCAACTTCCCTTCTCAGTCACTTAGGGTTTCATCCATCCAAGAATGGCGAGCCCCTCCTCGCATCTCAGCGAGAAATCGGAGGTCGAAATCCGAAGCGAAGAGCCAGGCCTCAAAGGGGCATGGTTCACCGGCACAGTTCTTCGAACCCCAACTCGTCGAAAGACAGTCTCAGTTCAGTTCAAGACTTTACTAGACGAGAAGGGCAAGAAACCCTTGAAGGAATACGTCGATCTGAGCAATGTGAGGCCGGTTCCGCCTCAAGAAGCGGATGGAGAGGCCGATCGAGGGTTCGAAGTGGGTGATGTGGTCGATGCGTACACTAATGATGGGTGGTGGGAAGGTGTGGTCACCAAATTGGTTGATGACTCGAGCTTCATGGTTCAATTCAAAGAGACTGATGAGGAGTTGGTGTTTGCGAAGAAGGATTTGAGGGTTCATAAGGATTGGGTCGATGGATCTTGGGTTGTTCCGGAGAAGGTTGCAGGGAACTTGGAGAAGGCTAGTTCGGCAGCGAATGTGGAGGCGAATTCGGAAAATGTAAGTTGTAATGGTTCATTGATTCTGAAATTTTACTTCAATTTCATGTTTAGGGTTCTTGTTGATTAGTGGAATTAATTGAGTCTGATAACTGTTTCTACCAAATTCAGTACCAGAAATGTTGATTGTGTTGATACTTGAATTTCATGTTTAGGGTTATTGTTGATTCAGTGGAAGAAATTGAGCTTCACAGCTAATTGTACCAAATTCTGTACAAGAAAGGTTGATGGGGTTGTTCTTGATTAACGATTATAATGCATCTGTTTAAGAATGATGGAATTGATTGAAATCGGAAACCATATATACCAAATTCAATGCAAGAAATACTGAATGGGTCAGCTTGATTAGTATTTGTGTCAGTCCAAGAAATATTGATTTTTGGGTTAGTGTTGAAATGGTGTTTTCATTCCTTTGTTCTTGAATTTTGCTTCATGGGGTTAGCCAATTTTTTCATGTTTAGGGTTCTTGTTCATTCAGTGGAACTATTTGAGCTTCACAACCATTTGTACCAATTTTGACATGATTAGCCAATTTTGATTGGATTGCTGTTGATTAACGATTAGCAATAATACACATCAATGTATTTGTTTTAGATGGATGGAATTAATTGTAATTGAAAGCCAATTATCCTAAATTCAATACAAGGAATACTGATAGGTTGTTGTTGATTAAAGATTATCAGTTGCATTAATGTATTTGGTTTTAGTTTAAAAAAAAAAAAATTCAGTCCAAGTAATATTGATTGGGTTATTGTTGAATGTAGTTGTGAAATCAATTGAAGATCAAACTAGTTCTATCAAATTCAATACAAGAAACCCGGGAATTGACAATTGATTTTGTTAATGTGTTTGTTGTTTCCTTTCCATTTGTTGTGTGATTGTGTTTGTCGCTTCAATTGCTGAAAAATGTACTAATAATTGACATGTAATGACCTCTTCGGTATTGCTGTTCTTGTACAAAACTTGCAGCAAGAGACAAGAGTTCCTGATGTGGATATCCGTGGTTCCTTTAAGGTAGATGAAAACTTGGACACTGATACATTGGAGCAGCAATTGGATGAGGTAACTAAGAAGAGGAAAGAGTTGCAACAGAAGGAAATCGATCTGCAGGCTATCATCATGGCCCGGAAACTAATGGAAAAGCCGAATAACTCTGGTTCGCAACGTAAAAGGCCAAAAAAGGCTGCTCCCAAGGTAAATTGGTATTTCCAATTTTTCTTTGATATTTAAAATTTCTTTGGTTTGTTCAGTTTTAGTTTTGTAATATAGTTACTTGAGGTTTATAACATGCTCATAAATCATAATAAATTTCTAAAAATGAGTAGATGGTATTCAGTTTTGCTGAAAAATACATTCTCTCGAGTCTATTTAAGCTGTTTTTTAAAACAAAATAATGTGAATTGCAGGCAAATGCTCAGATCGTTGCTGACACGAATGAACATAATAGTGATGTGCAGAACGAACAACAGGACAATGATGCTTCTAAGATCAAGGTTTGGCTTTTAACTTCATTTTTAGAATTTTCCACGTTGATTTAGTTGTTGAGTTTCACTTAAGCTTGTAGTTGTTGATTTTCACTTAAGTTCATAGTTGCTGAGTGCTTCTGTATCCTGTGTACTCGTCTTTTTAGTAGTACTTCCTTGCATTTAAAGGCATAAGATATGTTTCTAGGTTTTTTAGATGAGCCTGTATACGAAGTAGTAGGAAGTTTAATAACATTTAGCATTACCCGAGGCACACTAGCAGTTCTCATAGTTAATTGTGGAAATGAGCAAGTGGGTTGCTTGAGACATGCAGAGTGAACTCGTAAAGGCATGCAGAATGATACAGTTCTATGAGAACTGTTGTAGCCTTGTAGGGTACATACTTGCATGTAACAACATATGAATATGAATGCTCATGAAGAATGCTGAGTCAATACCCTAGTATATGAGATGTGTTAAGATCATGCTTTAGTAGTGCATTACATAGTGCTTGGGTTAGGATATTGGATCTTTGATAATTCAAAAGTTACTGTTGTCTATCCTAGTTTATGATTATTGGATATCTTGTTTCTGTTTCCTTGGTTTAATTTGTTTCTGAATTCCTGAGGTTTCTTGGTGCAGAATGCGCCATCAGTGATGCTAACCAGTGAGAATGCAAGTTCATCCAAGTCAGCAGCGGAGTTTAAAGAAGGGATGCTTGTAGAAGTCAGTAGTGAAGCTGAGGGTTCTGTTGGTGCTTGGTTTACTGGAGTGATTGTTCAATCAGCTGGAGATGATAAATACTTAGTGGAGTACAAGAGCAACGAAAATGAACTGTTGAGAG
This sequence comes from Berberis vulgaris, assembly GCA_963556465.1. NCBI lineage: Eukaryota > Viridiplantae > Streptophyta > Magnoliopsida > Ranunculales > Berberidaceae > Berberis > Berberis vulgaris. The sequence goes on from OY747133.1 coordinate 769,153, forward strand.
AAGAAGTGGATAATTTGCACATCAGGCATGAGCCCCCTGCCCATCCGGATGTTGACTGTTTCAGTCAGTCTGAGGAAGTTGATGCTAGGTACAGTAATGGATGGTGGTCTGGTGTGATTTCAAAGGTTGTTAGCGACAAGATGTACTCTGTCCACCTCAAGGAGAAGAATGAAGAATTGGAGTTTGGGCATTCTGATTTGAGGCTTCATTATGACTGGGTTGATGGAAAATGGACCAGACCTTCACAGGTATGACGTTTCTTCATCTGATGGTTAACAAAGCTATTAAATTTTTTTGCCTAAGCATCCATGAACAATGTATTCAACTTCTCTAAGACTCCTGTAATTACCTGTCGTAGTAATGTTTGACATGCTAAACTGATAGTTGTGTGACCGCTTTAGCTTTTCATTACGACGGTAGCATTTCTTGTAAGCATCCATGAACAATGTTGTCAACTTGTATTACTTCAAAAAGATTCCCGTAATTACCCCTGTTTAGTAATGTTTGATATGCTAAACTGGTAGTTGTGTGAACTCTAGCTTTTCATTACAAGGGTAACATTTCTTGTCAGTGGTTATATCAGTTTGTACTTGATTTCTGATGTGGTTATGTTGCTATATGCTTCCATCTTTCATTTGAACTTCTGTTGTCATTTACTAATTGTGTCATTCCATGCCTCCTTCACAATTTAGTGTCTCAGAGTCTTATCACCTCTATACGAGTCATTTGTTTTTCACAAAATAAGTCAATTAGCAGTCACCACACCCGTCTTATATGTGTTTAATCGTCTGGTCATGAGTGAAGACATATAATGTAAGATTGCAATTTACTGAACCATTTTGAGGGTTAACTGGAGAAGGAAGGTATGGCTGATAGAGTGAATCATTAGGTAATTGAGATAACTAACTCATAAGGGTTGAATCTTAGAAATCATCTTAGAAATCATATGATATTCTCATTCATAATTCAAAAACAAAAAACAAAAGAAAAAGACATCAAATGGTTGAGGTACATCTTGCTACTCTTTCTCGTGGAAGAGTCAGGATATTAGGATTGGCAAACAACACATGAACCAAAATTAACAGTCGAAGTTAAAAGCAAGAAGCCCTAAATGACAAAACGATGTGAATCACAAAGCAGCCAAACTCAACACTGAGGAAGATCTGACGGTGGAGGTGGCAGCTTCTGATTTGGGAGTTTTCCATCCAACACTACCCAAGCCATCTTCAAGCCCCAGCTTGTGTGCACTTCCAAGTGGCAATGCATGAACCATACACCTGTTGATATGTCATCATCATCAGAAAACAAAATGATCTATGCATAGTGTTATGTGTGTTCTTAGTTTTTCTCACCTGGGTTGTCTGCTAGGAAACGTATAGCAACCCACCCACCAACGGGCACCCCAATAGTGTTCCTCTCAACTGGATCGACGAGATTAAACTTTTTTGGGTCCTTGTTGGCGTCATAGTTCCCGAAACCCTGCCCAACCACAAAGAAGTTGAAGCCATGGAGGTGAAGAGGGTGGCTTTCAGCACCAAGTATGCTAGTGTCTTGCATCACCAACTCCACACTAGTGTTGAATGGTATCACCACCACCTTACTTCCATTACTCACATTTGTGTTGTTTGGTGGATTTCCAGTGTAGTTGAATGGGATCAGTGGGTCGGTTGGCAAATCAGTTGTGAACACACCATTAGATTGGCCTAAGAAAGAGGCTTGTAACATAGCTGTCGTGGGGAGGGCAAACGAGACATTGTTCACTGATGCTGCAAACATGCTACCATTGGGCCCTTGGCATGTGTGGTTTTTGGGACATGGGTTAGTACCCAGACCAACTGTGAAAAAGAAGCGTTTATCGACTTTTTGTGGTACATTAGCAGGGTATTGTGGTGTAGCCAAGCTACGAAACTTCTTTGTGAAGTTTGTTACAAAGGAGGTGTCGTTGAGGGCAGGTAGAGTGGGCTTGAAGAGTTGGAGTTTCTTGATTGACTCAGTAGATAAAGAGGATGGCTCATATTCGAGAATGCCTGCAGAGGTTGAATTATCAAAGGTGCCCGAGCCTGTGACATAAGGCCTGGCTAACATTAGGAATGTGGCATTAGGGTGTGTTGCTTTGGTCTTCAGGAGAACATTTGAGGTTTGTCCTGGAGTGATGAGAAGCGTATTGGTCTCAAAAGGTTTTACATAGACAGCATCAGCATCAACGACTGTGAATGTGTGGTTTGCAATGGTGAAGAAGAGCTCGTCGTTGAGTGCAGCATTGATCAATCGTAGGAGATACGTCTTCCCTGGTTTAACCTTTAGCTTGAATATATCTGCAGTCAAGGCCCAACATAAATTAAAGTCACAAATGTTTCACCCTAATCAAAGAGGAAACTAGGCCTATTTACCTTTTGCTGAGCAGTTATATAATGGACCTGGAAGTCCATTCATAGTGTATGCCTCTGAAACATTTGGCCCTCCTCCTGTTTGCAAAGCCTGGTTGATAATTGCTTCTGTGTCTGCGTTAAACCATTCTCCTGGAATTCAAAATAGATTAATATCAACACATAGAGATGAACATCAATACAATGCAGTTCATTAATCGTTTCTCACCGAAGATGATTGGGACTTCCTTGTATGGTTTGGTGAATGGGTAAGGAACACCGCGTTTGGGGAGAATGATAATAGGCCCATATACAGTTGATCTCAGCCATGAAATGTGGGCGTGCCACCAGAGAGTCCCCCTCTGCCCAACAATAGTGTAGTTGTAAACATAGGTCTGACCTGTTTGTATGGGGCACTGAGTTACATATGCAGGTCCATCTGCCCACCCACTTCGAAGTTGTCTAATTCCGTGCCTGCACCATCATCAACAACAAGCACATTCATATGTTTTATTATACAATATTTATTTCATACGTTTTATGTTATGTAGTACTTCATACCAATGGATAGAGATATTATTCTGAACATGGTTAACCACTTTAATAACCAGTCTATCTCCTTCTCTTGCTACAATTCTAGGCCCTGGAAACTGACCATTGACTGTCACAATGCTCTTGCTGTGGCACAAACGCGTAAAGTTCTTCATCACAATCTGCAAAACAGAAAGAGTTAGCTAGCTTTACTATGATATCTAATGTCTATATATGATACTACAATACATACGTCGAACTTGTAATGCCTTGTTATGCTTGCATTCGCAATAGAAAAGAGAACTAAAGCATTCAATCCAAAAAAGAAGATTGTTTTCACAGAAACTGATGAGGAAGGAAGCCATGAAGAACCCATTTGAGTGAAGATGAGAGAGGACAAGAAGTGAGTCAAATTGCAAGTACAGAATGAGATGAAATGTTTGGTTGGAAATGGTGTTGTTTATATAGAAAAAAGGAGCGAACGTTATGGGGTTTGATTAGGTGGGTGTTTAACAATAAAATAATGTAAGAAAAAAACATATGGGGCATGACGGGTTTCTTGTTTAAGCTATAGAAGCCCCAAGGTTTGGACAAACTTAACTTTCGAGTGTTACTAAAGTCAATATAGCTAGCTAGCAAATGAATCTTGAAGGTCAACTTCACTTTCCAACACTGTCGCTTCACTTAATTAAGATAATCTCATTTTCCAAATTGATATTATGTTGCTTCACTTGAACATACGTGGTTAATTATGATCCATGCATGAATATAAAGCTAGGGAAACTCTTCTGCCTGTCGTTCCATGCATGAATACAGAGCTAGGGAAACTCTTCTGCATGCCGTGGAGTTGCCTCACTCTGAATAAATTAGGGTTTACATATTTCAGAACATCTAACATGTTATTAAGTGTGACCTTTTGTTTAGTTTAGTACAGGCATGCAGATTTCCCTGTGTTTATATTGCATTTCAGTTACCTGACGCCACATGGTTGCCTGTTGAGGGCGTTTAAGATCCAAGCTTACCAAAACACTGCTTTATTTTTTGTTTTGTTTTATTTGTAATTATTGTAGTGGTTTATTTGGTGCTTAATTTTGTCACTCAAATCATCATTTCTTGCTATACTTTTCTCTCTGTTGGTTTGAGGCTAACCCCAAATAGTATTCAAAAGGGCAATAAACTTTGATGGCTAGTTGGCTACTTAGTTAACACCATTTTGTGAGAACTTTCTTTGGTCTATTATTAAGAACTTTCTTCAACCTGTCCCAGTGTTTTTCATGCCAAAAAAAAGTCAGTATGGGAATTGCATCTCTCAAGCAACAGTGACAAAAAGCAACTGTTGGTTATTAGGGTGCTTTCATTCTGACTATATAATTTTATAATAGTTATTAAGGTTTTCTAAGGTGGAATTATCAAAATATTGAGAAATAATAGAACAATAATATAATTTATGAAGTGTTTGATCAGGCAGCCAACCAAATTATTCTTAATGGCTAAGGCTATTAAGTGCCCTCACAATAATGATGAAATAGATGTCTATGAAATTGTATTCATCGAGTTCACATTTCACATTCATGATTTATTTTTATGTACTTCTTCTTCAAGTCCTATGGAAATCCCTACTAGACTCATTGGGTTGGTCTCTTGCTCTGGATGAACCAGGCTTGATTGTTTTTCTTTTATCTCCAACACATCTGTTAGTTAATTTTTAAGTCCAGAATTGATTATTTTTCTAATCCATGGTTAATACATTCAAGTCTTAATTTCTAAAACATGATAGGACCAGACCAAGATTTCATGGGAAGTCATGGTTGGTTGTTGTGGGTCTCCAGGGGTTTCTTAGAGCAAGAAAGTAAAGAGAAGGACATGCAAACAGATGATGATGTTATTGGTGTTTCTATGTGTAGAGAGTAAACAAAGATATACATCATCAACTACTCCAATCTTACATGCCAAGAAATACCAGTTAGAAGGTACATTTAGAGGAAGCTCAAATGCTGTGGCCATTGACACACTCATTTTTATTTTTACTACACAAGATTCTCAAGGAGGTTGTGCCAACTGTAGGAAAATTTCTATGTAAGGGTTAGAAAAACTTTTCTTCAAGGCAGTGTTTGATCGACATAATAGTATCAACCATAGTGATAGTTCAATCGTAGTAAAATGAGGAAAAGTGCATAGATTGACATATGTGTATACGGTGCCTACTAATCCATCATTACTAAGATATATTGATTATTCCAAGGAAGCTTAGTTACTTGGGAACTGGTGTTGTGTTGTGGCCATCAACACTACTAACAGCCACAACTTGAGGATCAGATGCTGATAAATTCTTGCACATCATAAATTTGTAAAGGGAGTTGGTACGTGTATTCGATTATTTAGCGCGATGCTTCAAACTTTATCTTTTACATTTAATTTTTAAAAATTGCTAGGTAAATAAAATACGGTATAAAAAAAATTACTCATATTGTTGACTGAAGACTTTGTATGAAGGATTTCTAATGTAAATGTTTGAATATATAATTTTTTTTAGGGTTTGAATGCAATCTTTTTAAATACAATAGTTGAAGCAATTTTGAAATATATATTGATTTACACATTTGAATTTATTTATTTTAATATTGTAAGGATGGGATGGCAGGTGGCTGCATTGGGGCGGCGACGCGAAGCATTGATGGTGCAGCAAAGTGTTCTCTGGGGAAGAATACACATAATGAGTCAGTCTAGAAAGCCAAGTGAGTAAGGACAGCGGCAGGGAGCCTCAATACCTTCCATCATCCTAGAGATCATCATAATCCACCAATCGAACATAGACTCACAACCAGAGAGCCTCCCTGATGTTGTCCTGATGCTAGGGCTTGGCTTTCTAGAATTTTCGCACACACAATAGATGGTGTAAAAAACAATAGTGATGTTAGACATAAAGGTGTTGAGTGGTGGTATCGAAAAGTCACTCCCTTTAAAATATCATCATTAAGTTGGTCAAACAAAATGAGAGATTCATTAATGCTTCTATTGTTTTCTGAGGTTAATATTCACAGCCCTCCATGAAACTGCAACAAGCAATCAAGCACATTTGTATCCCTCTACCCATTTCAATTTGTTGTAGATGTGATCCAAGCTATAATACTTTTCATTAGTAAATAATATCACAAATGGAACTGCTGCCCTCCGCTAGCTTAGAGAGGTTCAAACGATGTTACAGGGAAGGAAATGAACAACTATATGTGATCAACTGTTTGTAAATTGTATATGATGAGATATCAAATAGTTGTATAATCGTAGCCGTACACATGACACGAATAATTGTAATGAGATGGCATGGATGGACCAGGCCCAAGTAAGACTCCAATCGGGCTCAGGTCAGGTCTCAGTCAGGCGCAATCCAGCCTATAACAGGAGATCAAGTCTAGATTAGATAAGCCCAATGTGACTGGTATTTAGAAACTTAAATCAAGACATAAATGCCAGAACACAAACCCTTGAGCTAGAATAAGCCCAAGGTTCATTCGGATCACTCCTAATCCACTTAAGGACACTGAGTCTAAAAGGGAAACAAAGACCAAAAAAAAAAGATCAAGTCAAGTAAAGGAAAATAACCCTACAAGGACATAACTTGATAGGAGGAATATCTGAATAAGATTTTTTTCCCTCTATTACGCAATCAGAGGTAGAGTTAAGGAACGAGATAATTTCTCTCATTATATAAAGTGAACAAGATGAAGGATTAAGGTATGCAACCCTAATTCAATTAGGCGAATTCTACTTTTTGTTCAGAGCCAAACTTTACGATTGGAGTGCCTTTGTCCACTCACACGGTGGTCATTGGTTCGTTGTTGCTCATTTTGCGTATCAAAGTTAAAGATGTCGAATTTCCGCGCATCAGTTTGGCGTCGTCCATAGAGAATGACAATTTCCTCAAATCCTAAACACATCAAGCCAAAACCAAAAACCCTACAGCATGGCAACCAGCATGAAATCTTGAGCCAACCCACGATTGTGAATTTTTTTTTTTTTTGGGCAACCAATGAATTTTTCCTCACATTTCAAGACTTCACATTAAGATAAATATAATTGCATAGATCCTAATTTAGATAAAATAGAACCCATGATCTTGAATGATTATGCCTTTTTTTTTTTTTTTTTGTATTTTAGATAATTACTGCTATTTCATTACCCTTACTTCACAATAAACATATATGCATATATCATAGTCTATAGTTTTAGGTATTTTAAATTAAAATTTTTGCTCAATTTCAAAGGTCGCGATTTTACACAATAAAGTTTTTTTTTGTTATTTATTAATAACCACTAAATTAAAACCTCTTCCAGATCATTAAGTTATATTGGAATTAACTTGTGTATTCGAAACTAAATTTTTTTTTACCATCCGCATATGTTACTTTTGCTTCCACGTCTTCCAGATCATTAAGTTTCGAATCTACACGCTCGGTATTTTTGGAGTTGCCTTCAAAAGTTCATTATAATGTTATATAGGTGGTGACAATATCTATCTAATTATTTCTAATACTTCTGAAACCACCCAATCCTTAAAAACTCTCTTGGTGGAAAGGGTCAGCGCCTTTCAGTTTATAAATAAACCAACTCACTCTGAATTCAAATTCAATACAATGAAAAGGAGAACTAACTCTCAAATCATTCTTATTACTCTCTGGTTTCTCTCTTTATTTTCCACACTTTAAACTCATAAACTTTTTGCCTATTTATAAGCATAGGCAATACATAGTGGCTCAAAATGTAAATGGTGGAATTCGGTTGGTACACCAACCATGGTTGGTGAAAACCATTTAGAAGTCCATGGTTGGTGTAGTAGAATGAGATTTTGCGAAGTTTTGTCGAAATTTTTATTTTTTGAAATTACGAAAAGAAAATGGCGAAAAAATTACATTTTTTTTTCTTTCTAAAACATTCAAGATTTTTTCGTAAATTTCATTTTATGATACACGGTTAGCTAGAAAAGATCCCCTCCTAGCGATCTCGTCAGTGAATTTAAGGAAAATTCTCAATTCAATCGCTCAAGTATTCTTATCCAAATTACTGGTTCTTGTAATTATTTTGAAATGGCAGCAAAAAAACTGATAGCTTACGTGCGCAAACGGAAAATCAACCGTAAAAAGCAACAAACCAACAAAATAACCTGTCATTATTAATTTGAGAAAAATGAAACCTAGCCTAGTTGGAGGAGTTGAACATGCTAGTTTATACATATCAAGATGATATACACTCTGCAAATGGCTAGTTATCATGTCACTGCCAAATAGGTTAACAAATTTACGGAAAAATCCGGAATTTATGAAAAACCTCGAAATGTTAACAAAAAAAATGAAATTTACGGAAAAACCCGAAATTTATGAAAAAACAATAAAAAAAATGTAATTTTTTTTCTTTCGCGAAATCTCATTCGTGATAAAGACTATGAAATACGAAACTTACTTCACCAACCATGCATGGACTTCTAGATGGTTTTCACCAAGCATAGTTGGTGTAACAACCAAATTCCACCATTTACATTTCCGACCAGTAGTGCCCATGCTTATAAATAGGGAGCTAGTTTGTGAGTTTAAAATGTGGAAAATAAAGAGAGAAACCAGGGAGTAATAAGAGTGATTTGAGAGTTTGTTCTCCTTCTCGTTGTATTGGTGTTTGAAAGCCATCGTAAATGGCCAATTCCACCAATAGAGTTAAAAGGATTGGGTGGTCTCGAAATTATTAGAAATAATTAAATAGATTATAAGTTGTGATATAATATCATTCACTAGCTGTTTATGTATAGGGAGGAATATAACGAGAGAATGATCCATCCTTATCCCACTTATAATAAACTACAACAGTTTCCCTCAACTATATTCTTCTCTTGAAGCAAATTTGCTATCCCCTTAATGGTGAACATGTAAACTATCCAGTTGAATCTGGACATTCAACTTAACATGGCCACACGTCAACTTTGCGAAATGGGTATGTGAGGTATTTTTTTCAAAAATTCAGTATATTTATCCACTTCAACCTCTATTTGTCCCTCTATGATTTCATTCACTTAAGTTCTCTCTCCCAATAAATGGTAAACAACAGCCATTTTTGTTTCGCTCTTTATTGCCTTTGTGTTTTGTGAATGTGTGAAGTCTCTTCTAGATGTGAATGTGAATGTGAATGTGAATGTGAAACATGTGAAGCCAACCCTTCTAGATGTTCAATTCAACAAAGGAAGGTTGAAGCCTAACAAGGTGTGCTACCTAACAAGGTGTGCTACCTAATTTAGGTAGCCTAATTTATGCTCTTTTGAAGGCTATAAATTGGCCTTAGGTTTGCACTTCCAATTCATCCCAAATCATTCAAGTCCAATTCATTCCCAAACCTCCCTAGAATCTCCTAGTGTTCTCAAGAGAGAAAAACATAGGTTTCTCCTTAGAGATTGGTTTAGAGAGATTGAGTGTTCTCCTAGTTACAAGAGAGATAGGTAATTGTTGTTATCTCCTTGTACATTAGAGAGAAGAGTTGTAATCCCGGTTTTTCATAGTGAAATCCTCCTATACTTGCCCCGTGGTTTTTCCCCTAATTTGTTTGGGGGTTTTCCACGTAAATCTTGTGTCTTAAGTTTATTTCCGCATTTTCTCCAACATTCACTTTAGTTGTGAGATTGCTTCGACCCCGTAATTCTTCCTAACAGTGGTATCAGAGCTTGGTTGTAACGGGTACTGTTCACGGGTACTATTCACGGTGAATAGTGGAAGCCGGTTCAAGTGACGAAGCGGAGCGTGGTTTACAATGACGACAACAAAGTTCGATGTGGAGAAGTTCAACGGGAGTAATTTCTCGTTGTGGAAGATGAAGATGAAGGCAATATTAAGGAAGGACAATTGCTTGGCAGCAATTGGAGATAGGCCCGCTGAGATAACGGATGAGGCCAAGTGGAACGAGATGGATGGCAATGCAGTTGCCGACTTGCACCTAGCACTGGCCGATGGTGTTTTGTCCAGCATAGCGGAGAAGAAGACGGCGAAAGAGATTTGGGATACGTTGTGCAGGTTGTACGAGGCCAAGTCACTACACAACAAGATCTTCTTAAAGAGAAGATTGTACACTCTTCGGATGGCGGAATCCACATCGGTAACCGACCATATCAATACCTTAAATACTCTATTTTCGCAACTGACATCTACAGGTTACAAAATAGAGACGACTGAACGTGCGGAGCTTCTACTTCAAAGTCTACCTGACTCGTACGATCAACTTATCATCAACTTGACGAATAACACTCTTGTGGAGTATCTTGTCTTTGATGAGATTGCAGCCGCCATTTTGGAAGAAGAAACCAGGCGCAAAAACAGAGAAGACAAGCATATGAGTTCGCAGCAAGCGGAGGCGTTGACGATGACGAGAGGAAGATCGAGAGAACGTGGCTCAAGTGGGAGTCAAAACAATGGTAGATCGAAGTCAAGAAGTAAGAAGCAACTCAAGTGCTACAACTGTGGCAAGAAAGGGCACTTCAAGAAGGATTGCAGGAGCAGACAGAAGAGTGGAGACCCTGAGTCATCAAATACTCATGGGAATGTGGCGAGTACCCTGGATGATGGTGAAGTTCTATACGGCGAGGCTACAACAATGGTTGGAGACAGGAAGCAGTTCAATGATGTATGGTTACTAGACTCAGGAGCATCGTGGCATATGACATCTCGAAGAGAATGGTTCCACAAATATGAACCAATCTCAGGAGGTTCTGTGCACATGGGGGATGATCATGCTTTGGAGATCGCCGGTATTGGTACTATCAAAATCAAGATGTTTAACGGTATGGTTTGCACTATTCAGGAGGTACGACACGTGAAAGGCCTGAAGAAGAATCTATTGTCCTTAGGGCAAATAGATAATCTCGGTTGTAAGACACATATCGAGAATGGGGTCTTGAAGATTGTTAGAGGTGCGCTTGTGGTTATGAAAGCAGAAAAGATCGCAGTAAACTTATTCATGCTTAAAGGGGAAACACTGCAGGAAGCTGATGCATGTGTTGTGTCAACTAGCAAAGGAGAAGAGTCAACGATGATGTGGCATCTTAAACTTGGCCATATGTCGGAGCGAGGCTTGAAGATTCTCTCCGACCAGAAGCTGCTTCCAGGGCTCAAATCGGTAAATTTACCTTTCTGTGAGCATTGTGTTACAAGTAAGCAGAGTAGATTAAAGTTTAGTAGATCTGATGCTAGGAGTAAGCACATACTAGACTTGATTCATTCTGATGTTTGGGAGTCACCAGAACTGTCCCTAGGAGGTGCAAAGTATCTTGTTTCTTTTATTGATGATTTCTCCAGGAGATGTTGGGTGTTTCCAATCAAGAGGAAGTCAGATGTGTTTCCAGTGTTCAAAGACTTCAAGGCGCAGGTGGAACTTGAATCTGGAAAGAAGATCAAGTGCTTGAGGACAGATAATGGAAAGGAGTACACAGACGGGGAGTTTCTTACACTTTGTAGGCGAGAAGGTATCAAAAGACAGTTCACTGTCACATATACGCCTCAGCAAAATGGAGTGGTGGAGCGGATGAACAGAACTCTTGCAGAAAAGATGAGAGCTATGTTGAGGACTGCAGGTCAACCCAACTTCTTTTGGGCAGAAGCAGCCAAAGCCGCTTGTCATGTGGTAAATCGGTCTCCTTCAACAGCTATTGATTTGAAGACACCGATGGAGATGTGGACAGGGAAGCCCTCTAATTACTCTGGTATGCATTCATTTGGATGTCCTGTGTACGTAATGTACAACACCCAAGAAAGAACGAAGTTGGAGCCGAAATCCAGAAGGTGTATCTTCTTGGGCTATGCTGATGGTGTCAAGGGGTATCGCTTGTGGGATCCCACTACCCACAAGCTTATTATCAGCAGGGATGTGATCTTTACGGAAGATCAACTACAACAAAAAGATGGAGGAGGTAGCACGTCGAATGGAAGCTCAGAGACTACAACAATTCCGGTGGCGAATAAAAATCCAGCTTCTTCTGAAACTACACCAGAGTCTGATGCAGAAGAAGTTCGTCGGTCAACTCGTGAGAAAAGGCCGCCAGCTTGGCACTCGGAGTATGTTACGGAGAACAATGTTGCACACTGTCTTCTAACGGAGGATGGAGAGCCCTCAACTTTCCACGAAGCTACAAGTAGCTCAGATGCATCTTTGTGGATAACAGCAATGCAGGAGGAAATTGAAGCTCTACACAAGAACAAAACTTGGAAGCTTGTATCATTGCCACATGGAAGAAAGGCCATTGGTAACAAATGGGTCTACAAGATCAAACGGGATAGCAACGATCAAGTGGAACGGTATCGTGCAAGATTGGTGGTAAAGGGATTTGCTCAGAAAGAAGGCATTGATTTCAATGAGATATTTTCCCCGGTGGTTCGACTCACGACAGTCAGGATAGTTCTGGCAATGTGTGCTACGTTTGACTTACATCTGGAGCAGTTGGATGTGAAAACTGCGTTTCTTCATGGAGAGCTTGAAGAAGAAATCTACATGCTCCAACCAGAAGGTTTTGCTGAAACAGGCAAGGAGAACTTGGTTTGCAGGTTGAACAAATCTCTGTACGGTCTCAAACAGGCGCCGAGGTGTTGGTACAAGAGATTTGATTCCTTCATTATGAGCCTTGGATACAACAGGCTTGGTTCAGACCATTGTGTGTACTACAAGAGGTTTGGTGACAATAATTTTATTATCTTGCTGTTGTATGTGGATGACATGTTGGTAGCAGGCCCCAACAAAGGTCGAATCCAGGAATTAAAGGCACAGTTGGCTAGGGAGTTCGATATGAAGGACTTGGGACCAGCAAACAAGATTCTAGGGATGCAAATTCACCGAGACAGAGATAGCAGGAAGGTTTGGCTTTCCCAGAAGAACTACTTCAACAAGATCTTGCGACGCTTCAACATGCAAGATTGTAAGCCAATTTCTACCCCACTTCCTACTAATTTTAAATTATCCTCAAGTATGTGTCCTAGCAATGAAGCAGAGAGGATAGAGATGTCTCGAGTACCTTATGCATCGGCAGTGGGAAGTTTAATGTTCGCTATGATATGCACAAGACCAGACATTGCACAAGCAGTGGGAGCGGTTAGTCGATTTATGGCGAATCCTGGTGGAGAGCATTGGAATACTGTGAAGAGGATCCTAAGATACATCAAAGGAACCTCAAATGCTGCATTATGTTATGGAGGATCAGAATGGTGCCGATCCTCTTGCGGCCTAGCAGAAACGTAAGCAAGCATGGCATCGGCAAGTAAGGAAGGATAGAGGGATTACCAAAAGCGACTTCAAGTGGGAGAATGTGAATGTGTGAAGTCTCTTCTAGATGTGAATGTGAATGTGAATGTGAATGTGAATGTGAATGTGAAACATGTGAAGCCAACCCTTCTAGATGTTCAATTCAACAAAGGAAGGTTGAAGCCTAACAAGGTGTGCTACCTAACAAGGTGTGCTACCTAATTTAGGTAGCCTAATTTATGCTCTTTTGAAGGCTATAAATTGGCCTTAGGTTTGCACTTCCAATTCATCCCAAATCATTCAAGTCCAATTCATTCCCAAACCTCCCTAGAATCTCCTAGTGTTCTCAAGAGAGAAAAACATAGGTTTCTCCTTAGAGATTGGTTTAGAGAGATTGAGTGTTCTCCTAGTTACAAGAGAGATAGGTAATTGTTGTTATCTCCTTGTACATTAGAGAGAAGAGTTGTAATCCCGGTTTTTCATAGTGAAATCCTCCTATACTTGCCCCGTGGTTTTTCCCCTAATTTGTTTGGGGGTTTTCCACGTAAATCTTGTGTCTTAAGTTTATTTCCGCATTTTCTCCAACATTCACTTTAGTTGTGAGATTGCTTCGACCCCGTAATTCTTCCTAACATGTTTATTTGCTCTTATTGTTTCTTTGCTCCCTCAACCCCTATATAAATAACATATTTCACAATCTAAACATGAAGAAGAGTTTAATCATTTGAACTGAGTGATTGCAGGGAAAACAAAACATACATGAGCGATTGTTGGTTTATTCAAGATGCATGATTTAATCTAAACATGTACAGCTTAATGCTCATGCCCAAAGTCACAACATTTGCTTCCCTCCCTCCCAGAAACATTCCATTCCCACAACCACAACCACGCTAGTCTTTTGTTCTGCATCTATCCGATAAGTATCAATGGAGGCGGCGCACCATTGTGTTAGTACTGTTGGTTTTAACAAAGTGGTAATGAAGTGGTAATGAAGCAGATAATTTGCCCACGCCATAGGTTGCCACATATTTGAAGAGGTTCTGACAATATCTTTGGGAACTCTAGAAACAAGTTCATTATCGAACAGTTATAGTACATAATGTGATTCAAAGCAGTGATGCTAAAGAGTAAATTAATAATTAAATAAAGTTTTTCTTAAGATTTCCCTTAATCATCTGGAAAATAAGGCTATTTCAAATGAACTTGATCCTACTTGCATGCCAAATCATCTACAAGCCATTTTCTCTCCTTTTCATTTTTGATATAAGGTAAGTGTTTATTTGATTTAGGGACATATTATGGCATTGGCGACAATCTACAGAGAAAAATAAATAAATTTGTGTGGAAGTTGTTAATGTCATTTACTATGCTTGGCGTTTAAATAGCCAAAGTCAATCCCTGTAAATTAGGGAATTGGTATAACTACTATAATTACAGCTATACAAAATAAACAAATAAAGGAAAGTAACCAAGATCCTAATCTCGGTTGACACAGCACATAGTGGACAAAATCTCAACAAAGGGCAACAACCACTCTAATACTCCCCCTCAAGTTGGAGAGTGAGAATTCCGAACACCCAACTTGCCTAGTAAGTAGTAAAACTGTTGTTGCCCAAGAGCCTTAGTGAAGATGTCCGCAGATTGCATGGAAGAATGTACGAAGTGGAAGTATTACCAGCAACCAACTGTTCGCGAACATAATGACAATCCACTTCGATATGTTTGGTACGTTCATGGAAGACCGGATTGGAGGCGATATGAAGTGTTGCCTGATTATCACAAAACAAACGCATGGGTTGTGTGTGAAATATCCCAAGCGAAGAGAGGAATGATTTCAACCAAGTAAGTTCACATGTAGTGACCGCCATGGCGCGGTATTCGGCCTCCGCGGAGGAACGGGCAACAGTGGCTTGCTTTTTGGTTTTCCAAGAGATAGGAGATGATCCGAGATGGACAAAATAGGTCGTGAGGGAACGGCGGGTCATGGGGCAAGCAGCCCAGTCAGAGTCACATTAATAGGCAAATAATTGGAGGGAACTATCGGACCGAAGCAAAATACCATGACCAGGAGAACCCTTTAAGTAGCGAAGAACCCGTAAGACGGCATCAAGATGCTCTTGTCACGGCTCATGCAAAAATTGAGTGAGAATGTGGACCGCGTAGCAAATATCCGGACAGGTAATGGATAAATAAACCAAGCGGCCCACTAGGCGCCGGTAACGGCCTGGGTCGTGAAGGATGCGACCCGTAGCGCGAGCAAGCTGGTGATTCTGCTCCATAGGTGTGGCAACCGGTTTAGCACCAGAGAGACTGGCTTTCTTTAAAATATCAAGAGTATACTTCCTTTGGTAGAGGAAAAGACCAGAAGAATTGCGAGCGACTTCAATGCCAAGGAAGTACTTCAGGGGCCCCAGATCTTTGAGCTGAAAACAATCATTAAGGTATTGTTTGAATGAGTTGCAAGCCTGTGAATTATTTCCTGCCACAATGAGATCATCAACATACACAAGAACAGAGAGAAAAAAAGGCCATCTTTCCGATAAGTAAATAGAGTCTGGTCAGCATGAGACTGCAAAAAACCATAATTACGAAGAGTTGTAGCAAACTTAGCAAACCAGTTTCGGGGAGATTGGAGAAGGCCATAAAGGGACTTGCGACGTCGGCAAACCTTAGGGGGATGAGAGGAAGAAAATCCCTGTGGAAGACGCATGTAAACTTCCTCATGCAAGTCACCGTGAAGAAAGGCGTTGTTCACGTCTAGTTGGTGCAACTCCCAACCTTTAATAACAACCACGACAAAAAATGTGCGGACACTAACCAATTTAGCCACCGGAGCAAAAGTCTCATCGTAATCGATGCCTTCCACCTGAGTGTCTCCGCGGACCACAACCCGGGCCTTGTAACGTTCAATGGACCCATCAGATTTATATTTCAATTTATAAACCCATTTACAACCAATGGGCTTTTCGCCAGCGGGTAAATCCGTAATAGTCCAAGTACCATTGAGTTCCAGAACATCTATTTCCTCCTGCATGGCTTGACGCCAATTTAGATCCTGCACAGCCTCATTAAATGATCGGGGTTCAACCCCAGCAGTTATAGCCGCCAAAATTTTCGAATGTGAAGGTGAGAAGTTGTGACATGTGACATAATTAGCTAAAAGGAACCGCTTACCTGAGGACCCGATGGAAGGAGGAGACGAAGAGGGGTGTAAAACCTGAACTGTGTGACAAACATAATCATGAAGATGTGCGGGCGGCTTTCGGGCGCGTTGTCCTCGACCGAGGGGCTGCTCGGTAATACACTGCTCTGGGATCGAGACATTTGGCTCAGAAGGAACAAAATCAGGCTCACAATCAGTGGGTGTGGAAGATCCTTGGGGTGACATGGTATTGTCATTTAAAGGGACTCCCCTTAACTCTACACGTGTAGAAGGTGTGGTCTTACAAACATGATTTTCCCATGAACAATCATTGACAGGGGGAATAGAATGGGAAGAAACAGTAGGCGACGGCTGAGGGTGTGAGAAGGGAAAATTGGTTTCATCAAACATAACATCACGGGAGACAAAAACTTTATGGGTTTCTAAGTCCATAACTTTCCATCCCTTTTTACCATGAGGATGTCCCATGAAAACACACCGTTGACTACGAGGGGCAAATTTATCCCGTGATCGGTCTTTATGGTGGGCATAACAAAGACAACCAAACACTCGGAGATGGGAAAGAGAAGGTGTTTTGGAGTATAATTTGTCGAGAGGTGTAAGGCCGTTTAGGAGAGGTGTGGGGGTGCGGTTGATTAAATGGGCTGCAGTAAGGACACATTCTCCCCAAAATTCAATAGGTAGGGATGTTTGAAATAAAAGGGCTCGGGCAACGTTGAGAATGTGACGATGTTTTCTTTCAACGTGGCCATTTTGTTGTGGGGTATCAACAATACTTGTTTGGTGGGTAATACCATGTTGGGCATAAAATGAGGTCATGGGAGTAGATGTAAATTCCAAACCGTTATCATTACGAATAGTTTTGACCAACTTATCGAATTGTGTTTTGGCAAGGGAACAAAACTGTTGGAATAACACACTAGCTTCACTCTTTTCATGCATCAAGTAAACCCAATCAGCACGACTGAAATCATCAATGATAGTAAAAAAATAGCGAGCACCAGACAATGTAGATTGACGGTAGGGACCCCAAATGTCACAATGAATCAAATCAAACTTATCTGTAGCACAACTACTACTAAGAGGAAAGCTAGACCGTGTTTGTTTTGCCCGACAACAAATATCACAAATCAACTGTTTATCGGGGACTACAACTTTATTTCCATCAATACTTAATAAAGACATAGGTTTGGAATAAGGATGCCCCAACCGGCGATGCCATTTCTCATAAGACTCTGGTGCCCGAGTTGCTGAAGCGGTTGCGACTGTCACTGGTTTATAATGGTACACCCCTCCTCGTAACTCACCCAGTCCAATCGGGCTCCTCGTGGTGCGGTCTTGCAATATACATAAACGATCGGTGAACGTCGCAAGACAATTTTCATCACAAATGAGTTTACTGATAGAAATCAAATTTACGGCCAGATTCGACACAAATAACACATGTTTGAGAACAAGTCCGGATGGCTGAACACAATCTCCTTCCTTCACGGCTGACGTTTGATCACCGTCGGGTAGGCCAACCGGGGAAGGAGCGATATCACAAATATTGGACAGTGGAAATATTACTCATCATGTGATGTGAAACGCCACTATCAATAAGCCAAGAAACATTAGAAAAAGGCTTACCAGATAACTTATCACCCTCTGGATTGGGCTCTATTAAAGCCAAGAGACGCTGCATTTGTTCCGATGAAAGGCCCGAAATGGTCGTGGAAACTGACTCGGCAGAATACTGTGCGGCTGGCACATTACTGCTCCACTGTGTGGCTACGGCAAACGCTGGACTAGAAGACTGACCCCTTCCGGTCTGGGACCTGCCGCATCCTCGACCCCGGCCCCGACCAGGTGAAGGAGCAATACCGAGGCGGGTCCAACATTTTTCATACAGATGACCCACTCGTTGACAGTAGGTACAGAATGGGCGATTATTCGAAGCGGCAGGAGCTGGAGATTGGACTGGAGAAGAGTGTGACTGAATAGCAAAACCCACGGCTGGAGATGAATCCCGGGGCTGGACAGCGAACCTGTGGCTTTCCTCTTGGCTAACCATGGCATAGACATGGTCTAGGTCCGGAAGGGGATCAAGATTGATAATTTGGGTACGTAATGCATTGTAGGACTCATCTAGCCTCATTACAAATTGACAGGTTTTTAGATTAGTAAACCAGATTAGTATTGGGGAGCCATTTTCACAATTGCAAAATTCCAAGGAGACAAATTGGCAAGATCTTCCCACATGCCCAGAAACCGACTGTAATAAGACATAAAAGATGCACCGGCTTGTTTAGTAATAGTGAGATCCGACCATATTTTATAAACTTTTGGCCCATTTTTTATTGAATATCTTGCTTTGAGACAGTCCTACAAGGTTTTAGCATTAGCAAGACGAGACACAGTGGCCCTAATAGGAATTTCAAGAGAATTTGCGATCCAGGAGCATAGCATAGAGTTCACAATTTCCTAAGAACCATATTGGGGATCAGTGTTAATAGGTTTAACGATGGAACCATCAATGAAACCCAGTTTGTTTTGAGACTTCAAGGCCAAAATAATAGCTTGTTCCCAGGAAGAGTAATTCTCACCTTTCAATTTTATCTGAGTTAAAGTCGATCATGGACTGGACGACGGATGGAGAAAGAAAGGTGATGCGGGATTTGTAAACGAAGAGGATTGACTATCATCAGAGATTTCGCCATCCGTGCCCATGTTGATGAACTGGACGTGATGTATTGATGACGAAGAGTGGCGGAAAAGAGAAAAAAAAACATGTGTTTACCTAAACCCTAAGCTCTGATACCATAAAAAAATAAATTTGTGTGGAAGTTGTTAATGTCATTTACTGATGTTTGGCGTTTAAATAGCCAAAGTCAGTCCCTGTAAATTAGGGAATTGATATAACTACTATAATTACAGCTATACAAAATAAACAAATAAAGAAAAGTAACTAAGATCCTAATCTCGATTGATACCGCACACAGTGGACAAAATCTCAACAAAGGGCAACAATCACTCTAATAACAGTCTACAGTGAAAATGAACTTAACATTTACTTATATTAAGAGTATGTACAATATGTAAATTTTCACTGTTTTTAGTAAAAGGGGATTCATTGCTTATAGTAAATTGCATTTTTTTTTAACTATAAATTATTGCTTTTATAGAATTCCATTTCCACTTTTGAGTGGGATTCTAGAATTGCTATTCAATGAATGTTTTAATTGTTTCTGATAGATTTAAAGAAAACTAGGAAGCTTTTTATTTGAGCAAAATTCTTGTTTTTCCCATCTGTCTCATCAGGATTGTTTCCCTCATCTGGTCAAGTCGTGCATATAGTCCTGGACAGAGAAACCACTCGAGATTCACCTCATCTCTTCAAGATTTCTCAGCATATCGTGGACATGATCCAGAGGAAGGTGATATTGACCTTGCCATTGGTCAAGTGATGCCATATTGGCCTGTTCCTTGGATAAAAAGAGTGGTAGTGCAAGCTTTTCAAAGGAGAAAAACCCGGTTGGAGTTCCAATCAGGAAGAAATGTGTTCGAGCATCTTTGTGTATTTTGTTTCTAGCCTTTGCTCCTTTTCTTGATATATTTATTTGTGTATAAGTTATTTTAGCCCTTATTGGTATCATCTAGAAGGGGGGGTTTTATGTCGTACTTGATTGTGGAGTACTGGCACTCGGGTTTATGTCTACGAGTCATCATCGGTCAATGACAAAAAGAATGGGACTCTCCCCATTGTCTTGAGATCTTTACCTGATGGGGTTCAAAGAAAATCAAACTCAAGGAGTGGTCGTGCTTATTTCCGACTGGGAAACTGAGCCTGGGTTTGATAAACTGGTGCACAATATATCTGGCTTGAGGACAGCTATTAGACCGCTTCTTCAGTGGGCAGAGGAGCAGATTCCGAAGCAAGCTCATAAGATTACTCTCTTCCATTAATGCCACTGTTGGAGGTCGCAGGCTTCCACAGGCTGATTCCAAATGGCTTGTAGACAATGCATGGTCAATACTGGAGAATTCATCCTTCAGACGCCGGAGAGACTGGGTTAAGATCATAAGTGGCATGGAGGAAGCTTACTTTGGAGAGTGAGGCTTTTGCAACCAGGATGATGTGGCATCGTTGAAGGAGATTTTTTACAACTTCAAAATACACAAACGTGTTTTGGGGATTTCATCATTCTTTCAAGATAATAACACGTCACCCTGGTTTCCTAGCATTTTTGTAGTTTAGATGGGTAGCACTTAATTATCAAATGGGGATGCTATTAGGTCCGTACCTGCAGAAGCAACATATGGTGCACTGGACTTGGGTGGCTCATCATTGCAGGTTACTTTTTTTGAGACCGAGAAACTTACACAAGATGAGACAAGTTTGAATTTGAGTATTGGTGTTGTAAACCATCATCTCAATGCCTATTCTTTGTGAGGCTTTGAATGATGCCTGTGACAAGTCTGTGGTTCATGGAACCAATGTAGATATCCAAAATAACTTAAGCATCCGTGCTTACATTTTTACAGCGAAGAAAACAAATCAACACTGAGAAACAGCTCAAGTGGGTTGATCCGCTGGTGGGACAGTTGAAGTCTAAGTTGGTGGAGCGGAGTGAGTCTGACTCTAGTTTGATCGGAGTGAGTCAAGGTGGGAGCCATTTGATTGGTGGAGGAAGTATGAGTAAAGGTGGAAAGCTTGGAGTGGTTGTTGAGTTGCTCGGCATGCCACAATATGAAGAATGCAGCGCACTTGCAATATGAAGTATGAAACACCTCAAGTGGCAACCAGTTGAACCATGTTGACACAGGAAGCCAGGTTAATACCTTAATGTCACTTACCAACCATGAAACCTAGGAATCTACTTGCTTATGTTTTCTTCAAAGGTTCTCAAATACATGACTTTCATTTTTGTGTGATTTGATTCGTTGATGTGGTTTCAGCATTAGCCACGCCTGATACAAACGAGAAACATGTGGAAACAAAAATGTTCAACGGTACACAAAAATGTCCAGATGAATTGTTTGAACTGAGGTGTAGGCCAAACAGTAATGCTGTAGGAGCGTTTGTTAAAAGTTTAAATATCTGCTAAGATGTGTCAAAGACATGTTAACAAGTGTGTGATTGATATAAGGTACATTATATTTAATTTGTCCACAATACAAAATCAACTTCGTAACCGTTTTAGTGGCATGGTTGCTTTATCGGTGTAGCCTGCTAGCTAGGTCGAATTTGCTCAAAATGAATTTTGAAGTCTAACTTATTTGCTTCATGTCCACCAATTGTAAGTCGGTTGGTCGGACATCCACTCTCCTTGTGAGAGGTCGCGGGTTCGAGACTCACCAGTTAGGATTTCTCGATTATTAGGAGCACATGTGCTCTGCCGTTGATAAGCATTCGGATATTGAATGCAGCTGCTTAGATTAACTAAATCGGAGCGAAAGCGAGTCTTCATGTAAGGTGAAGGCGATGGATCGGAGCGAAAGCAAGTCTCTATGCGAGATGGATATATTAAATGACAACAATATTGTAGCCTTCGGGCCTGGTTTGATTAACCCTATAGGGTCAGTCATGTAGCCTTCAGACATGAATTAATAAATAAATAAAAATTGTCAATGACCCAATTAAAAAAAAAAAAAAAAAACTCTGCTTCCTAACCTGGTTTGCCAACGGACTAGCACCTTAGGTGGGCTAATTTAAGGCCCAATACAGTTTGCCAAGCCCATAAACGCTACTTCAAATTCGGGCTTGACTTGACACAAAGGGAATCTGATATTGGGTTAAAGTTTGGACATAAAACACAACCCAAAAAGCTGGATTGGGTCCAATTTAAAGACAGCAAATTAGGTCCATTTGGGTCAGCCTAATAGCTACTTTTTCAATTCAGTGAGTAACAATGATGTATCTAGCGAACGAACGAATGAGCGATTGAATTTGGTTCATTATTTATGATATAAAGATTTGGAGATCATCCAAACCCCTGATCCACAAAACAAACTAGATCAAGGCTCAAGGATGGTGCAAACTTCATTTTTCAAGCCCAAGACAAATCCATTTAGCCGTGTTGAACTATTGGTAATACTCGAATGAAACCGAAGGATTACAAACCTGATCTTAATCGGATCCAAAATTTAAGAGACCTTAGACATGCCATTAATGGAAATTAAGAGTTCATTGCTTTATTAACAGTCCTCCTTACCAGTCTTACCCCACTCTACACCTTAATGGTTTGTGAACAAAATTTCGACACGAGGTTGCAGGGTAGCATTATATTCTCGTCCACATTCATTTCGATATCGATCTTTCTAGCCTTGGATATATCCAGCCTCGTCCAAATCCTTTTATTTTTTCTTATTTCTGTCGATAGGAAAGGCCTAAGGTTGCAAGGGTAACTTGGTGGTAGTAAGATGATGTCTGACGTTTGGGGCTCATCTCGATTAACCGTGTGCTGGAAACTTACCTCAAACATACGTTTCATTCGAGCAAACTTAATAGATCTGGTCAACTTTTTAGTATTTAACCGACTAGATCTTGTCCTTTTACGATGAAATGACTAAACTACTGACACATTTTTGGATGTCTGAGAAGACCAACTTGGACCGTTTGAGAGTGAGGAAGGAGACGAAATGGAGATTGTTAGAGATAGAAAGAACGTGACTCATTTTTCGATGTCTGAGAAGACCAACTTGGACCGTTCGAGAGAGAGGAAGGAGACGAAATGGAGATTGTTAGCGATGGAAAGACAAGAAGTTGTAGAATCTAGGGCTGAACAAAAAATCGATTAAACCGATCAAATCGATCTAAATCGAACCAATCGATTCGGTTTAAATTTGGTTTGAATCGGTTTCGGTTTTAAAAAATTCAAAATTGAAGAGGTCGGTTCGATTTTCGATTTTTATGTGATTTTAACCGACCAAACCAGGTTAGAGCTAGAGATAGATTGAATGAACTGGTCAGCACTTATGGGTACTCTCAGAATCATATTATGGTCTGGAAGTATCCTTCAATGAACAAGGTACTACTACTCAGGAATCTATTATACGTGTGTTCGATCAACATATGGAAAATCTTGAAATATATTGTGAACTAGTTTACAGATATCTTATAGCCTTCCTTGTTGAATTTGGTTTGCAACAGGTGGCAACTCTAACCGGTCACAGTTTGCGAGTACTTTATCTTGCTATATATCCACCCATTGGACAGGTAAACCATTCTGCACGATTCAATGCTATTTTCAATCACACCCATTTGTGCTAAAATACATCCATGTTGCGTAAATAAATGTATCCATATGCATGTTTCATAACATTTGTTAACCGACATCTTAACTTAAATTGAAATTTCCTTGTAGATAATTTGTGACAGGAACAGGGGATGAAACACTGCAGTTTTCGAATGTCTTTCCTCTATGAAATATTCGGTAATTACTGGGATGAACACATAATAGATGAAGTCTATTGGTTAGAAAAGAGAGAAGTACTTGTAAATGAAAAGAATCGAGTTTTACAAAATATACTGTGTAGGAGTGTGGGTGCTTGAGTTTTACAAAAATTTTGGAGGTTATTTTTTTCGTAAAAATACAAAATCAGATACTACGAAGTACATTTTTTTGTAAATTTCGAGTTTTTTTTTTCTTCTAGTTATCATTTATTCTAATTATTATTGCTCTTTAAAATCACCCTCTAATTTTCTAATTATTACTTCTTCTATTTATATCTTGATTTTTTTTAACTACCTATTATTTTCTAATAGGTATTTTGGTTCATTTAATGTGTTTAATACATTTATTTACTTGCATATTATTTTTTCACATATTTAGTATACCATCAAAATTCATCATATATTTTATATATCTTTAAAATTTTTACATTTTTCTTTAAACACCAAAATATTTCTTAAAATCAGAAAACTGAAATTAACTCAGAAAAACAAAATCATAATCTTTGCTTTCAATCACTCACCAACATCACACTTCACCCATCATGGATGATGCACCAGGTCTCTTCTCAAGCACATTGGAAATGGGTTCATGAGGAATTAAAGTGGGTCCAAGCAGTGATGAGTGCGCCACCAAATACGCTTAAGATGTATAATGGGTCTAAGTCATGCCTGATCCAAGCTAATTTGGTATAAATTATAAGCCCAGCGACCCAATTTGGAATGGCATGGTCCCAATCCGGACTGTCCCGTTTTCAACCAATCTGTTACCAAATGGGTTAGCTCAAAAAAAAAAGTATTATCTCGGACCGTTTCCAGTACCGGGATAAGCCCAGTTCCGGACTGTGCCCACGCCTACAACTATTCTAGGTTTCAATTTATTTTGTTGTGATTCACCATTCTGATTTCTAGTCTTATGCATCAAAGCGTGAATCGACCTCAGTTATATGCAAAATGTAAAGCAAAGAGGAAACCACACACAACAAATTTCTAGAACCAATAATCCAAATTTCCCTTGCTAACATGACTTCACCAATGATTATAACACGGTTTTGTGGTTTGGTGTGATTTTGAAAGAATGATGAAATTTCCAAAGAGTTTATGTGTATTTTGAAGTTGTAAAAAACCTCCTGATAATGCCACGTTATCGTGGTTGCAAAACATAGTTCTCTAGCCTCACTATATTAGATAAATCCCAAAAAAAAAAAAAAAAAAACAAACAAACAAACAAACAAACAGAGAGCAAAGTGGAAGGTAATTTACAAACAAAAATCCTTGCTCACATGGCTTCACCAGACTGCCATGGCTTGAACTCCAATACTGATGAATTGTCGGCCTCATCAATGACATTGCTATCAATGGTGCTTAAAGACTTTCAAGTCACCAGACTAAACGTAGCTAGGCTTGAACGCACAAATTTTGGAATTTTAAAGAGTAATGTGAATCCATTGACTTCAAAAAAAAAATTTCCATTGTGGATACAAAATAAACTTACATATCTAACCGGGTCAAACTAATTTCGCCCGTTGCAACGGCCGGTCTCAAGCCCGGATAAAGGAGGAGGGTTGGTTTTAGGCTTGTGATAGCCAACCGTAAAAAACCCATCACATCATTTTTCATGGATTTTGGTTCAAAAATATTAATGCAGAAGGATAGGGTGTCCCCCGCTATAAGCGACGCGCTGCACTTACGCTCGGGTGTAGTGACAAATGAACAAGGTGCGCTGCTGCGGCGCTCGGCTGTAGTGTTAAATAGGCAAGGGTTCTCGCACAATTCTGGACGGGGGCGAGTAAAGAAGCCAGTCCAGGTTAGAGCTAGAGATAGAATGATTAGATTAGCCTCTTGAAACATAGGAACATTGACGAGAAAGACAATAGAATTAGTGGATGCCCTGCGTAGGAGGAAAGTAAACATAGTTTGTCTTCAATAGACAAAATAGAAGGGGAACAAGGCTAAAAATTTAGGAGGACGTTCAAACTCTTCTATTCTGGTAAAAATGGAACTAGGAACGGGGTGAGAATAGTGGTAGATAAAGTTTTTAATGATGCAGTAGTCGACGTTAGGAGGTTTGGGGATAGAATCATAAGTATTAAATTAGCTTTAGAACTATAGATAGTGCATGTTATTAGTGTGTATGCACCCCAAGTGGTTTTGGACGAGGAGGCTAAGAAGGATTTTTGGGACTTTTTAGAGGAGTTAGTTCTTGAAATTCCCTCTTCCGATAGGGTTTTACTAGGCGGGGATTTGAATGGCCATGTCGGTAAAGATAGAGTTGGGTATGAGAGGGTACATGGAGGTCAAGGCTTTGGGGATCGAAACACTGCAGGGATTTCTATTCTAGATTTTGCTTTAGCTCAGGATTTTGGGATCGTAAATATTTTTTATAAGAAGGGGGAAGATCACTTGGTGACCTTTGCGAGTGGGCGTAATAGAAGTCAAATTGATTATTTTTTTGTGAAGAGACACGATTTAGGTAGGTGTAAAAATTGTAAGGTTATACCAGAAGAGTGTCTGACAAACCAACATAGGCTGTTAGTTCTCGATTTTTGTCTTAAGAGGTAGGGGTCGTATTGCTATAGAACAGGTTAGACCGAGAATTAAGTGGTAGACCTTACAGGGAGATGTGTGCCAAAATTTTAGAAATTTTTTTTGGGTGGTCAGTCAATTTCAGAGGGTTGGGAGAATCTAGAACCAAAGGATAGGACTAGTAGCGCGAATCTTTTTGAACATTTGGCAAACCGAATAAGAAGATGTGCGAATGAAGAGTTAGGAAATGCCAAAAGAGGAAGTTTATATGGTAAGGAGACATGGTGGTGGAACGCTGATGTGCAACAAACCATTGCGGGAAAGAAAAGATACTTTAAGGTGTGGCAAAAAGATAAGTGCCTAGAGTCTTATGAGCTTTATAAGCAGGCTAAGAAGTTGAGTAGTAGAGCAGTAGGGGAAGCTAAGAAGAGAACATATGATGCTCTTTATAATAGGCTAGGTACAAAGGAATGAGATAATGATATTTTCAAGATAGCTAAAGTTAGAGAACGAAAAACTAGGGACTTGAGTCATGTTAAGTGTGTTAAGCATGAAGATGGAAGAGTTTTAATGCAGGATAAAGCTATTTTAGATAGATGGAAGGATTACTTTTGGAACCTACTCAATAGAACACATGTAGGGGAGTTAAACTTGGAGGGGTATGCTTCACAGGAATGGAGAGATCGCGTGTTCCATCGCAGAGTTAGTGCCACAAAAGTGAGAGAAGCTTTAAAAAGAATGAACACAGGGAAAGCCATTGGACCGGATGATATACCAATTGAAGCATGGAAATGTCTGGGAGAAGTTGGGATTCAATGGCTAACTAAGTTCTTTAATAGGATTTTGGAAACTAGAAAAATGTTAGATTCATAGAGGCATAGCATTGTGGTACAAATTTATAAGAACAAAGGGGATATCCAAAATTGCTCGAACTATAGAGGGATAAAATTTATGAGTCATACAATGAAATTTTGGGAGAGGGTTATAGAACGAAGACTTAGGAGTTTAACCACGGTTTCGGAGAATCAATTTGGATTTATGCCGGGTAGGTCTACTACGAAGGCCATCTTCCTGCTTAGGCAAACTATAGAAAAATATCGAGAGACACGTAATAGTTTGCATATGGTTTTTATTGATCTGGAGAAAGCATATGATAAGGTCCCCAGGGAGTTAATTTGGTGGGTGCTTGAAAGGAAGAAAGTGTCTCAATGTTATGTCGATATCATTAAGGATATGTATGAAGGGGCTGTAACAAGTGTTCGCTCAGTAGGTGGGATGTCCAGTGAATTTTCAGTGTGAGTAGGACTACATCAAGGATCGGCGTTAAGTCCATATCTCTTTGCTTTAGTCATGGATGAGTTGACGATACATCTGTAAGAAGATGTACCTTGGTGCATGTTATTTGCAGATGATATTGTCTTAATGGATGAGACTAGTGTAGGCTTAGGTCAGAAATTAGTTAAGTGGCAGGAGGCTTTAGAGAGTAAAGGTTTTAGAATTAGTCGTTCGAAGGCGGAGTATCTAGTGTGCAACTTTGGTTGTGAACCAAGAGGGAGAAGTAATGCAATTGAGATCGAAGGTGTAGAGGTCCCAGAGTTTGAGGCTTTTCGATATCTAGGATTTATAATTCAAAAGAATGAGGCTATTGAAGAAGATGTAGACCATAGAATTAAAGCTGGTTGGTTGAAATGGAGAATGATGTCAGGAGTATTATGCGATAGAATGATGTCTGCAAGGCTAAAAGGGAAATGCTATAAGACAATTGTTCGACCAGCTATGTTATACGGTTCAGAATGTTGGGTTACTACGGGACAATATACGCATAAGATGACAATAGCAAAAATGCGTATGTTAAGGTGAATGTGTGGTAAAACTCGTAAGGATAAAATTAGAAATGAAAGAATTAAAAGATACTTGGGTGTAGCGCCCATAGAAGACAAAATTAGAGAAAGACTTTTAACTTGGTTTGGTCATGTGCGGAGGAGACCAAGCACGGCGCCAATTAGAAAATGTCTAGATTGGCAAATTAATGGAGGGTGTAAACGGAGGGGACGACCGTTGAAAACTTGGATGAAGGCGGTGAATGAATATATCATTAAGCTTGGATTAGACGAGGATATTTGGAAAGATCGCATTGCTTGGAGAATCAAAATCTATATAACCGACCCCGAAAATCTCGAAAATGGGCTTTGATGATAATGATGATGATCTAACAGGGTCAAATTAGGAACACAAGTAGTTGTACAATAATAACGTGTTATTTCACTGCAGGTGGTTTCCAACAATTTATTTTCAGTATCATAGGATTCTAATCCCGCGCTTGCATACAATATAATTTATTTCCCTCATAAATGATGCACTTCGGTTGCATGTCCATATGGAAACTGTTTCCTCTGTTGTGATCCATAACAATCCTTCGCGGTATCCAGTCATCCTTCACCAATCAGGCAAACTAAAACGTTGATGGAATATGGTAACAAGTAGTAATGATTACCAAAGTCAGTAACTATCCTTGTGTGAGTAGAGTTGTTTTGGGTTGATTCCGATGGTCTAGGTGAAAGGTTTCGAGGTTGACTAGCTTAGCACCTCGAGCAAGGTGGTAGCAGAAGAAAAAAGAGGAGTTGTTACTGTTTCTTAGATGATGAAGGAAAGAATTGGTAAAAATAGAATCAGAGATTAAAACATGCCATGCCTTGCAGACACGCTTTAACTTCAATATGTACTTACTAGGGATTTTCATGAATGTCTCGAAGATGATATCCTCGGCCAGTCCACATTGTTGCATAGCCTCCTCTTTCTTGCCTTCCTCTTCTTCCATCTCGACTAACCTCAATTCACTCATCTGATCAGTAATTCGACATAGTTGCAGAGCCTCCTCTGCCTTGCCATCCTCTTCTTCCATCTCTAACCTCAGTGCACCCATCTAACATGTATGCCATTATGATTTATGTATGATCTATAATATAGACAACTGTAATCTCCTACTTCAACCTGAATTCTTATTTCGAATAGTAAGAGGAATCTATTTGCATGGTCTTCTTACCAAAATTCTCAGACCTCTCATACTTTTGAGTGCTTATTTTTTTTAAGTGCTTAGAACTGGAGTTAGAAATTCTGAACGAACTTTTGAATGAACTATTTGTTTTACTTCTGAATGAAATGCTGATTTGAAGCTGTAAAATTAAAAAGTGTTTGTTTTTAAGTGCTGAATGGGAACTGTTTGACATTTTTGCCACATTGAGCTTAAAAAATTTATGACATAAATATTGTGTTTAAAATCATACCCAATAATTATTCAAATCCTAAAGAATGTTACAATACCCTTCATTACATGAATATCGAAATATGACAAAGTACATTTTAAAAAAATTATCAAACAATTTTTTTTTAATAATATTTCTTTTGCAATACGATCTTGTAAATTTAACCATGTCGATTTCTTTACGTGATCCAAATACTTGAGACAGTTGTGGTTGTTCACTATCAATTTGCTCGGGAGAGTTTGAGAGATGAAGAAAAACTTGAAAATACAGAGAGAAAAAAAACAAAAATGAAGGAGAAAAATGAAATGAGTTTCTTATTGAGTTCTTGTGAAGGTAGGTAGAACCACAATGCTTGGTGAAGAGAATGAAAGTGTGCCATCAAAATTTAGCCCTACTTATTTTTAAGAAGACGATGGCATCAATTTTCATTACAAAATTATGTTAAGGTTATTATTAAAATATTTTTTTACTCAACACTCAGTGATCAGAACCTCCATGTTGCTTACTCCAATCAGAAGTAGAACTTATGATCACAACTAAAAACAAACACTCTAAACAAGATGGTCCTCTATGATTTATTTGGATTTGAATTTGAACTTCATGTGTTAAGCTGATGATGGGATCACTACGGAATTACTGTTACATAAAAAACTGGCGATTAAGTTTGTAAGTATATATTTTTTCGTAAAAATATATGTGGTGTGAGTACATTACTGTGGTTAACTAATAGTAACTCATCATATGATTCATATCTGTGAATAAGTTTGATTATATGAACAGTTTCCAATTTTTATCAAGGTGAGATCATCCAAGTTGGATTCAGTGTGAAGTGAATTTCACATTTCATAGTTTTCACATGTTCAATCTTCATAACGAATAGGAAGACCAAGTCATTCTTATGTTGCTAGCAATAGAGGAAGAGAGAGCTCATAATAAATTTCTAGAATCATTAATTATAAATACAAACATCGAATTACACAAATTCGCTAAAATATAGAGTTTAGCACAGTTTTGTGTTGCTGCCGCTACAAAAGAAGCCAACAATCCTAAAGAAAACCCAAAAAGGGCGCAGAAGCAGAAGCAGAAGGTAGTTTACAAAAAAAAAAAAATCCTTGCTTACATGGCTTCACCATACTGCCATGGATTGAACTCCAATACTGATGAACTGCCGGCCTCATCAATGCCATTGCTATCAATGGAAGCTCGATGTTCAAAATATTTTCCATTGTGCTTAAAGACTTTCAAGTCACCCCAAGGGGTGGGAAAAATATCGCCGGTTGGTTCAAACCATTTCGGAGTAAATGTGTCACCCTTAGCATCTCGGGTTCTCTTTTCTGCTCTTTGCTTCTCTTCCAAACTGCAAAGTAACAGAGATGGTTTAATACAAAAAACATATCAATAAGAATTTGAACTTCAGTTCCATGACATTGATTTGCAAACTAAAACCATGGAAACTGCATATAATCCTAACACGATTCTAGTTGATTGGAAGACTAGTGAGTTTGTAGAAAGCGAACCTGGTCTTTTCAGAACCAGCTTTGGATAGGTCACCCTTCTCTAGAGCATATCTATCAGGTCGAAGACGTGAATCTGATGATAACAACTTCCTTGGTGCAGAGTCTAAGCTGTTTATCTTATGTGCAAAGTGTGTGTACTGAAATTTGTCATTCTCTGGCTCATCGGCCACTCTCCAAACCTGAGGAACAGCAATGATAAGTTAGCCAATAATGACATTTATGGAAACTTGTTCACTTAATGTCTCAAAAAACAATACAACAATAAATACGAACAAGTATATCAAATGATCATCTAAACTGATTTGATTGTTGTTTTACATGACAACTTCAATTATCGTCTTTCTTTATGAAATCGTATAGTAATACAACCAAACAGTGAAAGGTTGTAATCGAACCAAAATTGGGCAGGGTTTCACTATCACTAATGAGTAGCGCCAATGGCATGACAACTCAACGGTTAGAGCTTGGCGAATGGTACCACTAGGTCATGGGTTCAAACCCAGCTTGCAGCATCTTTATGGGTTCTGGGATCCTATAAAAACTCTGCTTGCCTTTCAAAAAAAAAAATGACTGCATGTAGCAAAAAAATGACATACTGCACACTGTAATATAACGTTGAACAATAGAGAATAAGCAACAAACAATTAACATAAAATCTGATTAGCAAAAAAAAAAAACATAAAACCTTGTATGCCTCACCAAAAATGTTATACCATTTTTTTTAAATGGACATGTGCGAAAACTAAAGCACAAGAAAACTTCATCTTGGTAGCTTTTTTAACTTCATCTTGGTAGTTTTTTTAAGATTAAATGAGTGTATATACTTAAAAAGTTATGTCATATTACAGTAAGAGAATAACTCTTTTGGTGACTAATGACCACTATTAGCAAGGAATATCATACAGAAATAAAGAGGAAAGACATTCATAAATTTAAAGAATTTCGGTTCTTTGGGTGTCAATTTAGGGTTCGTATCTCGGTTCAACAAAACAATTTCCAGGAAAGAGATTCAATGAAACTCACTTCTTTCAGTTGAGTTCCTGAGAGGGGCTCCCCTTCCATATCACAAGGTTGGTAGCTCATTGACTCACTCCATTTACCCGTCATCAAGATTTTGGGTTCCTCGTTGGCATTATATACATAGCCATCAACTTCAAAGCGACCGGATCTGGATAGATTCAGAAGTTCAATAAGAGATCATGCATATGTTATTTGTAAAAATTAAATAAAAAACAAAAGCATCTTCTCCATGATATCACAAACAAAGCTAGAAAGACATCAAAAGAAAAGGAGATATCCACAGCATTGTTTGGGACCCCATACTTCAGGAAGCACAACAGAGATCCAATTAACAACAATAGATTCAAACATGACCATTCTGATATCCCATTTCTCTCTTATGTCAAGTTACCTCCTGACTCCTGTACACCAAAGAAGTAAGGAACATCCTCTGCATATCTTGCCATACCATTAAGCTCCCGTAAAAGCTATTTCTGATAACCTGGCTCTGCATAGCAGATCCATACACCCCACCAGCTTTGACCCTCCCTTCTCCCACTAAAACAACAACAGCTGTTATTTGTTATCACGCGACACATGAATACCACCTCAGACTACTATGTCTCAACAGATAATTGTTAACCAATGAGGTTTAATTGTTTGCCTAGTCATTCACCTTCTATATTTCCAAACTCTCTAAATGCACCTCATGACCTGGTATTGGTTCAGTCTCACTACTTCTGACAAACTGGTCCACACTGTTTTTGCAGAGATTTTTCTACAATCATGAGTTGGGAATCAAGAAACACATTGACAGAGTTTTTCAATCTGAGGTTTGTGCCAAAATTTTGAAATATGAGGATATTCTCATAACATGTTTTATTCCCCTTCCATATGACAAATTACTTTCATATCATTTTATTACAGTACATAAAAAATGTCCTAACATATCAACAAATTTATGGATACATGCTGCATACAGTGGATTGAGGTCAAATTCTCAAAATTTTTGTATAAATATCATGATGCATTCAAATAAATCAATATACTATGATGCATCTTGAAACTTGAAAGTTAAAACTACCAAATCAAATCAGAATTTTAAGCCCTCAGTAGAGGCATCAAAAGCATCTCGCAAATAATGCTATTAAGTTATTGCAGGAGTACATCATTACCCGAACCAGCCACATGGTTGAAAATATAGAATCACTTTGTCCCCAGTGGTAATGTTTGTCATGACCATCTCACCCGCTACATCAACCCAAGTCCGTCCAAATATAAGGTTATTTGCTTTTGAAGGAGGGGGTGCCAACTCCAGGACTACATTGTCTCTTTTAAGAGTCACACGCGTCCTGCACCAATAAATAGAGCTACATAAGCCTTGTTTCAAAACTAAAGTGCATAATTACACATGCAAATAATTAACAGCAATAGTGACAACATTAAAAGAAATAAACTTTTACTGCGGAATATTGAAGAAGTAATGCTCATGGAAAAGGTACACCGAGGACCTTTATATAAACACAGATACGTAATGTACATGAGTACATACATTTCAAAACTCAAGGCGAATAACACACACACACGAAATATACAAACAAACAAATCCTTACAGAGAACTTTATTCAATAACATCGAAATATCTATATTTCTTCCATATCTTAAACGGATGGTGAAAATTGATTAGGTGACCTACTAAATGAATGTCAAAATATATATTTCTTAAACTTGATTTTGCAATCTCCTTCTCAAGCTTGGCCTTGACAAAAGTGTACCTGCAATCTCATCTCTTGCGTCATCAGAGGAATTATGGCGTGCATGCACAAAACATATCTACTTTTCTGAATGGGATATAACTTAATACTTTAGTTTTACAAACAAAATGCCCTAGAACTTTGATAAAACTTCAACATGGATCATGATGAACAAATTTAGAGGTCTCACCTTCCCATGGGTAATATGTCAACTGAATTTCCCAAGAACTTGGTTTTTATCTGAGATGTCACCTCATAAATAAAATGTTCATTCTCGGCATGCCCAGCACCAATTGGGGGATGATGACTCACCTAAAATGCAAAAGAAATTCGCTAGTTAGAGCTCAAGTGAATCACATTATTATTTATAAAGAAGCACTTTAAAGTTCTTTTCTCCATTGTTTCTTTTGAGAATGGCAAGGAACTACTTAGAAGTGCGGCATTTTGTTCTACTCTTGATTAACATGCATGTGAAAGAATTTGCTAATATGAACAAGTAATACCATACGTGATAAAAGGGAAAATAAATAAATAACAGACAAAAAAAAAGGAAGGTCATTTTCTAGAACAATTCACCTGCTCAGCAATCCATACGACTCCGCCAGGACAAACCATTTCATAAGTCTCACCAAGTATGGGATTGAAAGGCTTCCAGGTACGCCGGAAAGCATAATAGACAGATATTGCCCATGATGCTGCAAAAAATAACACGAGTTCCATTGTGGTGTGTAATATGTGCTTCAAAAAGAAATAAGAGAAAAAAACTTACAAGCATACACCATCCGCATGTAGGGATCTTCACATTCATCTGCCCGGTCTAACAAGTGGGAGTACTCCATTATCTATGATGGGTATCATAGAATTTATAATACTTTTCAAACAGTAAGCAACATCAAGTAATATCACCAAATACGACAGGTATGAATTTTGCGTGCAAAAGTACACACCTCTGCCATTTTCTGAAGTGTGGTCATCGGTTCACAAATGAGGACTGGAAGTGTCACCAGTGAAGTAACGTCAGCCCCAATATACTTTTGCATTGTTTTCCAATAACTGTCTCGTTCCTGCAAGGAAATAAGGATCAGAACACAACTACAATTTGCCAATATGCAAATAACTCCTTTTTTGCCTTATACAATAGAATATAAAAAGACAAAATAATAAGTGTAGATAACATATCTTACTAGTAAAAGAACTGTAATTGTAAGAGACTACTTGTGTGCTTTCCAACATAGAAAAATAGACAGTTATCAGCAAAGAATATAAGGTTTTTGGCAGCAGGTTGCCATAACATTGTTCTTAGGAAATATTTAACGGTATGGCCATTGGTGTCCCCAATCTCCAACATGAAATTAGGAACTAGAAAGATTATCATATAAAGATCTGCTCCACAATATTGAAATCCTGATAACATGTAACAGCCTTCTGGTAGGAACTGGTATTTTGTGCTCACAGATTATAACTAAGTGTTGTGTAAGCAATGTTGACAATCAAAACAAAAGAACCTTGAACTAGTGTTTGCAAAAGAAACCTAAAGCTTGGATTCTCATTGTTCAGTCCAAAAAAAAGAAAGAAGACAATAACTAATCAACTGTTTACAAATTGTAGGCTTTGACCCTTTTGTCAGCATAACGGCCTACATACATGGAACAATAAAACGAATGAACAGTCTAGCTCAGACTTTCTTATGACTCTTACTATAATGGATAATGAACTTTCTCTTGGTATAGACTAATCCAACATACTGGTCCACACTTGACACACTACATCCTCACAAGTTCTTAGATTTTGCTATGACCATGCACTTTGATACTAAACTTCCATACAAACAGCAAAATATTCTTGCAGTCTAGAGGGTAGGAAGAAATGACAGAGTACCTCCTGCTTCCATCTTCCTTGAATAGCTTCTGCCTCTGCATCTTCAGTGCCCCCTTCTGGATTTATAACCTCTAACCCTTCATAACCCAGCAATCTGCACCATGAAAATATTATTTAGTCGCAAGTCAAATTCTATGTCAAACAAACCAGATATTTTACACCATAACAACTATAAAACTGGGAAATTAAAAAAGTAAAAAGCAAGGTATACCAATTAAATCCAAGGCAACATAAGCCATATCATCAACTGAATACCTATTGCAAGCCATATTTTATCAGTGGTCTTATTAAACAAAACATACCAAAATCAGAATTATAAATCACAACTTGCATCTCCTAGTTGCATACTTAATCTTCCTCTTTGGCAATTTATTCTCCTTCCTATCAACCATTCTACTTAAAATAATCTTATTGTGAAATTCTTAGATGTTCAGCAATCGGCAGTGCAATATAAACAAAAAACACCTTTGACGGTGCTTTTCGGATGATGATGCTTGCAAAACTAATCCAATCTTCTCTTTTTTTTTTTTTTTTTTTTTTTTAACTCGAGCTTATTCTTTCCACTCTGGCCTTGAAGATTGGGTAATCCACTTGCTTTGAACTTTGGATGGTTGGTTTATTGAATTATTTTTTTTACTAATATGTGCCGCAACTCTCCACCAATTAGTTTGCATTTTGATTTGATATTGTCATATACTTCTCCATAAAACAAACAAGTATAATAACCCAAAAAAGTGTGTTCACTATCTCAACCGAGTCAACTCGCGAGTCGACTCACATTCCTTTTTCAAGAACCAATTTTTCCACAAAAAATTTGTTCTTTTATCTCCAAAACCCTACTAACAATTATCAAACAAAACCCAGTGTTGGTCAGATTTACAAACATTTCTCGCTAACTCACCCATCTGATCTCAAATTCAATTCGGCAAATCAAACTAAACCACAAATTCAACTAAAACCCATAATATAAGATCAGTTAAAAAAGTTAAAGATGGAATTTGTTTACCCATTCACGGATTTGTGCATCGCTGTTCCGAAATTGGAGATACTTGAAGCAATCGAGGAGAAGAACCCACCACCACTGCCGACTTGCTTTTGATCTTTCGAACCCATTGTTTAGAAATTGTAAATGAACGATCAGTTCAAGACGGCGAGGTCCTCAAGACTGAGAGAGAGTGCAAAGATGGTGAGAGAGAGACTCGACTCCTTGACGGTTCTGCTTCTCTCTCTATATTTGGAGCCAAATATCGAGATTTGTTTTGTTTAATCGTGTTTAATTAATGTTGAAGTGACTAATCAGTCCTTGTGTTTGGGTTGACTGAGTTTTAGCAAGGAGGAAAGATCTGATTAGTTATGGGAGTCATAATCAAAGTAGGGCAGGCCTGCAATGGGTGTGGGTCGGGTCATGACCGGTTGACGATCGATAGGTTAGCTACGAAGAAAACCCGTTTATATGTGTGTTAGAAAATTAAAAAGAGCCCTTCTAGCCGTCGAGGAAAGGAGTGTGGGGGTGGATATTACCACTCATTCCCTTCAAAATTTGTGAGGTTGTGCATCTCAAGGGGGATGAGTGGTCACACTCACTCCCTCGACCGTTTCCTCGCCATTTAGAATTTTTCAATTAAAAATGAACATGAACATGAACATGTAGATAGATAAGTGCGACTCCACAGTTATCACAACATAATACTAACCCTAAGGAGGAACGAGGGATTCTATTGGACTCAATGCAAGTAGAGTGAATTAGAAAGCCTATTATGCGAAGAGCATGACTCATAACCATTACAGTGTTAAGGTGATGCTCGTTTGGACACAAAGAGCGTGGGTGTGTCATCAAAGTGCCCAAGAAGAGTTCTCTTCTCTTTTACGTTTTATGTTCTTAAGACTAAGGTGGCGTTTATTTTTTGTTTTGATTAGAAATTTGATTATGGATAAGAAGTGGTCCACTTTGATTGGATGTTTATTTTTACTTATAATCAAAATCAAAAATTCTGAATTCAAAAAAATTTAATAAGCACCGAGGAGGTGACTACTGAATACTTCTATTTCGATAAAATCGTCTTTAGGTTAACAAAACAATTACACGCAACTTGAGCCCTTACCACCCTAACCCTACAATTATAAAACGACATGAAATCCCTCCATGTTGACAAGATACGAACAAAGCAAATAGTTCATGATAATTTAGATCAAATCGTATCAACCCGTTTCCTGATACGTCCTGACCTCACCCAACCCGACCCGACCCGACCCAGTGTCAGGCCTACACTCAAATAAGCCCAAATGAGGCCCATCTAAAGTTTCCCGATTCGGGTCGGACTGGATCTTTCAAGAAAAGGACTGTCTCTCTCTTCCAACTCTATCTCCCTCTCTCAGTAGAACTGCTTCAGATCTACTAACTCTTAGATCGATGGATCAAACCATTCAAAACCCAAACTTGTTATCCTCTCATCGATCACCCCTTTCAATGAACGAATCAAACAACAACTACTGAATCCAATAATTTCCCACCAATTCTCTCATAAAAATTCGATCTTGCTACTTTTTAGTCCAATTGTGTATTGAAATCGTTCTAGATTTCCAGTATGAGAGAGAGAAAATCAGTTAAGTTCAATGTTCAACAACAAGAGGAGAACAACAGCGACCAAATCTCCCCTTTCAAACTCTCTAAATTGCTCGATCCGGAGGCATCTTGGGACAAGGTACTACAACCTTTGCTTCTCGTTTTCATTGAAGTAAGTTTTATTTGAATGTCGGGTGTTCGGTTTGCAATTTTTGTTCAATTGTTAGGGTTTTTTAGTGGAAATAAATGACCCCTTTTAATGCCACATTTAGTTGCATGGTTGAATTGAGTAATTAGTGAATTAAATTTGTGGAATTTGTGCTGCTTGTGGAAGTCTTTAGGGTTGTGTTTACAATGGGTATTGATGAATTTTTGTAGAAAGTATTGAACTTTATGGAGTGTGGATGTTAATTGATGCAGGATCAACTGGGAGATGTTTTGCATTGGATTAGACAAATTGTAGCCATTATATTTGGGTTGTTGTGGGGTGCTATTCCGGTCGTTGGTGCGATATGGATTGTTGTGTAAGCTCTCTCATTCACATGTTTCTCCTCCACAAGAGGTTTTACTTTGTTTGAGACCATGGTTTTTTTTGGTTCTTTTCTTATATGCTATCAAATTAGGCCTTGATAATATTCTTTGTATTGATGATACGAAGTGAGTATGGTTTATCATTGTATTTTACAATTGATATTTTTAGCTCTTGTGTTTCTTAACTCGTGAACTCTGGCACTGAAAATATTGTTATCTGTAAAACAAAGATGTTGACATGGGTATGGTTTATGTGACTGCATTTTTTCCTTAGCTTATTAGACATATTCATATTAGACGTTGTTCATATCCTTTTGCAAATTCCAACTCCAGATACACATAGTTACTGCGATGTTTCATTAATATTCTTTGAGTTTCCTAAGTTCATGAACCTCCGCACTTGTTTTTGCTGAGAATATGTTGTTTTTCGAATATTAGAATAAGTTTACAAGGGAAATACTTAGCTTAGATTAGGAAATCTTAGGTTAGGAAGTCCAAGCGTTGGCACCACTGACACCCTATAGAAACATGACACAAATGAACTAGAAAAGTTTTATGATAGTATCAGTGAAGGTATCCAAGCTAAACTTGATAAGACGTGATACTGATTTTTCATTTTTCAACTCTGCCGTTCAACTTTTGCTCCAGTTTAACTACAATGTACCTTGTTAGTAACCAAAAGAAGTGGTTTGTTTGGATTGATAAGTCCTTACTTCAAATTGATTTCAACATAGATTATAGAAGAAATTAGCAAGGTAAAATTTAAAGCTTGAGCAATCCAAATTCATTCTCTTGCAAGCTGCTCCTCTCCTCATTACATGTCAATGTCACCACTTCCTTCAATCCCAAACGTGGAAATAGTTGAATAAAATTATAGTTTTAAATCGTGGATGCAGCAGAGAAGCAACAGATCCCAGTAATTTGTCAACCATAAGCGTTGAAGCAATTAAAATGGTCGAGATAGATCTCTCTCGCAGATTTTGCTTTAAACTTCAATCCGGATTCCACCGAATTTCCTTCGTTCTTATGAACTCCATATTCCTAATCTTCTACATGACCTCCAAATGCCTATATCGCCCATTTTCATAATCTGCAAAGTTTACCAGCATCCTTCAAAAGCACAAACCCCAATAGATCCATTCTTCTTCTCACATCTTTATCTTTCTTTCTCTCTCAACCATGGAGATTTCGGCCAGTTTCCTTTAGAGGCCCTCCAAACCATGGCAAAACTGTTTAGAATCTTTAGTTGAAGAACTCAGTTATATGTCCTCAAAGGCAGATATGTAAGCTTAAATTGCGAAATCTTTTATAGATTGTTGATAATACAGATTTATTTCCATGGACGTTGTTATCAGATGTAAGTGTTGTAAATTTGTTCAGTTCTTTGCATAAATCACTTTTTATTCTCTGTATGTAATCTTAGGCTCTTAGTGCAACTTTGTATTGGCTTTTCGTTGTTTGCCCTTCCACTTCAACTATTATGAATCTAAAAAATAGAAATAACAGAAAAGATTTTTTTTATATTTTTATTGTGATCTTGAGATTTAGGCTCTATTGATTTTTTTATTCCATTGCAATCTTCAGATTTCAATACAAATCATTTTTCATCACAAATTGCAATCTTGAGATTTTGATGTTGACCTTTTTATTTGGGTTTTTCTTAATGTATTTGTTTTTGGGTATCAGATTCTTGGCGTTGTCTTCTGCAATTGTTTATGCTTATTATGCAATGATACTAAAGGTTGATGAAGAAGATTTCGGTGGACATGGAGCCCTTCTTCAAGAGGGACTCTTCGCATCTATAACTCTCTTTCTGGTAAGTGAGAACTTTACTACACTAAAAAGTTTCTGTATTTTAGTTTGAACTTTAATCATGTCATTATACCTGTAGTAGCCACGTAAACATGTTGGTTTAATAACAAATAACTTTTTTGCCCTGTTTGCCCATGTAGCTCGTATGGATCCTTGTATACAGTTTGGCGCACTTTTGATTGGCTACCGTCTCCAACAACCATATTACCAGCTAGACTTAATTTTTGGGCCTTTATTGGGTTATTAGTTGAAAGATGATATGCTTCGTTGTGTAAATTAACGTTGCATATAACCCAAAACAGTGATAAACTTTTCAAACATAGTTAATTTTACGATTCTCATTTAGTCATGTTAGTTTTCTTTGCTCTTGGATCTTTTACTATGAGAGAACTCTGTATATCTCACAACAGAGGCATCTTGCATATCTTTATATTATATGTTCTGTCAGGATATGAGAAATAACATTTGGAATCACTTAACAACATCGTGAATCTCAGGCATCCAATCTAGAAGGCAATTGGAGCATTAATGTGATAGCAATTGTACACGTGTTAGGGGATACTTTGTGGTATTTGTCGATTATCTGCTCATGACAGGGATACAATACTTTGTTGTTCTTCGCCCAAGATTAAGCATCACAATTTTGAGGGTTTCTTATGACTGTTTGTTCTGTAAACACCAAGATTTTGTTTTGCTGTGTTCATGCACTGGTTTTCTGAACTGCAGCTACTTGGTTCATCAGATCTAATCAACATTGTCAGTGCCTCTCATCCAAGTACTGGTTGTAGTGTGTTTGTTTCAGCATTTGGGTGTGTTTGGAAGATTCTCATATCTTTGGTTTCTCAATGAACCCAGAAGTATGAGAGTGCGATAAACCTGAGTAATCTGATAAACCTATGTAAATCTACATTGATGTAGAGAAAAGGTTGTGTAGGAAGAGTGAAGAATGGCATTGGTTTTGGACTGTACAATGGGAACCAATTGGTCTACACTCTACAGATCCAGTCTACATGTGCGGCAAATCCTTGACTTTATAGCTGGAACTGTCTTCGTAAATTTTAGAATATCGACTATTGTTATGTAATGTGCAATTTGAGATCATTGTGTTTACCGAAGAAATCACACAAAAAAGCCAAGTGCGGTGGTGTAAAATCCCTTGTTTAATGTACTAAGCTTACACTAATAGCTATCTATGCCACAACACTCATTACCTACTTGCACATTGTACCACCATAAATAAAAGGATGTTATGAAACACATTTTCAAAGTTGAGTTGTTCTACTTATAATTTGTAGAGCCACCCAAAAGTCTCCAAAGTCTTTAAATTATATATTTTCCATTCAATTCTCCAATACCATAATCAAAAATTGTGTTTTGGTTTTCACATATTGGAAGACAAGAGAAAAGACTTGTATGACATAAAAACTCGTAAAAAGCTA
The DNA here is from genome assembly GCA_963556465.1 of Berberis vulgaris. Classification (NCBI taxonomy): domain Eukaryota; kingdom Viridiplantae; phylum Streptophyta; class Magnoliopsida; order Ranunculales; family Berberidaceae; genus Berberis; species Berberis vulgaris. Next base: position 811,181 of record OY747133.1, read on the forward strand.
GAAATGATATTTGACTCTCGCTTACCAAAATCTTATGAAGAAAAAAAATGTTACACAAGAATTAAACCCTCTTCTAAATGCATTACTTTTTTTTTTAAAGCCTATGGAAAATAGATTACTAATAGCGAGTATAATATTGTTGTCGCAATTGCTAAATTATGAGCCTTGAAGTTGAGGTCTCTATTAATAAATTTACAAATCCATGATCTATGCAAATTAAGAAGACACCTAATTTTTCAAGAAGATGACGCCACACCTAACACGTCTCAGTCTCATGTTGGTTTTTTTGCAAAAAAGATTGGAGCATCCCGAAATCTCTCAAAAGTAATCATGTCTTCCAATTTCGACCTTGGAGCAATAAGAGAGTCGCCTCTGCAGTGTGACATTCCGCCATAGTGTTGTTAAGCACTCTCCCAGAGATTAGACAAGCAACACAGGCCAAAACTGTACCATGAACATTCATTGCCAACATGGCTACCGCTCTCTATTTAGAGGAGTCAAAAAAACTGGCATCATAAGTAATAATAATCGTATTAGGGTAAAAAACAGAGGGAATGAGTCTTTGTTGAAAAGATCTAGAGTTAAGCTTGTAGTGTCTAGCTGACCAGATCTGAGCTTGAATCAATTCAATTCTGATGGTTTTGACCTCAGTAAGGAGACCCAAGATAGCAACCGGCTTCCCCCGCGTGGTGGATGGAAGACTTTGAACATCTGTTGTGGTTGTTTCTAGAATATGGTAAATGAATATGAGCCTATTGTTAGTAATCCGAATTGAAAGTCTAAGTGATCTGATGGGGGAGTACCATTGGTAAAACATTGTTTATGCTAGGAGGTCCAAGTATGGCGGTGAAATGAGGAAATGAACAATTGCGTGCAGACTTTAGTTTAGAAATGTGGCTTTTCAAACCCATATGTACAATCTTAGCACTATATCAAGGTACCTAAAATATTGGATAAACAAACTTGATATGCGGTGCCCCAAAGTGAAACCAGTGGATGCACGTAGCCTCGTCCATTTACAGAAACAACCCGCCCTTCTCTTTTATCAACTCTTCTCAGTTCTCACAAATGTTCCCAAACAAATCCAATCTTTAAAACCCCAAATTTCATTCACTCTTCAATCGCCTTCGAATTCAATCTCTAAACATTCCCTTCTTTACATCAAACATGGCTTACGAAGATCCGTAAGAAAACCCTTTTCTCGCTCATCTTCAATTTTGGTTTTTTTTTTTTTCGATTTCTTTCTTGAAATTAGGGCTAAATTGGGGGTTTGATGTGTGATGTGTTTATGCAGGAATCTCGACGAGGATGGCGAGCCATTGATGGATCTCGACGACATGCAGTCGGATCGCGACGAAGGGGTTGACCCCGTCGACGATCTGGAGGAGGATTGGGGGCAAGGGATGCCGGCAGACGAGGGGAAGTCGTCGGGGAAGCCGAGGAAGAGGCTGGTGAAGAAGAATTTCAAGACCTATGAACCCGATTTCGGTCTCAATGACGAGGATGATGACGTGGATCAGCCGGATTTCTTGAGGGATGAGGATTCGGACGGTGGGGAGGAGGCGGAGAGAGCTCAGCAGAAGAGGAAGATGATGGGGAAGGATGGGGGTGGGATTAGGAAGGAGAAGAAGAAGATGATGAAATCAGATAAAGGGTCCTTGGGGTCATCGAAGTTCGGAGGGTCGAAAGGGGGAAGTTCGAGGGGGAAGGAGCATCAGGGAGATGATCCTGAGATGAAGGAAATGTGGGATACTCTTGCAGGGGCTGATTCTGAGGTAATTTGAATTTGCCCCAATTTTTTAATTTTTGGGTTATATGAGAAAATGTGATGAGTTGGTATGCGAAAATCCCCCAATTTTTTTTAATTTTTGGGTAATTTTTTGATGTTTGTATGTGTTTTACGATGAAAAGTTGTGTGAATAATTAATTATTTAGCAATGTAGTTAATGTGTTTCAGGATTATAGATAGAAACTATTGGAATTGTATTGGTTTTGGTTGAAGATGGTTTGTTAGGTTTGTACTATTGAGTTTTGGTATAAAGAAATTTTGTATTTTAAGACTGGTTTTGCGTCAATGAACTAGGATGACAAGGAGGGTGTCAGGACTATGGATGATGATAACTTCATAGATGACACTGGAGTTGATCCTGAAGACAGGTATGGGAGTGACGGCGAGCCAGGATTTGCTAGAGATGCTCCTCAGGTTAGTAGATAGCTCTTACTTTTTTACTTTTTGATGCTTCTATTCTTAATTTGTGAATGTTGTGTTAATGATTGTTGGTGTATGCACTGAACTGTTGTTTTCTAAAGTACAAATTATAATGCTATTATAGACCTTCATTTTCAGGGTTGCGATTTTTAGACTCCCAATTTTCCAATCGAAGTTATGATACGTAGCATGTAGAATTATTCAGGAAGTGAAAATTCAGAAATTGTGATTATATCCTTCAATTGATAAATAAAAACTGATTGGATTTGAATCAACATCCCATACCTTTTGATATCGTTAGCAAACTGGTTGTATGAGAACCCATCCAAAAGATGTACAGAGGCAAGTCTATAATCTAGTATTCTGCTGCTTCTTCCAAATCCTGGAATTACAAATCTCTTGAAGAAATCATTTTAACCAATCCACAACTACACGTCGAACATCAACTTTTATAGCAGCCCTTCACTGAAATCCATGTCTAAATTGAAATCCTCATCAGAATAGGAAAACCTTTTTAACTCTCCTTGAGCTTAACGTTTTGTTAAACTAGAAAAATTAAAATCTTAGCTGTTAGTTGAAACAACCATAGTAAAGTAAAGAATAGAAGTTGCTAGAATCACAACCACATGCCTGATTTATCTTCTTTAAGCATTCACACTATTTTGATATCTCCCATTATCGCAATGACCAGGATTTATGACGCTAGATAGATGATGTTTGACCAGCTTTATATCAGTTAACATCTACACCGCATACAGCCAATATTTCGTGTCGTTGATTTTATGGTTCTTGTACTGACAAGTCTATGCGATTTCAACAATGGTTATGTCTATTCATGTAAATAGTTGATTAAAAAAAGTTCGCTTTACTTGAGCAGGCGGAGGAGGGTGAAGAGGATGATGAAATTAATCAGCTTTTCAAGAAGGGTAAGAAAAAGAAGAAGAATGAGAAATCTGCTGCAGAAATTGCTTTGCTTGTCGAGCATCTCATGGCTGAGCTTGAAGTTACGGCTGAAGAAGATGCAGAACTGAATAGACAGTCTAAGCCTGCTGTTAACAAGCTCAAGAAGCTACCGCTTCTGACTGAGGTTTTATCTAAGTAAGTTTTATTTTTGGTTAGATAAATGTGTATCATGGTTGATCAGTCCTGACACCCAGATAACATTTTATATTTGCAGGAGACAGCTTCAGCTAGAGTTCTTAGATCATGGGGTGCTTACCCTTTTAAAGAACTGGCTCGAACCCTTACCCGATGGAAGCTTACCCAACATAAGCATTAGAACAGCAATACTGAAGATATTGACTGATGTATGTGCAATGTCGTCACCGTTTCATTCAGATAATAGTTTTGAGATTTTCATTGTCTCAAGATGTTGGGTTATCCCGTACATGACTTGTTGCTTTTGATGTAGTTCCCTATTGATCTCGAACAATACGACAGGAGAGAACAACTCAAGAAGAGTGGTCTTGGGAAGGTGTGGATTTAATTTTTGAAGTTGGAAACTACATACTTTGGGAATATAAGAAATTATGTTTCAAATACTTATTTTGTTGTGCAGGTTATTATGTTTTTGTCAAGATCCGATGAAGAGACCACAGGGAATAGAAAACTTGCCAAGGATTTGGTAGACAAGTGGGTGAGTTGCCTTTGCATAAGCTCTTCTCTCTGACTGGATAAGTACAATACCTCATTCGGGTGATAATGAATAATGAGTTTTACATATGCAGAGCCGGCCTATTTTCCAAAAAAGCACGAGATTCGAAGACATGAGAAGCATAGAAGAGGAGAGAGGGCTTTACCGCAGACCTGCTCCAAAAAGGTACTTTTTTGGCAATTTAGATTTCCTGAGCTTCTTCTTCTTGTGTTTTGAATATCTATTATTTATCATTGTTGAATGTATATACATTATTTTACTTATCAGTTCTTATTGTTTGCAGGCCAGCAGCCAAATCTTCGCTCGAATCTAGAGAAGATGACCTCGATTTGGCAGAATTCTCAAAGTAAGACATGGCAGCGAAATGCATTTATTTTATATTCTGCTGAATAGGTTTCTATAGTACAGATTCATCTTATTTGTGGCAATACAGGGGACGAAAGTCGGGTCAACCATCTTCCAGGCAACATGCTTCAAGGCCTGAAGCCCTGCCAATGGATTTTGTGGTACGGCCTCAATCCAAGGTAGACCCAGACGTAGTCAGAGCGAGAGCCAAACAAGTTGTGCAGGACCAGCGCAGACTGAAGGTATGGTTCCTGACTTTGAAAGATATATAATTTGAGTGTCATCTGATGCAACTTGGATGGTTTTGTTTGCATTCTCTTCAGAGTTAACCCTTATTTTTTGGTTATGTTGGGATCCTGGTACACAAAGTTGCATGTCCCAATTTCACGCCCAAGCCAATAGCCCTTGGACATAGTTAAATAAAGTTTGTGGTCATGTTTTCTTTAGGTTTTTCCTAGCTTGTAATGTCATGCAATGCTTTGATCAACTTCAATTGAAACTTATTGTTGTTAATTGATGTGTTGAACTGCAGATGAATAAGAGGTTGCAACAATTGAAAGCTCCTAAAAAGAAACAACTCCAAGCAACCAAGCTCAGTGTGGAAGGTCGAGGCATGGTCAAGTTCTTATAAGTGCTGTCACGGCATCCTTGATTTGACAAACTGATTTTGTGTTCATTGTTAAAATAAATTTTGTTTTTGTTTAAATGAATCAATTTATTTTCAGACAGTAGTTCTATTTTGTGTTCATACATTGGTCATGGTTGTAGGAATGCAACAATCTACTTGTATGCTGAATGGTTATAGGCATGCTAGGACACCGAGGCTCTAGTTCTTTGAATGTTTAACCATGGAAAACTATGGTTAAACTCGTATACGAGCAGCCTTGCCAAATGCCAATAACAAGAACCTAAGAATAGAATCTTCACCAAAAGGCCACGACCTGTTTCTTCAAAATTCATTTGCTTTGTCTTTTGAAATTAGGCCATGTTTTTGGATGAAATCTTGAAGGAAGTTGATATAGGAATTAGTTTCGAAAAAGATTTCTAGTGAAAAAGACTGTTAACATTGTCTACTGGTCTCAAGACTCGAGAACCTCTTAGATGGATAGCTTGAATCTTGGAAAAAACATCGTTAATCCCATCATTAACATAATAGAAGAGAATAACTATAACATGCCATTCATTCTTCAATCAAATAGTTGAGTGAAAGGGTTTCAAGGGTCATTTTGCATAAATCATTCAAAACGAAAGAGTGAAGAATGAAAATGTTACAACTACTTTGTTCCTTAGACCATAACCCTGTTTGCATCTTGGAAAAACAGGTTTCATTAGCTTGCTTTCTTCCTTGTTCACAAGAGGCAAAAAAGGCGATAGCAGTGTCTACGATACACAAAACAAGCTACCTCTGCAATGTACAAAAAAACATATGATAAAAAATCATGAATTTGATTTTCCGAGTGAAACAAAATAACCAATTTGCTTGTTAACTCATCAGTTCTAATTCCTACAAAGTGTTTACATCTTTGTTTTAGAAAAGTAATGTTCCCACTCAAGCTCCTCTGCTGTCCCAGCCAAACTAGACTTCCAAGAGTTCACTTCTGAATACCTTACATCCCTAGAGCCTTCTTTGATCTCCCTCCTGATTTCAGTCACCCTCTGGATCACTCCCTGAACAGCTACATCAAATGCATCTTCGACGGTTTCCAATCTAGATCTTGGGTCTGCGTATAACAACTTTGGAATCAGCCTTATGATTTCCTTTCTCATGGCCTTTACATCCTTGTCAGGTATCTGACTCAGTGTCGACTCTATGTTTAACTTTCCACTTCTCACGTCGTCCACAGGTAAAAATACTGAGTATTTTGTGTAATTTTGTGGTAGGTGCCATGTATACTGAATGTACGCTGACCCTGGATGGAAAAATACTGGTATACACCCAGCTAGTATTGAATCAAAAGCTGATTTCCGGGTGTAAGAATCTCCTGGAGGCTGTAAACAAAACACTGAATTCTGAAACATTTTCATTACGTCAACTGGGCTATGGCATTTGTCTGTTCCTTTGTGACATTCCAGCAATTTACACTTACCCTTTGATGCTTCACATTGCTCAATGATCTGACCGCGTATTGAATCCACAAGTTTTGGCCTTGGTGCACCTGCAAAGCAAAACAAGTACTTTTTCTTTTGTTTCCGCATTTTCTTTTGCCATTGGAGCACTTCATTATCTGTTGAAGGATGGAAGTATGAGGGGTAAGGTATTGCAAAGTCGTTACTATGCCACGGACTTGATTCAATAACTAAAATAGTCATGTTCTTAGATTCTGGCATGAACATTAGACTGTTTCCCCAATCTGAATCGATGTCTCTGGCTCTCCTGAAGTCCCAAGTTATCCTTCCCGCAACCATGAAATGATCTCTTCCTCCCAACACTTGCCATTCAGGTCTATTACTAATCCACTGAATTAGGTTATGTGAAGTATAATCCCGCACAGATATGTTAAACCCCCCATAGATACCGACCAGCTTCTAGGCCTGCATAGAATGGCACATACATTGCCGAAGCCAATGAAGAATTCTCCGTCAAACACTTGTATTGCTTCATTCGATTATGGAAGATAACATCCAATGCAAATTGGTCTGTCATGAACCATCCTTTATCGGTTAAGACCCCATGCTTGTTATCAAGCTTAGGACCTAGACCTTCATTCGACAAGTAATGACACATATCCATCCAAGAACATAATGTACGGCATTCCTTGAGCAAGTCACTGTTGAATTTACTTGGAAGATCATAAGCATATATATACTTACCCAAACAAGGATCCAATTCTGGTTCTTTCTCATTACTTATTACTCTATCAACGAATTCAAATCTATTCTTATCAGTCTCATTCTTCGTAACATCTGACTTATTGACATGTCCCTTCTCATTACTAGCATTTACTCTAACACTTATTTGATCATCAAATTGATTAACCACATTGTTGAAAACTGGGTTTTGAACAACAGGTTCATTCCCATTTTTGCTCATCAACAGAGAATTAGGCTTGGGCAACAAGTTCAAGATTGAATGAATATAGTCATTGGTAGACTGTAACACATTATTGCTACCTATCAAAGTCAATGAATCAAAGTAAAACAAGGAGAATGAGAACACTAATGAAGCAAATATTACGCACCATAACTGATTACGGTATGCTCCGCCATTGAAACTTTCCATCTGATAATAGAACCTTACATGAACTGAAGTGCGATCAGAGACTAGAGACAGATATATGCATTTCTTATATGAACATGGGATTGATTGCTTCAAAGTGAAGACTCTAATGGTTCACTTTTGATGGGCAAATCAAGCAATTGAGGAATAAAAAAATCTCTTTCCAGGATTTGGAGTTGAAAGACTGTAATTAACATTGAGAGCAATCTCTGAGATTTTAATGGAAAATATTTAACCCTTATTAGAAGAAATTAAATATCTTACCTGTAAATGAAGCCATATGGCCATTTTATTCCTTCATTGGCTCAAAGTGGGACCTACAAAGATTCTGTGAAATTCAGTGTGATGATGACACGTGGGAAGGTGCCCTTGTATAAATTCTAGTGCTTGTTAAATGGGTGGTTATGCATAGTAATTGTAATAAAAAAATAGATTGATAGGAAGCACGGATTCTCAGAAAAACCCTCCGAATCCTAGTAATACGCGTGTCAGATACGGACACGCGTTCGCGACCGATACGTATCCGACACGCAGTCAACGTATCGGTCAACGTGACTTGGTCAGGATACGGCCTGGACCCGGTCCGGATACGGTCTGGATTCGGTTGGTAATAATTTTTTTTTTTCAAATCTTGATAAAATCGGACGGCTTCCTCTCCCCGATTTCATCTTTCTCAACCCACAAGCCCTAATTCGACTGAGCCAAGGATCGAGCAAGAGAGATCGATCAGGGAGATCGAGCAGAGAGAGAGATCGAGCAGGGATATCGAACAGAGAGGGAGATCGATCATCGAGAGAGATCGATCAGGGAGATCATCGAGAGAGATCGAGCAGGGAGAGCGTCGATCAGGGAGAGAGTTGATCAGGGAGGGAGATCGATCGATCGACTGGGAGAGAGATCGCTTGTATCTTTCGCTGTTTCTTCAACCTCGCCTGCGCCTCCCATTACTTCCATTACTTTGTTACTTCCATTACTTTGTGCTATTTACATTGGTCAAGGTACTTCCATTAATATTGGTCAAGGTACTTCCATTACTTTGTGCTATTTATATGGATTACATTGATGTGTTGTGTAGGGTTCAAGTTAGGCCCGGCCATATTAGAATCCATTAACCTAGTTTCCACTTATGTACTCAAATTTTTCATTCATTCAAATAATTTCATTAATTAAGCTCATTGCATTTAGATGTTTTATATGTTAGGATTATTAATTATTGTTTATGAGTTATGACATTATGTTAATAGTTTTTTAATAAAATATAAAAATAAAAATAAGGTTTGACGTGTCGCCGAGTCCCCGAGTCCTAGTTTTTTGAAAATTGCCGAGTCGCCGTATCGTATCCGTGTCCGATACGATACGATACGCGTATCCGAGTCCGTGCATCCTGTATAAAAGAGGCATTGGGAGTTTAGGAGAAAAAAGAATGATTTTTACAATTCAGTAGCAACTACTAAATTTTTTTTCTTAGAATTAAGGAGATTGCTTAGCTAAAAAAAATATTTTTTAAAAGAGTATACTTTAGGAGTGGGCATCCCATCCCGCAATCTCAATCCCGTCCGATTTCAGGAGTATAGGAATACATGGTAGTAGAAATTCAATGAAATAGTCATGGCCCATAAATGAGTGCAAGAAATATCATACATTACAAAGAAATTAACCTGTGTAATTAAAATGAAACTTGCCAAAAAGAAATTTTATACCCCTATGACATCAAAGAAATTCATTGAAATATCTTTACATTAAACTGTAACTTAAATCATTTCACCATGCTAACTTTAGAAAACATGTTTATTCAAAGAAAAGAAAAAAATTAAGCTGGCCATTATATGGGTTAGTATCATCCTTCTTTACAAGTCACTCAACCCCCTTCCACAGTATATAGTTTTGAGAATACCAAACATATTTGAGTTAAATTTATTAAAACCAGTAACTTAATCATATGTGATGCATCTAAATTCGGTCTCCTAGAGATTTGACTTGCAGAACAAGGTTAGATAGCTAAATACCACTTTTTTGGCACTCCTAGAGATTTATTAAAAATTGCATACATTTGTCGAATGTTCCCTTTACCTTATATAATGTTCGTTATTAATTCTCCGCATTACTTAAGCATGTAGGGCGTGATGAGGGGAGACGTTCTTTATAACAGTCACCTCCTTCATTGAAATACGTCCTTATGAGAGTGATTCCTGTCATGACTTGTCTTCTTCGTAACGTCTCTCTTCTTTAAGGCATAAGTTCATTGGGTCTCAGATTATGATCTGTTCTAAAGAGCCCTTTTAGACTTTAATGACTCAACCTGTCTTTTCTGGGTTTGGCGAGTTGGGCCTAAACTAAAGCACTCAGTCCCTGTGATAGATGATATTTGTCACGTGTATACGAACGTGATTCGAGTCTTATTTGATGTATCATCAATATGAGTTAGATTAAAATAGATAAAAGTGACAACATTGGATGAGTGATGGATTGAAAGGTACGTCGATGACCAACCTAATTTTTGTAACCCTAATTTTGATCTACCATTAACATAAAAAATAAAAAAAATAAAAAAATAAAAAAACAGGCACCAAACCTCAACCTGATATCCAAATCAGAAGAGTTGGTTTGTACCAGTAAACCCACTCTCACGGTCTCACCCACCTTCTATCTTTCATGGGTAATTCTAATTGTCGAGGGAAATGGCGAGGGAGCCTCCATCGCACGTGCCCGACCTTTGTTTCAAAAAAAAAAAAAAAAAGAAGCGAGAAATCGAATTTGGGGGAAATAAGAGGGAGGGAACATTCTCCCTCTCCCCAAATCCATCTCCACAGAGAATCCCCACAGAGAAGAGAAGAAAAGAGAAGAGAAGCCGAAACGAAGCTCGCCCTTTCCCCAAATACATCTCCACACAAAGAAGATAAGAGAAGAGAAGGTGACACTCTCCCTCTCCCCAAACCACACTCGACGGAGAAAATAAGAGAAGACCGACGGTCCATCGCCACCCTCTCCCCATCATCAAAGAAAAGCTCCATCGCCACCGTTGTCTCCATTCGAAGAAAAGCTCTCCCCATCAGAAAAACTCAACCGAAGGTAAGTCTCTCTCTCACTTCTGGGTGATTTCTTGTAGGGGGGTTCTAGATCTAGGGTTTCGGACTGTTGGTTGTGTTAGTGGTTTTAGGGTTTACGAAACTCTTTGATTGTGTGGATTGTTTCGATTAATTGGGGTTTTCAAAAAAAATAATTTGTGTCATGTTTTTGTTTTTTATTGGGTTGAGAATTAGGGTTTTTGATTATTTCGAACTGAATTTCGTTATATGGACTGAGTTGGTTCAGATTTTTTAAATGCAAATTTACATCAAATTTTCGGACGCTCCTAGAACACCTCTTAGAGTAAAATACTTCCTGGACACTTCTTAAAAATCCTAAAATACTTCTTGGATGCATCTTGGATATTTCTTAAAATTATTTATGTTGTATGTTTATAATGAAACGAACTCATCAAATATTAGAGATGAATCTTGGTTACAAACTATAGGAGTCTTATTGATAGAGTGGTTTACACTTATATGCTCAAGTTGTAAAATCATTGATGTTGATTGTAGACTGTTTAATAATACTCAATGACTAGACTAGTTTTCAAAATTTGAAGTTGGTGCCATGAAATGTGATATGTTTACTGAAATGTGATATACTGGTAGGCTTTCAGAGATGCTTGTTGTCAAGTTTTCATATGTTTTGGCAGATACTACCCAATGGGTGCCTTGTTGTCAAGTTTCCTGGGAGATGCTTGTACTATCTTCTTGGCAGACCCAGCTGAAGTTGAACCAATGAAGTTTGGTTTGTTTACAAATGGGAGATAGGCAACATCATGATGGTCAGACTAGTGGCAAACGGCTTCAGGGCACTGTCACAAATATGCTTTTTTGTATCGATGCTTAAGGGCATTGTTTATAGATCTAATGATCAATGTGTATGTATGTTTATATAGTGACTGCTACTATAATGTTCAGATGGGATTCTACTATTATGTTTATATGGGATGCGGTGTGACTGCTACTATAATGCACTCTGTGACTGCTACTATAATGCTCAATGGAATTATGAGCAAGCTTTACATGTGAAGCTCAGAAAATAAAGCATGCTCAGAAAATGGGGAATAAAGCAAGCTTATAAAATGAGCAAGCTTTGCATGTGAAGCTTTGCATATGCATTATGAGGTAGAATGTCACCTCTGTGAAGTTGCTGCATATATGTGACGAAGAAAGTTTGTTGCTCCATGTGAGGTAGAATGTCACCTCTGTGAAAGTTTGTTGCACATGTGAGGAAGAAAGTTTGTTGTATTTGGAGTCAAAACATGCATCTTAGTTTTTTCGAAATAGCAAATTTGAAAGGGTTGTATTTGGAGTCACATTTGAAAGGGCGCAACACATGCTCCAGGATCTCGAGTCTACGATGATGAATGGATTGGCAGATCGCATTGAACAAAGTCGGCTCTTCAATGCCTGTAACAGTGTTGAATTTCTGTGACATTTGAAAACTCCTGTGCTGCTTTCACCTAATGCCTGTGACAGTGTTGCATGTTTCACCTAATGCCAATTCAAAATTTGATTCTGTGAGGATCTTTACAGTTGGTAATCAGGCAGAGCTTCACAAAAACTCTATACATACTAAAGAACAATATGAAACACAAATTTGATTGAATTGCAGAATATATTCACATAATACATTAGATATCATTACATCATTCGGCTAAGAGCTTAAGAATAAATAGTACACCTAAGATAATAATTACTATTATCAAAGTGTTGATTAAGTCCCTCGTAAAAGCCCAATGATCTTTGTTCCCTTGGGTGTCATTTCTTTGATAATTGGATGGACCGGCTTGATCATCAAAAACACGATCGTTAACTTTGACATCTTCATTGTTGTTGAATTCTTCAGAATCTTTTCTCACCGCTTCTGAGCGAACCCACAACTCATATGATTCTTTGGCTTCAGCGGCTGACATAAACCCCTTATAAAGAGCACCACTATACCCTGAGACCGCAGATAAACATTCTGGCTAGTTTAGGTATACTCCGGGATTACGACCACGATACACCACGTATGCTTTGAATGTCATTCCTGCATTTAAAAAAAAAATTCAGAAAAGCAATGCAATGCAACAACTAAGGAATATTTTTTTGATAATTCAAAAAAGCAAAGTAACAAAGAAAGATGTTCATTTACTAACTAGAATTCATAAACCCAGTGCACCAAAATTTTCAAAGAGCAAGCACGTGCCCAAGACCCTCCACGCGCATGTGCCTAGGAGGGTCCAGGCATGCCACCAAGTATCAAGTTTAGCCAATATATAGAGATTCAAATTCAGATGGGGGATGAGAGGAATAAACAAATCATTAAAAATAAAACCAACAACGCTAAAATTTGAGAAATCAGTATAATCAGGAACACAACCTGGAACCAACATTAACTGGTCTATGTCCATAAAATTTTACGAGGACCAGAAGATTTATTGGAAATGAGGAATCGATCTACTCACTTAAAGCAAATATACGAGGCAATGAAACATGTTAGTTGCCCATAACTGGATAGGCCGCAGTTGATCTGATATGGCATCAACATAACTTCATTGCTTGGCTAGCAATGCATAGGCTTAAAAATACTGATGCAACAACTCTATATTAACTAAGCAGAATTATGTGACAGAAGCCATTATCATCTCTAATATTTGATGAGTTCGTTTCATTATAAACATACAACATAAATAATTTTAAGATAGAAATATCCAAGATGCATCCAAGAAGTATTTTAGGATTTTTAAGAAGTGTCCAGGAAGTATTTTACTCTAAGAGGTGTTCTAGGAGCGTCCGAAAATTTGATGTAAATTTGCATTTAAAAAATATGAACCAACTCAGTCCATATAATGAAATTCAGTTCGAAATAATCGAAAACCCCAATTCTCAACCTAATAAAAAACAGAAACAGGACACAAATTATTTTTTTGAAAACCCCAATTAATCGAAACAATCCACACAATCAAAGAGTTTCGTAAACCCTAAAACCACTAACACAACCAACAGTCTGAAACCCTAGATCTAGTAGAAACCCTAGATCTAGAAACCCCCTACAAGAAATCACCCAGAAATGAGGGAGAGACTTACCTTCGATTGAGTTTTTCTGATGGGGAGAGTTTTTCTTCGAATGGGGATAACGGTGGCGATGGAGCTTTTCTTCGATGATGGGGAGAGGGTGGCGATGGACCGTCGGTCTTCTCTTCTTTTCTCTGTCGAGTGTGGTTTGGGGAGAGGGAGAGCGTCGGCTTCTCTTCTCTTCTCTGTGTGGAGATGTATTTGGGGAGAGGGCGAGCTTCGTTTCAGCTTCTCTTCTCTTTTCTTCTCTTTTCTGTGGGGATTCTTTGTGGAGGTGGATTTGGGGAGAGGGAGAATGTTCCCTCCCTCTTATTTCCCCCAAATTCGATTTCCCCTTTTTTTTTTTTTTTTGAAACAAAGGTCGGGCACGTGCGAGGGAGGCTCCCTCGCCCATTCCCTCGACAATTAGAATTACCCCTCTTTCATAACAAATCAAACTTCCATAAATGTGAGTTTTTATTTATTAAATGGCACTTTAGGCTCACCATGATCTTGACATGTTTTAGGCTCATCCCATGATCTTGCTCCAAAATCCAATTGAATGTTCAAAGTTCAAACCCAAATACTAAACAATGCCAAAAATATAAAAATCCAATATGTATTTCTGTCCAAACACATGAATGAAAATGAAATTATAAGAGCATAGATAAATTAACAAGTATATTAATTAAGATTAGGTTTCTATCCCAAACACATGCTATTTTTTTGACATTTTTGACATTGGACTTTCATTTTAGGGTTAGTCATCTCACCAAGTTGTTCACCTACACTAAAAAATTCAACTATTTCGACTATATATTTTGAAAAAAGTTAAAATTTAATCCTTTAATTTTTAGTCTTCTCACATTTTACAATTTTTTTTCCTTTTTTTCAAAGAACATTTCGAGTGAGAACTGTCAACGGCCTCTCAGATCATTTTGCTAATTTTGATTAATATAGTTGCGATGTGGTTCAACAACCACAACATCACACAAAAATAAAAGTCTTTAGCATCTTGATAAGCTTGGTTTCGATTTAGACTAAAGTTTAAGGCACCTTCAAGGTTATAATCTATACATCTCAAAATACACCCTATTTGTACACAACTCTTCAACGGAAAATACATGCTATTGAAATCTCGATTCATCTGGACCATCGATCATCTTGGAAATCGTATCTCGAAATGGACCCACTATGAATCTGCTGACCTGGACTTTGAAATAAAGCGAAAGTAGGTGAATCCCGTTTTCCGTTTACGTTTCCCATTCCGTCCTGATTTCTTCCTCACTTTTTCTCTATATTTAACTCTGAAAAGCTAAAATTTCATCTCAAATTCCCCAAAAAAGTTCCCACCTTTACACCCAAATCGACCAAATTGTTGTTCCCCAAGCTCAAAGGTGCAACCTTTATGCAAAATCTGAGCTTAGTTTGCCCAATTTGGTTGTAAATTAGCAAAGGTTAGAGAGAGATGGGTGGGGATCCTCCTCCGCCTTTGGACATAGAAGGGCAGGTGCAGAGGAGGGGTAGTGATAATATGGTGCACCCAGAGTCATCTGGGCAGCAGCAACAGCCACCGCCGAGGCCGAATTTGCAGTTTCATCAAGATTTTCGGCCATTTAAGAAGTGGTTCCCATGGTTGGTGCCTTCGTTTGTTGTGGCGAATGTGATTCTCTTCTTAATCGCCATGTACATTAACAATTGTCCGAAGAATTCGGGGTCGTCTTGTGTTGCTGGGTTTCTTGGAAGGTTCTCTTTTCAGCCATTTAAGGAGAATCCCCTCCTGGGTCCTTCTTCTCTTACGTGAGTTCTTCTTATATTCTTTGGTTTTTAATTACTTATCATTCAAAAAAAAAAAATGAGTCTTTTTTATGCTTGTAGTGATCATGATGACGGATGAATTGGGTTATTTGATTATTTATTTAGTTAGTGTTTTATGTAACTAGTTTTCAGTCATTGTGGAATAGTTTTGGTAAATTGAGTGTTTGGGGTTGGCTTATTTTTGTATGGTAAGTTCAACTTTGTTTAGTTTAGTGAGTGAGTTTATGATCTTAGCGAGATTACTTGGAGATTGTTTCTAAATGTATAGGAGATTGGTTGGTGAGCTTAAGAAGATCCGATTCTGTTGAGTTACTCTTGTGAAGTTGCTTAGATTGATTGCTTGTGTGCTGTTTTGGTTGTTGTTGCTGACCACTAAGGCTGATTGTGCAATATTCTTTATGGTTACTGACGAAATTTGAAATTATTTGTTGTATACTTGTATAGAGGAAGAAGGGAAAACCAAAACATTTCCTGTTAAATGGTTCAACACATTTGAGCTTTTAGAAGAGTATGTTGAAATTTGGATGTGATGCTAGGAAAATACAAAATGAATCTAGATGATTATGTAATGTAAAATGTAGAATTGTTTATCAAGTGGAAGATTGATGAATTTGGGACTGGAGCTATCGAGTAGATCTAATCTATAGATAATGTTTCCTCTCTTGTTCGGAGAAGACAAGACACAAGCAGTTTGTCGTATGTTTGCTGTTGGTGGGTGAAGCTTCTTCTTGTGTTCACTCGATCCTCTGATAGCACTGTGGGTCTTTACGCATTTAAAAAGTTTCTATCATTAAGCACTTAAAGCCTAGGGAGAAAATGGAAAGAAATAGATTTTGAACCAAGGTGAAGAGCTTCTAAGTGCATAATTCTAACATGCGTTACATTTACTTGTGACCAACACAACAGGTCTCCTTTTTAAACTACATTACTTATCCACACAATAAAATATTTTGTTTCCTCATTGAGCGGAAGAATTTATACTTTTCCCACTTTAGCTTAGTGATAAAGTTAAAATTGCAACATGTTTTCCACATTAAAGAAGAAATTAATAACTGCTATACATTGTGTTCTACAGGCTTGAAAAGATGGGAGCTCTAGATGTGACTAAAGTGGTTCATAAGCATCAAGGATGGCGCCTTATAAGTTGCATTTGGTTACATGCAGGGGTTTTTCATATCCTCGCCAATATGTTGAGCCTCGTATTCATTGGGATTCGGCTTGAGCAAGAATTTGGGTTTGGTATGTGTACTTTAGCTGAAGTAAATTAGATTTTGTTCAGTATAGACACAGTTTTCGATTTATGATTAAAAAAACTCAATAGTCCACTAGGTTTTGAGTCGAAATCTTGTACTTCAAAAATAGTTATATGGGCCTACATTCGTGTCACTGATTTGTTTTGGTTTGGAGGGCTCCCCTCCAATAAATGCCATGACTACCCAGATTAAGGATATATAGATTTAAGAAAACAATT
This sequence comes from Berberis vulgaris, assembly GCA_963556465.1. NCBI lineage: Eukaryota > Viridiplantae > Streptophyta > Magnoliopsida > Ranunculales > Berberidaceae > Berberis > Berberis vulgaris. The sequence goes on from OY747133.1 coordinate 828,005, forward strand.
GCAGATGTAAATGTTAAAAGGAATTTTGATTGGGGATATAGACATCTCATTTGTTTCCATGTAAACATTTCGTTAACTTGTAAACTCGGATCTTAGACTCCAGCTGGATTTTCAGTATATGGGATTTAATAAGGTTATATTGTTTTCTAAGGTCATATATGGTGTTGCTACCAACTAGTTTTACACATTTGAAGATGGCTTTTCATGACTTTACTATGTGGCAATGACATGGAAACAGATGTTGGTATCGGACATGTTGACAAGTTCTGGACCTGCCAACTTGTCACGACCCGATTTTTGAACAACATAAATAAATAGATTGTCCAAAAACCAAAGCATGACAGGAACACATTAAATGGTACAGTCATAAGGCAGAAAACAACTAATAAGCTTCATCAATATTCTTTCCTCTAAAAATGAGGTCCACAACGAATAAATGAAAATTTCAATAATAAATTCCCCAAATAAATGTTTGACAAAACTGAGCATTTATGTCTAAATCCTACATTTGATTACTTAGGAATAATAATAAAGATTTAAAAAGAATAAAATGTGTCGACTCCTCAGCTATCGCCACGCAGCTACTATCCTCCTTACGCTCCAATTAACCCTGATGGTTCTTTGGGGCTACGCTCATTAAGAACGTACCCAAATTTGTAAAACAATACAAAATCTGGGTCAGTATAATCATACTGGTGTGAGCAAATTTACAAATCAAGACAATTAAATATAAAAGGATAAAATGCAAATTTCACCTTAAGGAAGACAGGTAGTTCTCATTCGAGATTCGAATGAGCTGTTAGTTTCTTCCCTCAAGGCTAACCTAGTATAAGCTAAAATAATTTATGCACAATCTCATGGCAGGCTCAATTCAATGGTTTTATTTAATTATTTATTTTTGTTTTCAAATTCTTGGCTTTTTTTCCACAATCGCACTCTCCTCCTGTGCCGAACACACCTCACCCAAGTGTGCCTCCCTTGCCATCGAAACCACTCTTGCCATCGAAACCACTCGGAGCGTACATGACCCAAGTGGGATGCCACCTCGAGTGTCATGTCATCTCACCCGAAGTTCGATCACTGGCAAGGATTCTTCCTAAATCTACACGTACAACCGAACTCACATGGAACGTTGCACCGATATGCAAGCAAGTCTGCATACCCATAATTCTATCACACGTATACAAGCAAGTCTGTATACAAAAAAAATTCTTTTCTTTTCACTTTTTTTTTTCGGAGTTGTGGAAAAAGAACATTTACCAAGTATTTTATTTGAGCCATTATTTTTCCAAATCAATTAACATCACATCACATTCCCCCTACAATTACCACGGTTATATACGCACCACTGCGTTTTGTGTGGACACAAAATTGGCAAGGATAAGTAACAGTATGGTGTGTGTGTCTTTTGCTTATGTAGCATGTCAGGTTTTCACAAGTACAACTCCAGATGAACGTAAGCCTCTGGTATTAACAAGGATAAGCAACAGAATTAGATCAAGTTGATAACTTTACTTTGTTTGGAAAAATAAAAGTTCTTTTCTAGAACCACAATCATATTGGTTCCTTGGAAAGGTCAGCATTTTTTTTAAAAAAAAAAAAAAAAAAAACTACAAGAACAACATTGTCCTCCAGGCATCAATTACCAAATCAGCTATCTTTCAAATTGTTGATGTCTAATTAACAACACATGTCACATAAATACACTGTTTACAGATCTTTTTGTCATGGAGAGAACATATGTAATAGACCTAGGAATAGAAACTGAGATATGTGCCTATGAAGTGATTCCTAATCTCAATAAAGCTCACCTACGTGTTTAACCAGTACAAGAGTCTTGTGGCATGTGTGCTGTTAGATGTTTTCATTATCTCTGGAGTCTAAATAATAATCATAAATTAAAGTATTCACTTCATTCCCAAAAACTTCACAAAGAGAACTTAGGGAATAGATTTACATGCATCAAACTACTGTCAAGCTTTCTATATCACATCACATACAAAACCAAAGAAAACACAAACCCAAAAACATTGAGGGAGGATAGAGTTTTACTCACCAATATTTTTCTTTGCAAGATTCCAAAGTTCTTCTTCCAGTGTCTCCCACTTTTCAACGCAAGTTTTTTTTTTTTTCTTTTGTGTGTGTGCAAAGAGGAAAAAAACTAGGGTTTCTTTTTAAATAAAAAGTTAGGGTTTCATTAGCTAAACACACACATCCCTTATCTTTTACCCACCACCAGCCTAAACTTAAGTTTGAAATTAAAAATCATAAACTATTATTACTTGTAATTATTATCAATTAATAATTACTACCAATAAATATTATTAACTTCTAAAATAATGCAAGTATATTGGTAAGTGAATTGGGCGGGTATTACACAACTTCTGCAAGCATTATATACATCCAATCAGAATGCGTCATCATGTTCTGATACATACAATGGAAATATGGTTTGAGATGGCTAGTGTCTAACATTTGGAGTGTACTTGTTGTATATATTTGTTGATATTCTGTTTTCAGTTTTCTTGTTTATATTGATTTGACGTTTGGTCATCCAGTTATGTTACTACCTAATTGGAACTAGTGTAAAAAGTCGCATCGATGTTGAAACATGGTAATTTTGTTGGGCCTCCATGTTCAACACTCGCTTCTGCATCGAGCTCTGGAAATATGTTACAAGTTATTCAACATTTGTTTCTGTCAAACTTCAGAAACGTGTTATATGAGTTACCAAATTAATCTTGCTACACTTCTTTCTAGATCCATGAAGACATTTTCGGATAATATCATTATCTTATACATTGGAGGTTTTTTGGATCATCTAGCTGCAGATTTTGCCAATAAGTTCTGTAACTGTTTCTTGTATTTTGTTTCCTGATTTATTCCTGTACAGTGCGAATCGGTTCTTTGTACGTCATCTCTGGCCTTGGAGGGAGTTTGATGTCAGCACTTTTTATCCAATCAAATATTTCTGTTGGTGCATCGGGTGCCCTCTTTGGATTACTGGGAGGCATGCTTTCGGAACTCATTACTAATTGGACAATCTATGCAAACAAGGTAAGTTTCAAATGCTTTAATAGAGATAGAACATTTGCTCTTTGTCAGCTCTTAATTTCTGGAGCCCAATGGTTTGACATTTCAAACATTGAATGTTCAGGTGGCGGCATTATTGACTCTCGTGTTCATCATCGTTCTCAATTTAGCAGTGGGCATCCTCCCCCATGTTGACAATTTTGCACACATAGGAGGATTTATTTCAGGATTTCTTCTTGGCTTTGTTTTTCTTATTCGCCCTCAGTTTAGCTGGGTTAGCCAAAGAACTTTACCTCCTGGAAATGCTTCAACAGCTACGTCTAAGCACAAGACATATCAGTATGTACTGTGGGTTGTATCCCTGATCCTTCTAATAGTCGGGTAGGTATTGAATCTCATTTCCCTGTTCTGAAGTACTGGCTTTGACACCGTTCGTGTTAAATTGATTTGTGGCTTTTTTGGCCTCACGGACCAGTCCTCAGATGATACCATCTAAATTCCGGACTTATTATTGTTAGTTATATGCATGGGCACGTGCAATGTGATACCTTTTGAGTCTGACCCACTCCGTGTGCTAATGGTAGTTGTGATATGAAAGGAGATCCTTTGCCCCCAAATATCATCTTATTATTTCAAATAGGGTTGAAAATATGGGATATGCAGATTTTTATCCTTTTTCTTTCAGGTGAAAATATCGTGATATCTCCAATATGTCCCAGTAATTGATGATATATTACTGATATCACAATGTTTATCCTTTTTTCAGGGATTGGATATATAATATTCCATTATTTCACTACACCATATTGGCATTTTTGTAACAACCCTCAAAACAGTATCACTTTTGAAGTGTAACAATTCACCTAACAACTTTACACATTTTCACAAACAAAATGATACAATAATAGTATCACCATAAAGAGTATGGTTATAAAAGTGATACTATTCATGGTGATCCAACTTATTGTATCATTTTTTTTTTTTTGTTACTGTTTTTCATTTTTTTGACTAAATTTAGTTTTGATTTGAAATTGTTTGGTGAATTGTAACATTTCAAAAGTGATACTATTTTAAGAGTTGTTACAAAAGTGTCAATTTGGTGTAGTGTTTTCAACACTGATTCCAAAATAACAGAAAATGCCAACTATCTTCATTACTCTTGGATATAGTGTCGTTATATTTATATTCTTAATATTTGCAATCAAGTGGTTCATCTGAGGATGATTTCATATATAAATAGCTATGGGTGCAGAGATAAACATCTTAGTATTCATACTAGAAGTAGAATAATAAATCAAATTTTGGTGAAGAGGTTGGGTTTTGTATGTTTAGTTATGTTTTAATTGTCTCTATAATCTCTTACCCAATCATGGCAAACTTTGGCAGGTTTACTGTTGGATTGATCATGCTCTTCAAAGGGGTTAATGCAAATGAGCACTGTTCATGGTGCCATTACTTGAGCTGCGTTCCTACTTCAAAATGGAATTGCAAGTCAAAAGCACCCACGTATTGCATGGTAATTAAATCCCCACTGTCTATCTATGTTCGATTCAGAAATTTCATCCAAATATACAAAAGAACATTTGTACAAGACCAAATGGAGGTTATTGCACTTATGCTTGTAATTACCATGCATGTGTTGTAGTAATGTGATGCATTTGGCCATTCATATATTCTTGTTCTCTGACAATTTGCTTGAACTTAACCCCTTGTTACAGTCATCCCAGGCCCCAACTCAACTGATCTTGACGTGCCAAGGCAGTGGGCGATCTCAAATATATCCACTTGTGAATGTGCCACACGACCGTATCAGGCAGCTCTGTACCCAGTTATGTAGTTGAAATACACAAATGTCAGCACAATTTTTTTCTTTATAAACAAATTCTAATCAATTCTGTACATGGATTCAATGGATTCAGAGCATACTCAGTCATTCTTTTTCTCCTTTCCTTCAAGTTGCAAAAACTCCCAGCCCTTCTTTTTACAAAAGAATTCAACATTCATGAAACCATTGAATGGATCCTGGAATGCAAACAGAGTAATGAGATATCACATACACTCAGTTGAATGCAGCAAGAGCTGAGAGATACAGAGATGGAGATTGTATTTGAAGTTTTGTTCGATATTCTTTGTACCAAACTAAGTTATATAGGGACTGATCATGAATTTCTTTATTTATTTATTTTTCAAACTATGAAATGTGTCTGATCTGTGATTTTCTTTTTGTGATGGGAAGTCTTGTGAGCAACCAACATCATATTCAGCAAAAGTCTTACTATAAAAATATCTTGTGAATTTTAAGTCTTACTACATATATATATATGTTTGTTAGACACTACAGGTACGTTTGGTTAGCCATTTTCATTGGAAAAATGAAATCCATTTTCCTTGTTATGCAAATTTTTATTGTTTAGTTGTCTATTTATTGATAAAAAATCGATTATTAATAAGACTGTTCTCTCATTACTTACGGGAATCCAAGTTAAGGGTATATTTGGTTGCACGAAAAATAGACATGAAAATTGAAATCGTTTGTGAATTCGATTCTGAGGTCTCCCCTTCGGACTTGGATTTCATTGAGTAATGAGAGAATAATCTTGTGGAGATTCGATTTCATGTCAGTAAATAGACAATCAAACATCGGAAATCTGTATAACAAGGAAAATAGATTTCATTTTTCAAGGAAAATGACTAACCAAACATACCCTAAATGGTGAAATTAGGTTTTCACAACCATTGGAGTCATAGTTTAGTTTACTCACAAGAGAGTAATGAGTTTGGCTGTAAAAAACACAAGTTTATTCAGCTGAATTGGTGGCTATATAGCCATTCACGAAGGAATATGTAAAACAAATAACAGACTACTAATGCCACGTGAAGTGGTTGACACTCCTACCAACTCTAACTAATTGAATGAGTCAATGCTTATCTAAAATACTAACTTATTAGATACTAATCAAAGTGAACTTATCTTCTTAAGCAATTCCACACATTTCGCCAACTTTCACCAACTAACTGATTTGCAGCAATTTTCCAACATTTCCTCCCTTAAATTGGTTGCAAATTGCAATCAGTTTACCTCATAATCCTTCCTTAATCCGAGCAGATCCCTCATTTTCACAAAAGCATCGAGTTTGAAAGGTTTAGTAAAAACATCAGCAACCTGGTTGCTAGTTCCACAATGAATTAATTCCACCACCTCATTTCTTGTTAAATACCTAAGGAAATGAAATCTGATGTCAATGTGTTTGCTCCTTCCATGCAACACTGGATTTTTGGACAGCTTGATTGTTGAACTATTGTCACATAGAATAGTGGTGGGAGTATTCTATACGAACTCAAGTTATGCCATTAACCTCCTAAGCCATACAGTCTGACAAGCACATGTTGCAGCAGCAATGAACTCAGTTTCAGTAGCTGACAAGGTTACAACTGGCTGCTTCTTTGAACACCAAGACACAACACCTGATCCAAGCATAAATACATAACCCGAGGTGCTCTTCCTATCCTCAATATCCCCTGCATAATCACTATCAGTGAATGCAGTGATTTTATTTTATCCTCCCTTTCTGTAGAATTCCACTGTTCTTCTGAGGTATCTCAAGATCATTTTTGCAGCTTGAAGATGCAAATTTGTAGGTCTCTCCATAAATCTGCTAATTAGACTAATAGAGAAAGTGATGTCTGGTCTAGTGGCAGTCAAATACATAAGACTACTAACTATTTGCTTAAAATAGGTGTTGTCCACCTTCTCTCCAAATGGATATTTGGTTAGTTTACGACCTGGAACTACAGGATTTGCAACAGGTTTTGAATGCTCCATGTTGAACCTTTCCAAAACATCCAGAGTATACTTCCTTTGTCCAATGAAGATCCCTTCATCACCCTGTTGTACTTCTAAGCCAAGGAAGAATCTCATTCTCCCCAAATCAGACATATCAAACACACTCATCATATCTCTTTTAAATCCTTCAAATAAGCTATTGTCATTCCCAGTGAAAATTAAACCATCCACATATAAACACACAATAAGTAAAGTACCTGTACTGGACATCCTTGTGAAGAGAGTGTGCTCATAAGGGCATTTGTTGAACTCATTATCCAGAAACCATTGCTCAATCTTATTGTACAGGCTCGAGGAATTTGCTTTAGGCCATACAAAGCCTTGTGTAATTTATACACCTTCCCTTCATATCCTTTCTGAATGTAACCAGGTGGTTGATCAACGAACACCTCTTCCCTTAACTCACCATGGAGAAATGCAGACTTCACATCTAGTTGGTAGAGCTTCTACTAATTTTGTGCAACTAAGGCAATAAGAAGCCTGATGGTGTCCATTCTCGCAACAGATGCAAAGACTTCTGAATAATCAATACCATGCTTCTGCAAGTAGCCCTTGGCCACCAACCTGGCTTTATATTTTTCAATCTCCCATTTCTCATTTAGTTTGGTATTGTAAACCCACTTAACTCCGATTGTCTTAACCCCTGGAGGCAATGTAGTGAGTTCCCATGTTTCATTTTTATGAATTGACTTCATCTCGACATCCATGGCATTTCTCCATTTGGAACTCTTAAATGCCTCATTGAAACTCACTGGATCATTGTCTGTATATAAGGCATAGTTTGGTAATCATCATCTTCTGATAAGTTTTCACCAGACTCATAATCTTGCATCCATGTTGGAGGTCTCCTGTTCCTTCTTCCTCCCTCAAGATTTTGAGTCTGCACAACCTGAGGATCAACTTGTGTTTCAGTTCCAGGTTCAGCTGCATGTGTGCTATTACTGCCATTACTGGCGGCGTTCTCACCAGGGTTGTCAGGTGACATATCTTCAGGCAATGCATCAGGAACATGATCTATGTCTGGAAGACTTTCAAAAAATTATTCGTCACTTACATTCATATCATTCTAGTCTAAGCATGCTTGAATATCCTTGGAGTGGCTCGAGCTTCAGTCCTACCTCTCATCTTCTTTAAAAATCACATCCCTGTGAAATAATTTTGTGTGAGAGAGGCTCATATAGCTGGTATCATGTGGACTCATCACTGAAGCCAAGGAAAATACATTTTATGCTATTGTCATCCAGCTTAGTTCTCCTTTGATCACTAACATGAGCATATGCAATGCTCCCAAACACCTTGAAGTGACCAACAGATGGTTTACGCCCACTCCAGGCCTCCTCAGGTGTGACATGCTGCAGTGCTGATGTAGGGCATCTGTTGAGAATGTAAGTGGTTCACCTTGTAGCTTTAGGCCAAAAACTCTTTGGCATCCTCTTGGCAGACAACAAACATCGGACCATGTTCATGATGGTCTAATTTCTCCTATCGGCCACACCATTTTGTTGTGGTGTGTAGGGAATGGTAAGCTGTCTCTTTATCCCATTTGCTATGCAGAAATCAACGAAGGCTTGTGAGATGAATTCGCCCCCTCTATCAGTTCTCAAAGTCTTGATAGTTAAATCAGCTTCATTCTCCACACTTTTCTTGAAGGATTTGAACACTTGCAGGGCCTGTGATTTCTCTTCCAAGAAATACATCCACATTTTTCTACTGAAATCATCAATGAAAATGATTATGTACCTCTTGTTGCTGTTTGAAGTGGGATTTATTGGTCCATATATGTCTGAATGAATCAATTGCAAAGGTTGATCAGCCCTCCATCTGCTTTTCTATGGGAAAGAATCACGGTGATGCTTGCCAACCAAACAATCTTCACAAACTTTTGATACACAACTCAGCTTTGGTAGGCCTTCCACCATCTTATGATCTTGCAACATCTTTAAACCCCTATAGCTCAAATGTCTTAGTCTGTTGTGCCATAGTACATCATGATCTTGAGTGATAGTACTTTGACACAAATGACCACACATAGAACCTTTGGCAATGATCTTCGTCAATAAAACAAACATTCTATTGCGTGACATGTTTGTTTCCATAATTACACCTCTTCCCGGATAAAAAACTTTGCATATCCCTTTTCTACCTAACCCCTTCTCTTGTAATTGTCCTAAACTCAACAAATTATTCCTTAAGTTTTGTGATTACTTGAACTACCCCATTTACTTCCATCTTCACACTTCCTTTTCTCATCACAGCTAGACATGAGTTATTGCCTAACTTTACATTATCTCTGAAAACTCTCATCTAAAATTGAAAAATTCTCCCTCTTACCACACATGTGGTTGCTACAACCCGAGTCAAGAAACCAAGCTTCATGGTATTCCTCTTGTTTCCCATCAACGACTGCCATCAACAATAGTTCTTCACCCGACTCAGCAAAATTTGCTTTATCATCTCTTCCTCTTTTAGGACATTCATAAGCAAAGTGTCCCAAATCATGACAAGTGTAACACTCAATCATAGATTTATCAAATACCTACCGCTCAGAAATCTGTCAGCCTCTTCCACGTCCTCTCCCTCTATAAGAGCTGCGTCCACGCCCTCTACTGCTAGTCTGCTACTGAACACATCATAAGACACCTTCAGAGCTTGCTATTCAGTTTCACTGTCATCATTTGCTCATGCACAAGCAGACTGCTTTGTAAGATGTCAATGGTCATGGTATCCAGATCATTCGATTATTCAATGGAGTAGACTACATAGTCGAATTTTGATGTCATTGAGCGCAAGATCTTTTCTATCACCACGATATCACCCATCTTCTCACCATGGTTCCTCATTTTATTTGCAATAGTGAGTGTTTGAGCAAATAACTCATTCACTGTCTCATCCCCTTTCATGTGAAGGATTTCAAACTCCTTCCTCAAGGCTTGCAATTGAGCTCGTTTCACACGGGCTGTGCCTTAGTATTTCAGCTTCATGGAGTCCCAAATCCCCTTGGCTGTGTTTTTGTTCAGAATCGTTTCAAGTAATTGAACAAATAATTCTTTGCTAAAAAATCTTTAGAGTTTTAGGTCATCAACAACCTTTTTTCTCTCCTCGGATGTTTGTACTCCTTCGGCCTCAATTCCCTCCTCCACAATGCCCCAATACTCCTTGGAACGCAGGAGTAAATACTATTCTAAGATGTCGCTCTCCCATTTCTTTTGTATCTCTTTCACACCCTTCTCCATGTCATTTAAAAATATAAATCCCTTTGTAGTCCCTCCTCACGTGCCTACATGACTTTTTGTTGCCAATGGTGGTGGCAGTGGCTATAGTCTACAGTTGGCCAAGAATGATGAAGAAAAGGGTCACGTGTGTTGATTTCAAAAATATGGACTTAATAAAAATTTATTTATAATTTGGTTTAAATAAGTTCTCGAAGTAGGTTTTGGTGATTAAAAAATCGAAAAAATTATTTAAAAATGAATAATAATAATAATAATAAATAAATAAATGGTGTGGATGTATAATGTAAGTTGGAAGGGTGCACCTAAATTTGAAAAACCATATCATCACCCACACCCCCCTTTCATCCACTGCTCTCTCAGTCTCTCAGCAACCAATCTTCCCTAATTTCTCCTCCATGAAACGTGCAACAACCCTTCACTAATCCTCTTTCCTTCACACACAAACATGACCATGGCGGTTCGAGCAGCGAACAGCAGCTGCTCACTCTTCCGCTCTACTTCTTGCCCACCCATGTCCGCATATCGATGTCGTTTGATCCATTTGGGGCTCTCTAAGCTACGAAGAAGCTCTAGGTTAGATTCCCAGTTTCTTGCTTCCCGTTCTAAACAACCCATTTGCAGCAGCAACCATGGCGGTGGACGAAATTACTCCGTTCTCAGCCTTGTTGATAGTGTCATTGAAGAGATGGAAGGAATTCGGGCGAGGAAACGCGCACGCGCTGCCGCCAAGTAATGGGAATTTCCCTTTCTTTTTTACTTTGTTGTGAATTTGAAACTTTGGGGTTTCTGCATTTGGTTTAATTCTTTGAATGTATGTTTTGATAATGAGTTTATTCAGAGTTTGGACTTGGCCATTAACTCTGTTGGAGAGTCTCCACCAGTGGGGTGGAAAGTAAAAGCAAAAGGTTACCATCTATTGAGATCAGAAGTCCACTCCACTCCACGCAAGAGTCCGACCATTGATATATCATATATGCTAGAATCTCTATCAGTTTAAGCTTTTAGAGTAAATGACAATTTAACATTAGCCTCAAATTTTGCATCTTAATCGCCCCGGTTGGGGTTAAAAGTTACATGTTGACAAATAGACTACAGGCCAACACTTCTATCATAAGATTTTAGTCAAAACAGAATTTGCGTGTTGAAAGGGGGCTGCCCCAATTCTAGAAAGCCATGCTTTATAGCCATTTTTTTGTCAGGTTTTGGATTTTTTACACTTCTACCCCTTCTATAGTTAATGTTTGTGGATGTGTTTTAAAGAGAAGGGATAAAAGTGTAAAAATGCCCAAGCCTGGCCAAAACATGGCTTTAAAGCGTGGCTGGCTAGACAAACTCAAGGGGGCTGTCTGATCTCTCTCCATTTTGAATGTTGCCCCCATTCAGTAAATTTCCTTTTATGCGTGGAGAAGTCCATACCTGGAATGAAATTTACGTCGTTATCTCCCCTACTACGGGAGCCAACATTCAAAGTAGAGGGAGATAAGATGCTCACCTCTCCGAACACACGGGAAAGCCAAGTTTTGTTAAGTTAAAATTTAACAATATGACATTTTAAGTGCCAAACCATTATTTGAAGTGTCACCCTATAATTTTTACCACGAACTGCTACAACTGGGCGGATGAAGATGCGGAATTTGGGGATGTAAACCTATTTTTGTTACTTTTGTTTTCCACTCCATGGGTGGGTTTTTTTTTTGGGGGTTGATTTCGATAAATTGAATTGATGTACTTTTCTGTCAATTTAGCCTTTCTAGAGAAAGTGGAGTTGCAAGGAATTCTGGATGTTTTAGAAACTTATGAGCTTATGGCAGGAATGTAACATGGTGATTCGTTTATTTTCGATGAACACATCGCTAAGAGGAGTGAAGCTCACCTGGGAATTTTATGTAAGAGTGTAGGGCAGTCATACAGTTGTTCTCAAAAGATTGTAAGCATCTTCTTTTTTTATCTAAGACAACTTCTACTCCTCAAGAAAATGAGGGAAAAAAAAGAAAAGAGAGAAGTTATATCAGTAATCCTAATTGAAACGAGAACTTGTAGATTATTTTTGCTGAGGGTCAATCTGGCACATTGACATTTTTTTTAATCTGATTTTAAACAGATCATGAAGTTGGATGCATGCTATAAGTCAGTGTTATCTAGCTTCAGCCTCCTAGTTGATGATTTTATCTGTAGAATGTGTTGGACATTATTTTTTCTAAAAAATGCTTTATTGTTTGGTTGATTGTACAAGTTATTAAGTCAATTGGTTTGCAGAATGGGGCTATTGAACGACGAAGAGCTTGTTGTTGATAAACCTGGCAAGCGAGTATTGCAGAAAGGTCTACTCTTGGAATTCCGAAAAGATTCTGACAGGTTGTTGCTAGCTGTTGCTCAAAAGCCTGATGGGAAGAAGAATTGGATGGTGACCGATCAGGTTCCTAGTACAAACAACTATTGCACTTGTATAAGCAAGTTACATGAGATTCAAATTCTTTTGTTCTTCTGTTCTTGCTGAGACATTACCAATTTGTTACTGAATGATTGTTCTCTTGGGTATTTCTCTAAGCAGAATGGAGCTACATCCTCTATCAAGCCCCAACAAGTTACATATATAGTTCCAGGCATTGAAAATTTTGACCACATGGAAATCCCAAAATTTATTGAGAAAGCTGACAAGAATTTGGTAGATTTTTCCTATCAAATCTTATCTTATTTTTCCATGATTTGATTCCTGAGTGTATGTAGAACATTTAAAAGGTATTATACACTTGTATATTTGTACAGTTAATTGATGTTGTTGTGATTTGAAGTAGGACTCAACACTACTTGAGTATGCTTGGGCGGAGCTTCTTGAACAGAATAAATCAGTTACAGCAGAAGAGCTTGCAGAGGTAAAGCTTTTGCATGAGCAGACTAAGTTTTGCAGTTCCTCCTTAATGAGGTTTGTTCTGATGTTACAGATTATTTTTGGGAGCATGGAGCCACTAGAGAGCTACTGTGCACATTTGTTGCTATCAAAGGATGAAACTTACTTCAGTGTTGTCGAAACTAAAGGATCTTATTCTGTATATGGGCCTCGTCCGACCATGCAGGTATTTATTATTGGTCTCATTAGCTATTATGTTATATTGTAATGAAGTACCGTGCAGGCATTACTTGTTAATCTTGTTGGTTTTATGTAATATTCAGATTTGATGAAGTTCATAAAAGGATTCATTAGTTCAGAGAAGTATAATATATGCCATATAATTACATTGATCATTACCTAGTTTTTCTGCTCTCAAACTTTTTTTTTCCTTTATTAATTTGAGATTAAATGATCTGTTGTTAGTACGGCTGTTAAGTGTTCTGCACTTGAACACGTCTATTAAATTATTAAATACCGAAACTTTCCATTGGTATCTGTCAACTGTCAAACTAGAGGCGGAAACCAGAAAAAAATTGGTTTATAGATTATTAAACGAGAATAATGATGTCAAAACTTGGCTTGGTACCCCGAATCTTGAGGAGGATGTGGTATGCCAGAAAGTTACCCAGCCCATGATGAGGTTGCCCCATGAATTGTCCAACATCACCTAGCAAGTTGTCCAAGCGAAGAATCTTAAATGTTATCTTGCACTCATCTCTTCTTACACTGTGGCCTCTTCAACTCAACTAACAAAGCTTGTGATTATTGCTGCCATAGGATGGGGGTTCAACCCTGCTAGGACCAATTTATTGGTTTGAGTGAAAACCCCCATGCCTCCACATAGGCTTGGGCAGTTTGAGGTGCGAGGTGATGGCGCGATGCAATCATCTTAGCATCAAACCTCAGACAGCGTAGGCTAGCCTCAAAGTTGAGGCCCCAAAGAATACATGCGGACCACCATACCCTATAAAATTATATTATTATGCATGCAATCCCAATAAGTCTAGCACAAACCAACCCATTTAGCTCACACAATCATATCATGCTCATAGATTCAAATTAAAGTCACAATCAACAAGTCTTGTACTCAACACATGTCTATCTCCAAATTCAAAATATGTATTACATTATCTACTTCGTGGGAGATTTTAGACAAAGGCATGCACACACAAACCCTTTATATTGATGGTTTCTAGAGTTTATTCATCAGTCAGAAGTTAGAAGGCATTAGGTGGGTAGGTAAGGTGGTTGAGACGATCGCCTAGGCTAGCGCAAGATTGCCTAACTGGAGCATCACTGTTCTAGGCGAGGCTGTCAAGTTTCACATCACGCCTAGGTGACCTAGCACAACACATAGAACGAGCTTTATAGAGGAATAACGCCCCCTAAGCTAGAAGTTAGGAGTAATAATAACAAATAGTTAATAATTAAAATCTTAGTGTTCTTGATATTTCAATTGAAGGAATGATGGGCAGTGAAAGTGAATAGAAGCATTCAGTGCCTGCTGTTCTTCCTCTCTGCAAGGTTTCTTAGAATTGCAGTGGCAAAATGGGCTAAGGGTGTGCTACTGTTTTGACCAACAGAAAGGATAAAGATGGATCCGAAAGTCTGAAAGAAGTAATGGAACACAAATAAGTAGAAAAGAGATTCAAATCATAAATCTATCAGACATTCATGTTTCTTGCTTAAAGTTTTCTTGACATAAACAAGTTAAATATTCGCTGACGCTACATGTCATTTATGCTGTGCGTAGAGTTGCTGCTGATGTTGTAATCTTAGTTTGGTTGGTTGATCAAAGGCTCATCCTGCAGTATTTTGCAGTGATCTTATAGAGAGTATTACTAACTCTCTTGCCTCATCAGGTAGAAGAACTTCTACGCAGCAAGAGTGCGAAAGAGGCAGCAGAAAGGGAACTTCAGGAATTTGTACAGTTATTGAAATCTGCCAAGTCAATGCCTCCACATTCTAAACCTCCCAAGGAATCATGGACCATGGAAGAAAAGACCAGAAATAGAATTGAGTCTCTTCAGGCCTATGCTATAGATACATGCAATGATGACCAAAAGGGAACTGCTGGATTGGTATTTGATGATTTCGTCAAATTGACATCATTTAGTTAAAGATGATAATCAATTTGTTAGTTTACGCCCTCACGGTACTCAACCACTAGAAACTAGTGAAGAATATGAATGCAACTGGGAGAAAGCTTTTCTCTTGAGTATTTTGAAATGCTCCAACTATTTTTATTATCACAATTTATTTATTTTTAATATTCAAGACTAGAGTATTTATATTTATATCAGCTCTTTTTTTTTTTATTGCAATAGATCCTGAAGGCGATGCGGCTACCTAAGTTATCATCTTCTGCTCTAAATCTTCTTATAGATATTGGCTATTTCCCCGTACACGTCAATCTTGATCTTTTAAAACTCAACATTCATACTCAATATTCAGATGCCATTCTGTCTGCTGCCGTTGAACTTTTTGAAGTCTCATATGATCCAGATGAGGTAGTTGTTCTGTCCATTTCTAGTATACTACAGATTGCTAGGACATATGTGTTTGAATGAATATAATTATCTTCGAAATTGTTGTTCACCATGAAGAGTTGCAGGTTCTTCCTGTACTCATGTTACAGTGTAAAATGCCACCTATAGCTACCGTAGTTTGGCATAATGAACCAAGTGAGCTGTTGAAAAGTTTTTGTTTTTGTTTTATGAAGTCAGTGTAGTAGGTGATATTTGGTATCGAAGCCCACAAATATAACTAGAATACTACCACAAACTAGTAGCAGTAATAGATTCTGTTGTAGGTTTCCCTTTATCTTAGGTCGTCATGCAATACCATTGTGGAAGAGGTCAAAGTTCTTCTAAAAATGTATTTATCACGACTCAAGATGGGATCTGTTATTGAGGTAAAATCCCCGTGATGTTCTCATTTTTTTTTTTTTTTTTCCCAGATGAACAGGAAAGATCTAACGCACTTGAAAGTCTATGCAGTAGATGTTGATGAAGCTGATGAGGTAGAGATCAAGCATTTATTGTGGAATTTGTTTGCAATTTGTGATCGCTCCTAGTGTTTCTTTTTTGTCATGTTTCTAGCTCAGTTAAATGTAAACCGTTACTGTTGAAGACTAATCGATAAGTGGGAAATGCAGCTTGATGATGCCCTGAGTGCAATCAGGTTGCAGGATGGCCGGATCAAAGTTTGGGTACATGTCGCTGATCCGACTAGTTTAGTTCAGCCAGGGAGCGAAATAGACAGGTAAGTTCAGAGCTATTTTCCTAGGAGGGAAATGGTATCTTGGTCTATTTTCTTCTGAAGAATGTTTTTGTTTACAGAGAGGCAATGAGAAGAGGAACCTCTATTTTTTTGCCGACAGCTACTTTTCCCATGTTTCCTGAAAAACTTGCTATGGAGCGAATGAGCTTGAAACAAGGAAAACTTTGTAAGGCAGTCTCAGTATCTGTTGTATTGCACCATGATGGCAGGTTAGTTGAAAATGGCTGCACGTCATTTGAATTGGTGTGAACTTAAGTCTCATTACTTCTTTGTACACTTCACCACCCCCCCCCCCCCCCCCCCGGGGTCCTCAATAACAAGAAGTTATGAGTACATTGTAAAACATAGGCCTTCCATTTTAGATGAACTTCTCAAACTGGATTCCACTAAAGCTTTGATGACCTGGGGCCCAATACCCAGAATTGAATCTCAATCAGTTTGTATTATGACATGGTTTGCCAAGTTAAACCAGTTCAATTCAACTTATTTTGAAAAGGTTAAATATATAGATATTGAAAAAGTTGATTTGTCCCAAGTACAACCTATTACAATTGAAGCTGCATTTAAAAACATGATGTAATCTGCTATTGGTCCCATGATTTATGCAAAGAGATCTTGTTCTTTTTCTCAGATAGTCTATTTCACAACTTGCAGAATTGCAGAATATGAAGTCTATAACTCGGTCATTCGACCCACCTTTATGTTGACTTATGAGAGTGCAAATGAGCTGCTACATTTGAACCTAGAAGAGGAGGCTGAACTTAAACTTCTGTCTGAGGCTGCTACTCTTCGGTTACAATGGCGTCGTCAACAGGTTAGTTTGGTTTTTGCATATTTATTGTTGTTTAAGATGTGTTTGATTCCAAGGAAAATTTTCTCAAGAAAAATTGCCAAAAGTGAGGTGGGAGAGGAAGAAAAGAGGAAGAGAGAAAAGGACATGCTTTTTGTGATACTATCCTCTTGGTTTGTTACAAAGTTGTGGAAAATATTCTCTTTTTTTGGGGGGGAGCTAAGAGAGTATTTGCCTAAAATAGAACTATCTTCAACCTCAAGATAGAGAAAATTTCCCCACTTCCTATCCTATTTCTTATTTCTTTTTGAAAATTTCATGGCAATTTTTCTTGGAATCAAACACACCCTCAATTCGTCTGCGCTTCTGTATCTTTATTTGAAAGGTTGAGGTTTGGGGAGAGATTTGACTTCAGTGTATTCTTTTATTGAGATGGGTGGTTGTCACTTGTCAACACCTTCTCAAGTTTCTCTTGGGTATTTTCTTTTCATAATAAATTCTCGAACTGTTTAAAGAAAAAGAAAAAAAAGTTCAGGACAGGGTGTTCTCCATTTAATGGTTGCTTTATTATTTCTTGTTTGCATTGCCATTGGGTAGTGTAGAACTTGAAGTGAAAAAGAAAGTACATGAAAACAATGTTTAAGAACGAGATGGTTGATGCTTTTCTGCATCTCGTAGAAGATGGATCAAACTTAAAATTGCAGTCATCTTTAATTACAGGATTAATATTTTCCATGTTTGCACTTTAATTTCCCAAGTTTTCTACTGAGCAAAGTTTTGCTGATCACATGCTCCAATTGGTTATTCCTCCCAATTATTAGAGTAAGTATTCTCGGTGCCTTTCTATACACTACGTCTTTGATGGTGTATGTTGTGTGGTAATATATTTATTTATCAAGTTCTTTTTGTTTTCTTTGAATTATTTATTTTCTTTTTGTTCAGGGTGCAATAGACACGTCCACTATAGAACCACGTATCAAGGTTGCCAATCCAGATGATCCAGAACCTTCGATCAATCTCTATGTCGAAAATCAGGCAGACCCTGCAATGCGACTTGTCTCTGAAATGATGCTTCTTTGTGGGGAGACTATAGCTACTTTTGGCTCCGCAAACAGTATACCTTTACCCTATAGGGGGCAACCACAATCAAACATTGATGCAATGGCGTTTGATCATCTACCAGAAGGACCTGTTAGGAGCGCTGCCTATGTGAAAATAATGCGTGCTGCAGAGATGGATTTTAGGAAACCTATCCGTCATGGAATCTTAGGAATTCCTGGTTACGTGCAGTTTACATCTCCTATCCGTAGATATACAGATCTTCTTGCCCATTACCAGGTGCGCTTCTTACGTTGTTATTATTCTTCCTACATTTTAGAAACAGACCTGATGTCCAATAATGCTATATGATATTCAGAATAGGTGATATCATATATTCTTTTCCATAAAGTAAAGTTACAGCTTGTCTGCTAACTGAGGCATAAAGTTCCATTATCCTATTGGTTTTCTGTACTAAATATAGTCTTGTGGTGGTGGGGAAGGGATTTTCTTGCCCTTGGATGTGGAGATTAACTTGGCTATTTCAGATTAGTGCTTTGGGTGTCATCCTCAATAAAATTCATCCATGTCACCTGGCATGATGTTTATAGCGATTCTTTACATATTTCCATGAAATATGTCAAGTTGCTTCCATCCCTGAGGATTTATTAGAGATATTGTTGAGGTTGTTACTGTTTTTTTTTTTTTTCCTTTTCTCCCCTGACATGATTGTATTGGTGAATGGAATGTATCACGTCATACCTTGATTTGCCGTTGGGCATAGGTCAGCATCTATAGTTCTATTATAAAAAACACAATAAATAAATAAAAGATAAAAATAAAATCAGACCTTGTTAAACGCAATGCTTGGGCTTTTGAAGTGCAAGTGAACATGTGTATCTGGATCTTAATTCTTAATATGGCCATATTAATTGGACAGTGTAGATTTATATTGATGATTTATCTTACCTATTGTTTTAACACAATCGGGAGCATCTCAATGGTAAACGGTGTTTAGCCTCAGCTATAAACTTGCTTATATAGACTAACCTCAGTGTGCCCAATGTTTTTTTTTTTTTTGAATGACTTATTTTAGACTTCACTTTATTCTTTTAAAACTTTCGTCCTGTTTCAGTCTGCCATCTAAGCACCTCCAGGATAAACTTTGTCTAATAAAATTTAAACTAAGTTATACGTGGAGATGCTCCAAGTATACATGTGTAATTATGCTCAGTTGCCTAATGCAGGTGAAAGCCCATCTTCGAGGAGATTCTCTTCCATTCACACCTGGTCAATTGGAAGGTATAGCATCACTGACAAACATGCGTATTAGATTAACAAAAAGGCTCTCAAATAGCAGTCTTCGGTATTGGTTGTTGGAGTTTCTAAGAAGACAACCCAAGGGAAAGAAGTTCCATGCATTGATTCTTCGATTTATCAAAGACCGTGTGGCTGGTTTACTTTTGATGGAGGTAAACACTTGGCATTAGCTTCTTTTCTTGCTCAATTGTTGGGAGTTTCACATAACTATATGTTTTATCTTCTCTCAACTGATCTATAGAGATCACCCAACTGCTATTTTGTATATATCATGTTCTTGACGTGGCGCATGTTTGTAAAATGGTATATAGGAATCATATGTTTGTTCTGCGTGATGTCATCAAAATCGGTTGCAAATGTCCATGTCTAGTAAAAAGGACAAATATCATATATTGTAATTTCACATTTTTGTTTTAATATTATATCTGCATTTCCAACTTGGCTTACTTCATCTATATTTTTACCTTTCAACAAATCAAGTAATAAATGAATATCTGAATTCCATAGGTCGGGATGCAAGCCTCCGTTTGGGTGTCTGGTGGGACACAGATAGGAGATGAAATACAAGTTCAGATTGAAGAAGCTCATCCACGTGACGATTTCCTTTCTCTCAAAGAAGTGGTTTGAAGGAGATGAATAAATCTTCTAAACAGTTTGGTGTCATGAGGGCATCAGACCCACACCGATGCTGAATGCAAGTAAGCTGGAACATCTCTTCCCCCTAATCAAATATATTGTCAAGAGCTAAATCTTCATGGGCCTTAGAAAATGACCCGAATATTATCCTCCACATTTCTTACTTCATGGTTTAGGTGTGAAAGCCAGGCTGCAAAAGGTGTTTGGTCGGTCCTCTGTACATTGTATATGTTCAAAGTTAATTGTCCAATGTTTCAGCATTTGTTTTCATAGTAAAAGAGAATGTACCTGTAGTTTGAGGCAGAGCTCTTAGAGGAAGCTGTGAAGCGAAACGTCAGAGTGACACTTCTCAAGATGCATTCCTTGGCTGTTGTATATTATGGCTCGACATTACTGGAACTTCAACTATCAGAGCTTATTAAACTCTCAACTTCTCAGCAGGCTACACCGTGAACTTATATACGAAATTTGGTTGATTTCCAGGGATGATTTTGTCAGAAAAAAATACACATATCCTCTTGTTTTAGCTGAATATCATGTATCATCTATCATTTTTGTGACCCCTTTCGAAAGAGCATGTTGCAAGTATCAAAGCTGCTACAATATATTTGATGGTATCTAAATCTTAATGTACATAGAGATGGCGATATTCCTGTAAGAGCACATTTTTGTTGTTTCATTTTTATTTTTATTGAATTAATTACTCTCAAGACTCTTGCTGTAGAGTGTTGGACCTATAAAATAACCTTGCATCAATACATGGATGGTAACTGTTTATAGGAAGAACAAATTCTTAGGGTGTAAATTTGGGAGCTCTACGGCCTGGCGCACCGACAATCTAAATTAGGTCTGAGCTAGTGTGAGTTTTGTCAGTTCACAAATGTAATTCTTCCATGTCTTACTTCACACAAGTTATTTTGAAGAGCAGTTATTGGGATCCCATCTCAACTCTCAAGCTCACGCATTATTTCACTAATAGGATGGATTAGGAGGAAATTTTCTTGTGAATCCTTTCTCTACAATTTCAAAAGAAAACAATATTTTCACAATTTCAAAGAGAAAACATAAGATTGATTGATTGATATCGTGTTACATTCTTAACCTTTTCTCTATTTTATTATTTATTGTTATTTAATTTTGATTTTTCACTAAGTTGAAAACAAGGGTGATAAATGTGGAAACAAAAATGGCCCCAATTTTTCACCATTCCATACTTTTTGAAACACACCACCACCTATTGAATGACGCCACCAATATAAAAAACCCACCACCATTCATATTCTCTCATTCTCTTCTCCCATCTTTTCTCTCAGGGAACAACACCACCATTGCAGCGCCTTGCCCCGCCCTGCCACTACGTCTCCATCAGTCACACCTCTCCTTTATTCTTCTCCACTACTGGAGGCACCACCCCACCTCCTTCTTCTTTTCTTCCTCCCATTTGCACGAAATCTGCTCAAGGGAGAAAATAAAAGGAAAAGAGAAGAAAATGAAGAGAAGTGGGAGGCGGGGGGGGGGGGGTTGTGGGTGGTGCTGCCCACGGTGGTGAAGAAGAGAAGAGGAAGAAAGGATAATTAAAAGAACAAAGAATAAGAACAACAAATGAAAAGAGGAAGAGAGAAAATGTGGTGGCAAATGGTGGGGTGAGCGGGGTAGTGATGCTCTAACGATGCTCCGAAGAGAGAAGAAAATGTGAAAATAGAAGTAGAAAAAGGTTGATAGAGGAATTTATATTAGTGTCGTGCTTCAGCAGATAAAAATAAATTGATAAATAAATAAATAAAGGTTGTGATGTGCCTCATCATAAATGGAAGTGTCGAAAGAAGTCGCTGCCAACAAAAAATGGTCAAAAATATCCCCACCCTAACACGTGAAGATTTAGGCGTGTCTCTCTCTTGGATCATAAAGCACTATCAGGTGAGAGAGGGTCTCTCTGGTTCAAGAAGAAAAGCTCAACGATAGCCTCAGCTTCTTCATTTCGACATGTAATCTCTCTCCCTCACACTCTCTCCGTTGTTGCAATTATAATATAGATCGAACAATTGTTTCAATTCATCGTTCAATCTGAGCTGCGCTGTCAGTGATTTCGTTTCTTTCTTGTTCGTATTGACATCTAGGGTTTATTTTTACTGTTTGTATCTTGAATGATAAGCAAATTCACCAAGTTTGAGCTGTGAAAATCTGCTTTAATTTACGTGTTTGTGTGTGTTTGATTCTATATCCCCAAATTTGATTATCTATCGCTGCTGTCTTTTACATATATCCCCGATTCGAATTCAAGTAGAAGTAGGTGAGTTTAAATTGTGCGCCCTTACCTTTTTTTTTGGCTTGTGTTCTTGATTTCGTTTTTTGTGTTTGTTTGTAGCTTGATTAATTAAGCCAATGAAATGGAAAAAATGAACTATATTCTCGTTATGATTCAAGTACTGCACGATCGTAGAAGGAAAAGGAGCATAATGTTATAATGTGGTTCAGTTGGATTGTGAAACCAACAGAACAGAAATTGAGTGATTAAAAATTTTACTCAACAATTATTAGAGGTCCAAAACTGAAGACCTTCACGATGAGCTGCTTTGAATAATGTAACTCTTCTGTTGGACGATGTTTAGATATCCAACAGTGAGGACTGAACACTGCTACTCTTGTACTACATGAGTCAGCTAGGCAACACACATGAACATGGTACGGTGGAAATAATGTAAGTGGAAGCTTTGAAATGCTGTGTAATAGCATGTAAATCTAGAAATTCTTAAAATGAAGAAATTAACCCAAGAAAAACTCTCTAAAGAACATGAAAGTCTATCTATGATGTTACGAACAAAATAGGAAGTTCCCCAAGATCACTAAGAAACTTGTCTTGAAGATATGCTTTTCATGCTTCAGATCCCCCTTTTTGTGAACTTTGAAAAGCTTATTGAATAATGAAAAGAATTGAGCAAATATCATAAATGTTCGCAAAAGTGCAGAAATAATCTTGCTGCTTTCAGACTAGTTAGTTTGGCTATTCTAGTTCTTTTGGTCTTTCAGGTGATTATTCTCAAACTAACTAGCTTGACCGCTTGCGGAAGCTTCAAATAGTCAAACTCTTGCAAGTAATCAATCAAACTTTCATTTACCATGGTTGACTCTCAAGAGTTACACTTAGACTGCAAAACATCTTCAAAAACATGTTTTAGTTGCAAGTGAGTTTAAAAGTTAAACCTAGTGTGGAGACTTGAAACATATGTTGTAAGGTCCATCTATGCTCTTGTGTCATAGATTTGCTTTCTTTGTTGCCTATGTTGTTGGAGGTGTCGCCAAGGTGCCTTGTTCCTTCAAAGCTTAGCATCTTCCAACTTTTGTTTGGACGCTGCGAAGGCCTTACGCCTTAGTCGATGCACATGTGCCTGGGGCATTAGTTGATGTACTGATTGAGATTTTGTTTTTAACCTTCTTATTTTCCTTTCTAATTTATGAATTAGTAATTTAATAATAGGAACTTTTACAACATAATTTATAACTTTTGTTAACATGTTATAATTGGAAAATCAATTGCAAGGTTAATCATGGATTAGACATTGTAATTTTACGGTATCATGGCTGATGTTTGTTATGTTTTAATTATGATTTTGTTATCGGTATGTGTCATTGCCTTATATTTTATACTCAAAATAGTAATTATTTGTTGATATTGTATTGAACGCAACAGAGGAATGAACTACAAAGTACAAACATACATTATGTCTCAAATCTAAACATTTGGATTGAAAGGAACAATACAATTAATCGCAAACAACAAAATCAAAATCTTTATGCGTCGGGTGCTTCGTTTGATGTACCCTGGATGATGCTCGCAAGCCACCTTGGCGCCTTGCTCCCCAAAAATGTCGCTTCGCCGTTGCTCGACTTGTCAACTTAACGAATCTTCAACTCTTCACAAAGATTGCCTCGATAATCTTATAATATGTGTTCTGTTATTAGATGATGGGAAACACAACAATGTCCAAGCATGGATGTCATACCATTGAGTAAGATAAGTTGTCCCACTTGGGCAAAGCTTGACTTGGTTGATGTACTTTAGCCTCATTGGGTGAAGCCCATTTGAGAAGGCTTGTTTTATTGTAAATTTTGGTTGATCTTTTGTCCAATTAGTTGAGGTAGTAGTTGCACTAACCTGTGCAGTTAAAATGGCGTTATAACTCCGATATAATGCTTAACGGGGGTGAGCCGTTACGTTATGACATTATCACGTTATGGTATCACAACTCTGATATAACGGCGTTATATGACCGTTATTTGATATTACATTTTTTTCAATAACGCCGTTTTAACTTTTTGTTCTAATAAATAAATAAATAAATCATCCATTTCATTCTCCATCGATCAATAACCCTAGACTCATAGGAAAGAAGAACTAGAACTCACTGTCGCCAATTGACAGAGAACGAGAGAAGAAAAAGGGAAGAAGACGAAGAGTCGATCGCACTCTCTGTTGCGATCTCAATCTCATACAAAGGGAAGCTGTTTTTTTATTAATTTTTGTTGCTTTTGAATTTAATTTTTTGAACATGATTTATTTATTTAACTCTATAATAAATTAGTACTTTGTGGGATATTAAAAATGTATTTAAAAAATTATTCCGTTATATCCCGTTATAACCTATAACGTTCTTAGACCGTTATGGATCCGTTATTCGTTTTAATTGCATAGGCGCTAACGAAAAATCTCTCTGCTACCACACGTACAAATCTCTGTTTATAATTTTTTTCACATTTTACATCGTCCTTACAGTTTATATAAACCTAATCCTTCGAGCCTATCTTGCATTTGGGCCTCCACTATTGGCAGTCTAATGTTGCTTTTGGGTAAGAAAACGGTTGGCTAATGATGCTCCTGAGATGTCGTTCCCGTTCATTGCGTAAATCTTGTTCCGCCGTTACTCTCTTCTTGTACCTTTAAAATGTCTAGCTTGGGTTTGCCCTACATGCTAGTTGATACCTACTCCTATACCTAATTCATGCCTTTGTCCCTGTTGTGACTTGTGATATTCTTTGCTACTACAGTAATATACTGTGAAGGTAATTTTGCATGAGAAATGTACCCCAAATGAGTGTAGTTCAAATTGGGTATAATTATTTATGGGAACTTTTGTTTTCTATACTTGGGCTGATTTTGGGTTTGTGAGACATCATTACACTTACATTTGTTTCTATTTGAGTAGAGAAACCATGGTTAAAGCGAAAAGCGAAGATAGTGCTCCTACTTCTGGATCAAAACCTGAAGAGAAATATGACAGTAATAGTCATAATGACGTGATAGCTGATATTGAGCCAGAAAAGATGGATGAGAAAGCTCCTGAGGCTTTAAGTGAAGGTGAAGAGAGAATACAAGAGATGCATAAGGAAGTTCCTGAGGCTGTTATTGAAGGTGAAGAAACAACAAAAGAAGAGATGGATGAGGAAGTTCTTGAGGTTGATAATGAGGGTGAAGAGACAACAGAAGAAGAGATGGATGAGGAAGTTCTTGAGGTTGATAGTGAGGGTGAAGAGACAATAGAAGAGATGGATGAGGAAGTTCCTGAGGTTGTTAGAGGAGGTGAAGAGAGGACAGAAGAAAACAAGAAAGAAGAGAAAATGGAAGAGGGCGAGAGTGAAGTGAAAATGGAAGAGAATAAGAAGGGAGAAGGAGATAATGAAGAGCAAGTTGAAAATACTCCCACTAAGCAGGAAAAAAATTTGAAGATGAAGAAAAAGAAGGCTAAGCAAGGAGCTGCTGCTGTGAAGCCTACTGAAAACAACAAGAAGCCCAAATCTTCTACAAAAGAAAAGAAAGAGAAAATTGTTGAAAACGACGAAAAGCCAGAATCTGCTATAAAAGAAAAGGAGAAGATTGCTGAACACAGTGAAAAGCCAGAATCTTCTACAAAAGAAAAGGAGAAGATGGTTGATGGCATGGGAATGATATTCTTGTGCAGTTCAAAGACAAAGCAAGATTGCTATCAATACAAGGTTTTAGGAATGCCTGCCAGCAAGAAGGAACTGGTTGCCAAAATTTATAAAGGCATGCGATTGTTTCTGTTTGACATTGATCTGAAGCTGATGTATGGAATATACAAAGCGGTAGCTCCGGGCGGTTACAACCTTGAACCCAAGGCTTTCAAGTCAGCATTCCCTGCTCAGGTTATATTCAATCCTTATTATTATTTTATTTATTTTCCATTTGGCCTTTTGCTTTTTAGATATGATGGATGGATGTGAGTACATCCAATCCGGATTAAATGTGCTTGTAAGTGTTGTGGTAACCGAAATTTCAAAAATAGGTTTACTCATTTATTTATTAAGGTAGGTTTGTCTTGGAGACAAAGATGGCCAAGGGCTAGGATTAAAAGTTGATTTGTTAAGGATCAAGATTTGATGGCATGGGGTTGCAAATAAATCATACCTAAAAGGTTAAAGAAAAGGAAAATCTATGTGAAAGAAGGTATGATCGACCCGTGGTGGAGAGAGAAAATATGTTTATTTTAGATTCTCAAACTAAACATTACCACAAATTTTTTATTTAATTATTCGATTCCGATAAACTTGGTATTGATGAAATGCATTTTTTAAGATCTTTCAAATAAAATCTCTAGAGTTTGGATATATAAATAATTGTATAAGAAAAAAATAATATGGAGTGTCGGAGACACAGGTAATATGCTAGTTTCTAAAATTTAAGTCTTAGTATTATTGTATCTTCAAAATTATTATGTATTTTACGTGTATCTTACATTTCGGAAGGAAAAAATCATATGCATATGATGTATGACAACTGGATGGGTATGACCGTACGAGTCCTATCAATAACAGACCCTAATTGTTTTGAAGGAAGGAAACTGAAGGATGGGAAGATAAGACTGCAAGAAGATATTTTACAAAAGAGAAAAGAGCAAGGAGCAAATGAGATGAAAGGAGGAGGAGGAAAGGTGATGTGGTTTGAGACCATAATTGTCTTGAAGTCTCTTCTTGTCCCCAGACAAAAGCACATCTCTTACTATCTGCCAAACTTTAAACTGATTTTCTGCTCCTTTCAAAAGAGGAGATCATATTGCTTCAACGGTGGTATTATTAATACCTCTTCGGCACATGAACTTGGTTGTTTAAGTAACTATCAAATGAGTGCTCCTAAATGTGCCAATCACCGTTGTGTTCTTATCTATCCTAAATATACTAGACTCCGAGTGATGAAATAATTAGAGGTTTCTTTCTTTAGAAATAGCCATCTAATAGTGTTTGTATTCTTCAGGCTGCAAAGCATGATTGAAGGATTGGGTGCCTAAACACCCATCAAGCCCATATAGGGTTAGGGGGTGTTTGTTTGAGTTAAAGGTCTAACCTCTTAATGAGAGGTAACCTCTAACTAGATGTGTTGGAAAGTGTTTGTTTAGGCTCTAGTTAGAGCCTCTTAACTCATATATAAAGGATAATCCATTTCTAATAGACGATGTCTGGTTAAGAGGTGTAAACAAACACCCCCCTTAGTGTTGACAATCCATTTCTAACAGACAGTAGTTCAGTGGGTCCGTGTTAAAGGTGGGGAGAGTAGACAAAATAAAGTTAGTGGATGATGTATGGCTTGGAGGCATGGATTGTGATTTCGTTTTTGAGTTAATTTTGTTTTCCTAATTTTAAGAAATATTACGGTGTAAAGAAAAAACGTAAAATTTTCGAAGTATATGAAATACATATAATGAATTTCGAGAGTATATGAAATATATGAAAAAAAAAATAAGATGCAAGTAAATAAATCTATTAAACGTATTAAATGAAGCCCAAATACAAAAAATGAAACAAACATGAAATCAATATATAATTAGACAATTAGAGGGTGGTTTCAAAAATCAATATATAAGTAGAAAAAATGATAATTAGAGAATCAGGGGGTGGTTTCAAAAATCAACAAATGATTAGAAGAAATGATAATTAGAAAATCATAGGGTGATTTCAAACTAAAATAACCCCAAAAAAAATGTAAATTTTGGTAGTTGGTTTTTGTATTTTTACAAAATTTACAAAAAAAAACTCAAATTTTTTTGAAAAAACCTCAAAAAATCTATTTTTTTTTATTTTGCCCTTTTTCTTTTCATAATCTTAGAAAAACGAAAATTTCGCAAAAACACAATCCTTGCTTGGAGGTAGAACCTTAAAGGAGCATTTTCCTAAATGTACTCTTTTTTTTTCTAAAACCATTTGCTATAAACCTCTGCAGCAACGACACTTTGTTTTTCAAAAAATTCCTTTGCTGGGCACCCAGACATATTGCATTGGACACTCCATGCTCAAATCGTCAATTTTTCACGTATCTTTAAAAAGTTTCAATTCTTTACAAAGGTTACAAGCATATTATAGCTAGTTGTAGTACATGTGTAGCAATATTGACCTACAAGTAAAAAAAAAAATATGACTAATAACAAGGCAAATGATACTAAAATGTACAAGAGTGTCCCCATATTGTAGTTTTTGGCCAACTTGTCCAACATCTCATATTCGTGTCATTACATGACTATAAAGTTAAAGTTTAGATAGGAAACTCTTTATTGCATCTAAGAGGGTTTTGAACTTTATATCCTTGTTATTGATATCAATGAAAGATTTCACCTTTTCAAATTGTTTTCTAAAGGGGCATCGTACTATTGGGTGCTTAGATAGGTGTTATCCACGTTTCCAATTATCTCAAGAACAAAGAGGGATTTAAAGGAGTCTTAAACATTGGAGGTATTTAGGATTATAGATTTCAGATTTGACATGAACAAATGCTCTGCTTTGCTTTCAGCATGGATTGAATAAAGCTCTTTCCTACCTACATAGCTCAAACTTCAATATGAATTTCTTCCTGTTCCTATGAAGAACAAGCCATTTTACCTTACCTCACCTGATGATCATTTTTAGAAGTTTCAAACTTCCTATTTGGTGGGGTTACAGATGGCTGAACCTTTGATTTGGCTGTGCTGGTCTTTTTTTTTATATAAATTTGGCAGATGGATTTACCTTTCCAATTTACGTCAGTCTGCTCATTGGTTGACAAGCAAAATACCGATGAACAGTTATGGAGGCTACATCAATATGACAAATGAAGTTGTCGTCGTCTATAGTGTTTGTAGATATTTTGAACCTTCAGTGTGTCCAAGTTCAAATCGAGCTCCAGTATCTTCTTTGTACATTGAGATGGTTTTCAGGTTGTTAACTGAAATTAATCTCAAGTTTTGTTCTTGCAGGTCAGGTTCTCTCTTTTGGAAGATTGTTTGCCCTTGGGGGAGGAGAAGTTCAAAGCTGCAATTAAAGATAACTATTATGGGAGAAACAAGTTTGATTGTCAGCTGAAAGCTGAGCAGGTATCTTTCTTCTTGTTGTCTATTGTAGTACTATGTGCCTCTTTTGCAGCCAAAACAGAATGTATTTGTAGTAGAGATTAACTGTAATTTAAGACATGAACTCTATTATATGGTGGATGAACTGTAATTTCATTGTTGAATTGGTTTACAGGTGAAGAATTTATGCAAGCTTTTCAAGGCTATTACTGCCAAGTCACAAAAACTGAAGCAAGTTGATAGACCTATCAGAAAAGATGTCCGCTCAGATCGGGACAGGGATAGGGGGCAAGGACGGGAGAGAGAAAGGGACAGGGATAGGAGGCAAGACCGGGATAGAGAAAGGGAGAGAGATAGGAGGCAATACCGGGATAGAGGAAGGGACAGGGATAGAGAGAGGGACACGAGTAGGTGGCAAGGCCAGGATAGAGGGAGGCGCCCTTCATTTGGTGGGGAGCGGGAACAGCTATATGTAGAACCTACTAGAGCATATGAAAGAGGGGCTTATTCATCAGCTCTGCTTCCACCTCCGCTACTACCTGCACCTCTGCCTCCACCAGTGCCTCAACCACCATATGCTTATGAGAGGCCACTAGACATGGATTATTATAGGAGGGATATGCAACTTGAGCGTCACAATCACCGCATCCCAGAATTGGATCATGATCGGAGAGATTTGCAACTTGAGCGTCACAACCGCCGCCTCACAGAATTGGATCGTGATTGCCGCTTAGCAGAGTTGGAGTTGAGACAACGAGAAGATGTTGCTTACCGTGATCCCTATGCATACAAGGAACCACTACCATTGGGTCCTCCAGCAGGTGATCAACCACCTCCATTAGATCATGAACCGCTGCTGTATCCATTGCGTCCTCCAGCAAGTTATCGACCACCTCCATCGTACCGGTACTAGAGTTTAGTTCTCTGAATTGGAAAACTCCATAGTTGCGATCTCTCCCAGCATTACAGGCTTCGAGTAGTTTCCTAGAGCTTTGCTGAACTTGGGGAAGTTGGCACACGCTCTCATATGCCCGTCTAGTCTGGCCTGATTAATGATTCCAGCGGAGTTCGGTAACTATGTTGGAAAGAGAGAGACCAGATTAACAACTGACAAATTGGTCAGTAAACTTGTAGCCCAAGTACTTCTGTTACATTCTTTCTGTTGATTGCTATTTGCTGAAACACATGATTTGCTTCTGCATTTACTTTACTCTGAAACAGGGCTTGCATCCTTTTATTTTTTTTAAAAGAACTTCATAATGTGATTATCTGTTACTAGATGATATGTTACAGATTCTTATGAAGAATTTTTTTTTTTTAAATTGAGAAAGACGCTATGCCCAACCTCAATGAGTTATTTGTTAAAAATTGTGAGCAGCTACAGGAGGTTCCCATCGGCATGACTCACCTCAAAAAACTCAGAGCTCTTTCTTTCCATTATATGCTGAAGGTTTCGTGAGGAGACTCAATCATGATGGAGGTGTAGACTATTGGAAAGTGAAGCATGTACCGCCACTTAATTTGGTCAATTGAGGGACTCGGTTTGGAGGGTCAACAATGTAAGTTCATTGCACTAGCAAGTGATTCAAATTATTTTCATGTTCCTTTATTTTGTATTCATAAACCCCGAAAACCATTCACTATTAAGACTTGAAAATGGATCAAACTGATTGATACTTCTAATGGCATTAAATGTTGAAACTGAATGTAGCCTTTTGCAGTCTATGTCATGGCTCTTTCATGTCCATAAAAATGAAAACATGAAACCAAACTTTCTGCATTGGAAGAGCATGTTGGGGGTAGTTCAGCAAAGTGAAGACACTTGAGTAAATGCCCGGACATGGCTTTAAAGATATTAGAATGAAAAGGAAAACAAAGATTTAACAAGTCAAGCCCAATAATTTGAATCAGGCTTTGATAGCAATGGGTTTGTTCACACATGGCAGTGAGACTTAACAAATCATATGGGGCTTGTTTGGTGTGAATAAGTTTAATGCCAATGGGGTTGTTCACAGTTTGTTGGCCATTGATCTTAGAAAAATCCCCAATTCAATACCATACCATGGGGGGTGCTATTCTTTTCGATCACATGGTTTTATCTTATTTCTCCTTTATTTAAAATGGTTGCTTAACCAAACAAATGAAGTGTATAATTGCTCTTTATCGAGGTTCCTCTTCTCACTAATAACCCCGCCTTGTCTCAAACCCCTAATAGAGCTCCTTGAGCGATTTTTTTTTGTCATAGTGTAATTCAAGTTGCTTTCTTTTTAAATGAACTAGGCCTCATCTTTCAATGGTTAGGCATTGGAGTACTTGTGTTTGGGTTTGTCTCATAATGCATGTGTGGGGTTTGCATGCCATTATTCTCACCATTTAGAATGAACAACATTGATAGCATGACCCCTCATTGATGCATCTGTGCTTTTCCTCCTCATGTTTGTATTGTAAAGCTTTGCAATTGATGACCCTTGTTATTGCTATGTATCATGCAATGCAAGTCAGGTTGGTTGTTGTGATAGTTGTAGCTAAAAAATAGTGGGATAAAAAAAAAACGAAAATATTAGGAAATTGGGTTTTTGCAACCAGGGTGACTTGGCGTAATCTTGAAAGAATGATGAAATTCCAAAGTGTTTATGTGTATCTTGAGGTTGTAAAAAAATCCGTTGATTACAAATTACAAAACCTGATTTCCTAACCTCACTCTGAAAGAAAAGAAAAAAAAAATGGTGAGAATCCCTTAAAGGATGAAAAGGGAAATGGTGGCCGTCTTAATATTGAAGCACATGGTGTTTGATTGAGCATGAATATAGAGCAACTTCCATGACTTTGCTTCCTTGCTTGCTTGGTTAAGAAACTTGAACTTGAAAGGGTTGCTTTAGAAAACACTGATGTAGGAAGTGCAGGGTTCAACAAAAGTGTGAAAAATGCATGATTGATTAATTTGGCCCCTTGTTGGATAATTGGTCTGATAAAGAAAGGAAATTTAGAATCAACAATGTGATTACAATTAACTGTTTTTTCATTGTACAAAATCAAACTGTTTTGATTAATGATCATTTCCCTGAATTTCATGAGTGAAATAATGTCCCCATACTGTCATTGATAATGCAAGTTATATTTATTGTTTGTCAAGGCAACAAAGAAAAAGAAAACAATTATCGATTTTCTGAAATCACACTCAAGAACATGGTTTGGTACCCAATAACCCTTATATTCTAAATGATCTTTTACCTCTACTGAGTGATATTAAACAACCAAGTTTCTTCTGATTAGAGCCTCTAACTAGAGCTGCATTTTGCTCAATCTTGCTTCTAGTTAGAGGTTACCTCGACGTAAAATTAGCATTTAACTCTCAAAAACTTAATTAGTAAAAATAAGTAGGATATGGTCATTGTCCCAACCAAAACACACCCTTTGTGTAGTTTTATGAGAATATGACATTCACCTTACAACTCTCTTAACTACTTATCCATTTTAACACCAACATATTTGCTTTCCCTAAACTATCATTACTTCAACCAATTTTCCAAAACCCCATCTGAAAACAATTAACTAACACTTCTAATTATAATCACAACATTACTCAGGATCAGATAAATATCATCTTTCTTTTTTTGTTTATCTAGTTACAATTCAATTACCAATTTGTCTAGCAAGAAAAAAGATTTAATTTTGACAACATAAAATGGATTATTTGAATTATCCTGCTTTTTCTTAGTAAAACTTCTATTTATTCTATTATATAATACGAGTAATACTATTTTCATTTGGACATTTGAGCAACTTTAAGACAAAATCGGAGTACGTAAAATGGTAAAAGCATTGACAATGTGTTCAAAGAGTGGGTTGTCTCACGTAAACCTTCAAACACTCGCAATCCTAATTGGCAACATTCCTCCATCGTACAACATAACTCACGGAAAATGTCATTATAATTGCTCAATTATGGGGTTAAAATGTTGATTTTTGTAAGTAGTTTGACATTTCACATACCCCTTCAAAAAAATATACATATTCAATTTTAAAAAATATAGAACAAATAATTGTAACCTAGATAAGATTGAAGGTAGTTGATCTAGGTTAACTAACATCCATGAAGGTAGTTGATGTAGATCCATCAATCAAGGCTAATTTGTGGAGACCAACTTGATGAACCCAAGTGGTGTTATGGAATTGGCTCATATTTTTAGGGTTTGAAAATGAACAAAGATTGAATCACAAGTCAGTCAGAGCCAAGTAGAACTATTTAACACACTAACTAATATTTTTAGGGGACCTTAATATAAGACCTAAAAATAATGTGTTATTGATGGTACAATCAAAGTACACCCTTCCTTTGGAACATAAACTAATATACTTTTTTTTTAATTGACAAATTCCTTTGTTATGTTTTAATAATGTGCATTAATTTCGAATACGAACATGGGATTAACATATTCATTTTTCTCAATTGCGAAAGTCATACATAAAAAATTAACGGTTGACTCCACTTGGAATAATCCAAGGCTCCATCGGATCCAATCATACTGACAAACCGTTTGGTTAGGTTTATTCAAGAGAACAATTAACTTACCTTTGAGCTCATTATTCTTACGATTTGAATTTTTTTTTTTGAAAGGCAAGCATGATTTTTATAGGATCCCAGAACCCATAAAGATGTCGCAAGCTGGGTTTGAACCCATAACTTAGTGGTACCATCCGCCAAGCTCTAACCGTTGAGCATTATAAACCATTCAGTTCAACACTAGAAATTTTAGTGTGTCTGACAAAACCGCCAAAATTATAATATTTCCACTTTCCATAAGGACTAAGAACCCTAAACCTAGATCTTATCCCTTTGATTAAAACCCAAACAACCCCATGTGGATTAGATCACTGAACAAACACAAAGTCAGAGTGATTAAACAAAAAATACCACAAGTGACTTATAGAGAAGTCTTAAAACAAAAACAAACCCTAAAAATCTAATCAAGTCAAATGTATTGAATGTGAAACCCTAGAAATTGGGGTGTGGGGAGGAGGTTCCAGAGTTGTACAAAGTGTGTGAGAGAATTGAAGAGAATCACATTCATTCATTTGATGTGGTGGCATGGTGGCATGTTAACATGTGATGTGGTGGTGGGTGGGGTTGTTGTTGAGGGACAGTTATAATATGATGAGGTGTTTTTATCCTCTAGATTGACCTTGGCCAAAGCTACCACCCCATTTAATCCCTTCTTTAACTACACACAATGACACAAACTATCTCAACTAGATGCCTCTAATAGTAATGGAGATCTATATAACTATATTGTGGTACAGTGTTGATGATTTAATTCCAAACAACTACTTCTGATTTGGGTGATTTTATAGGTACATTGGCATTTGGATATGTAGGTTTAATAAGTTATACCTTTTGATACTGAGAGGTCGTTGTTGTTACGGATTTGTTCTACTAAAACCAGGATCTTGGGATTCAATGCAATCGTGAGTATGCTTCATTGTAGCAATAGCACTACAAGTCTCCGAGGCAAGTATCATATCAGTATTGAAGAACTTGATTAGGAGCCATAACCGCAACAATTGTATATGTAATCATTTATGTTTCAAAAATAATGCCTTATGTAATTATGATTATACCAAACATATATTCATTTTTGCATCCATAAAACAAATGTAGGTACAATGAGGAGTTTTCAATTTATGCTAAAAATGATTACCACATCCATAATTTTCTTTAAGCTCATTGAGAGTCTCTGAATAATGACATAAATTCTGGTATGGTTTTTGGAATTTCATCAAAGGTTCAATTTCCAAGCAAGAGAAATAAAAGAAAAACAGGAATGTGTGTATAAAAACAAAAAAAATGCACATGATGGTATTGCAATTGTAGGGCACTCCTTATACATTGGTTGAAGTAATTTCATTTTAAACGCCTGCGGCGTATAACAGTTACAATATTGGTGTCCTGCTACAATAGCTAAATTATGATACTTAAAATTGAAGTCTCTACAAGATATAAGTATATTAAAGGAATTCTATAAAAAGATATATTAAAGGTATTCATATTTGGAACCACTTGTGCCTCTCAAAACTTAAATGTGTGCCACTTGACACTATTATAAAACTTATACAGAAGGCTATAAGTCTTATATTATGCAATTTTAAGAAAATGTTAACAAATATATTCCTGCCTATTTGTGTACTAATCGATCTTAAAAAGTCTTTATATCTAAAAAAAAAATGGTTTTTGAGATTCAAAACGAGCTATTAGTGTGAGAATAATAAGAAGGTACGAACCATAATTCAAAACAAGACATAAAATTGGTAAGCTTGGCCCTACATTAACTTATATTTGGATCATAATTGTGATAATCTATCAACCTCATAACCAAATTGGTCGTCCAAATCTAGATTGTCTAATATGTATGTCCCCCCTTTCTAATTGGTTTAGATATGGCATGAATTTGACACAATTACAACCTACAAAAGGGTATTTTAATCAACCTAGATCAAATCTCATAAATGTAAAGGATAAATGAGAAAAGGAGAACTTTAATCAAATTTGCGACAAAAACAATATTAGGGTTTCTCCAGAGAAAATGGATGGCATTCTAGAAGTCATCCACGTCACCCTGGTTGTCAAAAACCTGATTCTCGATAATTTTCCATCTTTGTAAAATACGAATTGACGCGACACGACCCAATGCCATTTACATGATAAGCACCATGGATTTCCCTAATAAGCGCCATATATTATGATAGAAACCATGTCAAAAAATGTTCAAGAGAATAAGATAGACCTCCAAATACTCAATATTTGTAATACCCCAAAACAAAAATAGAAAACACATAGTGTGGGGGTTCCTTTATTTTGACTTAGGAAGAGCACCAAATCAAGCAACCAATCAATATTTTCTCTTCACATGGTGTGCTCCTTTCTTCTTCCTCTTAATTCATCCCTTGAATTCAATTCAAAGCTCCCTCCTCTCACTGTGTACCACCACATGTAACACGACCAACTCACCCATCTGATCTAGTGACCGCCAAATGCGGTGCGCATCACGCACGCTAACACGCGCTTAAAAAGCACGACGAAAGACAAAAAGCAAAGGAAAAAAAAAAAAAAAAAAAAAAAGAGTAGGTAGGGGATTGGTTTGTGAAAGTTTGGGTCCCATCCAAACTGTGATACACGAAGTGACCGAAGAGTATAGTAATAGCTCAGTTAGTAAGCTTGTAACGGATGATATTACAAGTCTTATGTTTTGAGCATACTGACGGCAATTGAGTTGGGAAGGGTAAGGGATAATAATTTGAGAGTAATATGGATTTGGGTTTTGGATAACAGATTCTGATTCTTCATCTTTAGGTTTCAAGTAAATTCTATACCTTGGAAATGCAATGTTGATGCTTATAATTTAGAGTTATGTACCTTCTAATGGATCATGATTGTCAAAAAACTACCACATTTTTCTATGGTTCATAAGGAATGTTTATCTACAATTATGTCACCAAGATTGATGATGTCTGAACATAAACAAAGGTAAATACGGTTTAAGCACCAAATTATTCTAATGAGAACCAATTTGTCGATTTCTACATTGAAAGCTCTACAAAAACTACTTCTGAAATGAAATGTAATCACGGCTCCCTTTGTTGTATTTAATATCATCAATTGTTAACACCAGATCAAACCATGCACAATCCCAATATAGCAAAACAGCTTCAAGCCCAAAATGGGAAAGATTTAAGTGATTCAGTCAATTTAAAGTCACAAATTTATAAATAGTCGGGTTGCTGTTCAAATTCCCTGACTCAGTTATATGTGAAATATGTTGGAATAGAGCTGGCTTGAATTGAATAGTTCAATTTAATAATATCGTTGTTATGTATAATAAATCATGATTACCACGAAAACAAAATGGAGTAGGGTCTCTGTAAAGTCCGAAACCAAACCAACTACTCTCACTCTCTCATTTGCCATGTCTGCACATTGCCTACGTGTCTTCTCCATCCCCATTGATTCAAACCAATCCAATGGTCCAAATCCCATCTTAAATACAGAAGAAAAATAGTGCTCAAAACACTGCCACACCAGAGACTCCATATTATCCTCATATTCCCTAAATACCCCTGGGAGCTCCACCATAAGTAGAGGGCACCTTCCTTCCTAGCTTCTTCAAGTGAGAGAGAAAACACACCAAAAAAAATGGCCTCCTCTGCTTCTGTTATCATCCTCTGTTTTCTCTCACTAATCTCCCTCTTAACACTCATCCAAGCTAAAATCCCAGGCGTTTACACTGCGGGTCCATGGCAGAGCGCTCACGCTACCTTTTACGGCGGTAGCGACGCCTCTGGCACAATGGGTATGTTCAGTACTCAACTCTTCTCTTCTTCTTCCCCTTTTTTCTCTTCACTCAAACTATCACTTGTTTTCAAGTTTTGAAACACACCCATTACAGATCTCGTCTGGTTTACTAGTTTTAAAGCATTTCTCAACTTACCCATTTCATCATTTACTCTATATTAGAAAGTGAATCCCCAATTCTAACTTGCTCTGTTTTTCTTCTTCTCCACACAGGTGGTGCTTGTGGGTACGGAAACCTATACAGCCAAGGCTACGGCGTCAACACAGCGGCACTGAGCACAGCTTTGTTCAATGAAGGCCTCTCTTGCGGTGCTTGTTTCGAAATCAAATGCGCCAATCAACCCCAATGGTGTCACCCTGGTAGCCACTCCATCTTCATCACCGCCACCAACTTCTGCCCTCCCAACTTTGCTCAACCCTCCGACAATGGTGGCTGGTGCAACCCCCCTCGTCCCCACTTCGATCTCGCCATGCCCATGTTCCTCAAGATTGCAGAGTATCGTGCTGGTATCGTCCCTATCGCCTTCCGCAGGTTCGTTTCGCCTCTCAACTCGTATCGTAACGTTTCTTCTGTTAATTTACTCTTCTCGCGCCAGTTATTGTAAAGCACGCTTTTATTTCCTTTCTCGCGCAAGTAATTGTAGCGCGCGATGATATTTTGCATGTGTTGACGAAAATGCCCTTGTGTGTGATTGTGCAGGGTACCATGCCAGAAGAAAGGAGGAATGAGGTTCACCATAAACGGGTTCCGCTATTTCAACTTGGTATTGATCTCGAACGTGGCTGGAGCCGGAAACATTGTCAAGGCGAGCGTTAAGGGCAGCAAGACCGGGTGGTTGCCGATGAGCCAAAATTGGGGGCAAAACTGGCAATCCAATGCCGACTTAAATGGCCAAGTTCTCTCCTTCCGAGTGACCGGAAGTGATCAAAGGACATCGACTTCGTACAACATTGCTCCGGCTAATTGGAAGTTTGGTCAATCCTTTGTTGGCAAAAATTTTAGGGTTTAACATCATCATCGTCAAAGTTCATTTCCGATATTTTCGAGTCGACTACATGATCCACCTTTAAGTTTTCATATTTGGCGCTAATTTTAGGTTATTTGTGTAGATGGTTTTCTTTAAAGGGAGTGTGGAAAGGTTAGTAAAAGGAGTTTTTGACTGTGTGGTTTGGTAAAAGTGGAATAGTGAAAAAGATGTAATTGGGTGTGTGTTTTAGGGCAGCTGAAGTGGCCGTATAAATCTGTTGCCCGCAGCTTGCGCTTTTTTTTTTTTTTTTTTTTTTTTTTTGTTATATATAATATATAGTTTTCTATTAATATGTTTATACTTTGGTGGTATATGAAAATGAAATGTTATGTTTGTTATAATGTTCGCGCATTTGTGCTTAGTTAGTGTAATGGTATCAATCGATTTGTGTATTGGATCAAACAATAGCAGATCGCAATCTTTAACTTGTTATCAAATGATCAATAAATCGTCTAGAGCACTTCTCGTTCGAATGATTCTTGCCCTAAAATCACTTAAGCCGGACATTATCATCAGAGGGGTTTAGAGCGATATAAACCCTAAACCCTTTTGAGTTTTACCAAACCACAAAAATAACTTGAAAACAATTATTACCAAAGTTAAAACAATTAAATGTGAAGCACCACCAACCACTTGACCTTTTGAGGTGGTGAAAGGTCATCATGTAAACCTTGAATGGCAACATGATCTATTTGTTCATTAAAACTTTCTTCACACTTATTTGGCTACCAATTTTCTACCTTAGGTTTAGAAACCCTAGCTTGCTAGTAGACTTTCTTGAGAAAGCTTGTGACTTGAACTAAATACCTATTCTTCTCTCCTTTCCTTGTGAGGTAGTTCATTGTGATCTCACAGTGGTCACATGAAAAAGATTTGAGCTTAAAATGTTCATGAAGTCTGAAGACTAAACCAAGTCAAATAGACTCTTATAGTAACTAGATTGGACCCTTTTGTGAGTTTGTCTCAGTTTTGATCATTTTCTTGTCTTAGTTATCTCTTATAGTGATCACATGGTACGCTTGAGACCGCACAGCTTTAAAATATGTTATGTCATGAGGATTTAAATTCGCACATAGTACATCTTCTTCTCTCATTCGGGTGATGTGAGACTATAATCCTCTGATAGCATGTCAGTTTTTAATTTCGTCCACATAAAATAGTCTTTCAGCCTTAGAGCTCGAATACACAAGATAGTCTGTCAACCTCAAAACCCATCCATACAGGATGTTACATCCTGTGAGGAAGGTCAACCATAGTATATCATATTGTTCTTTAGATCTTTACATTATTACCCCCTTGAAACATCTTTGATGAGAGACGTTGTCTTGAGGTCGTAAATTGTATTGTTTGCTCCCCTAAACCACCAAATTCAGCATGGAATAGGGTTTGGGGTCTCATTACTTTTTAAAATGGAAGTTTTATTTTAACAAAAATGAGTAAAAATGCATCATACAAGTACTAGAATTTGTAAAAACGTGGTCTATGTAAAAAGAATGTAAATAAGTTGGATATTAAGAACCTCAACATGGGCAAGAAAGATGTCATGTTTAAGAACTCGATCAAGCGACTTCATTGAACTGATTGTAAGTTCCATATATATTATGTATGCATGAATTTTAATAAAATAAAATAAGAAAAAAAAACCCTAAATCTAAAATGACATTTTGTCTCTACCCCATCTCTCAAATATGAGATCTTACACCATAAATGGTTGAAAAAAAAATCCTTTGGCCATTCCATTGTGAAGTATTGGCCCATTTCATGAAGAAAATATAGACAAGCCAAGTCATGGTTAATTGATTTGCATTGGTGTTGTAGGCTTGTAGCTAAACTTTGCATTATGGTTTGCCATCTGATATCAACCTTTGACAATACGGGAATTCTAAATGGCGAGGAAATCAGCGAGGGGGATGAGTGGTAACACCCCTTCCCCCTCGCTGGTTTCTTCGACGCCTAGAAGGGTTCTTGACAATAATCTTACATATGAAACCAAAAGGCAAAAAGAACAAAAAGAAAAAGGAAATTTTGTCTAGTTTGAATGAATGAAGAATGGTATCAATCCTTTTGATAGACAAAATGCAATCTAAATCAGATAATTCATCTCGAAAACTCAATTTTGTTCCTTAATTATAAAAAGGTTATTGATAATACATCAAATAAGACATCATCACAACTGTACACGTGGCGAATACCATTTATTTCAATTTAGAGCGAGTCACAAAGCCCAAAAAGGCAGATCCAAATGCCCAAATTCAAGCCCAACGAATCTCTCCCTTAAATCGTTGAAACATTACGAAACAAACAAGTCATGACGGGAGTTACTCCCTCAATGACATATTTCCATAAAAGAGGAGATTGTTACAGAGAACGTCTTTCCTCGTCAAGTCTTACATG
Organism: Berberis vulgaris; assembly: GCA_963556465.1. Lineage (NCBI taxonomy): Eukaryota > Viridiplantae > Streptophyta > Magnoliopsida > Ranunculales > Berberidaceae > Berberis > Berberis vulgaris. Next base: position 869,166 of record OY747133.1, read on the forward strand.
CTTAAGTTATGCAGAGAATTAATAACAACCACTGTGCAGAGAATTAATATCGACCACTTATAAAATAAAGGAAATATTCGACAAAGGAATGCAAGTTTAACTTAACTTTGTCTAAATTAAGTTATCTTATATAGATTTACAGACTTAAGCATCAGAGTGCCTTCGGCCACCAAAAATGTGCTCTTTGACAATCTAACCCTTGTTTTACCGATCGGATTTCGAGGAGACCAAATTTGGACGCATCAGTTACGATTGATTAAACTTGAATAAAAAAAAGTAATAGAAACATAAGTAAAAAAAAACAATAGAAACATAAATAAAAAAAATGAAAACATAATTAAAAAAAATTTGTGGTATTTGACAATCTAACCCTTGTTTTACCGATCGGATTTCGATGAGATCAAATTTGGACGCATCAGTTACAACTGATTAAACTTGAATAAAAAAAAAGAATTAATAGAAACATAAATAAAATTTAAAAATTTGTCAGAAGTGGGATTTGAACCCACGCCCTCGTTAAAGGACCAGAACTTGAGTCTGGCGCCTTAGACCACTCGGCCATCCTGACTTGATGATAAATAAGTTAATTGATAATACTTATTTCCTACATTATTAAATCTTATTTTCTACACCTTTTTAGCATACCAAGTACAGGTGGGCACTGGACAGGATGAACCTCATCCCGTTCATTTGGGACTGGATCTCACCACGACTCGTCTTATCCCAAACAGGTTCGAGACGGAATAAACATGTACTAAATTACAAAATGGATTTCAACCATCCTACTCACTTTCATACGTCTTTGTCCTGCAACAATGGGTGATGAGTTCTTAAACTCCAATGCAACATCTATAATAAGATATGTTGGACCAAAACTCTAGTTTGATAGGATGAACTCAAGAGTTGTAATAACTTTGATTTCCTTAATTATTATGTTTAAAAATTATTTTAAATTTTATACTTTTGCGTAATTAAGGCCTTAAGATGTGAACTAAAACTGCATCTATTTATTATTAAAGAAATCAATTTATTGAGAAAAATGTATTTTTTATATGATAGAGACTGCAATCTCTATGCAGTATTTTCCAGTTTATACTTTGATCGTCTTGGAGCTTAACAAGACTTAAAAAGGAATTCTACTAGCCAATTGCAAAGCTCCTTTAGCTATAGTGGTGGCTAGCAAATCCTAGTTCAGAATGCCGCGTGAGGATTACACATATAGTCTATTTGCAATAGTGAAGATTCTTAAATTAATTATACAACTTCTGCTTGTTGCATTCAATGTTCTAAAAAATCGGTCTAGACAGCCTCCTGAGTGGGTTTTTGAAAGAAAAAAAAAATTTCAGTTCGAAAAAAATAAAAAATCCAGGCTCTAATTTTTTTTTAAAATATTGCATATGTATCTTAGAATTGAATTTGAAGTAATTTATATGCTATTATGCTTAACTTTTATAAAGAATAATAAATAATCACCTCCCTTGTTTGCCGCCCACCCACCACCTAGAGTTTTTTATAACACTAACTGCATTACCACACTTTATATTCATTCAAATAGGCCACCATAAAATTTGATGGTTCTATATAACTCATGAAATGTAAAAGTACCATGCATTGTGCATTGCAGATTTAGTTGATTCCAAGTAAGAACCAGATTCACTAGAGCGGGAATTGTTTAATTTTTACCCGCTGCGTTGAAATAAACTTCTGAACAAAACAAAAGAAGTTATAACAAACTTTTGAACGAAACAAAATAAGTTACAACAAACTTTGAAACAAAACAAGAAAATTGTGAAGAGATTCCACGTCAAAAGTTATTATGACCAAAGGCAATTAGTAGAACACGAGAATATTTGAATAGGTTAATTGATATAGTTATGACCAGAGGCAATTAGTAGAAGAATACATAATATTTTTTTATTGAACAATACTAATGATTTGAGAGTAACTTACTAACCTAATTTCAAGACATGATGGGATAGGCAGGATTGAAAATCTCTATTCTGATCTCATCCCACTCTAAATCGGGATGAGTTTGATTAATCCCAAAAGGATTCGAAAAAATTGGAATGAGACCAAAATCGCGGAATTGGAGGCACACCCCTAATTAGGGGTGGGCACGGGACGGGATGGGACGAGATATACCCATCCCTATCCCATCCCGTTCATACGGGATCGGGACGGGACGGGATCAGCAGGTACCCCATTTCAATTCAAAGGTACCCCATTTCATCTTCTTTTTTTTTGGTTAACTTTTATCAATAGACATTCTCAATTAAATAAATAGCCAAATGATAATAGAAATGAACGAGAAGCTCAGAAGACAGAAGAGAAAAAAAAAAAAAAAAAAACTATAAAAGAATACAACAGTAGTGTAACTTCTATCTTTCCCTGTAAAACAAAGGAAATAAAAAAAAAATTAATTTAGTAATGGAAAACTTCATAGAAAAACGTGTACAATATAGTAGTCCTCTCAACTTAACGAATCAAAACACGGGTATTACTCTAAACTGAGATGTTGGAGCATAAAAATGCAAAGATATCAACTACATCAACATTCAATAAACAATTAAGAATAATAGCAAGATTCCTTTCTTAGATAATTCTTTGTAATTCAGATTCAAATATGTCTTCATTCTATTCAAATTGTATCCATTGACTTACTGATCAGGTTTCTCTACTATAACAAGGATTTGGGGTGCAGCTGAGAGAAAAACGTGTCTGTCAAATTTTGTAGTGGGCCAAATGCTAAGAACTTTTCAATTTCCCTCTAACAAAATCCTTTCAATCAAGTCACCACACCTACAAATAAGTTTTAACACCACCCTCAGCCACTGAAGGCATCATCCATATATGCAATATTCTAAATAAAAATAAATAATTAAATAAAAATATTAATAAATTAGTTCGGGACGGGACGAGATTGGCGGGATTGAAAATCTTCATCACATCCCATCCCATTCTAGATCGGGACGGGACGGGATCGAGATGAAATTATTCAATCCCATTAAGACCCGAAAAAATCGGGACGGAATCGGAACGGGAACGGGATCGCAGGATGGGATGCCCACCCCTACCCCTAATACCAAGAAAAGTTTTTTGAGTGGGGTGAACAATGGGGACGACAAATGGTTGTTGTGGAAACTGCCCATAGTGAGGACGAAGCAGTTGGGGAAGCTCGGCCCTGGTTTTCCCTTCGGCGCTGGTTGTGGTTTTGGTCTCGTTTTTTGTCTCATTGGAGGTATCTCTCTCTATCTTTATATCTGTGTTTCTTTCTGTTGTATGTATGTTTGTATCTGTGTGTTTTGTCTCCGCCTATTATCATCACCATCTCAATGTTAGCAGAAACCCCATCCTAGCATCAATTGAAAAAGAAGACGAAATCGAAATCGAAAAAGAAGAACTTGATGATGATGAAGAAGTGACTTTGGGTTTTGTGGAGAAACCCAAAAACCCCAATTCATTGCTTCGCCACTTCCAAGCGAAGCTGGAGGAGTGCTTGTATGTTTATTTTTTTTATTTTTTATTTTTTAATTTTAGTTTGTTCAAATTAGAGGATTTGATTTGGCTTTGTATTTGGTGTTTGTAGGCATGGTTGAATCCAATTGATTTACTGTCGGAGAAATCGCGGAGTTGTGGCATTTGTGGAGATTTCCTCCAGTTCTTGCTTCAGGTTTTATTTGATTTTCAAGTTCATGTTATGTTCATCAATCTCGAAATAATTGTTCAATCTAAATGAGACCATTTTGAGAGTATAGTTAGCTTGTTAGTGAAAAAAAAGTATTGTTCGATTCAAGAAGGAGTATGCGTTTCTTAGCAAGTATGAGTGAACTGCTTGTTTGCTTAATTGCAGGGTTTTTACTCAGACAGTGATTTTAATGACTAGAAACTTATGTATCTTTTTTCTTCCTGGTCATTGTTTGTTAGGTTTATGTACCAATTTCTATTAAGGAAACTACATTCCATCAGACATAATTTGTGTTCATGTGTCCCTCAGTGAAATGTCTACTCCAAGACCAACATGAGCAATGGAAACGGCGACCAGAAAAGCAGTTACAAAGGTGGTGTTTTGAAGAAATCTCTCTCTTTCTAAGGGAAAGATTTGTTTATACATGAGGTAACTCGTCACCTCATTTTTCACATCATGTTAACATTGAACTTTACATTCATTTTTTCTTAAGATGGAAGAAATCATTTGATACTTAAAGAGATGAGATTATTTTACTCAAGGCACATGGACTCCCTCCATGGTGTACAAGTCAACTTGCTTATATACACTAGCTTTCAAGCGCGTGTTGCTCGCTCTTGTCTACTTTAATCATCTTATACAACATATATGTCATATGATATTCTCTACAATTTCCATCAGAGTGAATTTTATTGAATTCAAGCTCTTGTGTGTCGTTTTCTCTTGTATTGAATGTATGATGTCAGATTGGCTGGCAAAAAACAAAGTTCTTCCATTAAAAAATAGTTATAACCTTAGATAAATACTTAAAATAAGTACTCTATAACTTTGTCAGTGTGATTCTAATACGAGCTCAGTTTCCTGTTGAATGAAACCCAAGCAAAATTGGGTTCGCAGAGTTGTTTGGAAGGTTATTAACTTTGTCCCACAAAGAACATCTGCATATATTAGTCAGTATGACATCCATATCCGAGAAAGGACATTTAGGGAGACATTGGCTTTCTTTGCGAGATGTCAAGGAGTTGGAACTGGCTATGGTTAGACAAATTTTACTTCAATTTGTAGGATATTGCAAACCATTATTCCATATAGTCTGAATCAATTATTTGAAGAATCTTGCACAGATGTTGGAACTGGCTATGTTATGCTTTTCTACAATTGTGATGTCTCCCGAAAAAAAAAAAAAACAAATTTGATATTTTCACAGGAATACTTGTTTATTTGATTCACTGTGTGATACATGTGATTTGAAGACATGAAAGTGGTCTAGTAAACCTAAAATACTATATCTTGAGAGCTCTAAGGATGCACTTATTTTTTTCTCCTTGTATGGTCTTAGAGTGCATGTTTATTGTTTAGTTTTCAAAAATGATTTTACCTTTATTAATGGTCTTTTTTGGTTATGAACTTCTACAGCATTTCAGGGTATGCAGTCCCAGCAGTGCAATGAAAGGAAGCCACTACCAACTTCCCTACCAAAATCCATGCCTTATTTGCCTCAGCAGCAGCAGGTGCCATCTCATAGCATGCAGAATACAATTGCATTACACTGTAAAACTGCAAAAAATAGCAGCAGCAGGTGCCAACTACCCTACAGAGAAACCAAGTGATCGGTACTATAAAGCTACAAAAAATAGCAGCAGCATTTAAGCAAGATCTGCATTACACTGTATGCATGTTTTCTTTCATCCAGCCTTTTGTTTTTAGTAGCTAGATTCCTTTCTTCCTCTTCTTTAGTCCCTCTTTAGTCAATTGAATATGACTATGCGTGTTCTTGATTGTTACATGTTTTGACAGGGGAGACATTGGAGTGATGGGCTTCACCTGACAGTTGAAGCAAAAGAAAGGTTACATATACAGAATGAAGTTGTAACATTGGCATCCATCAGCTACCAAGTGAAGAACATTCAATTGAATCATTCTTCATATAAATATCATTCTTCCTTTTGTCAGGATTTGAATGTACTTACTATGAATTCCATACTTTCAGGTATATGCAGGATTTGACTTCGAAAGTTCCTATTATGGTGGTAGAAGGGAACCATGCATTGTCAAACAGTAAAGTTCCTATTATGATGAGATAATGATATGCACATGACAGAGGCCCCACTAGCATGCTCCATAGGGAAGGTAAGCTACAAACAGTAATTACTATCAAGTTTACTTTAAATTTACAATAGAGAAGCTGAAGAAATTGGTAAACAATCTGTATAAAGGGGTAATATCAGGAATCTTGAAGTACAATTCATGTTCTCATTCAATCCATTTGTCATTGAAGTTAGGAGGTCATTTAATTGGCATTCTACCAACTGACTGGATTTTTCGCTTCTTATTCTGCTAATCTTGCAGCAGCTAGATGTATTTGAAACTGGACGCTCATTACTGACTCAATTAAGTGACCAGAATTTCAGTAGTGAATTTCAAGTGAGTCAATTGAAAGTTATTGTTTCAATTGTACATGGTCATATGTTTCAGTCAGGTTAATCATTTAGACATGGTATTGATGCTCTTCATGGACAGGGTGATGACCACTGACTTCTTGGAGACTCTCCAATGTCTCTTAAGTTGGATGGAGTTGCAAGCCAGACTCCTTTTATACAGAAGACGCTACCAGGTATGGTTGAACATAGTCACAATAGATTTTTCAAGATAAGTTTTAAATGGAATATTATTTTATTTTGTGATGTAGGAGTGTGTCCTCCGACGTTCCTAGTGACCTCGTTATACAAATCAACAACACTAAATATCTTATTCATAAGGTAAATTTCATATTTACTTACTACATTTCCTTTAAGGCTTGTTCGTTTGCTTCATGCGTACTACTTAAAACATCTAAATGAAACTCATTCCAGAATAAATCCTATTTCCTATTATCGAATTGTTCAATGTTTCACTTGAATGGTGTTCTTTGTTTTCTTTCTCTGTCGGAAACTCGTTTTCCTTTTTTAATGTCTCAAGATGTATGTGCACATGCAATAAGGAACGAGCGCCTCCCACTGAGAACAGTAGTACAAGTCCTGTATTTTGATCAAGAGAGATGAGCCAGGACAACAAGTCATAAATTTCTTGCACTTAATGAAACCATACTCGAAAGAAGAGGTACATGGTTCAGTGACCAGTGCAGAGGATCTAAGTAAGCCAATGAAAAGTTCTGAAGCACGGCAACCTGGTTCAGCTGAGAATGTAGCAAGAGGTACCATGTCTGTGCCATTGGAGAGAATGCTGGAATCAGACGGAGGTTGTGCTACAGAGCCAGAAAAAAATGTAGTCAGGAGAGAAAAAAAGGATAGGGCGATTACAGAAGAGGGAGTCTCTAGAATCAAATTGGAGTCTAAGAAGATGAGTGTGAGGAAAATTAAATCAGGAAAAAGCCAATAAAGGAGAAGACAATTAGGAACACAAAAGGTGATCTATTTCTCTTGTCCATCTGTTTTTACCACAATACTGGTGCCTGTTTACAAGGAGCCTTCATTAATTATTCATGGAACTCCAGGAATTGTGCAGAATGAAATTCTAAATAATAGAAGGCATGTGTTAACGAAGGTGATAACATTGTGTGCACATGTCGTACACTGTAATTTTCTTCTTACCAATTAATATTCCTGATTCAGTTGTGATTGTCTTTCTGATATAGTCATATATTTTGATAGGATACCATGGGCTCAATAAAGCTGTGGGAAATCACAAGAGGCATTGTAGTGGAGGACTATGGCAAGGTGCTCTATTTCTTTCCTCCATGTAATATATTGAGGTGGGACATTGAAAACGAACTGTAACAATAAGAAATGGATAAAATGACTATCATGCAGGTTTCTTTTGAGGAGAAAAATGAAGAATTATTTGAGATGGTATGTACACTGAATTTCTTAAAACTGAATGTTCAATATAGTTTTTTGTGATGTTTTGGTCTTATTTTATTTCGGCTTCTCTAGGTTAGTGTTCCAGCTTGGTTTACAACGGATACTAGACTTGGGAGCCTGTCCATCTATTTGGACATTCCACAATGCTTTTCTGCAGAAATGTATTCTGTTGATCTCAACATCTCTGGGGTACCGGAGGATCATCATCATCAAAGCTCATTCCCGAGATTTTCGGGGTCGGCTACATGAATTTTGGTTCTCCAAGCAATGCGATCTTCACTGGGGTACCGGAGGATGACAAGGTAAATATATTGTATGATATTTCCATGCCATTGTAGCTTGTTTCTCAATATCCTTTTGATTGTTAACTATGTTGATCTGATGTTGTTCTCTTAAAGATAGTTGTTAACATGGAGTTTGAAGCCTCTTGGGATATAAGCATCTCCGTTTTCTTCTTTAATAAAATAATCCACTTCCAGAACATAAGACTTAATAAAGTCTATAAGACAGATAGGAATTAGGAATGAAATTTTTATTGTAAAGTAATCAGCAAAATGTTTTGAAGATTGCATCATATACCTGTAATCACAAATTTCCGTGTATATCAAGAGTAAGCCATAGGAGAAACAAAATTTGGAAATTTTTTTTAACAAAACTTAAACAAATATTGGTGGTTTTAGCACCAATCGCATTAGATTTTACGTGTTTCTTCACAGGGACGTCTGTGACTCAGGTGATAAGCCTCGTGGAATCTAATGTGACTGGTCCTAAAACCACCATTTTTTAACTTTTGTTTTATTTTCCCAATTTTGTTTCTTGTGTGACTAGAAACCACTGAAGTAACTCGAAACCGATGAACATGCTACTCATTAAACACTCTTCATTTCTATCCCACAGCTTGCTTAGCAAACCGCAAAAATGCTACGGTTACCAAGTGTGAGTTATCAACTTTAGCTACTTCATGAAGAAAGGAAACAAAAGTGGTGCGGTTGCCACGTCAGATTGATCGGAAAACAAAATCAGTAAGATGTCCTCTTGAATACATTACTTTAATAGCATTCCACTATGAAAAAAAGGAATAAAATTGATGCACAATATTCCGTAATAGCTTAAGAAGGAGAACTGTAATTAGGAATAACTAATTCTAAAAGTGTTAATACAATTTCTAACGCCATCTGTGCTCTGTCAATCTCTCCAGCTTTGTTCAAATTCTTTGCCTTTCTATTTTTTAAATTTCCTTCTTGATGCTATGATTTGTCAATCCAGATTTTAATAATATACACATATTTTGTTTTCTTGCAGCTTGTATATATACCAGTCTATGTTCTTGTTTCAATCTTATCTACTACAGGGTATATATCTGAAAGAGAAGGCAAAGAGCTTCCGGTTTTTGGTGTTTGATATCATCTAGGTATGAGTTTATTCACTCATTGTCATTTTTTGTTTCTTAAGCCTTGATCACAATTGGAACTTTAAGCATTTGAATTGGCAGAATTATTTTTACTACAAACAATATTTGTTCTTAGCTCCTTGTAAGCACATAAATCAGATTGTTTCTAATTATCACAGAAATGAGTTGCAGGTAGGGAACTTCTTGCATTATCTAAGCCGTTTTATAGCAGGCTTTGCAATCGGGTTCATCCGGGTATGGCAGATCAGTTTAGTAACACTTTCAATTGTACCCTTGATTGCCATCGCTGGTGGAATGTATGCATATATAGCAACGGTCTAATTGCCAGAGTCAGGAGGTCGTATGTGAATGCTGGCGAAATGTAGAAGAGGTTATTGTTAATTTTTTTTAATCTAATTTCTAGTCCCATTCTGTCAAGATTTGATTGAATCAACTCATGCTAAATCTCTAGCCTCAACTACTATCAGGTGATTGGGAATGTGCGAACAGTCCATGCATTTGTAGGAGAAGAGAAAGCTGTACAATCATGTAAGGCGACTCTTTCTAAGATGTACAAGTATGGAAAGAGGGGAGGACTAGCCAAGGGGTCTAGGACTTAGATCTATGCACCTCGTACTCTTCCTTTCATGGGCATTACTCGTTTGGTTTACTAGCATCGTTGTCCATAAGAAGATAGCTAATGGTGGACTCTTTCACTACCATGCTTAATGTTGTCATTGATGGCCTGTAAGTCTAATCTCCTTTACCACACCCAAGTCAGTAATCATCTCTTGCTTTGTTTTCGATATAATATATACACACAAACTTAATGCATGGTTGCTGCAATACTTGAATATTGATAACTTTGATTATGAGATCAGGCTTGTTAAGCCACACTGAAAGATGGTTCAAATCTGAATTCTTCATATTAGTAATTTGAACTTATACGTATAGTTTTGCAAGTTGAGTAAACTAATTTTTCTTACATTGTTTGCAGGGTGCTATTAACATTTTATAGCATAGTAGAGACTGGGGTACTTGTCATAGATTTTTCTTCTATTGCATTGACAGGAACATTAACGTTTTTATAGCTACCTTTGTAGTCCTTATGCTGGATGTGATGTACAATGTAGGAGAGAAGTAATAAACTTGGTTTCTGTATTCTAATGAAGCGTTAATAGTTGTTGCCAAAGGAGTTGATTTTTTGATGACTTGATTTGAGGATGTCTAGGATCTATGTACGATTGGATCATGCAGCTAGTTTACTTTATTAAACTTGCAAGTTATGCATCTTTTACTTGTTAAAGATGAATGATGAAGTTGAATCTTTGCTTGGATGTGCTAGAGCAAGTGCCTAGTATAAAGTACTGTTTTTATAGCATGCTTCAGGCTTGCTCGCTTCACCAATGAGAAGTGAAGAGGCTTTTCTCATATTTGAATCGTACATTATTATTTCCTGATCAAAATTATCGGTTTCGCAGAACAGGTGGATGGAGAAATTCAAATATACATATCACTGAATTCTGGTTTGGTTGGATTAGACCATCAGCTATACCGGTAATTGAATTGCCCTGCTGATATAGGCTCTTAATGTAATAATTTCTATTTCTTTATTACAACTGAAGTGCTGCCAGTGTTATTATACAGGTGCCACAGTGTGGAGTATTCTTTTAGGAACTTCTTGTGCAAAGTTCGATGGTGGAAAACCATTATCTGGAGAAGTCATCATTGGTAGGGCAGCAATTGGGATTTGATCTAGGGGATTGGCTGTAGGTGAAGGTGGCGAAATCAGACTAGCTGATGCAGGTGCAACCTTAGGACTAGGAGATGCAACTTCACTTTTAGGACTAGGTGGTGCAGATGCACCCTGGGAACTCGGAGGAGAGCAGATAGATGAAGGATTTGTTAGGTTGTGCTCAGGTTCTATCCGCACTCCTTTTATGCCATGGCATCTGATTGAAGACCCTGAAGTGCAGATGTTTGGGCTAATGATCTGCACATCATTAAGGTAAATGCTTCTGCTACTGTTGTTAACTCTGAGCATGAAGTCTGGTTCTGAAGTTGGGATCATGGACCTAGTTGGGAGAAGTTTCAGGTGATCATAGAGCAAAGGTGAAGGAATTGAATGTCTCAGCAAGAAATTGTATACATTATTCGCAGACAATGGAATCTGAAATTGTACATGAATTTCAAAAATTGTCATTGTACTTGATATATTTTGATAGATTTTGTGACTCAATGTAATACATTACCTTATTAATTACATTACTTTGCCTCCGTTCATGGAAATGTTGTAGTGTTTGGCACATTTAGATTTTTATTTTCTAGAAATAAAACTTATAAGATGTAATAAAAAGTCATTTGATAGCAAAAAATAAAAATTTTAAAAAAATAAATAAAAAAAATTGCTATAAATAGTATACTTACAATAGCATTTTTAAAACCCTATAATAGATTTACTATAGCGTTTCAGAAACGCTATAAATAGTGAATTTACAATAGCGTTTTTAAAACGTTATAATAGACTTGTTATAGCGTTCTAGTAACGCTATAGTAGTCAACTTACAATAGCGTTTTAAAAACGCTATAATAGACCTACCATAGCGTTTCTGAAACGCTATCGTAGTCAACTTACAATAGCGTTTTTAAAATGCTATAATAGACCCTGTGTCTATTATAGTTCCGGCAGACACAACGTTTGCTAAAACGCTATGGTAGCCTACCATAGCGTTTTTGAAACGCTATTAATGACAATATTTCTTGTAGTTCACCTACTGTTCAATCTCAATTATCTACACTCAACTTTTCAACTCACAATTTTTGTACATTCCATGTCTCAAACATCCATTGCCACATTCACCAAAAATTACAATGATCGAAACTAAATTAATGTTATATATGCCCTATGATCACTCTACCGGTCATCGCATAATTGTCCATGGAATAGTTCTTTGTTCTGCTCATAGGTACCGATTCCATTTCAGTTCTATAAAAAAAAAAGAAAAAAAAAAGAGCTCAACATTCTGTTCTCAAACCGCAACACACAGAAAGTAAAATCGTGGACTCTGCTATAGTTATTTGTTGATATTTCCCACAAGTTTTCATTAAACCATCAGTACTTACAATGAAAACGTCACTCCTTATTTTTTGAAGAAACAGTTAACATGTATAATAAATAAGATGAAACTGGCCACAATAAACATCAATAAAGCATTAGGAAACTGTGGCAACAAAGTTTTGAGGAATGTATGTCGACAAATAGTTTGAGGTTGCACAAAGCGTTGAAGCCACTTCAAAACTTCATAATTGAGTGTAACCTTTCGCCAAATTGTCTCAATGCTTTAAAGTCTATACTCTTTGGTAATTATGCAAACTATCTTTTTCTTTGCTAAGCAGACCTGTTTTAAGTCAAATACTAGGGTTGAAAACCGAATCGTCGGTTTGGTTTTTCACATAAACCGTGAACTGAATCGACTTAGGTCGGTTTTAAAAATTTCAAACCGAAATCAAACTGATCATTAACAAAATCGATTCGAAATCGAACCGATTCTAATTTATACAAATCGTAATCGAACCGACTAAAATCGAACCAAAATTGAAATAAAACCGAACCAACCGACTATTTTAAACATATTATATTATTTATATATAAAATATATATTATTTATTATATATATTCAATCGGTTTGGTCGATTAAAATCTCATAAAAACCGAACCGACCACTTCAATTTTGACTTTTTTTAAAATCGAAACAATCCGAACCGAATTTAAATCGAACCAAGATTAGCTTTAATCGATTTTTTGTTCAGCCCTATCAAATACAAAAGTTAGTTCATGGGTTATTAAAAAAAAATTAAAAATAGTTATGAATATGTGGCTCATTTGAGTACTAAGATTAGCTTTATTATCAGTATAAAAATATGTGTGCAAAAACGTTCAAAGCACTTGATACCGATGTGTGGCTCATTTGATTACTAAGATTAGCTTTATTTTATTTTCCACCACCTCCTAAAAGAAAAAATAAATAAATTAGTCATAATAAGATATTTTGATCACCACCAAAATACATAAATAATTTCCCAAAATATAACTAGTGTTTTTTAACGCACCAAAATACATAAATAATTCGGAAAATGACTTTTAGGGTCTACTTTTTCACAAAATAGACAATTTAGATAACATAGTTGATGTAATGACTAATTTGTGCTTAATTTTATACTTTTATAACTAACAATGACTTTTTTATTAACTCAGGTTTATATGACATATTTACCCTCTTAAACAAATAGAAAACTTAATTTTATAGTTTTATTACCAACAAGGACTACAAAAAAGAAAAAAATAAAAATCTACGTTAATTGTTATTGAACGACAATTTTAGTCAATCTTTGTTATTGACCAACAAGGACTACAGGGAAAAAAAACATATGTTAATTGTTATGAACCAATTTTAGTTACTCTTTGTTATTGACCAACAAACACTACTGAAAACTGATGCAGATTTAATTAACCTAAATAAATATGTTAATTTAACCTAGTCTTAATAACTGCAAGTGCACAGTGTCTAACTGGTAGACAAGGGAAAGTACAGGTCGATCCCACAAGGACTGTGGTTGCAATTAAATTTCAGAGTTGACTTAAACTAATTTAAATGGGGGTTACAACAATCAAAATATCTAAACTAAAAATCAAATTAAAAAGCAAAATAAAAAGTTTTTAAGAATATGAGAAGGGAAACCAAGGCATTGAATCCACCAATTCAGTTTTTCAAGTTATTTTAATCTAACTTATTGTTTTCTAAAGCGAGAAGCTTTAGGAATGAGAATCCCTTGCTTGCATCGATGATGTGATTGTTTAGAACAATTCAGTTTTAAAATCCAATGTTACAATTAACTTCAGCATAAATTATAGACTCCTAGCATTTAGTGTCTTATTACGGCACACTCAATCACAAGTCTAACTTATTAAGTTTCAACTCCTAGCATTGAATGTCTTATTACGGCACACTCAATCACAAGTCTAACTTAACCAATTAAAACTAATGCTTTAAATATTAGTAAAGAAAACTCTAACTACCGACTAGTCTAGATCAAATCTGATATAATCGGTGAGAGTAATTTTACTAATACTCAGAAATTAAATGTATTTTGCAGTTAAGCACATAATAAAATAAAAAGTCAAACTAGAACAAACTCTTGAAACCCAATTGGTTTCATCTTAGCCTTGGCGAAGGGTTTAGCTCTCTATGGTAGCGGTGGTCACAGCATCAATGGAGGTGGAATTCATCTCAGCATGAACACGAATCTCGAGAAAAGGCTGCTGATGGACTGTGGTGGCTCAGAGCAAACACCGGGTGCAAATAGCCAAAACTGATTAAAAATCAGTTTTTCTCCCTCCAAATTCGCGCGGCTGTCTCTGGTCTTCGTCTCCAGCGAGCCACGTTCTGTGCTCCGCCGCTGCTGCTTCGTTCCGATTCTTCTCCAGTGAAACTCCTTGCAAGAGAGAAAAATGGCCGAGAGATGGATGAACAGAGAGAGACTGAAGAGGAATAGGGAGAGAATGGAGGAGGGAGACAGGGCGGCGGCGGTGGTTGTGTTGTTGAAGAAGAAGAACAGGCAGAGAGATATATGGGCGAGAGGACGAGAGATGGCGAAGCTCGGTGGCGAGGTGAAGATTTGACGTGAAACAGGGTTGTCACGCCCCTGTTTCGTGGTGGTGTTGCTCTGGTGGCGGGGCTCGGTGCTTGGTTGCTGGACAGGGAAGGCGGCGAGGTGACGAGAGATGGATGAAGAGGTTTGCTGCTGTGTGGCGTGATGGAATAAAGGGAGGAGGTGGTGTCTGATGATGGTGGTGGCGTCTGTGGTTGTTGGACGGTGGCGAGGTGAGGTGGAGATGGCGGGATTATCGCACTGATGGCTCTCCTATCGAGCGAGGATTGCCGGCAGGGTGGATTGGTGTGGTCGCTGAGAGAGCCCCCAGAGAGGGGAAGAAAAGAAAGGAGAACCCAGAGAATTTAGGGTTATTGGGTTTTATAGAAAATTAGGGTAATTGTGTTGGGTTAACTGCACCCCCGTCTCCGCTCGTCAATACCAAATTGCTTATTATCACCTCGAACTCCGCATTAATCCGTTAATGCTCTGAATCCTGAAAAATACAAAATTTAAATAATTAATATAAAATAGTTTGTCAAAGTGAATAACAAATATAAATTAGGTGGTATTTTGTGTAATAATTAAGTGAATATCAAAAACCGACCGAACCGAAATATAATCGAAAAAGCCCGAACCGAGAAAAACCGAAACTGATCGAACATTAGAAAACCGAACCGAGTTTGTTTGGTTTGGTTCGGTTTTGGTTTTTGTTTTTCAAACATCCTAAACAACCGAACCGAACCATTATCCTTATCTTGTTTTTAATCCCCTAACCCTCTCTCTTATTTAATCCCTCACCAACACACTCTTATTAAAATTCTCACCTCATTCCAATGCACCTCACATCCCCACCCTCTCTTAACTCCCACTTTTTCTTTTTCTTAATGCCCTATTTAGAGAAGGAGTTGAAAAAATTTACATTCTCTATCTTATTTAAGCTTTACCCACCTCTCTCCACCTAACCAATTTTTTTGTCTTTATTAATGTCTTTTTTCTCTTTTTTTATCTCTCTCTCTTTCTCTCTATCCAACCACTTGCAAGTTGAGGAGGAGAGACAGAGTTTGACTCAATTTTTTTGAAGAAACCAAACTTTTCACTTGCTTGCTGCTTGCAGCAAAGATGAGCAATGACGATGGCAACAACTTCGACACCTCTGATTTGATAAAAAAAAACCTTCTTGCCGGATGAAATTACGAGACTTGTGGAATCGTCAAAGAAGGTTTCGGTCTTGTTCAGATCATCATATAGGTGTGGTGGAGATAAATTAAGATGCAAACAATGTAGTTATGGTTATAATTTTTTGTATGATGTTATAGTATTGTATATATGAGAGACATGGCAAAAAAAATTAATCTTATGAAATTATTAAGAGAAATAGGTAAGAAAAAATTGAAAGAATTCTATATAAATGAATAGTCAGAGCCTTGAAATTCTCTGTGTTCATCTGGCATTTGTTTTCCCTTTACTGTTTCCCCTTCTCTATCTCTTTTATTTTATTTGTACTCTCTCTGTCTCTTGGTTTTCCTCATTTGGAAATCAAACTTCATTTCCTTCTTTCCATTTTTTGTAGCTTTGACTTATTCCTTTTGTGATAGAGCCAACTCGATTGTATGTAGCAGTAGAAAATAAATAAAAGAAAAAGAATAAAAAGGGAAAAAACAAAAAATAACCGAACCGATCGATTTGGTTCGGGTTTGGTTATTTATTTGATAAATGTAGAAACTGAACCGAATTCTTGGTTTGGTTCGATTTGGTTTTGGTCAAACTTTGAACAAACCAAACCGATTAACACCCCTACTATTTGTTAGCTTTATTGACCAACAAAGACTACGGGAAAAAAAAACCTACGTTATTTGTTATTAAATAACAATTTTAACAAGGACAATAAAAAAAATAAAAACATTAGCATGTTCATTGACCTGAATAAAATTTGTATTTATCATATGATGTCCTTTATTTTCAGGTCAGTGAACAAGCAAAAAAAAAATTTCTTCATTCAATAACAATTAACATAGTTTTTTTTTTCTTCTGTAGTCCTTGTTGATCAATAAAATTAACAAAGAAGAATTAAAATTGGTCAATAATAATTCAATTTTTTTTTTCTGCAGTTCTTGTTCAATAATAAATAGTAACTAAATTGTCGTTCTAGGTTTTTATTTTTTACTATAAAATTAGGTTTTCTATTTTTTTAAAAGGTAAATATGTCATATAGCTTTATAAGTTAATCTGAATTAATAAAAGAGTATTTATTAGTCATAAAAGTATAAAATTAGACACAAATTAGCCATTACATCGTATCTAAATTGTCTATTTTATTAAAAAGTAAGCCCTAAAAGTCATTTATGGGTTCTGGTCTCCTATAAAAACCCTACTTGCCTTTCAAAAAAAAATATTTCCCTGAATAATTTCCCAAAATATACAAAGAAAACATGATGAGTAATCGATCTTCTTCAACAAAATGCTTCTACCTCCATTTTAATGCAAATTATCCACTTTTAAGGCTAAAGCGAAATCAAGGATATTCACCATGAAATGGAACTATCAAAGTCTTTTTAAGAGTTGGACATGTTTTACCCACAAAGCTCAAGGCCTAGTTTGAATTACCCAGTCTTGCCCACCAACACTTATCTGCTAAAAATTCATAATACTTGTCCTTGAACATTGTAAATTGATGGAGATTTTATTAACCTAAATTAATAAGTTAATAAACTCTTTTTGTAATACCGCAAGTGCACGACCGTCTAATTAATAAACCATGGCAAATACGGGTTGATCCTACGAGGATTGACAAGACAGTCGAATTCTAACACTTATTTAAACTAATTTAGAGTTGGGGATTGCAGCAGATGAAAATTACTAAACTAAGATAACTAAATTGATAACTAAAATTAAATTGGTAAGATGATAAGAGAGTGGACCGAGACATCGAATCCACCACAGGTTCTTAAATATTCGTGTAATCTAAATTATTGTTTTCAATAATCAACACGATTAACCCAAAGATTAATCTAAGTTTGCAATTGATTTCAGCAAAGTTATAAACCCCTAGCATTGCATGTATTTCTACGGCACACACAATCACAGATTCAAATTAATTGATTAAAACAAGCTTTGAATATCAATAAAGGAAACTTCTAACTACCGAGTAGTCTAGATAATTATTCCGGATATAATCGGTGAAAACAAATTATTGAAATTCAGAAATCAATTTATTTAACATTCAAGCATATAGAAAAAACAAATTTTGATGCGAAAAACTCTAGGAAACCCTGTGGTTTCATCTTCGCCTCGGCGTGGGGTCTAGAATATCTTTGTGGCAGTGGTCACAACACTGGTGTAGGTGAAATCCATCAATTCCTGCACGAACACGCGACGCGAAGGGCTGCAAGTGTACTGTGGTGGTACAAAGAGAAAGTATTCGGGGTGCGAATAGCGAAACTGTTTTGAAAAACAGTTTTCTCCCTCCAGAAAAGTCGCGTTCTTCGTCTCCAGCGAGTTCCGCTCTGCGCCGCCGTTGCTGCTTCGCTCTGGTTCACCTGCGAGAGAGCTCCACCGCCCTTGTTATTCTCTCCGACACCTCATAAAGATATTACCTTATTAATTTAGGTTAAAAAAATATGAAAATTTTTGAAGAAATAAAAATTAATGGTGTACAACATTTGCTTATTCTTCAGAGTCCAACGTGTTTATTAAAAGGTGTATCCATTCTTAGAAAATTTTCTCGTAGCCTTTTTCCATTCTTGTTATCCAAAATTTTAGCCTCATTACAACCTAATAAATGCCTAATTGATCTTAAGTAAAGTTCTGGTTCATAGATGTGGAGATTAAATAGACAAGAACTATGGTGTATGATTCAACATTCTCAAAGTAATTTATATTCCAGTCCATGAGATCATATTCATTTCATTATTTTGAAAGTTCGTTTTTCATGATTATTATATGTGAGATGTTTTATTCTCTTTCTCACATATAAACTGAGTGATAACTAGTCAACAAGAGAGATTTGTAGTCAAAGCGTACAATTCAAAGAATATCAAGTCGTATTTTTACTAAGAAAAATAAAGTTTATGTTGATAAGATCATGCACATACACACTTCGAGTTGAGAATAATTGATAAAATTTATTTAACATTTGGATATTATTAAATTGTTGTTAGACTATTTCATATATTATTGTTACACTGTTAGTTGTTTTCTGAAAATTTTGACAATTAAATTATTACTCTGAGAATAATAGATCGAGTAACCAAGTTACCATGTTTTGAAAATTTATCGAGTCATAATGTTTGTAAGAAACATTTCTAGAAACCTTCATAAGACTATAACTCGTCCACTAAAGGTAATCTAGAGGTTTAAAGTCTTTTTGCACGTTTAAAGTAAGTACAACCGATGATTCTTGCGAAAGTGAGTTATAATCTTATTTTTATTGTTTTGTTCGAAGACTAGCAAAATATAGATTTAAGGGTATTTGATATTCATGTAATTATTACATGTTGGTGTTTCAATTATTATATTTTATCTTAATTATTTCATTTTCATGTCTTTGTAGGAAAAATCGCATTAAGGCGACCATTTGATGAATGATCAATTGATTTATTCTAGTGATGGTTGATAATCACATAATTATAACATTATTACTTCTTATTATATTTTTATTAATTCTTATTTTAAACTAATTATTAAATTTTTGCAAAATGTGGAGCAATAACGAAGAAATCAAAAAAAATTGCAATGAACAATCCTAGATGGTGACTTTAGAAAAAGTGAAGGTGAAAATAACCTAAGCTCATAACCTAAACTCAAAAATCAAACTCTTAAACCCTAACCCATAAACCCAAACCCAAACCCAATGGCAAGCTCAATCCAACCCAACATATTCAGATTTGATTTTACTTTTTAGTCATCAATTTATCTCATCTCTATTCATCTTGATCATTTTCTATAAATACAAGAGAAATAAATGAGACATATGAGGAGAAGAGAATCAAGCCTCAATAGCCAAAATCAAACTCTTCTTCCTTCACAAAGTGAGAAATGGATTATAATGGTATGGGTGTGATGGTTTGATTTTGGCTATTGAGGCTTGATTTCTTCCTCCCATTTTTCTTATATTTATAGAAAATGAACAAAATGAATAAAGATAAAATAAATGAAGAGATGATTAATGGAGTAAATTAAGATAAACAATTCTAGATGGGAGGAATAAATTATATCTTATATTTTTATTTAATTTATTCGTTATTGCTTCACATTATACAAAAACACAAAATTTAATAATTAATTTAAAATAAGATAAAAATAAGAATTAACAAAAATATAATAAGAAATAATATTATGTGATTATCAGTAGTACAAAGTAACAGATCACATATCTAAACTTGGCCCTAATATGCCAAATTCACCTATTACGTAAGCCCAAATCCAGTTGACCTAAAAGCCCAAACCCAGCTTAGGAAAAGGAAAAAAAAATACCTATTTAGAATCCAGAATTTCTCTTTTGCTAGGGTTCTCCTTTTTCAGAAACCTAGCAAAAGAGATTCTAAATAAGTTTTTTTTTTTTAGGATTTGAACTTTAAATTAGCTTAGGTAACAGATGAATTTAGATATGTGATCCTTTACTTTGTAACACCACTAGAATCAACCAATTATTCTTACGAACACATGAAAACAACTAACGTATATAAATTATGTAATAATTAAGTGAATATCATAAATCAATTTAAACTATCTTTTAACACATGCTCAATTTCAGATTGGATCAATATCAAATAGCAATTGTTGATGGTTTCTGTCTTGTTGTTCATGTTCAATGTTACATACTGAAAATTTCTAACATACCCATGAACATATCTGTATGAAATTTTCTGGTAAATACATGTGCATTACAAAATAAAAAACGGAATTTTTTCTTTTTTTCAAGAATAGAATGTGAGATGGAATTAGTAGACAAGAGGGAATGGAATCCCAAACATCTGTGGAAAGCACACATCTCTACGGTTGTCTGGCCGCTGCTAAATCACTACTAATCAAATCAATCTGAATCTATTTTTCAATAGAAAAAAATTGAATAATTGACTAATAGTAACTTGGCTTTTTTTGTAGCATTATTGGTTCTAAAGAGAGAGGAACTCATTGAACTGAAAGTTCTTCCTCTCTCCATATAAATCCCAACAAATGCAAAAAAAAAAAAAAAAAAAAAAAAAAAAATTTAAACAGGAAATAAATATATATATATAAAAAATGGTTTTGTGATTTGGGATTTTGAAAACTGAGGCTCATATCAAGTGTAGATTTTGGGCAATCTGTCACTGTAGATGAAACAAAGAAACCCCATTATTGAAGAAGTTGAAGTTGAAGATGAAGATACCCAAACCTTGTAAGGTGGCACCTTCAACTCATCAACTTCTCTTGAAATCAAGAGTGGGGTTTCTTTGAAAACCCATCCACTCTAGCCCTCTCTCTTTTTAATCCCAGCCAAACACAATCTTCATATCACATACACACATGATTCCCAACATAAGCTCAAAACATAGATGAAACAAATCTCATACATACATGATGATTCAGAACATAAGCTAAAACAAACATAACCCTATGCTCATACTCAGATTAGAGAAAACATACACACCAGAGAGAGATATGTTATAGCATTTCAAGGAGGCTGGAGACTGATAGAGTGGTTGTGGGTGGGGAGGAACTTATATATATAGTGGAAGGAGGCTGGTTTAGGTTCTTTTAGGGTTTAGATTTGTCAAGGACACCCATCATTTATATCAGTTACACCACATAAACCCTTTTTGTAGGGGAAGCTATGTGCTACCCAATGCATCAATTCCCTCTCTGTGACACCAATATTTTATTGAAACTTAAATGAGACTACAGAGATGTCCTTCTTATGCATTGCCAAAATCAAAATACCTACAACTCAAAGTATTTAGAAATTTTGATTGATCTTCGAAAAACAACTTATGCATCCAGCTAAAGTTTATGTGTAGCTCATTCAATCTTCAAAAAACAATTACATGTTATTTCTTTATTTCTTTTCACTGCCTCAATTTTGCAATTCATATCACCAAAGTTTAGTCTTTTTTACTAACAAGCAATCCAAATAACGAAAATAAAAATCATAAGTTACTAGTCAATAAACATTGCCGCATACATCCTAGATTTATGAATTTTTATTTTATTTTTTTAAAATGAAAATTTTAGTTTGACTTCAATGGGTTATATAACCCACGATTTGAAACTCTTTCTTTTCTGGAAAAAAAAAATGAAATTTTCGCTCCCATTTCAAGACTACACATTACAATAAATACACTTGCACATATCCTAGTCAAGATTTACAAAAAAAAAATTAGTTTTTAAAATATTAAAATTTTGCTCAATTTCATATGTTATGACCCACGATTTTGAATGATTTCATAATTCTTTTATATATGAGATGGCTTTGATTTTTTCTCTCATTTCAATACCTGACATCACAATAAACTCATCTCATAGATCTAAGTATAGAGTTTCAAAATTTGTTACATTTAAAATAATAAAATATTTCAAAAATTCTATAGTGCCTGGAGTTAGAGCACTGAGTCGTTGGGGGCGGAGATGGTTTTTACCTAAAAATTTAAACGGATTGACGGGGCGTATTTGGGGATCCGTGATCACTGTCGGGGCGGGGACGGATTTGCTCAATCGCTATATTCAATCCACGATTAAAACTACATGAACCGATTGGGACCGGGATCAGGATTAAAACTACATGAACTGATCGTGGATTATAGCCTTTAAATTTTTTGCAAAATCGCTATATTCAAATTTTTTACTCATTCTTTCCATGAATGTTTTTTTATTTCTATCCAAAGCGAATGAGAAAATAATAAACGGGTATGGAAAATAGCAGGAAAATTGTTAAAAAAGAAATATAAAAAAAACTATAAATTTGTTGATTAAAGCCTTTGAAACTTTTGCAAAATCTATAATGTCAGTCAGTCAACGACTCATTATTTCCACTGAACTCTTTATTTCTATCCAAAACATATAAAGAATAATAATGAACACTAAACGAGTATGGAGAATAAGAGTAAAAGCGAAAAAAACGAATAATCTAATAAAACTTCCAAAATCGTGAATTATGCCTTTTCAAAATTTGCAAAATCTCTATATTCAATTTTTTTTTTTTTACTTATTCTTTCTATGAAAGTGTTTATTTCTATCCAAAACAAATGAAAAAATAATAAACAAATTTGGAAAATAGCAAGAAATATCGAAAAAACTACAATTTTGCGAATTATATAGCCTTTGAAATTTTTGCAATATCACTAATTTCAAATTTCGACTCTTTCTTTTCATGGGAGTCTTTATTTCTGTCCAAAACATATAAAGAATGATAAGAAGATTAAACGAGTATGGAGAATAAGAGTAAAAGCAAAAAAACGATTAATCCACGAAGACTTTTGAAATTGTGGATTATAGTTTTAAATTTTAGAAAATCGCTATATTCAATTTTTTACTCATTCTTTCCATGAAAGTGTTTATTTCTATCCAAAACAAATGAAAAATAATAAACGGGCGTGGAGAATATAAGGAAAGACGTTAACAAAAAAATATTGAATAAACTACAAACTTGTGGATTATATAGCCTTTGAAAATTTTTCAAAATTGCTAATTTTAGTTTCCGACTCATTCTTTACATGAAAGTCTTTATTTCTATCTAAAACATAAAGAATAATAGAAGATTAACCGAGTATGGAGAATAAGAATAAAAGCGAAAAAACGAATAATCCAACAAAACTTTCAAATGGTGGATTATATAGCCTTTCCAAAATTTGCCAAATTGCTATATTAAATTTTTTACTCATTTTTTTTCTTCCAAGAAAGTGTTTATTTCCTCCAAGATATCATCTTTTATGAAGATACATATGGTCAAGCATGACTATGTACTGAAAGTGTTCCACACCCTCCAAATACTCTTTATCTAAGCATTAAGTGGGGTATAATTCGAGACAGAAAATTCATTCAGTAACAACATGTAGTAAAACAGTTGAAACAGATGTACACCCATTCATTCAAATACAAATAGTATGATGAGAAAAAAAATTTCATCCAAACAGAAAAATGAACAATTAATTTAGAATACAACACACCTTCTGTATAATCTTGTTGGAGCTTTTCTTTCTCCTTATTCACCCTACTAAGAGACGAAGAAAACTCTATGCATGCATCTGCTTTCCATTTCTTCTAACCTTTGGTTTTTGGCATCGATTTCCCTTGCCATTCGATGTTATTGTTAACCAAATACAAGAGTAGTGTCTTGAACCTGATGAAGGCTCTCATGTCATGTCCAAGTAATACAAATTATCCCCACCAATTCACAAGTTGTACATGTATCCCAATTTTTATTTTATCAAATACAGAAAAGTGAAAAAACAAAGTAAATCAGTATCAGTAATCTTCCAACATATCCATAAACCTCCTAAGTACCAATAAATACCCACAGCTTCTTCAAAAATGGCTATCCTTTTTCAATTTATTTGTGTCAACAAATTTTTGATAGCAATATTTTAAGTATGTGGATTGCACGCCTTTGTTGCCTTGTAGAAAATTGTATTGAACATTCACCAAGCACAAGAAGCTGATCTAAAGGGTTGAAAAATCCAAACAATCACTTAATCAAAACTCAACTGAATGCAGTATTTCACTTCAAACATTGTACCAAATGGAGGATGTTTGTCATTATCAATTCAAACATCATACACATCTGGGTGACAGGGTGAGTGAGCTCTTGAGACCCTGCAATAAACACTTGAGGGAAGAAAACCCAATGTATCAATGTTTGAAACGCTGCACATTAATAGGGAGAGCCTGCTTTCTGACATTCATATAATAGCAGAACACAGCACATTATCAATCTTAGAAGACAAACATATAAATAGGGCGCAACTGCCTTCTGACATTAAGTAGATGCATATGCACGTAAACTAGCAAGTATCAGATGCAAATATTCAACTTTACTAACGACCTATAGGTAATTCCAACAATAATAGCAAGTATCCAAATGTTCAACTTTGCTGACCGCCTATGCTCTTAATTCAAAACATTGTGTTTCTGTAATTTCAATCCTCCAGGATGTAGTTCAAGAAAACCTTTAATGTGCATACTTCCAGCAACAACAAAAAAGAAGTAGCCAATCCACTGCTATCACTAATCTGCTGAATATATGATTAGACTGCCAAAAAGGAACTATTGTTATCATCACTGACATATCACTCTTGCGGTCGATCCGCATAAAAACCTACTCTTTTCAAACTATCCACCTGACCATGTATAAGGAAATGCTGGAAGGGAGGAGCCAAGATTAGGTAACTCCACGTACTTCGCCTCAAGCACTGCTCCCCATTCTTTCCTGGAATCAGAAAATCAATGTAAAGGTTGTGCCCGGTATTCATTGAAAAAGTACAATTTGCAAAAAGAGTAAAA
Source organism: Berberis vulgaris (assembly GCA_963556465.1). NCBI lineage: Eukaryota > Viridiplantae > Streptophyta > Magnoliopsida > Ranunculales > Berberidaceae > Berberis > Berberis vulgaris. The sequence continues at coordinate 894,226 of OY747133.1, forward strand.
CTGGATAATGGGCTAAATGTATAAAGACTTTTACGTAGAAAGTGGAAATGAGAGGAGATGGAAGTTCATAAATTAGTTAAATATCAGTGTGTCAACTGCAAGAAATTTCATGAGTTTTAGCACCCACCTGTTTCATTGTAAAAGCTAAAAGCTAGAGTATTAACGTGGAAATAAAAGAATATAACAAGAAAGTAGAAAGCGGAAATAAACACGATGAATGGTCAAGAGGATCAACCAACAAACTGAATTGAAGTAAAGCTAGTATATAGTTCGGCAACATTGATATATCACAACAAACTGAATTGAAGTAAAGCTAGTATATATGGTCCATGATTTATCCAACTTGGAAGGATCCCCTTTGCTAACACAAAACCCCTAAAAGCACTGTTCTTTTACTCTCACAACCAGCAAACTTTTTTCAAATATACAAGTGTATAAAATATGTTTTTCTTTTTCCCAAGAGATTCAATATTATTAAGCAATCTCTAATATAGTACCAGGGAAATGGGCCTTAAACATCAAAGCACAAGAATCGTCCCAAAATTAACAAAAGGAGAGAGAGATGGAGGGATAAGTTGCAGAAAATATTTTCAGAAAAAAGAAATGGAAGTAAAATTCCATTGAACGATCTATGAACATTTTGTACAAACCTCCACTAAGTCTTCTTGCGCTTGCAAACCTTCCATTGCTTCAGAATATGACTAACACCCTCCTTTAGAGTGGCTTTCCTTGCCTCTCTGAAGTTCCACAATTCCGGTATAATGTACCTCCCACTTGCATTATACTCATTCATCTCCTTCAAGGCCGAAACAACAGCGTTGCAGACCTCATTGCCCCAGTCTTTCTTTAGGCTACTTAATTTTTCGTCATCCTCATTAATTACTTCCTGCATGAAACCACCATTCCATATAATCAAAATAAGGTAAATGAAATAAAATAAAACTAAAATATATAAGCATCAAAGCTGTTGTCATGTGAGTAAAAACAAAAGGAAAAGAACAGAACAAATGGAATTATATTATCACAGATTCCGTGCACATATAACATATTGCGTTCACGGGTGAGAATCCACCTCACCACACACACATTGAATTTAGAGAGAATACATCTAAAGAGAGAATTTGACATGTCGCTAAAACATTCTGACATGCATCAATGAATTTACCATAGACATGTATGAGAAGGCCATATAAACTGAACCGCCAGTTAAGACTCAAGATCTAATGGACAATATGTCTAAAGCTTAATGAAACTCTGGAATGAAGCGTACACAGGCTGCTATAGGTAATTTTGGAGAACGTGGCTAAACTCCATCTCATGTAATTCGCCCATAATCATGAACAAGTGTTTGCAAACGTGAAAACACATACACATGGATATAGAAGTGGTATGGAGGACATATGGGCAACAGAAAAAGAGTGTGTACCTTATGATCATTGTTGACTGGAATGACTTTGAAAGGATGCCATTCTGGGTCTCTGAGATAATCCTCCCATAGTGAGCAAAGTTCTAGAGTTTTCACTTCCGCTTCATCACCAGAGTACTTTCTCTTGCCGACTTCCTCAAACGGCTTAGAATCGAGCTCTCCCATTCTCTTAACTCCAATTATAACACGTGAAGACGTGTTCATTTCTATCAGACCCTATGGACCAGGCAAAGTATTTCAGTCACCAATATTCAGGGCATCATCAAGGATGCAACATAAGATAAATAACATAAACATTGAAAACTTATAATTCCGTTGAAGACTTGAACCACTATATCTGCAAGTCACAAAAAAATTGCTAGAGATTTTCATTCAACAACCTAGCATATTTAAAACATGTAAAAACATGCTATGCAAAATTTAACATCACAATTCAAAAACAATAGAGCATGCCATCCCATAGAGGCTGCTTGGTATGAAGGTTTGCCCCATTGGACATCCAGAACACTGAGATCCTTCTTAGCTCTACAGCAAAGGAAATAATCTTACATTAATCAACTCTTTGCGAGCCTCTTGCAACTCGTCGTTACTCTTCCGCTCCTTCACTATAAGTGTTTGGTTCAGAGCTTCCAAGTCTTCCAGTTCCTCTTCCTTCTCTTTCAAACTTCCCATCATTTCTTCTACTTTTTGCTTGACTTCAACGTCCTCATCACCGCCCATGTGCTTCATCACATTCAAGTTCCCTTTCAAACGCTGAATTTCCAATTCCAGTGCTTGTTTGGCATCCAATTGTTTTTCTAATTGAAGAATTCTTTTATGAAGCTCTTCTTTTTCTCTCTGTAAGCAACAATAATAAATTATTATAGTGAAACTGAATATATTAATTTGCTGATAAATTTTTTATCCATAAGGTTATAATAATACTAAGAGGCCAAACTGGATAGAAAGCAATAAATAACAGGAAATGTGCATGATCATCATGTCAAATGTCCTACAAGAGCAAGCACAGCTAGCAGTAAATGGAAATGATATCATAAGCTAATAACAAGAAACACACCTTTTGATCCTTAGCAAGCTTTAATACATTCTGATCAGCCTTCTCTTGCTCCCGACTTGCCATTTGAAGAGAACTATTTCTCATTTCATTCTGAACAAGGAGGAAAATAATGTTATCACCTTCAATGACTAATTTCATTTTTATCTTAAATATATTTGCCGACTGCCTAACTGCACTGGCACAAGATATTGAATAGCTTCATACTTTTTAGAGACCGAAAATAAAATTGTATGTAAAAGTTGAAGGGAAAGAAAGTGTCCATGTTATTGAGCTAAAAATATATTTCCATCTTAGCTTAATAAGATTTTTTATAGTTACATTGGTTTCTGCCTCAGCAGCAGTGCATCCATAATCTCCTTAGGACCACTAAACACTATGATATATATAACCGCCACTTGCTTCTTATGAAATGCAAGGTGAAAGTAGTGTACTCTTCTGCAGAATTAAAAAAAACTTGCATACTTGTTCATGAGATCCTAGCCATCAAACCATACTATTGATACCATAAATGGCAAAGGAAGTAAATATACCATAACCCTGACTAGCATTTCAGGCAGATCAGCTTTGACTCAGAAGATATCCAAGGGAGTCGACCCATCCGTTGTTGTATGTGAACTTCCCTATGGGCACAACTTGTGCGATAGGTATGCAAAAATGGATTGTCCCATCCATCAACTTTGTTGGAGAGTTATCCACACACACACATATAGGATCCTTGTACATATCTCTATGTATTAATGTATCTATATATAGAAGTACAATTGGAAAAACAACTGATTAGGACGATCAATAAGAGCTAAGAGTCTAGCACATTCATGAATTATGTTCAAGAAGGCTTTGATAATATCATATTCAGTCAGAAGCACACAAAAAAAAAGGAGGAAACTGCTAGATGTGAGGAAATTATTGAATCAAATAATAACAACATTTTATTTTTTATTTAATTTAAAGAAGACGGAGACTAGATCATTAGAAACTACAAAACAAGTAATAGTTGAGTGATATGCATCAACACGAGAAAAGATTCAACTCTGTTCTCAATCTGTGAGAACAATAAGAAACCTTACTATATTCTAGAAACTGATAATGTCAATTTGACATCCTAGACTGCAGCGAAAAATATTTTGCAAAGAAAATGCAGATTACTACTCCACCTTTCTCCAAAACTACAGGTTGGTCACAACTCACTACCATTTCAAATCAGATAATGAATCAGGTGGTTCTAGAATCAAAATAAAGACTCTCGGGTATTGACAACTACAGCAATGGTTGACATCCCTCAGAGATGCTTTAAAAATAAATAAGGGCATGCTACCTTTTTCTTCTCCTCAATGAGCTTCCTACTCTCTGTTTCATTCATAGCCTCACGCTTCTCCAGTTCCTTACTACGCAACTCAAGCTCTTTCCTTTGATCAACCAAATCTGATTTAAGTTTTTCATGCTCATTAAATATCTTCTTGAAGTGTTCCTGTGCAGTGAGCTGCATCTTTTTTATCTCTGAAAAAAGAAAGGCGAGAACAAAGTTATAAAAAAAAATATCTATGAAATTATATGGAATCATTATGAAAACAAGCATAATTGACAATGCATATTATAAACTAATCTACATCAGACATACCTTCATTATATGACTGGTGCAGTTTATCATTCTGATCCATCAAGCTTCTGAGAGACATATTGGTCTCATTGTATTTGCACTCAATTTCTTTGATATGTTTGTTCTTCACTTCGATGACATTTGAGAGATTCGATACCAGCTTGGATGTTTTGCGCTCTTCTTCAGCAACAATCTCTGCAATGGTTTTCAAATCGCCATTCTTACTCAGATGTTCAGAGATAATGCCTCCCGCCTTGTAGTCATCTTCCCGTGCCACCCAGCCATAGAGGTTAGGCCCTAGTTGGCTCCTGCTTCTCCAATCTATCTTCCCCTGATGTTTAGCTTCAAAGTGTTTCTCAAATGACATCGCATTGTGGAATCCAGGCCAGTCTTTCTTAAACTCCACTATCGCATTTCCAGAGTGTCCCCTGTAATTCCACAATGGATGAACCCTAACCGGATTAAACCCTTGCCTAGTTAACTGATCTCTGAGCTTTGAGCCACTCTCTCCCACAAATCTTCCACCCTTCCTTTCGGTAGGAAGATTAACAACAATACCCACCCAGGGATATACAAAAACCTCAGCACGGTCATGGTCTCTCTCTGCAGGGGGTTCACTCTCTAGAGCATCATCAGATAGATCCTTCAGTGGTGCTAGTTCATTTTCCAAATATTTTGCCAATGCCAAATGATTAGCTTTCTGCTTTAAGCTCCTATTATGTGAACCATTGCCCACTGTCGAAGCATGCTGAAGAATTTCATGGTATCGAAATTCACTCTTCTTCTTCCCCAAGCAAAATGGGCATCTGAATTTCTCATCTGAAATTTTCACATCATTCCCTTTCTGAAGTTCTTCATAGTACTTTTCCACGTAATCTTCAATGTCAGACTCACTAAAATCAGTATCTTCCTCTGAACTATTAGCCATATCAATGCGCATACTACAAAATAAAAATAACAAATCACACACCATATATATGTGATATTAACTAAGCTGTGAAGCACAAATTAAAAGACCAAAAGGAAGAACACAAGTCCTTGTATAGGTAATAAGGGGATCTTAAATGATACAAAACATCAAAAACATACAAAACCGAATAACTTAGGTATATCTAAATGCACTTTCTGAAGTATGCCCAAACATGAACATCAAAACAATAAAAACAGAATCTAGTATCACGGGGTTCGAAATCCATGGTCTTCTGTAATACAGATTATAGAACTAAAAATGCATCCTCTGATTGGTTTCTGGTTAGAAGTTGCTAAAATGATTACTGTTTTTGGACCAAATCGAAACAAGAACATCAAAGCAACCAAACTGTCTACAATAGTTGAAAAAGCAACAAACAGAGTGAATAACCCCTATAGAATATGATCAGAACTACCCATAGAAACACTGAAAGTTGTTCATAGATGACATATGGAGAAATTTTGAAGTAAACAGAGTGAAAGTAAGTTGATGATGGAATAACAATCACACACCATACATATTCAACTAAGTTGTTCAACACCATTCCAAGCACTGTAATGACCAAAAAGCGAATAAATTATCAATCAATCGAATTATCTTTTCTCCAAATTATCATCATCTTATACAATATTTCCTAAATTATTCTCCTTCTACGATTGAATTCTCCCATTTCTTCTATTCTCCCTTCGAGATCTCCAAATCTCCTTCTTCTTTTCAACATTCGTTGCGCCAACAACTCAAATAATTACAACCATCCATCCAAATCCATGAATCTGGATAAAATGTACAAACACAGTAACCTAGATGCATCTATTAAGCTCTTTCATTACTACAAAAAACACGGAAAAGGGTAAAAATAGAGTAAACAAACCCTAATATGTATACACCGAACGCAAGTTGATTCTTCGAAATCTCTGAAACTTACTAAATCAAACAAAATAGTGAAAATCTAAAAAAAACCCAATAACCTAAATGCAACTAGATCAAACAAAGAACATCGAAATAATCCAATCAGAACCAACAATGGTATCGGCTAAAGTTGTTCCTAGGTGACATTTTAGGAAAATTTTGAAGAAAACAGAGTGAACCCAAGTTGATAATTGAAGTTTCTTACAAACCCAGACTAATTACTGGGCAAAACTGAGTTGATTATTCAAATCTCAAACAAATAACCTCTACAGGCGATGAACTCTATTGATGAACCTTCAAACACTATGGTTTAACAGACAATCCTTCAGAGAGAGACAGAAATGGAGGTCTCCTAAACCCTACATTACACGAATCTTAAAAAAAACTAAAAACCCATAGTAAAGAAAACCCTATAACATACAATCTAATCATACCCAAACCATAGAATAACTGGAACAATCCTTCAGAGAGACAAAAATGGAGGTCTCATAAACCCTGCATTACACAAATTTTCAAAAAAACTAAAAACCAGTATTAATAAAACCCTAAAACATACAATCTAATCATACCCAAACCATAGAATAACTGGAATCTTAGATGAAATTTGAGTTACAGAGAAAACAGAGAGCAAAAGCAAGTTGAAGATGAACAAAGATTCTACAGAACCAATACGGAGATTTCAAGCGAGTGGGTTCTTCAAGCCTCTACTGCAAACACACAATCGATGAACTTCACCTCGCTGATGAACCTTGGATCAACCACTAGGGTTTAACAACCAAAAAACCGCTCAGAGAGACAGAAATGGACTCAGACGGCTCAAAACGCAGAAATGTGGAGCGATCGAGAGAGGGGGTTTAGCGTTTTTATGAGGAGAGAAATGGGGTTTGCTTGGAGAGGAAGTTTAGGGCTTTTAGAGACAGATAGAGAGGGTGAAAAGCAGAGCAGAGAAGAGAAAACAGAACAAAAAGAGAGACAGAGAGGCAAAAATGGGAGAGAGAGAGAGAGAGAGCATGAATAAAGTGGGACCGTATTGTGTATGAGGATGACAGATGGCGAAGACTACTGAGACCAAATGTCCAAAAACCGACCGCTCTGCTTAATGTGGGTCGTCGATGGGGTTCTAGAGATGTACTCTAGCTAGGATGGATGGGTGGCTGTGATGTGATGTGGTTGAATACTCATAGAAGTTTTTTCGGTAGAGAGCCCACCGATGTATCGATACATATTTGTGATTTCTATCGGTTTTTGGTAGAGAATGAGATGTTGCACGAAGGAAAGAATATTACATTTTTGTGATCGAAAATGCTAGGAAATCATGTTTTTGCAACTGAGTTTTGTAATCATGGTGACATGGTGTGATCTTGAAAGAATGATGAAATCTTTAAAGTGTTTATGCATATCTTGAGGTTGTAAAAAACTCTTCTAATAATGTCACATCATCCTGATTATAAAACCTATTTGCAAAACCTGATTTCTTAGCCTCACTATTCTATGATTTATCGATGATGGTTAATAGACTATAATTTAAAAATAAAAATTAAAAGTAATAGCAAACTTTTGGTCTATAATTTATAGACTACAATGAAACTGGTTGGCATATGGTAAGAGCAATGGTGGTGTTGGGATTAAAAGTATATTAGAATATTGACTTCCCATTATCAAGCAACCACAAGTGTGTTTTAGTAAATTTGTGCTCAAATTAGAAATGAATTGGACAAATTGCACATGTTCATCGTTACTGAATTAGACACAAATCGTCAAATAGATATTCAAAGAAAATAAATAGAAATCAATCTACCTGTGTGCTTGTGTTAGGAGCAAAGATGGAATTGAAACGCACCGATTGCAAGTCTCATTAGAATGTTGACTTCTCGCTATCAAGCATCCATCCTTCTACCAACCCAACATCGATATCTTTTAACCTTGTATTTCTCTTTCTTTCGTTACTTTTTTGTGATATTTGTTAATAACCCGCTGGAAAACTTGTTAAGAACATGTACATTTAAATGTAATTTGGCAATAACATTTCATGTTTTTCACAACGGGCTAGAAGTACGTGACACCAAACAATTGGTGCTTCACAATTATTGCATTCATGTTTACAACATCTTCCATTTCATTTTATTTTTTTTTTCTTTTCGAAAATATGGCTCTGAGCTTTTAGTTTGTCAGAAAAAAGGGGATGGTCCGAGTGGATTTGGGCGGGGCAAGACAATCAAAAGAGTTATGCACATGTAAAAATGTTATACATGTCTAGCTTAAAGGACTACTCAAATAGTATAAAACTGGTTATTTGCCATCTAAAAAATACTTTTGATTCTTTTTTTTTTAAAGGTTTTGTGGAATGACCCACCGAAGTACACTCTCCATCAATCTCAAATTGGTCCACCTTTTTTATCTTGAGGTCAATGTCTCCATTGAAAATGCTCTAAGCATATGTGACTTGAATATGAAACTCAAATTCTCCTAATCTAGTGGAGGATCATCAATGACGGATGACATATAAGCGTTAAAGCTTAACAACCAAAACATGCATTATAAATGGCTTAGTGATAGGACCGAAATCAAAATTCATTGGATTAAGCTTTTATAGGCACGACTGCTTAGCTTGAACCAATGGAAACCAATGGGCGGTGATACAGTTCTAATTCTAATGGTTCAAAATTTGAACCAAATATTGAATTCTCAATTCAATTTCGAGTTTTGGTGGAAGAAATCATCTCGGTTCCAGTTCGCTTTTCGATCTTGGTATTTTGTTCCAAATCTAAATCGAATATATACATAAGTAAAACTTTAAATTATATATATATATCACCTCGACTCCAAAAACCATAAACGGTTCACTGTTTGGTTTTTATTCCTTAAAAAAAAATTAGGGTTGGGCAAGAATCCTGGTCCGACCTGGGATCGATATGGTTTCAAACTGTTTCAACCCATGTCAAAACATTTTATGCTATTTTTCATTACAATCCTGATCCCGAACAAGTTGAAATTGGGACAAAACCAATTCTAGAAATGTAGTCCCGATCCATCCTAGACCGTCTCGGTTCCATTACTAGGGCTGTTCATTGTTCGGTTTTAATTCCTTAAAAAGAAATTAGGGCTGGGCAAAAATCCCGATCCGACCTTGGATCAATATGGTTTCGAATTGTTTCAACCCATGTCAAAACATTTTCTGCTATTTTCATCCCGGTTCTAGTCCCGAACAAGTTGAAATTGGGACGAAATCGGTTCCAGAAATGCAATCCCTATCCATCATAGACCGTCTCGGTTCCGCTACTAGGGTTGTTCACTGTTCGATTTTAAATCCTTAAAAAATTAGGGTTGGGCAAGAATTCCGATCCGACCTGGGATTGATCAAATTGTTTCAACCCACGTCAAAACATTTTTTGCTATTTTCATCCCGATCCTGATCCTGAACAAGTTAAAATTGGGATGAAACCGATTCCAGAAATGCAGTCCTGATCCATCATAGACCGTCTCGATTCCACTACTAGCCACCGCCATCACCATCACCATCCAACAGTCGAAAGCCTTCCCCGTTTCATAATCGTTCACACCACACTCGACCACCAGTACCAGTACCAGTACCAGTACCAGTACCCACCACTATCATCATTGATAACAGTAAGAAGTTTTCCTCCAATCTCGAACCGTTTCAGAACGTGCCGACCCCTACAAAATTTCATTTTAGTTTCGGTCACACCGAACCGAACCCGTTGCCATTCCCTAGGCCTTTTGCAACAATTTTGGGCTCCAATCAACTTGAAGCCCACCACCACCTCAAACTTCGATCAAGGTCTTTCTTTCGTTTCAGAGAGATCTCACTCGTAAGCTAAAACCCTTCTTCGCCCTCTCCTCTCTCTATCTCTATCTCTCACTGGGCAACAACAATGGCGGCCTTCGAGCTCCTCCTCTCTCACGCTCGTCGCCAGTCACTACTCCTCCTCCGGTCAACCTCCTCTTCATCTCTCCACTCTTCTCAATCCCGCCACCTCACCTCATCCTCTCCACTTCTAGGGTTCCAATGCCTCTTCTCCACTTCTGACTCTCCATCCGAAGATCAAGATCCACTTAAACCTCCACTCATCAAAACTGTCTCCTATCCTGTCAAACCTAAAGATCCCGAAACCTCCACCAAACCTGAACACCAATCAGAGTTTCGAAGACCTCGCGAGGAACGGAGACCACGAGAGAACACGAGAGACAACAACATGAACATGAGACAAGAATCACAGGAAGCAGAGACACAGACAGAGACGAATGCAGAACCACCGAGGAGTTCTTGGAGTAGAGAGGACGCGAGGTACATGAAGGACGTGCCGATTATTACGCCGGTGTCGTATCCGGTCAAAGTGGCGCCGCTGCCGGAGGATGACGTGGCAGTTAAGAAGGAGCAGGAGGAGGAGGAGGAGAAGAGTAGGAGAGAGAATGAGCAGCTGGAGAAGGAGAGGAGGAGGATTGAAATGGATGCGAGGTTGAAGAGGAGTTTGAGGCTTGAAGAGGAGAAGAGTCTGCCGTTTCCAACGCTGATTAAGGTCGAGAAGAAGAAGTCTAAGGTCCCTTTTGATTTGCAGGACGCTCTTAGGGAAGTCAAGGTCAGTGTAATTGTTGATTCTTCAAAGCAATTCATGAGTTTAATAGTCTAATTGTTGCATCTTTGTTGGTGAATTATGCTCGTTCTTGTGTAGTTCGAAACCTTTTATTTCCCGTTACACAATTGCTAATGATATGAAATAAATATTTACTATTTAGTAATTTCTTTTTATATTGGCCTATAATATTTTGTTAGTTTATTCTATCTCAATTGTGTCAAGTCATCAAAAGGCTAATACCAATGGCTATTAGTACAATAGTTGTTCAACTAGCTAAGCACAGTTGTAGTCTTTGATAATTCATTTCTAATAATTGTTCAGGCCAATGCAAAATGTGACTTTGGTGAAACCGTTGAAGCACATGTTGGTTTGGCTGTTGATCCACGTCGAGGTGACCAGGTACATTGTTCTGACTGCATTTTTGGAGTCTAGATATTTTGTAATTCTTACTCCTTGCATTACTCATCTCCTGTTATCATACATTATCAAGAATTAAGTACTATTAACTTGGAGCTTCTCCAGTTTGGTGCATTTTACACGTCTGAATTTTTCAATGGAAATCTAAAAATGGTTTTCCACTGGTTGGTGTAAGTGGTTATTTTGGGTGGGAAGGAGGGTACCTCATAATTTCTGGAATCTCAATTGCAGATGGTGCGTGGTGCTGCAACCCTTCCTCATGGCACCGGAAAGGTAGCAATGACCATCTTTTCAGTTTCTGCTTGCAATGATTTGTTTGCAATAACTGATGAGGTTTGTGATCTATTTTCTTTTTCTGTATTTTCATAATCAGGTAGTCAGGGTTGCTGTCTTTGCTGAGGGGGAAGTTGCAGAAGTAGCCAGGGCTGCAGGAGCTGATGTTGTTGGTGCAGATGAGCTTATTGAGGAAATTAGGAAGGGTAAGTGCTACTTTATGTTTTATTTCATAGCAGCTGAGTGCCTTACCAATTCTAGATGTAGAGATTAAAGTTTATATACCAAGAATTTTTTAAGCCCTTGTGCGAGCCAAAGAAAAAACAAAAAAAATGAAGTTCCCACCATCTTATTGGTTTCATGTTGGTTCAAGTTTATGGGTTACCATCTAGCCATCCCTTGCTGTTTGTCAGGTTGTGCAATATATAACTGAAAAACATGTTACATACTTATTGTTGGTTCTCATTAAAATTAGGACTGTAATGGCTTGGGTCATATTACAAGCTTATTGTTGCTATTTTGGTTTTCGTTAAGAGGAGGACATAATGGGTTTGGTCACGTCAGCTTCATGTCAGATCGTAACTATGCACTTCAAACGGAAAAGGAAAACAGATCCATAGCGTGATATAACAGAATATTTTGTTAAATATATTTTTAATATCCCCACAAAGTAATGATGTATTATAGAGATAAAACAAGTAAATCATGTTCATAACATTAAATTCAAAAACATCAAGATATTAATTATAAACATTTTTCCTTCGCATGAGAGTGAGATCGCAATATAGAGTGCGATCGACTCTTCGTCTTCTTCCCTTCTTCTCTCGTTTTCTGTCAATTGGCAAGGTCTGGTTCTCTGTCGATCGGCGACGGCGAGCTCTGGTCTTTCTTCTTCGATCAAGAATGAAATAGGCGATTTTTTTTTATATATTACAACAAAAAGTTAAAACGGTGTTATTGAAAAAAAAATTATCTCAATAACGACAATATAACCGCGTTATATCGGAGCTGTGATACAAAAACCTATAATCTCATAACGTAACGGCTCACCCCCGTTAAGCGTTATATTGGCATTATAATGTTGTTTTAACTGCACAAGATAGTAAAAAGTTGACGGGTCAATGATTGACAGTCTGACACATTAAAAGTACCTGTTTACTTATTTAAGTCACCGCATTTGTATGCCAAAGATAGATTTGTTGAGTCTCTTGAACGAGAGGGAGTTTATAACCCAGTGTATTTGCTCCATCATCGAACTTGATTGGATTATTCAATTCTTTGAATATTAAAAAATTTAAAATATCACAGGACTGGCTGGGTTGAGTTGTGTCAAATTGATTAATTGGATTCCAAACTGTTCACATAAACAGATTGACACTAGACCCTGGAAGCTATGACCGAGACCCATTTATCGCAAGTTGGTCTCACTGTTGGGTTCATTGGTCTGGATCAAGTTGCCACCCGTATTGTAACATCTTGGTCTATCTGGCATCCACAGTAAAATATATAGTTCTGCATTTTCTCTTCATTATCCTTTAAGATAAATCAATTCTTCAATAAGCATTTTTATAAACTAGAGGCACTTGACAATGTGCAGGAGGTGGAAAGCTCAACTTTGACAAATGTATATCAACCCCTTTGTTCATGCCTCGTCTTGGAAAGGTCTGGATTGTTATTGTATTATGTTTTGTTATGCAAATAAGGCTTTTAACTTACAAAAGTTCTTATTTCCCTTTGCCAGATAGCAAGAATTCTTGGACCTCGTGGTTTGATGCCGAACCCAAAGGTAAATCCTCCGATGGTTCTTATTGGTTGCTTTGAAGTTCGTGTTCTTAGCATTTTCTCTTGGGCTTGATTGTTTTATGATATCATATAGCTAGGTTCCGTGACCAGTGATGTTGCTGGAGCAGTGCGTGAGGCAAAACAGGGTCGAATTGATTTCAAAATTGACAAAACTGCCATTGTTCATGTAGGCCTTGGAAAGGTATACTAGTTTTTATCTTAAATTTGTAGGAACTGTTTGAAGTTATTTCTAGTATTTGCTGATCTGAATCAAGTTCAACTAGCAGTTTAACATATTAGGCTTGATTAGGTCACTACTAGACCATGGCTTTAATACATTAAGTGTTCTCATAATGCAGGTGAATTTCTCAGAGGAGGCTCTACGTGAAAATATTTGTGCCTTCGTTCATGCTTTATTGGTTGCAAAACCCGTGGGCTTAAAGAAGAGTAAGCTAACTCTAGTTTTGCTTATTGAGTTATTTCCAACAAAATGCTATGTGCAGTTTACTCAAACAATACAGTCATTCATGAATTTGTCTCTAAAAGAAATAATGTGTAATTAGCTGTGTCATTCCTACTTATAACTGATTCTGTTCTGTGCAGCTTCCAAATATGCTGGGTATGTCAAGTCCTTCTCACTGGCTAGCACGGTAAGCTCATAACGATACCACTACTCGTAATCATGAACACATATTTTTTTCAAAGATTGAAAATATCAATAGCAGATAGACCTTTTGACTGTTATGATCTTTTCCTCCCACTAAGAAAATAATTGTCCTCATTAATAAATAAATAAGGTTGAAGATTATCTTTGACCTCAAAATAGGTAAAGTTTATACATTGTTCTTGATCGATTTTGTTTCTTTTCAAGCATTCTCAGCCTAAATTCTTATATTTAGGCCAATAATTTGATATAGGAAATTGCCATTTTTTCTGTTTGTTGGACTGACATGTGGTGTTATTCATGTATATATTTATAATTTGCCTCATTGATCTCTACTTGCAGATGGGTCCTGGTTTCCCTGTTTCACTACAATCCCTAACCAAGGCAGCAGAAGACTACATCAAATTGCAAGTCAAATAATAAAATCTCCCAACTGACTGCAAATGCAGTTTTCATCCTTTCTGATGAAGCAGGGATCATTGAGCTGTGTATCTATAATTTGATTCTGCACATGATTGCGATCCTGATAAACATATCTAGGAATCATCCTCCTGTGTTGTTCTCCGTCATTCAGGACATGGTTGAGAACAGAGAAAAAATTTGCTTTGCAGGGAGCTTAAGGGTTAACACCCGCGGTGAGGATATTTTGGTTTTGGTTAGCAATTGAAGCTGGTTGTTCCTTTTTCAACTGCATGTGAAAGTAATAATTTATACAAGTTCATAGCGTTCATTTTTTCCCCTCAATTATTTTATATCAGATGCTAATGATTTCAACCCTATTTGCATAATTGATATTTGTAGAAATAGAGTACAGAACGACTTTAATGTAGAAAAAGCAGGAAGCCAGACTCAGAAAAAACGAAGTGATGTCCAATGATTAAGCGTCAAGGCTTCAGAAGGCTTCAGAATTCCTTTGAAGGAATTCGGGGTTCTAATGTTGTCTCATTCCAATCTTGACATGTTATCTGGTGAAATGGAGACACTAGTGAAGATTGTCAAAGAGGCTGGTCAGGCATCTTTGTCAAAGATTCAAAACCTTGATACCAACAGGAGCTTTCAATTTTTTTAACAGTGTTCTTCAGACTAGCTCGTTTTAGCGAGCTAGTCATCTTGGTTTATTCACCATATCCATTAAGAAACTTATTACCCTTATATTGAGCCTAGGTACTGTGTTATTATGTGGGTGTGACCGCTCATCCCCCTTGAGAAGTGTGCCTGCGTCCTTGAGATGCGTGCCTGCGCCTTTGAGATCTGCACCTGTGCTCTTGAGATGTGCAGCTTCGCAAATCTCGAGGGGGATGAGTGGTAAAACCCCACCCCTTTGCCCCTTTCCTCGACGCCTAGAAGGGCTGATCAGGTTTAGATTCTCTGAATGCGACTTTGGAACAAAATTCGTACTACATGATGAGACTCGTTGATTTTTTAAGAGTGTAGATGTTGACATAGTTTGAAGAATACCGTAACTTGGGATTCTTTCCAAGTCCAGAGGTAACTTGGGATTGGTTTTCAAATCCAAAATTTCACTCTAATTAAAGCACTTTGTATCTTATCCAATCTCAACATCAAGCATGCCTAATTATATTGAGACAGTTTGTTAAAGTTTTTCTTGGATCCAAATATACACTGTTAGAGTTAGTGTTGAGCAGTGAAGTGTTTGCCCATTGGCAACCTTGACAACCATGGGGGGTGTAGGAGTGGTAGGCCAAGAGGTAAGTTTGATGATGCGAGGATCTAGGAAGGAGTGAGTACTCCCAGTGTCCACCAAAATCGTAACAGGAACCTTTTTAACTAGACCACGAAGGAGAATGGTGTTGGAGGAATGGCAGCCATGAATGGCATTAATGGACAACTCCATATCAGGGGAGTGATCCTCGATGGTGTGCTCGTCAGGGTCAGCCAGGATGGGGTCTGAATCAGGGTCCTCACCATCAGTAGTCAAGAGGAATAGCTGCTGTCTTTTGCAGCGATGGCCTGGCTTGTACATTTCATCGCAGTTGTAGCAGAGTCCCTGCTCTCTGCGCAACCGCATCTGGGCAGGGGTGAGTCTTTTGATGGGGGGAGTGGGTGGGTGTGGATGCAATCTCACAGGGGGTGGAGTAGGGGTGACAGAGGGAGGAGTAGAGTGCAACAAATGTGAGCTGGGAAGTGGTGGGATGTTGTTGGTGGTATGAGATGTTGTTGGGTAAGATTTGAAGGCTGAATATGAAGGTTTGATGGAATTAGGTCTGAGTGAGGAGCAGACTTCCTGCATTCTTGCAAGGGATAAAGCTTGTGGGATGGACGTAGGTTGGAACATTTGAATCCGAGCTTTGATATGGGGTTTCAAGCCGCTCAAGAAACTAAGGACAAAATATTGTTCATCCAAGTGTGGATTATGGAGGACCATCCAGGATTTCAACTCCTCAAATTTGTCGTAGTAACTCTCAACTGAATCACTTTGTTGAAGTTTATTGAAAACATCAACATAGTTATCAGAAATTGGATCCTCAAATCGCAGGCAAACATCAGCAGCTAGTTGTGACCAGCGAACATTCGTTTTTCCCACTTGGTAATCCAAATACCACACATCCGCCTTGCCATCGAGGTGGATTGATGCAATTGCTACCTTGTTGTCCTCGGCAATGTTATGAAGCTGGAAATAACGTTCACACTTCTTAATCCATGAGCGCGGACTGACCCCATCGAAGTGTGGAAAATCTACTTTGGGAAATTTAAAATAGCTGCCATGGTCACTAATTGGAGGTGTTGGTTGTTGTAACGCCTGTGAGGAATGATCAGTGATGTGAGAACTGCTCTCACCAAGAGAGGGATTGGTTGAGGCACCAGGTCGAATACCTTGTTGCTGCATCATATGAACCAGTTGCTCGAACCTTGCATCAATGTGATGCCGCAGCTCCTCGCTGTTCTTTACTTGCACAGCTACCTCCTTCCTTAATGATTCCAATTGATCCCTTGTCTCTCTTATCTGCATCTCTACCTTCTTGTTCCGAGTTTCCATCTGTTCCCCCATGAAACCAGCGCTCTGATACCAAGTGTCAAATGCTTAAGGATTCAAAAACGAAATTAGACAGAATATTGATTGAAAACAAGAAAACAGGGTGAGCAAACAGAGCCTATCCTCATAGAGGCCGTTTTTACATTCAAATTGATTGCCTTCTCTCTTCTCAATCCGATGCTTTATACACAAACCCTAACCCTAAAACAGAAAATGAAAGATGGAGGAGGAGCCACGCGTCCAATGCAGAATCAGCAGTCTGACAGTACCTGACAGTACGAGGGATTTCCAGGCAGAGCACGATAACAGATTTTGAATCATTCAACCAGCCCTACAGCTCTCATGCGTGGTGTGTGAAGGCTCCTCTTCAGACCATCACGTGAATTTCACGTTTCTTAACTAACTTAACTACTTCTGTGATTCATAACTAACTTAACTAATTCTGTGATTTCATAACTAACTTTGTGAATCCCATTTTCAGTTGGGATTTCACGTGAGCAGCACATGCTAACTGCTTTGGTGAAATTCTGCCAGTTAATTGTTGCTCTTCTGCTTCCTTTGTTCCATAGGTCAGGTTTCTTCCTCTTGATCGTGACAGTCTGTAACAGGTAAGAGGGACAGGGCAATTTGTTGGGACCTCCTCACCTCCCCCATCCTTGGTTAATCCATTTCCCTGCTATTTTAAGTTTCTATGATTTTGGTCTCTGGTCTGCCACATGATGTGAAAACACTAAACATCTCTTATTGGGTTCTCTCCATATGATCAACACCACTATAAGTATAAGGCATCAAAATTTCATGATGGAAAAACGTGTTTATAATTTTCCTCAGGTTTGGTAAGTAACACAGGCATTAGGACTAATTCAATGTTTTTTGAGGACAACTAATCTTTCACCATTTGCAGTAAGGTATGACCTTAATAGTCAAGGAATGCCATTGTTTTCCCACCTCCAAATTTGAAAAAAAAAAAAACCATTTTTAGATTAGAATCTCCTATAGTAAGACCATTTCAACTTTTCAAATGCTTAACAATTTCCAAATGGCACGATTTTCACCACTAACATCTTTATCGCAAAAAAAACTCCAATCATTACAGGCTCCAACAACAAATTTCCTGTAATTTCTTATGGAGACCTCACAAATATTTGATGAACTTTATCTTTTAACTCCTCCCATCTCAAATGCTGCTAACAGGATTCAATTTTTGAACTTGTAATTTCATCCGCCACAAATCTACAAGATCGTAATGAAGATAAACTAGTAAAGCTAGTGAGTGATTTTTACATTCACCGTGTAATTCAAAATATAACTCCATTTCTCAAACTTTTTCCTCTATATTCTTTTCACATCAAGAACAACAGATCGTTCGTCGTCCACCTTTTCCTATAATTCTTCCCCCAAATTAGAATTAGATTAGAATGACCCTTGTCTAACTGTAGTAACAACACTTTCAAAATTTTACTTGGCCTACCATGGAGTGCTCTGGACTCCACCGATACGATTTAAATTTCAGAACCCTCACAAATACAACTCGTCTGCAGTGGTACACAAAATGATGCATTTAATCTGCACATCTCCAGTGAATGTCTGTCACATCAAACAACTGCTAAACCCAAACGCTCCGATCCAAAACTCTCCATTTTCAAGAACCCCAAACGCTCCAGCTCTCTAGTTAGTTTATCCATTCTCACAAGTTACAACAGCACATGTACTTTGACTTCAGGAGGCCAACTGGATCACCTTTCTCTCAGGCATTTCATCAAACATGTTGTGTGCATAGTAGAAATATCTATTATTTCAATTACCTGACTTACTACCATGAAGTGCTTTCACTTCCCGAAGGAAGATGAAGACGGGGGATTCGTGTCTCGGGTGTCTAAGGTGTCCTGGGCGCGGTCCCTGAGCATGGCGTCGAGCAGTGTCGATGTTAGGAGGTCGGAGTATGAGTCAGAGTACTCCAGAGATTTGTCGGAGACGGCGGTGTTTCATGAGCTGTTGTGCCAGAGGAGGGGGAATGATCTGAGGGTGTTTGGGTTTTCCGAGCTGAGATCGGCTACCAGAGGGTTTAGTCGGGCTTTGATGATTGGAGAAGGTGGGTTTGGGTGTGTTTATAGAGGTGTTGTTGCGGTTTCGGAGGAGTACCCGGAGGAGAAGATGGATGTCGCTGTCAAGCAGCTCAATCGGAGTGGGTTTCAGGCAAGTTTCAGTTTTGTTTTCGCATTTTAGATCGAAAACTTTGAATAGAAATTGAAATTATTAGTATTAGTTCAAGTTCTAACCTTTGCAGGAATTTGTGCTTGTTAATTGATATTATAGTTGGGAAATTTAGGATGAGTTAATGTTATTTTTACAATTGAGATTTGGGGATTATCAGCTAATGAGAAGTTGAGATTTAGGAATTGGTTCGAGTAAAAGAAGAAGAGAGATGTATTATTGCACTGTTCCACATGTTGGGTCTGGGGGTGAAGGTGGCTAAGCCCTCCGGAACCATTTCATAGCGTGCACACGAGATTGTTGGCCAATGGACATGTCTCAACCAATGGTCTTTTGTTTTGTAACTTCTCATTTTGGTATTTGTTCCGCGTTTGCGCATAAAAAAAAGAAAAGAAAAAATGTTTCATTGCACCGACGGCTCAAATCGATGGATTTCAAAAGAATTTTTTTTTTTTTGAAATCCATCGATCTGAGCCGTCGGATCAGATCTGACGGCTGAGAGATGTACACAGGACCTCCTCCTGTGCTTTGTGCGCAGGAGCCCCCGGATCCCAAATCCCCTCTCTTAAAAACTGTAGGGAGTAGGTGGGTTTCCCTCATTTTCGTAAGCTTGCTTGTGTTTTTTTTTGGCAGTTTTGGTCTTCGGGACTTGGGCATTTTGACTTGAGCCACTTTCTTAATGGTGAGTGTAACATATCCAAAAGCTTGTAAAAGTATGGCACGCCCGGTGTGGTTGGATATTCTCTCTTAGGATGGTTGGTAAACCTGCAAAAGAAAGGGGAGCTGATGGTTGCGGGGTTTGGAGAGTAATTTGAAAATGTGTCTTCTATCAACATACTTTTGAAAAATTAAGTAAACGAATTAAAGCATATCTAATTTTAGTATTTTACATGGTCATAATTGGTGAGATATACTTTTGAAATTGGGTAAGATGGTAGGGATAAAAAATTGTAAACACTACACATGAATGGCTTCTACTAGTTATCAGTTTTTCAGCTAAAAAGATCACAGTTTAGTTATCACCAAATGAACAATTTTTGTGTTAAAAGCTAAAAGAAAAGATCACCGTTAGGCTTTAGCTTAAGCTGAATGAAAGGTAGGTTGTTATTGTACCGAGAAGAAAGTGCCAAAGGAACAAATCAATGGAACTAGAAACAAATTTCATTATTTTGATTTAAGTTTACTTTGCATCGCAGAAATTATGAGGTGTAGATGGACCTAGTGTGAACAACAATCAAAAAATACTAAAAAGCCAACTATGATCATATCATGTATGCGTGAAAGTGGTCACTTGAATTATAGAAAACATAGTGGTTTTCTTTGGAGTTAGTTCCAAATTGATAATGAGCAATTTGGAGTTGGTTGATTTTTTTTGAAGGATTTTTGTTTGTTACTTCCATTGTTATAAATTATTTTTAGCTGTAATGGTTGCTTCCTTTTGCTCAAACGTTGTTGCAGACTTGTAGCATGTAATGATTAGATTCATCTTATGTTTTGTTCTTGATTTTCCCATTCTAGTATTCAGGGGCACAAAGAGTGGATAACAGAGGTGAATTTTCTGGGTGTAGTCAAGCATCCAAACCTTGTCAAGTTAGTGGGATATTGTGCTGAAGATGATGAGAGGGGTATGCAACGGCTTCTGGTATATGAACTAATGCATAATAAAAGCTTAGAGGATCATCTTCTTGCTCGTGTACCGCCAACTCTTCCATGGATAACGAGATTGAAAATTGCCCACGATGCTGCTCGTGGTTTAGCATACCTTCACGAAGAGATGGATTTTCAGGTAACTCTTCCCTATTCTCGATGTACTTGTACATGAGTGTGATTAAGATGGTATACTTTCCAATAATTCAGGCTAGCCTTAAATGTCCTGTCACAGCTAATATTTCGGGATTTCAAAACCTCAAACATTCTTTTGGATGGGGACTTCAATGCCAAGCTATCAGACTTTGGACTGGCCAGGCAGGGACCATCTGAAGGAATTGGTCATGTTTCAACATCGGTAAGCTTTAAGATCATCTGTAACAGAAGTTACTTTGTTTTTAGGAATAGATCAAAGTTATGTTGTTTCTCACGCATTTGTATGTACTACCTTTAGAACTTAAATGTGTTGTATCAATAAAAAAATCATATAAAATAAACAGTTCTTTAAGATAAAGAATTTAGGTAAGTTTTTGTTACATAGAGGCTGACCTAGTCTAATTGTGGTTGTTCCCGGTGAAATTGTTTTTTAAGCATGTTTATCACACTCAGTGATTTAATAGTCTAAAGGCTTCTCCAAAGGGCCTTTTTTTTTTTGGTCTGATCCACTAATATAGTGGTTTTGCAACACCACCCATTCAATATACATTCCACCTAATATGTCTGCTACTATTAACTTATTATTCCTTCCATTGATTTGATCAGGTGGTGGGTACAGCAGGCTATGTGGCTCCTGAATATGTTCAAACAGGTAGGCTAACTGCTAAAAGTGACGTTTGGAGCTTTGGGGTGGTTCTTTATGAACTGATCACAGGAAGACGGTCAGTGGACCGAAATCTACCAAGGAGTGAGCAAAGGCTCTTGGAATGGGTGAAACCCTATGTATCGGGATACAAGAAAATCCACCTGATAATGGACCCACGTCTCGAAGGACAGTATTGCATAAAGTCAGCTGAGAAGCTTGTCCGTTTAGCCAACAGATGTCTGATGAAGCAGCCGAAATCCCGCCCCAAGATGAGTGAGGTTGTCGAGATACTGGGACAGATCATCAATGAGATATTGTCACCAGAACCCAAACTACCGAAACCTGTTGAAGAAGTTGAGCCAGTAAAAGAAAAGGAGGATGAAGTTGTGGATGCACAAATGCTGAAGCTAGCAAGTAGTTTTCGACGAAAAGTGTTTGATTTCAAAGATTTAGTTGGTTCAAGGAATAGATCTAGCAGTGGGAAGTTAGACTGGAGAAACTGGGCTGTAGTAGTTAGAACATGGTGATGACTGATAAGCGATTAACCTTCTAGGCAAAGAATCGATCTCATGTCTTCTTAGTAATGGCTAGTATATGCTTTCTGTGGTAGCTCAGGAGGTTTCCATTTTCCTTTTCCTTTTCCTTCTTAATGGTTAGTTGGAGAAGTTTTATTTGTGTGTCAGGGAAGGGATATATATGCCATTGCTAGATTTCATGAGCACACATTCTTCCTGTTTGATTTTAGAAGTGTGTGTAAATATAATCTGGAAAAACATCACCAGATGATATCAGAATACGCTTCTGTTCATCAGAATCGCGAAATGTATGTCATGTCACTGAGATTTGTGTGTATATCATCCAAATCCCAATCAATGGGATAACCAAAATTTATATTTATTCAACAGTTTTTCATTTGTCCTGTGTATGTTACTATCTTTATGTTTTGTTCTGTTTATCCTCAGGTTCTGCCATTTGCCATCCTTGAAAACACCTGGGTCGCGGACTGTCGTTTGGTCTGTGTGTAACTAGGGTTTTCAGGAATAAAGGTTGACTGAATCTTGTTATGGGCAGACAAGGTGTGGAAAATGCCTAGTACAGTGTTATATCATATATTTTACGGTGACGTCTATCCAATTAGGTAGCCTGCCAGTTATTTTTTATGATGTTGTTTTACGACTTGTTTAATATAGTGTCTTGGTTTTTTAAGTTAGACTTCCTATTCCTATTCCTATTCCTATTCCTGAATGTATATTCTAGCTATTTTTGCGATGAATATTATGTTGATCAAACTATATTGCAAGAAGTCTGGATATCATAAGTGTTACAAATCTTCAATCTTCTTACGACTTCATCACATCAGGCCTCATTTATTGGTTCATTGATGATGTTGGTCACGCTCGAAAGTGAGTTTGTTTGTTTGTTTGTTTTTTTTTTTTCATCATTGTTAGCGGAATGTTAAATTTGACACTCCATTAACAAATATCATGATTCCACTATTTGGGATGACGCGGGAAAATTTGACCCACCAAATAGAGAATACGATGAGAGAAACGAAGTTAACACATGTTTAAATTGTCTCACTTTCCACTTTCCATTGCTATTTGAGATTGCATTTGAAGATTAATACCGTGGGGCAAAAAAATATATACCCCGATTTCATGTGTGAATTTAAAAATGCTTCTAATTAAAAGCAAACTTCTGAATCGGAACTGATATGAATCAGTATTCAATCTTTGAACCCGTGTTTCCATCCGTCACAGACCTACCGCTGAGCTGGTACCCATTGGCTTCTTATCCAACGATAACCAAGACTGTAGATATTGACCAACACGCAAGTCAAGTCTTATTGACCAACAAAATTCACACCACACTATAAATGCTGGTCTCTTGAACGACTAGTGCTCAAAACAAAGTCCACCACCAACTCCTCTCTCTCTCTCTCAAGCCCGATTCTAGGGTTTTTCAGTCACTCTCCTCTCAAACCCCTTTCACTCAGGTAATCAATCGAACTCAAAATCGTCTGATTTCATAAAAAAATTCCTTTTTTTTCATTCCCAGACACTAAATCTTGTACCTTTTCTTTCAGGGAAGGATTTCGTCGTCTGATTTGAAGGTAAAAGCTTGAAACTTTACTGTTATTTCTTTACCCCTTACTTTTTTTAGGGTTTTTTTTTTATAGTGTCGAAAAGGGGTTTTCTTTGTTGTGAAATTTGTGAGCTAACATGCATGTTATTTTGGTCAATGCTGTAAAGCCTAATTTGCTTTATCTGAAATTTAAGATTTTGATTTTGTCAATGGATAGGTTGGTCGTAACTATGAACTTGATTTTGAGTGTTTGGTTGAATTTGAGCTTTTGATTTTGTCTGTGGATGGGTAGGTCACAACAAGTTTTGGTAGTAGATTGAGTGTTGTTTCTTTTCATTTCAAGTTCAGGTTGTGTGGTGTTTTTTATTTATTTGAGACCCTTGGTGATGACTTGCTTGTCTTGACGACTTGAACTTTTTGAGATTGTTATAGGATCTCCGTGGGAACAAGACATGTATTTGTCTCTTCAAATTGATTGTAGTTTACTAAGTTTTGACTAGGGATTAACGAAACCAAATTCCCATTATGGTCATTGCAAAATCTATAGTAACATGTAATATAGGGAGAGGACAATGAATTGTAATCAGGATAATACAAAATTTTCCTATACATTGTGGTATTCATCATCTTTTTCTTGAACCTGGCGTTAAAAGAGAGGGAGAAATGAAGCTTGAAGTTGTGGTTGGGGTCAGAATTTCAGTGTTATTTTTTTAATTAATTTTTTTTTTCCGTGTCTTATATTTCCTTTCATCATATCAGTTATGATTTTAGAAATGGTTAAAAATCTATAGTAAAATCTGGAAAGGGATCTAGTCATACATGTGATTATTAATAATCCAATAATAAAGATCTGAAGAACCGGAAAGCGAAATCATGTAAGACAACAATGGGGAAGTCTTCCCTCGGCTAAGTGTAAGCCTCCATTGAGTGAGTTGTTGTGCTCGAACTATAGAGAGAGAACCCTCTCAATTTAAAACCAAACAAGATTTAAGGTTGGAAGTCCCCAATCACACTTCTAAGCCTAATAAGAAAGTAATACTAGTCTCCCACTGACCCTGGGCTATGTGAAAACATGGATACTTATTAGGGGCTCTAGTATTGGGTGTGTCCAACATATGCACAAAATCCTTGGGTCGGTAGGACCGGCATGTCTCTCTTATTGGGGCTAGAAGTGTGATGGGAAACTTTACCCTATAGGCTTGTCAATTTATAGATAGGAGGGGTTGTCCCACTCTGCAGTTACAGCAAATCAACTCACTTCACAGAATTTGACTCTCAGTTTTTCGCATCCTTATTATTGGGTTATTTGCGATCAAAGGGTATGCCTAGATCTTTTTTTAGACGATGTGATGCAAGGGTAGTAGACATAAAAACCCACGATATCGAAGTCTACTCACATGAGTAGTTGTGCAACTTGTACTTTAGTTAGGACTACTGTCCAATCATATTACATTTTGGTAGACATTCTTTTTCTAACATATCATGCTTCCAACAGAGTCTTCCAGCACTCCTAACTTCATCTTCTTTCTCTTAGGGTTTTCCCCCCTTTTTCTATAGCAAAGTAGTTCTCCATATACCACTAATATTTTTTTCTGCTGACGTGGCTGCAAAAAGTGAAAAAATATGCCTATGTAGGTATTCAAACTACATGATGCTATAGTCTTTTGTATATCCTAACACAGTGACAACTGTTGACTAGCAGTTTTACCATGAGGAGGTACAGTCCCCCATATCATAGCCCTCCAAGGAGAGGTTACGGTGGTCGTGGAAGGAGTCCTCCAAGAAGAGGATACGGAGGCTATGGTGGACGCAGGGAATCCAATAATGGGAGTCTTTTGGTTCGCAATGTACCTATGAGTTGCAGGTATTCCGTCCCTCTTATGATGTTTTCTTTGTATTTACGACATGCTGACTACTCTAAGCACTTACCAAGAATTCTAAACATGCAATAGTATTTGATGCTTTATTGCTGTCTGCATATTATTTATCAATCCGTTTTTGGTATTTGCAGGCCAGAAGACCTTCGAAATCCATTCGAAAGATTTGGACCAGTAAGGGATGTGTATTTGCCGAAGGACTATTACTCAGGGTTAGTTTTACTAAGTTAATAATGATGATTTTCATTGTCTTCCCAAGGTTGTCTTTTTTTCAGGTTCAGTGTCTTACATTGCCTTATCTATTGCTTCCAAAACAGTACTTTTTCTTAGTAGATGGGAAATTGTTATGTCTAGATAATGGTTTGTTAGTAAATTTAGGTTCTAGAAGTAGATAATTTTTTGTTTAGTATAGGTTAACCGTGTTAGTTTGAAGTGTCTCTTATATTTCTCCTTGAGACTTTATTCATGGCCTGTTACCGAGGATATTGAATAGTTGTGTCTAGGGATGGAATACTACTTTTCTATCAACTCCATTCTGTTTATTTGGTTTTTCATGGTAAGTTACTCTTTTGACTGGTTTGTCAGGGGGTATATTGGTTTGAAGTTAAAACAAGCCCAAGCCCCGCATATGATGAAGGCCTACTCTTTAGCATTGCCTAATTTTGTGGTGTATCAAGGATGTTAACAATAATGATCAAATGAAGAATGTTCCTCTGTGAAGAGAAATTATATAATTCCACAACAAATAGAAGTTTGGTGAGGAAGAAGATTGAAAGTTGACCATCAAGCAAAAAAAAGATCCAATTGAATTGGGGATTGCATACGAAGATTTCAAGTGATTCATATATTTAGAAGCATGTGAAGAGTTTTCAAGTCACATGCATTTTTGAAGTTGCCTACATACTTGACTATAGAAAAGGTTAGCTACTAACCTTGATTGTAGCTGCTTTTGTATCAAAGTATGTGTCCACATTTTCGGTGGAAATCTTTTAAGCTGTGACCTTATCAAAGGTGAGAAAGCCATACTAAGCAAGGATGTTGTCACTGTAAATAAGCTAATATCTCTGGCTCAAGTTGGTCATCTCACTTATCAGCAATTGTGCTATTTGAATGCTTACGCTAAATATAGAACCATTGGGACGTCTGCAATGCAGGGAACCTCGAGGCTTTGCTTTTGTCCAGTTTGTGGATCCTTATGATGCTGCAGAGGCCCAGTATCACATGAATGGGCAAGTCTTTGGTGGGAGAGAGATAACTGTAGTGCTTGCTGCAGAAACTAGGAAAAGGCCCGAGGAAATGCGCAGTAGGGCCAGAGTCAGCAGGTTTGTGGCATTCATTAACACTACCCTTGAGTCCCTGATTATTGTCTGTATTACAATCTGACATAAATTTCCATGTTATTCGTTGCTTCTTGTAGCAGAGGCCCATCATCAGGTCATGGAGGACGTCGCTCGTCTTATTATGGTGAGTTCTATCCATGACACTTGCAGACTCCAGTGCAGAAAGTGTGTTGAATCAACTGCATGGTTTAATAATTTTATATGCACTGTTATTGTTCATTATTTTGCGTAATTTTGTTTTAAAAGTGTGTGCGCGTCTTGCCTGAATTAGTGGTTTTGAAATTTGGGCAGTTTCAGAGAGTTTCGTGCTCATTTTGAGCCTTACCCGAAGTTGGTAAACCTTGACCCTACCTCTCTCGCCTCAGGTTGGGATTTGTGTACTACCCAAAGTCAGGGCCTACTGGATTGATTGGGTTGGTTGTATTTGTTTGTCTAATATTTGATCGTACAAATTGTTATTTGTTTTGTTTGTCTGACACAATTGCTTCTTATCAATTTCATTGTATACATGTAGATATCTCTCAAAGCTTTCCTTATTTGTAATGTGTACATCTATGTCATGGACTTCCTTTGTCATGCATGTAACTGTTTCTTAGTTCATCATAGTCACAACTACCTATCGGTTTGGAGAGAGAAAGTTTGGCGAACTATGGAGAGATGGAAAAAAGTTGAATGAACGTATATAGGGGCTGACTCTGGAGATAGAGGAATTATTTATAATGCGTCAATTCTGTTCACTTGTTAACTAAAGTATTGTGGTTGATTGACAACCCTAAAAAATTTACTTTTTAGTTTTATAGTCTATCACCTTCCTAGATTCTTTCATCAGACGATGTGTGTATAGGAACTGAGGAATCCTGTGTCAAGTACTTATCTAATATTCTATTTTGCAGGACGTTCACATTCTCGTTCAGTGTCACGTTCTCGTTCGCCTCGTTACCCATCAGCTTCTAGAGGTGGCCGTTATCGCTCAAGGTAATTTCTGTTCTGAACCTATTTTTGAATAGAAATTAAGCTCTAAACATTTTTGACATAAATAAATGTTTTGATTTTGTCAGATCGTTCTCCCCTGCCCCTAGACGGAGAGATTACTCCGTCTCTCCAAGGATTCCTGAACACTCCCGATCTCCAAGAGATCTGGAGGAGCGAGATGTTGGTCATGCACGTAGAAGATCATACTCCCCAGGCTATGAAGATGATCGTCGCCGAGCTGACAATGCTTATGTTGAGTGAGTTTCAGTTGCATTCTTTAAACTAAAAAATTCATTCTGTAATCTCCATTTTGTTTTTGTTTGTAATAATCAGATATTTAACATCTTCATTGAAAATGTCTAGAAAGCAATATGATGCTGAGGAGGGACAAGCAGATTGGCGATCACCCGGAGGAACTTCAAGATCACCTCCTGGATCCCGCTCGAGATCTGCTGACCTGTCGCCCGCGCGCAGCGAATGAATGGAGATCCTGATCTATCTAGTGGATGGATTGGGCAGTACTGTAATGTTGTGGATTTACAAAATACTGAAAAACTTTTTAAGTGTTTAGGAAGTAGATTCAGTGTGACCTATCAGTTTTACAAAGTTGTGCTTAACTTATAACTCAACTATCTATGGTTTGCAGAAGAATATTTATGGCATTATCTGGTACAACCTTTTATGGATGCAATTTTACACATCATGCGATTTCAGAAAGTTGTGATTTGTTTTAAACACTGCAATAAGGTTTCCCCTCATCACTGTATTAAAATCGCATATTGTAGAATTCAACCCTCCATACATTTACAAACTCATCTTGCATGCATCATTGTATTTCTCCAATCAACTGCAGTGCAATGTGGACTTCATAAGGGCGCTTTGTTAGTATTTATGGGTTCACATGACAAAGGTGCAATATGCAACTTCTAACATTATTGATAGTAACATATAACTTCATATGATTTGGGTGGGGCAAGTGCCTCACTCTACCGCGACATTGCTCCACCCCTGTGCATATGGGTCTCTGTCTCAATGAGAATCTATGGAATTAAGAGGACAAATATGGTTATGTGCCTTCGGCTGCTTACAGTATAATCTAATTCTTTTCATTCGTTGTGCTCCGTAAACTTGATCAATAAAAACAATGATGTACTTAAACCGATTGAACCGATCAAAATTGAATCGATTGATTTGGTTTAAATTCGGTTTGTATTGGTTTTGATTTTAAAAAATTCAAAATCAAAGTGGTCGGTTTGGTTTTATTTCGGTTTTAGTTCGATTTGGTTACAATTTGCATAAATTAAAATCGGATCGGTTTTGTTAATGGTTAGTTCGATTTCAGTTTGAACATTTTAAAATCGACCTAAGTCAATTCGGTTCACGGTTTAAGTGAAAAACCAAACCGACATTCGGTTTTCAACCCTATTTTGAAGAAGAAATTTGAAAGAAAAAAAAAAGTCACAAAATCTAAGATAAGGAACATGCTGTATATTTAAAGCAAACGATAAGATCCATGTCCTTATAATGAACAATACAAAGTATTGATGGAATGCTCACCTATTATTTCCTTTTTCACTATCTTAGGAGAGGCGGTGATGTGTTGGAAAGACACCTGACCCAAGATGAGGTAATGGTTTCACCATGTTGTGTCCCACGGCATTTAGGAAACCGTCCAAGAAAAGATTATTAAGCAAGGATATGCATTGTTCCAAAAGGGTATACCAATAATGCATCAAAAAAATACAATTTTCAACCAAAATCAACAAGAGGGTATGCGGATAATTCATCAAAAGTTCATAAAAATTGAAACTTTTTGGGGATTATGTGAACAAATTACCTGGTCGAAGAAGAGACGGAGAGAGAGCAGAAGAAGTAGACCGCACATGCGAGTGGTGCAGAGTACACGTGCTGGAGCATCGCCATCTCTGCAACTGCTCCAAGGTGTGAAATGGGTGAAGGGTAAATGAGAGTCGAGTTAAACCTATCGGTGTAAATAACATTATGTATTAAAAGTTTTGATAATTACTTATTAGGAGTACGAAATTAGGTTTTGACTGTTTGTTCAACGATATAGTCAACATGTCAAAGACTTGAATGTACTTAGTAAATATGCCGAAAGTGCAATTGTAGAAAAAACATAGTAATGCAGAAAGCCAATGGATACTTTTAGGTCTATAAAATGTGAAACGTCTGACCCTGATCAACATCATTGAACAAACAAACGGTCAAGACCGAATTTCATATCCAATATGTTATATGTTATTGGAGTAAAATCTTTTCATGTGCTAGATGTAGCAACTACCAAGTCCACTTGCCTATCTATTTTTAGTGTCTCTACGAACTTTGTTGGTTTAAGTAACATGCACATGTTTCACTCTACTTAGAAATTTCAAAATAAGTTAGTTTTTTTGCGGAGATTATCTCCTGGCTATTTAAATTACACTCAAAAGAAAATAACTCATACGGACTTCCATAACACGAAACATGATTGTCTTCACAAAAAATCAGCTCTTACATCTATCTTTATATTTTGTGGGGTTTAATGGCAAGTTACTATCCAAACCCACATAATCTACTCATGCTCATAATGAAAAACATGGACAAGTGCTCAAAGGGTGTCCACATTAGTCAAGCATGTTGTTGACTAATTAACAAATAGATGGGTTGGTAAAATTGCTTTGCTGGCCTAAGAGTGTAGTGTCCTCCAAGTTATTAGGCTAATCATCCCCTCAAAGTCAACAATGCATTTGCCTTATCTTGTCCCATTCTCACTAAACAAAGATGAAGAGCAAAACCACATGTTGACTCACTCCCATCCCATCTATTCATGACAACGCGAGCGTTCAATACGTCTATTGGAATTGGGTCTGTATCAATGAAATCTCATCATCCATATTTTATGTTCAAAACAAGCATGATTAGCCTCCCTTGACATAGTGATGCATGCACTCCAGAGTGACTTCCACAATAAAGCAAGAGTCAGCTTCACTTAAAAAACAGAACTCAAAAAACCAATCTTCCCAACAAGAGAATATTACAAAGCACAAGCACAAAAGTAACTTATTCAATATGGCTATCAACTACTTGAGTTCAAGCTTTAACTTTTTGCTTTGTTGAAGAAATCAACAAAATAGATGGGGACCTTTTTTTTCTTAAACAACCAAAAGTTTAGGACTACCATATATAAATCCTCCCTTTATGGATTTTTATTGGGTAAAAAGTAAATTTGAAGTTTAAAATAACAAAAAAACATCATACCTTTATGAGCTTAGAATATCTTTTATATGATGTATCACCTTGAATTGGTCCATCTTAACATTATCAATACTACCTCAAGCCATCCTTTTCAATCTTCTCTTTTGCTTAATTTATCTGCTTTTATATCATCTTGTCTATTCTGATCCTTCTAAAAGCATCATATGCTACTTCTAATTAATCAACTCTTATCAGCTTATTTTCCAAAAGATAAAAATAAAAATAAAAAAAAAATCACAGAAATACTTAGTTAACCGCATTAATGATCAGCGCTTGATCGGGTTTTATGGACTTGATGCATGGTTAAAACTTCAGCAAATCTTTTAACAAACATGTTCAAGAATAGAGATGGAATATGATGAAGACAAAGTGGGTAGAGAACTCAAAAAGTATGTTCAAAATCCAAGTGCTCTACACTTCAATGTATCTTGTTCAACTCTTCAGCCAGGGTGATACACTGACATCCCATCAAGATTTCAGTTCAATGAAAGCATTTTGAAAGAGAGAAAGAGACATCAATAATCTTCCTGATAGAGTGAGAATATTACAGAACACCAGTACAAGAGAACCCCAAATGACAAAAACCCTAATCAAAGATATTACAACAAGTACAAGGTAGCCCCATGTGGAAAACCTTAATTACCATGGACAAAAATGAGTTAAAACAAAGATCAGCTCTTCCAAAAAACATCCCATGCTCTCATTTCTTTGAGATAATTACCATTCCCACGCTCCCCAAGCTGTTCTTTCAAGTGCTGCAAACATGTCCTTCATGGTGGGGGTCTGCATCCAATCTGGGCACACCCAAAAACCTGTTGATAGCAAGATCGACTTAACACTGTACAGTAATTGAATAAAGATTGGTGCATTATGATTACGAGTTCTCTCCATTTTGTTATCACCCAGACCATCTCACACTTTTTTCTGTGTAAAGACGCAGTTTGCAAAGCTTTTGCTCTGATTTAAGTGTAAAGCGGAGATGCCGATGGCCTAGGATAAGAAGCTGCCTTTCCATCGGTGCGTTCTGCACTTCTTTTTCGATACTTAGGTCCACTACTGGCCCGTTTCTGATGGTTCCCATTCGGTTCATTGCGGTTGCCTCTAGAATAATCTTTGGAATCCTGAAGCTGCTCCAACGCAGTTACAACATTCTCCATGGTCGGCCTGAACTTGGCGTCAGTAGATATGCATTGCAGAGCAAGGTCAGCTACCTTTTGTGCTGCTCTCACCGAGTACTGACCTTCAATACGGGCATCTAGCACATGGAAAATTTTACGCTTACTGTTCAAGAAAGGTTTAGCCCATTGCACCAGGTTGTGTTCCCCAGCTGGGCGGTTTTTATCCACAGCTCGTCTACCAGTTAGCATTTCTAGCAGAACAACTCCAAAACTGTACACATCGCTCCTTGCAGATAAATGACCTTCACAAGCAAGAAGAAAACCTTAAGAAGAGCCATATGCTATTGATTTAATTGAAATTTTTGAAGTTAAAAGTAGATATGGAAATAAGTGAGTTCTAGCATGCCAACCACCTAATTCATCAGTGATTCAGATACAAAAGGCCATAGGGGGCAAACAGTAGCCATTTGCCTAATTACCGAGTTTTAATGAGCATTTTTACAATGTATAATACTCGTTGAGATGCAAATAGAATGGAATATACAAACATTTATACAGTACATGAAAGACGAAGATGTCCACATGGGTCAGTGTCATGTTTGCCAGAAACCACACATAAGCACTGACTGAATAAGCAAACAAAAACATGTGAACATTAATTAATACCTGTGGCTAGATACTCGGGGGCGGCATATCCATAGGTCCCCATGACTCTTGTAGACACATGGCTCTTATCACCTGTTGGACCATCTTTGGCCAAGCCGAAATCAGAGAGCTTTGCAGTGTAATCCTGTTAGTTGCAATAAAGAAAGAGATTATTGTTTGTCAAACATCATCTTGTGCAATATTTAAATTGGTACACAATAGAATTGACCAAGTAACATACCAAATCAAGTAGGATATTAGATGCCTTGAAGTCCCTGTAAATAACTCCTGTTTCAGCACTGTGAAGAAAGGCGAGACCCTTTGCAGCCCCAAGGACAACCTTCATTCGTAGATGCCATGAAAGTGGTTGAAAGTTTGAGCCCCCTGAATCAATAAACACCTTATGTTAGTCTAAAGATGAACCAAGGATCGTTCTAAAAATAATTAAAGAACCATTTTTTAAAGATAATGGTCTGAATAACTTACTCCTGAAAAGATGATTCTCCAAGCTTCCACGAGGCATGAACTCATAGACCAGTAGCCTATGCTCATCCTCTAAACAGAATCCAAGCAACTTTACTAGATTGGGATGGTGAAACTGGCCTAGATAATTAACTTCGGCCTGAAGTTCACAAAAATGAGAAACCCTTAGTATTCAATAGTAGCAATCTTACAATTTAGATGGTTAGAATAATGGAAAACATTTGAAAGTAAAGAAATTGATGGTTGGCTTGGTTGATGAATTGGCCAAATTCATGTAAAGTATGATTTTTACGGAAGAAAAGGGAAAAAAAAAAAATTCGATTTGGCAAACATTTGACAATTAATTTGGAAAAGTAGTGATGGATTCGAACGAAGGGAAAACTTTTGGATGAATACACAAAAGGGTCTATTTAGAAATATTTTATCAATCTATAATTGTAGACAAGTTACAACTCAGTTTAGAAAGTGTTGGAGTATGAAAGAGAAAAATAGCACTCACCAGCCATTCTCTATGACCCTGGAAACTTTCTTGGTTGAGCCTCTTCACTGCAACGAGCATGCCAGTCCCAGGTTTAGCGGGTGCAAATGAATGTTCATCAATCCAACCCTTGAAAACACAACCAAATCCACCTTCTCCCACCACACTGTCAGGGCGAAAGTTCCTTGTTGCCGACTTCAATTCACTGAAGCTGAAACTCTTTAAATTTGCGCACTGCAAAATTTCACCCTCACTACGAGGGGTCGGAGGAATGGAACCAGAAGATGCCTTGCTACTTGAACCACTTGACTCATTTCCCTCTTTGTTTACAGATTTTAAAGTAACTCCTACAAATGAAAGTGTTATTTTTAGCAAAATTTTCATCCAATACTATTCAGGAAAGACAATCTTTGTTAGACTAATAAGTAAAAGCATGCTTACATCCACGATAAACAACATCCTGTCAATTAAAATGAACCACAACCAATATGTAAGCAAATCAGACATCACTCCTTACAAAAACTACTTTCTTCTTGGTTCAAAACTTCAAACAAGATTTCCAGCAAACCAAACTTATGCCCAGTTTATGAAGTGAACTGTCAAACACAGCCTGAGAGGCTGAGACTCTTTTACTATATATACCTAAAGTCCCCAAACCAAGCCAAGCACATAATAAATCTGAACAATTACATCAAAGCACAGTCCTAAAAGTGACCAAACTCCAAAGCCACAAATTTCATAGAAACCAAACTCTACTTACTCTTCAAGACAACTAAAAAGATCACAGCTTTCCCATCACAAAGTCATCAAAAACCCCAAATTTCAAGTAGGGAACTTCCAGAGAGTAACTTTGTTTATAGAAATAAGGATTTCTGGCAAATCGAACTCATATCCATTTCTTAGAATCATCAGTTCCACAATACCCATCTGAACTTTCCAAGTAATCAACCACAATTCTAAAATACAAACCAATTAATTCAAAGAGAGACTATTTTAAACACTGAAAATCAACCAGTTTTCAAAATGATCAAACTCCAGACCCACCAAACACCCTTCAAACCGAACTCAAAATTTCATCAGAAACCCAAACTTTAACAAGAAAAACTCATCAAAAACCATAATTTCACACAAGTCTCTCCACTAGAACACTAAAGAAACACAGTAGAATCTAAATACCTGTATGAGATGGACTAACAGCCTTGATTCGAACAACCCAGCAATTCCCCATACAAACAAAATAAACCCCCCTTAACTTTGCCTCCTCTTCTTACAAACCCTCTCTTCTCCACTTCTATACAGATCAAAGTGTCCCAAGACAGCCAAAGGGATTTCTCAGATACAAAGAACCTTCAAAACCCAGAACAAAATACCCGTGATTACAAAGCAGATCTAAATGTGACCAGTGACACACACACAGAGACAAAGCTTCTCTCTTTCTATCTCTCTCTGTTTATATTTTTGAAGAAAGGAAGATTCCTTAGACCCCCAACACTTCCCTTCCCTTTATCTCCTTGATTGGATTTTGACCAAAGAAAAGTCACTAACACCCAAAACCAATTCTGATCAAACACGAAAAAATACCCTTTTTTTTACCAAAATTTATAAGAATATCTTTATTGGGGTTCTTTGTTTTTGTTCTGTTGAATTGAATTCAACGACATGATGAGATGGTGTTTGGGAGGGAGTGAGAGAAAAAATTGGGTCTTTATGAAGACTTTCGAGAACGTTTTTGAGATAATTAAAGAGTAGACAATTTAGTTGACCCAATAATGCACTCTGCTTTCTTGGCTTAGAGGGAGAAAATTTTATGGCGGGGATGGTCGTTGGTCGTTGTAATTAGTAATTTGATTTTAATTGGCCAA
This sequence comes from Berberis vulgaris, assembly GCA_963556465.1. Lineage (NCBI taxonomy): Eukaryota > Viridiplantae > Streptophyta > Magnoliopsida > Ranunculales > Berberidaceae > Berberis > Berberis vulgaris. The sequence continues at coordinate 929,689 of OY747133.1, forward strand.
ATTTAAGAAATGTTTTTTTGATAATTATTTTATATATTTTCTAATTTAGTCATTTACATTGAATGAATTAATTTAACACGTGGGGATAAACTTTTGTGAGTCATGTGGAGCGCATCAGAATTGTTTATTACGTGTGAATTTCGTTACTCTGATTTTATCGTATTAAAAGTTTATAAATATAACATAGAGTATTAGAGATGATAATGAGACATGATGTTAGCTTTACATTTAGTGAATTTTGAGTAAACCTTACTTGCTAACCTACAAAATGTTAAAACTATATCCGTCTCATTGCAAACCCTAATCCAATCAGGTTTCATTTTATTAATAAATAAATAAATAAATAAATAAAATTTATCCCCATTCTTACAAGCGTCGTGTATGACGAATTCTCCTAAATAATTGCTTACGCGATACATGCAAAGAAAAACAACAAGAAATTGGTCTCTAACATTAATAAAATATGTACCAATCGATAATAAAAAAATAAAAATAAAAATAAAAAAACCACTAATTGGTACACACTTATTTGCCAAGCTGGTTGTCAACTTTGGACTACCACATTCTTACATTAAAACCCCCACATTTGATATTCCAAGTTAACAAACTTTGACCATTGGACAATGGCAACTTATGCCAAATTAAATAGCATTACGAAACCCTTATAATAAACAATTATTAAGAGGGGGGCCTATATCAAGATAGCTGCAAAGAAGAAGAAGCAAGTGCCAAAAGTAATCAGATTAGTTAGGTAAAATTGTGGTGGTTTGACCTGCACGTCTTTAAGTTTCTCGCAGACAAACCGGAAATAAATAGGCAAGTGGACTTTAGGCATGAACCTAAAAATTCAAGTCTAACTACATCAGTGATGCCCCTACATCAGTGGCACACGAGGAATCCTTTTCTCCTTATACATCAGTGATGCCCCTTCACCCATTGAAGTCTGCCATCAAGTGGCACATGAGATGGGAAAAGTATAGGAGATGCCTTGTCCACAAACCCTACATTTCCTGTACCAATTGAATCCAAACCAAAACAATTTTTTTTTTAAGATTCAGGAGTTTGAATCAGAGGTAGATGGCCTAGTTAGTATTCGTTTGCGGGTTTTACATAAAAGTTATTAGAAAAAAAGTAAGGAGGTGCTTACACTAGTCGGAAGCAAATTTTCAAAACTTATAACTCCGATTAGAAGTGAAATCTATTATCAGAAAACAAACTAACACTGCCTAAGCCATGGGGGGATTGGAATCCATATAATCTGACACCGAGAGTTATATCAACATATCGAGGGCTAGAATGTGTAATGAAGTTAAACTATTATCTGAGTTTCACACAACCAAAAGAAATCAAAATGAAGATAAAAGGCATGACAACTATTCTTAAACACCAAAATGAATGGGAAGAAGTAAGGAAAATGTTAACAATCTCATATAGTTTCCTTCAATTAGACCAAAAAAAATAAAATCACCCATGAAATTTACATTCCAACAAGAAAGGATCCCAAAGCAATTTTTTTGTGTTGTGGAGAATAATGTTTTAAAAAAAATTCTACTCAGCCTGGTCTTTGTGCTTGGTTAGTGTCTGGCGAGGGTGTCTAACACATGAGTGCCAAGTCTATCCCTTTTTTTTATAGGTTTAGAAAAGATGAAAAGAGGGATAAAATTGACATTCACATGCTGGACACTCTCTCCAGACACTAATCAATGTATCTCTACAGACTGCATAGAAAGGTTCATGTTCAAATGGTCAAATATCAGTACAGTGTAGACTATGATGGTGGTTTTGGAATTATATATATTTGGTGTCACGGAGTGGTGATAAAAATGGTGGTGCTCGGCGGTAAGTATCAATTTGCTGTGGTGGTTGTAGTAGTGGTGGTGGTGCTCAATGCAATAGTTATATTCGAAACTGTAGTTTTTGTAAAAGTATATACATATATATATATTAAGAATATCAGTTTTAGTATTGATGTCCAGCCATAGTGGCTAGTTTGTGAGCCTCATAATATGTGAAACCGCGGTAGTATGCTCTTGATGTGATTAATCACATATTTTTCAAAAAAAACAAAATTATGTTGATATAAAAAATAGATTTAAGAAAATCCATATAATATTATTAGTGCTTGGAGAGAGTGTCCGTGAGTGTCAACTCTACTCTTCTCTTCATCTTCTCCAAATCTATGAAAAGAGAGGAAGAGTTGATTTGACCCCCACATCTTGAATTTGATGATAGAGTTATTTCCCGCAGACAAACCGAAAATAGATAGGCAAGTGGACTTGAGGCATGCACCTAAAAATTCAAGTCTAACTATATCAATGATGCCCCCTTCACCCATTGAAGTCTGCCATCAAGTGGCACTGGAGGAATCATTTTCTCATTAAAATTAGTACTAGAGATGGGAAAAGTATAGGAGATGCCTAGCCTTGTCCCACAAACCCTACATTTCTTGTACCAATTGAATCCAAACCAGAACAATTTTTTTTTAAGATTCAGGAGTTTGAATTAGATGGCCTAGTTAGTATTCGTTTGCAGGTTTTACATAAAAATTATTAGAAAAAAGTAATAAGGAGGTGCTTACTCTAGTCGGAAGCAAATTTTCAGAAGTTCTAACTCCGATTAGAAGTGAAATCTATTATCAAAAAACAAACACACACTGCCTAAGCCATGGGGGATTGGAATCCATATAATCTGACACCAAGAGATATATCAACATATCGAGGGCTAGAATGTGTAATGAAGATAAACTATTGTCTGACTTTCACACAACCAAAAGAAATCAAAATGAAGATAAAGGCATGGCAACAATTCTCAAACACCAAATTGAATTGGAAGAAGTAAGGAAAATGTTAACAATCTCATATAGTTTCCTTCAATTACACCAAAAAAAAAATAAAAACACCAATGAAATTTACATTCCAACAACATAAGGATCCCAAAGCATTTTTTTTGTGTTGTGGTGAATAATGTTCAAAGAAAAATTTAGTCAGCTTCGTCCTTGTGTCTGGGGAGGGTGTTCAACACATGAGTGTCAACTCTACCTCTTTCTCTATGAGTTTAGAAAAGATGGAGAGAGAAGTAGAATTGACACTCACATGCTGAACACTCTCCTCGAACACTAATTAGTGTTCTCTCCTCAGACTGCGTAGAAAGGTTCTTGTTCAAATGATCAAATATCGGTACAGTGTAGACTATGATGGTGGTTTTGGAATTATATATTTGGTTGTCACGGAGTGGTGATAAAAATGGTGGTGCTTGGCGGTAAGTATCAATCTACAGTGGTGGTTATAGTAGTTGTGGTGGTGATGGTGCTCAATGCATTAGTTATATTCAAAACTGTAGTTTTTGTAAAGTATGGTAACTATTAAATTTCCTACAATGGACTCTGACCTCTCCATCTTTTCCTGTTAGAGGATTGATTTTGCTCAGTTTAACCATGGCATTGGCAAAGTCCTGAAAGAAGACTAAAGGTCTGCTACTATAAAGCTTGACTTGATCGGCAACAACTCCCTTATGTCTGAACAGTATGAAGAAGCCCTCTGTTGAGAAGCAAAATATTAAAGTATGAGTTATTGAAATGGCTTTCCGTTGTATCGAAGCCCTCTGCTTGCAGGCATATTTTCTTCAAAGACTTGGCAAATGATGGATCAATTGATTTATTGTATAAATGATTCATCAGGCATAGTATCAAGCACTCTTACTCTTCCTGAATGTAGTACATCTTAAAAAGCTAATGATGTGGGAATCTGTACTTGGATCAGTAAATTAGAAAGACATAAATATTAGCTGACATAAAACATGGATTCAATTAAATGAACTGAAGTTGTGATAAAATATTATTGGTTACAACATTGATGTTTTGCCATAGTGGTTAGTTTGTGAGTCTCACGATATGTGAAACCGCAATAGTATGCTTTTGATGTGATTAATCACATATTTTTCAAAGCAACCCTGTCATTGATCATAAAATGTATAAAATGGTGGTGTAGAACAAAAAAAAATGCTCGTAAAATTAGGGGAATAATAATTACTGTACGTTGTAACGGCCAATCCACATAGTACAATATTATACATTTTGGACTCAAAAATTGCATTAACACGTTGTATTAAGAGGATTTAATTTCGCACATATATAGCACATTTGTTTCCCTTATCTAAACAATGTGGGAATATAACACCTAGGTAGATCGTGCTATTTTGAAACCTAATGGTATTTTTTGTAGTAGTTGAGGGGTTGGTTCACTTTTTGTTTTGTCAAGACGACAGTACGTCTTTTTCTGTACTGGTACCAGATTAAACACTTAATTGTAACGAATCCCTTAATGGATACCAATCTCTAAGCCTGCTCACACTTGATAGCATGCCGTCACAAGTCTACCCGCCAATGAACAATCCTGATGCAACATGTAATGCAATTTTACATTTTGTTCAGGGGTTTTGATAGATGGTTGACACGCTTCGATATACCCCGAGATGCACACAATGTCCATGACGGCTATTGAAATACATTGGATAAGTCTAAAAGCATTAGCCTACCGGCCATTATAGTCCAACTTTCATGTCAAACAATTCCACCTGTTCAAGTTTACCGATCATACCAAGTTTTCGATTCCTTCGTGGTCTTCATCATCGATCTTACAACTCATAATCTCTAAACAAGATCCAATGGCTTAATGTCACCAAAGCTTCAATTGTTGTCATTGGTGTCTGAAAATTCAAAAACTCTCTTTTCCGCGGCCCAATAAAACTGACCGTTATATTTTCCGCCAAAAACTCTCTTTTCTTTCTTATTCTCCAAGTTTTCTTTCTTGTTCTCCAAGTTACCAATGTTTATATGCGCATTTACCATTTTGCCCTTTGTGTTATCTCAAAAAAAATTTCTTCAAATCTCCACCTTGTGCAAAGATTTTATGACAATAGTGTATTAATGGAGGTTGATTTGTTTTTTCTTTTTTTTGTAGCACTGTTTTGTTCTAAAATATGTGGGTACAAGCGAAGTGCATTGTGCAATCAATGGGATATCAGCTCAGCAATAGATATATAACGAATGGTATTACAAGTCCAGAGGTGAAAGGAGTTAAAAGGGAAAAAATGCATTGTGCAGACGCAGTTATGCGCATTTTAGCATAGTGAACCAGGAATTCTAGGTGGCGAGGGAAAGGGATCGATCAATCCCCCTCGAGATATGTGCCATTACACACACCATGCACACATGCATGCATCGTTGCCTACGCTGCACAGGTTGAAAATAAAATGTTAAAATAGACACTTTTTTCTTATTATTAACATAGAAACTTGGCAACTAGTAGAGTTTGGTCAGTTGCCACAGGTTGGTTGGTTATTAGGTCAAACATGAACATAACTCGTCACATTGACATTTTTGACACATTTTTATCTAAACATTTTTTGTTTAAACAAATTTGGTAGGCAGGTGACACAAAAAATATCCTTCACCTAAACCCATCCATTAATGACATGTCGAATGTCAATTTTTTTTTTTAAATCCTTTAACCCATCCCACATCAAATGTCGCCAGCATGGTTCAAATCATGAATTTGTTAGTTCATCTGCCACAAATCTACCGATGAGTTAGTACCCCATTGGCTCGAATGTCAATTTTGAGTGGCATTTGCAGACAAAATCATAACATCTACACTAATAACAACTCCAAATGGCACTCCCTTAAAAATCTTCCTGCCAGATAAGAACCTCCATACATACAATTGTCCAATTAAGAGTCTCAATTAGTGTTCTAATTCATTTATCCTTTTCCCAAAAATTGAACCTAAACCTAATCTCGTCCACGTACAAAAATGGAATTCTCAAGGGTAAATTAGACATTTCATATTTTCAATTATATTTTTTTCTTATAAGATCCCAAACTTCCGTTGCTTGCGCTTTCATCCTTTGGGCAAACAAGAGGCTTCTCTTCCTTCTCTGTCGCCCTCTGGATTAAAAAAAAAAAAACTTGAATTTTCAGCTTCAACACTTTGAATTCAATTAAGGGTTTCATTTGATTTTCTATTCTCTTCAATACCCATTCTTCGAATCGGAGAGATTATGGTTTCAGAGGCTTCAAGTTTCGATTTTTAATAAACTCCCCCATTTGTCTCTACACAAGAGGGAGTTTTGTTGATTGGTCTTCATTTTGCCATCTAAGCTGGAAATTTTAAGCTTTGGAATCTGGGTTTTCTCCGATTTGAAGAAATTCTCCATCTTTTGTTGTAGATTCTGTTCAAGTTTCATAAAAAAGTTTAAATTTTTGTGAAGAATTTTGTGTTTGGGTCCTTCTTGAGGCTCTTGAGGTCAAACCAATCTGGGTGTTTGAAATTTGGTAGATTTTTGTTAAGTGCTATCGGAAAGTTGAGAAATTAATTTTGTGTTTTCAAGGGTTTGAAGGTAGTGAAAAAGGTACATTGACAAGCTGGGGACTTGGGATATCGAACATCGCCACCGCGCCATGGCGGCATTGCCATGTGGTGGCCCCCGTGATGGTGGAATGGATTGCCGGCTCTGCGCGGTGGCAGGGGATTTATGGACTAGAATGGCTGGGAGTATGGGTCAGATTGGTGCTTTTAGCCATGAGAGTGAGCATGATTTGGCTGTAATGGTGAGTGATTTTGTGGAGAATGGCAGTGGTGGGGCTGAATCCAGGTGTAGCAGCGATAGCGAATCCGGGTTGTTGTCCGACCTTGCTCATCTGTCTGATAAGATTTCGGTGAGTTTTTTTTATTTTTTTTTATTTTTATCAATTCAACCTTTATTTATTTATTTCTGTTTGTTTGTTTGTTCTATGTTGCCATTATTGAATTAGTCTTGCAGTGTATATTCTCAACTTGGAATAGTATAAAAAGAGAATTATAGTACATGTTTTAGATTGTTTATTATCATGTTTAGCCGTTTAGGTATCTATCTCTTTTTTTTTTTTTTTTTTTTGAAAATTTAACCGAGTTTGACTAAGTTGTGTTGATTGGCATGCAATGATTGTAAATAAGCATCCTAAGTTGCATAGGTTCTATCTTGTTTTAATTCTTAATTAGTTGAGCAAACCATCTATTGTTATATGAATATCGATTCCATCTCTTATCATTATCACATTTGGTTGCCATAGAACAACAACTCTACTAATCGAAGATGAATTATTAATATATTAGTAATTTCTATAAGCCTAGAAACAACTTGTTTTGAATCGAAAGCTAGAGATTCCATTGTTTGGAAAGATTGAGAATCATATGGGCTCCTTCAAACTTTGATCGACTTTAGACTGATCCATAGCTGCAACTAAATCAAAAGCACCATTCTTGCCAATCCCAATGATCAGGATAAAGCATAAAGATCATGTTATCAGCTTCTGTTTGTTAATAAAAGAGACAGGATGAATAATGTTGGCAGTCATTAACATATTTATTTATTGAAATTCTAATGTGTAAGAATAAATAACAATTTTGGGTAGAATGTGTTCTCTATTCATTGGATATGGTACAGTCTGTATTATGCTGATATGATTGGTATCTTCCCTTATTTTCCGAATATATCTTGGCTTTCTTTCATCTTCGATGACCACAATATATGTCCAGTTATGAATCGACCAATATCAGTACTCCACAGTCCATTTGAATTTGATAAAGTGCATCTACAGTTTTTCTCACTCTATTCTAGGTAGTCTTAAAAAATGTCGATCTGGGTGATGAGTTGGCCAGTGGATTTTCGGACAAAATTGCTGAAATATCACGACATATCTCCGATATTTTGAACAATGATTCTTAATGCGATGGCTTTCATTAGTTGTTAACTTTTTGCTATATTTCTCAGTGCTGCTAATAAACTGAATGTTAAGGACTTCATTTATCCTAGTTAACTTACTTTCAGCGAGTCACAATTTGTGTTTTTAACTGGCTTCATTTTTATGTTGTTTTGCAGTGCTATAAGCACAAGATGGATCAATGCGAGAGGGACTTGTTGTCAACAGTTGATTCCTTTTTATGTTCAATCAATGAGGTGGACCTTCATTTCTTCAATTCAAGTTCTTGCAGCGCATCATGCATAAGGTTTTCTCTGGTAAAGCGCCTGAGGATAGCTGGTTATGATGCAGCTGTATGCACATGCAAATGGCAGAAATGCGGGAAGGTCCCTGGAGGTATGCTTACTGACCAAATAATTAGAAGTTCTGCTCCATTGTTTAATTACGTAATGTGTACACCTTGATTCGTGGCTTTATTTACTTTTGTTAACATTATTTGACCACCAGTTAATCGAAGACACAGTGTTAAAATGTAACCAAAGTGGTTTTGTACCTACTCTTGGCTACCTGGAATTGGGATCCTGTTTTTTCCAGAACTCCAGGGTTTTGTAGTACTTTGGTTACCAATGAGTAGTTGCTAATATTTGGTTAGGAAGAAGCCATCTTTCGTAGTCGTGATGTAAAAATTGCATCTGTCGTGGGTTTCAATCACCATTGTGTGGAGTCTTACTAGATAAAATTATAGACCAAACCAACACATCTGAATAGAAGTATCTTAGTTGGCCTACCACCATTCCCATATGGCCATATCAGGTTAATCCTATACACTGGCTGATATCAATGACAAAAAATTGGTATCTTTTTCTGAACATAAAAGCTGCTAAGTTTGTCATGTTCAAATGACCTCCCATACAGATAAAGTCGTGTCATCGACTGGTACAAAAGAGTTTATGTCAAACTTGGCCCAGCTGGTCTGAATTGACTGATTTTGAAGGAAGAACAATGAAAGTATTGGCCTTGTTGGCATTCCCCATTTGACTTGGACTTACATGTTGAAACTTATGCATGACTTCAGGTGTACTGTACATTATGGGGTTTTCTAGAAATTCTAATTTATTTTGTATGTTGTATAATTTAGGTGATCATGAATATATTGATGTGTTCATTCATCGTGATGGTGGGAGTTCAGAACGTTTGATTATTGATATCGACTTTCGAAGTCACTTTGAGATAGCAAGAGCTGTACATTCTTATGACAAACTTTTGAGTTCTCTACCAGTTGTTTTTGTGGGCTCTCTATCAAAGTTGAAACAGTTTCTTCAAGTTATGGTGGAAGCTGCCAGAGCTTCCCTTAAGCAGAACTCAATGCCTCTTCCTCCCTGGAGATCATTAGCATACGTGCAAGCAAAGTGGTATTCTACGTACGAGAGAAAGTTCATTCCAGATGAAGGGAATACCAAAGACATAGCCACTGATCACAAGCAATGCATTGGACATTTGAAGTTGCTAAAATCTTCTTTCCATTCTGATACAGAATCCGGACGAATGTTGAAGCCCATAAACCATGACAACAGTCATAGGATGAAGATTGAAAGATGGAAACACGCCCCATTCAGGGCCTTATAAAAAGACCTTACGAAGAGATGCACCCCATTTAGAACCTTATGAAGAGACATTTTTGTTCCTGCGGGAGTAACACAGGATTCGTTAACATCAAAATAAGTATTATATCAGAGTCTTCTAGAAAGAACATTTTTTTTTCTGTTTTGGATATTGAATAAGCTAGAACCAGAATGCGGATGGTTCCAATAGATTACAGCAATACCAGTAACAAAATTGCCACATATCGATACTGTCTTCAATTCCAGTTTTGTGATTTCACAATATTTGTTCAATTCTTTTGCACCAGAAGAAAACCAGGCAACTGAGTCAGGTTAGCAGTCATGGCCATCTTTCAGAGATTGTAACGAGGCAACCAGTTAGTACTTGTTTGACCTCGATGCATCAAATTTTCATAGTGTATTTGTTTTTAATTACAATCAAAGTGTAATCCTTGCAGCTTATTTTACTGGTCAAAGGAACATTTTTACATTTCTTTTCAGTTTTTTCCCTTGAAAATTCCTAGTTGATGTCAACTTTGTTCATAGATATAACATATTGCGTATTTTAGCATCCTTTCTTCTTGTTTTACTTTGATCAATATAACTTGTCTGAGATTTCGAGTTATGATTGATTGTCCATTTATCATATGGCTTTGTACCCCAAATCCACACGATCTGAAATATATCCATTTTTTGCACAATGACTTTGAACACTTTTGCATGGATAGGAACATGGATAGATAAAGTGCTTGGACATCCTCTACCATTGAAGTTAATGACAACTTAACTTAATAAACACATATGTTTGAAGATGATGTTAAATTTTCTCACTACCTTGTACTCCAAAAGAGATTGCTTACTTATTGAACCCTGATTTTAGGGGGCGAGGCCCAGAGCACGAGGCCAGCCCACTACCATCCATCATTCTCGATATGCTGTCTATGAGCGCATCTTGAGAATGATGAATGGTGGTGAACTGGCCTTGCGCTCTGGGCCTCACTCCCTAAAAAAACGGTGTAAGCCATCAACCAACAAATCAAAAAGACCAAAAAGCCTACCATCTCATCAAACAATTGAAGAATATGTTTAAAACATTTTTAAAGAGGAAAAAATCGTCATTTAAACAAAGTTCCTAGGCTTTTTTGTCACTAAAGTTTCCCCAAACGCTAATGAAGGTCAGAACTCGTAACATATATAGTTGACGGTGATTCGTGGCGGTGTTTTGTGTGAAGAAGAAGAAAAAAAAAAAAAATTCGAACAAGAAAAGAGACGAAGTGAAGAAGAATTAACGGGGGATTTGAAACTCTAGAGAGTTCAAGTAGTGATTTTGGGGAGTTAAATTTGTTTCGGGAATGGAGGTCGATTCTCCCTCGGAACCCAATTTTCTATCTGCCCAACATCTAATTTTGCAGGTAATACTCTTGATTTCTGGCTTGTTTGGGTTTTCAATTTGCATGTGTGGGTGTTTGTGGGTATTGATTGTTTTTTTCAATTGTAGGTTCTTTTGATGGTTTTGAGGTTCAAGTTGTGATTTTGGGGGAAATTTTTTTCATGCATTTTGGTATAATCATTTTGTAAAAAAAAAGTTATTGGTGTTTGTTGGAATTCAAGTTGTGGGTTTTGAGTAGAAATGGATTTAAGAGAAGGTTTAGTTGGTGGGAAAGATTTGATCATGCATTTTAGTAGGCCATTTTTTTTTTTTTTTTTATATGAATTTGTTTCTTTGAATTGTGTATGTGTATGGCATTTGTGTTCTGATTTTATGTGAGAATGATGTTTCAGAGACTTGATAGACTTGGAGTAACAAAGGAGTTACTGAATCAGTTGCAACCAGGGCTAGTGAATTATGTGAAGCAAAACAAGTCAAGGTTAAGGGAGGTAATCTTTGAGATTTTACCTACTGATGATAATTTACTGGATGCATTTCGGAAAACTAAAGCGGAGAATGGAGGGGGTAATAAGGGACTGAGTATGAAAGAGCAGTTTCGGGAAAGTATTTTGTGGCTGCAGTGGTTGATGTTTGAATGTGACCCGCGTAGGTTTCTCAAGAAGCTAGCGAAAAAGAGTGTTGGTCAGCGTGGAGTTTGTGGTGTTATTTGGGGGAAGAATGACATTGCATATCGTTGTATGACGTGCGAAAATGATCCTACTTGTGCTATATGCGTTCCTTGTTTCCAGAATGGGAACCACAAAGATCATGACTTTTCTATGATTTATACTAGTGATGGTGGATGTTGTGATTGTGGGGATGTGACTGCATTGAAGAGGGTGGGGTTTTGTTCAAAACATAAAGGTGCAGAGCAAATCCAACCTCTTTCTGAAGAGATTGCTAATACTATGGCACCAGTTCTTGATGCACTTCTTGCTTATTGGCAATCAAAGCTAGTGTTTACGCAAAGTACCCTTGTTAGGCATTCTATAACTAGGGATAGTAATGATGAATGTCTAAAGGTTGCTAATGAACTAACATCTACAGTTGTTGAGACGCTTCTTGAATTCTGTAAGTCGAGTGAAAGTCTGCTCAGCTTTGTTTCTAAACAAGTGTACTCAGCAGTTGGGTTACTGGATGTTCTTGTGAGGACTGAGAGATTCTTGAGCAAAAACGTAGTAAGAAAGCTCCATGAGTTGTTATTGAAGTTGCTGGGAGAACCTAATTTCAAGTTTGAGTTTGCTAAAGCATTTATAAAGCATTATCCAGAAAATCTGAAAGAAGCTATTAAAGACTGTTATGATGGTGTAATGCAGAAGTATCCTCTGCTTTTGACTTTGTCTATTCAAATTTTCACAGTGCCAACTCTAACACCACGTCTAGTGGAAGAGGTGAATCTGCTGGACATGTTGATGGGATGTTTGGGAGACATTTTTCATTCTTGTGTTGGAGAGGCTGGCCATTTAGAGGTAATGCGTTATATTCTTGTTTTTCGTTATCCCCCTCTCTGTGCTATTTGTCAGCTTCATATGCAAGTATACTTATTGAAAAGAACCCCGATAAAAATTGACTATTTCTGTTTATCCTATAGTTGACTAACCATGCCCTCCAGAATTCGATTGATTTAACTTCTAAGTAGTCTAGATACCGAAAATAATAAATAATACGCCAACATTATGTGGACCATATTGGTGGCTCCCAAAGGGAATTCCCAAACAGAATAATACCAATACCCCAACTTGTTTACTTTTGAAATTTGCCTAACATAATTCTCAAGTATTTCGTTAGAAATTTACCTTCTTTGCAATCCATTAGATCAATACTTCCCAAAGTTTCCACTTACCAGCAGGGTGATGGTTGTTTCGTTGAAGTTGATTCTCAAGACAGAAACTAATTCAACCAAATAGATGGGAACTGAGGTTCCAAATTCTGAAACTCTGAAACCCAATGATCTGCTCTAAGAATGTTCGGTTAAGGGAAGTCAAATTGTTTCTGGCTGACATGAGTCAGCCGCTAACCCGTGAAACTGAGTGAATTTTGAAGTATTTTAATTAATTTTAGGTATTTGGGAAATATTTTTAGAAAATAGAACTGATGACTTCCATAAAATTTAAATGACGTGTTGGCGCCTAGATGTGAAACTTAAGGCTGTAGAGAATATGTATAAATGCTCGTGTGAAGTTCATTATGTAGTAAGAAATACTTGTTGCTTAGAGAGGCGGGGAAAGTCCCAGATCACTTAGATGAACTCTCTTAACTCAATTATCCTTCTATAAAGGGAATTTTAGAGGTTGGTCCCACTATAATATGCATTTTAGACTTCGGTCCCAAGAGATCGAACTATTTAGATCACAGGTCCCAAACTTTGAGTTGATTATCAATTGATTCAAAAGAAAAAGGCATTCTTGCCTCGACTCCTATGTACTTGCCAATATGTTGGAGTTGGGGCTAGAATATCTTTTTCTTTTGACTTAATGGAGGAATATCAAATCACAGTTTGGGGGACCATGACCTAAATAGTGCTGGGACTAAAGTATGAAGTGCCTCATTATTGTGGGATCGACCTTTATAGAATCAAGGCTTCCCACAAGCATAGATTAAATTAAGGCCTATTAGGCTCCTATAGGCAAAGCCCACAAGGCTGACTTAAGTATTTGTTTGTCAAATCTTACTAAAAACCCAGTCATTTACTAATAAATATATTGAAAAACCTGTTGACTTCACTGCAGCCCAAGTGGGATAACTGATAGTTCACTTATATATAAAGTTTGACTTGGAAGATTCAAGGATCCTATAAGTTAGTCGTCTCCATCCGTTTATTGGTAGGTCCTGTCAGGGTCAATTTTTCAGCATGATAAGTAGACAGGTTAGGTTCACGTTTGGAAAACTCTGCCATGACATGACACAAATCCTGTCAACCCATTTCCATCCCTATGCTTAATGTGTACTTCTCTCAAACTGAATTTGAAACTGTAGTTATCTTGAAATATTTGCATGTTGCAGTCCTTTTATAAGTTTGGAAAATCCAGCCATACTACTATAGCTGCTGCACTTCAGTGTGGATGATAGCAGCAGCTATACAGTATCACTCCAACTGTGCTATATAGAATTATCTGTCGCTCGTTTAGTGGTTGTAGTGAAGTTATGGAATATCCTTTTATCCATCTATTGTGGAAAAGGCTGTAATGGCTATTTTTGCAGGTTATCAAATGGGCAAATATGTGTGAGACCACCATTCATTTGATTGAGGACATACGCTATGTTCTGAGCCATGCCGAGGTTCCGAAATATGTAATTCATAAACAGCCTGATATCTGCAGAACTTGGGTTAGACTCTTGATCTTTGTTCAAGGTATGGACCCTCAAAAGAGAGAAACCAGCATTCATGTCGAGGAGGAAAATGAGAACATGAACATGCCTTTCATGATGGGACACTCTATTGCCAACCTTCATTCACGCTTGATAGCTGGAGCATTTTCTGTGGAAGAGATGCAGGGTGACCTGGATGATAGCAATAGTGTACGTCATGCAAAAGTGGGCAGGCTTTCCAAGGAAAGCTCAGTGCGCAGCACGATGTGGAGTAGTTCATTGGATGGGGCATTACAGGTGGCTGAAGTAAATGTTCATTCTGGGTCGTATTTACCTATACCATCTTCTGTGTCATGGCTAATATATGAGTGCCTGAGGGCTGTTGAGAACTGGTTAGGGTCTAATGTAGTATCGACAGACCCCTTGAACTTTTCATCTCAAGATGTTTGTAGTAATAATGCTGGCAATTTCATAGCCTTGAAGAAAACAATATCAAAGATTAGGAAGGGAAAAAGTATCTCAAAGGTATTCCGGACACCTTCAGCTAGGGCTAGGCTCAACACTTCAAATGAACTTCATGATAGGTTTGGCAATTCTAATGGGTCTGCGATGTGCATTGACCTGGATGGAGAGCAAAGCCATGGCACTGACATGGATATGGAACTTACGGACACCACCAAGAAGAGTTCTGATGAGAATCTCGTTGGGATGGAGAATCGTTCAGAATCAGAAGCATTTGGTCTATTGGGTCTGTCAGACTGGCCGGAGATAATTTTTGATGTTAGCTCCCAGGAAATTTCTGTTCACATTCCTTTACATAGATTATTTACTATGCTGTTAAAGAAAGCATTGAACAGATGTTACGGTGAATTTGGTTGTATGAACACTACTCTTTCAGTTTATCCCTCATCTAGATGTGATTTTGATTTCTTTGGATGTGTTCTCGGTGGATGTTATCCACTTGGGTTTTCCGCCTTTCTGATGGAACATCCCTTGCGAATAAGGGTATTTTGTGCTGAGGTGCATGCTGGGATGTGGCGGAAGAATGGTGATTCAGCCATTATAAATTGTGAGTGGTATCGCTCGGTTCAATGGTAAGTCATTTGGTTATGTAATAATTTGATCTTAGTAACTTGAAGCTACTATTCCCTTTTTACCACATTTTCATCTGGTACGTGTTTCATTTATTCTGCCATATAGGTCTGAGCAGGGATTAGAGCTCGATCTATTTCTCTTGCAGTGCTGTGCTGCCTTAGCTCAACCTGATCTGTATGTTGAAAGAATTCTGGAGAGATTTGGGCTATCGAGCTACCTATCTTTGAATTGTGATTTATCTAATGAGTATGTGTCCAACTCCTTCCCTCCCCCCCTTCTTCTCCCAATAGATTAATTATCTGTTTCTATTGCATAAGTGCAACTATACATTATTTAGGAAGCTCATGGATGCTATATACTGGTATATTGTGTTTTTTCTTAGCTTCCAATGAATTATTTAGGAAACTCAATCTACCCTGCTTCTAGTGATATATGTGAGGCTAGTAAGCTGTAACCTATGTACCTTTTAATTACAATAACTTATATGCTCTCTATCTTAATGAAATTTAACTCAAGGACTAAGGGAGATAGATGTTTGTTATTGCATTTACATATTACAAATGAATAAAATGTGAATTTTATATGATGAATAAGCTGACCAATAACATAGCGATGATGGTACTTCAACGATTACTAATAGCATAATAGAGTATGTGGAAGGGAACTTTATCAAATTTAATCTGAAACTAGAATATAGTGACGACTTATATTTTGTCTTTTTGTCGAGGCGCATTTCGACAAATACGTTTTTTTTTTTTAACTTGAGTGTAATGACCCTAGGTTGGTGGCAGCTTAAGGATTACTGGTTACACTGATTCATCAGCAATGGCTCATCATCAGTCTTCCCTAAGCATGCCGGTAACATCCTGTTTTAAACCAGATGCTCAACAAATAAACCTATATGATTGAATATTTCTTTTGACTTGGGTCAGTAGAATATCAGGGAATTCAGGAAATTATATAGTTCTATTTGGTATTCTGCTCTTTCCAATTATGATTTGTAGAGGGAGTTGTGTGTTTTTCATCTTATGTAGGATAGATTTATGATCGTTTCACTTGTTACACTTACACTTAAAGTTTATTTTTAACATATAGGAACTGATTTTGCATTCCAGGTATGAACCACTTCTAGTGCAGGAGATGCTCACTCTCATCATACAAATAGTCAAAGAACGGCGTTTCTGTGGGCTCTCAACTGCTGAAAGTTTGCGAAGAGAATTGGTCTGTAAGCTAGCAATTGGAGATGCTACTCATAGTCAATTGGTGGAGTCTCTTCCTCCTGACCTTGCTAATAATGATCAGCTTCAGAAAATTTTGGATACAATTGCTGTGTATGCCAATCCATCTGGAATGAAGCAGGTTTGATTCATGGATTCAAATGTCTGCAACCATATTAGTATCCAAAAAAATCTCACTTTTATTTATTTATACTTTTTCAGGGGAAATATTCACTTCGAAAAGCATACTGGGAAGAAGTGGATTTATATCATCCTCGCTGGAACTCGAGGGACTTGCAAATCATAGAAGAAAGATACCTTCGGTTCTGTAAGGTATCTGTTTTGATGACTCGATCACCTCGATGGACAAAGGTGTATTGTCCCCTTAGTGGAATTTCTAGAATAGCTACATGTGGGACAGTCCTCAAAATCATCCGTGCTGTGTTGTTCTATGCTGTATTCACCAATAACCCGTCTTTGTCACGCGCTCCTGATATGGTTGTCATCACAGCATTGCACCTCCTTTCACTGGCATTAGACATCTGTGACCTGCAAAGAAAATCTGATGATCAGTCATGTAATAATACTTCACCTGATAGAGATGATTGCCATGCTGTGCTAAGTTTTGCTATTGAAGAAATTGATTTGGGAGCAGCAAACAGGCGTGATATATGGAAGCACCAAAGCTTGTTATCATTACTTGTTTCTCTGATGAGAATGCACAAGAAAGAAGCTCCGGGTGGATATATGGAAGCAGGGCAGAGTAACCATTCCGTTTTTATTGAGAATTCGTTGAAGAAATTTGCTGAGCTCAGTGATTGTTGCATGACCAAGCTGCGATCACTAGCACCAGAAGTTGTGTGTCAGTTACAATCTAATTCAAATAGCAGTGAGCCGACATCTGGCTCGTCTTCCAGTGCTGAAGAGCGCAAAGCGAAGGCACAAGCTGCCATATTGGTGAGATATATGCTCTGTTTTCTATTTTCATTATGTACTGAAGCAAGTTCTGCTCTGATAGGTGTTGTTAGGTTTTAATTTTCTTTTTATGGTTTGGCTAGCTTTTAGCTATGAGTGGACATATTGGCACATTACTTCAAGTAGTTAAGAGCTTAGATTTTGTTGAGATTCCATAATCCTCTAATGAAATTGACTAATTAACAAACCTCTTGTTAGTGCATGGTGCATATGGATGGTCTACTGAATATTAATCTGTCTTTTGTATCTTGTGTGTTTGAGTGCATGCACTACTTGATTGACTTTCTATATCCCAAGCTTAGTCAGTTTTGCATGCAGGAGAAAATGCGAGCTGCACAATCCAAGTTCATGGAAAGCCTTGAATCCTCGTCAAATGAGGTGGAGACTTCAACTCTGGAGCAAGACTTGGCTAGTGCTAAGCATGTTGAAGAGGTCTCAGTGCCAGTTTGTTCTTTTTGCCATGATCCAGATTCTAAACATCCCATCTCACTTCTAGTTTTTCTCCAGGTGAGAACTGTTTTGTATTAATGCTCTCCAAGTCTTTGATTGGTGCCTATGTTTATAGGTTAAATTCTTAGTGCAACATTTTAGATTATGAAAGATGCATTTTTGTTTTCAATGCTAATACATTGTCATTGGTTTTGGAACAAGAAATCTCGACTTGCAAGTTTTGTGGAGAGAGGCCCTCTGTTGTGGGAACAAGCCCAATCGTCGGACAAGCAGCGTCTTTTAATTACTAGAAATGAATTGTCGGATCCTTATTCAAGAACTATGTCCTCTTCTTCAGATTTATCTTCTCACTTAGAGCAGTTGGTTCAGAGTGCAGTAAATGAGTTCACCCATGACGTGCTACCTGGCGAAGTTGATTCGATTTTGGATTTCATCAAGGCGCGGCTTCCTGCTGCAAGGACTATCCAGCATCCAAGTACATCTAGTGATACAAGGGTAACTACTCCATCATCCATTACGTTGCTGGAGGATGACATTTACCAGTTTATTCAAAGCACTATGAAAGATATCATGTTGCATTCAGATGTTCTGGAGGATTCTTCTAACATTTTAAACTCACCAGTTGAAGAGGGTTTAGCTAAAGGCAGAGACGCTGAAGCGGTACTTCTTGGAAAATATATTGCATCTCTATCAAGAGAGACATCTGAACAACCATCAGGTTCTAAGAATTCTCGAAGTGGAAATGCACCATCAAATTCAAGCTCAGCTCGGAATGCATCATTTGATGGATTCGGTCCCTCAAAATGTGATGGTATACATATTTCTTCATGTAGCCATGTTGTCCATCAGGAATGTCGTGATAGATATTTGCTATCTTTGAAAGACAGGTAAATGTTTCACTTTGGATTGTTACTTTTCTTTTTCCAATATTTTTTTGTGTGTAAAAGCCAAATGTAATGTAGTGCTACAAGACTCCTTTGTGTGCTTTTCAAGAACATGAAATTGGACTAAAAGCTAAAGCTTGATTTGCTTTATATGTATAGGATGGTTAAAATTTTTTGTAAATCAAGTTCCTTGTAAGTGAATCTAGGTTTTGGTCTCTTTGATATGGAGCACGGTGATTTTATTCATTTGTTTTTCTTTTTTCTTGTAAGACACATTCTTTCCTCATTGAATAGTTTATGAAAGTTAGAGGTAATGAAACAATGTGTCTTTGACTGAGAGGAACCCCTCGATTGAAGGATTCATATTCGGTTGACCAAAATGAGCATCCTAAATTGCTTGAGCAATAGGGATCTCACAAGAAGGAACAAGTGTACATTATAGTTGATATATATTTTTTGAAGTTTACGATTCTTTTTTTTGGTTGGAGCTTGATTGTTTTTTTTACCTGCACATGCAGATTTGCAAGGAGAACGGCTTTTGAAGGAATTCATGTTGTTGATCCAGATCAGGTGGAGTCTCCTCCCTCTTTCTCTCTCTTTCCATCTTTAGTGAGATACTACTAAGTTACTTCCCACTTTGCTAGTTTATGGAAAAGTTGCAGATAGGTCAACTTATTTCTTTTGCTTATATTTTCAGGAAGAGTTTCTCTGTCCTGTATGTCGCAGCCTTACGAATTCAGTCCTTCCTGCGCTCCCTGATACCTGTAGGCAGATGATATCATCTGACCTTGGTCCTGAATCAACTACAGGCCCTTCAATCACATCAGGGGTGCACCGTCTTCGCCTCGCCCAATCCCTCGCTCTTCTTCAAACTGCTGCCTACTTGGTTGCGGATGATGGCATCCTGAGGTCCCTGTCCTTGCAGCGAAGCGAAAAAATACAACCAACTCTTGAGCCTCTCTTTCGTTTACTCTGTAAAATGTATTTTCCCAACCGATGTGATAAGTTCTTAGCCTCTGGGAGAGTGAGCCACTCAATGATCTTTTGGGACACCCTCAAGTACTCCATCATCTCAACAGAAATTGCTGCCCGTGATAGGATGTCTGGTTTGTCTGCAGGAGCTTCAGCATCTGGGATTGGGGATCTGTATGCTGAGCTTGACTCATCTTCTAGATTTATATTATCCTTGTTTTTGCAAGTTGTTCAAAGCACAAGGTGTGATAATAATCTTCAAGTGCTTCTAAGATTTAGAGGCATTCAACATTTTGCTGGGTCTATATGTTATGGCGCATCCATAGATGAATTTCCCACTGCCATTGGCAGACGAAGAGGTACTTCTACTGTTACTATCACTGCTGTTTATTTTCATGCTAATTTAAGTGTAATCACTGTTACAGAGGATTTGGTCTGTGTGAGTCACTGGGTTAACTATTCTTGTTTTCCTTCTTAAGTAATTGTTTTGTTTTATTTTTAAAATGAATAAGAGAATTAGGATGTCATAACTAAAACTCTCAGTTTGAACACATCCAGCACATAACAAACCATTAAAAGAAGAGGATCCACAGAACTACGCATCACCGAGTTAACACCAAAGCTAACTAGTGATGCTAGAGGAGATGGTATGAGAGGAGCTTCTGGCCTCCAAGGCACAAAGGCGCCCATCACTTTATTTACAAAATACTATCTTAAATGGAGTCCTGTGCCATAATGATGTCCACAAAGAATGCGACCCTTGATAGAACTCTTCTTCCTACTTAGCTGGTAAATTATCACATTTGTGGAAAGTTATCAATTGTCAAGCTACCAAACATTGAGCAAAACACAAATCCCTTTTCCATATCATCCTTCCAAACCTATTTCTCAATCTCCTCCCTAATTAACTTTATTCAAGCTATGAAAGATTCACAAACTAATTGAAATCCCTGACAGTTGTATGCTTGTCAAACTTGGATTGCTCCAAGGATGTTTTGACTCAGTATTGTATCCAATACAATTCCCATGGTCTTATCTGTGCTCCCATAATGGTGGTGCTGGATGGATCAAAAGACCATCAATTCCATGTAGAAGGAACAGGGGTGTAAGCATCCATGAGATGACTCTTGTAGTAGGAAAGGGGAATTCAAGTTTTGTAGGACTTTTTGTGTGGGGAAGTGCCCTCAGGAAATAATTTCTGAGATCCTCTAGTGACAAAGAAAAGGGAGAGCATCTATGGATTTTGCTGTAAGTTGCATAAAGTGTGTGCCTGGTGCCTCAGCGCATACTACGAAAAGATGGACACCTTTAGGTGCCTGTGTGACCTACACAAGGCACCCAGGTTTCCACTATGCTCTGCCGTGCACCTAAATGGGTCTTGACAACTCTCACAGAACAATTTCATTAGTGTTGTGACATTTTTTTTCCCTTTAAATGAAATTGAGCTGTCTCTTATTGTCAATGCGTCTTTGCATCTCCATGTTTCAGAGACGAACCTCTCTCTAATTGAGTTTATGAAATTTTAGATCAGGAGTCTCTTCAGTTTGTGCCATAAAACATGGGTCTCACTGAGAAATGTTTTGCAGGTAATATCTCATCTGTCTTGAGAGAGGCTGATAAAGGAGTTGTATATCCTGACACACAGTATTGGAGACGAGCTGCTGATCCTGTCCTTTCTCATGATCCTTTTTCGTCGTTGATGTGGGTTCTTTTTTGTCTTCCACGCCCTTTTCTATCATCTGCTGAATCTTTCTTGTGTCTCGTCCATCTCTTCTATGTAATCTGTGTAACTCAGGTATTTATGATTTCTATTCAAACAGTCAGCATAAGAATTCAAGTTTGTATGTTTAATATATCGGTTTCCATAACCTTCTTGTTGTATCTGGTATCTCACAATGCAGGCACTAATTACATGCTGTGGACATTATCAGTTAGATTTTCTCAAATTAGAATTTGGTGAATGCTTTATAAGTGACATATGCACTTTCAAGGGACGCTCAACTTTTTCTCAACAGTTTTTTGTTTCCCATTATATTGATTCTTCTTGCCATCCTAAGGATATGATACATAGATTGAGTGGTCCATATTTGAGAAGATGTGCGTTACTGTGGAAGTTGCTCAAGTCTTCAACATCAACACCATTCCATGATAGACCTTGTCCGTGGGATGTACCATTATACCATGCGACAACAGAAATGTCGGATAGTATTGCTGGCCCCCCAGCAGATCTTAATCTAGTGGAAGAGCTGGAGCACATGTTTCGAATTCCCAGTTTAGAAGTTATTTTTAAGAACAAAGTCGTTCTTAATGTCTGTTTAAAGTGGTTCCGTCATTTCTGTGAGGATTCTGAAGTTCGAAACTGTGGACTTGTATTACACTCCACTCCAGCTGTTCCTTTTAAATTGATGCAGCTTCCTCACGTTTACCATGATCTCCTGCAGAGGTTTGGCCTGTTCCTCGTCTGATTTGCATTTGAAGCTTATCCCTTTCTTTATGCTTATAAACTGAATTGTGTTGTGTCATCAGGTATATAAAACAACAGTGTCCAGAGTGCAAAACACCCCAGGGTGAGCCAGCATTGTGCTTGCTGTGTGGTAGATTGTGCTCCCAGGGTTGGAAAATCTGCTGCAGGTTCCATATTTAACATTGTTGTCATTCCTCAAAATAATATATGTTGTTATCTGTTGAATTCCTGGAGTTGCATCTTTCCATGTTCTCCGTCTTGTATTTCACATGCTATCAAACTTGATGTTTCGTACTGCCATTTTTTCCAGGGAGAGTTCCGCTTACATTCATTCATTGTCTTGTGGTGCTGGCATCGGAGTCTTCCTGTTGATCAAGGTAACTCCAATGATTTAGCTCTTTATGTTTTATTTTTCTGCACTATATAGTTCTTGTTGTTACATATTGACAAGTATGACCTGCTGCCCTTCTCACATGGCAGAGAACATCAATTTTGCTACAAAGATCAGCTCGTCATGCGCCTTGGCCTTCTCCTTACTTGGATGCATTTGGTGAAGAGGTAAATTAATTATTTGTATTTTAAGAGAGATTATAATATTCTGTTAATGATGTCCTAGTTTAGAAGTACTGACTGGCCTTCTTTGATATGTGAGCATGTTAGGTTATAATATGTATGCTAATCCAGAATATTTAGCATTTGTCCGAAAACACTTTTCATGGTCTATAACATTTCTCTGCCACAGGATATTGACATGCATAGAGGGAAACCATTGTATTTAAATGAGGAACGTTATGCAGCTCTAAACCATCTGGTAATAAAGAAATTTCTCTTCTATATTGGAATTCTTATATTATAGGTTATAGGTTTTCAATCTATATGTAATGTCTGCTAAACCACCAGCATGGTTTGCTAACGTTGAATTGTTCACTGCTTGCTTGTATTATAGTTGGCTTCTCATGGGCTTGATCGGAGCTCCAAAATTCTTCGTCAAACTTCGATTGAACCTGTATTTTTTATTTAGTGTGAATTCTGTTTGAGTTTCTTGTAAGGTAAGCACTGAGTTTGCAGCAGAAGTGCTCATAATACTCTTTCCTTGTAACTCACTCTACTTCACAAATACAACAGGTGGTAATTCATAGAAACTGACCATTTGAGCAATGAACTTGCGGGGAATATTAGGATTGCAAAGTGGTTCTCTAGAAAGTGAAGGGCAAGTCCACTTGTTCATATACTTGGATTATGCCATGATACATCCTGGAATTCAGTTAGCAGTTAGAAGATCGATCAGATAGTATTGTTGCTGTTGCAGTTTGTGAAGGTTAGACTGCCATCTTTAGTTATGAACTTCTGATATTTCCAATTTAGAGTGTGTCGTAAATTTTCGAGAAACTAGGTATTAGATTGTTTCAGATATTAACATTTCAGAAATAGTTGTGTTAGCCTAGGTTGTAGTGATTACTGTGGGGATGTTTCTTCTGATTGTTAGTATGTCTGGTAGTCTGGTCATACAACGGACATAGTGATGCTGAGGTAGATGAGTGGGATGAGGAACGAGTGATACAAAACATCTAAATCTAGTTGGGGATAAAGATACAGAGAATTTAGGGATGCTTTTGTTAGTAGTTTAAATGTTTACTTTCCTTGTCTATCCTGGTTTACGGGGTTTACTAGTTTTTAGGATCTTTCTTTTGCATCTGCTGCAATTGCGAGTTAGTAACCAACCATAAGATGTTTAAGGCCACAACAATTTTTTGCTGTTGGTCCTATTTAGACATCTATCATTTATCATATTGAACAAACATATTTTGTTTGTGGTTAAATGAAATACCACAACTAAACTCAAAATTACATTGCTAATGAATTTATTTCTAATTGAAATATAGTCTTTCATTCTGTCAGGTTTAATTGGGCTTCCATCAAGATAATGGTGATTCATTACCCCCCTTGGCTTCCATCAAGATAATGGCAATTCAGGTCTGCTTGAGCTTCCATCAAGATATTGGGCAATTGAAGTGGATGTTACATAAGTGTTCATTTATACAGTCGTTTGTACAGTTTTAACAAAAAGACTGCACTGCTTTCAGCTGCTTGTATATCTGGATTCCGAAACTGAGTAACCTTGTAAATGAATGCACTTCTTCTGCAACGGAGACCCCAAGGCTCTTTATGTATAAATTTTCACCTTTTTTTTTTTTTTCTTGTTCTTGTTTCATTTTTCTCAGCTTCACATGCAACTTCTTCAATGGTATTTGAGAACAATTCCCTTCAGTGACATGAATTGAAAAGTCTTGTGTTGGGAGTTTGTTCAGTGTGGGTGCCTTACAAAATGTGGACATAGTGGTCTTGTGTGTTTCAGAGAGATGCGAGGGTTTTCACTATCCAATTAGCTCAAATACATGATCATGTGCCATTGAGTTTTTGCACAGTGGCATTATGTTATCAGTTCCAGTCCTTACTGGACACACGCTACAGCCAGGTCAAGAGTTATCGAAATTGCCTCTCAAGCACATTGAGCAGTTGTGATACTGTAAGGATATATCCAATGTCAGTCAGAGAATTGTATATTCTTGAGAAACTTGAAGGCCCATTTCACTTTGTCATTTTACATGCCGATGACTAGAGGTTTCACCTGGTACTGTCAGATCCCTGATATATCTGCGTGTCTTAATGCCGAACTAGATTCACATTTAGCAACATAAGCAATATGACAGCAAAATTTGAAGCTGTTCCCTCGTTTCCAACTGTCAATATCTTAAAATGGAAAGAAATAACTGCTACAGAGATAAATTATAATGACCTGAGCTGTTCTGTACACTAACACCTCTAAAAGTCTGGAATTTGACTAAGAATGTCAGGAATGCCTTATTCTACAAACAATGAGGGCATGTAATCTGCTATGACTGAATTTCTGACAGAATGACATGATACTTGTAGTCAGAACCTCTGTTTTCATCTGGACAAGTATGATCAACTAACATGTGCCTAATTGCATTTTGATTGTAATGCAAGTTTATGATGTTGGTTATTCGTCATTGATCCCCACACTATGTAGTTTCTATGCTAACAAATCGGGCTGCCGCGGAGAAAATATTACAAGCTTCTGAAGCCTTAGATTCAACTTTAGCTTTGTTCAGATCAACTGCAAGGAGAAAAAAGATGCAATTAGAGACAGGTGTGACATTTTCTTTAAGGAGAAAAAAAAAGAGCGATCTAACACCTTATAGTTATTGTTTACATCCAACAGAAAATCTGGACAAAATCATTGAGAAATCGAACATGAAATGTACTGTTTTCAGTTTTCCAACTGCAAATGGACTAATGACATCCTTTGTTAAAATGTACAGAATATCATTTAACTACCAGAAAAATGCTATCTTTAACATGTAACACAACCTCTATCAAACTTGGCTTGGATCAGTATCTAACCATGTGAAGGGCACCATATGCATGGCCTCTACCAACTCCTTGTCACTTGGAATTAATCAACTGATATTACTGTAACATATTGATCAGTATTTCATGCTCAATATATGGTGTACAAGTTATCAATTTCCTTGCAACTTCTTATTTTTTTCATTTTATGTTTTTCCATGGTAATCAATTCATAAAAACATCTTGCTGGATCTTATATTTTGAAAACTTTCATATTGTGCTGTAATAGAATGTTAGGATTTTATTGTCTTAGATTTTTCTTTTTCTTTTTTTTCCTTTTAAGATATTGATGTCCATACTCCAACACCCACCATGTGATCGTGTGTTTGAGAAAAAGAAATAACATATAAGACCATCAGTAACATTTGCTACAGATTCAATGTAAAAGAATGTTCTCAGCATGCCCATCTCATCTTATCCACTCCCCTTTTCATGCCCCACCTGCATGAAGTTGGATTCCATGCAACCAAAATGAATTAACCACACAAGTCTTTATCTGAACTTTCATAATCAATATCAAGCTGAATGTAATTTAAGTTCATTGGACAGGAAAAAATGAGAATAAAAACTGCAGCCAATAAGCTTGAAAAGCACATAAAAGATATTTTCATGAAAATACTTACAGTTCATGTTAGGTCACCCTCGTCTTTGCTGTTTGTGAATAGTTCTCTTTAACAAGATGATTTCCCTTGATGGACAAATTCACAGACTGGCTACGACCATCAAAGTTATCTTTGTCTAATACGAAATTCAGTTCCTTCTCTATTGACTTGAAAACAGCAGTTCGTTTTGACCTTAACAGATACGGACGAGAGCCACTAAAATCTTTCCTTCCATGATCACTGAAGGTGTCATTACTATTAAAAGCAGAACCCATAGACAAATTTGCTTTTGGAGACACTGGTGTATCCTGATCTGTATGTAATACGGGGTCATCCTGCCCTCTTCTTTCTTTTCGCTCAGGTGCATGTGATTCAGAATCATCTCGCCCAGCCTTTTCATTTTCTTCAGGAGTATGTAAGTCTCTATTTTCTTTTGTCCCATCAGATTTCCCAATTCTATCCAGGGTTGCTGGAGAACAACATTCTCTTCTCCTTTTTCTTAGTATGGAAGGAGGATTAGGAAAGGTCATAGCAGCATTCTTTAATATGGATTGTGGACTTTGTGCACCCAAAGAGGTACTCTTCACACGAGGTGGAGTGACAAAACTGCTAGGTGACACGCCAAAATCTGAATTATATGACTGCTGCAGTGAGCAGTATGCTTCGAAGAGAATGGAATCCACGGGAGTTGCGGGACTTTCTGACTGTGGAGGCTCATAGTATAAAGAACCAAAGGCTGGAATTCTAAATTGCAATGGTGTGCCAGCAAGCTTTTCATTTTGATCATTATCCCCATTGCCACATTTCACTGAATTTGGCGCTGAATCAGATTCACTGTAGCTAATATCTGATTTTGATACCTCTGTGACAGAATTGACACTGTTTGATTCACTGGAATGCATTAATGGTACACCAGTCATGGGATCTGCAAGGCATTGTGGAGCCAAGGAGGAGTTGTCTTCAAATTTACCTAAATCTGTGATCCCTAGCGAATGGTAGCCATTTGAATCGGACCCTTTATTACCACCTGATGCTCTGGATATATCCTTGGCATCATTTTGAGCAGTCCTTGGAGCTGGAGGAAGCTTACCAGTAGCCAAGTAAAAATCCAACTTTTTCTTCAAGGAACTGTTCCAGTGGTTCTTGATCGCATTATCAGTCCTGGATACACCAAACTCGGTGGTTAACATAAAAGACTTGAAAAAGAACTCCTATGCATTGATAATACTACCATATCTTACATTATACCTCAATTGGTATGGATCTCATATAATGATATAAATGATACATGCCTATAATATATCTTGAGACAAATACATCAGCAATCTAATCATTGTAGACATAAATGCATCAATTTCTTTCTTCACAACCAGTGCCTGTTTTTGGATAGCCAATGATTATCAAGTTGGAGTAACTTCTATATTGGAGATTTTCCTATACCAAACCTAAAAACTGACATTCCTCTTTGAGATATCCTATCAATTGGATACACCAAAGGATACTTGCATTCCAACATAACTAAACCTAGAACCAATACCTGCCAGGTAAAACCTTCGCTATTTCTGCCCATTTGTTTCCATATGTTCGTTGGGCATTCATGAGCGCAAGTTCCTCCTCCAAGGTCCAAGCATCTTTCTTTATCATTGGGTTTAAATGATTATGCCACCTGAAAAGTTAAGAAATTAATTCTCTAGGTTATGGACACGAGAACAGTTAGCAATCTGCAATCACATTTCAGTTATATGTGCACATAATGGATGAAGAAAGAGTGATCGCGGTCATCTATTTACTAGGAAGTTAGGAACGATAAGGAGCAGCATTTTAACATGAATAATATCCAGATGAAACCTAAATAACTCGTCTAACTAACCTCTCACGACATTGCTTTCCAATGCGACCAGGCAAAGCTTTTGCTATCAAAGACCATTTTGTTGGCCCATACTTTGAAACCAGCTCAATAATTTTATCATCTTCCTGTACACGAATTAGCAACCACAAGTTAATTTTTCGATTCGAAGTTCTAGGGAACTGCTAGCAGGAAAAGAATGAGTTTTGCATCACACCTCCTGGGTCCATGGTCCCTTGATAAGCTCTGGATTGAGCACCTTTTGCCATCGATGAAGACATTGCACCTCTGATCTATCTGGAAAAAATTCAGCTGCATATACAGAAAACCAATTAAAAAGAACTGCCTAAGAATGATATTGTGATCAAAGCAGCGGAAATCATTACTAAATCACAGATTAAAATTTTGCAAAATAGCAGTCATATTAATTGTTCATTCATATATACCAATTATTATTCAACACAAAACCATGTGTACTAATTGAAAATTGAACAACTCAAATCTAGCACATCACAAAAAAATAGTATTACTACTGAATTTGCTGTTTCATCAACTGAAAAGGAAGGTCACTATTATGCAAGAATAGCTATTATTTATATCCGCTCACATGTTACCTTTATTGAGCTCTATCTGTACATTAAACATAGCCAATTTAAGACAACTTCCAAATTAAACCCAATTTAAACCCTCGTTCCAGGCATTCTGGCATTGTTCAAGTACTCAAAAGGACAAACTTTCAAACTTACGTGTTTGAATAGTTGAAGACAACTTCTAAATTAAATCTACCTGCATATAGTCCTTTGCTTCATGCCTAATATCAGGGACTTCCTCTAGGGGATAAGTATAATAAAGAGCTTGAAAAAGCATAACCTTTTTCCGGGGGTAGAAAGATATGTGGGATCCAATGGTAGAGGGTTGCTTCATGGAAAAGTATAATGCTTTTCAAGGATAGTAGACTTCATTCGTCAAGGAGTATGTTGGCAAATCCCATCTATCATATACCCCCTCTTCTCTTTCTCTATGTTGAACCCCTGATAGAGCAAATTGTTTTGGATTTTCTTTGGGAAGGTTCAGAGGGTGGTAAACCATACATTCAGATGGAAATGGTTCGCCCCTCCTAAAGAAATGTGTTTGGGATTAAAAAAATTATACAAAACAAAAAATTAAGAGCACTAACATTGCTCTCATAGAAAAATATCTATGGAGAATCCACTACTCTCCTACCTGGTGAAAAGCTACTAAAGCTTTAGCATGAGAAGGAGATGTGTGGTTTCTTAATGTCCTTTCTTGACCCTATGAGTTTATGTAGAAGTGTCTCTAAAATCACATCTAGCATTCCAGGAATGGAACACATTCTTTGGAAGGGGGATAAAATCAAGGCATGTGGTATGGTGGGTTTTAAGGAGAGGTTTCCTAGACGTTTCCGGGTTTTTTTGAATGATCATGGCACGGTTTCAGATTTCTTCACTAGACTAGAGACTGGAGGTGGATGCAGTCTTCAGCTTAGAATATGTCTTCATGAATGAAAATTGAAAGAAAAGGTCTTATGGGAACTGAAAGAGGCAGGTGAATTAATGGAGTGTTTAGCTTTGATGGTAGCAACTAGTGATAAGGATGAATAAGTGGGTATGATCCAAAAGGAGGGTCCATTTCAATCTCTTGACACTCATACGGCAGCTAGACCTCTTACGGAACTGATGAGAGATTTTCCTGTTTCTCTTGTGGAGAAAGTGTCCCTCGAAGATCCTTTTTTTTGTGAGAAGTAATTTGGAATTGCTTTTCCACTCAGGGAAATTTGGCCAATAGGGGTACGGAGGTGGATCTGCATTGTGTCATGTGTTTGGGGGATTTGGAGACCGGAGACCACACTGCATCTTCGCTAGATCCATTTTCTCCATTTATGCAGTGCATAATGGGTTCCCCAAAAACTTTAATTATGTCGTTCATGAATGGAGTTGTCAAGACTTTCTAGAGGAAGGAAAAGGGTAATTATGGCCTTTCATCCATATGTTTGGGTAATTTGGCAAGAGTGAAACGAGAGGGTAGAAGAAATTGCAGGGAACTTAAAGTTGAAATCTGAATCAACTTAGCGATGGATTATAACAAAACTACAAAAGTGGTTATTTTGAAAACCAGCTTTATTGCACTGGTATTTTTTTTTAGACCCGCACCAGTATTTTTTTTTAAAGACCTTGCACCAGTATTCTTTATTGAATTTGAACCTACGGAGAACTCTGCTACACCTACAAGTATTAAGAACTGAATGATGGTACCTGTTAACCTGTCTGCAAAGATCTGAACTAACACAGATCTATGAGAAGTTTGAATGCTAAGAAATTTTGTGTAAGTATTAAAAGAAAGTATTTTCCTATAGGTTGTAGTAGGGTAATTTATTAAAACCAAACAAATCTAAAACCCCAATTGAGAACAAAGTAAACCAATTGCCCTTCATTTAAAAATTACTTTCAATTCTAAAACTTGTCGCATGTATCTCAAGAACTAGAGATGGGGTGCGAAGTGTACCTATTTTCTTCCAACTCTTTCCCTTGAAGACCTCAACAGCATTTCTCAGTGTATCATCCTGTGGAAATTTTAGAAGTTAGTGCAAAGTGTTTCTATGGGTAACGAAAACAAGGACGACCAACATCTTTGCTATAATTGCTATAAGTAACAACATGGACAAACATCTACGCCAATGGATGCAAAAACCAAGTAGAAACTATACATTGTTCTACATCAACAAACTAGTCTATTAGCTATAGTATGGAATAGTACAAACCCCAGCTTCCAAGTCCCTCATTATACAATGAGGCAATAAAACGAATGACTTCTTGGTAATTGTATCATAAAAAGATATCAGACCCACAAAACACTTCACAGCAATCAACAGTTTCTCGTAACTTATAAAGCAAAAATTTATCTCATACACTAGTCACAAACTGTTTACCTCTTCAGGAGTCCAGCCACCCTTTGCTCTCCTTATGGGACCAGTAAGTCTCCTACAATTGAAGTTATAACACAAATCAGCCTTACGACAAAATAACTAAACCCATTTTTGTGTTCAATTCCATAGCTTCTCCTACTAACATACTTATAATTAACTGTTTTCAATTAATAAACGAACACCATACAAACTCAAGGTAGCTTAACTACAACAAGTGTTTTCCTGGATCTATACCTCAATTTAGGTATAAAATAAATTTACAACTGAGTACAAAGAACCATACCTATTAGATGGGGACGCCTTAGCAGGGCTAGTAATCCCAGGAGACTTCACCGCTAAACTATAACTTCCATCGGACACAGAGGAGCTTGTAGTTGCCTCCAACTGCTTATTCTCAAAGCAAAGCGGTTGAATTTTCACCTCAGCCATCAAACCCAAACTTCCTAATAAACACAAAACTGAACCAAACTCATCAATACAACACTTCTAACAACTGAACCAAAAAAACCCAAACAACCAAATCCACTAAAAACACCCCGGGAACCCCCAAACCAATCAAATCCACTAAAACAGCCCCAAATTAATCGACCGTTAGATTCCCCAAATCCACCACTACACAGATCTTATCAGATCAAAGACACGAACTTTACAACAAATCTCCCAACTTTGAACAATTTTTAGGGTTAGTAATTCACTAAACATGAAAACAGATCAAAATCTCCACCAAATCAAACCGCTTGAAATCACACCGAATTAGGATCGAAAGGTTAACAAATATGAGCAGTAAAACTTACCTTTATTATGGCTGAAATCGTAGCGAAACTCATCGAGACTCGAAACCCACCTTCGTTTTCGGCTCCTACAAAACCCCTCGAAGCGAAATCGAACAACTCGAAAAGTTTTTGAAACAAAACATAGAAGACCTTGCCCGTTGAAAGCAGAGAGAATAAAAACGAGCGAAACAGACCGACTAACGACGCCGTTACATCGCCGTCAACTTCTCGCGCCTAGATTCTCCAATTGGCCCGTAACGGCACCGTTAACTCGTGTTTGAACCTCAAACGGTATTCTCTTGTGTAGGGCCCACACTCAGTTTCAAGCAGATTCTGACCGTTGGATGGTTTTTTAGTGAACCAGAATCGTTGGATTGGAACTGATTAGTCGAGGTTTAAAATGAAAGAGACGTTTTAACTAATCGGTTTTTTTATGGAAGAGGCACGTGAAATTTGGTTGAATCTCGACCGTTGATTATTGAGATTGGATCGAATTACAGCCGTTGATTTTGTAAATGGAGTTTAGTGATTATTGTGATATAATATTAATCTCCAACTAATTGGGCTGTTAGGGTTCTTTTCAACAACTGAATTTTGAAGGCTATGATGAGGGTTCATTGATTACCTAACTATTATGTAAAGGAGTGTAAAGTTTCCACGCCGAGAGATCGGAAGTTGTTTAAGACAAGTATTGTGGTGGACAATTATGAGATCATAAGTTCATAACACAAGCGAGAACTTCAAGATCGTTGCTTTGAAAAAAAAAAAACATAGTTAACAAGCGAGATCATACACAAACGAGAACTTTTAAGCTCGTCTCTGCAGATTTACGTTAGCAAACAAAATTAAATATAATTCTTTTATTGGTCATTGCCAATAGAGTGATCAACAAACTGATCTTGTAGTAGCAATTAGTAGTTTGTCTTTCTATCGTATCGTATGTCACCAACAAAAAAATAAACCTCGAGGTGTCTTGTATGTGCCAACAAGAAAATGCTCTTAGTGTTATGTTGCGAGATTTGGTCATCACATGTCACAAACAGAAAAATAAACCTCGAGAATGTGTGTTTGTATGTGCCAACAAGAAAATGCTCTTAGTGAGTGATTCTACTCTGCCCGGTCCTTTGTGCCCGGTTTTAGTCCGGGAGGGTGCCCAGCATGTGCATGCTGACGTGGCATTCGTGGTTGGGTTTAGGGAGGGTCAGAGTTAACACTCCAACCAAACACAACCCAACCTCAATCAGGGCTTCAGAATACATCTCTTCAGTTGCCTCTCCTCCTCCCCTCTTCTGCTAAAAAACTCTTCTAATACTAAATCAACCAACTATTCTAACACTAAATCAAACCATTCTCCAAGAACTATTAGTTCTAAATTCCATATTTTCAACCAAATATTAGGTCTATATTGATAATTCTAGGTTCTTCATGATGCATCAACAATGCAAGTTGAAGATTCTGAAAGAAAGCGACATTAAAGCAAGATTGACCTGTATGAATGTGAGATGAGAAAGAATTTTGAGACACTACACTATCAAGCCTTGACTTCTTATAGAATCAAATAATGAACATAATGCACTAAAACCTCTTCTGATTTCAAAAAGACAGACAAAAAATTAAAAGAAACTTCTAAGTAAAGCAAAACACTTTATTTACAAGAAAGCTCAAATTAACAATTGAATCTTCTCTATTAATGGCCTTTAAAACCATCTTCAGATAACAAAGAACATAGCCAGGGATAGTAAATGTCGCGTAACCCTTGTCTAGAAACCCCATAATAGACTTTTATGTAGAACTTTCACCCAAGTAAGAAACAAACAATATCATACATGTTTCCAACAACAACAAAACGAGCCATGTCTGATCTCTTGCTCTGTTACGGAATGCACAACATCCTATTGAGTAAATTGAAATTAGGAAGACCAGTAATACGACATTGAGGACAAAGATCTTGTGCCAATTTGTCCTTACGTCCTCTAGTACTGCTGCTTTGTATGAATCACACTCATAGCATAGGAATGGAGATGTGTTGTTCCAATGGTAGCAGTCTGGATTCTGTGTCGCATGAGGAGCAGGGGAGGGAGAAAGAGCAAGTCACGTGTAGAGGGTCGTGTGAAGATGATCAACCCGCGTGAAGAGGGGAGGGAGGAGAAGCAGCAAATGGTAGTTCTTTGAAGAGTTGTTTTCTCAAGAGTTTTTTTAGCAAACGAGGGGAGGAGCGGCAACTGAAGAGTTGTTATCTGAAGCCCTAATTGAGGTTGGGTTGTGTTTGGCTGGAGTGTTAACTCTGACCCTCCCTAAACTCAACCACGAAAGCCATGTCAGCATGCACACATATTGGGCACCCTCCCGGGCACAAACCAGGCACAAATGACCAGGTTGGGTTGTGTTTGGCTGGAGTGTTAACTCTTGCGAAAATTCTAAACAGCACTGCTGTTTTACCTGGGATTTCGCCTGGATGGTGCTAGGCACGTGCCCATCCAGGCGTGCCAGTCACGTGCGTTTAAGGTGAGAAAAAAAAAAAAAAAAAAATCGAAGAGAAGCCAAATCTCAGAGAAGAAGTTTTCTCTAGGAAGCCAATCGAATCCAAAACCCTAAATCTATTTGTGTAATCAATCGAATCCAATCCAAGAAGAACACAACACAAATGTATTTTGATTTTGATTTTCGAAACCCTTTCAGCAAGCAAATCGAATCCAAAACCCTAGATCTATTTGTGTAATCAATCGAATCTAATCCCAAAAGAACACAACACAAAGATATTTTGATTTTAATTTTCGAAACCCTTTCTTTCTCTCCTTTTGATTTTGATTTTCGAAACCCTTTCTTTCTACCAATAATCCAAGGCCATTGCTCGAACTTCAAAAATCCAAGAATCCAAGGCCATTGCTCGATCCTTGGATTCTTACAAAAAATTGTTCGAGTTCGAACTTTAGGGGGATTTTATCAAAAACTTCAATGTTCTAGCACTTTGATTAGTTTTTGAATAATCGCCCTAAACA
Organism: Berberis vulgaris; assembly: GCA_963556465.1. Classification (NCBI taxonomy): domain Eukaryota; kingdom Viridiplantae; phylum Streptophyta; class Magnoliopsida; order Ranunculales; family Berberidaceae; genus Berberis; species Berberis vulgaris. The sequence continues at coordinate 964,419 of OY747133.1, forward strand.
ATTAGCCTGGTATGATAAGTTTTTGATAAACTCCCCCTAAACTATATTCAAAATGTTCGAGTTTTGCTGAGTGTTTAGAACCACATTGATTAGCTTAGTAAGATTTTAGGCTTTGATTAGCCTAACTTCTAGGGTTTGTAGAACCACTTTGATTAGCCTAGTAAGATTTTAGGTTTTCATGAGTGTTGTATGATTAGCAATTGTATTGTTAGCCTATATATATATTATTGTTAACTTCAGTATAGTAGTATTAGAGATTTAATGGGGTTTTGTTTGTGTTGAATTTTTCATATTTTCAGGGATGGATACATTAGAAAATAATGAATGTATGGAAAATGAAGAATTTTTAGATGAGATAAAAGAGCCTTGCATAGGGATGGAATTTAACAATATTGATGAGTTTCAGTCGTATTATCATGATTATGGTAATAAAAAAGGGTTTCCAGTGAGAGTAAGGGCGACTGAAAAAGATGTTGATGGAAATTCTCGATATGTTATTCTTGCATGTGGTCGGACTGGGACATCAAAAAGTAAAGCAGAAAGTGTTATAAAATTGCGTCCCATGGGTAAAAGTGGTTGTAAGGCTAAGATGAGAGGTCGTATACGCCCTGATGGAACAGTGAAAGTGACAACAGTTAGTGATGAGCACAATCATGATTTGAGCCCTGGAAAATCGAGATATTATTCTAAAAATAGAGTTATGAGCCAATATGTGAAGAAGAGACTTGAATATAATGATAGGGCGGGCATTAGGCCAAATAAGAGTTTTACTTCGTGTGTGGTTGAAGCTGGTGGGAATGATAATATGACATTTTCCCAAAAAGATTGTTACAACTATCTGCATAAAATAAGGCAGTTGAGACTTGGTGAGGGGGATGCGTCGGCACTTCATAACTACTTTCAAAAGATGCAAGCCAACAATGCTGAATTTTTCTATTTGATGGATTTGGATGATACAGGGAGGTTAAGAAATGTTTTTTGGGCTGACGCATGGAGTAGAGCAGCTTACAAGGAGTTTGGTGATGCCATTACTTTTGACACTACGTACTTAACTAATAAGTACGAAATGCCATTTTCTCCTTTTGTTGGGGTGAATCATCATGGTCAGTCAATACTTCTTGGATGTGGATTGATCTGTAGTGAGACAGTAGAAGAGTTTGTTTGGCTTTTCAAATCTTGGCTCGTGTGTATGAATGATCGTGCTCCAGATGCTATAATCACTGATCAGGATAGAGCAATGAAGAGAGCCATCGAAATTGTGTTTCCCAACACACGCCATAGATGGTGCCTATGGCATATTATGAAAAAGTTGCCTGAAAAACTTTCGGGTTGCAATCAATATGAGGCTATAAAGTTTGCAATGCAACGAGCAGTTTATGATTCCCTGTCTCATGAAGAGTTTGAAGAATATTGGTATGGGTTCATTGAGAAATTTAACCTTCAAAATAATGATTGGTTGAGTGGATTATACAATGAAAGAATTCGTTGGGTACCAACATTTCAGAGGAATACTTTTTGGGCAGGAATGTCTTCAACACAAAGGAGTGAAAGTATGAATGCTTTCTTCGATGGTTATGTAAATTCAAAGACCACTCTAAAGCAATTTGTAGAACAATATGAGAATGCACTACGAAGTAAGGTTCAAAAAGAAGTTGAAGAAGACTTTAAATCCTTTAACCGTTGGCTTCCTTGCATTACTCCGTACCCATTTGAGAAAAAATTTCAAGCTGCCTACACCACAAATAAATTTAAGGAGTTTCAAACAGAGATTACAGGAAGATTATGTTGTGCAGTTAATCATGTCAACGAGTACGATGGCTTTCAGGTTTATTATGTTTCGAAAGACAGGTTGATAGGAAGCGCATACAGATCAATCAATTTTAAGGTTCATTTTAATAATGACAACTTCAATATTCAGTGCAACTGTCAGTTGTTTGAGTTTAGGGGGATTTTATGCAAACATATTTTATCAGTATTGTCTCAAAAGAGGATTAATGATTTACCTGAAAAATTTATTCTTCGAAGGTGGAGGAAAGATGTTAAGAGGTGTCATAAGAAGGTTAAAATTGTATATTCAGATTGGGCAATGAAGCCTGAAAATGAACGGTTTGATGAGATGTGCAGTCTCTTTTATGAAATGGCTGACATAGCTTCCGAGGATCAAAAGGAGACAAACAATGTTAAACTGTGGTTACAAATGAAGCTTCGTGAACTACAGATATCAAAAGGTGATCGTGATGTCAATGTTGAGCCAGAGGGGTTGTTCGAAGTTGGCGCTAAAAGTGGTGCTGAAATTCATAGTCCATTGCATGTTCGTTGCAAAGGACGACGTTCTACTTCGAGGATGCAATCTACAATGGAAAAAGCCTGTAAAAAGAAGAAGAAGAACAAGAAGAAAGAAACACAAAAAGAGAATAATTTGGTAGGTTTACTTGTTTGTTTTGCTTCAATGAATATATTTATTTTTTCAATTCAAGATAATATATTTTTAATTTGACATGTCATTTGTAGGGTTCTACCCAAGTTGGATTTGAAAGTACCCAATTTATGACACAGCTTTCAGCTACGCAGGTTTGTCTGTTATTACAAAGATTATTCACTTTTGATTTGCCCGGCTATGATTGTTCACTATGATTAACGTTTTTGTCGTTTTGAAGGGTGAAAGTATGGGGTCATATTATTCACAACCTAGTGGACTTGGTCAGGTTTACTCACTTATATCACAGGTACATAATTTACATGTTTATTGTCATTTTTACAACCACATAAATATTGTAAGTCTTAATCATTTATTTTTGCAGCGACCAACTTCTAGCAACGACATGGAGTCGTACAGAGATTGTACAGATATTGCAAATGAATTCTCCAACCCTGAAAGAGATCATTCAAACATAGTGTCAGACGTATGGAAGCGTTGAGGATTCAGTTCATGCAGTTTCATGTAATGTTCAGTGTTTCATGGGTGTAATGACGGGTTTTCAGGGTGTAATTTCAGTGTTTTGAAGGGTGTAATGTCGGGTTTTCAGGGTGTAATTACAGTTTTTCAGGGTGTAAACTCGTATAATTTGCTATGAACTGTTAGAACAATTTGCTATGAACTCGTGTAATTTGATATGAACTCGTGTAAATTCAGTTTTTTCAGAATTTCAGTGTTTTTTCAGTGTTTTTTTCAAAATTTCAGAATTTCAGTGTTTTCCAGAATTTCAGTGTTTTTCCAGTGTTTTTTTTCAGAATTTCAGTGTTTTTCAGAATTTCAGAATTTCACTATTTTTTCAGTGTTTTTTTTCAGAATTTCAGTGTTTTTCAGAATTTAAGAATTTCAGTGTTTTTTCAGAATTTAAGAATTTCAGTGTATTTCTGAATTTCAGAATTTCACTGTTTTTCAGAATTTCAGAATTTCAGAATTTCAGAGTTTTTCCGAATTTAAGTGTTTTTCAGAATTTAAGAATTTCAGTGTTTTTTCAGTGTTTTTTCAGAATTTAAGAATTTCAGTGTTTTTTCTGAATTTCAGAATTTCACTGTTTTTCAGAATTTCAGAATTTCAGAGTTTTTCAGAATTTAAGAATTTCAGTGTTTTTTCAGTGTTTTTTCAGAATTGCAGAATTTCAGTGTTTTTTCTGAATTTCAGAATTTCACTGTTTTTCAGAATTTCAGAATTTCAGAATTTCAGAATTTCAGAATTTCAGAGTTTTTCAGAATTTAAGTGTTTTTCAGAATTTAAGAATTTCAGTGAGAATTTCACTGTTTTTCAGAATTGCAGAATTTCAGCTTTTTTCAGTGTTTTTTCAGAATGTCAGTGTTTTTTCAATGTTGAAATTTCTGACAGAATTCCAATGTTGAAATTTCAGAATTTCCAATGTTGCAATGTTGCTAATGTTTCTGACAGAATTTCCAATGTTGCAATGTGGGAACCCTGTCAGTAAAAACATAGCAACATAGCAACCCGGTCATGTCAACACTGATTTTATACAAAAAACATAGCAACCCTGTCATAAAAACACTGATTTTATACAAAAACATAATGTATTTTTTGCTAAGACTGATTTTTATTGTTTGCTATTATAGGAACCCTGCTATGTTGCAACATCCTGTCAACACTGTCAACAAGAAGACAACAACACTGTCAACAAGAAGACAGCAACACTGTCAACACTGATTTTATACAAACATAGCAACAGTGTTTAGAAGACAGCAACACTGTCAATTTCCTGCTATGATAGCAACATAAGCAACACAGATAGCAACATAAAAACATAAGCAACACTGTCAATTTCCTGCTATGATAGCAACATAAATAAGCAACACAGATAGCAACATAAAAACATAAGCAACACTGCAGTTTTATGCAAACACAGATTATTCAACATAAAAACATCCATACATAAAAACATAGCACCATATATCATCCAAGATCTTCAAATTCATTTACCATCCAAAACATATTCATTTACAACTCACATACTATCCAAGACCTTAAAAAACAAAAGTACAAGAATTAATAAAACTACTACTAATATACTGTTGATAAGGTCCTTAGTAAAATCCCAAGTATCGTTGAGTTGATTTTCATGAGCTTGATTGCGACGACCCTCGGGAGCATTATTGGGTTGGTCCACCACTTCTTCAGTGTCGTTTGTTCTTGACTCCCTTGTTCTTGTTCTTGATTGGTGCTCTCTTCTCGACGCTTGTTCTCTTTCTCTTCTCGCCTCCTGCTCCTTCCACATTTCATAATCTTCAACCGCTTCTTCAAGTGAATTGAAACCCTTGTAGACAGCATCCGTATACCCGTTCACTTGTAGTGCGCAACTTGACCAAGTAACATATATGCCAGGAACATGCCCACGATAAACAACATAAGCTACGTATGCCATTCCTGCGTTGGCAAAGTAATATATGTTAGTTGGCGTGACACAGGCAAGAATACATAAAAATACATTGCATTAGAAACAACAAATAGCAGGGTTCCTATACATTGCATCATGTATTTGTATAAGACTGATTGGCAAAGTAATATAGCAACATAGCAGGGTTCCTATAAGACTGATTTTATACAAAAACATAATGTATTTTTTGCTAAGACTGATTTTATACATTGCATTATGTATTTTTTGCTAAAACATAATGTATCCAAACCAACCAGCTCAACCAAACTAGACAACATTATATACACAAACTAGAGAACAATTTTTTGCTAAGACTTATTTCCATTTTTTGCCTTTTCTAAGAGTTAAAGAGTACTCCTTTGCTTCCCCTGCAAAAATTTGTTACTATTAATTATCCTGAGTTTATGTTAATGAAATTACTCAATTGTGTGTCTCAAGTAATTTGCCAAAAAGTTTGATTGAGTTGAAGATTTTCTTAGTCTTATGCAGCTTCTTGCAAATGAAGCAGAACCAATTGAATGAGAGGGATTTTAAGCACATAAATTTGTTTCAAACAAAGTAGGTTGATCAAAAACTGAAATCCTATTGTTGCAAATCCCCTGTAATCCATGAACCTTGCATAATTTTCTTGAACCTATTGTTGCAAATGTTTTGGTAGTATGAAAAAATGAATAAACCAATATAAAGCCTTAATTCCAAATGATCAAAATGAATAACAAAAACATAACAAATAGATAACAAAATGATCAAAATGGATAACAAAATGAACAAAAAAAATTAAATTAATGTAAACAATCTACTAAACCAAATTTCAAATTACATGGAGACAGCCCTAATTTCAGAATGAATCAAAATCAAAACTGAAGGGCTTAATAGTATAGTAATCTTCAATGTCGAAACCCCAAACATCAAATTTTCAATTAGTTTCTCTACAAATGGAGAAATCGAAGATTTGGAAGCATAAACATAACAAATAGAAGAACAAGAAGACTTACAAACTTGGGATCACTGAAGAAGTCCCGTCCAGGAATCGCAAAGAGAAAGAAGAGTGAGGGACTGAATCGATTTGGAAACTGCTTGTTTTCGATTTGGAATCGATTTGGAAACGATTTGGAAACTTGGGATCACTGAAAAAGCAACTAGGGTTTCTAAGCTTCAGCCGATTTGGAAACGATTTGGAAACGATTTGGAAGAGAATAGAAGAAGAGAGGTTTCTAAGCTTCAGCCGATTGGGCATCTAGGGTTTCGGTGTGATCCCAAATCGAAGAGAATGAATCGAAGAGGAAAGACTTCACTCATTCTGCGAATTTTTTTTTTTTTTTTCTCACCTTAATCACACGTGCCTGGCACGCCTGGATGGGCACGTGCCTAGCACCATCCAGGCGAAATCCCAGGTAAAACCCCGGTGCGCCCTAGCTTTGCTCTAACTCTTGATATCCGCCATGTGTATGGTAGAAATAAACAATTTTATCTTTAAATGAGTCAAAAATAAATTTACAATTTTTTTTTTCTTCTGAATTTCAAATGCTATAATCCACGATTTAAGAGGTTTTTCAATTAAATTTTTTTGGTCACTTTTGCTCTTGTTCGCCATGCTTGTTTCCCAATTTTGCTAGTATTTTCATGTTTATGTCATAAATGAAGTATTCAAGGATGAGTTGAGAAATGAATTTACATAATTTTTTTTCCCAATTTCAAAGTATAGTTTATGGCTTTTTCAATTATTTTCCTTTTTGTCACTTTTGTTCTTGTTATCGCACCATTTTTTCCATCCCTTATTTGTTATTAGGGTTTTTTTTAAGTTTGACATTAATTAGTTTATACTTATTAAAGTTTGACCATCGCTTTGAAGACTAATTGAATTTAACACTAGTTTTTTTATGAAACCGTTAAATCCATGTCATTGACTGGTTAAGACTAATTTTTTGACCATTTTGCCCTTGTTTTGGGTTAATTAGAAATTAATTAAGTTTAACACTTGTTTTAAGTTTGTAATTCTATATTTTTTAATAAATGAATACTTCAATTAAAAACTTGTAGTCTCGTTACATCACCCGCGAATCAATAGACTAAGTAAACAAGAGTTACTAGATTTCTAAAGTACTTTGCTGTATGAAAATCTGTCAATATTCTACATAGCTAGTATATTTAGAGAAAATTGTAACTGTAAAGAGAAACATATTTATCAACCTCAACAGAGTAGAACTCTACCTGTACAAAATTGCTCATGCCCCTTATCTCATGTCTTCACTCAAGGCTCGTGTCTTCAGTTGACTAACCTCTTGTGCATTGCCAATGGCATGACAACTCAATGGTTAGAGCTTGGCGGATGGTACCACTAGGTCATGGATTCAAACTCAGCTTGCGGCATCTTTATGGATTCTGGGATCCTATAAAAACCCTGCTTGCCTTTCAAAAAAAAAAAAAAAAACCTCTTGTGCATCTCAAAGGCATAAAAGAAAAAGAAACAGAGGTGGAGAGAGCGCTACACTTGGATGGAACTGGAACTCGAGGCATAACAAGCTAGGGCAATGGTGGAGTTCCAGCTTGCAGAGAAGAAGAATTGTAGGGAGAAAGAATTGTTTCTTTATTGTTATAATCTACAATTTTAACAATTATCTCAATTATTTCTTTATTGTCATTGTTGCTCTTGTTATCCTTCGTTTCCCATTTTTGTTATTATTTCAATGTCTGCGTTAGAAAAAAAATGATACATTGAAAACTACATTTATATATTTTGTCTAAATTTCAAATGCTATAATTCATTACCGCCTTGATTTTTTTTTTTAATGTTTATGAAAGAAATAAACAATTTTATTTTGGGAATGAGCCCAAAATTGAATTTAATTTCGCCTGAATTTCAAAGGCTATTACAATCCACAATTTAATAGGTGTTTTCGATTATTTGTTTTTTGTCACTTTTGCTCTTCTTTCACATTTTTGTTATTATTTTCGTGTTTATGGTAGAACAAAGTATCTAAGCTAAAGAATGTGTCGAAAACTGAATTTATAAATTTTGTCTTAATCATAGTTATCAAATTCGTGAATTATTCACGTTGAATACACAATTTTTCCGTATAGACGAGTTGCCATTAGTACTTCCGCCAATATTAAAATTTTGTATAAAACCCGTATGTCAAATTAATTTCATATAATATACATATAAATAAAACAATGTTTAATTCACCGTATTTTTACTTTTTGATTTTCTGTGGGGAAGCATAGATTTTTAAGGATTATGATAATTGATTGTTGCGAAGATTTTTGTCAATTTGTAAGATAAACCAATCCATAGTATATTGTTGATGTTCGTGATGAATATGCAAAAAATGGAGGCACTTCAAATGGTCTTGGAGATACTTCTTGGGTTATTGATGTTATGTGGATTGACTTTTATTTCTAATATTGCAAATGTAATAATGGATTAACATTTTTAATATAATGATATTTATTTTATTTTATTTTGGTAGTATATATGAAGAATTGTTATATAACAATCACATATGAGCCGGATTTTTAACTCTGAATCTCTTATAATGTATCGTAATATACATGAACATATGTTGCATCGAATATTTAATTTCTCCCGTATATTTGCCTAAATTTTTTATAGAATCAAATTATTGCAAAATCACAATCTTTCTAAATTTTGTCGAATCGAACCTTTTGTCTGTACTCCGAATTGATAACTATGGTCTAAATTTGAAAGACTGTAAACCATGATTTAAGAGGTTTTTTTTTAATTATTTTCTTTTTTGTCAGTTTTGCTCTTATTCTCCCTGCCCGTTTCTCATATTTATTGTTCATTACATGTTTAAGATAGAAATAATCAATATTGTTTTAAAAAATGAGTTAAAAACTAAATATACAGACAATATCTAAATTTCAAAGGTTATATTCTCGATTTGAAAGAGAAATTTGTTTTTTTTTCATTTTTGTTGTTTTCAATCTTCTTTTTTCCCGTTATTGTCTTTGTTATTTTTCCCATGTTTATGGTGGAAATAGTATCTAATCTAAAGAACTAGTCAAATTTTGTATTTATAAAATTTGCTTGAATGTCAAAAGTCATATCCACGATTTTAGAGGTTTTTTCAAATTTTTTTTTTTTTTTTTGTCATTTTTCTCTTTTCTCCCTTCATATATGTTGTATTTCTCTGTTGTTGCAAAAAATGTAGTATTTATTCAAAAGAATCAATCGAAAATTGATTTTCTGGATTTTGTCAGAAATTTCAAAGTCTAATCCACAATTTTAATGAGTTTATTCAGTTATTTTTTCTTTTTTCACTTTCTCTCTTCTTCCCTTGGCAATTTCTCAATTTTGTTATCATATTCACAATTTTAGAATTTTTTGTGGGTTTTTTTCAATTTGCAATTCACTTTTGCTCTTATTCTTTTTGAAATTCAGACAAAATCCATATATTTAATTATCTGAATTATTTATTTTTTTGTCAATACTGCTTTTGTCCTCGCAGCCCACTTTCCATTCATGTTATTCTTTCAATGTTTGTGGAAAATTCAACAAAGTTATCTAAAATATAAGTTCAAAACTACATGTACATATGTTGTCTAAATTTCAAAGACTATAACCACGATTTTGAATGGTTTTTATTTATTTATCATTTTTGCTATTTTTATCCCTTTTTTTCTCATTTTTCCCGTGTTTTATGGTAGATATAAACAAATTTATTTAAGCAATGTGTCAAAATTGATTTTACGATTTGACTGAATTTCAAATGTTATAATTCATGAATTTATATATTTTTTTTCAATTATCTTTTGTCGCTTTTACTATTGTTTTCCTTGTCTATTTCTCTCATGCTTGTGGTAAAATAAAGCGTCGAATCTAGTTAATGAGTAAAAAAAAAAAACTAAATTTGATTTGACTTTCAAAGGCCATAATCCATGATTTTGAAAAAAAATTATTATTTTTTGTCACCTTTAATTGTTATTTTTTTCCTAATCCATTTCTTATTTTTGCTACTTATTCCATATTTGTGGTAAAAATAAAGTATTTAATTTACATGGTGAGTCAAAATTTGAGTGTATGCATTTTGCTGAATTTCAAAGGATATAATCCACAATTTTAAGGATCTTTGTTTATGTAGTTTTTGCTCTTGTTGTCCAACCATGTTTTTTTTTTTTTTTTCAATCCTTTAAGATAGAAACAAACAATATTATCTTAAGAATGAGTCGATTTAGTCTTAATTTCATAGGTTTATAATCTATAGTTTAAGAGGATTTTTTTTTTTCTTTTTTTCTTTTTTGTCACTTTTGCTCATGTTCTCCCTACATATTTACCATTTTTGTTAGTATTTTCTTGTTTGTAGTAGAAATAAACAATTTTATCTTAAAAATGAGTCCAAATTGAATTTATTAATTTTATCTGAATTTCAAAAGCTATAATTCACATTTTTAAAGATTATCTCAATTATTTCCTTTTTGTCACTATTTCACGATACCCGTTTCCCATTTATGTTATCCTTTCAATGTTTGTGGTAGAAATAAACTATGTTATTAAAGAATAAGTCTAAAATTGCCTTTATATGTTTTGCTATTAAAAAAAAAAACTGAATTTCAAAGACTATAATCCATGATTTTGAAGTTTTTTTTTTTTTTTTTCATCTTTACACTTTTTATCCCACCTTGTTTTCAATTTCTTTTATTACTTACATCTTTATGGTAGAAATCAACAATTTTATATTAGGAATGAATTGAACATTGATTTTACAAATATTTTTTTGAATTTCAAAGGTTATATGTTTTTTCAATTATTTCATTTCTGTCACTTTTTCTATTTTTCTACCTACACTATACTCAAATTATTATTTTGGTGAATTGTGGTAGAAAAAAGTATGTTTCTAAAGAATGTGTCAAAAACTTAATATTAGAGATTTTGTGTGAATTTGAAAGGCCATATAATTCACAATTTTGTAGATTTAAAAAAAAATTGTCACTTTTGTTATCGTTTTCTCTACCCATTTCTCATTTTTGTTATCATTTTCATATTTTTTTTATTGAGTTTTCATTGTGTCATTGATTTTTTTTTACTAATTTCTAATTAATGTCATTGATTAATGGATTTGGTTAGTTTGTGGTACAATCTCTTTCATAACGAAAATTAGCTGCAGCTACAGTGAAGCTGCTGCTTACGATGTCATGTCGAAATTTCGTTTCCAAAATTGCCATGCCCAATTTTCAAATTTTGCATTATGTCCCTTTACAAATCTCTTTCATAATTACTTTATATCCTTCAGCCCTAATTCTACGGTGCCTGATGCTACCAGACACCGTAAATTTGCATCGAGATAAGAAATAACTCTTATCTCGATGCAGATCTAATTACTGGATTCAGTTGATATGTGAAGAGTATGCACTCTCCACTTAAGTCAATCACACAGAGTCTTGAAATAAGGGTGATTTTACAAAATAAACCGATTTATATTATTGTGTTAATTTGAGATCCCTGGATGCATGTTGTTCTTTAGGGAGGTTTTGGTTGTTAACTGAATGGGGCTTGCTTCTACCCGTAAGTCCATTTCGATCTCAAGAAGTGTATGTCGATGCGCTCTATGCGTGCATATTTAATTTAAGAATGTAATAAGTCAATAAGTGCAAATTGAAATGCTACAAAATTTTGGAATATATAAAAAAATATGTGAGTTTTACAAAAAAAGAAAAAAGAAATTGTCAAAAAGGCTTATTTTTAAAGTTGTGTTAACGTTGCAATAAAATTGTCTCTTAGCATGCGTAACATGGCCAATTTTTATTGAATTGAGGGTTTTTTTTTATATAATTTACAAATAGCAGAGGGTCTTAAAATATCTTATGTTGAGAAATATTTTGTAAACCACGTGACAAGATGTTTAATTTTTTTTTTAAATGATAATCCATAATTTATTTTCATATTTGATAATTAGCGACTTATTTGGGGAATGCAACCCAAGGACCGGAGTGGCATGCCGCCGAAGGCATGCCACTATATTCATGCCAATGACACAAGTACACACTATATGGAAAGTATATGATCGTGCCATAGAAACGTCTACTACACTAGTCTCTATAATGCTAATTCAAAAGTAGATATCCAATTATCATAAAAATAATATAACTACCAATGTCTCGTTACACTGCTACCAATGGACATCTCAATCAATGATGCGCAAGATCAATTCGCACTGTCATAACTTAAACCAATCCAAAACTTGATGCTAAGTATGGTACATTTTTAAGTATCAAACTATCATTCTCGAAACAATGTTAAATAAACTAGGATGTGGACACGCTCTACGTGTGCAGTTATTTAGAGATTAACAGAGGCATATCCAGAGTTTACGGTTGAGAATGGAAAACACACAAATGAAGTGGGATCGTAGCATCATGTAGTGTTTGTCCATATTTAGCTGTTTCCTTCCCATTTGAAGGTACACAGTACACACATGAAATATAGCTGGGTGTGTTGGTTGCACATGCAAATGGATCAAAGTATTGAGCATGTAGGGTTTCAAGCTATCTATCTGCTCATGTTTACAGTCGCGGTGGACGCAAAATAACACTCATTCATGCTCCTGCACTCTGTAGTACAGACATCGGGTGCGTAGAAGCACGAGATTTGATTCTTGACATCATATAGAGTCCAGATTGAAAAACGTAGATACAAACTACTCTTAACATGGGTTAAATCATCACTGCAGCAAAGTTCACAGATACCTACAAGCATAAATCACATTAATGCATAGAGATCAGAAAATGTTGCTTATGCACAACATTCAAGATGTGGCAGAGACGTCGACGTTCTAGATGAACAGCCGACACTGATAATAATGTCGATCAACGACTGAGATCGCTTCAGACAGTTCATAATGGTAACCATGTGACCTTTGGTATATATTATTCATACTATCAGAAACCCCATGTTGGATTCAGTACAGAAAAAACAACCCAAGTTCCAATCCTTCCAAAAGTTGGCAAAATACAGTATTGTAAAAAATTCGAGAGTTGTATTATGAATACTAGCCGCCTGCATGTGCGATGCTCGTATTCCTTACGCATACAAATTGCAGATTACCAATATTGTTAGAACATCAACACACTGAGTACAAAATGAAAATACAGAATGCCGATGGACACTCTTATTTCTCTTATACATAAATAACAAAAAGAAAACATAGCTTCTAAAGATAACACTTCATAAGTGAAAATATAATTTTCAACCTGACAGACTGCCTGGCACCTGCCTTAGTGAGCCATCATGGCAACAGGACGCGAGAAACTGATGCTACGCTGTGTTGGCACTGCTAGCATTGCAGTATGATCAACAAAATCTTTCAGTGCAACCATAGACTGCAGAATTGTTCTAAGATCATCAGCAAATGCAAACCCCAAACTCCCAACTTGTCTAACGGCATAAATATAAAAAGTAATGCATCCTTTTCTAAACTTAAACCGAGCCATCTCACATCTGATCAATCCTCGAATGAGTTTTCGGTTTACTTCTCCAAGAGGAATTTCTGAAGGCCATGTTTGATCTACTGCAGACTTTAAGCTCTCAGATTCAAATACAAAGGCAATTACTTTGGAATTGTTGGTACCTAGGCCTAGTGTAAGAGTGTGCCATGCATGATGAGCTAAGATGGTGAAGTTTGTAGGCAAGAAAGCTGTAGTTGAACTAAATGAGCGGTTTGTTTTGTGTATTGGGGCTGGGAGAGCAAGAAGGTCTTGGAATTTGAGAGGAGAAGATCGACGAACTGTAAATGATCTTACAATGAACTGAACTCCAAATCGCAGTCCCTTTACGTCTGAGCTCGGCGTAAAAGTTAGATCAAATACCGGTTTGTCAGGGTGTTGGTGTTTCTGTTTCTTCTTTTTCTTCGTGTCTCTGTCTTCCATGGTTTGGGTTTCTGTTTTTCAGGGTGGAGACTAAACTAAGGCTTTTCTTATGATACATTCATTGATCTTTTCCAACTTTGCATCTGAGACTATTATATTCAATTACTCAATGTTATGTGACACCTACTATATGGATTTGTAAACTCTTTATCTTTTTCTTTCTGACATCAGTAATGTCGGAGATAAGGAAATTCTAAATACGGGCTAGTGTTTTTTCCTTTGTTTGGTACAGCAAGTGTTTTCTTGGAATAAAGTGTCATAATGGTAAAGCGTTCTGTCAATTTTGATTACTCCCCTAATTTGGTATTGCAACCTTAAAATGCTATCAATTATTTCTTTCAGTCTTTCATTGTCATGTAGCATGCTAGAATAGATACGTACATATATGCTACTGAAAATGACAATAACTGCAATTACTAATGACTCCTACTGATATTGATCAGTGTTACGATGATCCACGCTACTTAACATAATATTCAAAATACATATACTATATACAAGGTTGACACAATAACTGGAACCAAAGAAGAGTCTTAGAGGCTCAATTAAATGCCATATTGCCATTTTCAATTTTTTGGTACAGTAATAATCAACTGATAACACATGACTAAAAAGCATTCTCACCGTCAAACAATTTACACATGATGAGACACGGGCAATTCCCTCATTATGGTTTCAGGAAGGTGAAGAATCTGCTCCATCATGGAGGGCACAGCAGACAGCAGCTTTGTGATGCCCTTGATACACACTGATTGTCTCACCGGTTGCCACCGTCCAGAGTCTCACTGTTGTATCAGATGAAGCTGCAGTAACTGATTAGATGATTAAGACAGGAAATGGAGGATTATACACATAAATGTATATCAGATATATTGAGCCACACAACGATTACCTGTGATTAAATAAGCTCCATCGACAGAAAATACACAATCCCACACCCAACGTTGATGCCCTGGAAAGATTAACAATAAAACCCCAATAAGGGGCAGTTTCTTCAAGAGTAAATACCGGCTGGTACAATATTCTGATAGCACTGACAACAAGAAAAAGATGAAGGGGGCGCAGGATCCAGAAATTACCAATCAAAGTTTTATCTAAGTTGAAATTTTCAACATTCCATAGTTTGACAGTGTGATCAGCAGATGCAGTGGCAAGGTATCTGTATGAGATCTTTTCAACAAGAATAATAATAAGATGCAATGCAAGTAATACAGAGAGTAGACATTTGAGGAAGTTAATCCACAGAATTTAACCGGTTTGGTTCACAGAACTCGGGCGAAAGTAGACATTTCAGGATGTATCCATCATGGGCTTGTAGTTTATGAAGTGGCTCAAAGTTGGTCATTGTCTGCAACAGAACAAATTTAAATGCAAAATGAAGAATGAATCAGGGTTCATCAGATCAATGTCAAAGTTAAGATAACAGTGTCAATCTTCTAAAGGATGTCCGAATTAACACATGAATGAAACAATGTACATGTGTCGAACTAAATACTTGGGTCCCACGCAACAAGCGCCAAACATAACATGTTCCATTATTCTTGGCAGCAACAACCAAGCTCCCATCCCACATTACTGTCAAAGACCTTACGGCTGTATCCACCTCTGGCACCTGAATTGACCATTCGTTTTGGGTCAAGTCATAATGAACATCTTTGTCTAAACAGTCAAGCAACGCATATAAAGATCCATAATTCCATATTCATACAATTAGAGTAACACGTAATCTATGTAAAAGCATCTCCAATGTGAAGTCCTCATATTTTCCAACGTTTTAAGAAAAATGTTTACTTCCACGAGATGTTTTTTTCACTCTTGGTGAAATTATATTGTGAAACCCTGTTTCAAATTCGGTCTAAAAATGGAGATCAGTTTTTTTTTTTTTTTTAATGAGATCATAGATTCCTGTGATGCATCTTCAAGTTCTCACATCATTCCTATTAATCATTCTTAACTTGTGCACTCATGCAGGTAAGTATTTGACCATGAGCTTATAATAAATTAAATAAGCTAGAACTAACTACCGACATACCAACTCGCAACTGCATGAATTTGCAGTTAAATCCCACACGCGAATGTTCCATTTTGGTCCCCAGATAAAAGTTCTGTCTGCACACCACACACAAAGAATCAGACAACAAGTTGCCCATAAGTATAGAACAAATTTTAATTTAACAAGGACAAGAGGAAACTCGAGACATGATAAGGTTTGAGAGAATACAGCTCAACAAAGGTAACTCTTCTTGAGACTAACATCATTCCCCAAATATTGGTCTAAACAAGGTGGCACCTCAGTTTCATTTTAGATAGGTAAGCCAAGCAAAGGCGCAATCCATTGAGTACTCGAAAACTTGCATTACTTGTTTCAAGTTGATAACAAGTAAGTCAAGAGGGAAACTGGCACCAAAGCTACGGGCTGGTAATCCCAGAGCATGCACAGCATGTGGTCCTTTCAAGTGCAGCTCCATAAGATGCCCAATTTAAAGTTCAGGCATGGAAATGTAACATCTGCAATGCATTAGAAATCATAGTGACCTGATTAGGATGTAAGACAACAGTGTTGACAGCAGCACGGCTTTCATATTCCCATTGACATCCTGGAGCCCTGAAATTAAGTGAGACGAACTCAAATAAATGTAGAGCAAACAAATGAAAGACAATAAGATACGAACATCATAACCGCATCCACTAGAAATGAAAACTTGTGAACATGTACTGCAATATAAAACAAATTATTCATTTACATATATTCCAAATACCTGAAATAATTAATGATGATACTGCTAGCAACAGTGCTTGGAATTTTTTTTTTGAGATATAGGTAAAACTCATTAGAAAATAGAGGCCTATCCATGATCAAAGAGAAGAGTTAGTGATACTCCTTTTCTTGATATACCTATTATCAGTAAATACTTGAAGCAAAAATCAAAACAAGAGCCCGGCTAAAAACTACAATCAGACCCAAGCCAAATGGAATCGAAGAAAAAATAACGCAGATCTCGGACTGGGCTATACAATCTTAGCTATTTCACTGATACATAAAAATGAGTACCAAACTAATCGAGGATACCAAGAAAAAAAAATGTTGATAAGATAAAAAGAAATTGGGAAAAAAAGAAAATGGGAAAAAAGAAATAAGAAAAAACGAAATGTTCCTAGGTGGGGTCTTGATAAATCCATTGCACGACATCAAAGGTTTTTCAGGAATAAAGACAAAAATCATTATGATTGGCTTGTTCTTGAAAATATTTTATCTCCTAAATGTCGTAGAGAATTGACCCATACGCAACCCTTTGTATAGGCGTTGGGGCGGACGAACACTAAGATGAAATAGGCCTGCTAATATGCCCAATGTCCCTGCTGCAATATGATGAGAGCTATTCGCCTATGCCTCCCGGAACAAAAAGGATCAAAACCTTCTACGCCCCACGCTAGACAATGGAAAAACGCGTTAAAACATTATGCCTATCTAGCAGATCCCCCGCTATTCCCTCCCCTCCCCACAACATTGACCCTCCTAGTTGCGAAAACAATGGAACAGTTATCTGGTGTCCGGCAAGTTCACCCAAAAACCCACTAATACAAGGACACACTCATATATCAGACCAATATTTTTTCCCCGTTACAAACTTAACTTTGTTAGTCATGTTTTTCACTTGAACGCAAATATTTGCTATTTCTTTGCCATAACAGTTAGAATCTTCAAAAGATACAAGAAAAAATGTAAGAAGGTGCGTCCCAATGTGTGAAGAATATCGGAGTGTCCATGGACACTGGATTCTTTCTTCTTCTTCTTTTTCTATATTATTTACTTATTCATTTCTTTAGTAGCAATTTAATCAATGGAACACATTTCGATTTACAAGGGTGCTCCAAGGAGCTTCTGGAGATCTAGATATTTCCCCAATATCCAATGAGATCTTCAAGATCCACCCCTTAAAAACTAGGCAATGACAAATCCCGGCTCGCAAAACAAGCAACATCCACCTAGTTCTAACAGAAGCATCTTTCTCACTGATCACTATTCATTCTTCGCATTCCAAATAACCCAAACAATCTCATACGGCAAAAGCTTCCAAAAGCACTTTATCCCTCCCTTCTCAAAATGCTTCATGCCTCAAGAAACAAAAACCTCCAGAGTCCATACAAGATCTTACAAAATATTGCACTGTCACACGCCCAACCTCCACAAGCACCCAGGCCCTCCTCCTACTCAATATTACGTGTAATTGTGATTCCACCCCATACTCCACACAGACTGGAAAGTTTTGGACCAAGAGATTTTTTTTTTAGTCAATAAAACATTCTTACTTATTGAAACCAGAGAACAAAGAACAAATACAACTGAGCGAAGAGCTCATGAATAAACAACAAGCATACAAAGATTTAAATAAACAAACAAAACTTAATCTCCTAAAATGAAGTTATCCCAGCAGCGTAGAATATCTTAAATAGGCTTGTCGGCACTCATGTTCCAGGCCATATAACCCATTCAATAGCCATGATCTAGATCATATTACAGATCGTATGGGTCTCCAACTTCTCCCCCAAGAAGATGGTGTGGTTTCTCTCCTTCCATATCACCCAAAGTCTCTCGACTCTCTCCCATACCCCAAAGAGATTTTGATGAAACGATCACCAATTTTTCAAAAGAGGGAACTGTGAACACAATTTTTCTTTTTCCGTCTCCACACAGCCATCTTCCTCGACAGTAGAGCTTGTAAGAAACAAGAATGGGCAAATCATATGCCTCCACTTATTCAAGGTAATTGAGATGCCTTTAAAATTGAAAGTCGCACTCCACACTAAATTCTCCAACCACTAGACCTGTCAATGGATCAGATCTTAATCTAAATCCGATGTATTTAATAGGAAGTAGATTTTGGGATTCAATCCGATAGTCTGATTATGACCTGAATCCGCTAGCATGTTAACTTAACGTTGCAAATATGGATTCAAACATATACAATCTGATAATTATTTGATTTGATTCCATCTTATATGTGTGTGTGGTTAACAATAAGTAACAATTAAAAAAATAATTGAACAAATTAAATTTTTTTGAATCAGATATCCGTTAAGGTAACATATCGGATATGAATTTGAGTATTGATAACCCGTCAGATTATCTAATTGGATCAGATCGGATTCAACTTTTTTCCTTATCGGATCGGATATAGGCTAATCCGACCTTTACAGGTCTACCAACCACCCAATCATGATTGGACTCTGGAGCCTATGCTATGCTCTAAAAAACCTAGAGAAAAGACTTTGCAAAGAGACCTGAAGTCACCTATGCACACGTCATTCCAAAATTCAACCAAACTCTGTTGCCTAAAGCAAAAGAAATTCTCTTCTTAAATCCCTCGCTCATGTTAGAAATGTTTCCTCAAAAACTTTCTCATATGATCTAAAAATTTTGTACTTCTTTTATCTAAAAATACTTCTTTTATGTACTGCCTAAGTTATTCCAAGAAAGAGCCTCATTCACCTTTCAAAACTACCCCACTTCTTAGGCATACACGTTATCTCCCCCATCACCCATGTAACCCCTTAGAGATGTTAGACCCTTTCCAACCTAAATTATAAGAGTCCCTCCAATATTTGGGTGGCAAAAAAAGGGAAGGTAGTTAATAAGGACATTTGAGATGGTGAGGAGAACGCCTACCCCCCATACGATATTTTTATATTTTTAACGGCGCGATAACGCTTGTGCCATGTACTCCAACAAATAGCATAGGGTCAATAACTACCTTAGATTTCCATTTACTAGCGCATCAAATATAGTCAAATGGGAGAGATATATGTAAAAAGCCACGAGACCCAATAACGGGTGGCAAATGGATTGAGCTAGGCTACACAAAATAAAGAGATGATCATTCTCATGAGTTAGACCACATACGTAGAGTTCTACACTTGATGATTTCCATGTCTCTCCTTACATAGCAATTCTCCGAATCATTAACAAATAGTTCACAAACTATTCATTGTTTAGGTTTAGTAACTCCGGATTTTTTCAATTATACGGATCCATTCGCGATTTTTTGGTCCAAAAAGTATTGAACACGAATTATTCAATTCCTAATTTGCTATTATTCCTTGGGTTTCCAAAAATTTCTTTGAGTTTTTGGAAAATTTTACAACTTGTCAACCACCAATATTTCTATAAAAAATTTTGTAAATCTTAACAATAAAGAAAATTTAGAAATGCAAACATTATTAAGTTCATTAAATAGTATTTTTGTCCAAATAAGAAAAAGTTTGTTATCATTTTTGCTTCTTGAAATATTTTATTTTACTTACATATAGTCCGAATTTTTGTTATATGTATCTGTTAAGAAAATTGAATAGTTCACGATTTTTTTTTTCCGTTTTGCATAATTGTTGTCTTGCCTTATTTTTACCGATTCATTGACTGAACACAGCATTTGAAAACCCCAGTGATTCTCAAATTATTAACATTTTGAATTTTCCCCGTATGCCGAATTGCTAACTATGCTGCTTACCAAAACATCTCTTACGGCTAGACGATTGCATATCAAACCTCACATGACAAAAGTGATCTTAAAAAGAATTTCTTTGCACCAAGCAAGGTTTGTTGAAAATGGCGGGGGGCCTTCAAATGAAGGCATCCTATGGTGGTTTATCGAGCTAATATCCAATTCCACACATCAAATTTACCATTAATATAATTACTAAATTTGTTGCAAGGGTTGAAGAGGTAGTTTCGTGATTTTCACCATGTCATAATTGTTTGACATTTTGTAGATAATTTTGTTTTTCTAGAGAAGGTATAATTTATCAAATAGCAAAGAGGAATATTATACAAGGGTCTCGAAAGAGAGATTAAAAATTAGAAAATTGCTTCGCGTCCACGTCAACGCCTTGCTACCTTGCTTTTTACATAGTGAAACGAAGTATTTTTATAAGTTAAGATGGAAATTTTACCTCAGATCCCATATCTTCACTGTGCCATCTTCTGATCCCGAATACATCCAATTCCCATCACACTGGAAACCCCTGCCATGACATTACTAGTATGTGAATCATAGCTCATTACCTGCAGCGGAAACAAAGAATAAGATACATAATACCAATAGAAATGGAAAACAAAAATCATCAGACAAAATTAGAAAGTAAACCTACATGTTAAAGGCTATTTGAATTAACTTCAAATAATCAGATATGCGGGTTTCTAGTTACCACCAGGTACTGCTTATCCAGGGTTATTTCTTATTTCTATCCGATTGACTTGCTGTGCACAACATCTAAATGTATCAATTTCCACAGATATCAAAATGTATCAATTTCCACATATATCAAAATGATTTAACCATCAAATGGCGCTAAGGACTAACACATCTACTCTTCTAAATACGTTCACAAATTCTTCCTCAAATGTGCTTAATTTGCAGTTTTGAAAATATGATTACTAAACAATAAATGCCGAGATTAATATCAATCCCAAATATTTAATAAAGTCCATATAAAAAAAGAGTCCTTGAAATGAACTTACAGAATCTGGGTATTGAAGAGTTCGACACCGCTCTTTGCCTCCCAAAACCTTATTGTGTGATCATAGCCACCGAAGGTTTGGGTCATTTAGTTCTTGATCTCTTCCTCCTCTCCCCAATAAACTAATCAACACATAAACAACTAATCAAACTACAATAAAACAATCTACATTCAATAATTTACTGATTAAACTAAGAACCCAAATGAAAGTTCTCACCTTTTATATTGTACGCAGTATCTACAACATCGCCATCTAACCAAAAAACACAAAGCCCTTCATTTAACCTACAAAATTGGGCATTTCGAGCTATAAAAGATTGAACTTTGAGACTTCAATTGAAAAATCAATCGAAGAAAAAAAAAAAAAAAAAAAAACCCACCTCTCTGTTGTTGATAGTGAAGGGAGTGCTTAGGGTTTTAGAGAGTTTTTTCTGATCGAGAGAGACAGAGAGGAGAACCGAAATCAACTGCCTTGAGTGGACTGATGAGGTGGTGAACTGGTGATGGTACATCGTTCATGTTTTTTTTCCGGTTTTTTTTTTTTTTTTTTCATTTTTGGGTGGTACATAGAGTTTCAAAAAATTTTGGGTGAGAATAGTGTAGTAAATTTTTAAAAAAAATTATTCATCTCTTCTTAGGCAAAGTTTCATACGAAAAACACATTCTCCCTAATAGTGAAAATATCGAACTACATATCATGTTTAGATTGAGCATTTTGTACACCTATCGTGCCAATGGAGCACCAGCTCAGCAGTAAATTTGTGATGTACAAAATCACAAGTTCAAAATTCGAACCCTACCGACGGCATTTGAGGTGGGAGGGGTTAAGGGTTAAAATATATCTTGGATATTTAGGTTTGGTATTTAATTTCACCTATTTTATTAACCACCACTATCGGTAATTATTGAACCATGTTCTTTCCTATAAGCTCATGCTTAAATTGTAACATTAGATTAAGAAAGGGATAAAAGATTTTGTTGGGAGATTGAGAGAGAGCGAGCGAGGGAGAGGAGTTGCTATCGAGGACGAAGAAAGCTTGTTTTATCAAACACAAATTGGTAATGAGGAAGAAAGCTTGTTAACTTCCAAATCTTCAAAATGCAAAACAAAGACCCCTTAAAGTTCAGGGACTATAACATTTTTCAGACAGAGACATAAATTTCAAGTCCAAAGGCAAGAAAAGAAAATGGGAAGGGGCCTCAGCAAGCTCCTAAACTCAACCTAAGTTAAAAGAAAATTGAATCAATTCCATTGCAAATGATAAGATTTCAAGCTGATCGTGAAAATGGGTACAATCGCAAACTAAAGATGCGGCAGGTATCAACAGACCAGGCCAAGTAACAAACCAGTGCAGGTTTGCATAGTATGTTTCTTTCCTCGACAGAGGAGAGTGATAATCTGATCAGACTGCAGTATAGAGAAAAGTAAATTAACAAGTTATGAACTTTGTTACAAACCAACGACATTCAGCAACTGCACAACGCCAATGGAACAAACAAACAAGAAGATGAAATCCTCATTCATGTTCATACAAGTCAATCTTTAAGAAATAGAAGCGTCTTCAAACTTCATCCGACTCCATTTTCAACAGAAGCAAAGGTAAGAACACACACTTCCCCAGATTTCCTGCAAAACAACAATAATGTAAGAAATCAAATTTTGGTGAAAAGCATGTTCATGAAAATTGTGCTTCTTCACATTGTCATGTTAATATCTAAAAGACCCGCGATGAAAAGTCGATTCAAGAGCCGCAAGAATCGCTGGAAAATAGTATATCATTTTTCTCGTCATTAGATGGAACTATGGAAGTGATTGCATTATCTTCTTGGTGTGCAACTCGCGGACGAGTTGTTTTAAAGAAGGGGAGCCTGATGTACGACTAAACATAGTAGGTTCTAGAATTTTGTCATTTTTAGGATTTTTTAGTTTTATTAGGGTTGAAAACCGAACCGACGGTTAGGTTTTTCCACCTAAAACATAAACCGAATTCGGTTTCAAAATTTTCAAACCGAATTGACCATTAATAAAATGGAACCGATTCGAAGTTATGCAAACCGTAACCGAACCGACTAAAACCGAAATAAAACTGAACCGACCAACTATTTTAAACATATTATATTATATGAAATATATAGTATTTTTATATATATTTGGTCAGTTCGGTTTTGTCAGTTAAAATCATATAGAAACCGAAAACCGAACCAACCACTTTAGTTTTGAATTTTTTTAAACCAAACCAATCGGTTCAATTTTGATCGGTTTGGTCGGTTTTTTTTTCAACCCTAAGTTTTATTATGATTTCAATTAGAGTTGTTCTACACAGCGAGGAAACGGGCGAGGAAACGAGCGAGGGGAGGGAGGTGGCGGGGTGGGAGCCGTTCACCTCCTTCGGGATGCGCGCACAAAAATCGAAGGCACACATCCCGAGGGAGGTGAACGGCTCCCACCCCGCCACCTCCCTCCCCTCGCTCGTTTCCTCGCCATTTAGAATTTCTGTTTCAATTAAGCAAGACTAGTTGTTTTAGATATTTCAATTACAATAGAAGTTGTAGGAGATTTATATTTTAGCTAGGACTAATTTTTTATTTTCAGTAGAGAAAACTCAAACATTGTATCGAACAACATATTATCAATCAATCAAATTATTTTCCCAAATTTCATACCTCTTTATTATTTCTTCATCTTCTACAATTTTCCCTAAATTATTCTCCTCCTTCTACTAAATTCTCCACTTTCTTCGAGGTTTTTGATCTCCTTCTTTTCAACGTCCATTGCACCAAAAACCAATATCTTCTAGAAATAAAGTTAACAGTTACATAGAGTCCAACTCACATAAGCAAACTAAACAACACACACACGCACAAAATGCAGTCAACAGCTAGAAAGATATTCACCATTTCACCCATGCTTTTACAAAAAAGAGAATAAATAGCAAGA
This sequence comes from Berberis vulgaris, assembly GCA_963556465.1. Lineage (NCBI taxonomy): Eukaryota > Viridiplantae > Streptophyta > Magnoliopsida > Ranunculales > Berberidaceae > Berberis > Berberis vulgaris. The sequence goes on from OY747133.1 coordinate 988,641, forward strand.
ATTTTGTTCTAGGTAAAAGATAAGTTCAAGTGCATTTTAAGCTTTAAAGGGCCATCACAAAAGTTTAAGAGATTCAATTTCTGATACAACACATATTTTAAGCTAGTTTACAATGAATCTCTTTTGGGAATCTAATCTTCAAGAAAAGTAATGCCCAGCTTCATGAATGAGAGTAAAACACTCCAGAAAGAAATTACATTTGATGAAACAAATAGGCAATTTAGATTACCTCGAAAAGTTTCTAGTTATGCCTCTTGTTCACGGCGATGCCTCCTGCTCCTCTTTTCAGAACGCCTTGTTCTTCGACCAGTCCGTGAATCATCAGAGTTGCTAACATCTGAATCCGAGGATGATGCTGCCCTCCTAATCTTCCGCTTGCGTTGTTTATCAGATTCATCAGAACTATCAGAATCATCTGCATGTCTATGACTTCTCCTCCTCCTCTTATCTTTCCTGCTCTTTCTATGGCGATGACAACGCTTATCATCCTCATCGTCTGAAGATTCATACCTCCTCTTCTCCTTTCTTCTCTTCTTACCACTATCATCATCATCATCTGAATCACTGGCAGGCCTCTTCTTGCTTCTCCTTTTCTTTGACCTACCCCTCTTCTTCCTCTCCACAGAATCTGACCCATCGTCGTCCAATCCCCTCCGCTTTTTACTCGAAGAATTTGACTTACTGCCAACCTTCTTACCACTTCGTGCAGCAATGATCCTTTCAATTTCAGAATCAGCATCAGAATCGGAATCCTCGCTTTCTTCCTCCTCTTCCGAACTCTCATCAGAACTCTCCATTGCACCCTTATCCATCTTTGCTCCATGCCGCTTCACTTTATCCAACACAGATGCAACTGCAGACTGAAGCACAGCAGGGTCCTTCTCTTTCTCCTCTTTCAGGCTCAGAAAGTTCCTGCATTGGAAAGTTAGATGCCCAACACGACCGCACTTCTTACAGGCACCACGAGCCTCATCAGCATTCGACCCCGTGATACGAGCAAGAGCAAGAAGGCCTTGGAAACTTGCATAGGCATTCTCTCCATCAGGTTCAGGATTGGATGTCTTAGGCTGAGATGATTGTTTCGAATCATCCTTGTTAGGTGCATAAGGATCATACCCAATCGCACTCTGCCATATTCCGTGAGTTTGCAGGGCAGCACTACTATGCACCCTGTTGTTCGCAGGCATTCGAACCCTCCCAGCGGTGGCAGGCATTTTGGAGTTCTGAAGAACAAACTCTGTATCTATCAAAATATAAAAACTTGCAACAATTAGCATCTTGGGAAACCGCAATTTGACACAGACTCTCCATTAGAGCTATTTTTCCCCTTAAATTGGTGTCAATCAATCAAACCCTAAAAAAACCCTTGATCCAAAACAACAAAGACCACAACTCACCTCATTGAAGATACAAAACTCAGTTTTTAACAAAACCCATTTACAATAATCTACAATAAAATCAAAACCCCAATTCAAAGAGTCAAAATATAATTAGAGAACCCAAACAAATCATTCAGAACCCCTAAAGTTACCGTCTTTTTAATCCCCAACATCAAATTCAACCATAAGGACCTCATTTCAGCCCATCAAGACTTCAATACACACAATTTACAATTCCAACCCCCAAAAAACAGAACTTTTTACTAAACCCACAGAAATCTACAATCGAATCAAAACCCCAAATCAAAATTCAAATTAGAGCACCGAAGCCATCATTCAGAACCCATAAAGATACGATTTTTACAATCCCCAACCTCAAATTGAAGCTTTTAAAACATATGCAAGGCGGGGAATCAAATCAAGACGTACCTGGAGATGAGAAGGAGAAAGAGAGAGAACGCCGAGTCACTTTTGGTAGCCAACCAGATTTGGTAGCCAAATCAACACAAAACAATAGAAATCAACATACCGATCACCTAAAACCCCAAAATTGTCCTCATACTCATCTCCGAAAACACTATAAAAATTTATATGCTCACTCAACAGAACCTAAAAACCAAAACTTATACATACCCATCTCTTAAAACAACATAAATCGAAATACCCAGACACCAAATCGAACAGAGAAATAGAAACCAACACAGAACAAACTAAACAGAAGGGAATCAAGGCAATACCTTTGATGGAGTCTCTGCAGTGGAGATGAATCGATACCTTTCTCGATTCGATTTGCTTCCCTAATTCGATCTGTTTTAGCTTAATTTGTGTCGAGTTATCACTTCTTTTATTTTGGGCTTGGGCTCAGACTTTGGGCCCAATGTTGGGTTGGACTCGATCAAAATAAAATAAAAACACTGTGCTAACTTAAACACAACAACACACCAATCATTTTTTTTTTAACTTATATATTTTCCATTTAAATATGGGCCTTAAAACAAGATTTTTGCAATTTTTTTTTTTTTTTTTGGTCAAACACGAAGATGTTTATTAATGAAAGGAAAATAAACAAAAAACAAAGAGAAACATTCCTATATCAAGGAATACCAAGACACCATGAAAGTGTCAAAACCCAAATCCCTAAACAAATTACATGCCGAACCCATCCTCCACAGCAATTCTCTAATCTCGATAAAGATAGAGTGCTCTGATATGTTGAGTCCTTTAAATACCTTTTTATTTCTTTCTTTCCACACAAGATTTTTGCAATGATTACTCCTATTTAAAACACTAATAAATAGAAACTAATACATTGATAAAACCTAGATAAAACGAACCTAATACATTGATAAATACTGAAACTATAACTACTAGACCAACAATTTTACGGACTAGACCACCTTCTTGAGCTTGAGCGATTCAGCTTTCTTGGACCATTTGTAACAAAAATTTGCGACCTCCTCATTCACATTGTTTTTCAATAAGAAAATTGGATCGTCCCACTTGATTATCATTTCGTATTCTCCCTTTTCCATTTGAAGTGAAAGAAGCACATTGAATTTAGTCTGCTTAAACTTCAGTACCGCGCCAATATGGTAAGTTGATCAATCAACTGCCATGACTCTGCTTGGCAGATTTACTTGTAAAAATCCACAAAATCAGTCATGACTATCCTTATTTTCCCTTTTGAAAAATCCACCAACTCAACTTCCTTTTGAATCCGTTTAAATACAAAGAAAATCAGTTGATTTGAATGAAAATTTATTACAAGTTGAATATGAAGAGAGAAAACATGAATTGAGTATGAAAGAAAGAGCAATCAGTTTCCCATGAATTCACAACTGCGTTTAAGCAAGAAAGAAACCAGTGATTTCACTAGTACACAACATAAGCACTCTTTCTTATAATTATCACCAATTCCTCATGCTAACAATACACAATACAATGGACAAGTAGTTGATAGTACAATGATAGAGTGGTTTGCTGCAAAGGTGGCCATTTTGCTTATTCAGACACGACATTGGGAAATGGGCTTCCTGTTGGGTGACTCAGGCTCCCTAATCTCGTTGTTCCTATCCACAAATCAAATAAGTCAATTCACGGAGTGCTGGTTGTGACAACCTCTTATTAGTAATATTATACTTTTACTTTCTCTGCATTGTAACTGGTTTTGTAACTTTATTCTCCGAAACTTGAACGGTGAAGCTCATGACCTTGCTTCGATTGCATGCCAACTTTTATTTAATCTTAATTCAGGTTAATATATATGCGTAATGCTTGATAAAAAAAAATAAAAATAAAAAAATCCGATTCCCAATTATTCACTTTTAGAATCAAATGTTTAGTACTCTATATCTTACAACTATACGGATCCATTCGTATTGAACATGAATTATTCAACCCCCAATTCGGTTCAATTATTAATCGGGTTTCCAAAAATTTCTTTGAGTTTTCAAAAAAAAATTAACACCTTGTCAACCACCAATATTTCTAAGAAAATATTGTAAATCTTAACAATAAATAAATATTGGTAGATTTAGAAATTCAAACCTTATTTGCTTCATTAAATAATATTTTTGTCAAAATAAGTAAAAGTTATTATCATTTTTGCTTTCAGAAAAAAAAATTTATTTTACTTATATGTGTTGGAAAATTTATTGTAGAAGAGGTTAAACCGTACAATTGGTAATACACTGGGTTACCGACGAATTTTCTCCAAGATACAACGGTAACTCCGTTTGTCGAACTGCAGCTGTATTTGGCGAATAACGACCATTTGAAATACGGGCAGATCAAAGACACACGATCAGGAACTAGCCACACTTGTATCGAATGTGGTAATCCCTGGATACAGTAAGAATGATGAAAGAGAACTCCTATAACACTTGCACAACCCTGGAATGAAGTTGTTTCAATTATCAGATTTGGAATTGATTGAAGAATATGGACTTGACTTGAATTCTCTAGAATTGATTTGATTGAAATGGCCCAAACTAGTGGACTTTATATAGACCCGAGGTGACCATCCAACCATGGGTCACAACCCTTCCTTGTTGGATCAGATGAACGCTCCAGATCGCACCTCTCCTAGTTGACTACAGACTGCTAGATCCTGACCGATCAGATGGACGCTCCAGATCGCACCCTGTGAATAGATGCATCTGTTGGATCGCCACTGATCCCATATGAGGGTAATAGGTCTAAACTGTAAGATTATGGAGTTAAGTTGGTGTTGTCTGACTGTTTGAACTTTGACCCGTATCAACTTCATCCTGGTGGTGGCCAACGGGGGCCAAGGGGAAAAACCCTAGCGGCAAACAAAGGTTGTGAATCAGTTATGGTTGTAGTAAGAATGTGATGGAGGGTGACCAGTTTTTCAGTAACTATAGCTATCTGTGATCCTGGCTGATCGGGCCAATATTAAACCCATTGATTCTGCCAAGCTTTCCAGTTGAGATGAAAGGAAGAAATAAATTGTTGGATGTTGAAGTTGGTCTTGCAAAAAACACGATTATTGCGTATTGCCAAATGGTATGAAATATGACCATGAACTGAGAGACCATCTCATATTTGTCCTTAGGGTGAACTCTAGTAATCTAGTAATGTCCCTAACGTTTCAAAGCCAGAAGCTGGCACTAGTGGTGTAAAAAATAATCAGGGTGAGAAAATCCAGGAGGGAGTTGGTGCTGAAAGGCCGATGGTCAAAGATTCGGGGAATGTCATGTTGTCAAACAAATTCGAGTCACTTACGGAGAACATAGTTGAAGACGATCCATTGCCTTGTAAGGAGAAGGCTCCAGTTAGTGACATGGTAGAGCCAGAAACAACGGAGGAAGGACTTCTTGAGGCGGGGTACACAGCTGTTGAGATTGAAAAAGCGATTAAAAAACATGGAGAGACAATTTCAAGGCTTGCTTCGTCCCAGCCAGAGCGTGTTCTACCATTAACAGGGCTTGCTTCGTCAGAACAAGTCGCGCTCGGAGCGGAGCATGTACGCTCTGTTTCTGAAGAGCACGTAGCGTCACCAATAGAGCAGGTTGATTTGGTGAACAAAACATCACATGTTGTAGCTGATGATCCAAAGAAGTTGATCCCTAGGAAAAATGCGAATGATGGCCAAGCTTTTATGCAATAATGTGATAATGCTCCAGGTAGCAGCTCAAGGCCGCCGCGAGCGCATGAGTATGTTAACCAATTGGAACAAGGGAGGGCGCAAGGGGTTTTGATCAAGGTTGTAGGCGGGGACGTCGGGATCTCTAGCCCAGAGAAAACGAAGAGCAGTGAGAATGCTTTTCTATAGATAAATGCAATGATTCCAGGCAACAACTCCGGGCCAACAAAGGAAGACGCAGTAGCTGACGATGATCACGTTGACAGTGGGTTTAGCTATGGCACTGACAATGGTGCTGGCAGTGGAGCTCACGTTGGTGCTCAAACTCGCGTTCATAGTGGTGACAATGTGCATGACCGGAAGGTAGGGGTCTCAGCAGATGTGGGTATTGTACACGATGACGAAACTTTAGTGAACGCAGTAGTACTTGAAGTACCGGATAAAAAACTTATTAACTATTTGGTTCGTAACGCTAACAGCGAAACCGAAATTGAGACCGACACTGACATTTCGGATACAATCAGTTCAGAAGAAGAAGATTTGGATGAATACACCATTAGGTCAAGATTAGTGTCAGGTTTAAAGACAAACCAACTTCGAATATCTAAACGATTTGATGCGACAGACTTCAAAAACATCAAGGTATATCCTCGAAGATCATCTAAAACGAAGAAAAGTAACAGCAAGTACAAACATTGATCTAGGTGTTTTTATTTTGGGTTTACTATGATGTATGTCCTCTGGTTCTTTTTATCGGGTAAAGTCGTCATGTACCCCCGACTGATGTAAAAGATTTTTTATAGTAATAAATTTTTATTTAAAAAAAAAATCTAGTAATGTCCCTCGTAAATTCCAAATACACGGTGTGAGGCGCACGTGAGACATAAAATGTAGCCAATGAATTATCCGAGCTCAGACAAGTGAGCAGTATACCCCAATTCTAGCTAACCTGGGAAAGGGAGCGAGGCAGCTGCCTTGGGGGGCAAATGTACACTTTTGCTCCAAAAAGCAAAAAATGGTTAAAGAGGGGGGCAAAAATATACCAGGCCAACAACCAGGCAGCTGGGCCCAGGCCAGCAAGAATTACTCGAGCAGTATAATATATTCTTTCACTCCGAGTCTTGTCGAAGAGAACAAATACCAATCTCAAACTTCTTCAATTTTTCTATTCAATCTCTCCAAACCCTAGTATAAAGGTACGATTTTTATCTCTCCTTCTCAATCTCCCAACAAAACCCAAAGTTTCAATTTTCAAATTGCGAATACAATCATTTGTATTTCTCATTCCAATTTTGGTTCCAAATCACCAACATTTGGGTTCATATCTTAGGGTTTTGTGAGTCTGATCTCCATTTCTCTTAAAGGGTTTTCTCAAATGTACTATTCGACTCATCGACGATGATCACAACAGCTTCTCTGGTAAGATTTTGATGAAAGCTTGCACATTTAAGCTATATTTGATTGGTTTTTGTTTGTGAATGTGTGAATTGGGAAGAAATTGAGAAGCTTTTTTTTGTGGACTGAAGGTTTAGTGAATTGGGGTTGAGTGGAAGATGGCTGGGGGTTTAGGAATTCAGGTTTCAGCACACCCCATTGCGTCATTTTGTCCATTGGGTATCATTAGTTCATCTGATTCCGTGAGTTTTTTTAGGTATAGTTCGAATAGGAGGTCGAAGAAGGTTGTTCGGGTACAAGCGAATTTGAAGAATGCAGGGGAAAGTCCTGCCTCATCATCTTCTTCAGAAGCTAAGAACCCATTGGCAGTTGTTTTGGATGTACCTAAGAATGTATGGAAGCAAACTTTGCGTCCTTTGAGTGATTTCGGGTTCGGGAAGAAAAGCATTTGGGAAGGTGGGGTGGGATTGTTTATTGTTACCGGTGCGGTCCTGTTTGCGCTTAGTGTGGCATGGTTGAGGGGGTTCCAGTTAAGGTCGAGGTTGAAGAAGTATCAGGCAGTGTTTGAGTTTACTCAGGCATGTGGTATTTCAACGGGGACGGCAGTGAGGATAAGAGGGGTGACTGTTGGAAATGTGGTTCACATCAATCCGTCATTGAAAAGTATTGAGGCAGTTGTTGAGGTGAGTTTTACATGTTTTAGCTTCTATCTGTTTGAAGTGATTTTCTTGCTATTGCTACTTGAAAGTTTAATTGCTGAAGTTGCTACTTGAAAGTTTAATTGCTGAAGAAATGAAATTTCATTGATGTTACGTATCCTGTTTCAAAACCCTTTAATATCCAAATTTGTGAGAAGTTGATGTGTTTGTTTATTGAACATTTTCTTTAGATTGAAGATGAGAAAACAATCATACCGCGAAATTCGCTGATTGAGGTGAATCAGTCAGGCCTTCTTATGGAGACTATGGTTGATATTACTCCACGAGTTCCGCTTCCAACACCATCTGTGGGGCCTCTTGACCCAGATTGTGTAAAGGAAGGTCTTATTGTGTGTGACAGGCAAAAGATCAAGGGACAGCAAGGGGTCAGTTTAGATGCATTAGTTGGGATATTTACTCGTCTTGGACGTGAAATGGAAGAAATTGGGATTGCCAAAAGCTATTCACTGGCTGAGAGAGTTGCATCAGTTATTGAAGAGGCAAAGCCACTGCTTGCTAAGGTACATATTGTCATAGTAATTTAGCATTGTTTCTTCTAATGGTGTGAGTAGGAGTCACACCGCTTCACCAATTTTACTTGTTACTAGTGTATCCATTAGCTGTATTATGACATCCCAACGCCTGTGGAATTGGAAGGTGGAGATGTGTATGTCTCACGCACTTAGATAAGCCGTCCAAAGACTTGATGGGCCAACATAAATGGTGGTGGGTTGATTAGTCCCACATCATGCATGGGAGGAGTTGGATAGTGGCTTATAAGAGCTAGTCTACTCCTCAATTGTACCGAGCCATTTAGCATTAGAAAACTATCTAAAACAAAGTCATGGTTTGGTAAAGTCCAAGGGTCCGGGAAGACAAGGTAACTTGGCAAGCTAAATAATAAGAAAACTTACTGAAAATTAAAATTATTAACTCATTTTGCTAAGCCCTTAATACCTATAAAAACTGTAGATCCTTCATCTACTCAATCATGTTAAGGTTGATAGTAAAGAAAAATAAGGACTCACACTTACCTCATTGAAAAATTTCACCACAATCAACCGGAACTTGATTGAGTAATTGTAGTTAACAAGATTTTCACAGGAAAAATTAATAATGTTAGTTTAGATAAGATTTCTAATTGACTTACTAAGTTACCATTCTTGTTTTTCCCCGGATCCATACACCTTAGTAACTCCATGTATCTCAAGCTAATGTTTTCAAATGTGTTCCAGTTGATTCTGACATTACAATGTAATCATATGTTATTTTCCTTCAGTGTTTCTAGAAATGGATAAATTGAGATCAAACCCCCACCAAACAAAATGGATTAAAACTTGAAAGTATGGTACACAATACATATGAAAGGATATGTTTCTTTATTGAATCATGATCCTCTGCGAGTGTGTAAGTCTACTAAGACCGACTGTTTGATTGGGAGAGTCTGTAACAAAGATACCTGATTCGCTTAACTCCCTGTTAAAGAGGAAAACAAAGGAAGGGGGAGAATGTCAAATCTGAAACGAGGATAGTTGAATTCTTTTAGATTTATTATTATTCTTTTATTGGGTCATTCATTTGTTAAAGAGTCGTTGTTTTCCAAGACACCTTTAGATTTCCAACAAATTGTCATAATTAAATCACTCTATAAAATATCATGTATTGTTCATAGATTCATACATTTTTTTCTATACATTTATATCGTGCAAATATATTGGCATCTATAAAATAACATACCGACTCTACCTACCCTTTCAAATTTCGAACATGGGAACAACGTACCCCGAATCCGTTCCCGTTCCACGTACCCTCTTATCCCTTGTACCAGGTAACTATGGTCTGGAAGGATTTCCAATTTCACAACAAGCTATTACATCCACTGTAAGCCTACTTGAACAACTTTTTTATTTATTTATTTATTTATTTATTATTATTATTATTATTATTATCATTTATTTTAATTTAAAAAAAAGGCTATTTCCTGGTTCAAATTACTTAAGAAATGGTAGAAGAGGTGACATTCCCTAACATTTTGGGCTTACCTTTGGTCTGAATATGACATATTCCTCAAGAGACCCCAAAGAGGTGAAGAAAATGATCTCACCCATTTGCACCTCATCGATCAACACATCCCTTGTAGGAAGACTTTCTTCAGCTAAGACCAGCTGCAGATTTGCAGATATTCAAGATCTAGTCTACTGGGACATTACTTGGGCACTATATCTGGAATTGACATCAGTGTCTGTTTGATTAGGGGTGTTTAATTTACAATAGTCAGTTGTATCCTTTGCCTCGTGAGTTGTGACCCACTCAGTCACAAAAGTTATAGAGGGGCACCCTTCCTCCAAACTACCTCAAAAGGAAAGTTAGGAGAAGCGAGATTGTGGTATAAGGGAAATCCGTAAAACTGTAGATTAAAAACCGCAAATGTCTCATTCTTAAGCCCTCCAAACTTGGGGATTTTATAATGAATAAGTCAGGCATGTATGTGCTTTAAGGTTTATTGAGATCTCTTTGAAAGTGTAGCTTCCACCCTCTCACCAAATCAACTAACCATCCATCCAGGGATAGAGTTAGCCTTAAAGGGTCTAGGAAAAAAAGTTGTAATGGGGAATCTGACACCCATCTATCCTGCCAAAACTTCACCCTCTCCCTATTGCCTAGATCAAGTGACACACCCCTCCAAAATGCCTCCCTTAAGTCAGAAATATTACTCCATAGACTTCCTTTTTGGTGTCTACTTGGGTGCCTAGGGATCTAGCCCTCCCTTCCTAATCATACTTGTCTTGAACGATTCTCCTTAAGAGACTCTGTGGTTCTTGCACATACCGCCACAGGCATTTGCCCTAACTGCTTTCATTCATTCTTTTGAAATTGCGCACCCCCAATCCTCCAAGATGCATATCTCACACCATGGAGCCCCTTAGACTTTGAAGACCCTTTTCCAAAATAAAGTTGCATGATATTGATTCCCTTTTTGGGGCTATAGGCAAATGGCATAGAGAGAGTAGTACTGTGATGGATAGGGTTGAAAAAAGAAATTGAAACACATAATCCAATTTATTTAAAATTTTGAAGAAATCAAATCCTCACCCATAAGAAAGAAAAAATTTGAAAAAAAAAGAAGCAAGGGAAACATTTGAAAAATAAGCAAATCATAAGATTGATTAAAATTTATAATATAAATCATTAATGAGCTCTCCGAGTACATTTTCAACTCTGAATGTGTGATCCATGTATCCGACATGCATATGATGCTTGGTCGAAATTGAATTACATGCTCATCCATGGACTTGGTCTCTTTGACTTAGTGATGTCTCAGATAGAAGCCATGACTGAAGATGTACAGCCATTGTTAACGGAGGTTCGTGATAGCGGTCTGCTGAAGGAAGTTGAGAGTTTAACAAAGAGCCTGACAAGCGCAACTGAAGATTTAAGGTGCTCTCTCTGTCTCTGATTTTATTAATCATATTCTGATTAGAAGTGTGGGAAATATATATTTTCATAATGATTCATTATTCCATTTAGTGATTCATCGAAGTAAAATTTTACATGTCCATGTACAGGTAAATGGATGCTTTTTTACAGTCCTAAACATCCATGCATTCACTATGTTCACCATGCTCTTTATGATCTTAATTTCTATGCAGGAGGGTGAATTCATCAGTTATGACTCCAGAAAACACTGAATATATTCGGAAATGTGTATATTCCTTATTGTTCACCCTGAAGAACATTGAGGTGAGTTGCTACTATCTTTCCAATTTCCACTTCAACCGCAGAACTTATGTAATGTCTCGATCCTCAAAATCTGTTGCTTATTGCAGAATATAAGCTCCGATATCTCAGGCTTCACAGGTGACGAGGCTACAAGACGGAATTTGAAGTTGCTAATTAAGTCCTTAAGCAGGCTATTGTGATGCAACTCGAAGATAAATATAGAAAGATTGCACTTTGACAGTGCTACAAAGGATTCAGTTGGAGTTGTCAGTGTTACAGATGGACAGAGGCTCTGAAATCAAAAGTGTGTTACAAACCATTGCCAACATGTTGGGTTTGGTCTGGTGGGTTATTGTTTCAGGAAGGGTAAGATCAAAATTTGTTTTTGTTTATAGATGGAATTTAGATAAAGTGTATTTCTTTCCCTTCAAAACGTATTAGCTGTTAAGGGGTTTCAGTGTTGGTCTGAATAGAATTGTGCAAGGAAAATGACATTCTTTCTCTATATCATTTCGGAGTTTTAGATTTTGATGTCTAAAACATGATTCTGCGGGAATTTTCCACAAGTATACTATTCTTTTTATCTGAGCAGTCTGTCATTTATGATGAACTATTATATGTATTCATTATCAATTGTAACCAAAATTAGTGACGAGTATGGAATGATTACATTCAATGTTTTACACTTGTATCCAGAACAACCATATATTTACTTGTTGCAATTGTTCAAACTTTGACAGAGACTCCAATGTTTACCAGTCATTGATCCTTGAGTTGGTTCTTGTTCCATTTTTAATATTGGTTTTACCACAATGGAGGAGCACCCAAAGTTACAATGAGGTGGATCAGCTGGTCCGGGAACCATGGAAGAGCAAGTTTGATCCGAGGAGAGGAAGAGGAGGCGGTGGAAAAGAAGAAAGGAAAAAAAGATCATAGGACCAAGGATTGTGAATTCATTTTTCGAAGTAATTTCGGCCTCCTGATTTTAAGAAATATTTTGTCAAAGATTTTATCCCCCCAGGTTCGAGACCCGAACAACTCCACTTATTGCCAATGGTGTTATGGTCGAGTGATTGCTAATGGTGTTATGGTCAAGTGGTTACGATTGTGGGTTTATCCCCAGGTTCGAGACCTGAACAACTCCACTTATTACCAATGGTGTTATGATCGAGTGGTTAAAATTGTGTGAATTTATCCCCCATGTCCTAGGTTCGAAACCCGTCGACAATATGATTACTTTCTTATGTCAGGTTCGAAACTGGGATCTCTTGTTCTTATTAGAAGATTATAAGATTAAGATCGTGATTGGATCCGCATATGTTTGATAAAAAGAAGAATCTTCTCCTTTGAGAATAATAAAAAATGTCTAATAAAAATAAGATTTCAGATTGGGGCGTGGAGTCAGATGTTTGATGGTAACCATAGAAGATGACACTCCGGTCTATTTCCCAGATCTGGTTCTGAAGGAGGGAATAAGCTTTTACTGTTCCCTGGGATTGACTTTGGGCCTTTCCTGCGCAGCTTAGGTGGAGGGCGAAGAAGGCCCCCTAACAGGGCGTTAGAATACAGATGTGCGCTAAGTAAATCAATGGGTGGTATTGAGCCCATTGGAAATACTAATGAAAGTGAAGACCTTAGGTTTTCGAGGCATTGGATTCTCACCAATGTTTACGTTACTCAAGCCGACATTCTCGCTTCCGCTTCATCCACACCTGCTATGATTACTTTCTTATGGTGTTGACACGTAGATCGCACCTTATTAATACGTTATGCAATCCAATAAAAATCCTGCTCGCTTTTAAAAAAAAAAAATAATAATAAATAAAAAACTTAAGCCAAAGCCTTCTTTCTTCTCTAAAATTTTCCAAAATTTCTCTTTGTTCCATTAACAGAGAACAATCAAGCAAGTATTTAACATCACCAGACGCTCCAGACAATCATCAATCCACCATTTAAACCATTAAAAGATATTGAACAAAAAAGGAACACAGAGTAGAGTAGATGATAACACTCAGATTTTTACAATGAAAACACCAAATTTATTTCTCTCAAAGCTTCAAGTACACCAGAGACACAACCACACATAGATAACTTAAATTATTACAGAGATAGATTCATATATCTCTGTTTTTTTAGGTTCCTTAGAGAGAGGTGGTGATCTCTCATTTCCCACATTTGCATGGGTTGCAGCTACAGTTGTCTCCACACTTGCATCCATTCTCTGCTCCTACTTCCATCTCCCCATCAAAGAATCTGCAACAAAAATAAATACATAATTAACTTCATTTTTAGTCCTTTTTTTTTTGAAAATTAATATATATATATATATATATAGGGATGAGTTATGGGTCTTACAAGGTCTTTGGTGCAACACCAACAATGAGGGTTTCAGTGGTGGTGCTTCCCTCAGAGAAGTCTGGGAACATCTTGCACCTGCAACCAAACAAAATATACATTTAGAGTTTAGAAATTATTGATTTAAACAGCTTGTTAAAAAAAACCCAAAATTTTTTATATTGAAAAAAAAGGAGAAAAAAAAAAAAAAAAATACAACATAAACATGAGAAACAGAGACAAACCCTGAATTTTGTTTGGCTAAACTTGCATGAAAAAAAAAATCAAAATCAAAATCAAAATTTCTGAAATAATTGGAGAAAAAATGGAATGGATGAAAAAGAGTAATTACCCAGTGCATCCACTGCCACACTTGCAGCCAGCGCCACAACCACAGTTTCCATTACAGCAAGACATGATTGATTGATCAAAGAAGATGATGATGACGAAGAAGAAGAAGATAAGATTGAAGACTTGAAGTTGAAGTTGAAGTTGTTTCTTCAAAGGTCTGTACAAGTTTCAAGGTAGAGACCATGCCACCAATTTATAGCAGAGCTCAGTGGATACTGACCATCCATGTGTCAAAATATGTACAGATTTATTGAATATCTGTCCTACTTTTTGAACAAAATTCCATTTTTGACCATGGGTGTTCAAATGTTGGGTAATGTTTGAAAGGGCTGAGTTGTCATTTTGAAGTGAATTATTAAACAAATAAATGAGGTCATACAAAAGACTTGTGAGAGTTTTCTCACCATCTTTATTGAGATGCGTGAGTGAGTAACTAAAAACAAAGTCCATAGTCCTCTAGACTTGTCAATTTTGGAAAAAAGGTAACAAGTGCACCCCATGAATGTGATGTCCCCTATATAAGATAAGATAGAAAACCATTATTCTTGCCTCTTCCTGCCTACCAACAATCAAATATTCTTTTTTTACTTTATGAGTAATTCTAGGTGTCGAGGAAACCAGCGAGGAAATGAGCGAGGGGAGGGAGGTGGCGGGGTGGGAACCGTTCACCTCTCTCGGGATGCGCGCGCCAAAAAAGATGACACACATCTCGATGGAGGTGAACGGTTCCCACCCCGCCACCTCCCTCCCCTCGCTCATTTCCTCGCTCGTTTCCTCGACACCTAGAATTTCTGTTACTTTATTAATATATCTATCAGTAATTGATAACAGTGATTCTACACAGCGAGGAAATGGGCGAGGGGAGTGAGGTGGCAGGGGTGGGAGCCGTTCACTCTGTTTGGGATGTGTGTGCGAAAAGTTAACACATGCATTTCGAGTGGGATGAACGGCTCCCACCTCCACCACCTCACTTCCCTCGCTCATTTCCTCGACACTTAGAACTTTTGAATTGATAATATTGATATGCTTTATACTTGGAGTGCCAGTGGTGTTATGGCATAGTTGTTAGGATTGTGGGTTTGTCTCTCACGTTTTAGCTTCGAATTCTATCTGTGGTATGGTTATTTTTTAATGGGTGTTGACCTATAGGTCGTTCAGTTGATAGGTTATGGGATCCTTAAAAACTCAGTCCGCTTTTTATTTAAAAAAAAAAAAAAAAAAAAAAAACGGGCGAGGGAGGGGGGTGTGACTCTCCATCCGAGGGGGATGGAAGGTCAAACCCCCCTTCCTCGCCGCCTAGAAGGACTCGGGTGTAAATGAGACGATGGAATTGTTTGCTAAAATTTAATGAACTAGATTATATGGTAAGGGGCTATTGAGTTTGGTGGACTAAGTAGACTAATTGGACTTAATAAATTGATATTATTGGCTTTAAAATGGATGAGATGACATTTTTAGAATTTGAAAAATGAGAAAGGGATTTTCTTAATTTGGCGAAAGGATGGTGTTTTCATAATTTGATGAATGGGAGAAGCATGTTCATAATTTAGTAAATATGGAGGGGCATTTTTGGGATTTGGCAAATCAGAACGGACATGTCGTAATGTGGTACAGAAATTCTAAATGTCGAGGAAGTGGGCGAGGAAACGAGCGAGGGGAGGGAGGTGGCGGGGTGGGAACCGTTCACCTCCCTCGAAATGTGTGTCATCAATTTTTGCACACGCATCTCGAGGGAGGTGAACGGTTCCCACCCCGCCACCTCCCTCCCCTCGCTCGTTTCCTCGCCATGTAGAACTGCTCAATGTGGTAAGATGGGGGCATTTTTGTAGTAATTAGGGGCTGTTTCGGGATTTTGTGGCTTGATTTTGATGACTTTGAAAAAAAACACCTAAAAAGCTAACCTATAGGTCATCCATTAACTTTCACTTCATGCCACTCATCATGCATTCGTATCAATTGTGTGTTGGCAATTGTGGAATTTCACACACAAATCAGGGGCAATTTCGTAATTCACAACACACATGACACACTTACACCCTGTTGACGCCGATTCTCGTTAGAGAATAGATATTGATCTAGGAGCACGGTGGAGATCATTGAATTAGTCATTGATTTATTTTCAAGTTATATATATTCTTATCTTTCGTGTGAAACTTGCAACGCCTCTTACAAGTTGTGAAAATTCGAAAATTCTAAATGTCGAGGAAGTGGGCGAGGAAAACAACAAGGGAGGGAGAGAGGGGACCGTCCATCCTCCTCAGGATGTGCGTATGAAAAATGACAGCACGCATTCCAAGTGGGATGGACGGTCCCCTCCCTCGCTGTTTTCCTCGCCCACTCCCTCGACAGGTAGAAGCGCTCAGTGAAAATTATTATAACTTTTAAAAATAACCTTACAGTCTCTGTGTTTTCGAAAAAAGAAGAAAATGAAAATACTTATTTAGTATTGATGAATCAGTTTCTGTTAATCTTGACCTTGACCTGCACAAGGAATACACCTGAGCCAAAGATCACCGTTGTGGTGAACTTAAGACCATCACTGTGGTGGCCGATGCTTAAGTCAAACAAGGCTTGAGAAATGTGTAATGCTTGAAATTAAGTTATGAAGCGTGCCTTAATTCCTCAACCTTGTGTTATATTTACTATGCGAGAGTGCTTATTCGAATATGCCTTTAGTAACGTGGTTTAAGAAAAGATATATGTTAGAGATACTTTCCTTGTGGAGTGTTGTCCATGCAGGAGAATTTTCATGCACGACTTATACTATGATATTTGTTTCCTAGTAGAAGTCAATGTGTTGTTGGCATGCTTGTCTTAGGTAAAACTCCTAGATACTTGTCTTATTTGTTTTTATGAGTAACGAGCTTGACCATATGACTTATGGGTTTAATAGGGTTTTGTTGATTAGGTCCCACAGGGTACCCACCTCGGTGTGCTTGGAGTAATCCGGGCTTTGCCAGATTGAGCGTTCATTTAAACATGTTTTATTTTGTTGACTAGATCATCATGTAATATTAGAAGACAAAAAGTCACTTTGATTGAGTCAAATGTGTTATGACTCAGTGGTTGAGCAATGACGGATGGTATCATTAGGTTACTAGATCCAATCCAACCGGCGACATCTTGAGTGAGAGAGGTTCAGGGAACAAAAAAAAAAAAAAAAAAAAAAAAAAACTTGGATTGTTCATAACTTCATATAGAATTATCCAATGATACCACAAGATAGAAACCAAGCAACATGAACTAGTTGATGATAATATTGGAATTTTACAATGAAAACACCAATTAAGTAGCCATGAAAACCCACAACAAACCCTTGAAGTAGAAATTCATAAACCACTTTTCCCTCAAAGGCTTCACAGCTAGCAAACTCAAAGGCTTCTTATACTATCTTATTATTCTCAAAGGCTTCATATTATTCCCTCAAAGGCTTCTTATACTCCTCTTATTATTCCTTCAAAGCACATAGACACAAACATAACATAGATTACAACAGAGATTGATAAAGGCTAGATGCTTCATCTCTTTCAATTATCTCTGTTTTAGGGTTTCTTGGAAGGGGGTGCTATCATTTGCCACATTTGCATGGGTCACAGCTGCAGCTGCCTCCACACTTGCATCCATTTTCAGCTCCTACTTCCATCACACCATCAAAGAATCTGCAGCAATAAGTAAATATTTCATCATAATTTAAAAAAAAAAAAATCAGGAGACTGAAATTAACTGAAAAAACGAAATCACAATCCTTGGTTATGAGGCATATATACCCGGTCTTGGGGACACCACCAACAATGAGTGTCTGAGTGGCCGTGCCTCCTTCAGAGATATCAGGGAACATCTTGCACCTGTAACCAAAACAAAAGATGTATCTATGTTTAAAATTTGGATGAATTCGGGCTTAATAGATTACTGTATCTGAAGGCTATCGAAAACCAGGCTTTCTATTTCAAAACTATATAAATAATTAATTTGAATGAATCATATTGATTTGATGTGTATTTGGTTGTTGATAAACCAAAAAAGTTTCTAAAATCAAAATGACTAATTTACCCGCATCCAGAGCCACAGCTACAGTTTCCTCCACAGCAAGACATGATCGATTTCACAAACAAAGATGAAGAAGAAATAAGATGGAATTATAATGTAGTTTTCAAAAGCTCTATACTTTAGGGAGAAACCATGCCACTTATTTATAGGCAATAAGTTCCTATCAAAGATAGTGACAACTAGCCCCATTTTGTCAAAATTCCACTTTTACCCATGCACTGAATATGTTTTAAATGGCAAAGTGGGGGTAAAATGGTCATTTCAGGTGATTTTTTTTTTTGGAAAAATCATAATATAGGTAAAATCGAGAGATGAGTGTGACTTGGTGACCAGTAATACCAAATTAACATTATCTCTTGGTGATTTTTTAAATTAACATCTCAATCAACTTTGGAAAGACCGGAAAATGAATCAACATACGGAGATGATTTCAATAAATTTAATTTGTCCGCAAATACAATATTGAAATATCGCGGATGTATTTGTTTAGATCGTATACTACTAATGCTTCATCACAATGTACATTCATCAAAATAACCTCATATGACAAATGATCTTTGCATATAGGAATATAATTACATGTACAAATTTATGATTACAAATTTTTTTTATTGCTACTCAACTTATGGATTCTTATCAGATATTGATTCTAGATATTATGGATTCTTAGTGCACTTATGATTAAAAAAAATTTAATATGGCCATAGGGGACATGAAATCCATATCAAGGTAATAGGGGCTTGAGATCCTTCACTTTCTAGGTGGCTTTGGCTTTGGCTTTTTTTTTTGAATGATGTACAAAGGGATGGTAGAGGTAGGAAGTGAGTACCTTTTCCTTAGATTCAATTATCTTGTTTTTAAGGGTGGTGGCTCTTCAATTCCTTTGGTCCTCTTATAGTGGAGTTTGCTTTGCAAAAGGGGCACCTATTTTCAATTGTTAATTGCACGAAGAAATCGATTGGAACGTCCATATTTTTGTAGAGATGAATTAACACTTGCGTTAATAGGTATCAGTTCAACGATAAGGTTGTAGTGAATGGAATCACAGGTTCAGGATTTGAATATTGCGGGCGACATCTAAGGTTGAAGGGGTTAAGAGAAATCCAAACGCCTACTGTGAGGGCTCGAACCCACGAACTTGCGTTAATAGGTATCAGCATAGTGGTAAGCCTATGGGCGGATGAAATCACAGATCTAGGGTTTGAACCCGGCGACATCTAAGATTAAAGGAGTTAAGGGATTATTAAAAAAACGGATGAAATTACAGGTTCAGGGTTTGAATATTGTCGGCAACATCTAAAAATAGGGCTCAAACCCACGAACTTGTGTTAATAAGTATCAACACAACGGTAAGCCTGTGGCGGATGGAATCACAAGTCTAGGGTTTAAATATTGCCGATAACATCCAAGATTGAAGGGGTTAAGGGATTATTAAAAAGTGGATGAAATCACAGATTCAAGGTTTGAATCAAGTTTAGTGTTTGAATCTTGTCGGCGACATCTTAAAATAAATAAATAAAAATAAAAAACGCCCACCGTGGGGCTCGAACCCACGACCACAAGGTTAAGAGCCTTGCGCTCTACCAACTGAGCTAGACGGGCTGAATGAACAATTTAAAATTTTATTTGCTTTATATATATATATATATTAATTTGATCATGAATAAATAGTTAAAAAAAAGGTTAATCGAAAAGAATTCAAAGGTCTGTTTGATAGCCTGGAAGTAATTTATTTCCTGAACAATTTTTTTTTCCTAATAAAGATCTTAATTTGTGATTGTGAGGGCTCTAATATGCTCATCGACCCATTCTCTATAGACAGGTGGATGATAAAAAAAAAAAAAAAAAAAACCCGAAAGCTTTAAGGCATTAGCAGACTTCAAAACCATTCGTTCTCCAATGCCTTCCCATATTTCTCTGTCCGCTGTAAGGTTGGGATGCTCTAAAACAAAATGAGCTTCGATTTCATTTTGTAACTCAAAAGCGCAGAAACGATATTTCTAGGCTCACAACAATATTGTCATAAAAAAGTTCATCGTCACCTCAAGCATTTCACAAATTTTTTTATAGACTCGTGAAAAAGCCCATTGAAAGCCTGTTTGCAAACATAATGTGCCTCACACTTGAGTACCTATGTGAAAAAATCAAGCCCATGCAAAAAAAAAAAAACCAATAAGAGAGACCCAATGGACCTTTTTTTTTTACCAAACTCGAGCCCAAAGATTCTGAAATCTTGATCCAATTTTTGGTCTTGTTCCCTTCAAATTGAAACATAAATGGACGAGATTTTTTTTTTTTTTTTTTTGTCTATCCGCGAATTTCGCACTACATGAAAGTTGAATGGCTCCGAAAAATGACAATTGTTACTTCAAAAATACAATGGTTTACTTTCTCAAAGTAACAACACTTCATCCTTTGATAAATTTTGCGTTACACTCGCCCGAACGAAAAGAACAACCAATGCAACAATATGAAAATGCAATAATGAATTGGCGACCAGCCCGTTGCTATGGTCATACCCATAGTATAAGAATTTTAAGACTATAAATGTATTTCCTCTTTCTCCATCCAAGTTTTTCTGAACAAGCTATAACTTTAAGCTCTCAATTTCTTGTTCATCCAAAAATGGATTTTCGCAAATAAATGCACTATATAGTATGTGAGTAGAGCAGGGGACTAGCGCCTAGAGTCTTAGTCAAGGTCTCTATACAATTTCTTTTTTAAACCTGCCTAAGCGTTTCCCAGCCGACTAGCACCTAGGCCGATTTTAGAACAGAGGAATAGATACAACTTTTAGGACCCACTTGAAATCAGGCTTACAAGTTACATCTCCTAGTTACACATCCACATCTAACAAGTACAACTATTACTCATGAATTCAATCTCAAACCCTATTAATTCCTTCTTGATACCTATAAAAATGGACTTTGAAAAAGATCATGAACCAACATGGTTGTTGGTCATGCTGGTCCCAAAATCAACAGTGACTAAACAAAATGGTCAAGAAACAAGTATCATTTAGTGTCAATGTGGTGATCAACAACACCTAGATGTGGATGGAGCTGATAAAGACCTTATGGAGTAGTAATGTTGGTGGTGGTGGAGCTGTTGATGACCTTAAATGGTGATAACCTAACTCATTTAGGTCAACCCACAACAACATAAATAGTTAGCCAACAGTTTTTTCTTGATTGGATATTCATGTATTTATGCCTAATAGGGAAATTATTTCGACTAGAAACATCAATTTTAGGGTTCGTAAAACTTTTACATTCCTATCCATTTTTATATCATATGTACTACATTACATAATCTTCGTGAGGGCAGCTTCGTTTAGTCACCTTTTCAAAAAAAAAAAAGTTAAGAAGTTTTGAGGATCCCCGAATCTTATCATTAAAAACAAGAGCATAAAAGTACAGTGAGCATTTTCAAAGCTTTTCGCGGGATATAGTCTTAACTCTTAAACCATAAATATTGCTTTTACCAATAGGACAATCTATTTTTATTCTCAGTTTACCCAAACTTTCACCAAGAAACATAAAAACCTAAGATCGCGAATCATTATCTAAGATAGGGTTTTACGTGTACATATATAATTTGACAAATGGGGCTTATTATACGTGGCTAGCCACGCCCCGGTCACATAATTCTGTCTGCCATATTCAATCTCTACATCAGCAAACAATGATCTCTAACAATGAAAAAAAAAACACATTATGGATGGATGGGGAGGAGATCATCAAATTGATTAAACTATTTTAATTCAATAAGTATAGTCAAGATTAAGGATGAATAAACAAAGATGTCTTTAAAACTCAAGGTCAATAACCCAAGATAAGAGCTAAAAATAATTAAATTGTATTTTAGAGGTGTTTGGGGAACTTAAGGCAAATGGTGTGGGGTTTGACAAGGATGGAAGATTATAATTCAAAGGAGACTATAGAAGCTTCTTTTAGGGTTGAGTCCAAGATTAGGATATCTCTAATGGCTGTCTTTAGATTTTTATTTCAATACATTGAATAGAAATTCTAAATGGCGAGGAAACGAGCGAGGGGAGGGAGGTGGCGGGGTGAGGACTGTTCACTCCACTCGGGATGCGTGCACAAAAAATGATGGCACACATCTCGAAGGGAGTGAACGGTCCCCACTCCGCCACTTCCCTCCCCTCGCTCATTTTCTCGCCATGTAGAATCACTCTTGCATTGAATGGTCATTATTTATTATAAAATGCATAGATGTTTTTTGGTTAGTGGGGCAAATCCTTGAATATTTTTCTCAATTTATTTGTTTATATATATATATATACTATTTTTTTTTCTTAAATTTCGAAACATAAGGAGGATTTTTATTTGAGATTCATTATTGTCATGTCAATATAAACCTTGAACATGTTTATGTATACCATCTACCAAAAGTCTTACCACCTAAACTATTTTGCACGCGCAAATAATATAACTTATGGATCAATAAAACGCGGCATTGAGTGAGCTAAGTCATGATAAATCTAAAGAATTCCAAAATGTGCCTTGTTTTTAATTTGCAGCATTGAACATGAATGAAGGAAACAAATTGATATTTCTTCATGAGTATTTGAATTGTTCAATGACATTTAATTGAACAATTTAGATAAAATTATGTTGATTGAAGATGTGAGATCTGATTTGATTTTGTTTGAACAAGCATGAGAGATTTGATCATTGAAACTTCTACTAGTTGAATCATGGTAGTGATTTATAATTATATAATAAACTTTTAATAATAACCCAACCCAATTCATTATAATTATAATTTCAGGGCTAATCTATATGAAAGTGGAAGTATGACTTTTGTTCATTATAATAAATCTACATATTTTTTTTAAATAGATACATAATACAATATTGAACAAGGATGAAATATAGGGTTGGTGGCTCAAAGCAAATGGATTGTGATGGTGGTGGTTTAGGAGGCTTCCTCCACTTACTATATTGAATGATTGTTAGCTTTGAATTCTCAAATCAAATGAGTTTGTTATTATTATGGAAGTGGAAATTTATCTTTTTATTGGTTTAAATAAGAACCTAGGTTTTGTGGACCTTTTATTTATTTGATTTAAAATTTATTTTATCTTGATGATATATGACAATGTCTCCATCAACTTTATTGATGCAATGAGGTATCAGCACACTATCTAGAAAATTATTTCGACATGGATGTGTGATCTTATATGCATCTCGAAGGCGATCCAACGAATTTGGCAAATAAGACTTTGCATCAGCCAAGTAGGGTTTGTTTAGTTGCCCGGAAAATATACATGGAAATTGAAACCGTTTTCGCGAATTCGATTTTGATGTCTCTTCCTCATACTTGGATTTTCACGAGTAGTAGAAAAATAATCTTATAAAGAATCGATTTCCTATTAATAAATAAACAACCAAACAACGAAAATCTATATAACAAAGGAAATTGATTTCATTTCAATAAAAAAAAAAAAGCTAACCAAACATATTAGTAATTGAAAATCCATATGTTGCAAGTGCTGAGAATTAGATTCTTTAAATTTGTAATTGAATCTTGATACAAGGTTAGGTAATTAAATAAAAAAAGAAAACAGAGAAGGAATCGAACAATGAAATCAATATGAATACAGTGCCAAAGAATATTTTGACTTTTTAAAAAAAAATGGAAAATAAAGAATATTAATGTCATTTTCTCATTTCTTCTTTTTTATTTTTTCACCCAAATTGAAGGAGAAAAAGTTTTGATGCTTTAAAAAGCATAACTCTATCCTATATATATATCCACTAACAAAAAAATACATGAGAAATAGTTTTCTTTTCGAAGTACCTTCTATGAAATCATATTTTTCCAATGGTCGTGGTAGCGTAAGCACCTAAAGTTGTGTATTTTTTCATGGTTATATACATCAATGGATGTTAAACGTGTAGTCGATTGGTAATTACTATTATTTTCCCTTAACTCTTCCATCTCAAATGTCGTCGACAGGGTTTGATTCTTGGACTTGAGATTTCATCAACCACAAATCAACTACTAAGCTGGTACCCCATTGGCAATAGGTAAATATTATCTAAGGAAATTTTGGACATTCAGATATGTTCATTCATAAAACAAAATTAAAACATTTCATATCAATACAGTTAGACCTATTTATGTAAAAACCCACCAAGAAAAAAAAAATTGAAGTTGGGGAAGGAAGGAGAATTCATCAAGAACATAAATAAACACAACCACCTCACCAGACCAAAATTAAATTTTACATTCAAGCCAAAACAAACTGTCCATCTCCATCACTTGCCACGTGTCACTCAACCACACCATCTAATCACCTCTTACTTCCAGATCCAATGGCCACCATGGCACACTTCCCTATACACACTTTTTTTTTTTTCCTTTCAGTTTGACTTAATTTTTTCATGACTTTTCTTCCTATTTTGCCCCTCAAACCCTAAAACAAAGAGTATTTTAGTCAACTCCTCCCACCACTTGAAAAGTGCCCACAAAAACATTAAAAATCGAGACACAAAAGTCAACTCTTTCTCTCCTCTGTTGCTCTTCACCTCCTCTGTTTCTCTTCTACCCTTCTCTGTTTCTCTCAAAATTTCCTAAAAAATCTCTCAAGATTCAATCAAATAAGAGATGATAAGAGTGGTTTAGCTGAAGCTAATAAAGAATTCAGTATTGTTTTGATCAGTTTTGGATAATGGGTAATGGTTTTTGTAAGCTGAGCTTGTGCTTCAATGGAGATTACTACAAGACTAGAGATTCATCCATGGTGGTGACATCTGAACCATCTGATGAAGGATTGGGTCACTCTTTCTGCTATGTGAGACCAGACCCATGTAGAGTTTCTCTTTCAAAAGTTCACTCAGAGGAGACTACCACCTTCAAATCCATTTCTGGTGCCTCTGTAAGTGCAAACACATCAACCCCTTTAACTACAGCTTTTGTTGATCTCTACTCTTATAATAGTCTTGATAGAGCAGCTGCTTTTGAGAGCTCTACATCTTTTGCTTCAATTCCCTTACAACCAGTGCCAAGAAGTTTGATGATGAATTCAGGTCCTTTGTCTGGGAATTTGGGTGGAGGAATTGCAGGTTCAGGATCGATCGATCGCGGGTTTCTATCAGGACCAATTGAAAGGGGATTCATGTTTTCAGGTCCTATTGAGAAGGGGTCTGATGAATTTCAGAGAAGTTTTTCTCATTCTGGTATTGGGTTGAAATCTAGATCCCAAAAAGGGAATTTGATTCGAGTTCTTCGCAGAGCTATTGCAAAGACTGTTGGGCAGAATTCTATTGTTGCTCCTATCAAAGGGGTGGTTTCGGTTTCGAGCAAGGAATCTGATTGGGTGATTGGGTCTGAGAAGAATGGTGAGAATTTTACTACAATTAGTAGTACTAATTTGAGTAGTGAAGTGAGTTTGGAAGAAGATGATGAATGTTTGGGAAGTCAGAATCTTCAATGGGCACAGGGGAAGGCAGGGGAGGACCGAGTTCATGTCGTGATTTCAGAGGAATTTGGCTGGGTTTTCGTAGGAATTTATGATGGATTCAATGGTCCTGATGCTCCAGATTACTTATTATCCAATCTGTATTCATCTGTTCACAAGGAGCTTAAAGGGTTGTTATGGGAAGACAAGTATGAACCTTCCACTGCCACATCCTGCAATATAGATAGTAGTTTCGAGAATGATATACATACCGATGACTCTGATCATTCTCGAAGTACTGCCAGTTGTTCTCAATGTGTTGATAAAGAGGATTACCCATTTGGAAATGAGGATGTCAATTCGAATTCAAATACAAAGAGTAGGAAGAAATTGAAGAATAGGTTCAAAGGGGCAGCAAAGAAATGGGAGGAGAATCATAGGAGGTGGAAATGTGAATGGGATAGGGAGAGATTAGAGCTCGATCAGAGGTTAAGGGAGCACTTAAGTCGATCTAGTTCAGATGGAGCAAATTCGATTAATCATTCTGATGTCCTGAAAGCACTCTCTCAAGCATTGAAGGCGACAGAGGAGGCTTATTTGGATATCGCAGATCAGACAGTACTCAATCCGGAACTAGCTTTGATGGGTTCATGTGTATTAGTAATGTTGATGAAAGGAGAGGATGTATATGTGATGAATGTTGGGGATAGTCGCGCGGTTTTGGCACAAAAGGCAGAACCTGATCTTTGGCTAGGAAACACTAGCCAAGATTTGGAGAAAATCAAGGAGGAAACTTTGTATGATCTTGAAGCGTGTGATGACGATGAATCTGATGAATTGCCAAGTTTGGCTGCTCTTCAGCTCACCTTGGATCATAGTACAAATATTGAAGAGGTGAATTTCCCCTTCTCAATCTATTCTTTCCAGAGTTCTTCAGTATGCAGGAAAATTAGATAACTCTGCTTGTATATAGATATAACATTGGATGACTAAACTTCTACTTATTTCAGGAAGTAAATAGAATCAAGAAAGAACACTTGGATGATCCTTCTGCAGTGGTAAATGAACGCGTGAAAGGTTCATTGAAGGTTACAAGAGCTTTCGGTGCAGGATTTCTCAAACAGGTATCACTCACATCTTTTGCTGAAATGTGTGTTTCTTCTAGCGTCATCGTAATACCATGTGTGATCGTGTACAACTATAAATCTATTCTCCTATATAAAGAAATATTTAGACATGTCTTTCTACGATTGGTTTTGTTATAGTTTTCTCTGCATTTTGTGATGACAATCTTATTGATAGTTTTCGTATTCATCAACTTATTTGAACCACTCAATAATCTTTTTTCCTTGTGGGAGTTCTCCGTCAAAAGGATATGAATAGATATAAAAAGTCTTATGATTTGGATCCGATGAACTGTTTTGAATGGAGATGTTTACCATATCTAACACATGAATCCTATCCTATTTGTGCAGCCTAAGTGGAATGATGCACTCCTACAAATGTTCAGAATCGACTACGTAGGAACAGCACCCTACATTACCTGTTCCCCATCTCTCTATCACCACAGATTAGGACCAAAAGACGCATTCTTGATATTGTCATCTGATGGACTCTATCAATACTTCACCAACGAAGAAGCTGTCTCCGAAGTCGAACTCTTTATTGCTTCCTCGCCTGATGGAGATCCTGCACAACATCTTGTTGAAGAAGTTCTGTTTCGTGCAGCGAAGAAAGCAGGTAAAACCCGAATCATAACCAAAACAATATGCAGGAAAAATAAAATTTTCAACACAGTCTAACAAAGTTGGCTGTTTGTTTTTGCAGGTATGGACTTTCATGAGTTGCTTGAAATACCACAGGGAGACCGACGTAGATACCACGACGATGTCTCCATTATTGTTATTTCATTGGAAGGGAGAATATGGAGATCATGTGTGTAAATAAATACAGAGACACCACTTAAATCTTTTCCTCCATCAATTTTGTCCCTTAATATGTATTTTTCCCCATGAACATTGTATCGTATTCGATTAAGTTCTTCTGGGGAAGAAAGAAGAGGAGACTCAATTGTGCCATGTACAAGGTGATGGACTGTAAAGATGTAAAAGCTCTTTTATGTCGATTTTGAACTGTTATAGAGAAGGCTGTAATTTTTGAATAATAGTACTCCTTAACAGAGGCGCATAATATAAGTTGATATTGATATTGATTTTTCTAAGAGAGAAGCCTCATAGGCCTTGACTCTTGATCACTCGTCTCTATGATATTGATATTGATTTTTCTACCGAGCGAGCATTTTAACGTAGAAGACATACCTAGAAGCCAAACCTCCTTAACAAGCATGCTATCAAGCAAATTATGATATAGTTACCAAAGCTCTTTGAACACAAGCTGATCCATAGTTACTAAAAGTGCAACTAGTCCTCTTATCTTATCTTCAGAGCATTCAGTTTAACAGTATCCCCTTCACTGTTCTGCTTTCTCTTGAATGAGAGTAACTGTCCATTCATCCGTTCCCCTCTCCAAACAAAATTTCATTGATTGCATCTGCAAATCTAGCAGAGGATCATTTTCTTAAAAATGTGTATTGTTCCACCAAACGGGAAAACCATTTATTGGCCCCTTCCGCTTCGGAAAAAATCAATTATTGATTCAGTCGAATCAGCAAGAGATTTTCGCTTGCAATCAATCCTAATCAGATCTTGCAGCAGAGCAAAAAAAAAAAAAAAAACTTTGAAGCTTAAGAATAGCTTGTATACCCAGAATAGTTATTTCACAATGAAACTACAGGAACACTTTTACTAATTTGCGGGAGGTTTTTAGTCTCTCTCAGTTGATTACTATATCAGAGAGAAATGAACAAATAAAAGTCTCCTTCTAACACATGCATCACATTGGCAGTTTATGAAGATGCTAAAAAAAACTTAAAAGTCTACCTGCAGACTGAATAGAACCTACCAAACTACTTCAAATGGCAGTAAAATTTTCATTGCAGTTGAGGAAATAATATAAAGTCAAAGCAAATCATCTGTCACAGCTAGATTTAGGCATTAAAAAACATTGTTTGAACACTAAGTATTCTTGACTTGCACAATACATGCACTGTTGGATACTCAGAAGAATCCACTATAAGTCAATTACTTCACCTATTAACCTAATGAATTGACCAACTCAAACTCAAACAAAACAATCAAACAAAGTAATTAACTAATAAGAAAGAAACAAGTAACTTATAGTCTTATATTATTGAGATATTTGTATCAAATGCATTTGGAGGAAGGAAAGGGAGTACCTGACGGCGATCGAGTCGATCCAGCAGAGTTCGCACCGAACTGAAAAGGACCAGTACTGAACATTTTGGCTGTTAAGAAATAAATACAAGTAGTTGTGCAGCAACTAGGTGCATGTAAATTAATTTGTCTGAGGTGGTTGATGAGAAAGCGATTTGTGATCTCGTGACTTGTTTGATTGTTTTGGGACGGTTATATTTTACAATGAGTAATGTGGGCCTAACCCATCCTCCGAGTTTGATTTTGCGATTAGTTTATCATCAAAGATTATAGATTGTTATCAATGACGTTTCAAGTGTTCATCAATCCAATCCAATCCCCCAACAATGACAACACCAAGTAAGATTTCAACAATGCATTGGAGCTTCTGATCTTTCCATATTTAAATCAACAGAAGCATTATTAACTGGACCTTATGGAAAGAAAATACTACAGAAACTATTAATAATTGTATTATTTGATAATAACATCTCAGTATTTAATAACATATACATACATTGTATTCATCGGTACAAAATTGTCATCTACAGTAACAATCCTTCAAGAAATTTTGAGTAGAATTGTATAACTTTTTTTCTTCCAAGTATTTGAGGACAACAACCGATCCCCGACTCCTAAAAAAGGGTTCAAGAGCATGGGCTACTTTCATATATTTTGCTACACCGTCTATGTATACTTGTCAATTTTCATTTATCAAAGGTGGTGACTTGTCTTAAAAAGAGAAAATGAAGATAAAACCAATGGATGTTAGCTCAGCTAGCAAGACTTGTGGTGGATGTATCACAAGTCCAGGAGCATGTATTCTCTGATTACTTGTAAAAATCCAGAGAAATTAATAACAATAACTTGCTTAACAAATATTCTTACAGTGCACAATAAGGTCATGATAAAGTTCAACCATTGTTGAATCTAAATTAGAAGAAATGAACATTGCAGATGAATTACAGGTATTGTTTATCTGAATCTAAATAAGAAGAAATGGACACCGCAGATGAATTACAGGTATTGTCTAAAACTACACCTAATTTATCCAAACAACAAGGAACAGATGGAAACAGAAAGAACGGTATGTAGATAATGATGAAGTCTCACGTACAAGATTGAAACGTAGCCTCGATCCATACAGCCACCCTCAAGAGATTTGTTGAGAAACAGGAAGTAGTTGGGCCAGGCAGAATGCTCAGAGACACTGCAAGTGCCAATAAGCTACCTAACACTTTTGCCAGTGTAATTAGCACGTCATGATGCTAACTTTCAGGAGAGGGAATCAGCTGAAGCAACAGTTTCCATTCATTTTCTATCTTCCAGGCTCATGCCTTGTACCTGATGGAAAAATGAAGTGCAATTGAATCAGGGCTTGGAAAAACTAGGGGGAATCCAATTTGAGAACTAAAGGTGCAGCAGCATTAAAATAGCCCCATGTCAATACCAAACTCTAGTGCAGTCCATATTATAACAAGTGGGATTGCACGGATATGCACAATCAATCGCCTTTACTGATTTTCGGTCGAAATACCAATCCCCTACAGCTTCATCAATAGTCTGCTCCAGAGAAATGCAATTTGTTTTTGTTAGAAGTCTAACTGAAACTAACTATGAAAAGAAATAAATATTTCAAAACCCACAAGAAACTAAACATTAAAACTCTGATACAGATCATAAATTATGGGTTTTGAGGCAGAAAGAAAGCATCAAAATAACATTAATGTCTTGTGTAGTCCATATTAGAAACCAAACCGTAAATTCTAGATATGGTAAACTAAACATATTATTCAATCAGCCTTGGTTTGCGATCAGATAAGCAAATACATAGAAACAAGTAAATAAAATGTGAAGAAATAAACAATAGGAGCAGTGCATACTGAAATGGATCAAATCAGCTTAGGACTTCAAAATTTCCTCCCAAATTGGATTCAAATTCACATAAAGATGATCCATTCAGGTAAGGACTTCATTTGGTTGGCACCAAATCAGTAAATATCCGATGCCGATCTGATCCACTTTCAGCATTGGTTGACTTATTTTGATATAAATCAACATAAGTTCGAACATGAAATCGATAATACAATCTACAATGAATATATACTCCTTACCTTATTGTCGATTCTCGGTGAGCTCGGTGAGTGCCATGTGCCAGTGATCCAGGTCTGACTGTGAACAAAACAAGAATTTATAAACATGCCACTGTCCTTGTTTTGTTGGAATTCACTCAGTGCCTCTAGCATATCATCACGGAACCCGGTGCATGATAATACGAGTCTAAGGTTGTCAAGTCATGCATCATATCGTGTATTGATCACCAAATGTTACATATCAATATATCATACGTTTACGGATGCTAAGTCATATCCATTAGATTCAATAAAATTTCGCCCGTAGAACTTAAAACCGTAGACACCACAAACATAAAAAATAAGTTTTAAGTCCTCGCATCCTTGTTATATAGATACAAATCTAAAGATGCGGATAAATCAAAAAAGTTTTGCAAAATATGTGTCATGAAGACATAAATGATTCATTTCATGTGATAAGTGACATTCACATTGATAATCGATACACACCTAAGGAAATCAATGAAGTACTAGAAACTTTGAATTCAGAACGAAAACATTTTGAAACTGTAAACTTTGAATGTACCCTATGTACTATACAATAGATGTCCAAAATGATACAGATACATATAATTTTGGCTCTACATCCTATCCTATGGTATGTAGATTGCATGATCAAAATAAGATGGAACAAAAAATATCAGACCTTAAAAAACAAAATTTTGCAGCATCTGGGACCAAGTTAGCCACACTTGTAGCCCAATACAAAAATGGCAGAGACTGTTATCTCAACTTTGATAATTAAAGCTGAATAAGGAACAAAATGAGGATTTAGGAGTGGGATTAGATCACTGCCGAGTGGATCTTGAAAGGAGAACACTTGTGTAGAAAGCAGAAAGTGTGAGCATGAAGTAATTTATTCCTAATTATAAAATTCTTGTTTTGCTACGTACGTCAATAACAATGAATCATCAAATGGAACTTTAAGACGATGCATATGCTTGTGGCGAACATTCTGTTTATCAAGGCAGTTACTTTACTCTTTTACAACATTGACATAGATGTGGCACTTTTACATTACCTTGCAGTATTGTCATTTGATCGGGATCACATTCCCTGATGTGCAGTTCGCAAGTTTTCCAGGTGTGCTGAAAATCTGATGCATCCGGAACCAAAACATGTTGTATCTGGCAATTATCTAACAAGTATTATGAAACATATTTATAAATGACATTTCTGGTGAAAAAAATGAATCATAATAGTAGGTACTTTTTTATTTTTACCTGCCAGAAATCATAAGTGGGATTGACAAGGAAAACTGGGGTCTTGATGTACTTGGCTATTTCTTGTGGAAAGAAACACTGCAATCACAATATAAAAGGCAGTCTTCAACATCAATGGAAGCGTAAAAATGCTACACAAAGTCAGTGCCCAAGAGAGGAGGGGAGGAGAACAAAAAAGTTAAAAATGAGACCTGCCTGATGTGGTTTCGTCAATGCAGTCTTTCTGCAAACTTTTTGCAACACCCTGCCAATACGATACACCCATGAAACTCATTAATGAAAACAACTTTAAAGATCGGAGGAAGTGTGATTAAAAATATAAACAAAAGAGAATAACTAGCATGAGTAGAAAATCAAGGTGCTGCAATGGTGAATATAAAATATAATCAATAAATCATTTTAAGGTTAATGTCAATTGAGTAGCTTGTTTCAGTGAATGTAGCTACAGAGTGTCAACCGCTGTAGCAAAGGTGAAGACATGAAAAATAAAAAAATAAAAATAACAACGGTTCACTCCATTTTGTGATGGTATTTAGAATATCTTAATGTAGTAGGTGTACTTAGTAATAAAGGGGATGGCACTTAGCCATGTAGTTAGAGATATTTAAGAAGAGAGTAAGGTTTACTGTCAGTAGTTCGGATTGTAATTTCAAGAAAACTAGGGTTTTTAGTATGAATAAACTAGCATTTCGTTTCCTTTCATTTTAGATCTTGATTAATTTGTTTACATAGTGTTATCCGCTATGCCTAATCTATCAATTGGTATCAGAGCAAGAATGCTTCGGGGAGGCTTTGACAATTATTTCGAACCACACATGGACAAGGTAAAAATAACAAAATAGGGAAAAAAGGTGAACGCGTAGACGATGTCTCGCAAATCCATAACGAAGTAGCATAGCCGACAAGAGGAGGTAGGGATGGCAACGGGGCGAATTTGATTAAATCCATCCCCGATCCTTCAGGAATAACGGATCCCCAAATCCGCCCCGCCAATCCGTTTACAATTTTAATTAAAAATCGTAACCGCCCCGTGCGGATTGGCGGATATCCGCCCCGCACCGCTAATCCGTTTACGGTTTGCGGTTATGTTATTGGTTTGCCGGATCTCCGTCCCTAATTTAGTTATTCATCTTCCTAATTTGCTAACCTTCATTCATTAGATCAGTAACACAAAATTACAAAGAATCCATACAAAAATTACAAAAAACCATACAAAAAAAAATAAAAAATTTCGATATAAAGATCTGAGATCACAGATCTCTGAGATTTGGAGATTTGAGATCACAGATCTCTGAGATCTGAGATCAGATCTGATCTTTGATCGGGGAAGGGAGGGGAGAGGGAGGCGGTCGGGATGGGTGTCGCTCTTTCGAAGTAGAGAGATGGAGAGGAGACAGAGATGACCACCAGTGTCTGTGAGAAGGAGACGAAGGGACGACCCTTCGGCCTCCGCCTTCGCTGTGAGAGTCGTCCTCCGCCTTCGCTGTGAGAGAGTCAGAGAGAAGAAGGGACGACCGAGGCCAACCTCCGCCTTCGCTGTGAGAGAGAAGAAGGGATGACCGAGGCCGAAGCTGTGAGATTCGGCCTTCGCTGGCTGTGAGAAGAGACTGGAGACGAGAGTGGGGGAGAATGTGAAATGAGACAGGTTTATTCCTTTATATAGTGTAAGGATATTTTTGTAATTTCACTGATTAAACGGATATCCGTGGGGCGAACATGGCTAAATCCATATCCGCCCCGATTAATAAACGGATACAGATTGAAAATCTGTATCCGCCCCAAGATCCAGGGACCCTTTACCAAATCCGCCCCAAACAGGGCGAGTGGAGCGGATATCCGTGAAAATCCGCCCACTGCCATCCCTAAGAGGAGGTTGACCGGGTGGTGCAAACTACGATCAAACCCATGCAGGACCGGCCATGGAGGGTGGTGTCGCACATGTGCACGGACGGCTGTTCGTGTGGGCCAGCGATTCCTGGGGACCTCACTGGGACGTGTTCTTCTTGTAGGGTCAATGGGAGCGCATGTTTGTTCACTCTGTCACTTTATTGTTTGGCAAATAGTGATTTCTCTAAATCTTTTTGTCTTTCCATTTCCTCATTCGTTTCTCACAAAAAACCAGGGGATGATGTTGCTTGGCGAGAACACAATATTTTCCGCACTAGATGCAGTTGCAGAGGAAAGATTTGTAGCATGATCTTTGATGGAGTCTCCATTGAGAACTTGGTTTTCACAATAATGTTGGATACCTTAGGGTTGAAGGACGAGCCACTTTCTGTACCTTTTGCAGTGGGGTGGTTGGACCCAAGTAAGAAGGCAAGAGCGACCATGAAGTGCTTAATTCCTTTTTCTATTAGGCAGTATATGGTAGCCCGATGATGGTATTTAGAATATCTTAATGTACTAGGTATACTTAGTAACAAAAGGGGTGACACTTAGCTTCGTAGTTAGAAATATTTAAGCAAAGAGTGGGAATTACTCAAGAATTATGAATCAATTAGGAGTGGGTATGAACATGGTTTGCTTAAGATTTGTTTGATTCGAAGGTAGGCAAGTTATGAAGCCTAGGAAATGATTCTAGGATGAATATAGAACTCAAATTTTGGTGTGGGATGCATATAATTTTAATCAAGATCTTACTCTTTTACTATTATTGTCAATTCACTCAAAGTTTGAAGCAACAAGGTTGCACTCATTTTAGTTTGATGTATTGGAATGAAGGAGATTTATCTTAGCTATGTTAGTATTATCAATGTAGCAATGCATGCTTTTTAAGACTAATAATTTGTTGTGGAAGTGTTAATAAAATTTGAATGGTTTAGGTGAATTTGGGTGTGTTTGGAGGTGAACCCTTTTGTCATAAACCTTCCCAAACACTCACAAACATTCTACTGGTCGTCGTCAGAGTTTTTCCCTGAGTTTAAAGAAAATCTGTACAAATAGGCTAAGTGTTTATGGTCACACACATGCCACAAACGACCGATCGTGTGACCAATAATTTCGAGTCATAGCGCGCATCAAGGAAGCCTTCAACCCGAATAAAACTCCCAAGCATCCTCAAGGCAAGGGTAGTTATCACTAATCCTAGATTAAGCTAAAATTCATCATCTATATGCAATGCGTAGAGCACTAGTACTTTGGGTGACTACCAACAGGAATTCCTTTCTTGGATTTGGGGATACAACAAAGTTTTCAAGGTCACATGCTACTCCATTTCAAGGTTTGGCGTAGTTTCTAGCGTTGAGCGGGTAAAATATGATGAAAGCATTCATAACAATACTGCAAGGAGTCGTGGAAAAGTACCATCTAAAATTATGCAAGTCAACATTCAATCACTTAAATAATAAAGTCTAACTTGCTAAGGTATAACCCTTATAAGAGGAATCACATTTCAAGAGATCTAATGTCAACATTAACCATAGGCAATGTACATAATATCATCAATATAAAGCTATGCAAACTTGAACACCTATAGAAGCATGAAACCATAAAACTGATCATATAAACTGAGTTCATAAGCATTTCAATCCTTCATGTGGGAAAACAACTCAACAAGTGATAGAAACGGGAAGTGAAAGAATTCACTGTAAGACAGATACCCTAACGCTATAAACATCAAAACTCTCACTACAGGATTCCAACTCTTTCATTAGAATATAGACTTGAATACGGTTCCAACCATATATGGCACATAACCTGGAATGAGTCCAAATAACACAATTTTCTTTGTAAAATTGGTGCATTTGTAGGCATCGTCAAACCGACACCCTGTTACAGATGCGCTCCTCACTTTTTCCACACAAATCCAAGTTAAGGTTTCTTTACGGATTTAGAACTAGACTCGACGAGGAATTCGGTGATGTAAAACATGAGCATAAACACTTGGCCTATTTGTACAAACTTTTTGTTGAAGTCAGGAAAAAACTTTGATGACTTGTAGAATGTTTGTGAGTGTTTGGGGAGGCTTCTGACGAAATGGTTCACCCCCAAACACACCCAAAATTCACCGAAACCACTTATTTGTGTTTATTAACACTTCCACAAAAAATTACACAGTCCTAATCAACATGCATTGCTACATCTACATCTAAATTACATTCCACATCTGCGGGGTGGACATCGCCAAATCCGTATCTGCCCCAAATCCGTGACGGTTTTGGTTTTCTCCCCCGAATCTACCCCGAAATACGTTAAGCTAAAACCATATCCGCCCCATTCGAGGCGGGGCAAATATCGATCTAAACGGATACTTCTGCCAATCCTATTGGCAATGAGTTATTGATCTCATTAAAAACAAGCCCACTCCAAAAACTTTCACTTCCCTAAAATTAATTAAAAAATTCCAAACCTATAACATCTAATCCAACAAATGAGAAAATGACTAAGTCCAATATTTAAATAATACAAGAAACAACTATAAAACATTAGATAGAGCACACAACCTGTAGATGGACAACATTGTGATAGAAGGATTGCAAGGTGTTGTTCCCAGAAATATCCTCCCTGGGGTCATAAAAATTGAAAGTAATGTCAGATACTGAGTAATGTTGAAATATATGAAATTTTTTACTGTTCTCACAGACATATAAAAATCACAACTAGAACAAGAAGTTAAAGCTATAGATATGAATATATTGGATCAAGCTATCTTCCTTACCCCTCCCCTCAAAAAAACAGAAAGTAAAAAATAACTATTAGAAACATACGTGTCAAGGAAAAAGCTAGCATCTGCCATGCACTTGACTCGAGAAACATTGGGCAGAACTTCTCGGAAATCATCAGAGTGTATCAGAGTCGCTAACCCACCAGCAGAACATCCAGAAAGAAGAGCTACAAAGTAGTTAAATGTTTCTTTGTAAAACCTTTCAACTCTCATTTAGACCAGCTTTGGAATAAAATAAAATAAAATAAAAATGTCAGAGCTCATAGTTATAAACTGTTGAAATGAAATGAAGATATAAGTTCACCTCCGTGTTGAAAATAAGTACTGGCAGAGAATATATCTTCTCACACCTTGCTAAAGATAAAGTTAGATAATCGAAGAACAGGTCTTCACTGAGACTTGAATTTCGTATGTTACTTCATTATAATATAGACATGATATTCCTAATGAAACAAACTTCATGTTACAGATATGAAATGCACAATGTGAACGCAAGCCTCTCAGAAAGAAATAAAACAGAAATTACTGATAATTTACATTGCATTTCTAGGTTGATTCAATTGGTCAGGTTTTTTTTTTTCTCTCTCTCTATTTTCTGTACTTCCCTACCAATTTAGAACATGTTCTCCGAATAATTGTTTACAACAAATAAAACTACTTGGGAAGAATAAAAGAAATAATAAATAATCAAATATGTCCAAATTTCATGAACTTTCCTGACTGAACATTCCTATATTTTGTTAACAAAATTTTAGTCATTTTTATGCAATTTTATTAGTAGCAGTATATCTGAATTCTTTCTTGGTGCGTGCTTTTTGACAATACAAATAAAGCATATTTTACTCTCTAACAGGTAAAGTAAGAAGTCATAAGGACATACCTGGTTAGCATTAGCCAATCCCATCGACTTAAGTTCATCCATAATTGTTTCCCAGATGAGTTTCCCTCGGAAGAAGAGTTTTGTTCCATTCTATGGTGCAAAAAGTACATGAACATAGTTAAGCTATAGTAACGTTACATGAATATAAAGCTTAGCTATAGTAACTTCTCCTCAGTATAATCACATAATTTTCCTGAATAAATAACCTTAACTTCAAGCAAGTGATCTGAAGAACTCCCATTTAACCAACCTGAGATTCACCTTCTCGATTCCCAGATAAAGATGCACCATTAGAATACCTTATCTTGACCTTATTCCAGTTGAGGAAATCTAAACATGGTGCAAAGTTCAAAATCAGGTAAATTTTCATTGGATGAATACAAGGGCTAAGTAGGAAGAACAAAAAAAATTCAAGACAATGCATTTGGAATTAGACAATGCAGGTCTTCCTTAATATTGGTTGATGATCATGAGGAGAATCATTGACATCAATACATGGGAACACTGATTTCAGTGCCAACTTAATAATATGGAGTTTTTACCATAAATCCTAATTTTCCATTACATCTTATATAGAAATGTTTTCAGGAACAGAGCACATTTATGTCTTCCATTACAGCTCCAGTTCAATAAATAAAAAATAAAGATAGCAAAAAGAGAAGATATCTTAAACCACATCCAATGCCCTTTCTCACTTTCATTTAGTGTTAAAATAAACTGAACTACGTTTCTCTTGTTGGCACATTGGTGTTTTTTATTTTTCTCCAACATAATCAGAGCCAATTTTTGTTTTTAAACATTCATAACTTGATTAACTTGATGTCAGACTGTCAGCTAAATCTGGCCATTCAAGATCAAGTGGTTCCTTTTCTGCAGCATAAAGGTAACACTGGAAATGCATTTCACTCAGATCTCAATGCCAGACATGTAAGAAAGAGCATTCTCAAATATAAGGCTAAGGAAGTACTGGAAGCAAACTAATTTCAAGTTATACTAATAATTGTATACCAAGATTCTCCGAGGCCACCCGGCTAAAAAATGCCAGCGAAGGGAACTTGAATATCCATGAAATCAGAAGATCCTAATGCAGTTGATTTGCACAAAGAGCATGACTCTATTGTATCGCACCAACCTCCACCCTACATGAAGCGGACGGAAATTTTGCGTCGAAATCATTTCAATCTATCAAAGTGAACAGAGGCAATAAGCATCAAGAAAAGAAGTTAAAAAAAAAAAAATGGAGTGGACTGCATACTGACATAAGGTTTTGGAGAGAGATTTTACAACCACAACCAACTCCGATTGCCTATATTTGTAAGACATTCCACCTTAGGTTCACAGACACTCCATGCAAGGCCAAACAAAGGTAATTGGGATGCATTTTTTGCCATTTCCTTTGATTGACTATAACTAAACATGCAGTTTTCTTTTTTCTCTCACCATTTTGCACATCCATATAGCTCATGCTATTTTCAACAGTCATTAGATGAATCTCATGGACCTCAACACCCATCATGCCAATCTCCAACCCTTCAGCTTCTTCAGACACTTGGCTTCACTCACACAGTTGCCATATCCACCATTTCTTCTAAGAAACTAACAAGTAACAACCACTCAATTTATTTCTTATTTTAGGGAAGGTTCAAATCTATTGCAAACAGAATAAGCAGTATTAATATCGTAGTAACAAGGGATTACTGCTATACACATGAATCACAATTCACTAACAATTGCTCAAACTGAATCCCTTTCAAAAGTATGATAGCCTGGAATGTGGTGACGGTATCCTAAACAATGGGCTCCAATCTTGAAGACTCACCATGAAAGACCTGTCCAGTTCTTTGAAGCAGAATACTCCAAAATATAGCATAAGTAGCATAAGTAACTCCTTTATCAAAAGCATCAGAAATCCAACGTTTTACGTTGTGTCAAGCATCAACAATGGTTTTGAGAAACACGCAATGGATACTTAAATCATCTAGGCATCTCCCATCTAGCCACTCATATTTAGAACCAGAGGTTTTGAATCCAAAAACACTGGATCAGACTCATTTAGCAGGAATAATGCTTGACACCAGGGGTCTTTCAAAGGTGCTGGAAAGTTGAACGGGTCTTGAGTGGGTCCGGGTACCTGTCTATCAGAATCCTGCCGGAGGCCTATGAGATTCTTCCCTATCAAAGAAAATGTACTCTGGTTATCCCACCTCATTTTATCTCTCTATCTTTTCGTTCTTAAACCCATTCTTGCTAAAAGTTATATTTTGACTTATCTTGTTGGTCCATTAGTATGTCTCACACATGTGTCAAAGAAACATACATATGTAGCAAGAACTTGATAATCATACGAAAGTTCTAGCTCATTCTTGTGACCCCATATACTTGAAAAATAATAATTGCAAAATCAAATCAAACATAAGGAGTTACCTCAATGTGGAGTACCCAATTTTCCGATCCTGACCCAGATCCTCTCTGGAAATGATATCCAGGTGCACTTCCATCGAAACAAACTACAACCCAAGATCAAAGTAATTTGCATTAGTAGACTACTAAACACAATGGGACCGATCAAATCTTTGGGTTGTCAAGTTCTTAGCTTTAACAACTCATCTAAACCAACATTAACCTAAAATGCAGATATTCGATCAAAACCAATAACAATTCAAGAAAATCTGATTCTACCAGCGCCTTTATTCTTTGCATTCTTCAACAATGTCAACCCCACAAGAATGATTCCAGTGACCGCAGCCGGCCGCAGCGTCGAATCGCTCTCTTCAGTCCAAGAAGACCAATAAGAATCATCCAATGTGATAATGAGAACGAAGGCCACCAAGATGAGGCCGGCAGCTGGGATCGTCCATTTCTTCCACCAAATCACCTCGCGAAATCGGTGACTAGCCATTGAGAGGGATGAATTGGAGAGCTTGAAGGACATTCAAGAGAGAATTTGATTTGGGGATTTGTAGAGGAGCGAAACCCTAGAAATTTGGGGATCGATAAAGAGTGAGTCTCAAGTGTTAGTGAGAGACAGAAATAGCGCCAAAAAAACTGAATTATGTACAGTGATGGAGTACCTGAGATTGTGGATCAACGGCTCTGATCTGATGATATTGCTTGTTGTTTACACTTGGAGAGTTAGAATGTCGATTTTGTGTGTGTAAAATAAACCCGGTGGATGTGTGGCAAAATTAGCGTTTAATTGTTATTCACCCATGTATTTATGTCTCCATGGATTTTAAGAAGACTCGAAATGTTTGACACAAAAAAATAAATGGTAGTGTTAGACTGAAAAATAGGGGATGGTGGTGTCAAATAGGGGAATTTGTGTCACTACCTTTCAAGAAGGTAGCGACTTTTGGACAACACTGCTTTTGCTGAAGGATGTCACCCCTACTTTCTGAAACACACTACCATCTAATGAAGGACACCATCAATATAAACAAAAAAAATATATCCACCACCACGTATCTTTTCTCTCAAATAACAACACCGCCTCGCACGCCACCCTGTGAGAGTGGGGGTTTTAGTTTGCATGAGCCCGTGTGAAAATAAGGAGGTGGGGGCAGGGTGGTGCTGTCGACAACGGAGAATAAGAGAAGATAAGATAGGAGAGAGGGGAGAAAAAGAAGAAGAATAAGAACAAGTGAAAAGAAGAAAAGATGAAAGGTGTTAGTGGGGTGGTGTGGGTCGTCATTAAGAAGGGTGATGAGGCCAGCAGTGGGGCAGTATAGTGGTGGTGATTGATGTTCCTGACAGAGAAGAGGATAATAGAAGAAAAAAATGAGGGATCATGTCTTTCGGCAAAAATAAGATAATAAAAGGAGGGTTCATGTCCTTCGGCAAAAGTGGTGACGTAAAAAAACTATAGCCTTTTTAGAATAAGACATGGCTTACATTTTTTTTTAAAACCCTTAACCTTCCCACCCCATGTCGCTGGCTGGATTCAAATCTGTGATGTATGATTCCATCCGCCACATCTCTACCAACTCAGTTGGTATACCTTTAGCGACAACATGGCTTACGAGTTGCAATGACAATGTTAACAAGTGATGCATTAACATAGCACTGTCCCTCCATTTGAATGAGAGTCGAACGCTTTACCTCATTAAAAAAAACTCAAACAAATTTAAGAATTTATTTTTCAAAATCTGAGATAAAGATTCTTATTATTTGCCTTAGGTGTACATCAATCATTACTTAGATTGAGAAACTTCACTTTCCAAATAAATAAAATAAAATAAAACCTCTTAGAGATCTCGTGTAAGACTCAGCACCATGATCACAATGTTCTTGCCAATATCAGTCACAAGGATTAACTAGATTTGCAATTTAAGATTACAAATTGAGTGAGGCCAGAGAACCAAGTTTTGCAATTAGGACGATGTATTTTTTTACAACCTCGAGATGCACATAAATATTTTGGAGATTTCATAATTCTTTCAAGATCACGCCATGTCACCCTGATTGTAAAACCTAATTTCCTAGTATTTTCGTTACAAATTTATCTTTGAAGCTTAGTTTGTTTGCAATCTAATCGGATCTCATATGCTTATCTAATGACCCTTTATTTATTTATATTCCGATCACCATTAAAGTATAATAAAATACCTAAAGTGGTCATAGTATATGTTTAGAAGTGTATCCCTCTTATATAGTTGTTAATGGAATCCCTTTTTATTTTTTAATGCGTCTAAACAATAAAAATGGTTTTTATTAATAAGTGGTAGACTAAGGAATAAATAATAGTCATTCCCGGCATCATACCACCATATTTAATTCATATATTAATACATATTTAATATCAAATCATTTTCAATGACTACACTGTATACGACATAGTTAGTTAGGTGGAACTCACCACCATAAATACATAATGGACACCAAATCGTAAGCCATTAATTATTTTGACATTTAACACGCGTTAACATAGTAACGAAAAGTTGAAGATGACCATATTTATTTTTATTTATTTTTAAGTGAAAGATAACTCGAGGAGTTTTCTCCTCTTC
Organism: Berberis vulgaris; assembly: GCA_963556465.1. Classification (NCBI taxonomy): domain Eukaryota; kingdom Viridiplantae; phylum Streptophyta; class Magnoliopsida; order Ranunculales; family Berberidaceae; genus Berberis; species Berberis vulgaris. The sequence goes on from OY747133.1 coordinate 1,031,278, forward strand.
TTCGTTCCATCCTACTTCCCTTTTTATATAACATTTTTCCTTTGCAATCAAATGCAAAATTTTGGAGACAAACAATATATTTTCACCTTAAAAACAAACAATAAAAATAAAAATAAACACCGGCGCGGCCATTATTTTATATGCTTGGATTGCTCCGCTTTCCATCTCCTTCTCTCCTCTCATTTTCTTCATTGTTTTCCCTTGACACTGAAATTGGCATATCTCATTGTTATCATCCATGAACCATGATTGTTCCTTTTTATATCATCACCATCTTCAAAGTTCATTCCCGATACTTTCGGAATGCATGCCAAACATTGATCGGGTTTCTCTAGTTATAACGGTCAATACATCCATCGTTATAACGCTATCTTCAAACCTATAACGTTTACTTTTTAGCTCTCCAAGTTTTCAAATTCTAAATAACTTTAGCTACTCTCCCAAAGACAGAGAGCAACCATCCAAATTTTCGAACATCATATTTGAAACTTTCCACACAAAAAGACCCCACAATCACTCTCACACTTCCTGTTGAAACCATCACCCAAAATACTAAAAAATCTCTTGCAGGACTATAATAGGATCATCCACTTCTTCATCCTATTACATCTGCAGATACACTTTTTGAGTTGGTAGGATAACATTTTTTTGTTCATCAATGGAGTAGTTATTGAACCTTTGCTTACGTAGTAGTTTTTTTAGCTGTGTATTTGAACTGACTTAGACCCAGTAGTTGTTATTCTACTTTGATCATCAGTAACATGTCGTCGATCATTGGAAACAAAAACATGGGTACTCCTTTTTTTCATGAGTTCAAGAAGCAAGCTTCTTTCTACCTGAAAGAGAAGATCAAGACTGCCCGGTTAGCTCTCACTGATGTTACACCTGCAGAACTGTAAGTCTTGTTGCTTTCTCTGGAAATTATTTTTGTTCAATTTCTGGTTTTGGATGTCTATCTTCTGTCTGGGGGGTTGCAAATTTACTTTTCGAGTCATGAAAATGCCAATCAAAATGCAGAAGTATTGCTTGATTATCTCTCACCAATGTTCAACCTGCAGATCAATGGATGAAGTTAACTTTCTGATTAACTGAGACCTATATTTTGTATCATTGTTTTCGCCTCATAGCATATATAGAGAGCACATAAAATTCAGTCTTAATCTCAATCTGAAAGAACAAAGTAAATTTATGTGTTTTGATTGTTGATTGTCGTCGTTCGACTTGTATACAAAGTGCATGTATATAGGTTGAATTTGTTTACTTTTCTTAGTTTGTATATGATCATGGGGGTTCCTTTAATAAGGTCAGCTTTTGATATGGGGTGTTGTTGTTTGTCTTTGAAGACTGACAGAAGAAGCTATAAATGGAAATCCAGACACACGAATTATGAGTTTGATATCACGGGCGGCATTCGAAGTAGATGATTACTGGAGAATTGTAGAGATTCTGCACAAGAGGTTTATCCTCTTTCTGAATTTCTGATCTGAGCTAGCTCATGTTCATGTTTTGATCAGTGATTGATATATACATATATACTTATTTTTTTCTGATTTTCTACTTCAAACTGTTTTCAGGTTGTTAAGATTTGACAGGAATAACTGGAGAGTCTCTTACAAAGTTCTAATCTTACTGGAACATCTTCTGACTCATGGACCGGAAAGTCTCGCAGAGGATTTACGGAGCGACAGAGAAGTTATACAAGAGATGCAAAGCTTTCAGTATATTGATGAGAGAGGGTCAGTTATCTATCTTGAGTTCTCTACTGATTTTCTACTCTAATTATGTGTTATTAGTGACTGATTGTTGTTATCCAAAAAACAGATTCAACTGGGGGCTTACGGTAAGAAAGAAATCTGAAAGGGTATTGAAATTGCTAGAAAAAGGGCCACTTCTGAAAGAAGAGAGGGATAAATCTCGCAAGATATCTCGTGGAATTGAAGGGTTTGGCAGTTTTGCCAACAGCTCTTCTACGACAAGCGGAGGCCTCCAGTCATCATCTTTTAAGGCTTTTGGGAGGTCTAATTCTTGCTATAACCCTCAGAAGGAACAGAAAGATCAGTTTGTATTCACAGAGAATCGTTCCACAGAGGACCGTAATACAGTTCTTGACAAGGTAACAGAAAATGTCTCATCAGGTTCCAAAGAGAATAGGATACCTGCAAAGGAATTTTTCCCGCGTGAAGATGAAATCAAAGGTATGGTAGAATCAAATCCCTTGCTCGGTAGTAACAAGGATGAGCGAAAGTCTGCAAATTTGATAGAAGAAGATCATCCATTCGCAAATGACGAGCATCTGACTACTGCATCCCTTCTTTGTGCTAATTAGAAATTTAGAATAGCCAGTAAAGCAGACAGCTTGCCTGTAAATAGCTAGGCATATTTAGTGAGTGGGTGGTCAAGAAATATGTTTGTGATTCGCATTGTCGGAGTTATCATAAGTTAGAAAAATGGGTCAATAAAATTGTACAGTATTTTGTATGTACTAGAACTATGAAGCATGTTCATCATCTCTTCAAGCTCTATAAATTTTCAGTTTAATTGTAACCAAAACCCATAAATTGAAATGCAATGAAAAGAAAGGCTATAACAATGAATAATCACTTCAATCTGATTAAAGGTTCTGAAGAAATGTACTTCGATGTAACGTGTATTTTGTAAAAAAATTGGAGGAGATGAGAGTATTCGGAAGCAGTATAGCATTCTCTTTCACAATCACTGATCCACTTCCTAGTTTCTACTAATAATTCAAAATTTTCATTGGGGAAAACGAAACAAATAAAAGAGCAAAGATACCAAAGAAATGAAGGCCTGTAGTGTACATGAGCTTGCTGCCAAATTCTCTTCTCTTTAACATTGGTAGTTCACCATTCGGGCAGAGAGCACAAAATGGATGAACATTTAATCTCCTGAATGAGCATCCTGAATCGATGATGGTGCTCAGCAACTTTCTTTCCAGAAAAATCTACCATATGAATCTTTGTGTCCCATGCTCGTGATTCCAATGGAAAGGTCGAAACAAGAACATCAGAATTGTGAATATGTTAACAGCACAATAATGAATCCTCATGAAAATCCAACTTCTGTCATCACATCCAGATTTTCCTTTCAGCTTTCCCTGTCGAAGATACCAAAAGAAAGTTCATCAGTTGAGATGAGCCAACCAGGTAACAGACAGAATGAGTGAGTTTTATTACTTCACCTAACAAACTTAAGAAAGAAAACCACGAGTAAACATATAGTGGAACCAGGAGGTACTTCGTTAACCAATGAGATTTGATTACCTTGCGCCAAAGGTTAAATGTATAATGTCGATTGTCTGCAAGAAGATCATACGGGCGTTCTATGCTGCATGGACCAGTGAACTAAGATTTTAAGCATAGTGCATACCATAAACGATAGTAATCATTGGACAAGTACTGAATCTGCACAAGGTTGTACTACAGCTCGTTAATGGATATCAGTGAGCTGTCAAATATTTCCTTGCTTGAGAATGGCTTGCGATAAACTAACTTAAGACAACTAAGTGTAAACATTGATTACATATCATCATGTAGAAGCTTGGCGGCATTGATTACATGAACGGGGTCACAAATTCTCAATGTTATATTGTATCCTAAAGATCCCACCCAACTTCTACTTCAAATGATTTAAGTGATTTTAGTAAAACATGTGCATATGATTTAAGTTTGTATATTTAATTGGTGAACATTTCTTACTGTCGAGGAAACCAGCGAGGGGGAGGGGTTTTACCACTCACCCCCTCGAGATTCGTGTTGATGTACATCTCAAGGGTGCGGGCGCATATCTCGAGGGAGTGGGCAGTCACACCCTCCCCCTCGCCATTTAGAATTTCTGCTAATTGGCACATATCTTCTTTGTTAAAAAATTAAATCCAAATGTTATTGTCCTATCCGTTGGATTAAACATGATTTATGTGATTTTAATAAACATGTGCATATGATTTAGGTTTTTATATAACTGATCTTCTTTGTTAATAAAATTAAAAAAATAGATCCAAATGTTATTTTTCTAGGGGTTGGATCAAATATGAACATCAAGTAACATGATTTATGTGATTTTAGGAAAAAATGTGCATATAATTTAGGTTTGTATATAATTTTTAATTGGCACCCATCTTCTTTGTTAAAAAAAAAATATCCAAATGTTATTTTCATAGTCCTTGGATTAAACATGATCATTAAGCAGGATGATTTATGTGATTTTAGGAAAATGTGTGCATATAATTTAGGTTTGTATATAACTTTTAATTGGCACCACTTCTTGCTAAAATATATATATATATTCAAATGTTGTTGTCCTAATTGGATGGACACTCATCCGAATGTTAAAAAATCAAGCAACATAATTTATGTTATTTTAGTAAAAACATGTGTAAAACACATGCAAAGTAAGTCGATTTTTTTGAAAAAATTAGATAAAATTTGTTAATCAATGTAGTTGAATATACAGTGATAGGTGTTAGACGGATAAAAGAATTAATGGAGGCCAAGTCACAAACTAATGGGGCCCAAATGAAAAATAACCCTTTATTAATTAAATTTTCCATTTAAATGTCCGATTAGGGATCACACCGGAAATGATCACTAGTTTTAAAATAACTTTGAAAGATTATGTTAACCCTCCATGCTGAAGGTTAATCCCAGTTATGCAACTGGTCCCCCAATGAGTCAATGACAACCAGATTAGAGGTGATTCAGGTAGTTAGGCATCATAAGCTAAACTCTAGATCAGCCCAACAATGACTATTCTCCCTAGATGTGGCCTCACACTCTGTGATTGTTACTTATGATGTTAGTTTATTTAATTCCTCTAAATAAGGAGCAGTGGGTCTTTTTGCAGTACACATGCATGGTAATATTTTGGCTCAAGAAGCGTTTTCAATTTCAGGAAAGGTACAATTAATATGGCGGAATGCCATATAGTAGAAACGACTCTGCTTTTAATCCAGACTCAACAATGGCGCACATGATTGCTTTTGGGAGACTCAAGTACTCACCATACTATTTTGCAAGAATAACTTTTTGAGCTTAATACTGTTATGGCTTGGGTGTGACGAAATCTTATTGGTAAAATTAGAAGACTTTTAAATATGTACAAAACTTAAAAATGTAAGTTTATATGTAGAGACCTCAATTTTGAGACTCATAATTTAGCTATTGTAGCAGGACACCAATATTATAATCGTTATTATTAATTTAAGTATGTCGTAGACTAAAAAAAAAAAAAAAGACAACGTTCAATACTTTTAAGCAATTAAAATGAAAAACTAGTACATTAACTTTAAACACGATCTCATTTGAAAATATCGTTCCCGTAAAAACATGTTATTTAAAGATAAGTGTAACTAAAACTTAAACGATTATCTAACCCGAGTAATGGCCTAACATAGATTCAAAATGTGAGGATGCTCCGTGGTAAGGGTAACCATGTATTTCAGGCATTCAACTAATTAATTTTACGAAATGACAAATATTTGGAGGGAGCAAATGTGCCCGAAATAGGGTACAGATGTAAGCGTGGGCGCAAGTTGAGCGCAGACGCACATTACCTTTCTCTCTCTCTCTCTTACACACATTTTGTTAACTCAAACACCTCTCGTGCATTACATCTCTCCTTCGTTTCTCTTCGTGGAGCGAACCAACGAACGATTTCTAAGGTGAATTTCGATATCTTTTCTTTCGATCGATTAGATCTGTAGAGTAGTTTCGTGATGATTGTTCTGTAATCTGCTATTTGTAATGTAAGATCTGTGTTTCAGGTTCGTTTTATCAGGATTTTAGGTTTTGAGAAGAGGCGTTTTAGGTGATTGTTTGATGCATGTTTTGTCTTGGTGATTCATTGAAATGAGATGGAGATTGGGTTTGGTTCTAAGGTTCAATACATGCGTTAATAATACACTTTGAGCACTAAATGCAGGATTGCTTAGGTAAAAGAATCACAAATGTATAGAGATTAGGTTGATCCAATACTTGTTAAAACACTATGAGCTTGATCACCTTGCACAGGTGATTATATACGCGGCGAAGATTAGTATTTGTCCTCTAGGAAAAGATGTAAGGACACAAGCCACACAACATTGCATTGGGTGATAACCTGAAAAAAAGAAATATGGATCAATATTGCAACCTAGAAAGGGGAAACTGGGATTCAATATTGATCTGTGAAAGTCATTTCAGATAATGGCCAGTTAATTTCGGGTTTGTCTCTTAATGCGTCGGCTAGCCAGTGTCGGACAATTGGTAAACTGGGTACATGATATGTTATTGCATTCTGTCCAACGTCCAAGAAATGTTTGGACTAGTTTTTTTTTTTGTTTTGGTTTGCCTATCAATTTCATTCTACTAAGATTATGTTTGGAGATGCGAAGTTTGCATTGTTTTTGTTGATAGGATTGACTGGTAATATAGTTGGAAGGTCTCTTTTTATGTTTGAGGCATATGTCCTGTTTGGCTGTTGAAAGGATTTGATACATGTTTTGGTTCTGTTTGTTTTATTCCCCAATCTTAATAATGCATTACTCTAACCTGCTTTAATTGGACTCGATTTTCTAAGTTAAGTGTGCTTGAAATGGTGAAAATCCTTTGGAACAGTTACTTACAATTAAGAAACCTTCATCATGAATATATGCTATGTCCATTTTTTAGCATTAGGTGAAATAGTGTATGACCTTATTTTTCCTCCATAGTATGTGTAATATTCCGTAAACCTTAATAGCTTGTCAGGAAATTATCTCAATCAGAAAGGGTGGTGGAGGGTTAACTTTAATGAGAGACAAACTCTTAATGTTATCTTCATTCTGAGGCACACACATGATTTTTCGCTAAACTAAACCTGTAACCAGATCACCAGATCGAGGGGCAAAACAAATATTCCCCAATGAGAGATTATGCCTTTCAAACTTAAATGAGGCTGTTGCATCATTCAGTTATTGTCTGCAACTATTGGTTTCAGGCTAGCAAATGTAATGATTTTTGTGGTCATTTCTGATATGAAATCTGTGCTTCTCTAGCAGGTTGTAATAAATGGCAGACGAGGATATTCAACCACTTGTATGTGACAATGGGACAGGAATGGTTAAGGTACCAAATTTTTTGTCTGAGAATTGCTGTTTGTTTCCAATAGATTTGAAAACTTATTATTATTATTATTTTTTTATAATTGTGAAACTTAGGCTGGATTTGCTGGGGATGATGCCCCAAGAGCTGTGTTCCCCAGTATTGTTGGCCGCCCACGTCACACTGGTGTTATGGTTGGCATGGGTCAGAAAGATGCCTATGTTGGAGATGAAGCTCAATCCAAGCGTGGTATTCTAACTTTGAAGTATCCAATTGAACATGGTATTGTCAGCAACTGGGACGACATGGAGAAGATCTGGCATCATACCTTCTACAATGAGCTTCGTGTTGCCCCAGAAGAACATCCAGTTCTCCTCACTGAAGCACCTCTTAACCCCAAGGCCAATCGTGAGAAGATGACTCAAATCATGTTTGAGACCTTTAATGCCCCAGCCATGTATGTTGCTATCCAGGCTGTTCTTTCCCTCTATGCTAGTGGTCGCACAACAGGTAAACTCCCTGAAACTGTTTAACAATGGCTTCGAATTTTCGTCAACTCTAGAACTTAATTTGAACGGGTGGTCGGAGGCACTAGCCAAGGTACTCACCTGAGTTGACATCCACCCTTGTTGGACATAGGCTTCTTCTTGATTGTTTTATCGGGTTATTAGTTAATTTTACTCTTACTGGATGCTGTTATATATTTTTTGTTTCATGACTTTATTACGAAACAATATGTAAAAGATGTCACTGGGAGGTGTGCGCTTGTTCTGCAGGTATTGTCTTGGATTCTGGGGATGGTGTCAGCCACACAGTTCCAATCTATGAAGGATATGCCCTTCCACATGCTATCCTCCGTCTTGACTTGGCAGGTCGTGACCTCACTGATGCCCTGATGAAGATTCTGACTGAGCGTGGTTACTCCTTCACCACCACAGCTGAGCGGGAAATTGTGAGGGACATGAAAGAGAAGCTTTCATACATCGCACTTGACTATGAGCAGGAGCTAGAGATTGGCAAGACTAGTTCCTCAGTTGAGAAGAGCTACGAATTGCCTGATGGACAGGTGATTACTATTGGAGCTGAGCGTTTCCGTTGTCCAGAGGTTCTTTTCCAGCCATCCATGATTGGAATGGAAGCTGCAGGCATTCACGAGACTACATATAATTCTATCATGAAGTGTGACGTCGACATCAGGAAGGATTTGTACGGAAACATTGTTCTCAGTGGTGGATCAACTATGTTCCCTGGCATTGCTGACAGGATGAGTAAGGAGATCACGGCACTTGCACCAAGCAGCATGAAGATCAAGGTGGTGGCACCACCAGAGAGGAAGTACAGTGTCTGGATTGGAGGTTCCATTTTGGCATCCCTCAGCACATTCCAACAGGTGAGTTTCAATTCTCATGACTCTATTATATCTAATTTTTGGGCTTATACTGGTAGGAGAAACAAGCTTTTAGTTTCTATAAGCATAAATGTCAATGTTGAAATTTTATAAGTTTAGTAGTGTTACTTCCAAGGGACTAGAGACCAGCTTACCTAGTTTCTCCTTGTTCACTCTGTTAGTCTATCATTCCACTCATACGATTTCTTTATCGAGTATTCTCTCATATGAATTTAAATGCAAATCATGTGAGATTCTGACAAATTCTCAGGATGAAAAGAACTGGATTGGGTCTTTTCAACGATTTCCATGTTAAATATTCTGTAATATATGGCTCTATGACATTACTTCTACAACTTTTAGGAGCTGGTGCAATTTATGCTTTAAGAGCGTATAATTTTAGGTGTCAAGCATCCTTAAAACTTTCTTCTTACACTTGATATTTGTGATCTCTTAAGGCTTCTGTTTGAGAAAGTTGCAACTTAGTAAATGCACAGAGTACAACTTTTGGTGGTTTTTAGCACACCAAAGAATCTATCCTCAATGCATGAACTGTATACAAGTCATAAAGGGTTCTTAGCAAATATGGTATTGGAAAATAACTTATGCTGTGTTATATATGTTTGTCTGCAGATGTGGATTGCAAAGGCTGAGTATGACGAATCTGGACCATCAATTGTGCACAGGAAGTGCTTCTGATCAGACGATGGTGAAAAAGAGAATTGGACAAAAACAGGACGATCTTTATTCAAGTCAAGGAACTTCAGCTTTGTTTGTTTTTCATCTTTTCCCTTTGTTTTGTGTCATCCACATTCTAATGTTCGAGACAATGGTCTTCGAAGGCCAAGGATTTCATTCTCTGAAATTCAATTCTTTCATTATTATTTCATCATAGAAGTTATTTAGATCTTTGGTCAGTGTTATGCGAATGTTTGTTTAACAATGCGAATTTGTTGGCAATTGCACACAATGATGCGTCATGTGGCAAATGATTTATTGCACTACTTTTTGAATTTGAGAGTGGACCATTATGTATGCTCTAGCTAGCTTATGATACACAACAGTTACAAGATGTATCAATATTAAACTTGTCATCATTATCAAATAGGTACGATTCATACTCATTGTTAACAAGAGTACCAGATTGATTGAGTTGGTATCTTTTTTGCTTATTGCATTTTCGTGCAACTTAATCAATGACAATCATTTACTTTACATCTCTGCTCAGCCTTCATTTGGAACCTGCAAACTCCCTGCTACATAAGAAATTCACTGCAGGCCAGGGCGAGAACCATTTATTTTGTGCCTTTGTTTTATTTTCAGGAACAACGATTAACAAGAAAAATCGATATGACGCTTTATTTTCTCAAAGTAGCCCTTTCAAATTCATTTTCCCTATTTTCTTTGAGAGTAGACATTAAACTTCTAGGTATTACATTAAGGAAAATCTAAACTATATAACGAGAGAAGGGTTGGATGAACACTAAAATGTCTTCGACATGATTCTTGGATTTTCCATTTTGCCCTCCCACTATTTTTTAATAATTATAAGAAAAAATCAATAGTTATATGAACAATGACGATGGATATTTGTGTCTTCCTTGGTGCGAGCCTGGTGCTGTCGCCTGGCTCTCTAGCAAGGCTCTTGTGTCTTTTAAATACAAAAACACAAATATACATATTTACCATTTTACCCTCTCAATTTAGACTATTTGCAATCAAAATTAGTCATGTGCAAATATTGATTAATTATACATAAGCTTCTAACATAATTTATTTGAAACTTTTAATTATTTATAAACTATAAATAGACTCATACATCTAACTTTTGAATATTTCATTTTACCCTTCATATTTAATACATTTTACAATCAAAATCAGCTTCTATCAAACGTTTATTAATTATACCTAAACTCTCTAATATAATTTATTTAAAACCTCCAGTTATAAGTAAACTATAAATAAACCCTTACAATAGTTCAAATGTAATCTTCGAGTATAATATTTTACTCATAAATTTTTGTATTCTTACTTATTATTTAATTTCAAAAATAAAATAAAAAATACAGAATTTGCACGTACTGGTCTATTTAGTTGCACAAAAAATAGATATGAAAATTAAAACCGTTTCTATAAATTCAATTCTGAGGTCTCCACTCAAATTAGAATTTCAATGACTTTGATTTTCTCTCAGTAAATAGACAATCAAACATCAAAAATCTGTGTAATAAGAAAAATGAGTAACCAAATATACCCGGAGACAACCAAACATCTAGTCAGTAAAATAATGAGAAACGAGAGTCGCGTACGCAGACCACCCCACCTTTTTTGGGGTCGAAAATAAGATTATCCCAAATAAATAGATAAGAGAGCAATTTAAGGCGCATATCCCAAGAAAGCGGACACACACACACACACACACAAATCACACCTCTCCTCCAGTTAAGAAACCAAGAAAGCGGACACACACACGCACAAATCACACCTCTCCTCCAGATCTCTCTCTCTCTCGCTCGCTCCGATCGAACGCCAAATCGAGGTAAATTTTTCTCCACTAATCTCTTATTTCAATCATTAGATATGTAATCGATCTGTATTTTGTTTTGATTGATAGTTTTCGGCTTTTCGCTGCTGTTGTTGTTGTTGATTTGAAATGTAGAATGTACGGACGTTCTTTTGATCTTGATTTTAGGTTTAGTTTCTTGATTTCAAGAGGTTTGTTGTGTTGATGGTTTAGTTTGGATTAGATTTTGTTTTTGGTTAATTCATTTCGTGTAATTAATTATTAGATGTAAAAAAAAGTGAGATTATAATGCTGTGTTGTCTAGCTAGAAGGCAACTAGGGTAGATAGCTGACTAAGAAGGGGGGTGTTTGGTTACGTCGCATAACTAGACATTATATGTGAATTTTCAAAAAATATAGCTGTTAATGTCTGATTATTCTCGAATCTCGGACAATATTGAAGGAATTTGGAGTAACTGTTTTATAATAGCATCATCAAGCATAAAATTTAGGTAGATAGCATTAGCAGGTGGTGATCAACAGGTGGGTAATGCATATTATTTAGGGAGTTTCTGGATCGACCCCAACAAATATTCAGTTTACCCACTTTGGGGTTTTTAAAAAAAATAAGGATATAAGGATTTGAGTACCATCCTAGTAAAAAAATTTCTCTCTTTGTTTCAAAGTCAATGCCTTTCACTTCTAACCCAACACATCGTTGTAAGAAATTCATTACTTTCAAACTTTTAGTATTTGCAAGAGAAATAAAAATAGTAAAATGAAAGAGAAGATGACATGTGTACAATGAATACATCGGTCTCTCTAAACCCATACGTTAAATTCACACATTCTTTTTCTCTCCAACTTGGTGTATATTGAATTAACACAAATTTTTCTCTGTCTTCACATTTGTTTTCCATTCTTCTTCTTGCATAACACAAATAAAGATTACAAGTGAAAAAGAATAAGAAAAAGAAGAATTGAAGAAGAGAGACTGAGTCGAGTGACAGAAAAACATAGATAGAAAGAAAGGGGAAGAAAAGAAATTAAACTATATCATCTTTGCAATGTAACAATTTTTTTTTTTTCATTCTCGGGGATTACTAAAAATCAATAATAACTTTGTAGGTTTTAATTCACTCCGTGGCTAGAAAAAAATAAAAATAAAAATTTACAAGAAAACTGATCTCACCTCTGAGATTCTATATATAGGTTTCGGAGCTGAAATGAGACTTATAGCCATCAAAACCAACAATCACGGTCTCGAGACCGAGATTTTTTTTTTTTTAAAAAAAAAAAGAAGGAAAAGTCTACCCCACCTCATAGGTAAATCGTAGGTTTTTTGTGGGTAAACCAAGTAGTGGGGTAAATGAATTATTTTTTGGGGTGTATCCAAAAACTCCCATTATTTATTTACATATTTCGTCTATGGAAAGTATCTTTTGGCACTTTAATCACCTTGTGCCTTCGTTGAGAGTAGTAGCTCCATGGCTCTACAAGGTGAAGAGGGGTGAGGTGCGTTGAAAAAAATAATGAATCCTTTACAGACCACTAGACTAGTAGGAATGCAATTTGGGTATAGACATCCTAAAGATGCAGGAGCTTTTGCCGCTGTGACTTGGTCATCAACAGGAGTACAAACAACCTTAAAGTACCGACCCATATTCCAGAGGTTGAGAAACTTCCATATATACAAGTTTTTTAGATTTAACAAGACATGGAAGTACAAATTGAACATTACAACTTAAAAATGAATCATCAATACATTTTCAAACTCCCAAATAGAGTATTGTTGCTTGTCCTATGAAACCCTAGGCAATTCATCACTTTATATTAAATCCAAGAAAGTTGGTTATGTGAAGATGAGTTTCTCTATGTTTAACCATTGACTTGTTGCTTTTTGAAACTGAGCCATACCCAACATTTGTTGGGTTAATGACATTCATGAGTTGGGGTTGTATTGGTCCAAAGCAATGTTTGGACTGGTTTTCTGGTGTACCTATGCACTTTGATTGTTTAAGATTATACTTGGACTTTGGAGATACTATGTTTGTAATTGCTTTTCAAATTATGGGTTTAAACAATTAATTTTGTGTTGGTTAGAAGACCTCCCTCTAGTTGTCAGGAAGGGCTTTCTATGTGTTGTTTCACTTTTATGTATGCACTTTGTTTTTTATATAGAAATGTTCTTGCGAAACATCAACTTATAGCATAATGCACTCTACATCTGATATTAGCAAAGTCAGTATCTGCTTGGATTGAGATTGGCATAGGTGTGATGAGTGATGACATAAGTTAGTTTTTCAATCTTGTTTATTTTCTATGAATCGTGAAGAATAATATTTTGTTTTTATTGAAAGTTTACACAATGAGTATGCAGTTTAGCATGCTCTAGTTGGTCTTAATAAAATCATATTTTTTTGGTGTTGTATTTGAAATAAAAGAGCGTTCAAAATAATCAAGGAAGCATTGACACGACACGACACTAGGAATAATAATGCATCAATGCCTTGAAGATGCGTTCAATGCAACAGTTGGGTGATAAGTAATAGAAACCAAAAATCCACTGTATAATAACTTGCAACCTAACGCACTAAAGGGATCTTTCTTTGTTCTTGAATTGTGAATGTTCTGTGTCACGAGTTCGAATCAATAATACGAAGAAAAAGGTTTTGTAGAAAAGGGGAATAGGGGGTTTTGATAGATAAATGCAACTGATGCATGAACAGGTGTTTGCGAGTGTCAAATTTTATATTAGGACATGTAATGGGGGTTTTCAATCATTTCTGACATGAAGTTGGTCTGTGTCTATCAGGTTATAATAAATGGCAGACGGCGAGGATATTCAACCACTTGTTTGCGACAATGGAACAGGAATGGTCAAGGTACTGAATTTGATAGGATGAGTACTTAAATACTTTTTCCTGTTGATTTTGAAAGCTGACTTTTATTTCTCTTTTGAACAAATATGGACATTTAGGCTGGATTTGCTGGAGATGATGCCCCAAGAGCTGTGTTCCCCAGTATTGTCGGCCGCCCACGTCACACTGGTGTTATGGTTGGCATGGGTCAGAAAGACGCCTATGTTGGAGATGAAGCTCAATCCAAGCGTGGTATTCTAACTTTGAAGTATCCAATTGAGCATGGTATTGTCAGCAACTGGGACGACATGGAGAAGATCTGGCATCATACCTTCTACAATGAGCTTCGTGTTGCCCCAGAAGAGCATCCAGTTCTCCTCACTGAAGCACCTCTAAACCCCAAGGCCAATCGTGAGAAGATGACTCAAATTATGTTTGAGACCTTTAATGCCCCAGCTATGTATGTTGCTATCCAGGCTGTTCTTTCTCTCTATGCTAGTGGTCGTACAACTGGTAAGCAATTCTCCTACAAAGTGTTTTTAACCATCGTTTTGAATTTTCCTGGAGTTGAGAGATCGGTTGACATGGTGGGCTACACTATTGTGGCATGGTACCTAAGGAACTCAGCTGAGTTGACAAATCCTCTCTAGCTGGTGGACATTGTCTAGTCTTGATTGCGTTCTCAGTTCATTTTACTGTTACTAGATGCTGTTGGTTATATAAACTTTTGTATCATGACCTTTCCGGCTACGATGTTTAAAACGTGTAACTGAGAGGTGAGTGGTGTGTGCTTGTTCTGCAGGTATTGTTTTGGATTCTGGGGATGGTGTCAGTCACACTGTCCCTATCTATGAAGGATATGCCCTTCCACATGCCATCCTCCGTCTTGATTTGGCCGGCCGTGACCTCACTGATGCCCTGATGAAGATTCTGACTGAGCGTGGATACTCTTTCACCACCACAGCTGAGCGGGAAATTGTGAGGGACATGAAGGAGAAGCTTTCGTATATTGCACTTGACTATGAGCAGGAGCTAGAGACTGCCAAGACTAGTTCCTCAGTCGAGAAGAGCTACGAATTGCCTGATGGACAGGTGATTACTATTGGAGCTGAACGTTTTCGTTGTCCAGAGGTTCTTTTCCAGCCATCTATGATTGGAATGGAAGCAGCAGGCATTCACGAGACCACATACAATTCCATCATGAAGTGTGATGTCGACATCAGGAAGGATCTGTATGGAAATATTGTTCTCAGTGGTGGATCAACCATGTTCCCTGGAATTGCTGACAGGATGAGCAAGGAGATCACAGCACTTGCACCAAGCAGCATGAAGATCAAGGTGGTGGCACCACCAGAGAGGAAGTACAGTGTCTGGATTGGAGGTTCTATTCTGGCATCCCTTAGCACATTCCAACAGGTGCGTTCAATTCTTACAACTCTATTATATTTAATGCTTGTGCCTAAATATTGTGAATGAGATGCGCTGTTTTTTTAGTACAGTACACTTTCTAATGGACTTGACGCCACCTACTTTGTCTTCGTTTAGTTAATAATTTCTTATTCCACTTGGGCACTTTTTAAAAAAAAATTATTTTTATTGTGAACGTTATTACTTTGTGCTTTCCCAAGTAGTTTATTACTTATCACTGCAATTTACATTGTTGTGCTGTTTCACTTGAAAAATCTATTTTGAAAATCAAATTCAACCATACTTTTACCCCTTGTAAATTTGTTGGATTATATATATTAGATTGTTATTATTTGAATGACAGTCAGTTGAATTGATTTAGTTGTTTTGTATAATATAGATGTTATTCATATATTATAGGATATTTTTTTGCAACCTGTGGTTGGGATAGTGTTATTGACAGGAGCGAAGGGCCCCTTGGTATTCTGTTTACAGGCATTTATGGAGTCATTTTGTTTTATGTATTTATTTTTTGTTTTTTAACGTTAAATCAGAGATACCTAACTTGCTCAATTTAAATGTCCAGATTAAACAGTTGGAATTTAAATACCCAAAGCAGGGCGAAGTTTCTCTTAATCCTCGCATTGGTCTGGGCGAAGTTTCGCCCAATTCTTGCATTGCGTAATGCGAATGGGTGAAAACATACTTTTTTTTCGGACAGATTTGCGTGACTTTAGTAAAATGGCCGTAACTTTTTCATTTCAAAATATTTTCAAGTGATTCAAATTGTGTTTATTAGATAATTCAGAGTACTAAAATTTTCGTGTTTTGATTAGCTTTAGAATTTGTCTCGATCGAGCGTATAAGTTGGCCGAAAGTCAAGGACACTACTCCGTTTTCATTGCGAGATAAATTTGTGCGACTTTAGTAAAATGACCATAACTTGCTTATTTCAAAACATTTTCAAGTGATTCAAATTGTGTTTATTAGATAACTCATAGTACTACAATTTTCGTGTTTTGATGAAGTTGAGAATCTGTCTCAATCGAGCATATAAGTTGGCCGAAAATCATGAACACTACCCCGTTTTCATTGCGAGACAGATTTGTACGAATTTGGTAAAATGACCATAACTTGCTCATTTCAAAACATTTTCTAGTGATTCAAGTTGTGTTTATTAGATAACTCGGAGTATTACAATGTTTGTGTTTTGATAAGCTTGAGAATTGGCCTCAATTGAGGGTTTAAATTGGTCAAAAGTTACCCTATTTTTAAAGACAAAGAGGGTGAAAGAGGTGGTGGAGTGGTGGTGGTGCTTGATGGAGAAAAAGAGGGAGAAAGATGGCAGTGGTGGGAGGGAGAGAAGTGGCGGTGGCGAGGTGGTGGTGATGATAGCGGTGTCTGATGGAGAAGATAGGGAGGGAGGAGAAAAAGGGAAGAAAAGAAGATGAAGAGAGAGAAAATTTTAAATTTTGAGTTTTTATTGGTGGTGTGGAAAATAAAAAAGGTGATGTGGGAGAGAAAAAAGTTGATTTGGTGGTGTGGAGTAGTCGTTGCCGTAGAACAAATAGTAGAAAGAAGAGACTGCAGAAGATGAGAAAACAACATAGGAGAAGAAGAAAGATAAGAGGAAATCTGACAGCTTGCCTAAAAAACAAATTACAGTAAACTACGGAGGAAATGATTCTCAAATTATTTGCATACGTAACAAACCCAACTTATATTTTAACATATAGCTTCCCGTCGCTATTTTCACTTTCCTTTCTCATTTGAAATGTAATGAAATTATCATGTTCAATAGAGCTGCTTAGATCGATAAAAACACATCTACGTTAAATGCAAGACTGAATAGCATGTACATGTTGGTTAGATTTATGCTTTGAGGACGCGGATTTGTAGGTTTTACCAGTTTCCATATAACTTTTTTGTGCATTTCTCATTATTGAGCCCTTAGAGGCTTCTGCTGAGGGTTGCAACTCTTTTGAGGAGTATTTGTTTTAGGTGTTTTACAGAAATTTTATTGTTCTTTAAAGGAAAATAACTTATGGGCATGTTATATGTTTGTACAGATGTGGATTGCCAAGGCAGAGTATGACGAGTCCGGACCATCAATTGTGCACAGGAAATGCTTTTAATCGAATGTGCTCAAAATGGGAGAGTTGGATGAAAACTGGATGATCTTTACTCGAGGAAAGAAACTGCAGCTTTGGTTTCTTTCAGTCAAATTTTCTGTTTTCTTTTATCCTTCGCCCACTTTTTCTGTTTTGGTTTCATCCCTCCTGCTCTAGTGTTTGGGACAATGGTTTGTTGGCCGAGGAGTTGATATGCAGAAATTTAATTATTTCACTATAGAAGTAATTTAAATGTCAGTTTGGCAGTTCTTGGTTTTGCTTCGCTATAAAAAAGAAAATAAAAACAAGATATGTCCTTCAATACCCTCATGTTTTTGTGTTGATCACATTGGATTTTTATTGAAGACAAGAAGGGAAACAAGATAGAAGAGCAACTATTCTTAGATCAAGGAATGCAAACAAGCTATGAAAGTGTTAAAAAAAAAAAAAAACGTCTCTCGCCGAACCCATCTTCCACAACGTTTTCCTAATTTCATTAAAAGATATTGTTCTGATTTTTTGAGTCCTTAAAAAATTCTCATATTTTTCTCTTTCTACGCACACCACATAAGCACATGCTATCAACCAAGTTTGATTACGACGAATGTGATATGGCAGAAACAAAATCCTTTAGATTATTCACTCCCCCTTTTCATTTTACAACTAATGATCATTGTTGTTTCAACACAAGAAGTTGTTTACATCCTCAAACACCTACATCAACCTCTAGGACATCTACTGATTTCAATTTAATTCTTTAAACTAAAAAATGTAAAATCTCATCTTCTTATAAACTAAATCTCTATCTTCCTCATTGTATTCTTTGTAAAACCCAATCCTTCACCTCCCTTAATCACCACAACCACCTTCACTACAACATCAACTCACATTAGTTCCCCCACCACCACTTTCACTCAATCCCAGTGACAATCTCCACTCATCCCCAATCCATCACTATTGTCACCTACAATTGTCTTCCCCAACCTAACTATCATTTCTCCACCTCTACTTCTCATAGCTATAGACCACCATCCCCACCCAAAGTACTTCAACCACCACTTGTACCTCCACCCTATCCCACCCCTAAATTGTCATTTTTCTTTCTAATCTATGGAAGTGACCACTGTCTCAACCCAACAACTACCACAACCTGTGGCCACACTCTCACCCAACCATCTACCACCTCCACTTTCAACCTTCATAAAGATGGAGTTGTGATTGTTGTAATAAGGTTCAGATATGAATTTGGGCAATTGTGGAGTTTCTTTGGATGGAGAGTAAACAAAGAGGGGAGAAAGTATTTTTATCTTCAAATTGGTCTTGACCAATCAACATCTGCCAATGGACCATTTAAGTGAGATTTGAGGGTTAAATTTATATTAGGCTAAACTTTGTAGGCCAAAGTGATATATCTATAAAGTAATGGGGCCAAGTGCAAATAAGAGGGAAGAAAGGGTAGAGAGCATTTTTGTCTATAAAATCAGAAATTCTAGGAAGCGAGGGATGGGTGGATGCGCGACATCGCTTATCTCGACAGGGTACCATCACTCCTTAGAATGGCTCCTACAAAATAGTATTGATCGATCGACATCTAAGACTAGACAATTTCCATCCATTTTGAAAGTGATATAGCTATAAACTAATGGGGCCATGGGAGGCACAAATGCAAATAACCCTTTAACAAAAATAAAAAAAAATTGGACATGATATATGTGGTTGGACTTTGGACATTGTACCATGGGGGCAAAATCATGAAGCATGAACATGATGCAATGATCATGTTACAATGTGAGTGCCTAAATCATTAGTTAATATGAAAACCAAGCACTCTCAAGTCTCTTGTTGTTACCTAAATAATTAATGGATCTTTTCACTGTCACTAAGATAACCAAATCTACTGTTGATTAGGTGGGGGGAATCCTAAGTATCCACTAATGGTGGGCATTATTAATCACTCAAAAATAAGAAAGTAGAGATTATGATTTATATATGCACTTCTTAATAATGTTTAGATCATCACAATCATCATGTAAACCTCTTGTGTAAATAAATTTACACAAAAAATTGGATCCTGATCGAATATTTATGTTAGATCACTGATCAAATTGGTCCCAAATTCACCAACAAATTTAGTATGTGTGCAGATCGCGTGTAGGTCATATGTTGGATCACCATATACTGTCCCCATGGTGAATTTGGTTTGCCTAAAAGCCGCTTCAAGCCCAATGGGAGGCTTCATAATCAAATTCACGGAAACAGTTTTAATTTCCTGATCTATTTTTTCGTGCAATCAAATCAATAACCTTAAGATATATTCATTTTATCTTAACCAAAATGTTGTGAGAAATTTATTTATGCACCACATGCATGGCTTGCATCAAAGAATTGGACAAGAACAAGAAGTAATGAAATGAAATGAAGGTCGGCCAAGGATCCAATGCAACCAAACAAACAACCCCTTCTCTCTACTTCTTTAGATCTCCTTCTCATAAAAAAAATAAAAAATAAAAGTTAAGTTAGAGAGAGAAAAGATGGTCATGATTTGATTGATCATGAGATATCTACAACTATATACAACACAACCTCATATCTTCTTTTCTCTTGTTGTTGGTTTTTTTGTGTTACATGTTGAGGTGTTGACCTCCCTTCTCTTCTTGGTTGATCTTCTCTTGATATAATTCGGTTTTATTTCTTGTCCATCAAAACCCATCTTCTTGCTCTGTTGTTTGTTTGGTTTGTTGTTTGACATTCTTGTGTTCTCTTCTTCTTCTTGTTCTTCCTATCTTCTCTTATTGAGTTTTATAGGTATAATTTTGTTTTAGGGTTTGGTGATCTTAGTTTCATCTTCCATCTTAGGTACTATGTCAGATTCATCAGATTCTTCGGGTTCGAATTCAATTAATGGAGAATCTGAAACACCCATTGTAGAAACAAGAAATGGTCATGGTGGTGGTCTAGTTACTTCTACCAAAGATCGACGAAAAGATGATGATGATGATGATAAGAATGAAGGTGTAGCTCAAATTGTAGAGCTAAAGTTGCATTCTCTAGGAGAAGCTGTATTAGATGAAGAAAACGATGGATTTCAGACGCCTACATCAATGGATCACAAGATCCCATTGAGCAAGAAATGTCCTCCTGCACCAAGGAAGCTTAAATCATGTCCAATGAAAAAAATAAAATCTTCTTCCAATTCTATTCGTATTAGACTCGATTTGTCTAAAGAGATTCAAGCCATGTTTCCTGAGCTAGGCCATAAGATCAAGAAACCGCGAAGCGTTTGATATCATGGTTTATAATTTGGTAAGTAAATTGTATTCTCATGTGATCATCCACACTAGTACCACTAATTTTTCTTTTTATTTGTATGGTTTTTTTTTTTTTTTTTTTTTTTTTATGTTCTGGTTGAGATGTTTGTAGGGTTAGTTGGGAGTGTGTTTTGGCTCAAAACCCAAACCAGATATTGTAAAGTTAAAGATCAAAACTGAAGTACAAGCAATGGAAAAGGTGGATAAAATTTTATTCCTTCTTACATACTTTACTGCTTCTCTCCATTTTCTTTTGAGTGATCAAGGTTTGTATGTTGTGTTAAAAGAAGAGAGAGTACTCTCTGCTTATTCTCCAATTGAGTGAAAATGAAGGTTTTGGTGAGGATTAAAAGAGCTTAAATTAAACACATCTTTCTTTTGTATGTTCTCTTTAGTATAGCTAGCTACCATCATCATTTCATCAAACAATCTCCTTGGATTCCCTTACAAAGCATATTAAAACTTCAGTTCTTGTCTAGACTATGTTTTGCCCTTCATTAGTTCAATATGACATTTCCAAGATCATCTCCTGTTAAATGCCCATACATGCATCTAGAATGTCCTTCATGATTTTCATTAAAGATGAAAACATGAAAGATTGAGGTTAGGAAATTAGGTTTCGCAATCAGCTTCTGCAACCAGGATAATGTGGCATCAAAGGATGAGGTTTTTTACAACCTCAAGATACACATAAACACTTTGGGGATTTCATCATTCTTTCAAGATCACGTCATATCACGTCACTCTGATTGCAAAACCTGATTTCCTAATATTTTCATAAACGCACATCCATTTATCCTCTTTTCGATCACCATATTCAAAGATCCAAAAACCACTATAGTGGCAATTAAGGTCAAAGATATTGTTATACTCTTTTTTTTTTCTTGTACATGAATGAGAAATTATGAAATGATCAAGATGAATGTTAATGGGGGTGTTTAATTTGCATCCAACTTAGGCCACATCGAGATCAAGAGTTTGCACATACATAAGGCACGCGACCGTGTGTCATATAAAGTATATCTAAGAATATTTAGGGAGAAATTGTGTGATATAATCAAGGATATAATATCTGCGGATACAAGATCATGTTGTTCTTAAGTTCATACTACTACTTTCTTTCTATAATTCAATTATTTTTACCCTTTTCTTCTATACTTTTGTTTCTGCAGGATGAGATAATTAGATTGCTTGATATTGGCTCAAGACCCAAACTTGATTTTGTAAAGTTGATCATGGAAAAGATGATGTTTTATAGAACTTGATCTTCACTACACACAGAATGAGTGAAACACAAGGTTACACAGAGATCAAAGTACCATAAAAAAAGCTAGACAAATGTACTCTCTTTTCATCTCTTTTGTTCATCCCTTTTTTTAAATTCTGTTATCCTTGTCTATACTAGCTAGACAATTACATTGGATTCCTTTGCAAGACCTATAACAAAGAAGGAATCCTTCACTTTGTTTTACTTTTACATTTTTTGAAAACTTTAGGTTTCCAAGATCTATTTGAATGGTGGTTGTAGTAGTACTAACTAATTGTCTTGCTCTAGCTATCAATCTATCTGAAATTCCAAGAGAGCAATAAAAATTAAAAAAAAATCCCTTCATGCATGTTGTTTTCAAAAGATCCAAAGAAAATGGGCTAAATGCCAAAAGCTTCTTGCTTGATATGAAAGACTAGTCAGTAGTCACTAAAATCTAAGAAAGGATATGTGATTGTATATTATTGCAACTTTTTTTTTGGAGCACTCATAATACTCACAATATCCATTATAGAAGACAACATTGTCGCAAATGGTATGACAGGTCAATGGTACCACTGGGTCGTTAGTTCGAATTCAGTCGGTGACATGTTTATGATCAGTTTATGATGTGTTGACCAATCTTTGATAGGTGGGTGTAGATAGAGGGGACGACCGCTGAAAATTTAGCTGAAGGCGGTGAAGGAAGACATCCATGAACTTGAATTAGGCGAGGATATGTAGGAAAACCACATTACTAGGAGAACCAAAATCCGTGTAGCCGACTCCAAAAATATCGAGAATGGACTTTGATAATGATGATGAGAATTTGTTTCTCAAGTTAATTGACGTATAGTGTTGTAAAAATGAGTCTTCTCTAAACTCAATTTCATGGCAATGGATGCTAGCTCAATTGGCAAGAATTGTGACTACCTTATCACAAGTTTACAGTGACATTCCTGCCAAAGGTATATATATATATATCTGCGATTCATCAAAAACTAATAGTACTAAACACCCTAAGCATAAAATTTAGAGCAAATTTACTGTAAATTTTTTCATCAATTTTATTCTCATTGATGATAGATAATCTTGAGTAGTTAGACTTGTAGGATCAATGAGATTAAAAGGGCACCCACCCATAATCATGGAACCACTTTTCCTAGAGACAAAAGGCAAAAGCTATACCTAATGATCTAAATAATTATTTTTATATATAATTACTTGGTAGTGGTACCCTAGTACTCTTCTAAGATCTCTTTGCATGAGCCTTGTATTAAAATACCCATCTAGTGTTCCAAGAAAGCCAAACATCCTCCATGGGCATTAACATGGGCAGATTCTTACTTAATTATATATTTATTTTTTCTTTCTTTTCTAATAAAAATAATAATAATTTAAGGGTCTGTTTGTTTGTACGGAAAACCCAGACATTGAAATTGAAACCGTTTTCATGAATTCAATTTCGAGGCCATGCATGTGTAGTGGAAAAACAGTCTCAAGAAATAGATAACTATACAGTGAAAATCTGCATAACAAGGAAAATTGATTCCATTTCCCATAAAAATATGGCTAACCAAACCTACCCTAAGGGTCATTTTCTTTTGTGGGGGGATTTGTTATTATATCAAGAGATCACTGAGATCTCAAACATGGTGAAAATTTTAATGTGCTAGCTTCGTATAAAAATACATATCTGCAAAAGCTATATGGTTTAGCTAGCTTTGATGTATTGCTTTTAGTTTATAGGGACAAGTTGAGTAGTAATTAATCATGTTAAAATATATGGATTAATGTCTGTTACCCATATATCAGTCATGATTTCATGCAAATTATAAGCAATTTGACAATTTCGTAATCTTAAACTATAGTTTTAATCAGATGATTAATTAAGTAAAGTTTGAAAGGTGCCCGTCGACTAATCAACATGGTCTCTAAACGCAAAACACAATGTTATCCCTATTGTTTATGTACAAATGTTCCAAAACGAGAATCAGATTTAGGGGTAGTGTTAGTAGTTCCAGTTTTTTGTAACCGCGAAATAAAATGTTACATGAGGTCTTGTTCTGGTTCTCTTGTAAAGAACATCTCCAACAATTCTATGTATAACTTCCATGTATAGAGATAGAGACCAAGTTATCATGGTAAAAATTTATACATTCAATTAATCTAGCAAAAATGTCGAAGAGGCATTTTACTAAGTTTGGGAGTAATCTTGCAAAGTGATTTACTATAAAAGTGGTTTGTTGGTGCATCTGTCATAACTTTACTCTCTCATAAGCACGAATATCAATCATTTAATCACCATAATGACTTGATTCATACATAATGTAGAGCTCAAGATGTAAGAGAAGTCGACGTACAGAATGGAAGAGCAATGAACCCTGACAGAGACCGAGTTATCATGGTAGAAATTTATACATTCAATTAATCTAACAAAAATCTTCGACATTTTACCAGGCTGGTTGGGGAGTAATCTTGCAAAGTGGTTTGCTATAAAAATGGCTTTTTGGTGCATCTGCCATAACTTTATTGTCTCATAAGCACCAATCAATCATTTAATCATCCTAATGACTTGATTCATGGATAATGTGGAGTTCAAAATGTAAGAGAAAACGACGTACAGAACGGGAGAGCAATGAACCCTGACAGAGACCAAGTTATCATGGTAGAAATTTATACATTCAATTAATCTAGCAAAAATGTCCAAGAGGCAGTTTACCAGTTGGGCCTTTTTTGTGAAAAATTTGTAAATGAAAGTCCAGCCCAAACACTCTGATCATGCAATCAGGCTTTTGAAATTCAGCCCAAAGATGGGCCCATGCAAAACCTATTTTTAAGTACATTTCAAATTTTCTTTTCTTACTTCACAGTTCACACTGTTAAATTTTACTGAACCAATGTATCAAAAACTCAAATCGCAAGATCTTACAATATCTGTGATTGAAATCGATCGGAAACTCGGTGGAAAGATTATCAGGAATTCAATCATGGATGTAATTTCCTCCATTTCTTGCAACTTAGGTGATTAGTAATCAAATTAAGCTATGTTTATATGTATGCAATGTAATCTAATGGTGCATTGAGTGAGCTTTATTAGCAGTATTGATGAGATGTTGCAATTAGTTGAACCATTGACATGATGACATCTATATGATCCCATTCCACCTTTGATGGCATGAGTCATTTTAATGATACAAGTGTCCTTATATGGTTAGTACTTCTTCTCTAAATACTTCCTATAGAACCCCGAACCATTTTTAAGAGCCAGACTCAACCATTCTTAAGAGCCAGGCTTCTAGCATCAGATTCGTGCCAGGGGAGCCTCAAGAACAAAAGAAAATAGATAAAGATGAAGAACAGAAGAAGAAGAAGAATAGAAGAAAAAATGAAGAACAAAATAAGAAGAAGAAGAAGAATGATGGAGGGTCTTGAGGCTCCCCTGACGCGAATCTAGCGCTAGGGGTTTGGCTCTTAAGAATTGTTGATAGAACCCCTTATGTCATCTCTGGAAAATTCTACGCAGCCCGGTCCGAGAGCACCGTTTGTGCTTGGGAAGGTGTTTCGCACGTGATCGGACCAACTCTACACTTCTCAAACTTCTCCAAACCCATTGAGAGAAAGGTAAAGTCGTCCGATCACATGCGGACCATCCTCCCAAGCACAAAATGGTGCTCTCGGACCAGGCTGCGTAGCAGAACTAGTCATCTCTATCTCTTCCTTTCCTTTTTTGATGGAAAGTAATTATACCTCCGAAAGATTACTTTGCCAATATAGGGTGAAGAAACTACACTAAGGGTATGTTTGGTTGCATGGAATCCTATGCCATGAGAATCTATGAGGGGACCTCTACATTTTAGGCTAAATTTGATTTTGTGATCAATGGTGGGAATGAAAGTCTCATAAACATGAGAATCCCACTCCTTGGTCTCCCAAGGCATGTGATTCCCATGTATTTCCACCATTGATAACAAAACTAAATAGTGTTTATGGAATTATACCTTAAATTAACCTAAAATATAAGAGTTCCTTAGTGAATTTCCATAACATAGGATTCCATACAACCAAACACATCCTAAGATTGAATCTTTGCCAAACTCTGAAGATAATCACAATTCAATTCTGTAGGACAACTCACTGTTAAGTCCAATTATTACCAACACGATGTTGGTGATCAATCTGTTGTCAGGTGTGAAGAACTATAAATAAAACATTATTATCATGTTGGGGATCAATTCTTTAGGTCCACTGATCATTAAGTCAAATTATGACCATGTTAAGGCTCATAAGGCACTTGACGGGATTTCCTTGATTTTTGGAAGCATTCATTTCGAAAAATGACCATAAAATAATCGAGGACCATTTACATTGCTAATGTTGATCTTTAGTAAAGACGATCTAATAGTAATAAAAAATGCTAGGAAATCAGGTTTTTGCAATCAAGGTGATATGGCGTGATCTCGAAAGAAGGATGGAATCCCCAAAAAGTTTGTGTATCTCGATTGTAAAAAACCTCTTCCAACGATGCCAAATCATCCTGGTTGCAAAACCTGATTCCCTAGCCTCACTCAACAGTAATTCTCCATAGAATTTCCGACCATAGGAAACTCGTTCCTTATGTCATTGAGACTAAACTACTCTTGAGAAGAGATTGATTTTCCCCTTTGTGGAGATAGAAACCATAGTTGAATCTGGTGTTGCTTGATTATTCTTTGGTGTTTATACTTGTTTGCTTCCGCCTTCAACTTTTACATTCACAAAACTTCAAAAGATGTTCATGAGGATCTCAATTTGGTGATCCAATGAGACTTTGATGTCAAAAGTACACTCTACCCTCGTGTCTACAACGCACCTCTCATAGCATGAATGGTTTTACATGGATAGCACTTCTTCTCCAAGTACTTCCTAGAGAAGCCCCTTATTTCAGCATATCCCATCTTTCATTTTCTCATAGAAAGTAAGTATAGCTCTGACAGATTACCTTGCAAATATATGGTGGAGAAACTACAATAAGGTCTTTGGAGGTGCATTGATGTAGGTTTTGCCTGGTTTTCAACCTTGGCATTATGAGAACATTTTAAACAGCTAGCACAATGGTACTCAATCAGACTCTGAACAAGTGCGGCTTTCTGAAGAAATGCAATGGATACACAAAAAAGTTCTTGGTCCTACTGATCCTTGAATCTTTGCGAAGATAATGTCTGTTCACTTCTTTGGGCCAACTGACCCATTAGGTTCAATTATCACCATGTTGGTGATCAATTATTACTGTGTTGGTCATCAATCTGCTTTCGGATGTGAGGAGTGTCAAGAGTTGGGGCCGGAGTATCACAGGTCAATGTAAATTATTAGCCCCTTGCAGAAAAAGTGGCATATACTAGGACCTGCTAATTGAAAGTAGTAGTTTATCGCGGTTATCTTTAATGAAGCTACTACTTACACAAAGTAGAAGTGTTAGGTTTATGCATTTTTTAGACAGATATACTCTATTACAGGAAAGGACTAAACATCATAATTATGATGCCAGTTATAATTTTATGCTAATCCTTGCTCACTGATTTCCGGGAACTTACCTTGTTACAATGCCAGTGAGAAAAACAAAACAAGATACCTCGATGTTATATAGAGGTTTCAATGGACTATTTCAAGCTGCCTATTGCAAAACTTGAATGGCGTGGACCGAAACTTGACCAGATGAAAGGTAATAAATCTCGAATAATAAGCTAGACCTGATCCATAAGATTTTGTTTATCACATAACTTGGTTGGTGAATTATACTTGGCCATGGTCATTATTTCATTCAGATCCAAAACACATGAATGGTGAGTGGTCAATTGGTTGGTATGTTCAACCCTTTATATGAGGAGTATGGGCTTGTCCATGAGAGGTAAGGAGCCCTATTTAATGGTAATCTATGAATATACAACAACCAAATCATACTTGCTTCCTTCTTGGTTCTGAGGTACTTTTGCAGGCAGGGTTCAAACCCTAGACTTATGATTCCATCCGTCACAAATTTACCATTGAGCTCGTACCACACATGTTAAAGACAATTCTACTGTTTCTTGTATGCTCGTCAATTCATCTTCTCTAATGCAAGCTTACTATTCCTTGCAACTTTTTCAATGTGAAATGACTTCTGATCTTTCTTTCTTATTGTAACCAAGTTAGTTCAAATGTTCTTTCAATGAGATGGTGAGACTTCTCCTAATGAGCTTTGCTTTCTTTCTCTAAAGTGACTTTGAAATACTTTAGAAGCTATGGTTCAAAGGGTATGTCTTTGTATTTTCCCTATTTTAGGTTCTTGTTCTCAAATTCTTTCCTGAACTTTGAACATGAGAATCTGATTTTTCCTTCAATACCATTGATTTGAGTTTTGATACCAAATGTTATTGTTATTCTCTTTTTTCTTAAAAAAAATTCTAAAGATCTGTGTGAGTTTGGATTGCAGGAAGATGGATGGCCCCTGGGTTTACAACCATTGAATCTGAGAGTTGGATTGGTGAGAAGAAGAGAATTTTCTGGTTCCATATCCTTCAATACTTTGCTCACTGGTTCTCAAAGCTCTACTTCTGATTCTTCTTCAGATTTAGATACAGAGGTCAGTTCAATAGACTATAAAATGAAAATGGAATATAAAATTACATTCTGCTGTTTCTTCTATTCATTCCATATATTTTTTTGCTCTTCTCTGTCTCTCTAAATGCAATAAAAATTAAAACAGCCCTTCTAGGCGTCGAGGAAACAGGCGAGGGGTGGGTGTTACCAGTACTCGTCCCCCTTGAAATTCGTGAAATTGTGCATCTCGAGGGGGTGAGCGGTCACACCCACCCCCTCGCCCGTTTCCTCGCCATTTAGAATTTTCCAAATTAAAAACATATGAAATAAAAAGTTGGTAACTTAATGTGATTACATCAGATATTAGATATAAATCAGGTCATAAGAGTGATTAAAGAATTGATTGGTGTTTTTGAGAGAGTAAAGTTATGGCAGATGCACCAAACAACTACTTCTGTAACGAATGAACATATGAACAGGTATAATCTTATCATCCTTTTTATTAATATAAGGTTTGGAATCCTCAAAACCTTGCTCGCTTAAAAAAAATTGATGTAAACAATATTTGAATGTTCTTAAGGTCTCTAACCTAAAGATCCTTCTCTTCATGTTCCCTTAAGGTTGAATTCTTCTTTACTTGCCTTTTTCAAAGACATCATCATCATTCAGTCAAAAGCCATCAACAAAACATATAGAGAGAAGAAAACATAAAGAATATGCACACATAGAAAGAAGAAAACATTGCTTTATGCACATTTGAGACATTGAGTTCTATGGTGCTTATAATGCATGCTTACTTGATGCTGAATTTAGTTTCCTTTGATTGGTTTCAGTCTACTGGGTCCTTCTTCCATGAGAAGAGCATCACACTTGGAAGCCTAATTGGTGTCTCCAACATCCTCGAGCTGTCAGGAAGATCGATTAGAGGAAGAAATGTAGAATCCTTACGGTGTAAGAAGAGTACTAAGTCCAAAACTCGGTTTTTCTCTCTATGTACAAAGGGCAGTGTTGACATTGAGAATTCAATAACTCCTCCATCCCTTGGTCAATTTGTTGAAGTTGAGAGAAAAACTGCTAATGACAATAGGAGGAATGACAACCCAGTGATGTTTGAATTCACTGAAGCTCAGGAGGACATCCCCGAACCAAACTCACTATTTATCGATGGTCAGATTGCACCTCCTCACTCAAGTCCATGGTTAGATTCAGACACAGGTAGGAGATCCAATGGAACAGTAAATGGTGGACAAATATTGCTCTCTTGGATCTGTGGATACCATACCAATTGAAGATGTGCATTCTGACCACCTCTACTTTGTTATACTCTTTCTTGGAGCTGAATTTTATGATCTAAATTAAGTTCGCGCAGTTGGTAATCTATTTCAAAATTATATGTTATATTTGAATAATTTGAGTTTGATTCATTTGAAAGTCCTAAGAAATGGTTACAAATTTCAATTGTTGATTTTTTGAAATACTTTGGAGACATATAAACACCTTTCTTAAAATGAGAAAAAAAAAAAAAAATTGGTGATCTGGACTCAATATGTCACTGGCTATTTTAGATTCTGCTTAGGATAATGGGCAATTAGATTGTTTTGTTTAATCTATATTTGGGCATTTGTTTAGGTTTCATGTCTAGCTCCCAAAGTTCTTCACTAGAAATTGAAGGACTTGCCATGATTTAGGGGTAGTAGTGTTTGTTTTCATTTAGAGGTTGGCCTCTATCTAGAAGCCAAGTTGTTTGATTAATAACTTTCTACTTATGATATGTTTAGTAGGATGGAAATTGAAACTATTTCTGCGAAATTCGTTTTTGAGAGGGGACTACAGATTTGGACTCCCGTCAAAGATGGTAAAACTAGGCATATGCAGAGTTTTTTTCCTATCGTTAAATACACAATCAAACAACAGAAAACTACTTAACATGGATATTGGATTCCATTTCCCGAAAATAGCCAACCAAACATATCATTAGAGGTAGAAGACCGTATTATCAATGTTGGACAACCCGTCTATTATCCCGGCGGTATGATTTTGTGTCCCTTCGTGAGGCATTCCGAAGTTTCTAACTATATATCCTATTTCGGACCGTAAAACAGCTCCTTATCCAGGATATGATCACCTCTCAATTGGTCTTTTTCTTCAAACAGATTGAGCAAAACTTTGTTTCAAAGGTTTAAATATTTTTGTTAAGCTATTATAAGCTTAGAAAGTGATCAAATCGAAGCTTCAAAACTTGCCTCCTATTAGAGTTGGGGCATATAGCCTGATAGCCATTGAGTGAGCTCTAGTTAGATGTCAAAAACAAGGGAAATTTTAAATGGCGAGGGAACCAGCGAGGGAGGGGTGAAGTTGTTCACCCCCCTCGAGATGCGTAAAATCTCCTCGAGATACACGCTTTCACGCATTTGGCTCGCTGGTTCCCTCGCCATTTAGACAAACTCCAAAAACAAATGCTCTCAAGTTTTTCAAATTCGGAGTTAAATATTAAGATAAACATTACTCGTTGCAATATTTCATTTTTTTTTATAATTTGAAATATAATCAAACACCTTTGACCTTTCATCATTAGTCTAGTTTGGAGATAAAAATAAATAAATAAATAAAAGACTTGTCATTACTACTTTATTAGTGAATTGGTCTTGGCTCTTATGATGCTTTAAAGAGAAAACATAGAGATATTTAAGTTATATAATGTTTAAGATAGGGTTGAACAAAAAACCGATCGAAATGATTAAATTGATCGAATCGATCAAAACCGAACTGATCGATTCTGTTTCGATTTTAAAAAATGCAAAACCGAAGTGGTCGGTTCGAATTTTGGTTTTTATGTGATTTTAATCGACAAAACATTACTGACCGAATATATATAATAAATAATATATATTTTATATAAAAACAACATAATATGTTTAAAATAGTCGGTCGGTTCGGTTTTATTTCGATTTTAGTCAGTTTGATTTGGTTCGGTTACGATTTGCATAAATTAAAATCGGCTCAATTTTGTTAATAGTCGCTTCGATTTCGGTTTGAAATTTTTAAAACCGAATTAAATTGGTTCGGTTCACAATTTAGATAAAAAAAACCTAACCGTCAATTTGATTTCAACCCTAATTTAAGAAAATATTTATGCCAATTATCTACTTCGACTTTACAGATATTTGTGTTTGTTAATGCTTGTCTATTAGCATTTAACAATTGGTTGAAAACAACTAAACAAGGCATGCTTATAATGATCACTGATGTCATGGGATGGAAAAGTTGATAGAACAAAAACCATATTCGGTCAATTCATGCCTTAACATACGGCATTGCTATCTTTTTTTCTTAATCCTTTAATCCATCCGACTACAGATAATGCCGACAGAGTTCAAACATTTAACCTATAATTCCATCCGTCACAATCCTACCGCTGAGGGATGCACCATTGCCAATTGCTAATGTACTACCTAACTAAATGCCAGTCTCTCTATCCAATGAGTAATGCTACAGTGCTCGGCTGTATGCCCGGTGCACTGTAGTACCGTAAATATGCATCGAAATAAACGATAACTCCTTTCTCGATGAATATCTACGATGCTACAGTGCACCGGACACTATAGCCGAGCATACAGCCGGGCACTGTAGAATTTTCCCTATCCAATTTGTTCTTCGTCAAAACAACAATGCATGCCAATCAACAAAAAGTATCATTGCGCATGCCAAGTGTTGCCCACTCTCTACCTTATCCAACACAACACAACACATCAATCCTCACCGTCGATCTCACTTCACTTCGACTTGACACCCTGTGTCATCCGTACAACAAATCAGTGTGGGCCCAATAAACATCAGTCAATCAAGTATACACGTCACAGAGGAGAACAAAGCATCAACTCTGATGGGACCTCTCTGTAATTGAACGACCCGTACCTACTAACAGTAGGTACAACGGTACAGCATCTTATCTCTCTCTCTCTCCTATTATTGGTGTTCTGATAAGATACAACAAGTTTCACAGAGATCATTTGTTCGACTCTCACGTGTGATAAGCCACGTGTCACTTTTGATTGTGGGTCCAAATAATGAAAGCCAATCCCAGACCCCTTTTTTCTAATTTTTTTGCAGGTTTATCTGTTAATGTTTTATTGAAGCAAGTAATAAACAAACTTCAAGATTTTTTTTTTTTAGGGAGGAAATCAACTGGGATTTTGTCATGCTTCCAAAAGAAAAAATCTACTCAGCCTTAGGGATGGCAGTGGGGCTGATTTTCACGGATATCTGCCCTACCCAATCCGTTTGGGGCGGTTTTGGACATGGCTGAATGGGTTTTTGGGTGGTTTTGGGTATCCAAAAAATATCCGTTCACTATTCGGGGCGGATACGGATTTGGCCATATCCGCCCCGCGGATATCCGTTTATCCGTTTATTAGGTAAAATTACAACAATGCCCTCCCCTATATAAGGGATTAAACCCTTGATCCCTCTCCCTCATTCCCTCCCTCTCACACCCGCCTCTCCCTTTCTGCTGCTCTGCCTGCCTCTCACACTCACAGGGAACACTCACAGGGGGAGGGGCCGAGGAGCGACTCGAGCAAAGGGCCGAAGGCCTTTCCCTCTCTGCCTCTCACACACAGAGAACACAACGACGAAGCCAATGCGGAGGCCGAAGGGAAGGGTCTCTCACAGGCTCACAGCGAAGCCGGAGGCCGTCCGCCTCTTCTTCTCTCTCGACTCTCACAGCGAAGGTGAAGCTCGTCCGCCTCTTCTTCTCTGATCTCTCTCACAGCGAAGGCGAAGCTCAAGCTCGGCCGCCTCTTCTCTCTCACAGCGAAGGCGTCGTCGTCGCCCCTTCTCCTTCTCCTTCTATGATCTTAGCAATAAGATCTGATGTTAGATCCATCCAGATCTACTTCTCCTTCTCTGATCTCAGCAGATCTGATGTTAGATCCATCCAGATCTACGATCTGATCTCAAATCCAGATCCAGATCCAGATCTAAGATCTGATCACATTTGATCTAAGATCAGATCTCTGATTAGATTAGATTAGATCTCTGATTTGATCTGATCTCATCAGATCGTTTTTTTTTTTTTTTTTTTTTTTTGTAATACATCATAGATCGAATTTTTCGAATATGTTGTAATATTTTTCTGAATTTGTTGTAATTTTTTTTAGATCAGAAAATCAGATAGTCAGATCTGATCTTTAGAAATATTTTTTTTTTTAATTTTTTGTAATTTGTTGTACATATAAATGATATGTAGTGTAGAATTATTTCTACTGTTATGTAAAAATTGTATCAAAACCCACTTTTAAAAATATTGCTGTTATGTAAAAATATTGCGGGGCGGATTGGTTGGGGCGGGGATTCAAAACCGACGTTTAAATCTATTTTATGCGGATATCCGGGGCGGGGTGGATATCCGTAAATCTGTCTGGAGCGGGGGGGGTTTTGAACATTACTGGTAAACGGATATGCGGGGCGGATTTTTATCCCCGCAATCCTCAGCGGGGCGGGGATGGATTTGCTTAAATCCGCCCCAAACCGCCCCATTGCCATCCCTACTCAGCCTCTTCCCCGTGTCCCTGTGTCTACCAAGTGAGTGTCAACTTTACCCCTTTCTTTATAGATTTAGAAAAGATGGAAAGAGTGATAGAATTGACACTGACATGCAGCACAAACTCTCGACTCACGTCGAATTGATCCCAACCATATATTTCGGGCAAAAAGATTGATACTCTAGCCCATGCAAACTTGACTCGAAAAAAATTAATTAAATTTTGCACTTATAATAATTGTATAATACTAACTAAAAAAAATGAGGAAGACAGAGATTTGTTTTTGTTGATTTTGCATTCAAGTGATTATCATAAAAGCACTAGTGCTTGTTCAATCCAAATGAAAATTGTTCAATCTAAATGAAAATACCATCACACTCCAACCCACCCTCTCAACTCCACCCTTTCCCCTCCATCCCCAGCCACCATCCCAATCCAAACCAGACCTCCTTATTTGAATCCCACTCCTTTTGCTCTCAGGATGCCTAAGAATCTACATACATGGCAAAAGGAGCACTATACAATGATTTTGATACCAAATGCTGAATTCCCCCCACTTATGAAGGCTTATCTACCCAATCGTTGCTGTCAGCTGCAACCTTACTTGAAGTGCGCCCACCCATCTTCCCGAATGATCCCATCGACATGTTTTTGAAGCTGCTGCTTCCCTCACTGAAGTTGCTAAACCTCCTCGACCGCCTTAGCTTTGAAGGGCTGACATCCCTCTCCGTCTCAGGGTCATCATCAGTCTTCACCTTAGCTACCACTAGTTGAGCAATGCTGCTACGACAAAATGGGCAGAGAGGGGAGGATAGACACGCTGTTGTAGGGTTAGGTTTGTTGTGGCAGCACAAGGCCAGTGTGCAATGTGCACACATTTGATGGCCACAGTTTTGGACCTGTATTGTGCATACTTGATCGAAGCAGATGCAACATAGCTCCGTGTCACTTACCTGTTAAAAACGAGCACGCAATTTAGTAGAATGTCAAAATTGTTTAGATGTTAAACATTATCATATATCCTTGTTAGCATAGTTTCTCCTAATGGTTTCCATATTAAGCTAAGGTTAACTTCATATTTCCTAGTTTATATGAAGAAGTTAGGGTGCCTAACTCATTTAACTACTTAAACTCTGATCATAGTGAAGGGTATTGGAATCATTTCTCCCACTGAATTATTATAGGCTTGATTGGGTGATATCACTGCAATCCATTATCCACTAATTTTTGTTTTTGTTTGAATTCATGAAGTACTCATTGAGGGCTTGTGACTTTTTTTTCCTTCATTTACAAACAAATGATATCACCTGGACGTACATCCCTGAGAATGGAAGTATCTATTATTAAGCCGAATTTGAAATATTTGAGAAAATATATGGGGATACTTTTTCATAGCAGAGGTTTTGATCTTCTAAAATGAGAAATGGTTACAAACCATACTCTGTTATTATATCAAAGACCCCACCAATCTTTACAGCATATAGTATCCACATTCAATAAAAGGGAAGTCACAACTTAAGTGTAAGGGAGACTTACATCAGACATATTGTCGTCAATTCCGGGATCAGAATCTGCTGGTGACGAAAGCGAATAATTTGTTCCCTTAAGGATGTTTTTCTCCCTCTCCCTATTAGCTTCCATGAGAGCCCTCTCTAAAAGGACCTTTGCCTCTGAATTTAGTTCACTAATGAACTTCAGTGGTGATGGCCAAACTAGTGGCTCTGCTGATGTAGGGTTCAGCAGCGCTGCACATGCTCCGTGCTGATACTTTGCTGCAACTGCATACGGGATTCTCCTGCAGATATCACATAATATGAAAATTAATGTTAAAAGATAAGTAGAATGAATACTTGGTGTTTCAAGTCGATTTCAAATCCAAGCTACTTCAAATGCATCTTTCTACGAAGGGATAAATTACACAAAAAGGGACCGAGAAATATAAACGAATTAACCTGGATAGTACTTTTAGTTTGCTGTAATTGCAAATAAGAATAGTTCTTCAATTCTATTATCTGCATTACTACGAAAAAGTTTAAACTCAAGTACTCTGTGTGCCAAGGCTTACCCAGATGCATCTCTTTGAAGCCGGTCCGCTCCCCATGCAAGAAGTTCCCTTACGCAGTCCAAAGAACCACCTCGAGCTGCCAAATGAAGTGCTGTACTCCCTGGGCAGCTGAAACTGAAGTCCCATCAGTTGCGATCTTGGCAAATTACAACAACCATAGAAGCTTAATAAAGAAGAATGTCTCTTAAGGAAGATTAATTTACCCATATCTGCCTGTAGAAGCACAAACAAGCGCCCCATTATCTAACAGGACATGAACACATTCGGCCCGTCTTTGCCGGGCAGCGAGATGTAATGGAGTTGCTCCATTTGCATCTCTAACATTCACAAATCTAGCAAATCCCCTGGCGATTCAATCTTAGTCAAAACATAGCAAACAATGCTGAAGTTCTACTATGAAATCTTTAAAATGATTTGACCTCAATTAATAATTAAAACAAATAGACATCCCTAAAAAACAAAAAATTGTGAAAGTCTGGTTTAAACAATACTCACCAAGAATCTGCAACTGGTGTAGACTTGGCAGCAGAAAGAATGGCCTGCAAGCACTCTTTATGCCCGTAGTACGCGGCGTAATGCAGGCAAGTTCTTCCACGTATTGAATCAAACATTAAAATCTGATCAATTTCAAAGACACTTAGTATCAGATTCATCATTTCCATACATAAATTCAAAGTTTCCAATAAAATGCAACAAATCTATAAAAACTTGACATGGAACTAAACTTTTACTTACATTTGCCCCTGCTTGAATTAGCCTTAACACACAAGAGAGCTTCCCATGCATTGCAGCCAACATAAGTGGAGTCTAAAGCAATCAAAACAATCCAACAACAAAAGCATTAGAAAAAAACATTTCAAGAACAAAATCAATCAAAACAACATTTCTCTTTTCTCACATCCTCCTCTTCTTTACCTGTCTATGACGATTCAAGATATCTGGATCAACAAACCGATCCAAAATCATGCAAAGCACCTGTTCATCATCAAACCAAACAAAACCCATTCATCAAAAATTCACACAATTCACTCAATCAACCACCAAACACAAATCCCATTCACACCCATTCATCAAAATTACAACCTTTACCATCAAATCCTCCATCAATCAGCAAACACATTGATACCCATTCATCAAAACCAAAACTTTTCTCAAAAAACATCAAAAATTCAATCAAACCCCATTGATCAAAAACCCAAAATCTCTCCAAAAATACACAAACCCACCTCGATCTGGCCATTTGCAGCAGCAATATGAAGTGCAGAGAGTCGATCATACACAGAGCTCTGATGCAGAACACTGGGGTCTCTCTCCAAGATAGCTTCAACAGAGTCCAAGTCGCCAACTTGAACTGCACTGAACAGCCCACCATACTCACCTCTCGAGCTGCAACTCAGTCCCTGCCCCATTTGTGCGAGTGAGCGCAATCTACACCACCACGTCCTTATCGTGCGCCCCCAGCGCACCCTAAGTGCTTATCTTGCGCCTCCTCCTGCTTATCGTGCGCAACCAGAATAATTGGTTGCGTTCGATCGAGAAGAAAGCAAAGGTTTTTCTTTTTCTTTTATTGAAGAGTTAAGTGTTGGAATTTGGACAACACGGGCAGATCGGGCAGTTGACCCGGTTTGTCGGGCAGAGGAGGAAAAGTCACCGGGCAGCGGTCAGATATTATTATGTTTTGGGTGAATCACAGCCGTTAGTTTTCCCGAATGTTCTGAACCGTCTATTTAATCGACTCGAAAATAGTGGGTTCTTGTTTTTATCCTTGGTAAATCTTTATTCACTTTTAATTTTGATTTAAAAATATTAAGCTTTCTCAGATGGTGCTATTTGTTTTATTCTTCTTTTTTCAATAATTAGATAAGGAAAATGTTCCAAAAGGCGAGTAAGGAGATGAGATAAATGGAGCTTAGAAAGAGAAGTATGAATATATATTGGTAAGCACGAACGCCCCACTGCAAAAGTCATTGTTGAACATAAAAATATCAATGACAATTAACATTAATTAAACACGGAAAATAACAACATTTGAGAAATATTATCGTATTCATTCTAAATTTTCTTGTGTTTAAGTGGGACAAATTAGGTGTCAAGCATGTCATATGCATTCAAGTCGTCATCCCCATCATATAGCAGATATTTTTGTCATTTTTATTCATTTTATCATCAATATATGAATACTTAATACGACGTGTCAAACTTCTATGCTTAGATATATATTGATTAAAAAATTTGAGATTAATTTGAAAATTTTGACTTGTGGGATCACAATAATTAATGAAAATGTTACATACAAAATATCAGGTAAAATATCAATATTATAATTTTATTAATAATATCACATCAATTAAAATAATTGATAAAATTGAGATTACTTTGAAATTTTTAACTTGTGGGAGCACAATAATTAGTGAAAATGTTCATACAAAATATCAGGTAGAATATCAATATTATAATTTTATTAATAATATCGCATTAATTAAAATAATTGATATTTTTGTGGGGTTAGTATTCCCCATCAACTTGAAAACTAAACTACTTGCTTTCATAATGTCATTGACATTAAGGCATATTCGAAATGATTGTAACTATGTAAGAGATTAATTATAATAATATTTGCTTAATTAGTTAAACTTTTAATTTGATGGTTATCTTGATCTCGTTGTTGTTATTGAGTATTTACTAGTTGTCTTTGATTCTTAGTAAATGAATGAAGACGTGGAGCCTAATCTAATACAATAAGAATGTTTTCGACTTTCACTTGATTAGAGCATTCACAGTCGTTTTCCAAACCACCAAACATGGATGAGTCATTCTACAATAGTTTTCCACATTAGCAACTTTTGAAATTTCAAAAGATAAAATTGTGGTTATCAAATATGGAAACATAAGGAAACTCATTTGGAAATCGAGATAGACTAAACACCCACTCTTGTCTCTAAAAGAGATGAGATTACTCCCCAAATGACAAAAGAGATATTTTCGCCCTTATTTGAAAAAACCATCTCCGTGTTCTTGAAATAAAAAAGGAGCGATTGTATGTACTCTAATAATTTATATTGCGTTATTGTCCCTTATTTGAAGCACATTTATCAAACCACA
Source organism: Berberis vulgaris (assembly GCA_963556465.1). Lineage (NCBI taxonomy): Eukaryota > Viridiplantae > Streptophyta > Magnoliopsida > Ranunculales > Berberidaceae > Berberis > Berberis vulgaris. The sequence continues at coordinate 1,070,445 of OY747133.1, forward strand.
TAGATTTACGCCTTACATGTCCTCAAAGCATCCATAATAAACGAAAAGGAAAACCCTAATATGAAGAGTGTTTGTTAATAATGCCCACTAGCCAATGATAGCCCGATTGGATGGTTAAAGCTATGGTGGTTTAACTCTCGCGTACTGGGTTCTATACCCACCGGCGGCATGCTTGTCTTTAATAAAATATATATATATATAACTTACTCCCTAAGTCGGCGAGATGCTTGTTTTTAAAAAAAATAAAATAAAAATAACTTGCTCCCTAAGTCGGCGAGATGCTTGTTTTTTAAAAAAATAAAATAAAAATAACTTGCTCCCTAAGCAGTCCACAATGACTCTTTTTGGTGATTATCGAGTGGGTTGTTGGGAAGGTGAGCCACCCCAAACACCCTTTTGATTGGGAGTGCACCCTTTCAATCCACCACGGCGCACACGCCCAAGTCATCCCCTTGGGTGTAAGGATGGCAACGGGGCGAATTTGAGCAAATCGGTCTCCACCCAGCTGGGGATGGCGGATCCCCAAATCCGCCCCGAATATATGTTTATCAATTTTTAAAACTCATCCCTGCCCCGAACGGGTTGGCGAATATCCGCCCCGCCCCAATTATCCGTTAAAATTGCCTTCTAAACGCTCAACTGGATCAACCCAACCCACTTCGCCCCCGGCTACCTTCAACACCATCGCAACTATACCTTATCTGAACTGAATGAGATCCCAGCTGCAGTAACTTCTTCTCCATCCCCCTCAACAACATTGCTTAAATCCCAACTGAAGACACCACCAGTCCATCATCTCTAATTGTGGAGCCTGACTTTACTATGGCCAAATACTTTTGTTACAAGATTACAATTTTCTTGAACAACCTACCATTTCTAACAAGATCAATTTTCCCTTCCATCGGCCACATGGGTGACACTTAGTTGGTTATTGTAGAGAATTGTTCTATTTTCGTTCCCCTTATTAACCTACTTGGGAAAACAAATGTTGCATTTATAATCCTGCAAGACAAGAATATGTTTATCTGTCCAAGACTGAGTTGCCTAATTCTTCTTCAGTGCTTCAAGAACGTCCTTCAAATCCCAATTAAAGCCGCCACCATGATCACCAAATGATGCTGGACCGATCCCAATAAGTAAATCGGTGAACAATCTCCCTCTTTGTCGGTGTCAAGCACACATGATTAAAAGGATTAGGGCATTGGGCGGCTTTGAATAAAGCTTCTTTTATGGTAGTAGTAAAGAAAGTGAGAGAAGAATCAGATCTGGTAGTAGTATAGTCGTCTGCATACCTATTTTTCTCGTTGTCTATGTCTGTGCAACTGCAATCTGGCTGGCTGGCTTCAAATCTAATTCGTTTTCGTTGACCCCAAAAAGAAGACGACGTTGGACAACAGTGGTCGCTGGCTGGTGGTGGTCTTGGTGGAGATTGTGATACGATGGAGAGATAAAGAATTAGGGTTAGGAAGAGTACTTGGGGTTTTATAATACAAATGATATTTTAGTAATAACAGTATATAAACGGATATCTGCGGGGCGGATATGGCCAAATCCGTATCCACCCCCAAATTCGAGACGGATACAATTTAGATCTCCAGATCTGCCCTGAAACCCATCAAGATACATCCAAATCCGCCCCAAATGGAGGAGACGTGGCGGATATCCGTGAATATCCACCCCACTGCCATCCCTACTTGAGTGGAAGAGAGTTATTGGGTTAGTAACTAAGCCAACTATCCCTCCAAAATTTCCAAAGTTGGGCTTAGGGGAGAAGATCCCTTTTGCAATTCCCTCAAAGCCCAAGCCCATACTTGCAGACGGACTAAATATCTCGAGCCCAACCCATTAAAACAAAAAGCTCACAAAGCCCAACTCTCATTTTAGGTAGAGAGAGTGTTGTGTTCTATATATCAAAGCGAAAGCTAGGGTTTTTAGTTTAGCCGCTCAAGGTCTTCAGATCTTCTCTTCTTCGTTTCTTCAGACCCAAAGGAGGTAAGAACTCGACACCATCTTCTTCACTGCTGCTGAAATTTCTGTAAAGTTACGTGCTTGCTTTGATCTTGTTATTAGAAACGACTCTATTCCGTTTCATTAGATCTAGCTTTTGTAGGGTTTTACACTTGAATATGTTGGTTTTGATTGAAAATACGCGTTTTGGTATCTTGAAAATTGTTTAGAAATTATGGGTTTTGGTTTAGAGGTTGATCTGAAGATGGGTTTTTGCAGATGGCACCTCAGCAGCCCAACAGTGGGCTTTTTGTTGGATTGAATAAGGGACACATTGTGACCAAGAGGGAATTGGCACCTCGCCCTTCTGCACGCAAGGGGGTATAAATCTTCTTCTGTTGTTTGATTTTGTAGTTTTTATTTGTTTGGGTTGAAGAAAAATTTGATTTTTGGTAATGGGGTTGTTTTGTGTTTCAGAAAACCAGTAAGAGGGTTCACTTTGTGAAGAACCTCATTAGGGAGGTTGCTGGGTTTGCACCATATGAGAAGAGGATCACTGAGCTTTTGAAAGTAGGGAAGGACAAGAGGGCTTTGAAGTTGGCTAAGAGAAAATTGGGTACCCACAAGAGAGCTAAGAAGAAGAGAGAGGAGATGTCGAATGTCCTCAGGAAGATGAGGTATGCTATTTCATCATCTCTTTATTTGATCTTTGTGAAGAAATGTTCATAAGATTGTAGTTGGTTATGTGTTTCAGTGTTTGTTTATTGATATATAAGCAATAGAGTGTTTCTGTTTCCTGTCCTTATTGCTTGGATGTGCATGGACTCTAGGACTGAATTTGCACCTTGTGCTTTTAGCTTATAGGTTTTAAGCCATTGATAGGGAATTATTTACTGCTTTTATGTTTGAGATATTAGCATCAAGTCAGAAGGATGTCACATTAGGATTTGTGAGTGTTTATGAACTAAATAGGGTTGGTTGTGAAAATCTAAATTTAACTGTTTATTTAGTATCCTATATGTACATTCAAAAGGGAAAAACAGACCATCTCCTATTATGTAAGTGTAGTACACTTATTCTAATTGTTCTGAAATTTGTACCTTTTAAAAAGAGCATCTATGGTCTCCTAAAACACACATTTTTCTTTGGTTGACATCTTTATATGGGGAAGAATGGGGAAGTGATGTATGCACAAGAAATCAACAAAATAAAGAAATTGGGGGCGCCCATTGAATACGAGCACCTTTTATTGGCAACTCAATTTTCAACATCATCGTGGATTGCCTTTGTTTGACAATCAAAGTTGTTTACTGTAGATGCTCTTATAAAATTTGCTTTGGTCGCATAAAATTCTCGTTGTGGTTAAGTTATATATCATTTCCTTGTACATCCTCACACTGCACTTAACACTAAAAAATTCTGTGATTTGTTGGCAAAACTCAATAGCTTAAAGGTGTTTTGAGTGCATTGTTGGGCGTTTGAAACCCATTTGACACCATTTCTTTTATACTCTTAGGCCTTCAGCTTTAAATTTAAACCATTGAACTTTGCCACTGGACCACACAATTTCTGAAGTTTTAAGTGCACACGACTTCTCAGAAGCCATGCGACCTTAATTTATGTTAAATCGACATTTTACCAATGTGGCTCCGAAGAGATGTATAAGTATTATACATGGTATAAGTTTATACTTGTACACCTGTAACATCTGTTTTTTTTCTTTGTACCACCTGGTGGTAGTGTTTAGAATCTTGGTGGTGGCATATAACCTTGCCCTTCTACAAGACTCTACACAATTCTCCCATTTCTTTACTCTTCTCATCAGATTGTGGGTGGTTTTATTCTTAGTCAAACAGCCCAAGAGAAGAGAACTTGAGAAGCCCAAGAGAAGAGAACTTGAGAGGAGGAGTTTCTTAAAGATTTGCTAGAAGATTTATGTAACATCTGTATTTTTTTTTCTTTGTACCACCGGTGGTAGTGTTTAGAATCTTGGTGTTGGCATATAACCTTGCCCTTCTACAAGATTCTACACAATTTTTCACTCTCTTTACTTTTCTCATTAGATTGTGGGTGGTTTTATTCTTAGTCAAACAGCTCAAGAGAAGAGAGTTTGAGAGGGGGAAGATTTTGGTGCATGTTGGGAAGGAGAAGCTTTGTGCTTTGAGGATTGCAATAGTTGTAGCTGGTGAGTAGATCTACCATTTCTTGAAGGATTTAACCTACTAGATTGCATGTTTACTCTTTCTTTGTGTAGATTTTTTGAATTTCATGTAATATTTTGGATTTTTTTTTTCGAGAAATGTTTATGTTAGAATGTTGTTAGGTTTTATGTCAAATACCGTTTGTAGGAAATGGGATTTTCCTTATGAGCGGGGCGTGACATAAAATTTAACTACATTCTCACATAAATATTTCTCGGAAAAAAAAAACGAAATTTCAAAATATTACACGAAACTCCAAAAATCTATACAAAATAAAGATTAAACATGCAATCTAATAGGTTAAATCCTTCAAGTAAGGGTAGATCTACTAACTAGTTACAGTTATTGCAATCCTCAAAGCACAAAGTTTCTCCTTCCCAACATGCACCAAAATCTTCTAGCAAATCTTTAAGGAACTCCCCTTCTCAAGCTCTCTTCTCTTGGGCTGTTTGACTAAGAATAAAACCATCCACAACCAAAACCTTCTAGCAATCTTTAAGGAACTCCCCCTCTCAAGCTCTCTTGGGCTGTTTGACTAAGAATAAAACCATCCACAATCTGATGAGAAGAGTAAAGAGAGGGGAGAATTGTGTAGAGTCTTGTAGAAGGGCAAAGTTATATGCCACCACCAAGATTCTAAACACTACCACCGGGTGGTACAAAGAAAAAAGGGAAAAAAAAAGATGTTACAACACCCTTGAACCCAAAAGGTTGAAGATGCTTTCAGGGTTCTTTATTGGGAGTTGACCAAGTTGCGTTGATGGTAATGAGTTCAAGCCAAGTACTAGGTGTGCTGGTGAGGGAATGTGGTTGGTCCTTGGTTTTGTTCTTAATAGTTTGAGGAATAGGTTGGACCAGGTTCACCACAAACAATTCCTTCAAGGCGAAGAAATTCCCAGCTTGGACCATGCTCCGAGTGTCATGGCGTCCACTCCAAGCCTCTCTAGCCCACCCATGTGCTTGGATTTTGGTGTAACTCAAGTTACACCAACGAACAAGACCCGCCCGATTCACCTCTCAAGCTTATAGATAAGAGCCTACAACTATCAAAAAATTGTATGCTAGTTTGTTTCAACCTCATTACCGATTTGTCAAACGTGAAAGAACCTGGTTAGGTCTTTAGGTGAATGAGACTGATACTTTGTTTATAGAGGTTTATGCATGTTTCTGAAAATGTGGATGATGGTGGTTGGTTTTTTTGTGACAAATGTGGATGATCAATTCTGAGGGTTGGTTTTTTGTTGCAGGTCTGCTGGAGTAACTGAGAAGAAGAAATGAGGAATGTGACTTTAAAAAGGAATCAAGTAGAGGACCAGTTTTGCTTCCTTAATTATCATCCTAGGTTGCAGGATTTTGTTTGCCGTTGTCTCCTCTCTCTAGTTGCTTGAAATTATGTACTTGTGATTCTAATTGTAAACAGGAGTTTTGAACATATAGTCTGAGCTCATGCTATACTTCTGCTTCAATTTTTCGGCAATTTCAATGGGATGTTTGCCTTCGTTCTTTTTTTTTACAAATTTCCATAAATGCTTTTAAAGCTTTGTTTAATCTTGATTCACCGTCAGTCGTCATTAATATTCACACAAATTTACAAGCTCATTCTGGGGAGATAGTGTGGTTTGTAGTTCACATGTTTTTCTATTCTACTTTCTTCACGGTCAGTCTGTGACACTGCATGTTTTGCACTCTCTCTAAGGCTTCCATTTTAGAATTGCATGTGTAGCATTTTACTTTTCACTATGCTGTTGGTGTTGGAGATGAACTACATATTGCAGCATAATCATCGTTTGCTTTCAAGTTCAGTTACCATGTTAGATCATTAAACTGTTAATGTACGCACTATTACTGATGTGCTTACATTACCAGAGAAAGTGAAGTCCTAGATGTCACTTCCATTCATTCTATGTGAGGAATTGATCATAATATAAGCAGGAATGTGATTAGTTAAAGAGCTTGGAGCAACACCAAGTCCTAGAAAGTTTAGGTCTAAGCTCGTTAAATATTGCTTGGTCAATTTACTCCTAGTGTGACATATGTTACAATCAATCGGCCTAAAAAATGGATTTCGAAGACTTTGATATCCAATGTTCAAAAGTTTATTTTCTGTATCAATATCAAGTATTAGAAGAATTCAGTGATTTTTGCAATAAAAAAATTTCTTAGGGAATTATGTTTTTGCAATCAAGGTGATGTGACATGACTTGGGAGGTTTACATGTATTGTGATGATTTCATTGTTCTCTCCGATTATGCAACGTCACTTTGGTTGCAAAACATGGTTTTCAAGCATTTTTGTTTTCACGAAAAGGTTTTTAGCTTGTGTAAATTTTCCAAATAAAGGCTTCACGCTACTACCTAGTATGAGTTTTATCTTCTATATAACGTTAATACATCGATTTCTTATTAAATCTGGCAATTTGTAATCATTTGACCTTAACCACAAATGTCATGCAATTTTCAAATGATAAGCATAGAGGAATGCATTTATTAGATAAAAGGTCAAAGCTTATTCAACCCGTTGTTCTGATGATTCATGATAACTCAACGAATGCTACAATGCAATGGGTTCGCGACACACCAAATTTATGTCGTATAAACTTTCGATGGTAGGGTAATGACCTACTATGTCAGTGATGGTAATGAATAATTACGGTCAAAATTTGGAGAGGGAGCCCGTGAAAACAATAGACATAAATTCCCCAATTCTAACACGGGAACATAGTGACAATTAATACTAGGATCAACTTATCTATGAATCGTACACAAAATTAACTGAAATTAAAAACAACAATCTCTTTACATATTAACTGAAATTGATCGATGTGATAATTCACCTGAAAAATGGATTGCCTATAATTTCTCAAAATGAACACTTTCACCAGTGTGGTGGCGAGAAGATCGTTCTTACGAGTTATAATTCCATTCCAAAATTTGTAACCATAAACAACACCAAATGTAGGGTCTGTGTTGGTTGTATGGAAAATAGACATAAAAATTGAAACCGTTTTCGTGAATTCAATTTTGATGTCTCCTCTTTAGATTTGAATTCCCATGAATAGTAGAAAAATAGTCTTATAAAAAATTAATTTCCTATCAGTAAACAGACAATCAACAAACGAAAATCTGCATAACAAATCCATTTCCTAAGGAAAATGGCTAACCAAACATTTCTGTAAAGTAATTTTTTTTACGAGGAAGTCGCAAAATGGACACATGCAAGGCACGTGCTAACCAATCTAGTGATGATGAATGAAATTCACCCATATCAGTCCACCCTAACAAAACCCTAAACCCTAAATGTCTACAACCTTCCTCTCCACCACTGTTACTTCTCTCCTATTCATATAAAACCCCAAACGAGACCCACACAACCCCTCCACAACTTTCTCGTCTTCTTCATCTCTCTAAAACCCTAACAACTGAAACCCCAAACCTCTGAAAATGTCTGAGGTGGAGCTCGCTCGCTCAGAGAAGTCTAAGAAGAAGAAGAACAGAAACAGAGCAGAAACAGAGGAACCCATTGAAGCAGACGACCCCAAATCGCTTGTAACCTTCGATTCGGATCCAACCCAGACTGCCGATTACCTCATCAAGCCTCAAAGCTTCACCCCTTCGCTCGACACCTCTCAATGGCCGATCTTGCTGAAGAACTATGACCGATTGAATGTTCGAACAGGGCACTATACGCCCCTTCCATCGGGTCATTCGCCTCTCAAACGACCTCTTGCGGAGTATATAAGGTATGGGATTATTAATCTTGATAAACCTGCTAACCCCTCTTCTCATGAGGTTGTAGCTTGGATTAAAAGGATTCTTAGAGTCGAAAAAACTGGTCACAGTGGTACCCTTGACCCCAAAGTGACTGGTAATTTGATTGTTTGTATCGATCGAGCGACTCGATTAGTTAAATCCCAACAAGGAGCTGGAAAAGAGTATGTTTGTATTGCTAGACTTCACTCTAAGGTCCCTGATGTAGCTAAGGTTGCTAGAGCGCTTGAAATACTGACTGGGGCTCTGTTTCAGAGACCCCCGTTGATTTCAGCTGTCAAGAGACAGCTTAGGGTGAGAACTATTTATGAAAGTAAGTTACTTGAGTATGATGCAGATAAGCATTTGGTTGTGTTTTGGGTTTCTTGCGAAGCAGGGACGTATGTTAGAACATTGTGTGTTCATTTGGGGTTGTTGTTGAATGTGGGAGGGCATATGCAGGAGCTGAGGAGAGTGAGGTCTGGGATTTTGGGGGAGAAAGATAATATGGTGAGTATGCATGATGTGATGGATGCTCAGTGGATGTATGACAATTACAGGGACGAGACGTATCTGCGTCGGGTTATTATGCCCCTCGAGGTTTTGTTGACTAGTTATAAGAGGTTGGTTGTGAAGGATTCGGCGGTGAATGCAATTTGTTATGGTGCAAAATTGATGATTCCGGGGTTGTTGAGGTTTGAGAATGATATTGAGAATGGGGAGGAGGTTGTGTTGATGACGACAAAGGGAGAGGCGATTGCATTGGGTATTGCGGAGATGACTACTGCAGTGATGGCTACTTGTGATCATGGGGTTGTGGCAAAGATTAAGAGAGTTGTGATGGATAGGGATACTTACCCGAGGAAATGGGGTTTGGGTCCTAGGGCTTCGGCGAAGAAGAAGTTGATTGCGGAGGGGTTGTTGACTAAGCATGGGAAGCCGAATGAGAAGACCCCGGCTGAGTGGTTGAGGAATGTGGTTTTGCCTACTGGTGGTGATGCTATGGTTGCTGGTCTTTCTGCTGCACCTGAGGCTGTTAAGGTGAAGGAGGATGGGGAAGGCACTAAGCGTAAATTGGAGGACAGCAGTGTGAGCCCTGGTTTTGTTATTGAAAAGAAGGTTAAGGTTGAGATTAAGGAGAAAGTGGAGGTGCTTTCAGATAAGAAAGAGAAAAAGAAGAAGAAGAAGAAGGATAAGGAGAATGTTGACGCTGAAGCTGAAATTGAGTCTCCTGAGGAGACAAAATCTGAGAAAAAGAAGAAGAAGAAGGACAAGGAGAATGGTGAAGCTGAAGTTGGGACTCCTGAGGTATCAAAATCTGAGAAAAAGAAGAAGAAAGAGAAGGCTGCTGGATCTTCTGATGAGGAGAAATCTGAGAAGAAGAAAAAGAAGAAGAAGAGCAAAGACGCTGAGGATGGCGATGGGAGCGCTGAAGAGACGGACAGAAGCGAGAAGAAGAAGAAAAAGAAAGACAAGAAAAAGAAAAAGAAGGATAAAGAGGCAGATGAGGAGTGACAGAACTAGGGAGGCACCATTGGAGATTTCTCATTCTGATGTGGTGATCTCTAGACTGTATGTTCTTTTTACATTTACCTTTTTAGCGGCTTTTGTAATCCTTAGCATGTTTTATGCGGAAGCATATTTTTCTCAGCTTTGCTCTGCTAGATTTACTAAGTTATGTAGCTACTTTAAGATATTTTCATGAGGTTGTTTCTTGTTATAATGATAGTTTTAAGTTTCTTGGACATGTTTTTTTATTTGATGAATATGGAAAAATGTTTAGATTGGTTTATGTATATTTTCACTGTTTACTTCCACGTTCTTTTCTTTAAATATAATGTCTGTTTGAACTTTACCATGCGCAATGCACACAATTCAGGGTAAGGAATGGTGCTTTGAATTGGGTCTTCAACATATTGGTTGCGACAGCAGGCAGTGTGATTTTCCATTTGTATTAGTGTTTTGGTAGGGGCTTGGGCTTTAGTAACTCGACCTCACTGTAACATGGTCTGTCTTGGTTTGTCATGTCTAATTTGAGGCATTAGTTCTTTCGAAGGCATATATATATTTAAGGCTATAGCTATAGAGACTCAAATCTTAATTCATGTGATGGCTGATCCAATTTGGAGATTTCTTCTGCCGTTGTGATTACTGTTTGTGTTGTATCTCCAAACTCTGATCTTTTTTTTTATGCTCTCCACCAGATAACCTTGATCAAACTGCTATTTCATCGACCATTTTCTTCAACTTACGATATGTGTCCTATTGTTAGCAAGAAACCTATGATTTGAGCACACAACATTTCATCACAATAAATACCAAGAGACATAATAATAACATAACTTCTAATGTGATGTCTATTACATATTATCCACTACTAGAAGACATAGTAACATAACTAACATGATACTAATAACCTAATGTGATCATCCTCTATTACATATTTTATCCCAGGCTAGACTGAAAATCGAAATTTGATGACTCTTTAAACTGAAATACTAAATAGAAAGTCTTCTCCATTTCATTCACTGAGCAGCAGGAGCAGAAACGACGTTGATTGTTAGCACCAACTTCTGATCTTGCCATTCATAGTTGAAAGAAGTTGTTTTGGTGTAAATTGGCCACGTTACACTCGATCCTGAGCCTATAAGTATTGCGGCTCAACCTGAGAGACACATTGGCTACAAATTCTTGCCCTTTCCACGCAGAGTAACTTCTTGAAAAAGATTCTACAGATGATTTGGTGCATTTTTTTAATAGAAGTTTACAAAATCTTCAATGTCGACTTCCATCCTTCTTACGGCAAATTCATTTGGTGTCAAAAGCTTTCTCCTTAGAATAGAAAAGTAGCCATTCCTATTCGTATTCCTCTTAATCTGGTGCATCGATGTGAAAAGAAACACCACCTTTTTATAGGTGAACTGTGGTGTTTAAGTCACAAATTATTCAACCACTTCAAAAAAATTTGATATCGTTTTAATATACGAAGTCTCCCTTGCAGTTGTACCATTTTAATATCGTTCATATATGCATTTTCTATCTCTGGGGGTACAATCAGTTGGCTAAATGTTTCATCTTGAATATCAAATTTGAGAACTATAAGACCGTAAACCCCCGAACCTTTGCTAATCAACCAATACATCATCCCCTCAACAAATATGGGCATCCAGAAACTTTGTTGCCACTCGGCCTCACTAATAGTTAAAACTGCACATTGCATGGAATTATAAGGCCCGGGTGGGGTGGTTCTGCTAATATAAAGCGGATCAGAGTAAACTTGAACTAACTTGTACACATTATTCGATTTATCATAACCGAACCCAAATCCTCTTGTGCAAGGTTTAGGACCAATCTTTTCTTGAATGGGAAAAGTTCGAAATTGTTCAGTAATGGGATTGCAGATGAAGAAATCATTCTCACCAATCAAGCAAACTAAACCATTGACAGAATAAGGTAACAAACAAATTAAATCTTTACTAAACTCGGCAGTCCTTTTGAGTAGATTTGTTTTGGGTTAATTCCGGTGGTCTAGGTGAAAGGTTGAGAAGTTGAGTTGCTTCGTGCCACGTTCTATACGATAGTTGAAGGAAAAAGGGGAGGTGCTATTGTTTCTTAAACGATCAAGGAAAGGATTGATGAAAGTATAATCAGAGATCAAAGCATACCAAGTCTTGCAAACACAGCTCAATTCCAATATGAACTTACTAGGAATCTTCATGAGTATGTAGAAGATGATATCCTCTGGAAGTCGACATAGTTGCATATCTTCCTTAGCCTTGCTATCCTCTTCTTCTCTCAATTCACCCATCTCTGTGTGCAGACATAATCTAGGCACCCATGATATCAAAACTAGAAAATCTCGTTTTCAATAAAACCCTATAAAATCTAAGTGCGTAATCACTTTAAGATTGATTCAATTATGTTCACTACACATTAGTAATCATACTATTACTTGCTTTAGGGTTTGGGCTCAGGCCTTGGCCCAATGTCGGGTTGGACTCAAAGCAAAATAAAACAAGGCCAAACCCATTATTCACAATACAAACATTGTGCTACTCCTACGTCTATACCATATCATCTCGTCATCCTGAATGCAAAACATGGTTTAAATATAACAATAAGTGCAATGAGTAGTCATATTTAAATGTCATCAAACTTAGATAACAAAAGTGTCCACAGGACTATTTACCAAAGTTTAAATTGGAACGGGGGGAGACACGAGACGAAATGAGCAAGTACTAAAAAAAATTTATTGTAACACGATAAAAAAAAAAAAAACACACACACAGACCCTTTATGGATTTCTATACTTGTGAGCTAATTCACACAAAGGATGTTCACGATGAAACCTTCGGGGTTTGGAATCAAAGGATTTATGTTACGATTATGCCCGTCCCTAAAATTGTAGATTTCTAAAAACAAAAGTGTAAATAAAGAAATAGATATGGGGTATTTTCGTAAATCCAATTTCTTGACCATTTAAGCACACACATATGAACATTGCTTTCCAATTTTCGTTAGAGAAGTAGAAACGGATTGAAAAAAAAAAACCCTAACCCTAATTCTCCATCGACGCCTCTCTCTCACAGTCTTACTCGACGAACTCTCTTTTTCTTGGTCTTCTTCTTCTTCACACTTATTGACCTCACAGCACGCATCAATTGAATGGCGGGAGGAAAAATCAGGAAGGAGAAAACGACCCCAAAGGCTCCATCGAACCACTACCAAGGGGGGATATCGTTCCACAAGTCCAAAGGACAACACATCCTCAAAAACCCTCTTTTGGTCGATTCAATTGTTGAAAAGTCAGGAATCAAACCCACAGATGTCATACTTGAAATCGGTCCTGGAACTGGGAATCTTACAAAGAAGTTGCTTGAAGCTGGTAAGAGTGTGATTGCTGTTGAATTGGACCCTCGCATGGTTCTCGAGTTGCAGAGACGCTTCCAAGGAACTCCTTTTAGTAATCGATTGAAGGTAATTTTCGATTTTGCTTTTTGGTTGATAATGTTTCTTTAATACCAATATTATAGTGTTGAATTTAACTTACAAATTTCAATCCTATTCGTCGCATTACTTTATATATATGGGACAATTCTATGAAAATTTTCAAGAACATTGAATTTACCATAAACATCAAATTCCGCTGGCACAAACTCTATAACGCATCTGGGACACCATTAGCAAACTTATAGGCTTTCTTGACTCTGAACAACCCCTTCTTGGAATCTTTCCAAAAAGGAGAGTCATTCTCTTGGTTTACTACCACCCAATAGTTGTTTATATGGTGTGCAATTTGTTCTCCCAGATAGAACTGAAGGAGAGGGATATTTCATATGATCCTATTATTATTTGTATCAAAGAACTTAATAAGTGTTTGCAAATTATGTGGTGGTTGTCTGTTTAGATAGATTTTTAAAGGGTAATAATCTGGGAGCCAAGGTTCCTCCCAAATGTTGATATGATGCCCTGATCCTAAGTTCCATCTATAACCTTTAAAGAACTCGGTACAATCTTCTGGTGACTTCTAGCTCGGTATGAAATATTTTGTTTATATAAATTATTCTTAATTATAGATGAGTAGGGAAATATATAAAGCTTTAAGGAGTTATTCTTAATTAGTCCTCCTTTACTAATAGTTATTGAGCTATGTACAATACTACAGTCAAAGTTTAAAACACCATGCCTTTGTGAAGATTTGTAATTATTGGTGGAGAAAATATTTGTTGAACCAAAATTAGCCACATGACCCGTCATGTCATCAAGTATAACATTATTCGGCTTTAGATCACAATGGACAATTGTCGGTTGGCAATGGTCGTGAAGATAATCCAGTGCAGAAACACTGTCAATAGATATGTTTAGTGAGGATCTATGAGATGATATGGTTGATGTTTGCTAATTGTTTAATGAGACTATGTAGCATATTTGGGTAAATTTTGATGTGTCATGAACTTTATTAAGTGTAGAATGTGTAAATTGATTTTATGGGTTTGATATTTTATTTTGCATAGCTTAGATTGCAATGTGGTTTCAGAAGTAATGTATCTAACAATTGCCACATTTCAGGATGTTAAGAGTCTACTATTTTAGGATGATGGTAATAATGTGATTTGGGTTTCTCGGGGAGAAAGGGATGCATACCTCCATGTTCATCACTTATGTGTACCCACTTCAGAGAAATTGATTTATTTTGCAATGGTTTTTATTCAATAAATCAATTTACCAGGAGTGCCAAGTGAATTATGAGGCCCTGCCTGTTTCGAAATCTCATTTCACATTGTTACATTAGCCCTCGGATAATGGAATCTTAACATCTTGAAATCTAGAAGACTGTTAGCTACCACAGCTCTGAAACCTCAGGATTAGATAGGTTTAGTATATAATAATCATTAAATTAAACCCTTTTACGCCACGTATTACCAATAACATCAATTATGAAATCCCAAGATGTCACGCCCCGCTCATAAGAAAAATCTCAAGTTCCCAACAGACCGGGAGATTTCCTACAAACGGCACGTGACATACCCCTTAACCACATTATCACACAAACAATTCTCGAAAAACGAAATTCCAAAATATTACAAGCATTTCAAAGTATTACAACCATGCCAAAGGCAACCTTCTCCCCCAACTCTACACATCAAAGCATTCTCACAAACATAACTTTCATATATAACACCAAAATGCAAAACACAAAACATAATACAAACCCTGGAAATGACTAGGATCTAGTTCCGCCCGGCCTGATCCACAAAGTCGCTTCCAACGCCTGCACTCCAATAAGACTACACCCATTTGCCACAAAACAAAGCAAAAGGGGTCAGCCTAAAGCTGGTATGAGCAGATAAAAAAAAAATCAACTACAAATAACACAAATGATAATCCAAATTTCAATATATATCCACCTTTACCTTACATCACATGCTACAAAACATCTTAGACTATGAATACCCTATCGCACCTCTCCATGTGCTGAATGTGTCTCACCCCGACACACCTCCACACGTGTACCAATACCCACTTTGAGTATGTATACATTTCAAACGGGGTGCCGTCTCTAAAATGCATACTTCACCTCAAAAGACTGGACACACGGGCCAAATCACAATTTAAAACTGCGCGCTGGAAGAGAAATAAGTTCACACTCTTCCTCTGACCCCTCAGGAACACTTCACTGTATCACGCGAGTCATGACTCATACAGTGGCTTAGTTTTCCCCTTTTGGAAATCAGACACTGCTCCTCAGGAACACTCCACTATATCACGCGAGTCATAACTCGTATAGTGGCTTAGTTTTCCCTTTTTGGAGATAGTCACCGTACAACTCACTATGTACGGATTTCACAAATATTAAAAATCAAGGCATCTATGGCCATAATGTACCACTCTGTACATTTCAAACGCCGGAGTAGGGTATTCATGTCAAACTCAAGATTCTCAACACTAATCAAGTAGCATCGTTCCATAATTCCATTTGAGGAACTAAATTCTAAATATCACAATCACATATATGATGCACAATATTCAATAATAAACATCTACTTGAAACACGCATCTCAAGGCACATTATTGCCAAAATTAAAATATTGTAAAAGGTAAAATAAATTTATTCTAAAATTTAATATTATCACGGTGGTCACAACGGTGAAAACGGTGATAAAAACAGAGTTATAAATCAAATACTATGATCAGTCAAAGTTGGGTCAAAATCGGGTCAAATAGATGACGTCAGCAGGACGTCATCGTCTTCAACCTCAGAGCAGATTTTTTTTTTCAGAACATTTCAGTAACATAGCAACTTCAATCACACACAAAAGTCGCATTATTCAACCAAATCCTGAAAACTTTATACCATTGAAAAGCCCTTACCTTAAACTTGTTAAACATGTGAGATTTATACCTAAATTCTTTCAATAACAGAAAATAAAATCAGATCTTTACCCCCTGTTCATCACGATTTAAAGTCAGACTTATAATTTCAGCAAGTCACAGTTCAACACACCAACTTCAAATACCTATAACTTCTTCAATACTTATCCAAATTTTACATATAAACTACCTATAGAAAGCTCTCACATTCATCTTTCAACTGGAAGCAATCAAAAACAAAAATACTGAAAGAATAAAAAACTACTAGTACGAAAAGACACTAGGTTACTCATCTTAACCCATAATAGCAACCCCCAAATTTATACCAAGAAAGAATAAACATGCAATCAAAGGGGTTAAATCATTCAAGAAATGTTCGATCTACTCACCAACCACAGGTATTGCACTCCTCAAAGCATAAGACTCCTCCCCAACATGCAACAAGATCCTCAAGCAAATCTTTACGGAATCCTCCCTCTCAAGCTCTCTCCTAGATCTGGTTGACCAACATACAACCTCCTAAGCTCTGATGAGAAGAGTGAAAAGAAAAAAAAGAAAAAATTTGTATAGTCTTATAGAAGGGAAAATGGCTATATGCCACCACCAAAATTTCTAAATACTACCTCGGTGGGGAGGAGTCTTATGCTTTGAGGAGTGCAATATCTGTGGTTGGTGAGTAGATCGAACATTTCTTGAATGATTTAACTCCTTTGATTGCATGTTTACTCTTTCTTGGTATAAATTTGGGGGTTGCTATTATGGGTTAAGATGAGTAACCTAGTGTCTTTTCGTACTAGTAGTTTTTTATTCTTTCAGTATTTTTGTTTTTGATTGCTTCCAGTTGAAAGATGAATGTGAGAGCTTTCTATAGGTAGTTTATATGTAAAATTTGGATAAGTATTGAAGAAGTTATAGGTATTTGAAGTTGGTGTGTTGAACTGTGACTTGCTGAAATTATAAGTCTGACTTTAAATCGTGATGAACAGGGGTAAAGATCTGGTTTTATTTTCTGTTATTGAAAGAATTTAGGTATAAATCTCACATGTTTAACAAGTTTAAGGTAAGGGCTTTCCAATGGTATAAAGTTTTCAGGGTTTGGTTGAATAATGCGACTTTTGTGTGTGATTGAAGTTGCTATGTTACTGAAACGTTCTGAAAAAAAATCTGCTCCGAGGTTGATGACGTCCTGCTGACGTCATCTATTTGACCCAACTTTGACTGATCATAGAATTTGATTTATAACTCTGTTTTTATCACCGTTGTTCATCACAAATTTCTGTGAAAGATTATGAATGGTATCTTTAGAAATGGGTTTAGTTGAAATCAATGAAGTTGGCAATTTTTCTTTTTGATTTGACAGTTGTGTATGTTCGTATTGCTATTTCATAGAACTTGTTTTTAAGAGTAAACAGGTATCTAACATTTGTTTTCTTCTATAAATCATGTTGTTTACACAGGTTATCCAAGGAGATGTATTAAAATGTGATCTTCCATATTTTGATATTTGTGTGGCAAATATCCCGTATCAAATTTCCTCTCCTCTGACCTTTAAGTTATTGGCACACCGACCGGCGTTCAGATGTGCCGTCATTATGTTTCAAAGGGAATTTGCCATGAGACTCGTTGCTCAACCAGGTCAAAACCTCTACTGTCGTCTTTCAGTCAACACCCAACTTCTAGCACGCATCTCCCATCTCCTGAAAGTAGGAAAAAATAATTTCAGACCTCCGCCTAAGGTCGATTCTTCTGTTGTTCGTATAGAGCCTAGGAAACCACTACCTCCAGTAAACTTCAAGGAATGGGATGGTATGATTCGATTATGTTTCAACCGGAAGAACAAAACTCTTGGGTCAATCTTCAGACAGAAATCTGTTCTTTCTTTACTGGAGAAGAATTATAAGACACTCAATGCATTGCAACAGTCCCAAAATCAACCTTCAGATGACGCAGAAATGGCAGTTGAGTTAGGCACTTTGGCTGATGGTGATGAAGATGCAGGTATGGAGATTGATGACGGCGAAGAGATGGAAGTGGAGGATGGTGATGGTGATGCTGGAGGGGCTGCATCTGATTTTAAGGAGAAAGTTTTGTCTGTGCTGAAGCAAGGAGATTTTGAGGAGAAGAGGTCATCCAAGCTCACACAAGTTGATTTCTTATATCTTCTTTCTTTGTTCAACAAGGCTGGCATACACTTCTCTTGATTTGAGGCTCAATTAGTTCAGGTTCTTGCAACTCTTGTATCACAATTTTGTTTATTTTGCTCAAAGAGTGAGTCAGTAATAGTGTTGAAATGTAGACTTTAAGCATGTTTGCACTCTGTTTACTCTTTTTCTGCTATCCAATTTTGATCCCATTAATATGCAGTCTTGATTTCCTCAGTATTCTTTATATTGTTTGTTTATTTATTTTCATCATCATAAATAACTCATCTGCAAGAGTTTGAAAATAAACTCATGGAATTTGATAAAATGGTATTAGAATTCATAACTTAATGAAAACCTCTACAGGTCATTCAATTTCCAGGAGCATTGATAATGATTCTTCTTTTATACCTTTTTGTGCTTGCATGTAATAGGTGTATCAGCTTTACTCACTGCGGGGCCGTTCGTTCAAACAACTCTGTTGTCAAACGCCTCACCAGGTTAATCACCTCTGTTGAATTTAGGCTGTGAGAAAGCAAATATGTCCTCCCCATCGTTATTCAACGATAATAATCATCGGTGTTGGAAGCTATGGTTTTGTAGATAGTTTTTATGATGTTAACACGTGGTAGAAGTTTTCAACTTCAAGGATGAGGAACTAGTTTCTTGTCTGAATTAAAAGCCTTAAGAAATCTTTATACCAAAATCTTTGAAAGATTATACAAATTTGGAGAAAATATGGACTGTGCAGTGATGTGTCCATGGAAGGAGATGTTTATAACTATGGGATACTATTATTAGAGATATGGAAGGTGATGTTTACAACTATGGGATAGATACTATTGTTCGAGATGTTTACAGGAAATAGGGCATAGTAAATGTCTCCTTAAGAATTGAGCTCGATGTCAAATTTATATTTGGTTTCTTTACATCTAATGAGCTTATATTAACAGATGACTTGTTTCAAAATGGACAAAATTGAGTTATTATGACAATTGTGGATCCAACCACGTTAGAAACCACTATTGAAGATATCAACATGCCAACTATAGTAATCGAGGGTTATAGCACAAAATTGTTTGGTTTCAATGACAAGACTAGGAGTCTCATGTTATTTGGAATCCCCTATTGAATGCATGAAGATTGGAGAAGTCATCAGCGAATTGCATCACATAAGAGACCATTATCAAGGTGTTAGAATCTATCTAGAATGAGAAACGGACCAGATTGGGTTGTTTTTACAAGTGGTAATGTTGGTTCGTTTTGCTAAGAGAAGCATAGTTACTTATTATGTTTTTAAGTTTGTTTGAGTTTCCAGAACTTGTTTGCATTTCCAGAACGGGATAGCGATAAATTAAGAAAAAAACATAGTTACTATCTTTAAATCAGTGTAAAATACAGCTCTGCCAATTATGAAAAAAGTTTCAGTCCCTTCAAATTATGAAAATATGACTAAATGAAGGCTACTTTGGTGCGATGTCTTTGTGGATGGTCTTGTCAATCGATGAAGTGTTAGTAGAGCGGTAATACAAGAAATTTTTGTAGTAAATGTTTACACTCGAATAGTCACAACCTTGGCACAATTCATTTTAAGCTAAACTTTGAAAAATAAGAAACTTCGAATAAGATTTGAATCTCTTCGAATAAGCTAAATTACGTACTCTTGAGCAGTCATCCACACCATCCAATGGTTTTATTTGTCCTAAACCCTGTTTCTGAAGACTCAGGCTCTGGCTGAGGTGCCGGTCTTGGTTCTCTTGGCTTTGCGGGGTCAGCAAAAATCACCCACCCATCCAAGTATGTCGCATTCATTTTCTCCTGAGCCGCCTGAGCCTCTTCTATGGTTGCATATCTAACGAAACCAAAACCCTTTGATCTCCCAGATGCTCTATCAACTACAACCTTCGCTGCAAAACAATATGCAAAAAATAATTATGTGAAACAGAAATGTCAATGAAAGTAGAAATAGACAAAACCTAGTTCTGCTACCTTCAACAAGTTGTCCAAAGGGAGAAAATGCATCTCGAAGCTTTTCATCTGTGGTTAATCTTGAAAGGCCTAACATAAATAGAAAACGAGTTAGACATTCCCCCAATGTCAAATTTAAAGGTAAAATTTCATTGACGAAACGCTATTAAACGAATACAAAAAATAGAAGACCTTAAAGGCATTAAGGCCCCCAAATTATTGATTCCTATTTGGCATACAGTGAATCAAAGAACGTCCCTTTGAAAGAAAGGGTGTGTGAAAGCCAACACCATAAAACATATTCAAACCTCCATACGTACTGATTCAAAGTATGAAACCTTATTGTCTAAAAACTTAAACAGCCATTAATGCTTGTCTAGTCTGAAATTATGATTTGTGACAAAATAAACTCCACTCCAAACAATATGCACTGAAATACAATAATCTGTTCCAATTAATAAGAAATATTTACCAGGAAGATCAGCGAGATCACTATCTGAAGATTCATACTATGTATTATACTATGATTTACTTGATCCCTTCAAGCTCGACTCTTTTAAGTTGCTGCTAAACAATAGGAATGTATGTATGCACATGAAGGATGAAGCATATCGAAATGCCGAATCAGAAGAAATTGAATGCCTTGTCAGATGTGCCTTGGATGAGATCTCATGTCAACAATCAGAGATGAAAGAAACTCATGTCAACAAATTATCAAATTCCTAGTTGCTTTTAATTTTTCCGAGTCCCAAGTCCCAGGAATAGCCCACCCCACCCTAATCGGTAACAACATCATTACTAAGGAAATGCTAATGATTGAAAATCATGAAAAACCTTCAGACAATGGGTAATGTCGTCAAAAAAAATATGTTCCCAACCTCTAATCCTATTAATTGCAGTTCCCTAATCTGAACTTAATCTTTTTCTAAAACTTTCAGCCACATTCACGAAGACCGTTCCCAACAACTGGCCAGACATACGTGTTTGACCACAATACCCTACTCCATAAACAATCCTCTTCTTCCTTGCACCTTCAAAGCAATACGCCGCAAGGAGCTTCATTCATGATGTAGAGATTCCTAATTCCATGCCCACCTTCCCTTTCATCGGTCTACCTAATCCAATTCACTTGATCATGCTTGTGATCTTCCTCTTCATCATTCCAATCGAAAGCCCAAAACAAAAAGTAGTAGTACATCATGAGTTAGACAAAGCGTTACATTAATCAAAGGGGCAAACCACACTTTCCATAACTATCTACCTTTTGGTACATATAGCTTCTTCCTAAATCGTCCTACAACATGATCCTAAAACCATACAACTCGTTCTGGATCTCACCTCCAACGCTAATCTTCCAAACATTAACCCAAACTAAACTACTTGCACTATTGGTCACCCAGGATTATGTAGCCTTGCAAGGTGGTCCTTCCTCAACTAATTGAGCAGATAGAATTGGAAAATCGTTAGGTAATCTCATGCCGGTGTCATTGCCAATCCCACCCCATGCACCAACACTCTAATCAACTGGATTATGAATTAAAAAAAAACCCTTCATTCTCTTTACCGTACTCCCAATACCCTCTACTACTATGATGAAAAATAAGAAGGGATAAACACTCTCCTTTCTAAGGCCCCTATAGCTACAAGAAAACCCCCGCCATAGACCCATTCACCAACGTTGAAAAATACACATTTCTTATACAACATTTCATCTCCAATACACAAAATACCCACACAATAATTTTTGTACACAACATTTAGGTAAGTAATTGGTATATATGATCATTTGTATTAACTAAAACCAATCGAAACCCATTAAAAAAAAACTCTATAATGGAAAATGTATATATAAAAGCCGAAACAAATCAAAACACTGGCAGTGGATAACATTAATCAAAAATCAAAGAGAAAACACGGTAACTGGATATGGAAAGTGATTATTTGAACGAACTTACCACTTATGAAAAGCTTTGGGGTTGTCAAGGTGGTGTTGTTGCGGATTTGAGAGAAATTGGACTGCAAAAGCGATGAAGCGATCGCCGAAGAAGACCCACTGGTCAGAATGCGACGGAAATTGGAAGCAAACGCCATTGAAGAAGAAGAATAAGAGGAAGAAGCTCTGTTTGTTTGAGAGAAAGATAGATTAAACCCTAAACCCTTCTTTCCTGTGCGGGACTTGTAGTTGATAGCCAAGGGCCTTAATAGACCTGCAACGATTTATTTTTGTTATTATTTTTTTGAGCTTGGCTAACCAGCGAGGGAGGGAGGACCCTCCATCCCCCTCGCGTGCACGCATCGCGAGGGGGATGGAGGGTCCTCTCTCCCTCGCTGTTTTCCTCGACAATTAGAATTCCCCTATTTTTTTTTAGGAAATTCTAAATGTGAGGGAAACAGCGAGGAAACCAGTGAGGGAGGGGTGAAGTCGTTCATCTCCATCGAGATACGTGCAAGCTCGTGTCTCAATGCACTTTCAAGCATCTCGAGGGGGTGAATGGCCCTCGCTGGTTTCCTCGCCCATTCCCTTGACATTTAGACAAACCCATTTTTTTTCCCTACGCATTTTTGTTACGATTCTAGTTAAGTAATAAACTTTCGAGGAATATTAGTTGGTTCTTAAATTTGTTTGGAGATCTCGAAACTTTTCAGACTATTGGTTGGTTTTAAAAATCACTGGGAGGTAGGCAGATGGTGAGTAGGGGACTAGCGCCCGCAGGCCTAATCGAAGAAGTTTAGGCAATTTTATTTATTTATTATAATTTATAATTTATAAAATTTAAGCATAATAGTATATAAATTGTTTTTAATTTAATAATAAGATAAATATGTAAAAATGTATTAAAAAATAGTCTTAATTTTATTTTTTGAACATAAAATAAAAAATGAAAATAATT
The DNA here is from genome assembly GCA_963556465.1 of Berberis vulgaris. NCBI lineage: Eukaryota > Viridiplantae > Streptophyta > Magnoliopsida > Ranunculales > Berberidaceae > Berberis > Berberis vulgaris. Next base: position 1,093,211 of record OY747133.1, read on the forward strand.
CATAAATCCGCCACAGCTTGGCTTGAGCATTTCTTAGCTGCCTAGGCCGATTTTTAAAACAGAGGTTGGTTTTTAAAGCTTTGAAAGATTGATCGGCCTAGAAAATTATAAGCATTGTGGGAAAATATTTGGGGATTATAGTTTGTTAGATGTGTAAATGTATCGTTGTTATAAAAATATTTTATGGTTATTTTTCTTTTTAAATGACCAAAAGCTTAATTTTTATCACACTTTCTAGTGGAATTATTGTCATGTTTAAATTATTAAAGGCATAACTAGTTTCCCTTAAAGACTAAAACAGATAAAAGGGTATAGCTTTAATCATTATGTTTGGTTGTAATTTCTTTTGAAACATATGATGCTTTACAACCAATTTGTGATGGTCACCAATGAGGCAATGATTTTGTAAGTGCAAGGAATCCCTTGTTGTTTATCTTTCAATTTTAAAAGGTTTTTTTTTTTGTACCATTGAATTCCAAAAGCTAGCTAGCCATGTGGGTGGACCAAATTGTATTGAAAATTGAAGCCACTCCTTTTAGGTAGGATTTATGGCCAACCCATTCTTTTTATTGATTTTTTTTTTTTTTTTTTAAATCCCTTAACCCGTATCACTTCAAATGTCGTCAGCAGGATTTATACGGTAGATTTGTAATTTCATCCGCTACAAGTTTGTCGCTGAGCTGGTACTCCATTAACTTCTATTGAAAATTACAAGTCAAGGAAAACTTAATGATATTCTTTGAGTCCTCCAACATCTAAAGAAGATTGTGTTGTTGCAACCTTGTACGAAGGATGAGATCATTGTAAAATGATATGCCACCTAATTTCATTTCGACATCAAATGTTACTTCTAACTCGGTCATCAGTGTGATTAGTAACTTAGGAATGTAGAAACAATGTTGTTCGTCCATCTAATTAAAAGACTTTGACATTTGGTATGGTCGCTTCTAGAACATCTCAGATCCAATGCATAGTCCTAAAATCTTCAAATGGCGATAAAAAAATGTTAGATTTACGAGCTCCAAAATGAATACATCCAACGGTATTCTTGAGCTTTAGCTAACTATAACCGTCAAAACCACATGATATTTAGTGAAATATAATTTTAATTAAGGGTAATTTGCATTATGCCTCTATAATAAATAGCTAACTCAAGTTTACCTCCATAATAAATTCGTATTGCATTTTTTCTCCAAGACTAGCAGTCTTGACTGTCAATGAACGCACTAGTTTCAAAAAGGCCACATTTTACTACAAAAAATACAATTTAATGATTTGAAGGATGAGATTCAAAGTTGAAGTAGCCATGTGCAATTAAAATCTCATAATATGACAACTGAGATAAATAAAAAATAATAATAAAAAATAAAATAAAAAATTTGTTACCTCTACATAAACTATTGACTACCATATAAATTTTTATTTTTGGTGATACCATCAAAAATAAAAAGTAGTAATGGAAGAGACTTTCAGCTAAAAAAAAGAAAAAATATCTAACGAAGACATAATCATCCGCCCGTTGAAAAATGTTGTGTATAATTTAAGTAGCGGTAAAACTAATCAGTCTACATAATCATTCCAAGTCCTAAATAGTCAAATATGATATCAAACAACTTTGTATATCCTCTTCGATAACTATAGTGTATTTTGTGTCTTATTCTCTGCCTTTTCTAAATGGCGAGGGAACCAGCGAGGAAACGAGCGAGGAGGGGTGTGACCCTTCACCCCCTTGAGATGCGCGCATTATATTATCAAATGGACTATCAAATTAGATTTCTCCAAAGCCTTTGACAACGTCTCTTGGAGATACTTGGATTTGGTAATGGCTCGCATAGGGTTTGACTCCAAATGGATTTATTGGCTTCACACTTGCAGATCTACAACTAATTTCTCTCTGAAAATTAATGGTCAGCTGCATGGGTTTTTCAATAGCTCGAAAGGCTTGCGCCAAGGCGATCCCCTGTCTCCTATTCTGTTTACTATAGCATCAGAATGTTTAACACAAATGATTATTAAAGCGGTTGATGCTGGCCTAGTCAGAGGGTTTTCTGTCGCGGAGGGTAGTCCGCCTGTTTCTATTTTCTAGTATGCGGATGATACTATCCTCTTTTGTGATGCTTCCGCTTCTCAGGTTCTTGCCCTTAAAATAATTATGCTTTGGTCTGAAAATCAACTTTCACAAAATCAAGGGTGTTGCCTATTGGAGATGTCCCTCATCTGCACCAGTTGGCGGGTTTATTGGGTTGTTCAGCGGGTCATCTTCCAGTTAAGTACTTGGGCATGCCTTTGGGGGCTAGTTTCAAATGTAAAACTGTGTGGGATGAGACGATCGAAAAGATGGAATCGAAACTAGCGTCTTGGAAACGTAAATTTCTCTCTAAAGCAGGCAGAATAGCTCTTGTACAATCCACATTAGCTTCTATCCCGGTGTTCATTCTGTCTCTTATCAAGGTTCCATGTTCAATAGCAGCCAAGATGGAACAGATCATGCGCGATTTCCTTTGGGGTTCTACTCACAACTCTAGAAAGATGCATTTGGTGAGCTGGGAGAAAATTTGTTGCCCTAAATCTCGAGGTGGTTTAGGCATTCGTCAGGTGCTCACTTTCAACATTGCATTACTTTTTAAGTGGCTTTGGCGATTTACAGAAGAAAAAGATAATTTATGGAGATCTCTCATTGTGGACAAATATGGGCGCAATAGATGGGTTTGGGAAAAGAGAACTAAGTACACTTCCTACGGATGCTCTTTGTGGAAGTCCATCTCCCGGGGCGCAAGTGGCTTCTACCCTCACACCTCCCTCCAATGTGGAAATGGTGATCTCATCTCTTTCTGGCATGATGTTTGGTGTAGTAACCAATCTTTGAAGGATCTGTTCCCAATGTTGTTTATCATTAACAACAATCAATATGGGAGTGTGAGCAATTTTTGGTCTAACGGCAATTCTTGGGATATTTCCTTTCGAATACCCCTAAATACTGGGGAGCTAGAAGAGTTCGCTAATCTTATGCTTTTGTTGGATAGACAAATGCTCTCAGAGGGATCTGATAGTTTGGTGTGGAAGGGTAAAGGTGTGGGCTTCTCGGTGAAATAATTTTCGGACATGTTGGCTTCATCTCACTATGAGACCCACTCTAACCCCTTCATTTCCTCTCACAAAAATCTGGTATGGGTGAAAAACATTTTTCCTCGGATTAATTTATTTAGTTGGTCAGTATTGCATGAGAAGATCTTGACTAAAGATAGGTCAAGGAAAAGAGGAATCCACACAGGGAGTCTTTGCGTGCTTTGCAATGGAATTGACGAGACGCTGGATCATTTGGTGTTTCACTGTTGTTTCTCCAAATCCATTTGGAGCAGTTTCTTAGCAGAAATTGGTTTGAGTTTGATGTTTTAAGGCTCCATTTTAGATTGGCTAAGTTGGTGGTCTCAAGCTAATCCTTCCCGTCGAGGGGAGTGGTTATGACGTAGGGTCTCTCACGTTCTCATGTGGTGTGTGTGGAAAGAAATAAATAAAAGGGTTTTTGAATAACTCAACAGATCAGAGCATTCTATCTTTATCGAGATTAGAGAATTGTTGTGGAGGATGGGATCGGCTTGTAATTTGTTTAGGGATTTGGGTTTTGACACTTTCATGATGTCTTGACATTCCTTGATATAGGAATGTTTCTCTTTGTTTTTGTTTCCTTTGCTTTCATTAATAAACATCTTCGTGTTTGACCAAAAAAATAAAATAAAAATAAATTTAATTTGTCTATCTAAAACAAAAGTAGGGTTGAACAAAAAATCGATCAAACTGATCAAAACCAAATCGATCGCTTTGGTTTAAGTTTGGTTTGATTCGTTTTCGATTTAAAAAAATTCAAAACCGAAGTGGTCGTTCGATTTTCGATTTCTCTGTTATTTTAACTGACAAAACCGAACCGACCGAATATAATAAATAATATATATTTTGTATAAAAATAATATAATATATTTAAAATAGTCGGTCGGTTCGGTTTTATTTCGATTTTAGTTTGGTGCGATTACGGTTTGTATAAATTAAAGTCACTTCGATTTTGTTAATGGTCAGTTTGATTTTGATTTGAAAATTTTTAAACCGACCAAAGTTGGTTTGGTTCACGATTCAAGTAAAACCGAGCCGTCGATAGGATTTTAAACCCTAAATTCAAAAGTAGGTCCCAAAATCTCTTGTCGATGAACTCATCCGACGGTGAACCGCCCATGCTCCTCCCAAATAATTTTTTCCGTGTGGGTTGGCGTTTAAAATTTGTCAACTTCATCACACGTGGAAGCTTCCCATAGGTCACACGTGCTTTATTACATAAGCGTGTGAAACATCATGAGTTGAAAATGATTATAAAAACCGAACGCCTAAGTCGACTCGACTCATTTCATCTCCACACACAATCTTTGCTTTTGTTATCGCACGAGAGAGTGAGTGAGTGGTTTGGTTTTCATCACACATTAGATAGATTTGCTCTCTCGCTCGTGGCGCGCGCTGAGCGAACGTTTCTGATCTCAAAATGGTGAGGTTTTGCACTTTTTGCTCCGTTTTTAGGGTTCAGTTTCTTGCTATGCTCGTTTTGCTGTTGCGATCGTGCTATTTTTTAGTTTGATATGATGAGCTTATGAGTTTTTGTGCACAACTGTGTAGTTTAGTTTGAATCGAAGAGATTTGAATGAATTTGATGTGATCAGTACTTGGCTAGGGTTAGCATTGAAGTTATACTGATTTTGCAGATTAGATTGAATGATTAATGTGTTATTTTGTTGAATCGAAGAGATTTTAATGAATTTTATGTTATTGATGCAGTTTCTGCCTCTATTTTACTTTGTTAGGGTTTAATTCTTGCTTTACTGGTTTTGCTTATTTGAGTTTGGATGTTTTACTGAGTTTTGATGAAATTTGTACGTAATGGATTGTTTTAGGTGTGAATCGAAAAGATTTTGATGTGATTAATACAGCTTCACCTCTCTTTGTCTTGATTATGGTTTACGCCCGGCTTCTTGTTTTACTGGTTGTTTCTAATGATTTTGCATATTTGAGTTCGGATGTTTTATGAGTTTTGATGAAATTTGTACATAATGGATTGGTTTAGGTGTGAATCGAATAGATTTTGTTGAATTTGATGTGATTAATACAGTTTCACCTCTCTTTGGCTTGATTATGGTTTTTGTTTGTTTGCTCAAGAACGTTGTCAGTTTCTTTTTGGATTTGATTGGTTTGACTGTTCAGTACCTCACTCTCAACTCACGCAACCGAATGATCTGACTCCCGAGTAAATCTAAGATTCTTTTAGTGGGTTTTGATAGTGTTGCAATGTTTTAGGTGTTAACAATCTCAGTAGATCGGATTTAATTTTCTGACGCCCTTTCATTTTAATTGTTGGTCTGCATATATTAGTTTGATGAATCAATTTTTATTTTTTTAGTTTTGAAAAATTGACTTTCTAATGTATTTGCATCTACAATGTGATGAGAATCATCATCAGACAATTCATTTTGATTGTGTTTTCAGATCAAGAAAGCATACACTTTTGTGGCTCAGTTATATACTAATTTTGTGATTTTCTTTTGATTGCATTAATAGGCAAATGCAGTGTCGGGGATGGCTGTGCATGATGAATGCAAACTAAAGTTTTTGGAATTGAAGGCAAAGAGAACTTACCGTTTTATAGTGTTCAAGATTGAGGAGAAGCAGAAGCAGGTTGTTGTCGAAAAGCTTGGTGAACCTTCCGAAAGTTACGAGGATTTTGCTGCAAGCCTTCCAGAAAATGAATGCCGCTACGCTGTCTATGACTTTGACTTCGTCACTGCAGAAAATTGCCAAAAAAGCAGGATTTTTTTCATTGCATGGTGATATTCTAATATTCTATATAATTTTTTAAAGTGTTTTTGACACTCGACACACTATTTATTTATGTTGACAATCGTTATATTGTTTTTCTATAATCTAGGTCTCCTGATGTATCGAGGGTGAGAAGCAAGATGATTTATGCAAGCTCCAAGGATAGGTTCAAGAGAGAGTTGGATGGAATTCAGGTAGAGTTGCAAGCGACTGATCCCACTGAAATGGGCCTTGATGTTATTAGGAGCCGTGCCAACTGAGCAGGCATCGAATGGAGTTCTCTACTCCATACGTTCTGCTTTACTTAAGTTGTTTATAGTGTTTGAGATGTTGAATCTGGCTGGATATGATGTTCGTTTGTTGTTCAAGTTTTATGATCATAGAATCTTGTTTAATCGTCGAAATACATGTGAAAGTTCAAGTACATGTGATTTGTTATTTGTGAAACTTATGCATCAAAAGTCTCCTTGTAGTCTATTCTACATACCAATTTGCTGGGTTAGATGACACCTTCAATATGGATGCTTAACCTTCTTTGTTATCTCCCATTTGTAGAAGGGTAAAATTCTTCTACGTTTTTGAATTTTAGGTTAGTAGTGTTAAAACTTATTACTTGTAATGCTGTACTGGCCATAACAAACTATTTGTTATGCCGTCTTTCTGGGCCTTTGGGTTTTCTCCTTTTTTCAATTCTGCTTTTGATAAATTCACGCAAATAGGTTAATGAAAAGTGCAACTGCCTTTGATCACTTCCATTTTCTTTGTTAACAGTCATTCAGTTTTAGGCACGAAGATACATTCTCTTGCTATTACTCGTGTGCACAATATCTTTTAGATCATTTCTTGCATGGATATTTTTTTCTATGTTCTGTGTGGAGGGTTGGGGGAACTCTCAGTATTTGCTCGCTGCCGCTTTCCTCCTGGTTCCAGTTTTCTGAATTTCTGCTCTTCTGGCCTTCTTAGTATTGAGTATTGCATACTGTAAATTTAGAGTAGCTGCCAATCAAATTCTTAGAGTATTATCACTATGGAAAATGTAGTAGCAGTGGATCTGCTTGTGCTGCTGCTGAAGTCTTAGAGTGTAAAAGTTGAGGTCAGGAAGTTTTTAGTGATTGAATAAAAAAAGTTTGGAAACTTTCAAAGAACAGAAGTAGCCCAGGAATGAGGAGGTTTGAGAAAATAGGTTATTTTTATCAGGAGAGACTTGCGGTTGTGACTCCAGACAGGTAGGAGATATGCATCAGAAATATTTGCTTCCATTCCTGAAGTGAGTGTTCTTAGCTTTGCATAGGAAGCTTGATTTCAAACTCGACAGATTCAAAACCTGACAATTAGACATCTTTTCAAGTCCTGTGAAGAAAATGTGCGATGATTTTCATCAGAATGTGAGTGTTCTTAGCTAGTTTTGTAGACTATATTATACCTAATGCTTTTAAATGAACTTTGAAGTTGGAGCTTGCTTTTTGAATGACCTTAGGAATTCCCTTTGTTCTGTCAATTCAACCTGAACTGCAATATTTGCATCGTGTATGCGACAGTACATCCTTGTGCATCAAGGTGCTTTGCTGCGACAAAATACTATATTCCCTCTTGATTGATGGAGAGCTCGCTGCTGCTCCTAACTTGGAAACCGTAACTTCCGGTGTTGGGACTCTGCAGTCTTTGAAGTAGGACTTTGGTTGGTTCATTGGAATGCTTGACAGACTGTTTGGATACAAGTTCATTGCTGCAAATGTTTTTGTAAGTGTTTTTTGAAGAAAATATGCAAATGTTTGCGTGGAGGGATATGCGAAACTATATTATCATTAGTATGGCCAGCAATGCCTTGTTAAAAAAAAAAAAAAACAACTTAATTTCTTTATGGGACAGGATGTGAAATGAGACAAATGTAACCAGAATACTTGCAATCAAAGGTCGAAGTGAAAACGAAATATCACTATTCAAGTGGATGCAAGTAAACTTCTTTTCTTTTTTTGATTTTTTAGAAAATTTAAGAAAGACGGAATAAGAAAAGAACTTGAGAAATGAAGAAAAATGTGAACCTGAGGTTTTTAAAGTCTCTCAAGAAAAGGGTCGAGGCTCTAGCCGAAGTCGCTAACTTCCTAGCAAATAGAGTTTGTATTTTCTCTCGTTTTTAGGTGGGGGTATTGAATTCGGAATTTGAATGGACTATGAAGAATTTTAAATCTCATGAATTTTAAAAGGTTTCAAATGATTTTACAAAATTCACTGGATTTTGATAAATTTTAAATGATTGAATTTTGTAGATTTTATAAAAGTGTTATGAATTTCTATGGATTCTTATAAATTTAATGGATTTTTATAAATGTGTTATTAGTCATAGTAAACAATAACAAAAACATCACCTACATTGTTATTCATGCCAATAATACAAATCATAAAGCATATATCAAAACATCAATTAAACAATTGTTTGTATGTTACGAGAATTTTATTTCAAATTAAAAAAAAAAATCATATACATTGAAGATAGTCCAAAAGTAATACAAATAACAATTTTACTTCAAATTGTTATTCCCGGCTTTCCGCCACCGCTACCTCTCGTCCATTATTCTTCTTTTTTTTCAATCACCACCGCCACCTCTCATCATCCTCATCCCCCCCCCCCCCCCCCCCCCCCCCTTTTTTTTTTTTTCTTCTTCTCCATCAACCACCACCTCCACCCATTTTCATCTTCTCATTCTCAACCTCCTCCCCTTCACATTTTCCTCTTCTCTGTTCTTTTTTTTTTCTTCTTCTTCTCTTCATTCTCTACTTTTTTCTCTTTGTTTTTTTTTTTTTTTCTCCTATATATATATATATATTTTTTTTGCCCTCGCGAAGGTTTTTGCAAATTGGGAACCTCCATTTGCAGGAACCTCCGCAAGAGCGAAGAAGAAAAAAAATGGAAAAGAAGAAGAGAGGAGAAAAAAATAGAAAAATAAGAAAAACAAAGAGAAAAGTAGTAGAAGAGGAAATCAGAAGGAAAAAAGAGAAAAAAAAATAAAAAAAAATGAAGAGAGGATAAGAAAAAAAATAAGAGAAAGATAATGAGAAGAAAAAGAATAATAATAACAAAAACAGAAGAACAAAAACAAAGGAGAAGAGGAAGTACTGGTGGTGGTGCAGCCAGCGGTGGTAGGGCATGGTGGTGTGTACGAAAGTTGTGGGGTGAGATGGTGCTACTATTGTGAAGATAGAAGATAAAGGAATGTGGTGGTGTCTTTGAGCATATCACAAAAAAATGGGATGATGACGTCCTTTAGTGGAAATGGTGATGTTATTTAACAATAGCCAATACAAATCCGTTGAAATATGAGGGGGAATGTTGGATTTGGAATAACTCTTGTTATATATACTTTTCACTCACAAATTCTTCAAAATCCACAACTTTAACAAATTCATCCACTACTTTTCTAATACCCCCTGATTTTTGAAAAAATGAATTGAATACCCCCTGATTTTGATGGATTTTAAAACAATCCTTTAAAATCAGTATTTGAATACCCCTAGATTTATATGTATAATTTTAAATCCTTAATTGAATACCTTTGAATTTTAATAGATTTTTAAAACCAATACAATCCATTAAAATTAACAATTGAATACCACCATGAATTTTAATAGATTTTAAATCCTTATATTTCATTTTACTTCTCCTAAAGAAAGGAATTATGAAATTAGAAACAATGAAAGAGATTTTAGAAACAAAAAAATGAAAAATGAATATGTTTGGTTGGTCATTTTCTTTATTACGCAGATTTTCGTTGTTTGATTGTCTATTTACTTATAGAAAATCGATTAATCAAAAGACTGTTTTCTACTACTCATGGAAATTCAGGTCCAATTGGGAAAATTCAAAAAAATGGTTTGAATTTCTAATTTTTATGTTTATTTTTCGTGAACATTGGTTAGAGTTGTGGTGCCCTCAAATACTGTGTGGTTTCCATCAATAAACACATCTCCAAACATCAATCTATCTTCTTCAACCTTGTTAGACGAAATTCTTGTAAAATTTTCCAATAGAAACTCTCTGTTTTACCATCTTCAATGGCTTTATCATCTTCATTCACTAACCCTTCTTGGGTTCTCTCTCAAAAGCCTCAACACCTACTTCTCCAACTACCACTCAAACACCCAAACTTACTCTGTTCTTCATCTCTCCAACACCATGAAGAGCTCATAACATCTTCCACTTACAACCCCACTAGTCCATTTGCAGTCTTAGCCACCCCCATCCATCAACTTCCCCCAAACTTCACCTCCAATGACCTCCTTAGCCTCCTTCGCCGCCAAAAGACCCCAAAATCAGCTCTCAACCTCTTCGAATGGGCTTCAAAGCAGCCAAATTTCCACCCCAATTTAGCCATTTTCAAGGAAGCTTTGCAGAACTATGGAAAGATTGGGTCTTTTGTTGAGATGAAGGGTATTATCAAGGAAATGAAGCGGCGCGGATTCGAAGTTAATCAAGGTATTTCTTGGATTTTTATTGAGAGTTATGCACATTCGGGTTTGTTTGATGAGGCTGTAGGTGTACTTAGTTATATGGAAGAAGAATTTGGATTGAAAGCAGACACATTTACTTATAACTTTTTGTTGAATGTTCTTGTTGATGGTAATAAGTTGATGTTAGTTGAGTCTGTTCATGCTAGTATGACTAATAGAGGGGTGAAACCCAATGTTTCGACCTTTAATATCTTGATTAAGGCCTTGTGTAAGGCTCATCAAGTTAGGCCTGCAGTTTCTTTGATGGAAGAGATGAGTGACTATGGATTGGTTCCAGATGAGACCACTTTTACAACCCTCATGCAGGGATTTAGCGAAGAAGGGAACATCGAAGGTGCGCTGAGAATCAAAGAGAGAATGGTTAAGTCTCTGGGTGTGTTAAATAATCGAACTGTGAATGTTTTGATCAGAGGGTTCTGCAAAGAAGGTAGAGTTGATGAGGCTTTGAGATATATCGAACAAATGGTCCTTGAGGGGTTTAGACCAGATAAATTCACCTTTAATATATTGTTGCACGGGCTTTGTGTGTCTGGGTATGCTAAACATGGTTTAGATATCATGGAAGTGATGCTTCAGGAAGGATTTCACCCCGATGTCTTAACTTATACTACAGTGATATCTGGATTGTGTAAATTGGGTGAGCTTGAAGATGCGATAGAGGTTCTGAATTTGATGGTAATGAGGGGTTGTCTTCCAAATACTATCACATATAACACTTTGATCAGAACGATGTGCAAGGAGAATTATGTTGAAGAAGCAACGGAACTTGCTCGTGGGCTTTCGGTGAGGGGACTCTTACCTGATGTATGCACATTCAATACTTTGATTCATGGTTTGATCCTTAGAGGTGATGATAGGATGGCAATGGATCTTTTCAGGGATATGAAGATTAATGGATGCTCACCGGATGTATTCACTTACAATATGTTTATTGACAATCTTTGTTCCAAAGGGAGACTCAAAGAGGCTTTTGACATGCTAAAAGAAATGGAGGCTGTTGGTTGTGCCCGTGATGTTGTAATATACAACACTCTGATTAGTGGGCTTTGCAAGAGGCGGAGAATTGAAGAAGCAGAAGAGATCTTTAATCAAATGGAAGAGCATGGGGTTTCAAGGAATGTGGCGACATATAATGCTCTAATTGATGGTCTATGTAAGAGTAAAAGGGTCGATGAAGGTGCTCAACTCATGGACCAGATGATGATGGAAGGACTAATTCCTGACAATTTCACTTACAATTCCTTGCTCACACACTATTGTAGAAATGGAGATATAAAGAAGGCTACAGATATTGTTCAAATCATGACTTCTAATGGGTGTGAACCAGATGTAGTCACTTATGGTACCCTCATTAATGGTCTGTGTAAGGCAGGTAGAGTCGAGATTGCTAATAAGCTCCTCCGGACAATTCAAGAGAAAGGGATGGTTCCAACCCCACCAGCCTATAACCCTATAATTCATGAACTTTTTAGACGACAGAGAACCAGAGAAGCCATGACGCTTTTTAGAGAGATGGAGAAGAAAGGTAACCCTCCAGATGCTAGCACGTACAGGACAGTACTTCGTGGTCTTTGTTCTGGTGGAGGGCCAGTTGGAGAAGCTGTTGATTTTTTGATTGAAATGACAGAGAAAGGATATCTACCGGAGTCCTCCACGTTCTCTATGCTCGCTGATGGTCTTTTTGCTTTATCCATGGAAGAGAAACTAATTAAGCTTGTTGATCTGGTCTTGAAGAAAGCGAAGTTCTCAGTCAGAGAGGTTTCCATGGTATTGGGGTTTCTGAAGACTCGTAAGTTCCAGGATGCTCTGGATGCCTTTGGCCATCTGTTGGATAGCCGAAACCCAAGAAGAAATTATCGGTGAACAATTGAAGATGCATACCTAGAAACTTCTGCTTAGCCATTTTGGCTTGGTTGAATGTGTGGAGTTCAAACTTTCATTTGTGCTTCTGGTTGTCTCCAGTTGGATCAAGTGATAGGAGACTACTATCCTTTGTATCAAACGGCCGGAAGCCTCTCCTTTTCCGTTGTTTGTCTTCCATGCTTGTCTGGTATGTGAAGCTTAACCTTAACCTTATGCGTTAATTCTTGATCACATTGAGAGCTTCTTCATGCTGATATCCAAATGAAACTAGAGTTTAATTCCCATTCAAGGAGGTTTTCAACTCCTTTGTAGCAAAAGGCCGGAAACCTCTCGTTTTTCTGTTGTTTGTCTTCCTTGCTTGTCTGGCGTGTGAAGCTTAAGCTTAACCTTCATGTATTAGTTATATCACACTGGCAGCTTCTTCGTGTTGATGTCTAAATGAAAGTAGAGTATAATTCTCAGTCAAAGTCAAATGAAGCTGCTGTTCTTTGCATATTGTTAATGGCTTCCTGATCCCAGATATAATTTTGGAGGCAGGAAATCCCGATAAAAAGATCAAATTCTTTAATAGTGTCAGGATCACACCATCACACATAAACTTTGGTTCTTTGTCCAGCATGTCTTGGGTGCATTATATATTAAGTTGGGAGCCGAAGACCAGCTGGGAACGAAAATTGAGTTCCCTATTTCCCCAGCTGTATATCAATTTAGATCGCTTCTGCTATCAAGATTGTTAGCTTTGGTCAGTCCACCGAAATAGCCTCTTTGTTTTTGTTTTGTATAAAACCAATGAATTTGATAAAAGATCATAAGGTTTAGGGTCTCAATGCTTGGGCTATGTGAATCCATATCCCACCACAATAGGTTGTCACATGACTCACATCGCCATTAATAGGATTGTGATGACCACTTCCGGTTTTGTGGGGCGTCATAACAAGTTCTAAAGCCATTATTTGCGTCCAAGGATTGTGATTTTGTGAAACAATGAGATTTCTGGTACCTTGATTTCAAGAAATAACCAACCAAAGATTAAATTCCATTCATTCTAGATAGTGTACGACATTTGTGTTTGGTGGAGAGTTATATCCTCTTGAACTAATTATCTAAGTATGTACCAGAAGTGGGATTCGTAAATTTGATGGATAGTGAATCAAGTTGATGTTCTGAAATCGCAGGTCTGTTTTCAGGTTTAATAATTTGGATTGAATCATGAGTATCATGGTGAAGTTGGTGTGTTTTGATGTAATGTAATGGAACTTTACAATAATTTTGATACGCTGAGAAGATTAACCTCAATCTCATGTATTGTCTTTTAACTCCTTACAGATTCATTAGCTGTAATTAGATGCTTCGGTCAAGTATGAGATGAACAAAGAATATAAGAGGCCGGGATTCTCGGATAGTGAGGTTTCCATGATGAACAAAGAAACTATTTGATCATTACCGATCATTATCTGAGCTTCTACTCGATAGTCTCCAGTTGGATCAAATGACAGGAGTTACCTCCTTTGTATCAAAAGTTCGGAAACCTGTTTTTCCAGTAGTTTCGTCTTCCTCTCTTATCTGGTATGCCAAGCTTATAGAAGTAAAATTCAGTCATGCATTCGTTAGATTTCTATGTATTCATTAACTATAGAGAGAGGCTGACAAAACGAATATGTATTAAAAATAAGAGTGATTCTACGTGACGAGGAAACCAGCGAGGAAAGGGAGGTGGCAGGGGGTGAACCGTTCACCCCCTCGAGATGCGCGCGCCAAAAAAGTGGGCACACATCCCGAGGGAGTGAACGGTTCACCCCCCGCCACCTCCCTTTCCTCGCTGGTTTCCTCGCCCACTTCCTCGACATTTAGAATTTCTGTAAAAATAAATAACTTCAAATCTGTAAATAATACGTATTTCAAAACTACAGAAACCTATTAAATCATATTTGAATTTTTGCATTTCAAATCTTAAAAAATATCAAAATTACTAGGAAACCAAGTTTTACAATCAGGATGATGCGGTGAATTTTCAAAGTATTTATATATATCTCGAGATTGTAAAAAACCTTTCTTATGATGCCACATAATCTCGATTGCATAACCTAATTACAAAACTTGATTCTCTGGCCACGCTAACAAAAAAATATAGAGAAATTCTAGCCAGCTTGGTTTGCTGGCCTGACTGGCTAAAATTACTCTTTTATCCCTCATCTTTAAAGTATTTGTGACTGTGATTTAAAGAAGAAAGGCAAAAAGTATAAAAAGGCCATTAGGCGGGCAGACCAAGCCGGCTAGACTTACTAAAAAAATGGGTTTGTCTAGACAGCGAGAGAAGGGGCGAGGAAATCAGCGAAGGAGGGGATGAACGACTTCACCCCCCTCCTTCACTGGTTTCCTCGCCATTTAGAATTTCCCCTAAAAAATATACATCCAAATGGGGAATTCTAACTGGCGGGGAAACCAGTGAGGAAACGCGCGAGGGGAGAGCGGATCCTCCATCCCCCTCGAGATGCGCTCCCCCCCCCCCTCGCGCGTTTCGTCGCTGGTTTCTTCGCCAGTTAGACAATCCCCATCCAAATAGACATTTACATTACGAATCCTCGTGAACTAACCACAACGAATAGTAATGAAACACATGTACCACTAAACTCAATTGCTTCAATAACTGCCATCACCCACCACCGTCGATTAGAAATCAACTTCAACAATCAACATTCATCCACGTCATCAATCCATGTGATTCTCCACTCTCCAATCCAAAGTCCATCTCCCCCTCTTTAAAACCAAACTCTCCAAACACAAACACAAAAGTACAACTCCTTCAGCCAATTAGTCCGTTACTTACCCTTCTATTCCGTTTCGTTTCCAATGGCACCCAAAGCAGCAGAGAAGAAACCCGCAGAAGAGAAGAAGGCAGAGAAGACCCCAGCAACAGCAGTAGCCGAGAAGAAACCCAAAGCCGGGAAAAAGCTCCCTGCTGCCAAGGAAGGAGGAGCAGCAGCAGGAGACAATAAGAAGAAGAAGAGATCAAAGAAGAATGTGGAAACATACAAGATTTACATCTTCAAGGTGTTGAAGCAAGTTCACCCAGACATAGGTATCTCAAGCAAGGCAATGGGTATCATGAACTCATTCATCAATGACATTTTTGAGAAACTTGCTCACGAAGCCTCCAAGCTTGCCAGGTATAACAAGAAACCCACTATTACCTCCCGGGAGATTCAGACTGCTGTCAGGTTGGTCTTGCCCGGGGAGTTGGCCAAACACGCCGTGTCTGAGGGGACTAAAGCTGTCACTAAGTTTACCTCTAGTTAGAATGGGGTAGTAGTTGTGGTTCTTAAAGATATAGTTGTAATTTGCTATGTAATCAGGTTTTTGCAATCATGTTTAAGGAGGTGATGCGGTGTGATCTTGAATAGAACGATGAAATCTCCGAGTATTAATTCATCTAATGAAGTCCCATCATCTTAATTATGTGTTATTAGCCTCACTGTTGAATCAAATGTGATTCATTATTTCTTTGTTTTGGCTAATTGGCTGTAACATTATTTATTCATACTTCAGCTCTTTACATTATAACAAGAGCAAGTCTAGTCGGTCTTGTTTGATATAGAAGAACCAAACAAACCCTTAGATGCTTTGAATTTCATGTGATGTTCAGGTTTCTCGGGATCCAATATCCTGGCCCAAGTCCAACTTGAATAATGGTAAAGGCTGGAAGGGATTAACCCATGGGCTACCCAATTTCATATTTCTATAGTCATGGGGCAAACGTTTCGGTTTGGGTTTGGGTTACCCAAGTTGCACCCCTAAACATTTCGCATCTTAGGTGGTTCTTCGGAAAAAATAAAATAAAAAAAATATTTACATTTTTTTCCTTCTCAAACTAATTTCACTAGAAACTATCTAGTAGTTACAGGTCTCATATTTTCACTGAGATCAACAATGCTAGCTAGTCATATTTTCTTTTATAGATAGTGTTTGTGGTTGTGTTTTAAAGAAAAGTGTAAAAATGACAAAAAATGATCAAAAAATATCGACAAACATGACTATCTAGACTTACTAATTTGAGACTACTTACATTATTATGCATAGAATCAAAATGAAAACATTCAAATAATTATTGTATACAAATTTTATAGACTAATATAAAATAAAACGGTGATTCTAAATGACAAGGAAACGGACGAGGGAGGGGGGTGTGACCCTCCATCCCCTCAAAATGCGCGCCTATATGAATCTCGAGGGGGATGGGGGGTCAAACTCCCCTCCTTCGACCGTTTCCTCACCGCCTAGCATCACTCAAAATAAAATAAAATAAAATGAGAAACGTAACTTATAATCAATCAAGCAAAGGAACATGTGAATCACGCAAAATAAATAAATGTGGAAACGCCTACAAGTGGATATTTGTCAATTACTTGAGTGGAGTTTAAAATATAGAACCAATTTGGTTTATTTTTCATACACTCTTACCAATTCGATTTTTTTATCATATACCCTACGAACTTGATAGGTGCCTTCTAATTGCTCGAGTAATTATGCTAAAACCATTGATATCTTTTGCACTCGATTTCTCACCATATTATTAGTAAAGTGTTTGTATGTCATTGATTGTTGCTATTTTACAAAGTAATTAGTTTTTCGCTCCTTGTCACTTATGAAGAGAATTTGTTGATTCTTTCGAAATGTTCAACATCATTAACAAATGTTACACATATTGCATAACAAAGTCTTACATATGTGTTATAGTCTCCATCAACAAGCATTCAACATTTCGTAGGCATATGAAAATTTTTTATAAAACAATTTAGTAAATAGACATAGAAATTGAAACTGTTTCGTGAATTTGACTCGGAGGCTCCAGGCTTGGATTTCCATAAATGATAGAAAAACAATTTTATAAAGAATTAATTTTCGGTCAATAAATAGAAAACCAAACAACAAAACCCAGTAAAATGGCTAACCAAACCAATCCTAACTTTCAATTTGCATATAAAAGTCTCTAACAAGATTCCACCTTTCTTCTTCTTCTTGTTTTCCCTCTGCTGTCTCTTCTTCTACTTCAAGATTCCACCTTTTCGATCTCTTCAATGAATTAAACCGTCTAATCCACTAAACAAATCAGCCCCCAAAAAACAAATCTTGAATTTCCAACTCTTTCCCCTGTCTTCTACCTCCCAAGATTCAGCCGGCGCGCAATTCGCCCAATTTGATTTTTTTCTCTAATGGGGAGTCTCATTTTAGTGTTTATTTAAGAACCCATTCTTCCAATTTTCAAATTGATTGAAGAAAGGAAGAAAATTGGAAGCCATGGATGATGATCAAGTGCCTCTGGTTCGCGAGGATTCGCCAGTAGAAGTTCCTAAGAATCACAGTAGAGATGTTCACATTTTGAGTTGCGCGTTTTTGTTGGTCTTTCTTGCTTATGGAGCTGCTCAGAATCTGCAGAGTACAGTCAATACAGTGAGATTTTTTCTTTAATTTTAGTTGGAATGTGAATTGGGTGTTTTTTGTGTAATTTGAAAGTTTTGAACTTGGATTGAATTTTTTGTTTGCAGGAGGGAAATCTAGGTACGACGTCGCTGGGGATATTGTATGTTTCATTTACAGTGTTCTCTTTGGTGGCGTCGTCCGTGGTTCGGTGGCTAGGATCAAAGAATGCTTTGATACTTGGTACTAGTGGGTATTGGTTGTTCATAGCTGCTAATTTGGTACCTTCATGGTAATGCTTGTGCACTATTTTTATTTTTGTGTTGAATTTGAATGACTTATTTTTGGCATTTGGAAAAGCTTAAACTATAATATGAATGAAAGGCATATGAATTTAGAGTAGACATCTGGAAATCTTAACCTTAAATGGTGATTATAGAAAGTAAGCGAAAGACATTTCACTTAGTACGAGTGAGTTTTATTCAATTTGAAGTAGCTACTAAAACTTATGTTGTATGTAAGGCACTCAATTGATAGGAGCTTATGTTTAATCTTTCCCAATGGGACCTTAGCGTTGCTTGTGTGTTGCCATCTATTGCTAGAAATAATATATTTTCCCTTGTGGCAGTTAAGTTTGTATTACTAGGGCCAGATTATCACACGAAGGATATTCATAGACTTAGATTTAATGGGCATTATGGTGACTATGACCATAGGTAAAAAGTCAGGGAGTCTCAATTGAAATGCGACCAATGATAACAAGAACAGCGAAGAGCCTAGCTCTATAAACACAAGCTATCCATCTAATGTCTGAAGTTTATAGGCAACATGTTGCCAATCGGTCCTCCCAACGACCTTGTTAATGACATTTGAGATCAAGCAGGCTTTCAGATTAATGTGATAAATGATTATTAAAGAGCCTGCTTAACACTTCTGCTTCAGTTGAGACTCTTACATTGTCTTCTTAAGTTCATCTGCCTCTAAATTCTTGTTGCCTGGCATGTACAAGTGATAGTTAAACTCTACTAGCATGCTTAAAGGGCCACCAAGTTATATCCCTTCTTTATAACAAGGCTATTCGTGTTGAACATTGTTCAATATTGGATCTGAAGCATGCCAACACGCTTGAACGGAATTTGCTAGTAAAGTACAATCGACCAAACTATCACAATAGTGTTCATTTTTAGGTGTTTTTTTTACCCATGGAATAAACAGTGCAACCAAACATAACCTAAAAGTAAAAGGCTGAATGCTCAATTTTAAGATCCGTCTGAAGAAAAGAAATAACCTTAGCTATTCAGCTACTTGTATGGAATGATTTTGTTTCAGTCAAGCTTTTTCCTTGCATCTTAGAATTTTGAACACGGAATAGGTGCAAGACCTATGTCCTGCTCATTTTTTTCTTTCATAATCTGTAGCAATATATGCTTTTCTTGTAGGTATACCATGGTACCTGCTGCTTTATATCTTGGATTTGCTGCTTCAGTAATCTGGGTTGGTCAGGTAAGACAACATGGTTAGAGTTTGACTAACAAAATGGTCAGACTTCTCTCAAAAACTTGATGTAATTGAAGAAACGAATTCTTGTAAACTTGTCTCCTTCCACAGGGAACATATATCACTTCTACTGCACGAAGCCATGCAAAAGATCTCCAGTTGCATGAAGGAACTGTCATTGGTAGTTTCAATGGAGAATTTTGGGGAACCTTTGCCAGTCATCAGGTGCATGTTTTAACCTAGTTCAAAGATTCACTTTTTTTTTTCCACAGATTCTTACAGGTTTTCATTTTTGCAGGTCGTTGGGAATATAATCTCGCTCATCCTTTTAAAAGATGGAAAGGTTTGATAAAGTTCTATGTTCTCATTTCTTTTTCAAGCTTTTTTATTGCAATTTATCCACTCTCTAGTTACTTCTATCTTCCTCGTAGATAAATTGGTTATCTAAATGCCTGGATATTTTGCTGATTGCATGGAGACAGAACATATAATGATTAATGTAAACAGAGATTAAGAGAATACTCTCTTTCGTATATTATATTGAGAATATAGCATGTATTTATATACAAACTATTGAGGTTATTCTAGGAAACTATATCAATTTAGGATCTCTACAATTAACCTAATTGACAGCTATATACACACACTGTAACACTCCCCCTCAAGCTGGAGCATAAATGTTAATCATGCCCAGCTTGTTACAAAGATAGGCAACCCGAACCCCATGTAAGGCTTTCGTGAAGATGTCCCCAAGTAGTTCGCCAGTTTTCACATATCCGGTAGAAATCAAGCCTTGTTGAATTTTCTCACGAATAAAATGACAATCAATCTCAATGTGCTTAGTCCGTTCATGAAACACAGGATTAGAAGCAATATGAAGAGCAGCTTGGTTATCACACCACAATTTCGCTGGTACTGTAGCTTTAAGTCCTACTTCAGTCAAGAGCTGATATATCCACATTATCTCACACACAGACTGGGCCATAGCCCTATATTCAGACTCTGCACTGGATCGTGATGACGAAGGAGCAGGTGCAGGACAAGAATCAAGAGGTTGACGCCTGGAGTAAACCTGAATAATAGGAGGCTTCACTGGAGCTGGGTCCAAGACAGGAGCTGGTGCGGAGACAGGTGCTGAGGATGTGATAGAATAGACCAACAAATCATCATCCTCTCCCTGGCGAGTGGGAATGGGCGGAGACGGAAAATAAGGTGTGTCTTCCAGGAAGGTAACATCAATTGAGACCAAATATTTGTTAAGATTGGGACAATAACACCGATAACCTTTCTGAAGACGAGAATAACCGAGGAAAACACATTTCAAAG
This sequence comes from Berberis vulgaris, assembly GCA_963556465.1. NCBI lineage: Eukaryota > Viridiplantae > Streptophyta > Magnoliopsida > Ranunculales > Berberidaceae > Berberis > Berberis vulgaris. The sequence goes on from OY747133.1 coordinate 1,113,668, forward strand.
ACTTGGGATCTAGTTTAGTGACATGTGGACGAACATCCCGAACAAAACAAGTGCTACCAAATATCTTCGGGTCAACAGGAAATAATGACTTATCGGGAAAAAGGATTTTGTAAGGTATCTCACCATGAAGAACAGAGGATGGCATGCGATTAATGAGAAAACATGCTGTAGACACTGCATCGGCCCAAAAAGGTTTAGGAACATGCATTTGAAATAAGAGAGCTCGTGCTGTTTCAAGAAGATGTCTGTTTTTACGTTCTGCCACACCATTTTGGGATGGTGTATCAACACACGAAGTTTCATGAAGTATGCCATTCTGAGTCATATAAGACTGAAATAAAGCTTGTGTATATTCTTTAGCGTTATCACTTCGCAAGGTTTGAATGGAAACATTAAATTGAGTTTTAACTTCAGCACAAAAGGCACAAAACAGAGAAAACAACTCAGATCGTTTTTTCATCAAATATAACCAAGTAACTCGAGAATAATCATCCACAAATGTAACAAAATACCGAAATCCAGTTTTAGACAAAATAGGACAAGGACCCCAAACATCAGAATGAACTAATTCAAAAGGAACACTAGCACGTTTATTGACTCGAGGACTCGAACTAAGACGATGATGTTTGGCAAACTGACATGACTCACAATTTAGTGAAGACACCTTATTATATTGAGGACAAAGCTTTTTGAGGAGAGGGAGAGACGGATGACCCAACCTACAATGAGCCTCGAAAGGAGACGTGACACTGGAGCAAGCAATAGAACTCGGAACCGATGTATCAAGAATGTAGAGGCCTCCAGACTCATGTCCTTTACCAATAATCTTCTTCGTCATAAGATCCTGAAATAAACAATGATCAGGGTAAAATGAGACACAACAGTTAAGATGACGAGTAAGCTGGCTTACAGAGAGCAAATTAAAGGATAAATTAGGTAAATGTAAGACAGAGGACAGAGATAGCGATGGGGTAGGAGTGATGGTGCCAGACCCGCGAACACAAGATGGTGACCCATCGGCTAAAGTGACGGTAGAGGTAAAAGCATTGGATTGAAAAGAAGAAAATATACTAGAATTACCTGTCATATGATCTGTGGCACCAGAATCAATGACCCACTTGGAGGATGATGAAAGAAGACAAACATCGGGTTTACCTGAATCGACAATAGCTATGACAGAAGGAGAGGAAGACTTGAGTGATTCCTGATACTTTGAGAACTTGGCAAATTCATCAGCAGAGATAAGGACTGATTTGTCAGAGGCATCAGAAGTGATCGCAACATGAGCGGAGTTTTTGTGCCGATTTTTAAACTGTAGCTTGCGACAGTCAAACTTGGTATGGCCCGGCTTCTTACAATAGTTGCAAATAATACTTTCAGAATCCGGCGCGCGAGTTTCAAACCCTTGTGAGCTGCCTCCTTTGTGTCCACTGTGATTAGACGGTCTCCCAGGCGCATAGCTGTTATTTCGACTTATCAAAGCACCACTAAGCGGAACAGTGGGAGTACTCTCGGTGCGGAGAACACGACTAAAGACATCTTGTAAAGAGGAGATATCAGACCCAGAAAGAATTTGTGCCTTAGCAGAATCAAATTCAGGAGAAAGCCCTGCTAGAAAACTCATGATAGCCATTTGCTCCCGTTGGCGTTGTTGAACCTTCACATCAGGGCTAACTGGCAGCAACATATTAAGCTCCTCATACGTTTTCTTAAATGCCATAAAGTAGTTGATAAGAGACTGATCTTGTTTTTCCACACGGTAGAATGCTTGGCAAACCTCATACATGCGAGAGATATTCCCTTTCCCAGAGTACAAAAATTCCAAATAATCCATTAGTTCTTTAACAAATTCACAATGATTGATCAAGCCAATTACCTCACTATCAATAGAATTCCGAATCTGAAGGAACAAGCGAGCATCTTCCCTAAGCCAGGTCTGCCGTGAATCCTCAGGAGGATCATTAGTCAAATGGTCATCTTTGTCAATACTTCGTAAATAAAGACGAACAGTCTTACTCCAGTCGTGATAATTCGAACCATTTAGCTTATGGTCCGTAATTTTAGACATCACAGGAATCAGATCAGATACAACTACTGACTTCGTCTCAGCCATAACAGGTCAAATAAGTCAATCCTCGGAATTAAAACCTCCAAAATCAAATGTGACAAATTGGGAAATCTCTCCCAAAGCAAGAGAAATTAAAAAACGGAGGTTTGAAAGGCAGACAAGCACGTTAAAGAACCTGGAAGGAGGGTCGATCAGCAGATGGAGCAACCTGGGGGTTCGAACGGCGGCTGGAAGAGCAGCTTCGACCGACTGGAAGAGGCGACTGGAGAGAAACTTCGACTGGAAGCAGCGACTGGAAGCGTCGACTGGAGGCAGCCAGCGACTGGAAGCGTCGACTGGAAGCAGCGACTGGAAGGGACGATCGACGGGAGGAGTCGACTGGAGGAGTCGACTGAAGGAGACGATCGACTGGAGGAGTCGACTGAAGGAGTCGACTGGAGGAGTCGACTGAGGGAGTCGATTGAAGGAGACGATCGACCGGAGGAGTCGACTGAAGGAGACGTCGAATGGAGGCTGGATCTGTTGGTGCCTGGAGGAGTCGAACGGCGTCTGTTGGTGCTGAAGGAGTCGATCTGGCGGCCTGGGAGTTCTGACGGCGGTGAGAACCAAACTTCGAACTTCGAAGAGTATGCCCTAACTTCAAATTTCGAATTTTTTTTTTTTTTTTTTTTTTTTTAATCTCAAGCCCTAAGTAGCTCTGATACCATGTAAACAGAGATTAAGAGAATACTCTCTTTCGTATATTATATTGAGAATATAGCATGTATTTATATACAAACTATTGAGGTTATTCTAGGAAACTATATCAATTTAGGATCTCTACAATTAACCTAATTGACAGCTATATACACACACTGTAACAATTAAAAATAGACTGAGAACTGTTTTATATTTCAGGGGTATGTAGCCATTACACTTAGGATTGAGCATTATGTGTGCAATGCTAATAATATCCAAACTGAATGCTATTGAAATTTCATGCCTTAGTTTTGAAATTCCTGCTGATGTTCAATATTCTTGGACCTCACTGCAGGGAGGGACTACCAGTGGCACAACCTTATTATTTGTGGTTTTCCTTGGGAGCATGACTTTAGGTACCATTCTAATGTGCTTCTTAAGTAAAAGGGATGGTAAAGAAGAAGAACAAGAAAAACCTTCTGGCAATTTCTATTCTTCTTTAGTGTATCTTTCAAAGTTGGTTATTGCTCCTCTGTTCGACAAACGGTTGCTGTTGATCATTCCTCTTATCATCTATTCAGGCTTGCAACAGGCATTTGTGTGGTAAATACCTCAAACAGTACTGCATGATTGATGTCATTCTTGATACTATCAATCACTTAGTCATTTCACTGTTGATTTCCCCTTCTTTTTTTCTTTCGTTCTTCTTAACTTAATGTTGCATCTGTCTACGTCAGGGCTGAATTCACCAAGTATATTGTACAACCAGCACTTGGCGTATCAGGTGTCGGTGGTTCAATGGCAGTATATGGAGCTTTTGATGCATTGGTAAGAATAGCAATAGAGAAGATATGTATTATGATGGGAAATTGTTTGCATTCTGTATTTTTAAAAGCTTCCAAAAGTTCAAATGCCATACAATGTTAAACAACTGAACATAAATATATATATATATATATATGGGTAGATGGGTGACACAGCTTACATGTTCAACCCCAATTTTGTCCGTCCAATTTAAAAGTAGATGAATAGTGCCTACCTTTTTCACCATTGTAGTATTCTTGATATTCGGAATTTCAGGTAATGTACCAACGTGATAGATGAGTGGTGTGTATTGTTGGTAGAGAAAATCAACTTGTTACCTTACACATTTTGAAAGTATGCCATGCAACAGTGGCTCAGTGCCACCTAGGATACTTTATGTACACAAAACTGGCTAGATTTAATGACCTTGAGCATTTACTTGATCAGCTCCTAGGATATTCCTCATGTTTTAGGATGTTGGAAACTCAAAATGTACACCTAGTTAGAGTTTTGGTTAGAGAGAATCGAACGAAACAGGAATTGTGTCATACTGTGGCTCGGATGGTTGAATTGTAATAGCTTTACAGATGCGTCAAAACGGAATTTCATAGGTGTTACATGGTGAACTCTCTTAACGTCACTGCCATCCCCCAAGAGACTTTATCTTGATGGTCTTGTAAACTTGATTAAATACTGACCCAAGCCATTTTCTATATGAGAAAAGCCTTCACTGTTCATGTATACCCTTGTTATACCAATGGAGAATAGACGAACTACCTACTCATTCCTTCCCCCTTGAGCATTACATTCTACTTGTTAAAACTTGGAGTGAGTTAGACTGTGCTTTCTTACAAAAATCTGGAGTGCATTAGACTTTGTAGCATTGACATCACGAAACATAATTATATACAGCAAAGCCCTCCTATTATGGGGACTGCAGTTACATGATTGGAAAGAGTCGCATTGGTCTATCATTTATCATGTATCTTATGTTGCTCTTAGTTCATTGGAGTGGTTTACATTACTTGCTTTCAGCTTGTTAGAATATAATCAAGTGATCTTTCTACAGTTTTACCAAAACGAGCAATTAGACAAACACTTCCATAATTCCTGTCTTTTCGGTATCATATTTGTCTTGTTTTTCCCAACTCATTGTTGGAAATTCATGTGACTCAGTGTTCTTTGGCTGCTGGGCGATTAACTTCGGGTCTCTCTTCAGTAACCCTGATTGTTTGTGGTGGAAGTTTTATCCAGGCCATTGTACTGTTATGGATTTTGCTGAAATACAGGTAAACTTCCTGGAAATTTCACTCGATAAATCTTACTGAAGTATGACTTATGAGTTAATATGCTGATCTGAAACTAATTTCTCCAGTATCTTTTGTTGTATTGCAATGCAGCTTAACTAGTGGAGTGCTTGGCACTATATACCCACTTCTCATGGCAGCCATGTTGGGCATTGGTGATGGCGTATTCAATACACAACTAAATGCTTTAGTGGGAATGCTTTTCAGACATGACACGGTAATAATCTAATTCAAAGCTGTCAATTCCAGTATCTGTGTTACTTTTAAAATCATGAGCTAGCTTACTTTTGCTCTTTTGGACCATCTCCAGTGGAAATGGATAGGAGGCCTAGATGGATAAAGTTTTCATATCCATTTTGGTCACTCAACCGTATGGATTAAGTCTATCCATCTCCTATCATCTTGCAAAATGGATAAATCTATCCATGGGTAGCAAGAAACGCGTGGCTTGTGAAAAGCCGTCCTGGTCACATTTATTAAAAGCCCATGTGGCTTTTGAAAAGCCGTCCAACTTTTGACAAGACGTCCGACTTGAAAACTATCCATTTTTTGCTCAATGGCGTTGGGTCATTTTCCATGGATAGGAATATAGGGATGGATAAGTCTAATCCATATCCATCCTTACCATTGGAGATGGTGTTAGTTCTTTGGCAGATCTATTAACTTGAGTATTTTGTTGTATTTTTTTCTTTTTCATGTTTGGGCTTCTGAGGGTCATGATTCGCTTTTTGAGTTTAGTCAGTTAGGAAACAATGAGCTTTATTTGAGTCTTAACTAGTGAGCTATGATTTCACTTGCTCAACTAGAATGTTGACCTTTTAGGAGTTGCAAGTTAAAGCTTGTGTTGCAACTCTGTAGAAAGAGTTTCATCATTTTTCTTTAATTGTAACTTGCAAGTTGGAACACCTTGAAATCTTTGTCCTTTGAGTGAATCTATCTGCTTGCAAACACGCCTTAATGTTAATATTGACACACCATGAGATTTTTTATCACTAGAGGCAAGCTGTCATTGAATTTTCTCTTTCTGGAGCAGGAAGGAGCATTTGCGCAGCTGAAGGTATGGCAGAGTGGATCAATTGCAGTTGTGTTCTTTCTAAGTCCACACATCACAATGAATGCAATGTTGCTGGTGATGCTCATCGCCCTTTTCATCGCAATTGCTGGGGTTTTGTTTCTAGCGTTGCACGTAGAAAGAGCTTTCTCTTCAACAGCCTCCTGATATAGCAATGAAATTGGCAAGTTACCTGCATTGTAACAATAACATCTGTATCTGTGTGGCTGGTGTTAGGATCCCACACTGTTCAAATCTGTAATTTGAATATGCCAATTTGGTGCATATGATGATCAGTGTTTTACCAAATGAAGCCCCATGCGCATATTTGTCTTTGTGCGTGTTTGTGTTTAGTTATCCATGTTCTAAGATTAGAAAAAGCACTCCCCGATCAACAGCATTCACCCGAACATGGTGCTATGCTGAATGCGTGGATCATGTGTCACTGCAGTACATGCATTGCATTACCTTGCTGGAAAATATATGGATGGTTTGGGAGCAATTGCCGTGTAGACCGTACATTGGTCTACAACTCGTAGGCATGCAGCTAACTTTGAGTTGCCCTTTTGCCATTACAGCTGCTGTTTCTTTAGTGTTTGTGTTCGGGCAAATAAACTGATATACATAGACCAGTTAGTGTGTCCGAAATACATAGTTCCTTTGTTGATTAATAAAGTTGTCTTGGCCGTCATGATGTGTGGCATGCGCTGCACACCAAATTGACCTCCTATACTATATTTTTCAGTGGATCACCTTTGTGTGTTTTGGGGTTTGGGTTTTAGGTTACCAGTCCCTCGTGTACTATAGTAATGTTTTAGGTTGCAAGTCAATCAGTGACCTTTGTGCGTATCTGGTGAAGTTTTGGATTGCAAGTCTCTCCTTTGTGTATTTTTGTGGTGATTTAGGTTGCGAGTCGCTTCGATCACCAAACCATGATTATGAAGCAACTGCTCAGTGTGCCATTTCAGTCAACTAAAAAAAAATCTTAATTTGGTTAGTTATGTGTTGCTCTCCATCCCCCACTTCAGTACTTCACCAACTCAACTCAACAAAAACACTTTTTGAGTTGTTTAGATGAAGTTTTCAGTCTTATAAACACAATGCAGAAGACCATTTTACAAATTCAAACCCAAATGACCATCTCCTCATTCCTCCGCAGCATCACCAGTCACCACCCTTTACTTCTTTACACATCAACATGGACTATACTATTAACCTTAACTGTAGCAATTACATCTTTCTCTCCTGAAATTGCCTTTGTATCAGCCATTTCTCCATCTTCTTCTTTCTCTCAAGCATGTAGAGGGTACCATTTGACTCTTAGGATTCTCAACTCTTCAGAAACTCTACCATGGATTCCTTTGTTCCACCCATCTTCGCTGCTCTTTACTGTCGCCGGTTCAGCTTTTGTGGTCCAGTCCATGAGCTTGTGGAAAGAGGACTAAACCAGTTTTCGCGTGGTTTCAGTCACTCATCTCCTCGTATCGCCATGGCAATTCATAGCAAGAATGATTATGTTCTGAGATATGGTGCTAACTTGCGCAAGAAGAGCATAAATCGACTTCTTTGTTTGGCCCTACACTTCAGCATTGCAACCTTGAAGATTCAAAGTAGCCACAGTACGTCAGATTTACATTTAGCTGAACAAAGTCATTGTCAAGACAATTCTTCTCAACTTGCGATTTTTACTTGGCTGCAGGTTCTCACTGAGCTAAACAAAATCATCGTCAAGAATTACTCTTACCTAAAATCCTGCAACTCATGCCACCAAACAACCTCATTTATCTATTTGCGCACAAGTAACACACAGGCCCAATTGTGCAATGACATAATATTATGAACACTCGCAACCAAAAATAAATATAATACCCACAACCTGAAAGAAATGAAACATATGAAATTCTGCAGAGAATAAAACCTATATTACAACGAGTGGCATTTCGGATAATGGATTAAATTGTAAAACATGCACATCATCCGTTTGGCGCAATGAGCAATCCAATCCAGGATGAAAGTACTCCTTAACCATAACAAACTCATTCATAAGCCAACCAAAACCAGAAAAGGTACATCTCATATGCTCTACTAAACTTATCGACTAATAAGAAAACAGCAAAACCTATAATATCATCGCAATAATTTGCAATTGTGAAAGCAAAGGAAGAAACAAAAGGCCTTGAAGATTTCAAAAGACCTAGGATTCATTCATCAAAGATAGTCAAGTCTACACATCCAAAATGCAAAGGAATAAATGTACTTCAGGTCAATGTTATGACCAGTGAGTAACTCCTTATTGGAATTAAAAGATAGGAAAACTTAAACAATCACCTCCCTCCCATTAAATCCAGTCTATAAAGATTTCCAAATCCAAAATGCCAATGTTGTTGCTACATTTAAAAAAGAAACGGAGAGCTCTTTCATTCCTTCTTCCCGATCCCGTGAGACATGTTATATATTCCTCGGAGCTGGACAAAAGAAAGCATTTTAAGAATGGAACTTTTAAGTAATGAGAAATTTAAAAATTTCCTTCCGCAAAAATAAATTAACTCACAATCATGGCTCCACAAGTAGTTGCCAAAGCAATGGGGATAGCAACTGAAGTAAGTTTATCAAACCGCCCTTTTACATATGTGTGCTTGTGAATGCTCTGAAATAGTTTTTGCTTCTCCAAAAGCTTCTCTCTGGGCCTAAAGGGTAGTTCTTCTGCTGCTGTCATCCTGCAGAGTTGGAAAAAAACAAATTTAAACAAACAAATATAGGCAATAAAAACAGAAAAATGCACTCTTGAATTCAAAGCCTCTTCATTAGTCAGTTGACCGAGAAAAGGTTTTACTGAAACTGCATATCTCAACATTACATCACCAATAATGCATTTCTATCTTGCCTAAAATGAACCTAACGCAGAAACTGCAATTTGAAAATAAAGTTCTGCTTTCAAGTAGAAAGAGATATCACAAAAAATCATCCTTGAAGATGAAAGAATAAGTATGAAAAACACGCAACCATGCAAATCACTTGTGCCACTGCACCAATTATAGATGAAATGAATGCCTCTTGTGAGAGTCTCAGAAAATGATGCCAAGACCTCTTGATGTACGCAAACATTTCTAGCAACCATACACAGCTTATTAATGGGGAAAAATGATCTGTAAAACACGGATATACTCATTAATTACAATTTAAAGCACCCATGCCAACTGCTGTGTGAGACTTCAGCTCAACAAAATAATCAATGGTGATGCCCTCATATTTAACCATGGATTGAGCATAGAGTTACAAAGTTTTGGTCAACTCAATTGCATCTGTGTGAGTGCATATTTATTGAATCATACACAACCGCGTGTGTATCCCTCCACAACCCATCGAGCTAGTCATACACGTCTAAGGTACTTGACCTAACTGAGCACATACGGTATTGTTATCATGGCATTAGAAATGGCCCCTGTCATTTGACCTACGACTCTAGCAGGCTCCGCTTGGCCGACAGACGACTGTCAATCTCCCAAACAGTCACAAAGTCCCAAGTTCCTTAACAAAAGTCCATGCAGTAATTCCTTGTCGTAAGCAGTATATAGCGAGTCCTGGTCGTTAGCAGCATACAGCGAGTAAACTGATCCTCTATTTGGAGCAATTTAAATTACAGAACAAACCTAATTCAGGTTACACTTGGTCTTTAAAAAATTTGGATGCTCAATTTTGAATTATGGGACAGTTAACGCTTCAAATAACAGATACAAAATCCTTGATACAAACTTCATCGTCCTCACTGCTTAGGTCATCTCTTCATCAATACATCATTTTCCTATTCTTTTATCACTAAACTAAACTAGTAGTAGAGCACCACATCAAATTAAATAAATCAATCATCAATTTTACAAAAAACTATTTGTAGTAACTTTACACCCAAGATCAAAAAAATGAATAAACGCAAATTATCTCCGTTATATTATGCTATGTATCATAAAAAAATTCAAAATTTTTACTAAGGGTATCCAATACATGTCTATTTCATCCAACAAATACAATATAATTAAGTCTAATACACACTGATATGCATTTTTCTATATGCTATTTGTAATAGCTCTTAACGCAACATTCCCATTTTCAATAAACTGAAAATACACATCACGTAAATTTGAAACCTTAAACTTTTTTCACCAATTCACCTCATTTCCGGCTTTTTAGCCAGAAATATATCCATTTTAGCTATGAATCAATTAACAAATCAACGTCTCCTATTGCAATTTCCTCAATATATCAAACATGGGATTAACCCAAAAGGGTAATCTAATCACGCAGTTCATTAAACCAATAGCAACACCAGGTGCTCAAATGACCAAAATGTTCCCTAAATAAACATCACTAAGACCAAACAACAACAACAACAGTAACAATAAAACCCTTAAATTCACACAAAATGAAATAAAATTCCTTAGATCAAGAACGATTAACAGCACAATAGGAAATTTTCTTCACATACAATCATGATTAAAACCCTAATAACTAAAATCAAGCAGTAATAAAGCGATTCTGGATCATATTTGATGGGGAAAACAACAGTACAGAATGAAAGATGAGCTTATCTAATGGTGGAAGATCTAAAGATCGTACCTTGATTGATCGTAACTGAGATTGGCTTCGAAGATGTGAGAGATGAGATGCCGCAGAGGAGACTTGCGCGAGGGCTTGACTATAAAAACAGGCTGTTGTTGTTATCCACACCCTGTACTTTTTCGAGTCTTCGACTAAAAGCTACCACCAAAGGAGGGCACCCACGGGAAAGTTCTAAACAAAATTACTAAAATGCCACAATAGGATAGTGGGTCAAATGTAACATTGACCAAGAATTTAGTCAAACCTCGTACCGGAATCCAGAATTTCGAATTCTGACAGACCCCTTAAACTAAAGTGTCATTCTTTTTTCCAATTCCCAGCTCATTCCAGTTGAGAACAACAAAAAAAAATAACCGATAGAGTGAGAAGAATAGGGACGTTTTCAGATCCCTCTTTTCTCACTCTCTATTCGATCGAATCGATCTGATTCAATTTGACTCAGATCGATTCGATTGAACCGTATCGATCTGATTCGGACTCATCCAATTCGAATCAGATCGAGCCACCATGGCAGCTTCGCGACGTCTTCGTGACCTCCAATCGCAAGTAGGCAACAAGACCTGCGTCGATTGTAATCAAAAGAACCCTCAGTGGGCGTCGGTGTCGTACGGGATCTTCATGTGTCTCGAGTGCTCTGGAAAGCACAGAGGTCTGGGTGTTCACATAAGCTTCGTGAGATCCGTGACGATGGATTCTTGGTCGGAGATACAACTAAAGAAGATGGAGGCAGGAGGGAACGAGAAGATGAATTTGTTCTTTTCGCAGTATGGGATTGCGAAGGAGACTGATATAATTACAAAGTATCATACTAATGCCGCTAGTGTTTATCGGGATCGAATTCAGACACTTGCGGAGGGTAGGGTATGGAGGGATCCACCTGTGGTGAAGGAGACCGTGGCTGGTGCTGGTGGAGCAAGGAATCCGCAGTTGCGTAATGGTGGTGGTGGTGGTGGAAGAGGGTGGGATAGTTGGGATAATGACGATGGGTTTAGCTCGGATTCTCATGATAATATGAGACGTAATGGGAATTTTGGTGGTGGTGGTGGGGTGCCAGAGAGATCGAAATCTACTCAAGATATGTATACTAGATCGCAATTGGAGGTGTCTGCGGCGAATAAGGAGAGCTTTTTTGCCAAGAGGATGATGGAGAATGAGTCAAAACCAGAGGGGTTGCCACCTTCCCAAGGTGGGAAGTATGTGGGGTTTGGATCAACTCCTGCGCCCACAGCTCAAAGGATTAATTCGCAGGGAAATCCGATTAATGACACTGTTTCTCTGGTGTCTCAGGTGAGATTTTGGATTGAATTGCAAGTTTTGTGTTTTGTTTTGGATTGGATTGAATGGCCATATGTTGAAATAATGAACTATATAAATGCACATGTCGAAATGAACCCGGAGTGCTGTAGAATACTAGTAAGAATCATATATTTGATTGCTGATAGTTAACAAATCGCCAATGCTATTAGTTCTCACCTTGCATCCTCCATTTCAGTTATGTTGTAAAATTTGTCATGCGAAAGTGAAACCGTAATTGTTGTTATCTTTAGTAAATCAATTCAACTTCACAAGTCGCTGACTTTGGATGTATTTCTTACTTCGCATTCTCTTTTCCTTATTGGATTGTACTAATTTCTGACTACTTATCTACATGTTTCTCTTGCTGATTGTTTTGTTTCATTGATAAGGAAATAATTTCGTAATGAAAACTAAGCAGTCTTAGATCTGAAATGGGTTCATTTATCTCGCAAGCAAAAGGGATATTGACTCACAGGCAATAAGGATTAAAGATGATAACATATGGAATGTTCATGCAGCATAATCCATGATGTCCGCTAATTAATTGTGACTTACTGGCTAGTAACAGCTAATAACTATAGCGGGAGCAATTGATCTTATTTATTTTTCTCCCTAAAAGATGAGAGATTTGAGCAATACTGAGAATCAAAACGAAAATTTTTACTTTCAAAACTATTTTACTCTCTCAGCAATGTTTTGACAAGTTCCTTAGTTACTAGTGAGTTACTAACATGATATGCGAGAACTCAATTCATGGCACATGGTTTACAGAACATATCAGCTGATACGCATCCTGTCGGGGGACCCATTCATTAATGGACTCCCTTCCCTCGTCGACTAGAGAACTTGGGGTGTGTTTGATTTCAAGGAAAATTTGTCGTGGGAAATTTTCAAAAAGAATGAAGAAATAGGAAAGGAAGCGGAAAAAATTCTCCATCTTGTGATAAAAAATTACTCAATTTTTTGACAATAAAAATTCTTAGCTCCCCCCAAAGAAAATATTTCTCACAATTTTGTAATAAACCAGGACGATAGTGATCATCACAAAATCCATGTTCTTCATTCTTCCTCCTTCCTTCCTCTCCCTTCTCACTGTTGCAAAATTTCTTGGGAAAGTTTTCCTTGAAATCAAACACATCCTTAGATTTAAATCTTACTGTAGCTTATAAACGCCCATGACGCTTCAAAAGCTCTAATGTGTAAACGTCTTGTGGAGATCAGAATGCCAAATCATTTCCAAACAATTCCAAATCTTATGTTCCAATTAGGTGATATGCTATGCTGTGTTGGAATCATTACTTCCATCTGGAGCGGGTTATTAATAGAATATTGTATTTCTGTTTTATTGGTAGATGCAAGGAAACTATGCAGTGTTTGCTATCCTTTCTTACCTTCTCATTTGTTGTACATAGGGATTCGGTCGACTATCTCTGGTTGCAGCATCTGCTGCTCAGTCTGCGGCTAGCGTAGTTCAAGCTGGCACAAAAGAAATTTCTTCCAAGGTACGTGATTACTAGTTGTTCTAATTGCACTTCTAGTTCGTCTTGTTTACTAATGGGGGGGTTTCCCTTTCATCATAAAATATTCTTCTATGGTTCTAGAAGTGAAATAAACAAAATGGATATATGGCAGATATCCATATATAATAGCCCCATCACATAACTACAATTTATCTCGTTTCTGAAAGTGTGTCTGCTAGACTTGGAATTCTTCCTGCGATTTGTTTTGCAACATATCATAAAATTTGAAGTCAGATTTTATTAAATAGAGGGAACAAAAAGCTAATTACACTCCTTTGATAGGTTAAGGAAGGCGACTATGATTACAAGGTAAATGAGACAGTAAATGTTGTCACAACGAAAACCACAGAGATTGGGCAGAGGACATGGGGGCTCATGAAAGGTGTTATGGCGATGGCTTCACAGAAGGTCGAGGAATACACCAAGGAAGGAACTGATGGTCAAAGAAATGGATATTACCAAGAATTTCAACAGGACAACAAAGGCTACATCTCTTTTTCAGGTGGAGGGCATTCTTCATCAGGTGGACAATTCAAATCTGTCACTACATCAAGCTCATGGGACAACTGGGACAACAAAGACAATGGGAAGGAGGATTCTACGAAATCAAAGAATGGGGACGACTGGGCAGGGTGGGATGACGGAAAAGATGATGGCTTTGAAAGTTTTCACCATAGCTCAACCAATAAGGTGCCTGGTCAGAATGGGAAATCAGATGGTTTATGGACAGAGGGAGGTTTCTTGTAAGGTTAGTTTGTTTTGCAGATCTCTGCTAGTTTCTTTACGAATTATGATCAGATTGGACGGAGAGACCATTCAAGCAAAATTACTTGTTCATGAGGGGTAAAATTGCCCTATAGAATAGAACATCTAGAGTTTGTTTAAATTGAAATTGGTTTGAATTTTCTGACAATTATAATGTTTAATTACTTTGCAATCAGTTCAGTGTTCTTGTATAACTTGAACCATGTGGATGCTATGATTGTTGATAGAAATCTTGTGTGGTGTAATAATTTACTTTCGTGTTCTGTGAATTACCCAATTTTGTTATGGATGTTAAGAACCATCGCCCTATATTTATACAAACAAAAAATCTAGAATCGGATCAAAATGTTGCATGAGAGACTTTTGTGTATGTTTGACAGCATGAGACGATATGGTTGTAAAGATCAGGTATGCACATCCGATGGTTTATTGACTGTTTGGCAGACTACTAGATTCAATAGTAACACCTGTTTGTTTCCGGTTTTGCACACTGTATGAGAAGGGATTTGAAAAACTATATATATATATATATAGCAATGCTTCGGTTGCACTTTAACTATTATGTGATCAAAATTATAACTCAAATAGTTACTAAAATTATTTATAAAAGTTACTACTCAGTTACCTACTTAATTTCACAACAGTTTTACCAACCTGAAGTTACTTAATGCACCCTAAAACCTGAAGTTACTAAAAACATTTCAATATCTTTAATGCCAACACAAAAAACAGAAATACTATTAAAATTCATATTGTTATTTGGTACATTCAATAATTTTTTTCCAAGCTACGTCGCATTTGTAAAGCATTTTAATTGTATCGTGGACATTGAAACTCGGAACAAAAGCATTTTAGTATTTTTATTTTTATTTTTTCATAACAAGCTGGGTCAAAATGACCTTCCTTTTAAAAATGAAGAAAACCAAGAGGGAGGATATACTCAAGTCCTACACAAAGAAACGAGAATCAATGCATCAAGAGTATAAGTCGCCAATGGCATGACAACTCAATGGTTAGAGCTTGGCGGATGGTACCACTAGGTCATGTTCGAACCCAACCAATGACATGTTTATCAATTTACGGTGTGTTGACCAGTTATGGTCTTTGATAGGTTATGAGATATTTAAAACCTAGCTCGCATTTCAAAAAAATATCTCTAATAAGAAAAGGCTTTAGAATCAAGTAAGCATATTATATTTGGGCTATTAATGGAGAAACGCCTTTAGTTGATTTTAGTCCACCCGTAAATTTTCTCATATGAACCACTATCAAGTTTAAAATACAGACCATCTACTCGAGCAGACCAATCGCAAATTTGACAATTATGCGGAAATTTTTTGGAGGCATCAAACACCACAAATTGTCCCTCACTCCATGCATCATTTACGCTGTCTACCCAAGCCATGGTACATGTGTAAATTGTTTTCGATTTATCATTAACAGTGAAGCTCCAACCAAAAGTTTGACCCTCAGAAATTGTACGTTCACCAAGCTCTCGATCAGGAGAAGTGCAAAGGAAATTTAGCCCCTTACTCGGAGGTATATTGTTAGTCAAATGAACGCGCCTTTTCTCTGGGCTAAGTGCGGAGGAGGCTAAACACGTACACATTGTTAAAACCAACATCGCGCAACAACCATTGTTGAAACCAACCCTCATTGCCATTGCTGTTGTTAATTTGGAATTATGGTTTATGGAATAGCCGGAAGGTTGAGTTTTATAGTGTGTTTATAGCTCCAGACGTTCCAGTTTATCTTAATTATTACAGTTTTAATTTTTTGAGAGCATTACAATTGTCAGAAAATTTTGACAACAAAAACATATAACAAAAATGCCTTAAATTCGCTTGCAATAAATTCAAGGTCTGACGTTACAATATTGGATCAATTCTTACAGAATTTCCCGCATTAAAATGTGATTATGTGACGCATAAATAAGCAAACCCCAAGAAAATTTGAGCTTAACTAATACGCTTTCACCTGATTAGTGTTTGATATTGTAAGTAATTGTCAATTGTGTGTGCCTGTAAGGTGTTGGGACAATTTTACTTTCTGGAAAGGAAAATTTTTAAGTGCACTGGTGGTGTGCCTGGTGGCCACCAAGCACCGTCCATTTACCTCGAAATATGAATTATCTTATATCTCGATGCAAATGGACGGTACCAGACACTGTAGTAGTGCTCTTCTGAAAAAACATAAGAGGTTGTCAATTTCATAATTTGCCATCCAACAATTGGGTTTAATTGTAGTTTTACTTATGCATCCCCATGCTGACATTCCTTTTTTTTTTTTTTTTTATATGTATTATTATACCTCTGGAAGTCTTGGATGAACTGTGAAATGTAATTAACTTTGAACTTTGGATTAGTCATTTTGTCTCTCAATTTTTATTATATTTACAAGCAAAACTAATTCCCCTCAAACATTAACTAATTATACATACGTTCTTAATATAATTTATTTGAAGCAGCTCAAGTATCTATAAATGATTAAATTATAGATATGCTCCTACATTTAACTTTTGGATTTTTCATTTTGTCCTTTACATTTCATACTTTTTGCAACACAACCAGCTCGAATAGCCAAAATCGAAAACCACCGACTGGACCTAACCTTAAAAATTTTGATTTTCAGAGACCGGCAGTCCAAAGCCTTTTTTTTTGGATGAATTGTCTTCTTTTTGCCTACAACTACTGCTGGTGGTGGTGGTTTGTTCTCAGCACTCACAAATCACAAATCAATCCAGTAGACATGGAGTTCGTAAGAAATGGAATGGGTAGAAGGCAGGGTTTGGGTGAAGAATAAGATATAGTAGAGATGGAGTTCGAAACCCTAATTTTTCTTCTTAATCTTCTTTTTCTAACATTACAAGAGGGTTTGGCATGAACACGGTGGTGGTTTGTTGTTTGATGATTGCGAAATGGTAGCAAGAGGTAAACCACAAGCAATTATGAGCCTTTCGAGTCGAAACTCGGTATCACATTTTCTTGATTGTTCCCGCTTGAGTTGTTACTCTTTTGTTTAGGCTTCTTCATCTTTTTTCGAACCTTCTATTTGCATCTTCTCTATGACCTCCCATTGCACTGTGATCTAAGATAGGACATCAAACCCTAGCTTTTTATGAAGTTGGAGAAACTGAGGGGGGTGGAAAAAAAAGAATAAGCAGTTAATTTTGTGTCAATCATATTGAATTTAGGCCTCTGATCTGATCTTGTGCCATTGAAATATCTATTCAAATTGGATCGGGCAGGGTAACTAGCAGGCTCTAGGAATTGGAACCAAAGCCCGGACCAAAAATTTCGATTCGATCCGATTTCTAAGATCGACAATTAAAATAATATTAAAAACTTGCTCGGACTTTGATTTTTTGATCTAAAATGCCCAACCCTAGATTATACTTAAACCACTAACATAATTCATTTGAGCCTTCAATTATCTATAAACTAAAAATAGTGGAATCTTCCGAGCCAAATACAACCATTCATTCCCTCAAATTTTCAAACTTTGATATAAACAAACAAGGATTGTGATTTCTGTTTTCGAGCGAAAATTCTAGAGGTCGAGGGATGGGCCCATTCCTTCTCGAGATGAGCGCCACCGTGCATCTCGAGTCCGATGCGCTCATCTCGAAGCGGACGGGTGGTTACTCCCTCCCTCGACCCCTAGCAAAGCTCGTTTTCGAGTTAATTTCGGTATTATAATTTTGAGAAATATTTCTGAAAAAAATGTAAAAATTTCGATATAAAAACCCAGCGTCCTTGCGTGTATTTCTAAAACCCTCTCTCGTGTCTCTCTCTCCCCCAGGGTTTCGATTTCTTCTTCCACCATTTTCTATCTCTTAGGGTTTCTTCTTCACGATGTCTACTGCTCTCGATATGTCGCTTGACGATCTCATAAAGACCAACAAACGACCTAGCCGCGGCTCCGCTGGTGGCGCTGGTGGTGGTTCGAGAGGCGGTAGAGTCAGAGGTTTCGGTCCCGGACCTTCGCGCCGGTTCCCCAATCGCGCAGCGAACCGCGCCAACCCTTACTCAGCCGCAAAGGTGATTCAGAAAACCTAACTCGGTTTCGATTTCGATTTTTAGGTTTTTGTGTTCGAATTTCGATCTGTTATATTGACATGTTTTGGTTCGGTGGTGTAAAAAATAGCCGTCTTGGGCGGCCAACAACAAGTTGTTCATGGATCAGATGAAAGGTAGTGGTCGAGCGCCATCGGGGATGGATACGGGTACGAAGCTCTATATCTCCAACTTGGATTACGGAGTCTCCAACGAAGACATCAAGGTGAGATTTCCTTGATTTGGTATTTGGTTTAGAGTTATGGCTTCGAATGGTGAATTATGGTTGTAGGTTGTCGTTGAATTCAATCTGCATAACATTGTCTTTGAATTCGTGTTTCTTAACGTATTTTAGACGAAGGATTTTATAGTTTAGGCTGATTGGCGTCAATATTCTTCTAACTTTCAATAAATTCTCGTTACTCATAGAAACACACAAATATTTAGTATTTTAGATGAAGGAATTTAGTTTTGTCTTGTGCTTAATCAGAATAATTGCAAAAGGGCCGCATTGTTTGAGGTTAACTTTGTATGTGATTGTGGTAGTGGTAGACACCGTATAGGTTTGATTTGTTAATTAATACTAATAGAATGTGCAAGTCGCTTATTGTGTAATTACTGTGGGTTCATTTTTGTCTGGAGATTTAGGACTATTTGGTAGTAGGGTTTGAGTTTTGGTGTCGTGTATTAATAGTGACAATATATTAATAGTGACAACCAGATGAATTTTGGTATAAGAACAAGCAAACATACAAGATAAGTAAATACTATTGGATTCACGTCTAACTGTCTAGAGGAAGTATTAGAGAAGTATCGGGGTTTTGTTGATGTTTCTTTTTGCTTGATCTCATTCTTGTTTCTAATGCAAATTCAACTCTATCCAGGAATTGTTTTCAGAGCTTGGGGATCTGAAAAAATATTCAATCAATTATGATAGGAGTGGAAGGTCCAAGGTATCTCATCAAGTCTCTCCTTCTCGGGCCCTCAAAATTATTTACATGCTATGGTTGTTGAGAAAAAAAATCCTTTCTTCCAGGGAACAGCGGAGGTGGTATTTTCACGGAGGGCAGATGCTTTGTTAGCTGTCAAGAAATACAACAATGTTCAGCTCGATGGAAAGCCAATGAAAATAGAGATCGTTGGTATGGTGCCTCCAGTTATTGTTTCTGCACCTCCCAGTGCCATGCCTAGAATTTCAAATGTTGTTAGGAGGTATGCTTTTTCATTTGACCCCTGATATGTTAACTCTTGAGGATTTTAGTATGTACTTGCTTACCGCATCTTATATTAAATTGTTGTTATGATGCAGTACATATTGAGAAGTTTTTTTTTTTTTTTTTTTAATATTTTCTGAAAAATAATATTGTAGTGGTTAAAATCTAAAAAAAAGAAGCAAAAAATTAAAATAGTTTCTGTAGTTGACAAGTGATTTCTGCTGAAACTTAGTTTAGTAGTCAGATGGATACAGTAAGCAGTATGTTTCAGTATGGATGTGCTATAACTGAGAGTATGCAGCATCCCAGTGTTTTCTCTTATGTTGGGTCCATTTGAGGGGAAAAAATAGATAGTTGAGTTTGAGTGTAAGGCTATAAACAACCATCACATTAACTTCACAATCAAATTACATTTAATTAGTTTTCAACTTCATCAAGAATAATTGTTTGTTTTAATGTTGCACTACAATTAGCTGAAAACCTGCTGGAGACTGTCAGGAAAGATCAACGCAGGAGAATGACCTTGAAAGCTTCACAGTACCAATCGGAGATCTAAAAGCTATGGGGGTATGTTAGTAATGCGTGGTCAGTGGCTTCCTCCTAACACTTAAGTTGAATTGTTTTAGACAAATAGCCGGGGGAAATTGTTGTATTCATCATGTCAATCAGCATATGTGGCTAGTGTGAATTGATGTGAACTGTGAAGGCAAGTATTATGTGCTGGGTTTTAGGAGGAGAAAAATCATGAAGCTGGATAGTTGCTTGGAAGGAAAGTGATATTGCAGTAAGAAAGGTGAAGGTGTTCATGGCCCTCCACAAAATCGAATTCATTGGGTCCGGATAATTGATCAATGATTGTATTCAAAGATGGCTAAGAGTTTGTTGTAGTTGCTAGTGGGACAACTATACTAGCAATTGGGAGTTCTCCTTCATTCCACCTCAGAGCTGGGAACCCTTCCTATAAGGATACTTTAGGAGACCATGAAGCCATGAAGGACATGACAACATGCTTATAGTGAAAAGGTGGCATGACCTGTTATTTGATCTGTGTTAAATTTCATCACCAACTTCCAGGGATGTACAACTGGGTTTATTTGAAAAGAAGCTTGAAGAATTGGGATTGGAGACTGCTTTTCCTTGTATTCCTGAAGTTCTATATGCGTGAACCATTCTTTTTGGTTCTCCAAGATGGAGTGTTTGGAGATTACATTATTTTCTTGATTTCAAGCCACTAAAGTGTGTCAGAAAATCTTCAGGACGAATTCCAGAGTAGAGATTGGGAACAAGCTAAATAAAAATGATGAATGAATTTGGGCACAATTGAGATGGTTCTATGTGCAATTTTATCAGGAAAAAAAAAAGTTGAAAGAAGTCGGGGAACAATTGCCAGTGGACATACCAGTGGAGGTCACTACTGGTAATGATAGTCGGGGTTGAAAGGCTCTTTTTGCCTTAGAAACTCAATCACTTGGTTAAAAAAGGAACCTGCCTGTTAGTGAAATAGTACGCTCTTATTTACAAGGTCAAATCTACATTCATTAGGTACTAAATAGGAAGTGTTGGAATGTAAACAGAGAAAGAAGGGTATTGGAAGGCGGTGCATCGTTGAGATTTTGGGAGCAATGAAACAAGATAGTAGTCTCCATGGGGTTATTTCGAGCATCATAATTATGAGTCTGATGATAAGACTGTGAACAGCTGGTTGTCAATGATATGGCAACATTTGCATTCTTGATTTATTTTCCACTGCATATACTCCACAAATCTGTAAGTTTTGTTCTTGTTTATAATGTCAATATTTTATCTCTAGGATCCTGATTTAAAACCAAATTTTATTTTGCATGGAGTACCATTGAACCTACTATAGCGCATTTATGGAAGTGGGTCATACTTTCGTTTATGTTGGATATGTTTGTGTTTGGTAAATATAAAACATATTAAAAAAAACAAGAAACATAAAAGAAGAAATTTATTATATTTATTGCTCGGAGATGGAACAAAGAATATATAAAATCTGGTCGTCTCCAGGTTTTTTTGGTGCCTGGGGTTTGAATTTTCATTTATTTATTTCACATTAAATAAAGGTTAACAAAGATTTATCGGTAAATAGTAATCCAGTCAATACAAATTACTCAAATCATTGCGGGAGAAATTTATAGAATCGAGATCTTAGCGTAGCATGGGGAAGATGATAACACCATCAATAAGGGTTTAATTGACTTTGAAAAAATATGTTATTGTAAGATGTGGCTACTATTGATGATGATGTATATGTGCGTCATAAAAAAATTATTTATCACACAAAACAGAACATTTTAATCGATATTGGTATGAAAGAAAATGGCAGATGTGACAGAAAATGAAGAATTGAGACAAATTTTATGTTATCAAATGAGAGGGGTTTTCCAAGTATGTGTGTGATTTGGGCATTAAATCTTAAAAGCATGAATAGGTAGTCTTGGTTAAATGACATCGAAACTATACCAGGAATGTCGTGAAGCCAAGGTAGATGGACTCTAAATAGAGTAAGTCTAGCCAGCCTTGTTTGTTGGCCTCTTTTGAGCATTTTCTTGATTTTTTTACACTTTTACCCTTCCTTTTTAAAACACCACTTTTAGAAGGGGTAGAATTGTAAAAAAGCCAAAAAAAAATGCCCAAAAGAGGCCAGCAAACAAGGCTGGCTAGAATTGTTGTGCTAAATATCTACTAAATTTTATTATATATAATCTGTGAATTCCTACTACTTATGCTTATGTTAAACTTTCCTCATGGCATCCAAGTTGAGAGAGATAAATTGAACTAAGCCTATGGCATATATTTCAAATGCTATCTTTTTTATTTTTCTCTTGGAGGGGGCAATGGAATAAGATTTTTGGATCGCACATGGTACGGAGATGAACTTCTTCACAAAGTTTCTTAAGGCCTTCATGGTCAGGTAAGCCTATGGCAGATATTTCAAATGCTATGTTTTTTTCTCTTGGAGGGGGCAATGGAATAAGATTTTTGGATCACACATGGTATGGAGATGAACTTCTTGATAAAGTTTCTTAAGGCCTTCAGAGTTGCTTGGCTAATATTTTGAGTAAAGTGGAGGTCCTTATGAAGCTCTTGGTGATTTTCAAATTTGAGGAAGAAACTTGGTAACGTAGTGGACAAAACGTCTCCGTCTTTGCAGTGGCTAAGCTAATACGTCTGGTGCTATTTGTTAGAGTATTTATTGATAATATTGAACAGTTGGAATAAGTAAACAATTTAACATCATTATGCAAGTTGTGGGACGTCTTGGCTCTGAGATTTAGTTTCTCCATCTCTTAGTTTATTTTTACCTTCATCTCCAATACAAGTATACTTCTTTTTGTGCCACCTGACTGTGAAATAGTCATATATACTCTTTCCTGCCACTTGATAATAAAGGAACATATCCACTGACTGTGATAATGAACAGCCCTGACAGAAAAGTATCATAGCTGATGACTTTAGCCAGAAAGTTTGTTGGCTGGCTTGTCTTTCTATCATCAAATAAAATCTGTACATAGGGCATTTTGAGACCATCATTGTGATTACTGGGTGACATCATTTATTTTCTAAGCAACAAATGTATTTTGCCACTCATTCTCATCTTTATTGAGATATTTTACCAGCACAATTGTCTTATGTATTTCTTTGTTGGATATTACCGTTTTGGAATAGTGCCTGAAGGTAGAAAAATCACTCTGATTTTCTTGTGGCGAAACAGTGGACAAGGCAGAGGTGGAACAGCTGGACAACCTCGAGGCGGAGGTGGCAGCAGAGGCCGTGGTTTTGGGAGGGGTCGTGGGCGAGGAAGAGGTCGCAGTGGACCAATATCTGCAGAAGCACTTGATGCAGATCTGGACAAGTACCACACAGAAGCCATGCAAACAAACTGAGAAGTCCAAGCATCTTTATCTATATGTCTTTCTAGCAACTACAACTCCACTGAGACACTCTATTTAGATCATCTTGTAGTCCCTTTTGTAGCTTGTTTTGGTATTAGTTGCTCCATATTTTGATATCTAGATGGTGCGTAGTGAACAGTTGTTGACCTTAGTTATATCCTTGATTTTTTTTTATCTATCTTATACTTCGGAGCATGCGGGAGAAACTGAAATGTTTGAAGTTGTTGTATACTACCATTGATCTGATGGTGTTCTGCAACGTTGTATCTCCAGAAGTTCCGATTTCTCTGAATATGCGACTGTTAAGTAGCTAGAAAGGTTTCCTGATGTATGAAGTTGATAGCTTTACCAGTCTCTATTCACTCTGTGGCAGATAGTGTTAACCAGGAAGAGACAAAATTGCCGATGCAGTGATTCCTTGAGCAAATGGAATCATTTCATGCAATTTAACTACCCTCTGGTGAGGGTGGAATGTTTGCCTTGATGTTTTTGAGGAAGGGGCTAGTTTACAGATGAGTTGTGGATATCAACCAAGGAAGGGCTTAATCTCCTCCAAGTGGAGCTGTATCCTCTGGAATATCAATGTCAGAATCTCACTTCCTGAGATGTGGTGGTAGCACAATTTCAGGAACTATGCAATTTTCATTTTGATACTGAAAATTGTGAAATACCATTACTTCTGTAATTTTGTTGACATGTAAGGGCCGGCTTCCTTGGAGATCCTTGGTTATGTTGTGATCCTTTAAGTAACTCTTTTTGTGCTAATAATCCTTTTAAGATTATAACCTTTCAAAGAATTGTTTTCTTTGAGTGGCTATTTGTTTGATAGATTGCAGTGAATAGATAGTTTAAACTCTCATCGTGTCTGCAACCACTCCATTGAACGAACTCACAATTGTGATTTAGATATTGCATTTTGCGCAGATTGCTGAAGACCAACTTCAAGGTGTTGTTCATCAACCATTTGTCATTCTAGATGCAATTCGAACTTGTAACAATTGTAATCCCATTACAAAAGAATGAAAAGCCCTCGCAGAGAGCAAGGGAGAAACCAGATGCGTTTTACCATCAGAAATGAACAGTACCATAGTTTGTAGAGATGATTTGACACGACAAGCATTCATCACAATTCTGAGATTAAATGTAATGAACCACGGCAAAACACATTGGACAGATACAACCAAATGAGATATCTCAAAAAGAAAAAAAGAAAAAAAAAATACAAAAGTGATCCCATAGCTACATTTAGCCAAATCGAAAAGAAACATAAAAAATACAACATTTGTGATCAGTAATTTATGTGTTATTCTGATTCTAAAAAAATGCAAACACAAAAATTTCGACTTTGTACTAAAATCGGTCTTCGACTCTGACTAATCCAAAAATTGCATTTCCTGTGTGCCAGTCTGACAAAACCCAGATAGCTGGTCATATGGAGTTTGATGCTTCCTCACTTGTACCAACCAGTAAGCAAATACCTCAGGTAAAAACAGAAGGCGCAGCACAAAGCCTGTTGAAAATGCAATAGATTTATATTATTTTCTTAGAACTGAATAATGAATATACCAATAAGGATACTTCATTCTATCTTAACCTGAAATACAAGAAGTCTGATGCATAACGCCCTCTCTGAGCAGCGGCCGAACAATCTCAAGAAGATATTCACTAATGTCCCATCTTTGGTTCCGGTTAATAGTCCGGTTTGAGGATCAAACCTATAGAAACCCAAAAGGAAATCTATCATGTGTGATTGTCATATTTTTCAGTCTGATAAAGGTTTACAGAATTTTATACAAGTCTACCTTGGCAAACGATGTCGTGGACAATGGACAAAGCCAAAAAGCTGTAGAAGGGAAATTTGAAGGCTTAAAATCATAACTTTACTATAAATGCAAGCCTCACAGATTGGGAAGAGTAATGATTCAATATATTGAGCATACCTGAGGGCATGAGGCGAGGAAGTTCAGAACTTGAGGGAGGAAGAAAATCAAGAGTGTTTCGCTGTAAAAGTAAAGCAATCATTAACAATCACATATATGAACTGCAGCACATGTAAGTGCCAGTTGTTAAACTAAGCTCAAGCATATAAAAGTTCAACCATCAAATAATGCTAGCAGGCGCCAATAAATTCATCACTAACATCGACACACCGGCATCATCAAAACATTATCTGAGAAAATCACGTTTGCCATTCAGATTTGTGTAAAGCCATCTCCTAGGACTTCTTGTCAGTGGGCTTTTACAATATGAACCAAAGTATTGTCTCATCATCCTAAACTTTTCACGTATTTATGCTTTCATTTTAAAAGGTACAAATACGACAAATAAAAACAATAGGGGCCAGGGATCAGAGTTCCCAACGGTACTGAATAAAGGAGTTAACAATAAGAAGCGCTGTGTTGCGATTTCGCAAGCCCATTAATATGAGGTAAACCCTACCTGAAGTGGCCGAGTATGCCAACTACAGCCATAGACATTCCAGCAAAGTACGTGTATGTGTCGCCAACAAAAACCGAAGAAGGATACCTGAAATATGTGGAAATACCCAACAGTAAGTATTTTAGACAATTCTTATATTTGATAATAAACATTAATAGACTTTGAAAGATGTCTTAGTTGTATACCAATTGTAACAAAGCAAACCCAATGTAGTGGTGAGTAACGGTTGAGAAAGATAAAGTGAAAATGCATGAGCCTGTTGATATTCGGGGTCTTTAGATGCTCCAATTTGCATTATGTTATGAATCATAATCTGTAATCACAAAAACAGATTAGTAACATATAACTTCAACAGTTATAAAGCTATGCGGATGGCTAGTTGGTATTATTCTTACAGCAGATGCAATAACAGCTGTTTGCCCAGGTTCAAGGCCATTTATACCAGCATGAATATTGATAGAGTTTGTGCAGAATATTGCCAACAAGGCCATGTACAATTTGTATATATTTCCTGTCCATGGTACGGATCCTTTGTCAGAAAGAATATCATTTGAAATTTACAATGAAAAGGTGAAGCATTGAAAAAAATACACTGATTAGAGACTACAAATTAAGTTTGCAACGCAGCTTAATTGTAAAGAAGATTCATGGAGCAACGTAATTTTATGTTCAAGAGTTAATAGTAAATCTCAAGCATGTCAATGGGCGCCACCAAAGATGAAAGAATCTCATATTAAAGAAGAATTGCCGTAACACAAATGACCTAGTGTTGCCTGTCCTTTTCTCTCCCCTCATTTGTTGTCACCAACTTTTTTCCCTTAAAGTTTCTATCAAACCAGTCACAATGATCAAAAGTTATTATAGATCACCCATTGCAAATTTCAATGATCAAAGGCTGAGACATTAACTTCATATCTTCTTATTAATTCAAGACGGAAACGTGTTACAAGCAGGACTTTATGATAATAAAAATAATAATAAAAAAGTAAGCAGAAGAAATTCACCTAGATCCAAAATTTCGAGCCCAACATATGGAATGAGAGGCTTCGGAATAATGATAGTTGTATGTCCAGCATATGCCATCAAAAGAGGAAGTGTTGCAAAAGAAGGTAATAACAATTTCCTGCTCAATGCCACAAGATCAATGAGTATTGCACATACTGATCATAACTACTGTGAAAAGAATAGTGGACTTCTTGAGAGGATTAAACCATCAGACAGTGATCCAAAAACATACACTCTCCAAGGCACATCGAGCACATCATCAACAAATCCAAGTAGCATCATGAAACAAATACATGCTAGTGCTGCATTATACTCCACAAGCCACTGCAAAATAGCAACTCATAATTTTATTCCCCTTACAGAAACTGGGCACTTGATGAAAATATAATAAGATGAGACTACCGCTCATTCTCCTCTTCTTAATGCTTCAAATTAAATAAGATAACACTTTAAAAATAAATGTAAGATATGGGTCAAATGAAGATCATAAAACATATCCTTAAAAAAACAAAACAAAACATATCACTTCTATATCTTTCAGGCGAAACCTTTGTAAGAAATTAAAGGATGAAACAGGTATTGTGGGACACTCACTAAGAGTCTGTACCAACTTCAACAATAATTGCTTACTACCTTAAAGGCTTAAACTGAAACAGAATAACAACCACAAACCATTAAGTCAACACTTAATATAGATCGTGTTCGGCTTTTACAAAAGTGCTAAAGTTAAATGCATAAAAAGAAAGTAGAACTAAAAGTCCGACGAAAACACAGAAGAGTCGAAGATTGCACAGATGCAGACACGTTTTAGGAACAGAATTATGGCATTTCCCCTTCAGATAATATGACGAGTAACAAAGAAGGAAACTATTTTTATTTTTTTAAAAGGAAAAATACTGAAGCTACTACTTTCATACAAGGCTTTTAGATGCATACCATGGAGTCTGCTGTGAAATTGAAAGACTGAAATGATATTGCCAAGACCAAGAAAACTATCCCAACAACAATGCCCAATGATTCAGGCCTACAAAACACACAACCGAGTTCATTACAACAATGTCAATTAAAGTAAAAGTAGTGTTAAAGAGTAAAACAAGATTCAAATGTTAAACATTATCCTAATATGTTTTAATATGTGAATGGTGAATTGAGATTGAAGTCTGCACCTACTAGTCAGATTTTAGAATGTGGTAATGAAGCCTTCTTATAGGAATACCTCAAAAGGGTATCATAAATCTAAATTTTCTCAAATGGTAAATGATTTAGGAAACATTGATACGAAAAGATCAGAAAATATAATACATAAATAGGTATCAAGGCATTCCCATCTGAAAATTTTCAAAAATAAAGAACAACTATGAGCATTAGTTTCTTATAAGAGATTGTATATGTTAAAAATCACTGGAAAAAAGAAGGAAAACAAAAAAAGTAGAAGAAGTTGTCAAGAATAAATCACGGTGCGTGAGTTTTCTCTTTGGTAACAACTAACAAGTATGGCTAAATCATGGCTTCATATTGTCAGGAATATACTACTGCTTCCTATTTGTCAAGAATATATCACTGCTTCCTATTTGTCAAGAATGCATCATGGCTTCCCTATTTGTCAAGAATGCATCATGGCTTCCTATTTGTACGAATAAATCATGCCTTCGTATTGTATCAAACACAGCACAATTCATTGGCTGATGGAGTGTGTGGATATCGAATATGCTAACCAAGATAGTGGGCAATAGAATGTTTACTATACTAGTTGGGACCTAGACCAGTTTCGCACTGGCTTGAGGGAGATAGCATTTAGCCTGTAATAGTTTATTTAAAATGACAATAACACGATTAAGGGTGTGTTTGGTTGCATTGAATCCCATGCCATGAGAATTCATGAGGGACCACCTAAATCTAAGCTAATTTGAGGTTCACTCACTAATGCATCATTAAATTCTATGATCAACAATGGGAACAGAAGTCCCGTGAACATTGGCAAGTCTACAAAATTACATAGTTTCGACATTACAATGAGGCAAAGCACTCAAACAATGAAATGTTGAGACTAACAACATTCATCCAAACAATTCATTCCAATTTCCAATTATTGCACACAAAAATTTTAGTTTTCATTTCATTACCACTAATTGGGTTTCTATCTGTACACATCTTAACTGCTAAAAATTCATCAAACAAACCCAAACACACGCATTCACGAAACAGGATTAAAAGAATCGATTTTGCTCAGAATCAATCAACAAAACCTAATTCCATGAATCACCCAGATCAACAAAGGGGCTCAAAACAAAATCTAAAACATACCCATTTCATTAAATTGGAAAAAAAAAATCAAATTCAAATTCAAAGTGATAAAAACTCACACTTTAATGAGACCTTGAGGCGTGCCCTTCTTGTTGATATCATACCCGTACAAATTACGCCTCAAGACATACTTGGACGCAACAGGGATCATAAGAACAGTGACCATGAACCCCACAAAGCTCAAAGCAGAGTTGATGAAGATCGATCGCTTGAGTTCTGGCTCGATTTGGTAGTGGAAGAAGAGCAAGTAGAAGAACCCACTGTAGAACACAGCCGAAACAGAGAGAATCTGAGCGAGCTTTGGAGTAATCAATGGGTCTTCTGCGTTTGGGGGAGTGATGGGTTTTTCGATTTGGGTTTGGGTTTGGGTTTGGGTTTGTGGTTGCACTGCTGATGGACCTCTCTTTCGAGCAGCCATGGCTGATCGATGTCGAAGCTTCTCTGTTTTTCGTCTCTGTTTCAGAGAGTTTTGGTTCGAGATCTGAACGAGTTGACTCAGAAGTTGAACGATTCGAATTTTTATTTTATTTTTATGTTTCTTCTGTGAATCGGAATTGGAATCATTTATACTAAACATGTACTAGGATGTTTGTTTTTTGGTTCTCAATAGATTCCAAGTCTTAATGTATTTGATTTTAGTTTTGATTAAAAGTTGAAGTTCCGCTAGGAGTAAGTACCATGAGGGTGTTTAGCAGTTAGTACTTAGTACTTATGAAAATTTATTCCAATAATAGTCTTACAATAAATTTGTAATGACTGCTATGTTATACCTCTTCTTCGCCGACCATCATTTTTTCTTTACTCTCTACAATGCCACCACCACCCTCCCTTCCTCATCTTCTTCCTTTTCTTTTTTTCTCTGTCTCTTGAGATTATATGAGGAATTGAGAAGAATATATGGTGGTTTCTGGTGGTGGTGGAAGGAAACCTATATGATGTTTGGAGGAGAGAAAATATGTTAAAAATGATAGTCAATGTTGAGTGCTTCTAGGGAGCCTGGGTAGCCGGCCTGGATTTCACGCCTGATCGGCATTTTTACTCCTTTGCCTCTGTCTCTTTAAACACTCTTTAAATATAATCACAACAAAGGAGGGGCAAAAGGATAATTTTGCCCTCGACAGCAAACCCATGCTCTCTAGAATTATACGTCAATGTTAGTGGTTTGTAGTGGTTGTGAGAGGTGGTGAGGGCAAAATGTCAAAAAAAACTTCAAGTCAACGCCTAAAAACAAACACATTTTAATTTTACAGCTTCTAATCAACAGTTCATTCAAAAACTCGTGCAGAATTTCTAACTACAATTAGAAATTACCTTCTAAGCACTTAATTAAAACAAACACCCCTTGATAAAAATAATGAATATATTAGAACCATACAATAAAGTTCAAGATAAAGTAATAAATCAATAAATTATAGCCCACGTATAAAAATCATAAGTATATTTTAACTCACTTCGGGATATGTTACTTGAAGCTTATTGTGGTTTCGATGTAATAAATCAATCAACTAATCTAGGCTTAATTCTTTGCAGTCAGAAATCACAGCCTTAACACTAAATCCCTATTTGCTAATCTCCCTCCTGCCATCCTCGACCTAGATATTATCTTAGTCACATACGATCCCAGTTTTTTTTTGCTTATTCTCAACAATAAGCATTGGGAGTTTTTGCAACTACTTTACAAGGACATGTACTTGCTCAGGTGGCGGATCATATTATCGGGAAAGTTTTTTAGTGTATATATATATATACTCTATGCTTTTATCAAAAAAAAAAAAAATTTGTTGAATCCGCATTGTGCATTCAATCCCTCACTGCTAGTGAAGCCGTACTCCATTCATTCTTACTCACCCGTACACTCTCAGTGTTGGTTGGAGAGGATGCTAAAGTCATAAGTCGAATCTATTACTGATGGATGGAGATGAATAGATGATGTTGATATCCTGATAGTGTTGGAAAGCATTTTTTAGGTTTTGGACTAAATCAAGCTTCACGACAGCATGATGTGCTTCTAAATGATGAAGATAGCAATAGGAAGATTAAGCGTCTAAGAGATACAACTCAAGTTATATATAATATCTGAAATTGCCCATTAACTGGTCTCGAGCAATACAAACAAACATTCTAAGAAAACTCAAAGAATTCTTCTGATAACTTTGGAGACTACGACGAGCTCCTTTTGAAGAAACTTCATCTCAGAACACTCATTGGTTGTCAATGTATGCATGCTTGATGGTTGAGTTCTAGCAAACTTTGGGATCTTTCCAGTCATTTGGGTCTTTAGCGGCAAACTGTAAACAAAACTTGGGGAGAAACCACATCTACAAAGGCTTTTGTTGTGTAGGCTTGGGGGTTGGTGTTGAAGCATATAGCAACAGAGCTACTGGCAGGTTGGAGGAACTTTGAGGAGATTGCTATGAAAATGAGATTTACGTAGAAAAGGTGATATGTGAAACCAAATGCACTTTAGATAATATAGAAGGTGATGCACTGTACATATGAGATTGGATCCTTACGCCAAAACTGCTAAACAGGAGGAAAACAACCTGTGACAGGTTTAATGTGTCTAATCCCACCACCCCATCAACATTCTCCTCACTTTGTCTACAACCTGGTCTCGAACTCGCCTTCTACTCAAAGGGAACTCAGGACTCTCTTCCAAGAGGAATCTGTAAACCTCCCATTGTCGATCCTCGGCGGATTGCCTCCATATTTCAGCCTGCAAAACAACTTGGTGATGAGTGGTTTCAAATTCTAGCAACTAAAATTTTAAGGCAGGTGAGTTGATTCAAGTGTAGATGGGTTACCGAGAAAATGCAAATGCCGAGAACTTTGAGCGCATAAGTAACATCATAAAATACACGCGGTCTTCCCTCGCCAGATGACTCAACTGGATTAGCCACCACGAGTTCAGTATCAGGCCCCCGGTTGCTAACGACCACCCGCAAAGGATGGAGCATCTCCATCTTTAGGCGATCACATAGAGCAGCCTGCTTCTCAGAATCTGAAATCTTCTGCCCATCCTTTTGTTGGATAAATAGGTCAACATCCCGATAACCTCTGACCGGCGATGAGTATCGACCATAAGCTATCTAAACAAGTAGCAACACCATAGAACAGCAGGAAAAAAGTCATTTTAAAGTAAATAATCCATGATTATACGAGCATGCATAACTATATACTTGGGCACACTAGCTATACGAGTAAGTAAAACTACAATTGAGACAGGTGTGGTAAAAGAAAGGAAGGAGATTGCTTACCCTTATATCGTAGTCCTTGGACGTCCTCATGATATCATAGAGGAGGCCCTTTTGGTCAACACACTGTATCTGAAGCAAAGTAAGAGCTGAACTCAAGCAATTATCCACCATAACGGTAGCTTTCTTTAGCTTTGATAAATCGGAGGTAAGAGCTTGTTTACGGGTTTCCTGATTTGGCAGCTTAGAACTAAATAACTCCTCAGCCACAGCAGGTGCAATAGCAGGAATAGCCTGTGTGAAGGTTTCATACTCAGCCCCCAATGACTGTATCTCACAGCTGATGCATGAATCTCCTAAAACCAAATGCAACCTTTCACAGGTTTCATCACGTCTCTCTTTTTTATGTAAAAGGTCCCTGATACGATTCAGTGACATATATGTAAGCTTATATCAACTTCATTCCATTTGACTAGATGTAACATGAATTAATTGCCACATAAAATTCAGCATATATGTATAAGAAAGCTTTCTAAAAGCATGCTTCATTAAAGATCTTTCTATGGCTCTCAATTTTTTTTTTGTTTTTTACTTTTTTTTTTTTGGCAAGGTGAAGGCTCTGAGTTATTATTGCTTAACAACCAATCATTATATGAATCCACTATGTCAACATATCAAAAGAAAGTTTGTTCACTACAAATACAGCACCTTTTCCCAAAAAAAAATCACCATTGGTCGTTGCACATGAGAAAGGAAGATTAGCTCACCAGTTTCAATTTTTCCAATGTGAATTGAACGTATTTTGCCAAAGATTTAAGCGTGAGAGCAGGCAGGGACATAACACGAGATTATAAAACAAAAATTATGAATTGTAGAGAAATTTTCTAGAGCCCTATCAAAATGAATGAATAACACACTGTGAAGCACTATAGAAAACAAATAAAACGACATGATAATCACGGCAACCCTACAGAAATCGACAAAACGTGATGCAGGCGGGTGAAGGAAACAGAGTTTGTAAGGATACCATTTATAAATGATACACATCGTGTTCTTAGTTTCTTTAAGCTCCAACTAAAAAAATCAAATGATGATTGGTCTAATGTGTCACCGATGATAAACATGTCATTGAATGCATACCAAAGAAAATGTCCATGCATCTTAGTTAAGTTCAATCCTACAGGTTATCAAGATTATGCCATAATGAGTGCATGGGCAACATGGGAATATATATTTTAAGCAGTGTACAAATACATTGATCATTTTCTTATCCGTGATGGTTAAAATCCAAAGACAAAAACTTACAGATTGTCTGTGATAAAAAAGAGGTCCATGACTTTATCATCAGGCGTCGTCATCACTTTCACTTTCTGAATCATAAGCTCTTTTTCCCAAAGAGCTTCTGTAACATCTATAGAAAACATAAAACCACGTTAGCAACAGGGAAATAGAGAAAGAAGAAGAAGAAGAAGAAGAAGAAGAAGAAATAAAAAAGAAAGTAGAGATATTAACATAATTACCATGTAACAATCCCTTTCGGTCACGACAACAGAACTTCAAAAGGTAAACTAATGAAGGCCTCGAACTTGTCTGTGGAGGAAAGTAGAATTGAAACAAACATGAAGGACATACTCCCAAAAGCCTTTCCTTTAAACTTCCCCATCGAACATTATTCAAACCAGGATGAGGTACAACCCACAGTACCACATAACACCATCTCCCATCAGTCGAAACATCTGTCACCAATACAAGAAAACACCCATCAGCATTTGCCAGAAACACAAGTAGTTCTAGGATAATAAACTTTCTTTCCACTTTTTTTTTTTGTTTATTTATCTTTTCTCAGCAAAGAGCTAGTATCATAAACCCACCTGTTCTTAGGAAACAATTGATCAAGAAGTATAAGAAGCTAGTATCATAATTTATAATGCTTATTGCTCTTTTTTCCTAAAATTGCTTTCAAAATAAAAACTTTCCCATTAGACCTTAACAATAATATCCCAATAACGGAGCAAGAACACACTAACTAATAATTAGTGTGCAAATTCTTTATTGTTCACGGCATGGTTACAGATGTAAGCTGAAAAGTTGTTGAGAACACCTAACTATGTTTAATTTGTTCTTTTTTATCACTTTTTGTATTTTGTCCATGACACTTTTCAGTTGTCTTTAATTAGCACTAACTTTTCTTAATTGAAATAAATGTCACTATCGACTAGGTGAATAATTTGCTAATGGGACCGCCACGGTGATAGCTAGTCGACCGCCTCAATCCCACTCATTGATGATGCATCGAGATGTATTAAGTCACAAACCCTAATATAAACCTTTTTTTTCCATAAAATGAAGTTATTTATCTAGATCCACCACTTAATAGCTATACATAATAGAAGTGATTCTCAAGCAAGAGAACCTTGCCGGTTCCGTAAGCATTACTCTATGACAAAAAACAGTTCATCAAGATAACTTAAGCAGTCATCCACAAGCACAATCTTACAATTTTAGCAAAGCCTAGACTAATCCAACAAAACAGAAGTTGAATATTCTTCTGAAGCTTAAGCACCCCACAACACACTATCTTTCACACTAAGCAACACTAATCAAACAAAAGAGTAAATTCAATCGATTCACTTCTTGAAAATTCTACTCAGATCCTAAACATGCAAAAAATTAACACCACCTCAACCCTTTCAGTACAAGAAATCTTAAAACATCCAAGATGATATCACATCGAAAACATCCAATTCATGCAGAATTTTGCAAGCGAAGATCCAATTCAAGCTCGATTTCTCAAATCTCAGGATTTTAAGATCCCAAACTTTGCAAGCACACCACAATTTCCAAGTTTGCGAGCAATGGGTATGCATCAAATTCATTATTAACAAAAAAAAAAAAAAATTAATTCAATACTTTCGAGCCAAAACCAATGGTGAAAACTGTAGAATCAACAGAGGCTAAATCTAAACACAGATCTCATCAATGGAACAGTGCACATAAATCTCTAACATGTAAACTTCTAACTCAACCAAAACTCTAAAGCATCCACCTTTTCCAGAAAGCTCAGATTTTTACTTTCAACTTTCTCTTCCCAGATTCAACAAAATCAAATAACACCAAAAAAAAAAACAAAAACAAAACCCAGACTCTAAAATCAATAAATTCAACAAAGCACATTAACAAAATTGAAAGAAAAGGTTTCATCTTGCTCACCTCCTTTGGTGATACAGAGCCCAAATTCGAGTATAATTCTGCAAAGATCACAGCCAAGCCCGGTCTTATCAGGACAATTAACAGTGATCACTGACGCATCGCCAGGTTTCATCCCTCTCTGTATCATAACTACATCATCATTAGGAACACCCATGGCTGCCTACCCACCAAAAAACCTGACACTTCCCGGGTAATGTCAGATTCCTCTCGCCTGAAATTCAACAGAACATAAAAGGGTATCTGTTTTTGTATCGAATTTGTTGTTTAGATTAGTGGTTGTACGTGAGTCTCTCACCTCTCCTCCGCTTCTTCACTTCCAGCGTAGACAGAGAGAGAAAGAATAAAAAGGTGAGTTTTTTTATAAATAGACACAGAGAAGGGTTCGCACGTGCGAGGAGGTGGGTCGAGACAGTCCAGACTAATCAGTTATAGGGGTGGGCAATGTCGGTTCCGTTCGGTTTTGAGCTCCAAATCGATTTCGAACCGATTTAATTCGGTTTCCCCAAAATCCAAACCGAAACTGAATTTTGTATTTGTAAATCGATGAATTCGGTTGAACCAAATTTCGGATCGGTTTGGTTCGGTTGGGCCGAAATTTCAGGCACAAACATTTGAAAGACTTTCATTAAAACATGTCCAATTTTTTTACAGGCCCAATTTTTTTACAGACCCATATTTTAGCCCAAAATTGAAAACTTTGAGAGAATTGGGTGATTCAGTGCAATAGGGTGTACTGCAGTGCATTTGTTGCACTAATCAGGTATTGACACATACCTGTTATTTAGTTATTTATATATATCTAATTAATCGGTCGGTTCGGTTATAAATCGGTCGGTTCAAAACCGTAAACCGATTTCAAACCGTTTATAATCGGTTCGGTTTAAATTATTTTCTTTCTACTCATATTTCGGTTCGGTTACCGAATCGAATTTGAAAACCGGTTCGGTCGGTTAACTGAATTTAAATCGATTTTTGCCCACCCCTACTAATCACTTGTTTGATGTAATTAGGATAAAAAAATTCTACGATGCCTGGTCTGACATGTATCGTGCGTGCCTGAATGGTACGTGCATCTTCCTCTTTTTTAGGTTCAAATCAGATTTTTTTTTTTTTCAAGCCATTCACATGATTGGTACCATACGGTGCACGTGCCTGGTACCATCCAGGCATGCCAGACCAGGTACCGTAGTCTTACTCAATTAGGATTCTATAATTGTCTGCTTAATTACTAATATGATCTTCAATCTAATTTCTTGTACAAATTGGTTTAACTTTTTCTTAGTATTTATTAAATAAAAAGTTAATGAAATTAAGCTCAAATCGTGCATAGAGAACAAATCATGTGTAAGATTACGTGCAAATGACTAAGATCACGTGTAACACATGTGCAAGCCGCTAGTTTTGTTTCTTAACTTGTGATAATTTGAGTGTCATACTGTCATATCATATCGTGTAGAAGAAAGATAAGGTTGAACACATGGAACTAATGGTTATAAGGTGATTAAGGTTATGAAATGTTTGGTTAACAAAGTCAAATTGATAATGATGTTGTCGTTCTTTTGCAATAGTTCATGTAAATATAGAAATGTGATTGCTCGTTTTGGTAGATAGGTTTTAATTGGAAAAGAAGCAACTAAGAAACTTTGCTAACAGAACGACTACAATCAATCTTCAGATACTGCCTCAATCCCTCGTCAAAGGATCGCCACAACCCAAGCCTCTAACGACACTAATGAAACCGTATAGCCTTTAATAGATTTCGTTTCAACACACCATAAATTGGTAAAGATATCGCAAACTGGGCTTGAATTCATGACCTAATGGTACCATCCACCAAGCTTCAACCATTGATCTGTCATGCCATTAACGAACCCAACATACTTAACTTTGTAACAATAATATTTCAAATTCACAATGAAATATTAATGCCAACTTAACTATGATATGCGACTGAAGTGGCCTTGCTACTCATTCAGGCTCAAAGATGGAGGATCGAACATCTTTTAAAAATCTCTGCAGCCATTTTTTACCTCATCTAAGATATAAATCTCAACAGTTTTCTACTATGCATTGAGTACGCCCTCTTACGTGTAATATTAATCATTTTTTCTTAGGCTTCCTTTTTGACAATGTAGATACGTATCTAGAAAACTTAATGATAAGGATTAACTTAATGATTAGGATTATTGCTTGGAAGCGAATGCTACTAGACTATCGCCACTTAAGTACATGTTTTTCCATCCCTAATGAATGTTTTTTCTCTATACAATAACCCAACACCAACAGTCCATAGCACTGAAACGTGACAGGCACGTGCGAAGCACTGATAGTCACTTAGTCAATTCAATCTGCAGTGTGACCGTCGGATTGAGTTGTTTAATATGTAATCAACGACAAAAGTCAATGGACTGTTGAGATCGAGTTAGACCTTATATTAGGTGACATCGATTGACAGCGATGTGGATGACCGTTCGATCAAACCAAAGGGTTTGGGCACTTGTGAACCACACAAGTGATCGCTTCAAAGGACAAACCTACTGCTAATTCTTTTCTCTTTTCTGCCTCCACCATTCACCCAAGATAATTTCTATGTTAAGCTGACATGGATGCCAAGATGAGATCGAGTACATCACTATGTCAAGTAGCCATCAACTCCAAGTTGCCGTAACACTAGTTAACCAAATACAAATAGCATTTTTTTTTTTTAAGAATGCGAGCTTATTGGAACAATTAAACACCCCTAAATCTACGTTGCCTTGTCCAAAATACCTATTTGCTGCTAATGATATCAAGCACCGTAGATGTAAATCAAAATTATTGTAATCGTGATTCAAGATACCTATTTAGTGCTTGATGGCACTAGGCACCGTAAATGTATATCAAAATAGAAACATGCTTAATACAACCAAACACCAAAAAGGCACCTTAAACCAAACACTGTAGATTCTGGTGTTAACAAACTAAGCTAAGCGCGTGTTAACCGCAATCATTGATAACTAATCAAATTACAGAATTACACTTTAAAATAACATTTTAAAAGACATATATATCCTTCAAAGTTGGTTAAATTTTCCATTACTGCCATCCCAGAAAGTAGAAACACAGATCTACAATATTTTCTTTTAAATACGAAAAGCCTGAAACCTTTCTAACCGCCGAAGCCGTAGAGGGTTCGTCCTTGCCTCTTGAGAGCGTAGACAACATCCATAGCAGTGACAGTCTTCCTCCTGGCGTGCTCAGTGTACGTCACAGCGTCACGGATGACGTTCTCCAAAAAGATCTTCAAGACTCCTCTTGTTTCCTCATAGATCAGACCACTTATACGCTTGACTCCACCTCTGCGAGCAAGACGACGGATCGCTGGCTTGGTGATGCCCTGGATGTTGTCGCGCAACACCTTTCGATGCCTCTTGGCTCCTCCCTTGCCTAGTCCCTTGCCACCCTTTCCTCTGCCGGACATTTTGAGCGAAACTGTTGGGGTTTTGAGGGTTTTGAAGATGGTGATTTGGGGATGAAAATTGGGAGATGGAGAGGTGGGTTTTTATAGAGAGTGAGAGTTTGAAATTTGGGGTTTTGGCGGGTGCTTTTAAAAGTTTTGAAATTTCGGATTTGGTTGTCGATCCGTGTGAAGGAGATTGGTGAGATGAGAGGCGTTGATGTTAGGAGAATGGACGGTGAAGATGGTTTTTTATTTATTGGCAAGGATTATGGTTTTTGGGGTGAATGATGACGTGGAGTGCACATGGTTTTTGCAACTTTGTTGGTAGCAAGAATTGTGATTTCATTTTTCCAAGCAATTTCGTTGTTTTTATTTTAGAAGATATTTCGAAAAATAAGTTGTTGAATGTAGAAAAATGTAAAAACAAAAATTGAAGGTATATATATAAGACATGTTTATAGAAAAGTAAAATACGAGTAAATTAACATATTAAACACTTTAAATGAAGCATACATACACAAGCATCCATAAATATAATTTTCTAGGTTTTTTCACGGAAGTATCGAAAACTAAGAAAAATAACAAAATATTTTGGGCGAAAAAATGTAATTTGTTCCATAACATTTTAGGTTTTATACGAAAATGTCGAAATTTATGAATAACACGATATATGACAAAATAACTCATCGAAAAAGCCAATGACATGACAGCTCAACGGTTAAAGCTTGGCGGATGGTACCACTAGGTTATAGATTCAAATCCAGCTTGCGGCATCTTTATGGGTTCTGGGATCACGCTTTAAATTTTGATACCTCCAAAAAACAAAAATATTTCACAAAAATTTATGAAATCACATTCCTTCGTTGGTAGTGAGATTTGAATTTTTTTTTGGTGGGATAAAAATGAATTGAGTGACGATCAATAGCATTTTAATGAGTGATGCTAGGCGGCGAGGAAATGGGCGAGGGAGGGGGTGTGACCCTCCATCCCCCTCGAGATTCACACGGACATGCATCTCAAGAGGGATGGAGGGTCACACCCCCCTCCCTCGCCCGTTTCCTCGCCATTTAGAATCACCGCATTTTAATTTATTACGTTGCCCATTGATAATGGGAAATTGTTTTTTTTTTTTAATCAATGAAAAATCGAAATTGCATTAAAAATATAAATCATACTAGTTTGTGTTCCAGACGATATTGTCAAGTAACTTTTTGTCACTACAAAAAAAAAGCCCTTTAATAGAGGTTCAAAAACGCTATGGTAGGATACCATAGCGTTTTAGTAAACGCTATGTCTGCCGACGTTATAATAGACCCTGGGTCTATTATAGCGGTTTTAAACCGCTATAGAAAGTTTGGTTTTTATAGCGTTTTAAAAACGCTATGGTAGATCCTTTTATAGCGTTTTTAAAACGCTATGGTAGCTCCTTTTATAGCGTTTCTGAAATGCTATAGTAGAGTTTACCATAGCGTTTTTACATAGCAAATTTTTTTTTTTTTTTTTTCTGTCAACTGTTAATTATTTTCAACTCAAAAGTATAAACATTCACATTATAGAATCCAAATAGGATCACTAACAACAAAATTATAATTTTTTTGCTATCAACTCAAAATTACAAACATTCGAATCATCATATATATTGTACTATTGGTGGACATTGACATTATAGAAATCAAGCATTCCATTACATAGCACATTGCAACCCAATAGCAATATAGCAATGGAGAGTCTGTCGAAAGACATGGAGAGAGTGCTAAACTTCCCAGAAGAGATGGAGAAGATGCTTCACCCACCTGCACGCCGATATGTCAAGAATGCCAAGGCCATCTTCCGCACCCCAGCTGATATTTATGAGCACCCCACCTTTTACTCATTTGTTCTTGACATGCCAGGCCTCGAGGCCGCCAATATCAAGGTCACCTTTCTCTCTCACTAGTCTTAGACTCATGAGTTCAATTCAATTAATATCAATAGCTGATCTGATCTACTAATCTCTGCAGGTGAAGGTAGAGAATGGGATACTCCATGTGGCTGGGAAGAAAAAGAAGAACCAGCAGCAGCAGCAGCAGGGGAATGAAGGAGGAGCTGTCAACTGTGTGGATGGAGTGCAAGACAAGCCCCAGGTTAATTACTGCAGCAATGAAGCCACAGATCAGAGCTCCACTGACATGGTCACAGAACTTGGAGAATTGCCTACATATGGGGAGCCATC
Source organism: Berberis vulgaris (assembly GCA_963556465.1). Classification (NCBI taxonomy): domain Eukaryota; kingdom Viridiplantae; phylum Streptophyta; class Magnoliopsida; order Ranunculales; family Berberidaceae; genus Berberis; species Berberis vulgaris. Next base: position 1,154,760 of record OY747133.1, read on the forward strand.
CTGCATGGGAATTCCCTTTCTTTCCCACATAAGCAACCGCCAAAGCCGCAGAAATGCCTGAAGTGAGTAACAGTGTAACAATCTACAAAACACAAGTCGTAGTAAGTTAATAACTAGTAAGTGCATTTGGTTTTTCAGAGTTTGATGAACTTGTAATGAAAAAGAGTTTCGGTGCTTTCTTACCACATCTAGACCCACTGCTACTCGCCCCAACAAGCTGTCCTGAGGAATGAAAAGGACTAGAAGACTGTAAATGCCTCCAATCACATTTACAATCACAAAATACCTACATGAAGCTCTTAGTAAGAAAAACAAACTATGCAAAACAAGCCAGATGAAGTTCTTAGTAAGGAACTCAAAACAAACTATACAAAACATGCCATTTCAACACCACACAAGCAAATGAAACTTACTTGAATGAAGGAGCATCACTGTACTTTGCTTTGAAAGATAGATTAAACACTGTAGTAGACTCTTGACTAGTGACCATAACAATGGCTGCCACTGCCATTGCACACAAGGCTAAGAGCCTCAACCCAAAGATACAGAGCTTCTCGGTCTTAGCCATGGATTTTGATGAACAAGTCACTTGAGTTTTAAATAAACTATGTAAAGACAAGCCGTGGAAGTCAACGAAAATGAACTGAAATAGCATGTGATTAGCTTCTCAGCCAGAGGGTATTAAGACATAAATTATCAACAAAAGAGATGACTATGGGCAAAAAGATAGACTTCCATGCAAAAAGATCACAGATCACTGATTTAACATACTTAATGACTGACAATGGTATGACAAAGAAACCACGCCTGTTTATAGTAAAACATAATAAGTAAAATATATAATATATAAAAAGAAAAAGTATGCTTCCACCTCCAAAATCAACCACAACTAGGAAAATGCACCATCGAGGACAAGTAGGCATTGTTGGATTAGCAAAAGTAATTACTAGACTTTATGTATAAGGCACTAACCAATTTTACTGCAACGCCACCTCGCTTTTTTCTGAGTTGAATGAGAACACATGAAGAACTGAGGACTCTGACTTCACAACATCAAACTTCATACCAAGCTACAAAGAGAAAAATAGATTGGCTACCGAAAATGGAAACTAAATTGGAAAGAAGTCGCATGATGTCGGAAAGATACCTTGACTCCCCAAGAAAGGATGGCCTTCTCTGTAGGTGATCCAGAAAGCTCTATTTCACCACTCTGTCACAAGAAAAGCAAGCAAAAAAGGTATCTCAGGAAAAAAAAATAGTTCTCAATAACTTAGCACCACGACAAAAGCATGTACAGAAATTTGACTCGCATAGAAAACACAAGTTCAAGGAAAAGATCAAGAATAAACAATTACATAGCAACGCCTACAAGAGACGACTGAAATTTTGAAAATATATTAAGATTATTGTGAATGAAAGAGGGAACAATACAAAGATATACTAGATATATAGCATATCAATGAAAGAACAAGTCCCACACACAGGCAATTTCATGTTTGGGAATAATTAGAAGATCAAAATACTACTCAGGGCCAATTGAAAGGCCTTGCTAGGTAAGTAATAACAAAGGTTAGTTGGCACCTTCCAAATGCAGCCCTAAGAGCCCTTTATAGATGGCCAGTTGTGTTTTATCGACTCATTTAATAAAACTTAACAAACTCACCCCAGAAGTGAAAACACTGCCCATGGTATTCTGTGCAATGCCGTCAATAATCAGAGATGAGGCAGTAGAAGTCATCGCCCTTCCATCATCGGCTGAATCCATTCTTTGCCCACCAACATATGACTCAACAACAGTCATCTGCAACATGAAAGCAACTTTCAGAAAGGTATGTGATATATAGTGTAAATAAATATACTATAGGCTATTTACACGTGAAAACTGACTCTGGCTACTAGATTTCAAAAGCACAACCTCTCACTAGAGAGGTGATGTTGTACCAACTGAACTACAGCTTGTTGACAAAAGAAATCAAAGTGTATGTATAGAACATTAAGCACCATCTAAGAAGAAAACTATTTAAGCACTAAGAATATTGGAAAGGGAGATACAAAACTCAGCTACCAGTCCAAAATCCCTACAGACTAACCAACTATTCACAACCCCCTAATACCCGGCGGGAGAACCAGACAAGACAACAACAAAGACCTAAACAGCTAATCATTGCGATCAGGCAGAACAACCTGACTAAAAGCCATTTCACCCCTAATTCCTCCCCTAAAACCAAAGGAGGTAGCTTCAGAAGAAGCATAAACTTGCTAGCTTCAAAGAAACAGCTGTGTGACTTGAATTCATAAAGACCTACCTGATTCAAGGTCAATGTCCCAGTCTTGTCACTGCAAATCGTTGTGGCAGAATCCATTGTTTCACAGGCTGAAAGCCTTCGCACCTGCACTTCAACTAGGTTAAGCTACCATATATAACATATAGGTCTAAGGGAAACAACATCATCATTAATACTCTAAGAAATGTTAAAGAAGAAATTTGAATAAATTTGTACCAAAGCCTTGTCTGCCATCATCTTCCGCATCGAATAGGCAAGGCTGTGTTGAATTAGAGAAGAAAAATTACAAAAAATGGTAAGAATAACAACAGCATAGCACTGAATATAAAAAAAACTAAGAAATGATGATAAATACTTACGTCAAGGTTACTGCCAAAGGAAGTCCTTCAGGAACTGCAACTACCACAATCGTGACCTACAACATTTGGTGTCAGTAACTTTGGCATCACTTTTTTTATTGATAATAACGAATTAGCCATACACGAATCTGCCAATCTAGTGTCAAATATACAAGGAAAGTATACGAACCACAATAGTGATGATTTTAATAGTGTCATCTATTGCACGACTGAATTTTGTCTTTCCTCTGATGAATTGAGAAGTTCCATCTGAATTCGTTGTATGTCCAGTAAAATATCTGCATGTGATGATTAGAATGAGTCGTTAATAAATCTCAGAGGAATTATAAAGCAAAATCTATCTTCTCCCTAATACTTACAAGTTCAACCCTGAATTTTTTTGCTCAATAAAACATGACAATCACAAACAAATCAACAATAAAAACTCATGGATGACTCGCACAGATACAAAAGGATGAAAAGAAATTAACGAGCCAGATGTTACCTGGCTAAAAGTACAACCAGGACAAGCAGGGCTACCAACAGTCCAACAATGCCAATAATTCAGTAACTATAAGCACAATAAGTACCAAGTAGGCAGTTAGGTGCGCTACAATCATGTGCAATCTCTAGATATAACTCAATTTTCTTCCTAACCTGTAACTTCAGCCACCTCAGGTAATCTTGCATGATCATGTAACTTGTGTTTTTTTCACCTCAGGCCAAGTTATACATTGATGGGGTAGTTTTCTGCCCCTTTGTCGATGACTTTTGATCTCTTTGTACAAAAACTGCATACCCTCCTCCGTATAAAATTGATAACAAGCTTCCAATGAACACCAGCTGGAGAACTATACTCAACTTTTCCCAGAAACATGGTGAGCTCAGCTGTGATCTTGTTTTCCAGTTCTGAAGAACTTCAAATGCTGCAGTTAATTGAAAAGATAATGATGTTATATGACTAGCATAATATCTATGTTCGAGAAGAGAAGCTAAACTACAACTGATAGATATCTGTATGATTTAGTATATAGCTCAAATGGACCTTCATTAATAAAAGCAATTTGTTCTTGGCTTCAAATAAAAACACCCTGAAATCCATTCGACTATAGTTAGGAAGGATGGAAATACTTCCTCTCACATGAACAACGATCTTGTTCTACTTACTTGTGGCTACTATTTTCATCAATCTTTGGCAACTCTTCACCAAGAACAAAGGGCGGAATAAGCAACTCTTAATCTATAGTCTCTAAAATAATTTTTATTCAGCTTCAGTTCTCAAATCCAGAATTACAAATTCGGCTATTTTTATAGTTGGGAAGAATGGAAGTACTTGCTCTAAACACAAGCTTGTTCTAGTTACTTGTATTGGCAGATAGGTTTTTTTTCTTCTTGTTTTTAATTAAAATTTTTTTTTATTATCTTCATGGAAGATAGGCTCCATGACTGCTAAGTAAGGATATCGAAGCATCTCAGGCAACAGCTCTTAAATACAAATTTTCATTGTAATTTAGAATAAGCGAGAGCAATAAAGGCATCAGATTGTTGAGCCATTTCTGCTTTTCGCTCATGCATGTCTGCTACAATTTTAACATCACCCACACTTTCACCAGAAGAATTATTAAGAGGTTTATTACAAAAAAAAAAAAAAAAAAAAAAAGTGGTTGTTGCTAAGAGACCGTAAAGACATTTAGCATATATAATTGAAACCCATGCCCAATGTGAGAGGTTATAAGAGCTTATCATAAAGCTTCACCAGACACAAGTGACATTTTTCTATCAAGATAGCTTTGTGAAATTATAATGCCAGCTTAGGATATCTGTTAGAAAGTTTTAAGAGCTTTCTTAGGTCATCTATCAAATGGCTATTTTGGGCGAACTGTTAAAAGCTATAAAAGTACATGATGCACATATATTTTCATCCTTTTTTATCTACAAAAAATGTGAAGACACCAAAGCATTGTAATTGAAGATATAGTGAAGGCATACCGCATACCTCAATAGGCACAAGAGCTGTTGGAATGACCCTGAGTAGCAAAAACCAAGATAAGAACTCCATGAGACCAACAAGTAAATAGCTTAACAATAATGAATGATTTATGTCAATAAAGATTGAACAACTAAAAGAATAAACAACACCCCCCCTCCCCCCCCATCTTTCTTAATTACCCAAGAACATGGCAACCACCATCATATACCTTTTGAGATATCAAACCCATCAATCCAACACTTCCACCACTTTATAGTAAATCTATTCTTCTTCTTACCTGCAAAAATCAATAAAAACTAAGACACCAATCTATAAAAATCAGTACAACACAAGTAATCACTAAACCAATCTCTAATCCAGAAACCCAAAATGAATGAATAGAAGAAGAAAAAACTCAATATGATAACAAAAAACAATAAAAACCCATTACGAACCCTTAAAGATTGAGTTCAGAATAACACAAACCAGTTCATTTCCCAAATCAAGAGCAGCATCACTGAAGGCTTTCTTGTTGCCAGATTTGCTCCCACAGAACCCTAGCTAATCACTGCCATTGCTAATCTACAGCGAAAAAATCAGTAAAAGAGATACCTGAGCTACTGAGCAAGAGTTACTAAAGCTCAGATTGCGAACCGATTCAAGCAAAAAATTGCAAAAACGAACGAAAACAAGCGTACACTCACCTGCGTCTTTTAATGAAACAGAGATCAAATCTGTGAAGTCGCGAATCGGTGATATTCGATGTTGTTCTCAATGAAATTGAAGTTGCTCCGGGAGTTGACGAAGCTAAAGAAGATCAGATCTCGGAGAAGGAGTGTGTTGAGAATGAGAGACCAGAAACGGAGAAGGAGATGAAGGCGAGAAGTAGAGCACGTTGGAGAGGGAGAACACGGCGAAACAGGGGGCGTTGACAGCACAGGGTGATCAATAGGAGAGGGAGAGCGATCGAAGAGGGAGAGCAGAACGGTGAGGGAGACGAGAGCAGTCGGAGAGGGAGAGGGAGAGGGAGATACGGCTTCGGCTTCTGCTTCCTTCCTTCCTTCTTTCTCTTTTTCTTTTTCTTTTTTTTTTTGGTTTGGATCGAGCGGGCACTTTGGCGCCCTAAATCCCATTCATCAATTGACCAAAAACACTTTGGCGCCCCCAGCGAAAATCTCTTTCATAGCATTTTAAAAAAAAACGCTATTACCATATGCTATCTTTAACTATTTGTGTTGTAGTGTGTTGTCATAATAAATGTTTGTTTCTGCCATTTATTAATTTCGCAATGTCTCTATTATCATTTACCACTACAATTTTCTTGTACTTTTGCGCCATCGCCCATTCACTTGCTAGTTTGTCCGCTTCCAATTCAGCTTCAAAACTTGTTTTTATGCCTTTCTTACACCATCCCTAATTAATCCATATTGTCTTTCTGTCTGCATTAGTTGCATAGAAAGCAAAACAACCATCACCTATATTCTCGTGGAAAGCAATATCAATGAACATCATAATAATTTTGTGACATACTAATGTCTTTGCCTGCTCAAAAATTGTTGAGATAGGAGAATTATTTGCATTTGTGTCTCTTTGTGGTGTGTCAACTCTGACATCATTGGCATTTGATTGTTGTTGTTCCAAGTTACTTAAATCCTACCAAAATTTATCTGAACTATTTGCAAGTCCTGCTATCACTTGTACCCTGAATCTTTTGTGTTAAAAAATCAGACCATTTATAGCCTGCCAAATATGATATAGGACGGCAGCTGCTCTAACCATAAATAAACCCCTTGCATACTTACTTGTGTACATGTGCCACAATAACTCCATAAAATATTTCTCGTGAGAGAGATCCACTCTATCACATCTAAGAGGTATGTTAGACGTATCCCACACTTGGACAACACGATAACGTTGAAAAAGAACATGCCTCGACGTTTCCTTTTATGTATTGCAAAGTGGGCAATCACCACCCACTGCTATATGATGCTATCTATGGACCTCCCTCACAGGAATCAGTCATTTATAAATTTTCCAAATAAACATTTGAACTCGATGAGGAATCTCGAGTCTCCAAATACCTTGAAACAAATCCTATCATCCCCTCTGGATGAATAAGTGATAGAATAATCCACCATCTCACTCCCGAATGATCCATAGGCCGATTTCACAATGAAAACTCATTTGGTTTCATGTTTCCAAATAAGCACATATTTTTCCTCCGAATGTTTAATGGGAGTGTTCGGGGGGGGGGGGGGGGGACATTTCAATAAAAGGTTTGTCCCATTCCTTTTGCCTCCCTTATTCCATAATTATAAGTTATTTTACAAACCAAAAAGAGAGAGAGGGTATTCAGATGCACATAGCCTCTTAGAGGAACGAAATCAGTTAGTCATGGGTATTTCCACATATTGAAAGACTCTCCATTTGCTATCGTCCACAATAACCTATTTTTAAAAGTATTAAGAGTTTTCCCCTAACTTCTCCAAATGAAGAAGTGCCCGTTTTGGTGAAAGAGACTTGGAAAAAACTGTAATTTTTGAAATATATTGACTTCTCAAGTCAATATATGGAAAATCGGTTAGTGCTCACAAATGAATTAAATATATATATATATATATATATATATATATATATATATATATATATATATATATATATATATATATATATATATATATATATTGTGCAAAAATGTCTATCATGCGGTCTCGGTAAAATTCCTCCAACCACCATCGAGGTCATAGCAACAAGCAGCCATCAACCAACACTACCGATGTAATGGTAACCATGACCGCGATCTTTAATCTTTGTATTTTGATTATCTTTCTAGTTTAGCATACAAGATTAAAAGTAAAATTTTAAGCTACAATTCCATGAGTCAACGGTACTCACCAATTTCACCATATCAATGTTTCAAATATGAAATATCTCTTATGTACATTATCATATACTCTAATTAATCATGTGTCAATTTATACAAGCACAATAAAAAAAAAAGTTAAAAGTAGCGTTATAACTGTTAGTTTCACTAAGGTGCTACTTGGTACACTGCAAAATAATATATCTGAAAAATTGATGCAGATGCATTAGTATGCACTGCTTTAGTTTGCAATGCATTGCTTTTTGAACCCTTGAAATTAACTAAAAATCAATGCAAATAAGACAAGTGAATGTGGGTGGTGTTGATGATGGTAGTAATTGTAATTGTGGCATGGTCATGCTGGTGTTGATTGTGGCTGCGAATGTGGTGTGGTGGCAATGACGGTTGTTAAAATGGTGGTGGTGATGGTTACGATTACTACTGTGGTTGTTGTGGTGGCAGTAGTAAAGGTGGTAGTGGTTATGCTATGATAGTTGTTGCGGTAGTAGTGGTGGCGGTGGTCGTAACAATGGTTATGGTGGCACTAGTGAAGTTGGTGGTGGCTGTGGTGAATATGCTATGGTAGTGGTAATAATGGAGGTAGCAGTTGTTGTGGCTATGGTTGCTATGGTGGTGGTAGTGGTTGTTGTGTTACGGTGGTTGTGCGCAACAACAACGATTATGGTGGTAATAATGATGTGGTGTTGGTTGTAGTGATTATACTACGGTAGTTGTGGTGGTGGAAGTGTCGGTGGCAGTGATGGTGGTGGTTGTGATGTTTTGGTATGGTGGTCGTGGTGGCGATGGTGGTAATTGTGAAGGTGGTGGTGGTTGGGGTACTCGAGGAAACGACGAGAGCAGTGCAAAATAATGTGTGAGATTTTGTCCCACAAAGTTTTGCATAATTTTATAATTAGGAGATACAGAGGTCTTGAATTCAAATTCCAATAATTATTTATCATAAAGTCAACAAAAACACTAAAATTTATGTAACCGCCACAAACTTTTGCATTATACATTATTTTACCATGTATCAAATGAAGCCTAAATTTCGAGACAACATATGAATGAGTATTTTTTTAGATTGTTACACAATTAAGTTTTATGAATCTTGTATCAACAAGTTCCGAGAATAGTGTAGCTACAACATTATGCAAATCACAGTCGAGCTCACAAGATCAAATGTACGGAGTAGCTTCAATTTCTCGCAAATCCCATTTGTTATAATAAAAAGGTTTCTATTCAATGACATGTTGTACTCCATGAAAAGCTAAATTTGAGAGAATTAATGAGAGGTAAGAAAACTTGAAAAAATAACAAAGGTTGAAAGCATCCGTAGTAAATAGGGGTATAAATCCCTTTTTCCCACCTTGGTGGCAAAAGGCATTATTGATATTTGCCCCATAATGACTTTTAGTCATGACATACTTTTTGACAAAAATATGCCTTTTTTCGCTGTAAAGAATGCAACTCGAGCATTTACTTTGGACCTTTTATGCAAGCTCCACCTTAGTTCCTTGATTCCTTCCCTTATACCAACCCAGTAAAAACTCATATTTAACATTACCTCAGTCTCTCACATTCTTAGTACAACACCAAAGGACACCCGAACGACTTCCATCCCCCCAATCCCATCAATGCTCACAGGTTTGGCTCTCATACAACAAAAGAAGCCACTAGCATTGCCTTGTTCGAGGCACAAATTCTCTATTCCCGCAATCATAGACTCAACCTAAGATCCAACACGATACCTTATCTTCCCCATAAACTGAGACTAGATACTATCATTGTAAATTTTGACGCTCGCTTCATTAACCTTACCAAGCAGGGAGCTGTAGGTGTGATGGCAAAAGATCTTCATGGACGTGTTTTTGCCATTATTGCCAACCCGATTGTGGGGAAAGTGTTGAACAATACGATGGTGGAGTGTTTTGCAAGGGAGATGGCCCTGACTTTGATCCAAGCTCAACAATGGCAAGCATGTATTTTTTTTGGTGCTTTGCTAACTTGATTGAGGCCCTTATTAATGAGGATTCCAACCCATCTTTTGCTATGGATTTGGTATGGCGTTTATTTATGTATAATATTCGACGTCTCTTCTTTTTGGTAGAGACCTCGATATTGAGGCCCGTGACTTGGTACAATAGAGCAATGGTTAGTAAATTGATGATAGAGTTTTTACTCAGTAAATTGAAAGGTTAGTATATCATGAGGTAGTATAGGTTCTCACCGGCAAGCATTTGTTAGGGAGACAAATGTCTACTATTGGAGATTGTTTATGGGAATCTTTTAGTCTAGAATATAATTCTTGAATGTTGGAGGGGTTCTTCTGTTCTAATGCGAGTGAGTTTCATATAGATACGCAACAAAATGTCTATTTGGATCTCACTTGGTGTTTTTTTCTTCGAAATATCAAGTCATACTTGAGTATAGAGGTTCAGTGAAAGGAGATGGTGGATATGGAATATGATTTGGGGGTTGTAAGCTACTCTAACCAAGTGAGATGGAACGTAGTTTGACACACAAGGTTATTTATTTATTTACTGTGTGTTCAAAACATAGAATAGCAGAGTAGTTTTTACCAACGAGTAGTTTCATTTATCCATGAATATCTATGAAGCTCCACAAAAATGACAAAAATATATCAATCAAAAGAAAATTGTGACAAATCACATGCCTCAAATGTCTTCTTAAGCTCGTTTTTGTTCACTGCATTTAAAACAAACATTCACCACTGCCATGCATTTATTTAGCTTTCTGTATCACTTAATTTTTTTTTCATAGGACAATTAACAACCACTCTCTGTGGGTTTTTTTTTTGTTCCCCAAAGGCAAGTTGCAGTGAAGAAAAAAATGAGCAAATTGTTATTTCAACGTACAACTGAATCATTTAGTTACTACAACTGTACCACTTGATACCGGACCACCTAACTCCACTCATCATGGCAACTTACCTTGGAGTTTTTACAGCTGACCAACATATCCTTAGACTGACCAAAGTTATCAACGGCTGACCAACAGTACCTCGGACTCACTACTATTTTCCCTCGAAAAAGAAAGAAAATGGCTTTGATACCAGTCGATACCCAGGACTATTAGGTTAAGCAAGTAATGGTAATCTACAGTCTAGAACAGATAGCGAAAAACAGGAGAAAAACGAACATACAAAATAATAAAACACACAGATAAACATAAACAAGAATAACTATAAACATCTTAAAGATAATTCTTTGAACTGTTCGATAGAACGGTGCCGATACTAGGATTAGCTAGTATAACGAGATGTTCAACAGGAATAGTTCTTAGAATCATTTTTGAAAAGAAAATATGCTTTTATAAAATAAAGAAATAAAACTTAAATGATAAGAGAAGATTACAGGGAGAGAACTGAAGGAAAACTTCTAGGGTTACATCAGGAGAGGGGTTATAATTTCGTCTGTCTTTCAAATGAAACTTACATTCTTATTTATAAGCTAATACACAAGAGAAGATAAGTCTTCTCGAAGGCTTGAGTGGAGGATGAGGTGGATCCTTATCCTTTGCTTGTCTTAATGCTGAAAAGAAAGTGGAGGTACTGTTGAGAGATGCTTCAACTGCACACTTTTGACTTGAGTGATCACTGTTGGACTACGAGCTTGCTTTTGAAAAAGAACAGAAGATGCTGTCGGATATCTGGCCGAAAACATTATTGGCTGCTAGCGGAGCTGGCAGATGCTTGTAATAATGGAGAAACACCTTTATGATTGTAGGGTTAGACTCATGCGAATGGCGGGAAGATGCCAAAGCAATCATCTTCATTTCTGGGCCCACTAGAGTCTGTTGCATCGTCTTTTTCGTCAGAATCTTTGGATGCAATCTTGGACAGAGTTTCCATGAGCTAGGCTTTGGTAGGCTTGCTGCGTAACTACTTCTTAATGTGTTGTCTAAGAAGCTTTGCTTGAGAATGAATATTGTCAGGACTGACTACAGATTGGACTGGAGCTAAAGATCCTGAGAAGAACTTGAGAACACCATCTTTTGTTGCATGACTGTGGTCAAAGGTTGGCCACCACTTGATCTTGAAACGTCGACAAAACCAAAGAGGAGGTTGTGTCGATTGATTGATACTTGTAAGAGCTGAAACTGAGAAATCCCAACAGTTGATCCAAGTAAGATTGAACTTGATAAAAAATCATAAAAACAAAACCTGTTGAGTCTGACCCTACAATCATAATGGTGTTTCTCCATTATTACAAGCATCTGCCAGCTCCGCTAGCAGCCAAGAATGCTTTCGGCCAGATATCCGACAGCATCTTCTTTTCTTTTTCAAAAGCAAGCTCGTGGTCCAACAGTGATCACTCAAGTCAAAAGTGTACAGTTGAAACATCTCTCAACAGTACCTCCACTTTCTTTTCAACATCAAGACAAGCAAAGGATAAAGATCCATCTCATCCTCCACTCAAGCCTTCGAGATGACTTATCTTCTCTTGTGTATTACCTTATAAATAAGTTTCATTTGAAAGACAGACGAAATTAGAATCCCTCTCTCAATTAAGCCCAAAAGCTTTGATGGAGTCTGACAAAGGATACACCATCATTTTCCAGGCCAATAAGGACAAAACTAGTGTAATTGTTCGAAAAACAATACACTGGAACCAAGTCACCCTACCTGAAACATGGCAGGTTCAAGCTGCTTCTAGAAAACCTCCTTCTAGTTAGCTCAATCAACTGAATCAAGTTGTAACTCTACCTGATGGAACGGTAGACCTACAATTCTCTGAAGCTAGGATCACTAGACTTCATCCTCAAGATTTTCAATCAAGACATAGATCTGAAGCATCCTTCAGGACTGCTCCCTCTCGTCTTCCTAGAACACCTCCTTCTAGTCAGCTCAATCAAGTTGTAACTCTACCTGATGGAACGGTAGAACTACAATTCTCTGAAGCTAGGATCACTAGACTTCATCCTCAAGATTTTCAATCAGGACGTAGATCTGAAGCATCATTCAGGACTGCTCCCTCTCGTCTTTCTAGAACACCTACACCAGATGTTCTTCCTCATCTTGATCTTGCGAACATTAGGAATAATCCTCAATATCCGCAGATCCCTCAACCTGTCTACAATCCTCCTGAACAAGAAAATAACAATCAATCACCAACTCAATCTGAAATGAATTTTCCAGATCAATTGAATGTTTTGTCTGTTCCGTTTGAATTAAACAAAGAACATATAAAACAAGAGTTTATGAAAGAACACAATAAGCAAAAACGTCAACAATTTTATGCTCAAACAACTGATTATCAAAGAACAGAATTAGGAAAACAGTTTTATAAATGTTGTGAAGAAATGCAAGAAAATCTACCTTTCTTTGATTGGTATTTTAATGTCTATCTTCAAAACATAAATGTTATAAAAACTGATTCTAAAATCTGGCGTACCACTGAGAATCAAAGTACATAATCAATCTTGCCACCTCTTGAAGAAATTAAGTTTTCTACATTAGGTCATGAACTTACTGCTTCACCCTTTAAAAATCCTTCAACGGATAACACATTTAAAGGATTCAGTAAGATCATTCAGCAAAACAATTATACAAACATATTGCTTCATGAAATTGGAGATAAAATGATACAAGATCAAATCCAACAAGATTGTTTAAATCAGGAACAATTTACAAAAAATCAATCTGTAGAAACAAAGCCAATAACGTACTTCACACCTACGTACTTCTCACCGGCAAGCATTTGTTAGGGAGACAAATGTCTACTATTGGAGATTGTTTATGGGAATCTTTTAGTCTAGAATATAATTCTTGAATGTTGGAGGGGTTCTTCTGTTCTAATGCGAGAGAGTTTCATATAGATACGCAACAAAATGTCTATTTGGATCTCACATGGTGTTTTTTTCTTCGAAATATCAAGTCATACTTGAGTATAGAGGTTCAGTGAAAGGAGATGGTGGATATGGAATATGATTTGGGGGTTATAAGCTACTCTAACCAAGTGAGATGGAACGTAGTTTGACACACAAGGTTATTTATTTATTTACTGTGTGTTCAAAACATAGAATAGCAGAGTAGTTTTTACCAACGAGTAGTTTCATTTATCCATGAATATCTATGAAGCTCCACAAAAATTACAAAAATATATCAATCAAAAGAAAATTGTGATAAATCACAGGCCTCAAATGTCTTCTTAAGCTCGATTTTGTTCACTGCATTTAAAACAAACATTCACCACTGCCATGCATTTATTTAGCTTTCTGTATCACTTAATTTTTTTTTCATAGGACAATTAACAACTACTCTCTGTGGGTTTTTTTTTTTGTTCCCCAAAGGCAAGTTACAGTGAAGAAAAAAATGAGCAAATTGTTATTTCAACATACAACTGGATCATTTAGTTCCAATTTGATTTTGAATTCACGTGATATAAAAGGTATCCAACTGCCATGTATATGTGATAAGGTTTCAATATTTTACATATGGATTCAATATCTTACAAATGTATTCCACTGAACGTTTATACACTGATGCTATGTACGAATAGTCTAAAAGTTGTAGGTAACCGTATTTAACTCTCTCGCTATTCTAGCACCTATGGAAAAAAGATTGATTCTAGCATCAGCTCCATTCCACTTCCTTTCTTAGTCAAATTAAATAACATTTTTAGAGGTTTACCACCACAAGAGTGTAGGAGGAAACTCGTTCAATTCACAACTATGCATAATGAACCATTATAAATGGCATGTTTTTTGATGTCTCAAAGACATGGTTCTCGAAACCAGTAACCTAAAAGAGTTTAACCAGGTTCTATAGAATCGGTTGGCCAGTTTGTGGTTAAGTAGCAAGCTTTGTGGATAAAGATAATAAGAGAAATATGGGTCTTCTCCCTCGGGTTAGCACTCAAAGGTAGTCAAAGCCTCGTACGGTTGAGCTATCTGGATCGGTAATAAATATGGATTTTGAGTTTGAAAAACATATAAGAGATGAAAGTGGTGGGCAGAAAAGCGATGGCTGAACAATCTTTGAAGCCTATGTACAGTGATATTTTCTCAATTTCTAGGAGGAAAAAGGGTCCAGTGTCGAGATTAATGGGTAATTGGTTGAACAATCTTAACGAGGAACTATTTACCCACATAATAATCAAATATTTTCGAATCTGGGTAATTGGTTGTCGGACCACATATTATTTGCTGGCTTCTGGGTTATTTAACTGGAGAACAGGAATGTTCTTTGAAGGCAAGGCATTATCAGTTATAGCTTGAAAGGTTTTGCCACCCAAAACACTAGATGACAGTTTGACAGTGGGGAGTGACATGGTATGTTCTGAAGTTTGGTGGTCTTTTGTTTCTTTTGTAGTAGTCATGAGTTGTGCCCACCTTGTTTCAGGTTATATTTTTCATATCAACGAATTGCGAAAAAATAAATTTAAAATTCAAGATCAAAATCATCAAAATTTTATGCTTTAATTGAATGTGTGCAAGCCTAAAAAATGCAGATCTTACTTAAGACACATACATTGGCTTTTATTTAAAAACTAAGAATGATAGATTTGTTAATATAGGCAAATAATCTAAAAAAGAGAGCTTTGGTTACCGTCACAAAGAGGGGGTGGTTAAGAAGTTCCACTTCCCATTTCAATGTGCTAGAAAAATAGTATGTGAAATCCCTAAGAGACTTGTGTTTTTTCTGATGAAGAAGAAAGTGTTAAAGGAGAGTTGTTGTAATCATAAAGCAGTTTCAGTGGTTTTCTTAGCCATTTTAGAATGTCAAACATTATCAAAGAGAGGAGGTTTTAGAGGAGAAGTTTTAGAGGATATAAGCTTTGTGTGAAGTACCCCAAGTCTGCAATTGTATTTGTTTGATATCTACTCATAAGAGAGGAACATGTTTAAAGAGAACAACAAGCAGAGAAGAACATATAGAACAGAAATAAAAAGAACGAATCTCATAAGATGAAGTTATCTCAATGATGGAAGATCTCTGGAGTAGGTTTCTCGAAGCTCATGTTCCAGGCCTCAGCCCACTGGATATAGCCATCATCTTAATCATGTTCCAGATCGTACAGTCTCCAACTTCTTTTTATTGGAGTATTCCTTGGAATGTCGCTAGTGTCTTACTGTCCATAACACCTCGACACAGCATTTTTTATTTTTTTTTGGTTAGTGTTTTGGATATTGATTTATCTATGTTACATAGTTTGGAAGTTGAAGCTGAAGTACCTTTTTGTTGAAAGGATTTTGATGGTTTAGCTTTGATTTCCAACACCAATTTTGTGAACTATTTACCAGTATTATCAGCCTTGCTAACGAAACAACTTTGCTCCATGTGAACTATGAAGCGTAAAGTTTTATTGTGTTTTAAGTTTTAAACAGTAAAGAGAGTTCATAATCTATGAAATTACTTTGCTGATTGGAAGAATCTCATGTATGTAATCTAGTAATTTTTGAAGTGCCATTGTTATTCTCCAACAATTTCACTGACATGCTGTATATGTTTTGCAGGTGAACTACACATTTCTCATTCAATTGTCAGAAGTAGCATTGTTGTTTCTTTCTTCTGGAGGATATTGAAATTAGGCTCCCAATAACAAGATGAACTGAATACTCAGTCTTTACTTTTCGGTTGTTTTGTGTTTAATTGAATTAACTTCTTTGGATGAACTAGAGAAGAGTTACTGGAATTGGGTTTCTATTGTGTATCTTCACCGATAAATGCTTACAGTCCTTTTTGTTGAAAGAAGTGTTCATCAGTGCCATAAAATACAGCCTGGGCAGTTCTAGGTACCGCAAAAATCTGTAGTTGTGGTGATAAAAAATGAGCTGACCTTGAAATGTGTTGATAAAAAATATGCATTTCCAATTGTTTCTACATTTTGCTAACATGTACCCTTCTTGAAATGTGTTTTTTTTCCCAGTGTTATTTGTATCCTATTACGGAGTCTTCTCACTGCAAATTAGGATGTTGGTTTTAAGTAACCTTGTGATCTCAGGCATCGGGGAAGATGAGCCTTTGATGTAAGGAGGGATCAGAGAGATTTCTAGGGTGGACTTGTATCTGATGTGGATCTGTTTAAGTTAGTCCCAACTCGGAAGAGCTACAAATTGATTTTCCTTGAAATTGCCTACTGCCTGTCAATTCTCTTTGTTCAGTTTTGATGGTTTGCTTCAGCATTTGGTAATTCTCCTCCGTCTGGATTCATATATTCCACACCAAAGGAGAGGAATATCATTTAAGAGTATCACGGCATTCAAAAACTTGCGCCACCATATATTTTTCAATCCAGTATTCATTCTTAGACTTGCAAAGAGTGAAAAAGATAACAATACCTCTTATATGCTAGAAGAGATCTTAAAAACTGTCTGAAACTCGAGTCTGGTCTAACCCCAAAGTTAACCAATACAGCCTAGACTATAGAGTATATACTTATATGATTTGCCTCAGAGATGCTCTTTTAAGTTGTAGGAAATCCAGCCAATTGTAAGGTCGAGGAGAGTAGAAAATTCTCCATCCACAAGGTGAACCTGACAACAGCATGATGTAGACTCATTGCATTTTCTAACATATTATCATCACAAGCACTGCTACATTTGCTAATCACAAGCAATAGTGCAAATAATGTTCCACCCATAAAATCTTAAACATGCATTCAACAAATCCATGATTGTTGCTCTGACAAAAGATAAAACAGATAAAACGCATACGCAGCACCACAGACAACGTCAGAAGAGAGACTTTAACCATTCAAGGAGCTAGCGAAATAAGAAAAAACTTTTTTTTTAATATAGCATTGGAGAATAGAAGGATAAAGAAAGATAACCTTATAGATGAAGGATCTAATGTCCTTTACCCACTAGTTAAAACCTCCCTTAAATCTGATTACTTATCAACATAACATCAGAAACAAGAACTTCGGGAACATGAAAATCTCGTAGATGTGCCCTCTTCTGATATACCACCATAAGCACCGTTAAGCCATTCAGTTCTTGGGGACACCAAGCCTCTGACGGAAGTCCTCTTCCATTAGGGGCAGTCCCTCGCGGAGGCTGACCTTAGGTTCCCATCCTAGCAACTCCTTGGCCTTTTCAATATTTGGCTTCCTCTGTCGTGGATCATCTGGTGTGTTCTCTACAACCTTGATCTCCACCTTATTGTTAATCAGCTGAAGAATACATCACAGATAGATAAGCAAGGCAGAAAGAAAGCCATATTGAATCTCAGCTAGTTACATAAAAAGAAAAGAAAGGATGTATGAAAAACCAACCTCCTTCACAGTCTCGGCTAATTCCATCATTGTAAATTCACCTGTCATGTGCAAGCAACACCACTTAGCACAGAGTTAAAAAAGCACTAAGTACAACTATATGCTTAGAATCCAAGTCGAATCCTTGCAGTTGCAACTATATTAGATAATTGCTATCTTTATGTTTCATTACGTACCTGGGTTTCCAATGTTGATTGGTCCAGTGTTATTCCCTTCCATTAGTCGAATAAGGCCATCAACCTTTCAAAAAGAAAAAAAGAAGAAAATTTAGGGGACATAAGTCCAGGTCATGCAAATTCCATTGTCCTGAATTCTAAAGGAAAGTGACGACCTCTTGCTTACCATGTCAGAAACATAGCAGAAAC
This sequence comes from Berberis vulgaris, assembly GCA_963556465.1. Taxonomy (NCBI): domain Eukaryota; kingdom Viridiplantae; phylum Streptophyta; class Magnoliopsida; order Ranunculales; family Berberidaceae; genus Berberis; species Berberis vulgaris. The sequence continues at coordinate 1,172,821 of OY747133.1, forward strand.
TTCTAGTTTGTGTTCCTGGAAGCTGAACTGTCAATGGTTCACCCCTATAGAAGAATTTAACAAAACACCAGTAACAACAATATGTATGAAATGCTTCACATGAACAAAGAAAATTAGATGAACACAGTAGTTCCTATATCAAACGTTGTTACATGTCGATACAAACTAACAATAGTGATGACTGAAGTTCGAAAGCCATGAAATAAAATTAGAACTTACCGAAGAGCTTGAGCAATGAAGTTGCTGACAACACGTCCATCATCGATATTCATGCGGGGTCCATATGTGTTAAAGATTCTTGCAATGCGGATCTCTGCGTGCATAATGAAAAAATTGTGAACCATAAATAGAATCGAACATTGTAAAAAACAGGCACCATACATAAAAGTTTATGTTACCTATGCCATGTTGCCTGTGATAATCAAACATCAATGTCTCAGCAACACGCTTTCCCTCATCGTAGCAACTCCTGACTCCTGTAATGTGTGCCATAATATCCTTTTGAGTGATGAAACAATTTCTTCAAAAATTAATGGTAAGTGAATTCCATTGATGATCAGAAAATGAGCCCTTTGAAATGAAGATTAAGCATACCAATTGGGTTAACATTGCCCCAGTAGTCTTCAGTCTGGGGGTGAACAAGGGGATCTCCATACACCTCTGAAGTTGAAGTCAGTAAGATCCTGTTTGAGAATCCCAGCACATGAGATAAAGAAGATATAAGTTTACTAAGTTGGAAATCTTAGTTCAAACCAGTCAAGCAACAATACCTTGCTCCAACACGCTTAGCAAGTCCAAGCATGTTCAGTGTTCCAATAACGTTGGTCTTAATAGTCTGTCATAAATCACCAACATCAGTTAGAGTTGAATGGGTTTGTTATATTTGATTGACATCTGCGTGCCAAACCAAGAATCATGTCCAAGAGCCTTAAAGTGGAGGCCAAAACTTGAAGTTGACAGTCATAGTTGATATAGATGCACAAAAAATGCGTGCATACCCACCTTAACAGGATTGTGCTTGTAGAAAATAGGAGAAGCGGGACAAGCAAGATGGTATATCTGATCAACTTCAATTCTCAGTGTCTCGGTGACATCTGTGGAAGATGTATAACAGGATTACTTACTTTTCAAAAGATCTCTAGTGACCATGTCGTTAGTGGTATACAACTATTATAGCTCATATTTAGTTATATTGCTTATAATGAAATCAAGAGACGAGGAGATACCATGACGAATGAGCTCAAATCTAGGATGACCAATCCATTTTTTCAAGTTGTCCTTTGATCCAGTGAAGTAGTTGTCAGCAACAATAACCTGAAGAACAATTAAAAAAAAAAGTAAACCTTACAACGCAATGATAGGTTATTAGCAAAAAATATTAAGACTCCTTTTAATACAAGAGTTTCTTATTCAATGATAGTATTAACTAATGCAAGTCAGAAGGAAGCTCACGGCTAAATAACTAGAGAAATTGTACCTCGTTCTTCTCATTTTCCATCAATCTGTCAACCAAGTGAGAACCAATGAATCCAGCTCCACCAGTTACCAAAATTCTCATGTTGGACTGTAATTCAAAGTAAAAAGAAAAATCTATGAGTTGAGTCGAGACTTCAGTTTAATTCGCTAGTTTCTATAAGAGATTTTTCAGTCTTTTAAGTTAAGATATAGGTTCATAAGCTAAGACAAACCTCTATCGACATATGATCAAGAAAGTTAGTAGAAGTCATTTCAATTTGTGTACTTACATTATGAATTCTTATAGTTTAGGATAGCCGGATCTGATCAAAATAGCAAAACTATCATTTTCATATCCTAAATATACATGCAAATACCCAATTAGATTAGCACTCTAAAAGGGCCAAAAGGGAGCTCAAGCTTAGCTGTTTAATGGTTCTGCATGTGACGATTTCGACATGGAAGACAAGGCAATACCAAACTCAAACAACAAATCTAAGCATAATTAGAACCAAATTATGAATAGGATTAGAGTCAAATGAAGAGACTCAACCTCAAGACTTAACAAAAAAGAATAAGTAATCTTTACCTGGAGAAACTTGGAACTGCGAAGAGGTGATGGTGAAGGAGGCTTCTTGTGATCTCCATTCGACGCCATTGTTTCGATCTTCAGACCTAAACACTACACTTTATTAGTATCAATGACTGAAAATTCTAATTCTACATACTCACATTTTTCTGCAAAACTCAATAATATAACTCAAGATCAACTAATTACCACCAAAATCCAAACTTTCTACAAAAATAAAATAAAATCAAACCTTAATCAAATTCAACTAATATCTACAGATCACCAAATCCCATTTCTTAAAATATTACAACTTTAACTCTGATCAGAGATCACAAAAACCCAAACTCCTCAATCAACCACCATGCATGCAAATCAACATAAGAGATTCAATAATTCCAACACCCAAACTACAAATGCAACTAAAAATCAAACATTTCTTACAATTTAAGATTCAATCGAGAAACGGAACACACCCCAGACTCCAAATTACTTGTCTGATGGATGAATGAGCAAGATCAGAGACGTATAAATAACAAAATCCCCAAAGCAATCAAATAAAAATCAAAACTTTATCCACCAACCAGTGCCAAATCAGAAAAGAAAAAAAAAAGGGTACAAACTTGTAATTGAAGCAAATCTAAAGGCAATGAGAGCTCCACTGTAACGAAATCAAAGACCCCACACCCACAACACTAGTTTCAGATCTGAATCTGAAAATTTTACTTTCAAGATGAGATTTTTAGGGGGGTTTTTATAGCGTTTTTTGACACAAGTTTGGGGGTTTTGTGTTCCAGAGAGACTCAATGAGAGGATGGAAATTTTGGGAGAGGATGGAAATTTTGGGTGGGAAATTATTTCACTGTGTTTTGTGAGGTGTGGAACATCCACGTGGCGTTGGGCGGGGAGTTGTTTTGTTTGGGAAGAGAAGATGGACGGTGGAGAGGGAGTGAAGTGGAGGTAGAGGTGTTTGTGTTAGTTGCGAAGTTTTTGTTGTATGGAAGGGTTGGATCTTGTGATTAAAATAACACGTTAGTTGAACATGAAAGATAAGATGTCTCTATAAAGAAGTGAGGCTAGAGAGCGAGGAAACGGGCGAGGAAACGAGCGAGGAGAGGGACGTGGCGGGGTGAGAGTCGTCCACCCTGCTCGGGATGCGTGTTGCAATTTTTTGTGCGCACATCCCGAGTGGAATGGACGGCTCCCACCCCACCACGTCCCTCTCCTCGCTCGTTTCCTTGCTGGTTTCCTCGACATTTAGAATTCCCCCTCTATAAAAGGGAAGACTGGACTTTTTTTTTTTTTTTTTTTTTGGAGACTATGTGATACTTCTGGACCTCATTCAGGACGGAGAATCTCATCAGTTCTTTAATATGCATTGGGTCTAGCATCATCTTAATTGTAATATTAAACACGTGTTTCTTATGCTTCATTTTTTACAATGTAAATATATATCTAAAGATCTTAATAGTAAGGCTCATCACCTGACATTGGCTGCCAGCTGACTTGGTTGTATTAGATCTTAGTTATTAATATATTGCCTAAGGCTTTTAACAATAACAAGTTTGGTAGAGTACATGGCATCAAGGAATGTGATTTTTCGAAATATGTTGTAATTTCACTACATAGATTGAAAAAAAATCAATCTTTGCATTCTCGTGTAATATGTAGTTTGTATGACATATGAGTCGCGTGATTCATTTGATAGAGTATTTAAGAGTTTAAAATGCATAAACTTATATTGTTAAATTCAAAATTACAATAGAATTTTGTTATGTTTTTTCTACACAAAATAAAACATCTCGCGAAGTATTTCTTAAAATCAGGGGACTGCAATTAACTCGAAAATCGAAATCACAATCCTTGCGTGGCATCGAAATGTGAAACCAGGTAGATCGATCATACAGAAAATCCATAAACCTATATTTTGGTTAACGAGTTTATTAGTACCTTGACACATGGTATGTGTGCACACATTTGATTTTCTTTTTTGAATGACACCTATTATTTGCATGTTCAATCTACAAATGTTTTTTTTTTAATTTAATAAATTTATGTGCAACATCTCCGCGCTTGTATGTTGTTTGCACTCGTTCAACAAAATTTGCACAAAATTTAAATTTATAATTGTCCATGTGTGGCCACGTCCGAGTTCAATCGTATAGTATGTGACGAGTTTGAGGAATTTTTCTTTAACCGCACAATTTTCTCTTGTTCTAAAACTTTTCAATATTTGTAAATGGAGCACTTCTACATGGCGAGGAAACGGGCGAGGGACAGGACGTGGCGGGGTGGGGACCGTCCACCCTGCTCGAGATGCGCGCATCAAAAATGACGGTACGCATCCCGAGCGGAGTGAACGGTCCCCACCCCGCCACATCCCGTCCCTCGCCCGTTTCCTCGACATTTAGAATTCCCCTTGTAAATGTGGTCATGAATTTGCAATTAGGTTTTACAACTAAGACCATGAACATGATTAGATGAAGTTTTTATATCTAAAACATTATTCAATTATAACCATTGTTGTGGCTGTAGTTTATTGGTGAGAATTCCACGTTGTGGCCGTGGACATTAAGTTATTAACTATGATTTTTGGATGTAAAATGTATCTCCTTGGAATTTTTTTTTCTATCTCCTCACTTCTTCTTATTTATTTCTCTTATTTTGTATTGTTCTCATTGTGACAACACCACCCAGCCCCCTGCCTCATTCTTATTCTCTTCTCTTCTATTTTTTAAATTATTATTATTAACTAGGGCTGAACAAGTATGGGTAACCGGCCCAAAAGCTAAAAACCAAAAATTGCCCTGAAAAATTTGGGCCCGTGTTTATGAGAACCGAAATCGGACCGAATTGACTGGGTAACCGAGGTCTCGATTAACCGATTTACGGGCCGGTTTCGGGTCGGGCTCGATCATAAGAGAAAAAAAATACTTCGTACAGTAAAAAAAAAAAAACTTCATTAATCAAGATCTGATTGATTACTTCATCAAGATCTGAGATCATACAACAAAAAGTTACAAAATAAAAAATAAAAAATAAATACTTCATCAATCATACAACAAAAAGTTACAAAAAATTACAAAGATCTGAGATCAGATCTGATTGATCAAAATTTGATTGATGAAGATCTGATTGATCAAGATCTTAGATCATATCTGTTTGATCAAGATATGATCTAGATCTGAGATCAGCTGATCGGGGAAGGGAGGGGAACTCAACAAGATCTGGATTTCTATACTGGATTTCTAAAATTACTTCATTAATACGAGATCTGAGAGGCGTCGGGTCATCTTGATTAGATCTTGATCTTCATTAGATCATCTTCATCTTCATCATCTTCATCTTCATTTTCATCAGATCATCTTCATCGGATCAAGATGAGGTAGCGGTGGAGGAGACGAAATGGCGAAGTGGCAGGGGTGGAGGAGACGAGTGGCGCTGGCTTTCTCACTGAAGTTGCGGGGGTGAAGAAATGAGGGAGAGAGGAAGACGGGGGTGGAGGAGACGGGGTTGGAGGTGGCTCTCCCTCCCTCCCTCGCTGGTTTCCTCGACAATTAAAATTTCTGGAGAAGAAATGAGGGAGAAAGGAAGAAAAAGGAAAGGAAAAAAAATGAGGGAGTCGGGCCGGGCCGGGCTTTTACAACCGAAACTTTTTTAATTAATTAAAACCGATCCGAACCGACCCGATCGGTCCGGTTGTCGGTTCGGTCCGGGCTTTCGGTCCTAAATGCCCACCCCTATTATTAACTATGGTTTTTGGTCGTAAAGTGCAACTCCTTGGGAAAAAAATTCATCTCCTCTCATCTTCTTATTTATTTTTCTTATTCGAGTTCTTATTCTCCAGTGTTGGTGATACCACCCCGCCCTTGCCTCATTTATCTTCTCTGTTTTTTTGTTATGCCCTCAAGTAGGTTTTTGCGAACGAGGAATCTGCACGAAAAGAAAAAAAATAAACAAATAAAGTAGAAGAAAAGAATAAGGAGGCGGGGGTGGGGTGGTACCACCGACAATGGAGAAGAAGATAGGAGAAAAATAAGAAGAAGAACGACAACAAGGATAAGAGGAAGAAATGAAAGGTGGTGGCTGGGCGGTGCGACTATTGGGGCAATGCGATGGATAGAATAAATGGAGAGAAGGTAATGTCATTCCCACATAAAACAAATGGGGTTTGTCTAAACAGTGAGGGAATGGGCGAGGAAACCAGCGACGGAGGGGGTGAAGCTGTTCACCCCCTCGAGATGCATGAAAATTGCATTGAGATACGTGCTTTCATGCATCTCGAGGGGATGAACGGCTTCACCCCCCTCCCTCGCTGGTTCCCTCGCCCATTAGAATTTCCCAAACAAATGGGATGATGGTGTTATTAAGCAAATGTGGTGCTGTCAAAAAGCCGCTGCCTTTTTAACTCTCCTCGGGAGGAGCTCTAAGTAATTTTCACGGAGCTACAACTCCACACGTAGAGCGTTTCGTTTTTTTTTTTGTTTTTTTTCTCTCGCTCACAAGTCTCGACCCGAGAGGAGTTCACGGGATTCTCACTAGCGAGCGAAGCGAAAAACAATAATCTCCAAATTCTGTAAGAAATTTTTCTTCTTCTCTCGAATTCAATTCTGATTTCTTCAAAAAAAAATTTATCTTAATCTCGTCGATTTGATCTCACTCACTCTCAATTGTCCTAAAAACACTATAATTTCATATTCAGATTCTTTACCGTGTTTGTATCTAGGGCTTGATCTATATGTAGATCGTTATTTGTTGAATTCATTACTGTGTGTTGTCGATTCTTTTATTGATTCATATTGTTTACTCTCCGAAGTTAAAGAAATTTAGCTTCTGTAATCGTTTTATTATCTACGAAGAAGAGAGATCAGAGAGTGATAGAGGTTGAATTCGAGTTCGAGTTCTAGATCTAGATCTGGAAGCAACTTGAACTCAACATGCTTGATGAATTACAACACGTTTTTAGGAGTTTTGAACGAAAATTTGGAGATGATTTATGCACAAAAACTGGAAGTGAAAACATAATGCATCTTGATTCTCATTCAAACGTTAATTGAAAGTACCTCTTATGAAACCTTCACCGCATCTTATGAAACCTTCACCGCAATCACGCATGAGTTAGTATATGAAACACTCCGCGAAGACAACGAGGCCTTCTTAGTACTCGATAGAGATTGGTATTTTTGTCAAAGCTGTCAATCTTGTTTTTGTTTTGAGCTTTAAAATCATTTTTTGAAGAATAAATAGAAGATGTGTCGGAATTCATCTTGCAAACGATAAGTTTTGACGATCTTTATTTGACAGATCTGTGTTTGTATTATCTTCTTTCTCTTTTATGAGAGCTCTTAAGTTTTTTTTTTTTTCTCTGTGCAGGATAATGCACTAGGTGAAAACAATGTCTTCAGCTCAAGATCCGTTTTACATTGTTAAAGAGGAAATTCAGGGTTATGTAAGTACTGACTGCTTAAATAGCTTAAATAACGTTTAATGTTTTCAATTAGTCAGTGCTGTTTATTCTCATGGAAAAATGTCGCCTGGATGTTTATTTATTTTTATTTCAAAACGAAACAATTTATTTTCTGTAGTATTGTGCCTGTGTATGCTTGTGAATTCTTCAAGTTAAAGCGTCGTACTTCTGAGTTCTGATATACCGAAAATGGTCCTTTATACTCAAGTTTTACTTCTGTGCATTGAAGCCCTACTTTCTCGTTTTAAATGAAGGACGGCACGATATACATACTTTCTTATGCCATTCACCTGGTTCAAACATTTATGTTTTTGAATTAGGTCTAATAATCCAATAAGAATCTGAACCAAGTAACTGCCAGTACAGTTACATTGATGGTATTGTCTGTGGTTCATTCTGAAACCAAATGACAAATGTATCCATCACTTTTACATTTGACTAGTTATACTTGGTAGGTTTATTGTTATATGTATTACAATCTATGTAACAACGACATGAACACGGGTATTGGTATCTGACACAGATACAAGATCTTAGACACGTCAGCAAAAAAAACACAATACGGACACGCCTTGCACATTTTAGTAGTATTTACTTTTTTTTAGCATTAAGTTTTGAATTATTAATCATAGTCGTTTACTTGTAGGTCAATATTGCTACACATGTCTACTAACCATGTTTGTAACACTTGTAAAGGAGAAGTGAATTTTTTTTAAAGATACGTGAAAAAAGTATGATCTAAGCATGGAATATCTAATGGGAGTATCCACGAGTGTCACACATGCATATCTGACAAATTCGTTTTTTTGGTATAAATATAGTATCCTTGTTAGTTGTCACATAGATTACAATTGATTTGATCCAACCTGTTTATTGGAAGCTGAGTTTCATGTGAAGCCTTCCATTTTGGACTAGTATATATGTTTTGGGATTTATCCTCTGTCAGTAGTGTTTGTCGATGTCATTTTCTTTGGATTCTGTATACTGTAGTAAACTAAACTCATAGTTTGTATTCACTTGCTCAGATTGATAAACTACAGTCTACCTTTCGACAATGGGAAACTATCCCCCCAAACACCGGAGAGCGGGTCTATTTGACAAAGGATCTCCTGAATAACTGTGAAAGCATTGAATGGCAGGTATACAGCCCGAAGTCAATTTTGTTATTTCTTAATTGCTGCAGTGTTGTTATTAATTTGGGTAAAATAAACTGATTTTCTGATATATCAAGTTTGGAAGGTATGTAAACACGCAGACACCTATCAAGAATATGTACACTTTTGCTTGTCATGGTGGCTTTAGAAAAATGTCTTGCCCCTCTGTAAACAACCATTTTAATAGATTAACTAAAGAATCACTCTTTAGTTCAGGTGGTATTTCTTTACCAGCTCTTGTTCGTTGAAACATAAATTTAATCTTGCTCATCGTATTGAACCTACTTTGCAGCTTCTTAATGTTCTAGTTTTTGATAGGTAGGTGGATGAATTGGATAAGGCAATAGCTGTGGCTGCTAGAGATCCTGCTTCGTATGGTATTGATCAAGTGGAGCTCGAAAATCGGAAAAACTGGACCACCACTGCTCGTACTCAGGTATTTCTATGTTATTCCAACAAATTATAAGCTTATCCATCATATAAAAAATGAAAATGCAACTGTGACTACTGATTTTTATAAACTTATCCATCATATAAAAAATGAAAATGCAACTGTGACTACTGATTTAGTTTGTTTGTGAAGGACTTGGCCGAAATGCTTTATGCTTAGTTATTCAAGCTTTGGGTTGAAGTCATTCATCAAATTAACTAGAGAAATATTCAGAATATATCAGGTGGTCTGCTACTTTACAAGTTTCACTTTAATTGGATCTTCTAAAAGTTATGATATGATATGTATCAGGTGGCGAATGTGAAGAAATTTGTAGAAGCTGGAAAGGATCAGAGCAAGAGTGTAAATGGCATGCGTCAAGATTTGATGAGGCTTTCAAATGGTCGCCCTTATCAAGGAGGCTCATCCAACCAGTACGAAGCTCAAGATGATGATGATTTAATATCATCTGAATCAGATAAGCAGATGCTTCTAATAAAGTAAGCCATTACAACCACATTTCACCCTCTTTTTCTTTTGCTATTCCACCAGTCAGAATTATATATTTTTGGTAATTGAGACACGGAAAATGTCAGAATAATGCTCTCCAATATGCGCACAATTAATACTAATTGAGAAACCATAACATGCTTGAAAACTTTCACTTTATTTGCAATTTCTTTGGGAACGTGCTCAGGTTATGCATCTTGTCTATGATGTAGTGGTAGATATTTTGCATAGATCAGAGAAGGATTTTATTCTGCATTTCCAAATAAAAGTAGCATCTATCTGAACATCATTTTCTGAACAAAAGAAATAACCAATATCTAGAAGGGAAAAGGCAAAAAGATATGTAATAAATGGTTGTCAACCGATTTATGCTCAGGGTTCCGATATTTGTTCCATTGTCAAGAAATGGAACTGCTTCTTCTTACTGATTGTTGCTACATATCTATCTTGCTTGTAGACGACAGGATGAGGAGCTAGATGAACTAAGTGCAAGTGTTCAGAGAATTGGAGGTGTTGGGCTTACTATACATGAAGAACTTAGTGGGCAGGTGATTATTCTTTGATAAGTTAATTCCTTTTCTATAATCTGATTCCATTATGGTTAGAAATTTTACTTTTTCCAACTAAGCATTTGCTATCGAACCTATAAGGGAAAAGAGGCACATTTGCTGCAACCAAGCTTTCAGAAAACAATCTCATTTCATATTAGGAAATCAAAAGTTATTGGTGGAGTCATGTTAGTTGGTGGCCTTTTTTTTAAACTTTTGAAGCATAGTAGAACTTGTAAAAATTGTCTCTCAGTGACTCGCTAGCATTGGTAATACCTAAGAACCTATAAGTGACCTTCCTTTTTTTGGTTTTTTTTTAAGAACATTAATAGCATTTCTCATATATCAGTGCTTTTGTAAGATTACACCCTTGCTCACAGTAATTTTCATGTGTAACAGGAGAAGATCATACATGAACTTGGCTTGGATATGGAGAGTACTGCTAATCGCCTTGATTTTGTTCAGGTTCTCTTTCCCTTAGTGTTTTATTTAATAATATCATCAGTGAACTACCAAAATATGATATTTTTTCTTCATTTGATACTGTGATCTGATAGACAACAACAATGCATTTTTTGCAGAAAAAAGTTGCAGCTGTCATGAAAAAGGCCGGGGCGAAGGGGCAGATTATGATGATACTAGCTTTAGTGGTTCTTTTCATTGTTTTATTTGTCTTGGTATTTTTCACTTAGGTACAGTAAGTGTTTGTTGCGGTGGTAATGTAGCACAGAGCTTGTAACAGAGTTCCTCCTGGCATTTAGGACAATAGATGTGTTGGATTATTTTGAGTTAGTAAATAAACGGTGGCGTGGTGATATGTTTTTGTCAAATTGCAATGCTCTTTGAGGGATTATGCAGATTGTTTCATGAACTCTTATTTATTCCTTCCAGAATAGGACAGATCATACAAGAGAAATGAGGGGAAAAAAAGTCTGTTTTCTACATCTAGAAAATGATTTCGAGGAAAGTAATTTATACATGAAAAAGATACACAATTACTCAATTCTCATAGCTCAATGCAAGTGAGGTTACATATCAAGGGTGACGATTACCAGGAATAAATTGTACAATATATCCGGTCATATTGCGATATGACTATAGCAACCCAGCAACAACCTCCAACATGCTCTCTGCATTGCCCAACAGCCCATTTGAGACAACAATTTTGCCTACAACTGTAAAGGTGGATGAACATTATTCACTAACTAGCCATTCATATGTGTTTCACTAGACTACATGAATGGTCAATCAGCAGTGACCAATGTTCACCCATCTTTTTAACGTAGACGCAAAAATTTGTGCACAACATACCACTCAAATACACCAAAAACATAGCAATCACTCATTACTCAAAACTCTAAACATGAAAACGAGAGCCGTTAATGATAAAACAAACTACTCTGAACCCTGAAAGCAGAGTGGAACAACCTAAGAATAAAAACCCTGCAAAACCCAACGCAATCGAAATGTCTGATTGTATGCAAAATGCATTTGATGTCGTACATATGTCCTGTCCAGTCATAGTTCGAGCCAGATTTGTTCCAGAGGCATCTGCTGCCAGTAGCATATATGCAAAAACCTACAAATGTGCAAACACTCCTTCGTAATTAATTCTTGACGAAACTGAAAAGGAAAATGCTATATGCCTATGTATCCCGCCTTAGGTAGCAATGCCTACGTGTGCTCAAAATTGTTAGCTGGCTGCACAAACGTGTTTTTATCTAGTTTCCTATCTCTCTATCAGTATAGCCAGGGTTATTCAATGCTATTTATTGGATTTCTTCATAACTTTTCTAGGAGGCTTGCAATCAGTCTGTCTTCTGTCCTTCGGAATCTTAAATAAAATCTACCAAAGACATGTACGAATCATTTGAACGGAAGTAATCCGTGAAATAAAACTAAATAATGCCTATGTGAGATGAACAAGCTCTGTTTCTTCAATTAGATCAAGGAAACTGATATAAAATGGAAGTGGAAAGGTAGATCGATTTGAAAAATGGTCATATTTGTGATACTAGCATAGCGACTAGGGGATATAGACAAAGATGAGGGAGGGGGAAGGTTCAGGAGACGTGTGAGCATGTGTTTGTGGTGCCGACATGGTGACCACGTCAGGCAAGGTAATGAAAATGTATGATACAAGGAGAGATGTATAGCACTGCTCAACTGAAAATTAAGTAGGTTTTTTAGATTTTTAGTACACATACATATTGGATACGAAATTTGGGTCTTGACCGTTTGTTCAATGACGTTGACTAGGATTAGACATGCCATATTTTATGAAGACCTAAACACCCCTCATTTTTTGCATTTTGGGTACTATATTTTTCTATAATTACAATTTGGGTATGTTTACTGAGGGTATTTTGGTCTATACCAAATATTGACACGTTTGACCCTAGTAAGCGTCATTGAACAAACATTTGATCCTAGTAAACGTCATTGAACAAACAGTCAAGACCCAATTTTGTATCCAATATATAATTTGTACAAAACTCCTTAATTATGCGTACCCAAAATGTAGATAACCCAAATTTAGTTATCAGAATGGACGTTCCACAATGCTTCAACTTAACAATATCTTCTTCGGAATTGAAAAGGAAAGGAAAAAGAAGGTTTTCTAGCAATGTCATGCCAATAATGATTATTAAGAAGAGCATCTAATGGGAGACCCCCGACCCCAAATTTTTTCCACCAAAAAGCAAGGAATGCAGTTTCTTCAATAAATTTTTTGAGCTGAATATGTCAACTAATTAATCTAAATTATATTGATCTATTCAGTCATAAAAATATAAGTAAAAGAACAACAAATTCTAACATAGGTTCATTGAAATATAAACATAACAATTAACTTAAGCGAAAAGCATTATGAAGCATACCTGATCATGTCCGAAATCGAACCAGACTTGTAAGGTTTCAGGCAACAAAGTGGTACCTTTCAAAATCTCCCAAACAGAAAACCCCATCTCTGCAAATGAATACAAAGCCACAATTGCATTTGCAGCTAAAACAAATCTGCAAAAAATAAAAAAAAAAAATTCAAATTTCATCACAAACACTTAAAAAAAAATCCATTAAAAACCCTAAAATTGGATGAAATTTTGATGCCAAACTGAACCTGAAGGAATCAAATTCATGCCAGCTGGGGGAATTGGAGCCACCCCTTCGAGTGTTAGTAGCCATAAAGATGGTGGAAGCGAGGGTGAAGCAGAAGGTAGTGAAGCGAAGGACAAGGATTAAAGCGTTGATGCGACGGAGCTTTTGAATTGAGACTGTGGAGTGGAAATGAGGGTGGTGGAGTGGATGATTGTGGTTCGGGGTTCTTGGGGTTTCTCCATTACGAAGAGATTGCGGAGATCGCATTTTGTTATTTGAATGATGGAGGACAATTCTGATGAGGAGAGACGAGATGAGTATGAACTCATCAAAGCGAAACGAAGGGAAGTGAAAGTGAAAGTGAAAGCTCAGCTTCTCTTCTCTTCGCTTCCGCTTTTTAAGTTTGTGTGGAAAAAAAATGGGTTTGGTTTGGGGGTTATTCTATGAAGGTGGGTTTCACGAGAATGAGAAATGGCGAGGAATCCATGAAAGGGTGAAAAGGAAAGAGAGGAGGGAAAGAAGGGAGAGAAAAAAAAGTTGGGATAGAAAAGGGAGTTTGAGAATAGGAAAGAAGACAAAAAGAAAGGCAAAGAAAATGAAAGAGGTTAAGTGTGTATAACGTGTGACCCGAATTTTATTGGATGGCTTCAATATGTACATCCATAAGTGATTGAAGAGCATCCATATAGTTCATGTCTTCGCTTTAGTAGCCCTAACAAGTAAAATGGTATGTCAAAAACGAACAAGAGTGTAGCGGGAAACCTTTGAAATGGCTTTTGAATCCTTAGATTATACATTCCTAGTTATGTGGATTATGCAAGTTATTTCACTCCATTTTAACGTTCGGAAGGTTTTGTATCATTGACGACTTTGAGAAGGGCATAGAGAGAGAGCCTTATTAGTTTTTTTTTTCGTAAATTACCATCTAATATCACAAAGTAGTCAATTGTAAATGCCCAATTCTAGGCCGTCAGATAACATAACTATTTTTTTTGTCAGATTTTGAGGTTTTTACACTTCTACTCTTTCTATAAATGATATTTGTGGTTGTATTTTAAAGATAATTGGTAAAAGTATAAAACAACTCAACTGGCAAAAAATTAGTTGTGTTTCCTGACTGCCTATACTTACTCATTGTAAATAGCTGATGGTATATTCATATATTCATTTTCAAACAAATCTAGATAGTCAGACCCCTAGTGCCAGGGTGGCTCTATGTGCATGTGATTGTATTCGATTGGGACATTATAACATCTCTAGAATGATGGAGAATATTGAATCTGGCCTGACTCTCTAGACAAGTTCATTCATTTTTTAAAATGATAAAGTTGTACTCTGCGGCAGCAATAACTTCTATTCAATGTGAAACATTACATTTTCCTCAAATTATTGGTTTCGTCTCAATGTTGTAGGTGGTCTAACAAATTTGTACTAGTACGGATGCGTAAGGGTTGGCTTTGGATTTTTCATTTATGCCTATCGAATTCTCGATATATTTAAAAAAAAAATTAACAAAATTTTAAACCGATACCCACCCGTGAATCCCATGGATGCTCTTGTTCAAACCCTAATATTATTTTGACTACAAAATCGCCTCACTTATTGACCACGCATAAAATATATCAAGGTTGATTTTGTTTGGAGAAATTTTGGCATGGAAAATATAGTAGAAAGTACACTCCATAGCCATTCTAATAAAATACCTAAACATGAGGTATGGCCATTGAAATTATTGGTTTCTAGTTGGAAGTTAGGAGGATTATTTGCTGTCAAGATCTCTGTTTTGCTTAAAGCCATTCACATTTCAACCAAAGTATTCCAAAAGTCCAATGAGGGGACAACAATGAGCACCCGGAGTAGCTCAAGATTGAAAAGTTCTCCAAATTTAACGGATCATTTGACTGTGATCGCGAGGATTGAGACATCTTGGAGTTTTGTAACTTCTTTGAGCCGCGTCAACTTGACTCTAAATCTCTACGTTGTTAGACTCACGACTCACTATTTGCGAAAAATGTAGACCGATTCGCAGAGGCAGATCTAGGATTGCCGACAAAGATGAGCAAATATTATACAACTATTTTACTATACAACTATTCAACTAGATAAATATACATGGCATGATTAATTCAACTATAACTAGCAAATTAATAGCTTACCTTTTTAAATTGGAGAAAACAGAAGCAAGCATGGTGGTATAAGATGAGAGTTTGCGAGAAACATACATTTGCTTTCTTTCTAACTTTTTGGCGTTGAGGCAAGCATAACAGTATAATCTAAGTTCAAGTAGTAGTAGCAGCAATAGCTTAGGTAGTGTCTATTATCTGGACTAGACTGGATGGAGAGTTTTCTCCTTTTGAACTATCTCAGACAAAGCAGACAAACAACAATTTTTGAAATCTTAAATTTATAATTGTTTAATCTAAAATAAAGAATAATAATAATAATAATAATATTTGAAATGTATAATTTCCTTTCCCCCCGGTCCCCAACTCAATTAATGGTGGGAATTAAAATAGAAAGATATTAAAAAATAAAAAAGGAGAGATGGTCGGTGGATAGATTGGAATTGAAAGAGATGGAGTGAGATTGAGATTGGTGAAGCTGGAATTTAAAAAATAGAAAACAAAACCCTTTATTTTAAAATAACCTGGAGTCAATATCCAATATTGTATATAAAGAGGGGCAATCTAAAATTTTAAAGGGGGCAAGATAAAAACACACAAGTAACTTAATGAGATTTTTCAAAAATATAAGGGGGCAATTGACCCTCTTATCCAACACATAGATCTGCCCCTGCTGATTTGTAGATGGGGATGAATTATAGTAATTTGCTCCAACTCTAGGCTTACGAGTCTATTTGCAATTCTAAGATCTGAATCCAAATCATTTTTTACCCTAATATTAAGCTAATGTGTTGTTGTTATAATCTAGTAAGCCAAAGTCAATATAAAAGCGAAAAATATTAGGAAATCAGGTTTTTGCAGTCAGGGTGACGTAAAGTGATCTTAAAAGAATAATGAAATTCTAAAAATGTTTATTTGTATTTTGAGGTTGTAAAAAACCTCATTTAATGATGTCTCATCACCCTGATTACAAAACATGATTCCCTCCAATCTTCACTCGTATGAAAGAGGAATTGTCTAGTTTTCACTAGCTTTTTTACAGGATGAAATTTTAGGATTTTACGTTTGCATGTTTACTTGTTACACGAAATGCATTTTGCAAATTAACTCTTTTACAGTTGGACAGGTTACCTTATATCGACATTACTCATTAGGCCCATGGGTTGTTGCAACATGTCCAGCCCATGTATCTCAAAGCCCATTAGGCTCAAGATGGACCTTCATTCACATGTGCCTTATGGTAAACCATAAATTTTTAGACATGAAGTTAAACAAGGTTACGGGAGCTTAGTTGATAAGACTTTGTAACTCATGGTATTATTAAATTTTGCACTGATTTGTTAACGGCAGTTTGATATTTAGACAATGGAGTGACTCCACCGGAGATGAAGAAGTGGGGGGCAAGTTGACGGCTATGTGAAAGATATCGATGGTATTCTGTCCTTGTAAACCAAAAGATATGTTAATCAATAAGAAGATGAATTCGAACTTAACAAGGAAGCGCAACTCACTAGAGTTTAGGTGCAGATGACTAGTAATGCATGAAGAACCATCACAAAACTGACTACTGACCGGAACAAAACTCATTTCGATATAAAATAAATACAGAAAACACAGAGTACAGTGAGGAAATGACTAGCAACTTCAACAGAAATTCTACGATGACTGAAGTATTGAAGGATATCGACCATTTCTCTTCCCCTCCATTGAAGATAAACACTTGAAGAGAGTAACACAGAGAAAGCTGACTTTTCAATTGATGACAGTAGATCACAGGACCTCTAGATCATAGCATTTCTTGAGACCGCCTGATGCAACGGCTGACTTTCTTCTTGAAATCACCCCTCTTGTCTCTCCATTCCTTCTGCAAATTAAGAAAATGTGAGGAACAAATTCTACTAACCAAAAGCAAATCAAGAGACGCACACCACCCCCAGCCCAACCTTCCATCATTGAGAAGCACTCAACCAAACTCATAGTAAACAGACCAATCTTGTCCATTATATCAGGACCACAACATATCACTAACGCGCCCATTACCCGTTCCTAATAGTTGATTGAACATTTGTTTCCTTCTTGAGACTTCCATTAAACAAAGGTGGAAGAAGTGTGCATACAGATGCGGGGTGCATAAGTGTGGCATGGCCAACGAATCTATGGATCCAAACAAAACCTTCAGATGTTGTAGAAATAATGACGATGCTTTTCTAACAAAAATATGATGCTGTGATTTTACTATGTGGAGTAATAGCAATATCCCACAACAACTGGAGGAGAATAAACAAAACTTATGGGTTGTTTGTTTGCACTAATGTAAGTGGCAAACCACTTTAGAAGTGGCAATCGGATACGTGATAAAGCAACACTTCATCTTTTTTCCACCCTAGATAAACAAATAATATAACTTTATTTACATCCACTTATAATTGCTCGTGAATAGCTACAAGTGGATATTCACTTGCAAGTTGCTTGGAATCTAATGAACCGAAATTGGAATTTCACTTGTAAGTGGTTTGCCACTTACGTTATTGCGAACTAACACATCCTTACATCCAGGCCATGGTAAAGAAGAGAATGAAGGAGACCTCTTTCATATGATATCACCACTCTTCCATGCTTGAACTTAATAATAATATACGAAATGGGCAAACCACTATGTTGTGCATGCATCACTATCCATGCCTCACTCTTAGTTAAACCGATATCTTCCTATCAAGGAATATGAATATACACCATTCTAGTACACTTCAATTCTAGGCTATTTCTTTTTAGGTTCCATAATTTTTAATACAAAGGCACATTCACCAGTGTTTCAGTTGCCTCGTAAGATTTCAACACTTCATCCTCATAGCTCCAACGCCTTAGACTCCAAAGAATCTAAGAAGACTACCCCTTTCTAATTCTAGTCCTTGATGCATGTGAAATATACACTATACTTACCAATCCTAATGTTACAGCTTTAAGAAATGAGCTAGATTCATTAATATTTTCTCTGTTTCATAAATATTCCAGCATGCCCAAGGAAACCAGAAAGATCTAACATGTGGTATTTATTTAAGCACATCATTTATTCACGAAAAACATATAGCATCACAAGATATTCTCACTTACCGCCGCTTCAACATTAGCAGGAGATTCGTCGTTTGGACTTGAAAGCATGGAGATGATGCTTAGAAGAATGCTTTCCACCTGTTAAAGCATCCCAAATACAGTAAGTAAAACTTGATCATAACCCAAAACAGTAAATCTTATTATTCCAAGTTGAAGAGTAGGATGAAAATATTTTGTGATTCTGGTTGTGTGATTTTAAAATGTGTTAATTGTAAGATAAGGTATGGATGCACTTGACAAACTTTGGTGTATAAGCGAAACAAAAAGCACATTGACCAGGCAAAATTAAAATTTTATGACATCCACGAAAAAACATATGAAATACATATCCTACAAGAGAAGAAGACTCACCGTATGGACCGGTGTCCAGCGCTCACTTGCAAGCTCATAGCCATTTGGATCATCGCCAGGAGCATGAAGAATAGATATGCAAACTTTCCCATCAGGATAAACTAAATGAAAAATCAGATATCAGTTAAGCAGTCCACAACGACATAAACAAGTAGAAACTAAGCAACATAAGATGAGAACTCACCATTAGGATGCCACAACTCTGAAGTAAATTTGACTGTCGGAGGGCTGTTCGGATAATTATGAGGAAAGCTCATTATAGCATTGAAAAATCCTCCTTCACTGCAATTACAAATTTATTAATCAAAAACCAAAGAAGTGACCAAATTAGTAACAACAATCTAATTGTAATTGCATGCACACACAAGATTATTATCAATTACACAATAAACTTCTTATTTTAAAACATGAATTAGATTATCAACTTTTTCATACTAAACCTTAGATTAGCACCTCGACATGAACTAAATAGAACAGAACCTCAAAACCCTACCCTCATAAAAGCAAAATTTTTGTTCTTCTTCTATGATTTAGAACAAAAGCTTTGACCTTTTACATTAAATCAAGCTCAATAACCTCTAAACACAACAAATCTGCCTACACACAGTACCAATTACATCTTCTACCACTCTACCATAAAAACGTCAATAATCAAACAACAAATCCAATAAACTAGACTCTCCATCAATCAAATCCTAAAACATTTCAATCTTGAAACACAAAAATTCAGAAAACTTACTACAAAGTATCAGGAGGCCCAATAATGGTTACACTCCATTCATATAAGTTGCTGTCATCCACCAACCCAGCTGAAAACCCATCAACAGGATGCTTTGCAAGATCTGCCACAAAAAAAAAACCAAACCAAACAAGCAATCAATCAATAACCCCTTTCTCAGATTCAATTCAAAATCAATCAACAAACAAAACCCAGAACTCAAAACAGACCCTTTAATTGTTTTTGAAGAAGAAGTTTAGCTTGGGTATCCATTAGAGGCAAAAAAACAGAGGAGGAGGAGGAGGAAAGGAAACAAGAGTTTTTGGGGAATTTGGGAAGACCAAATCAAGCAGACAGACCGCCGAATTGGTTTTATGAGTAACAAAAATCGAAGGATTTTATACTGGAGAATAGATTTCCGATTTGGAAGTGTTTCTGTTTTGGTAAATTTTGTATTGTTTTAGTAGTAAGTCTGATCTCATTGCCTTCCCAATGAATATCTATGAACCAAATCTAAGGTGAATTTTTTTATTTATTTACTTTTTTATTGTAAAAATCTAACCATGACTTGGAAAAGCGAAGTGATTGAAATTGGTTTTTGTCTAATCAAATTAGAGTTGTATTATATCCTATAGGCTTCGGGTCGACCAACCAAACCTAACAAACAAAATTCAACATGACTCTTGGTGAGCTGGTACAAATTTTTTTTCACTTTATATGCCACCATGTTCAAATATTTTGTTTTTTAATAACTCGAAGACCTCTATGAGTCGAGCTGATAATGTGGATGATCGAAAATTGGAGACCATTATAAAAAACACTTAGGTTCTCTATTTTTTTTAAACACTCCATGCTTAGCAATCAAGGAGAAACTTTAATGATAAGGTTACGGGAGTCTCAAAACCCCAGCTTACATTAAAAAAACAAAAAATCAAGGAGAAACTTTATAATAGTGGAAAACATGACAAGCCGTTATGAACTGATTGCACCATGAGCGTGACATTGCTCAACTCGATAAATAATACAACGTTGGACGTTACGTTTGAAAACGAAGCAAATTATATTTACGTAACTGCCAAAACATGTCAGCCTGGCATGTTCCATAATTTTCGAGATCTCAATGATAAATTTTTTGCTAATATCAAGTCATACCAGTTGAACTAGTAAGTGTCAAGCAACAATTCATACCAGTTACCCAAAAAGAAAAATTACCCATCCAATAAGTGGGTACGAGTGGTGTAAAAAATGACACGGGTGCGGAGATTAACGAGGAAATTGGGGATAAGATGCCAGTGGCCACCGCTCCGGCAACGGTGGTGTTGTCAAACAAATTCGAGTCACTTATCGAGAATATCGATGAAAATGAGGGTGCTCAAGAGGATAAGCTGCTAGTGTGTACGGCAATGGGTCTTGACAGTGCCGCGGTTGTACCAGAAACTACAGAGGATTGCCTCTTGGAGGCGGGGTATACAGTTTCGGAGATTGAGAATGTGATTGGTCCACAAGCACAGTCGTTGTTACAGGAGGATATTGTCGACTCAGGAGACACTAGCAATCACCTTGCTAAGCGTATTCTTGTGGCAGCGCCGCGAGACACGGCGAGCGATACAGTGATGCATGCCGATTCAGGGAGGCCGAGGGATGCAAACACCAAGACAGAGGCCATGGCCTCGCCCCGCACCAAGGCCGAGGATGCGGCTTGCCTCAACCCGGCTCCTGGCTCCATGGCAGCGCTCTGTCTCACCCCAGAGAACAATGATGATCTTCAGGCTGTGATCGGGTTCAAGAGACGTTTTGACAAATACGGTATCAAAAATTCCCCGGATTATCAACGAATCAGCGACAACTTGAATAAGGCTATATCTCTCCTCAAAGAAAATGGGCAACTTCGTCTGCCGAAAATCGATACACTCGAAATGAATAGCGAGGATAGTGATGAAGTCAACTCGGAATCTGAGCTAGGTCCACAGGCAGCAAAAAGTGATTTGGATTTAGGAGCTATGTCAGACGAAAAGATGAGGCGTTACACCAAAGTTATCAGCAGTTATCCTCGAAAATCCAATAGAACTAGGAAAGCAAACAATAGGTACAAAGACTGAGTTCTTTGTCTAGGTTTGTTTTGGTGAATCTTATCTTTTATGAGATTTTGTTTCGGCCTTTTAGTTAACCCTATAGGGTCAGTCATGTAGCCTTCGGGCGTTGATTTTTAAATGAATAAAATGGGTCACCATCCCAATTTAATAAAAAAAAAAAAAAAAAAAAAAAAACTAGTAAGTGTCGGCACAACATTGCCATAAGTAATTACTAAAACAAATACACACTTTATTTTTATCTACCTAAAAATAAAGAACAATTGAATAAAGCAAAACAAAACCAAACCCTAGAATCAAGATTTAGTTAAAGTGATAAACATGTAGCAAGCCTTTGTCATTGATGGTTTGAGTAGTTTATTCGGTGATTAAAATGCAGTGTTCTAACAACCCTTCTAGATGGGGCCTAGGCGCTAGGCGGCTAGGAGTCGCCCAAGCGGGTTGGGCAGGCTAGGCGCCCGCTTGGCAGGTTTTGAATAAAAAAAAAAATTTCAATTTGAAATTTTTTTAAAAAGTAAGACTCTATTTTCTAATATATTTTATATATGTATTTTGGTATTGAATTGTAAGTAATTTACATACTAGTATGTTTAACTTTTATAAATTATAATTTATAATACAGAAAAAAAAATCGCCTAGGCGTCTGGACGTTAGATCCCTGCTTGCCGCCTAGTGATTTTTACAACACTAAAGCGGTTAATCAATACAAGATGTTGAAGCGAATAAAAAAAAAAAAGATAAAAAAATGGCACTAAAAAAAAATTTGGCACTCAAACTCGGTCTTGTTACTTGGAAAACCCCAGTGACTCGACCAATAATTAAATTTTTTTTAAAAATACCCTGAACATTGATTTTACATAATGTGTAATTGGTTTATTGTTAAATGCTCATTTACATTATCACATGCAGTCTGACATAAATATATTGGTATACTTTTTGGTCAGGGGTGGGCAATGTCGGTTCGGTATTGAGATTCGAACCAATTTCATTCAGTTTATTCAAAATTGAAATCGAATTTTGTATTTGTAAATCGATGAAATCGATTGAACCAAATTTTGGATCAGTCCGATTCAATTGCGTAAAAATTTCAGGCTCAAGCACTTGAAAGACTTTCATTAAAATATGTCTAACTTTTTGATAGACCCAATTTTTAGCCCAAAATTAAAAACTGACAAATAATGGGTGATTCAGTGAAATAGGGTGCACTGCAGTGCATTTGTTGCACTAATCAGATATTAGCATCTACCTGTTATTTATTTATTTATATATATCTAATTAATCGGTTGATTCAATTATTATTCGATCGGTTCAAAACCGTAGACCGATTTCAAACCGGTTATAATCGGTTCAATTCAGTTTAAATTATTTTCTTTATAGTCATATTTTGATTCGGTTATCAAATAAAATATGAAAACCGGTTCAGTCGATAAATTTTTACCCATCCCTACTTTTCGTAATTAAGAGTGACTAGGAGTTGATATAAAATAAGAGTAATGATACGGTGCCTGGTAGAATTTCCTACTCAACAAACAATTAGAATTTCCCTCCCTCGCCCGTTTCCTCGCCAATTAGAATTTCCCGACTACCTAATGATGGTACCTGACAACAAATAATTTAAATTTCCTACTCAACAAACAATTTATGTTACATTATGAAACTCAATAATAAATTATTTATTTACTCATATCTCTCAAATCACATTGTCGTTAATCCGAAAAATGTGACATTTTTTTTTAAGAAACTTTAAAGCTCAAGAGTCCAAATATTTAAAGCATGAAACCACTTTATTCCTCCCCAAAGCATGTAATAATGCCACAAATATTTCCAAGGTGCTTCTGTCAAAGTGAATATCAGTGATGGTGTACAATGCATGTAATAGTTGCACAAAACATTTTTGCTCCATAAACTTTGAATTGTTTTCTTTCTTTCTCAATAATAATATAATTTTTGCTGATTTTATTCAAAGTTCTATAAGTATCAGAAATGAGCTTTGATGATGATGATGATGATGATTCAAGGGTTCATGAGTAAAACAACTTTCTCTTGTTGCTGTCGAGAATATTAGAGCAATACAAGTGAGATATTTTTCTATAAAAGACAATATAGAAAAATAAGGCCTTCAATGCTAACCATATAGCATATATTTGGATTTTTTTTTTTTTTTTAATTGTGTTCTGACGGTGTGTTTGATTGTGCACACAGTTTTCAAAGAAATTTAACATATTTTTTTTTTCTCAAGGAAAAATGACACTTAAAAGTTTTGACAATTTTTTTTCCTTGAAAAAAATGACACTTAAACATAAAATATAGAGAGTCAGGCCTGCACAGTTAGACCCGTGTCAGGCCAGCCCAATACCATCCATCATCCTAGAGATTGGGTCATTTTCAGCATCTATAGGATGATGGAAGGTATTGGGCTGGCCTGGCACCTGGCACGGGTCTGGCTATGCGGGCCTGACTCTCTAAAAAAGTTCAAAGTTTTTAAATTAGTGTTTGATTGCACCAGAGAGGACCGTTTTACCCCTGGAGGATGAACTAGGCAAGTGTGGCGGGTGTTGATAGCCAATAGCTGTATAAAATAGATGTTAGGCTTGTGGAACCATATCTGTGTTAGGCTTTATTGTCATGTGTCAAGCTCCAAAATTTGCACCACATTAAGCTCGGATGATTTGAGCTTGGGCACCTGACTTACGGGTTGAACGGTGATTTCACTGAGTCTGGGCTAGACCTGCTCGAGACTGCGTTGATGCCTTACTGTATTAGGGTTGGGCCTATACCACGTGCATGTTTGTGATTGAGTGACTATTTGATGTCTCATTAAAGATCAAACATTTGAGCAATTTAATGACTTAGATCTTAGAAGTGTATTGGTCATGGCAACATGGTGTGCAACCTAAAATTGAGTTAGACAAGACATTGGCAATGTGTAAAAAAATTGGAACATAGGCCTTCCAATCCGATCACTTGCACACCCAACTTCCTAAAGTTATGTTTTTCTTCATTGCGTGAAGTGATTTAAAACAATTGAATATACTCTGATATTTTTCTTAAAAGCTAATCTACCACTTCCCTATATTATTGCTTTGAGTTAGTAATCAATCTGACTATCTGAGTGGGGATGCAAAGCAGACTAATTGATCAAAGATCTTTTTCGTATTTTAAACTGGGACTATTATTAATAATTATTATATTAAAGTAAAAACTTTGGTTTACCATTTTAGATTAGGACTTAGGAGCACCAATCATTTGATAAGGGGGATATTTTCTTAGCTAAGAGCACCACTAAGGCATTTTTAGCTGAGCATATAGAATCTTTCACCTCTCACGCAAATGAACCCCGTCTATTGTCTAAACTTTACCGTGAGAGAATCAAAACGTCTGCCAATGCTCTTTTTCTCCCCTGAAAAATAGCTTAGGACATGTTTCCCACGATGACCAATCTGAACAGGATTCATATGCCTATTGAGAACTGGTGTGTGTTTTGTCACAACCATGCTCCGATCTATCTGGCTTTTAAGAAATAACAACATCTTTCATAAAACTCACTTCTCCACTCTCTACTTTCTCACCTCTTTCAATGACACCTGGTCAACTTGGCATAAACAATGGTTTGCGATCCCTCACTCCAACACCGACAAAATTGACCTAGTCTCACTTCATCATATCCTAGAGATAGTAGTTACGGATCACCGGTCAAACTTTGCTAATATACCTCATTCGTTTGCCCCTTTGCCAAGTACTTCCCTGTAACACCCCAAATTTCATAAAGATAATTTATTTTATTTTGAATTAAATAAAATAGAGTTACATGTAATTGAATTTAAATTTCAAAAATTTAGGATTTTATTTTGTGAAGTTAGAGGGTGGGTGCCTTCGAAATTTCAGTGGGGGCAAATAGCCACCCACTAAAAAAAAACCATTTTTCCTTCTTCCTTTTTATTTTCTCCTTTCCTCCTTCGCGATTTTCTTCTTCTCATCTGGCGGCGAGCACGCTCTCGGATCGAGCTTCGCAGTCGATCCCACAGGCCCTGACTTCTTCATTTCTCTTTCCTTTCTCGTCCCTTTTGTTCATCTCCTTTCAGTTTGACGCAGTAGAGAGAGAGAGGCATCATACGTTTTCATCAGCGAGGGAGGTTGGGCATTGAATCGAAGCAATACTCATCTCTTCTCTGTCGACGATCCACCATTAAATTCGATCAATCCTCTCTCCCCTCTACTTCTTTCGACTGTCCCCTTTTCTCTTTCAGACAAAAAAAAATCAAAACACACATAGAGAGAGAGAGCTGTGAATAGGCAAACCAAATGTCGGATCAGATAGCGAAAGGCAAAAATTTCGAGAAGAAATCGCCAGGTTGAGAAGAAGTGGCGATTGTGGATTTATGAGGTGTGACCAGCTCTGTGAGAAAACGAGGAGGGAACAATTGGCGACCTTGTGAATGGCGTGGGAGAGATCACAGGCGAGACGATGTGGGATGATTGCGTTGGATGCGCAAATCCTTTGCGATTTGTGATTTTGGTGAGTTTCTTATTTGATTTCTTCTCTTTGAAAGATTTGTTGATTTTGGTTGAATTTGTTGGAGGAAAGGTTGGTTTTATAGGTTATTTGCTTGATGATTTGTCTGTGAAAACTATTTGTTGTCTCTACATACCTAATTGAGCATTTTCTATGAACAATCTTCACACACTGTTTTTATCATCTCATTATATATGGATTCAAATTTTGCTTACGTGTGTGCTTGGTTGTTGGATCTATATGTTTTCATCAAAAGATCCAATTTTTTTTAAATGGGGTTTTCCTTAGTTTGTGGTTTTATGTTGTATGATCCATGTTCGGTGGATTCAATCATAGTACTTGATTGGGGTTTGATCATAAAATGATTTTTGGTCATCATATAGAAAGGGTGATTTACATCATTTTCTGGTCATCATATATAATGGGTGATTGACAATTGAATGAAGTGAAGTCTTCTAAATGAGAAATTGTTTGGGGTTTAAGTTAATTGTTTTGGAATTTTATATGTTTTTTACTGGTTCTGAATCATGATGCGATGTTTCTATAATTTTTTTGAGTACAATGTAGATTTTCATAAGTTTGACTGATCTATCGTCAAACCCTGTTCTTGCTGTAATAAGAAACATAAATTGTTGCTTTTTGTCAGTGATTCTTATTGTCCATTACTTCAAGCTGATCAGGTGGGATATAAGATTACCATCTTCCAAATAGAGTGAGAATACCATCTTCCAAATAGAGCTGGCAAGGCGAATCACGTGTATCCAAATAGAGGTTTATCTGAGTCATGTGAAGGTCCTGATCATGTGAAGATCAAGGTGAATACTCTGATCTAGAACTGAAAGGTGGTTGAAAGATGTCGGGGTCTGAACAACAAGAGGTGCTTTGTTGTTGTTCCCCGATCCAGAACTCCTTGGGCAATTGGCTTGTATTGTCCTAGCAAAAGAAGCATCGATGTTTGCTTCATTGTAAATTCGATTTCTGAAGTTAGTACACCTTGCTTGTCCAATGGTATGAGAACATGTCCCATATTGAGTGAAGCAACCATATATGAGTAAGGAAATTGAAGGATTATACATGTAAAAATGAGACAAAAGAGAGACTATGATTATGGTATACATAGCAGCTAAGGTAACCATGTCCTTAGTGTAGAGACCTTGAGCTTGGAAGCTTGAAATTAGTTTGTTAAGATTAGAAGTTAGAGGAGGATGAATATATATAGTGAGGGAGAGAGTGAGGAGAGGGAGACATATCAGGGGGGCATTGTTCAAAAGTGTAAGGGGAAATCTGGGATATGGAGTGGATAGAAAATATTTTCTAAGTTCATCATCTTGTAGATCTAATTATGCCTGCTCTTATATATATAGGCAAGGCTGCATGGAGTGCAGTTAGTGTTTATCTTAGCTTTATGTTGCATGTCCGACAATAAGCATTGCTTGGAGTTGAATACAATAAAACTCAAGGGAAGTTAGTATCCAACTGGTTTGATTGATTTTCTCCCCCGTCTCTCTTTTGAGTTATTTCACTTGAGATATAGGGTAAAATTCTTTGTTTTGATTCATAGTAGCTCCAATGTTCATATGCTCGTTGGCTACTTTGTTAGTTAAATTTCAGAGAGGCTTGACACTCTTGTAACTTCTTTCTGTGTGTGTCTCAATCTTATGTTTTCTTCATGCATTGGGACTTCTTTGGCATATATTGGTTATGCCTTGATTGAGCTCCTTGGACTATGGGTAAATGGCAATCACAAAGGTACCCACTAGATTGGAAATGGGGTTATTCAATCTTAGCCCTAAAGAGAATATTCAAGTCAGGAACTAGGTTAATTAAGATAATTTTTGTTTGATTTCTAGTATGACAAATTGGTCACAAGTGTGTTGCTATAGGTGGAAATTGGGTTAGTGAGAAACTTTACTTTGAATTCATGCTCATTTCTTTGTAGTCTGTTTGATGAATTACGAGGTTGTTGTAAATGTTGGTGCATTTTCGTCTGATTTTAGATAATACTTTAAATGGAATTGAATTGTGTGAATGTTGTAAGGTTTGAATTGCTACGCATCTTGAATTTTAGTTGTTTACTTTGCTTTCAAGGATGAGTTAGTATACACACAACTCTTGTGATGAACATTATGAACTCCTTTGCTATACGCAGTAATGCGTGGTAATGAGAATTGGAGTATGGTTTTTATATATACAAGTTGTTGCTGGGTTTTTTTGTAACAATGTTATTAAGTAATGATGTTTTATTTCATAGCTTGAATTAGACTCAATAATGAGCTATGATTGAAAGTGTGATGTTACCATACTGGTAGGAACTTGAATCCTCTTATTGGATGGGTTTTGATCCCCGCTCTAATACAAAAAAAAAAGTTGTATATGAAAATGTTAGTTGCCCAAAAATGTGAGTGGATACGGTTGTGAACTGATTTATAAATAACAAAGTGTCATTGTGAGAGAAAAATTGAACTATAAAAAATAAATGATATTGATAAATTTTGATTTCTGAAAAATTTAATCACCTGGAATTGTATCACTTAGAACTACCACACCTCTTTTGTTTATTATTTCCCCTCTCTTATAGAGAAACTAAATAACACGCGGGTCGTATTGCGGAGGTGAGGCTCCTATTTCTTATAGAGAAACTAAAATAACCTTCGGGTTAGTCTTGCAGAAATGAGGTGAATTTTTAAGCCTAAGATAGGCTTTGATATTTATCCGTAAAAAATGTGACGTGACTTTATGTGCATTGATAGCCCATAAGTGACTTTTTGTTACTCATATAGTTAGGAGTATCCGGTGATGCATGCTTGTATGTGATGTGACTCCACTTGGGCATGGATGACTGAGTAATCCTCCTTTATATGAGAGAGGCATACGGGCATGTATGTTCGGCACGGAGGTGGTGCGAATGTGGTATCATCTAAGTGATCAATCCGTTAAAAATGAATCAAATTCAAATAAAATGAATAATATGCGTAAGTCTAATATTGTACGAAGACAACTATTTAAATTAATAAATTACATTTTATATTGTTTCTAACCATTTTTATACAGGATGGCAAGTCCACTAATATTTCTGCAGATCAGACTTGCCATAGTCAACTTCTACAGTGTAAGCAAGTAAATGCATATTTACTTATTAGGATGATGACATGTTTGCCTCGTTGAGGAACTAAATTATTTGAACTATGTTTTTCTTGCACGACACATTTGCCTCATTGAGGAACTACCTGTTGGTGTGGTTGTTTATTGTTTGTGCTTAGTTTGATGTTATCACGTGCACATTTATTTATTTTGGGATGAAGATTACTCACACCAGTTTTATTGCTGACCCAAGTGAACTTTTGCTTATTGGGTACATTCATTTGGGAATGTAGTCAATTAGCCTTTCAGGTTTAGAAACTTTTGAGCAGTGTTACTGGAGTTTCGCTAGTGGGCTAGCAACGTCAAAGTCCTTCCTGGTTAGAGTTTTTATTTGTGTCAGTAATTAAATCATGTTTAAGTTGTTGTTGCTGCTAAATGTTTTTATTGTTATTGAATTTCACGTCCCGAGTTTTGAGGAAATGGATAATCCTACGTGGATTTTAGGATTTTTGTTTTTTTCAAAAATCGGGGCGTGACATTCCCCTTTTCAACTGTCACTTCTCATTAATTCCCCAGGCTGGCCCTTATTCAATCCCAACTCCAAGCTGTCAGACCATAGACTCAAACTCTCTTGCTAAGAACCTTCAGCCTTCCCCTTATGTGATCAGCCCGGGTATGGTTTTGTCATTTATGATGCTAGTTTTTTTGCCTATTCACAGCAAGGAGCTATTTTGGTAGTGGATGACAGTGACAAAGTCCTCGCTCGGATTGCTTCAGCCATCTCAGGGAAAGTTTTTGATAACACCATGTTTAAGTGTTTTGCAGCTGAGGCAACACTTTTGTTGATCAAATCTCAACAGTGGAAGACAATATTTTTGCTGGGAGATTCAGACTTTCTGATTACCACTATGAACAACCGTAACCAGGTCGACCATACTAATGCATGTTGGATGCGGCGCCCGTTAATATGTAGTATTAAAAACTTAATTTCAACTAATCATGCTTGGTATTGTAATTTTATTCCTCGCGAACTCAATGGCGAGGCTCATGAGTTAGCTACTACAGTTGGACAAATGTTTTGTTCTCAATATTAATATATTATGCTCTACGCTTTACAAAAAAAAAACAATAATTTGTGCTGAATTGTTTCACAACAATCAAATGTATAAGCTAAGAGTTTCATAATTTTTTGGGCTAGTGATATGATAATGAAGTATAATTTATGTGCAATTGACCACTTATTTCATCTTCTAATATGCGAAAATCCTACAAAAGGACTCTCGAAATTTACAAAAATAAAACGTTTAATAAGTGTGCAAATGGTTGAACTAAGTCCAAACTCAATATGCCCATTGATGCGAGTCTCAATAGGATATAGCATTGTTAAAAAACAATTTTTTTTCAATAGCCATAGTCGTCACAATGAACCTGAAAAGTTGTCACACAAATGTTTGCCTACGACCATATTTTTGTAAATAGCAAATGGTTCTCTTTGTAATGTCTATCATCGCTACTCTGAATAAAAGAGAGACAATTGTTTGTATCTTTTTTTTAGTGTACTTTGTATTTGTTAAACTGGGGTAGTAGCTTAGTTGTTAGACTTGTGACAGATGAAATCACAAGTTCGGGGTTTAAATCATACCAGAGGAGTTTAATGGTTATGAGATCCAATCAAAACCCGTTCGCCTTTAAAAAAAATCGTTAGAGGGCCTATAAAGGGAGCTCATCCGAACAATCTTAAATAGAGTTGTGTGCATGCGTCAATACTTGTTTATGCACGACACGTATTATGTAATAGTTTTTTATCATGACCAATATTCAGACCGTTTGTTGTTGCTTCTTATTGACTTTTATTTGGAAGCAAAACTTCTGATCGACTCCACTAAACAATCTTCTTAGCAAACTTATGACTTCTTACTCTACTTAGAATAAAACCTTATTAGTTCTTAATGAAAACAAACACCACCTTGATACTTTTCCTATCGGCTATGGACTTTTGACTTTGATGTATAGTTGTCGCCCTTGACCACGTAACTACCAAAGTCAAAATCCTAAATTTCAACTCATTACCAAATAAATGACAACTTTGCAAAGTCGAACCCATTGTAAACTAGTGTTTTCAAACTTAGAACTCGGGGTAAAATGAAAGGGTGGTGGGAAGCACATTTTCCACATCAAAAATTCTAGAGAGCCAGACCCCTAGCGCCAGGACAGAGCTAGGGGTTTCTATGTGCGTGTGATTGTGTTCGATTTAGGCATTATGAGCATCTCTAGAATGATGGAGGGTATTGAGTCTAGTCTGGCATAGGCCTGACGTGCCGGGCCTAGCTCTCTAGACAAACTGTTTCCCGCATATTGGATTTACACTCTAAAAGTTCAACCCTCAATCCAATAATTGTAGTTGACAAACAATTGAAATTTGTTATATTCGATTAAAAAGAACCATAAACCTTTTAAAATAGGCTATGAAGGCTCTCAACACATTCCCAAATATTGTTCACAAATTTGAAAAAGCATCCATAAAAAATAAGCTTGCCATTTGAGACACTATCGGCATTAACTATGTATTCAAAAGATTATAACAACTTTCCATTAATTAATCACAATCATTAGTTATCCTTTTATTTTATTTTTTTGATAAATGATCAACTCTGACATGCCTATCATACTTACCATTACATCTAAAAAATGTATTGCCGACTACTAAAATCCTCGGGTTGATTGACCCTGTTTAGAGTGGCGGAACCAAAATTTTAATTAATTAAGAGTGCAATGGAAATGCCAATACCTTTTCTTACCAGGAGTGATAATTTAATAATAAGTTTCTATTAACATCAAGTAGATATTCAGATGAAAAAAAAATATAATCTGCAATTGTATTCGTCGTAAACTTGATCTATTGCTAACAATGCGTAGGAGATAAAGATATCAATCAACAAAAATGTTGTGTTCCGCCAATTGCAAAAATTTTTGAATGACAAACCACTACACTTGGACAATGTTAAATGAGATTTATTATATATGTATATGAATTTTAGGAAATGCTAGGTATATAATAAAAAATTTTGAAAGTTAGGGGGGGTGGGGTGGGCAACTGCCCCTCTGGTCCCTCGGTAGATCCGCCAGTGCTTGTATGCTCTAACGTGCAAAAAACCAAAAAAATCCAAATGGATGAAGTACATATCCAACCCTTTGAACAACAAAAATGCCAGGAAACCAGATTTTGCAACCATATTTTGTAACAAACATGTAACACGATTCATTCATCGATCATCATACACACACTCAACCATCGACGTGACCAAATTGGGCCTTCGTGGGCTTTGCCACCCCCATGGGCTTGAGCCTTGATCTCAATTAGTGGTTGCCCTAATTGCCAGCTACCAAATTACTCAGATATTCTTCCAAACTGGCAACTCAACCAAGCCGCGTCCAATACCAACCCCTTTTCAAACCTCTAATTTGGAAACCCACATTCTCTATCAACCGTCGATCTATCCTTCATCCAACGGTTCACAATCTCTCCGAACTTTCTAGAACCCTTCCTTTTCCTATAAAAACTCGACCTTTTTTCTTCATCCTCAAAACCAGATCTGCTACTATAGCAAACCCTAGTTGTGCAGCTACTTGGAAAACCCATTTTTCGGTTTTCATAGTTACTTACAATGGCTGGAAAGGGAGAAGGACCGGCGATTGGGATCGATCTTGGGACGACTTACTCTTGTGTGGGTGTGTGGCAACATGACCGTGTTGAGATCATAGCCAATGACCAAGGGAACAGAACCACCCCTTCGTATGTGGCTTTCACTGACACCGAGAGGTTGATTGGTGATGCTGCTAAGAACCAGGTCGCAATGAACCCCATCAACACTGTTTTTGGTGAGTTGTTCTTCTTTTTTGTTCTGCTTTTTGTTTAGATTTGCATGTTTTGATGTATTAGATTGCTTTGTAGTTGTATGTGTAGCGTAATTGAGGTTGCTTGAAAGTGCTGGGTGTAGGTTAAGGATCTGATTTTTATGTGTTGGGTTACTTGAAAGCTTTAGGTGTAGGTTAAAGATCTGATTTTTATGTATGGGGTGACTTGAAAGCTCTAGATGTAGGTTAAAGACCGATTTTTTATGTGTGTGGAGTTGCTAGGAAGTTCTTTGTGTATATTTAATATCTGTTTTTGATACATGTTTATTTATCTTTGGGTTGTATTAGGATCGTTTGAGATTTGGTTCAGCTCGATCTATTGCTTTTGATATGTTTTGATTACTGTTTGATGTGTGCTTTTTTAGCATCTTTGATTTGTATCAAACTTTTTGTTGACCCAGTTTTAGAACAATGTGTTGTCTTGTATACTATGTGAAAGGACAAACTTTTTGTCTAGATCTGTTTTTGAACTTGTGGGCTTTATCAATCGACTGTTCTTAGTTTTCAGATCATCTTTAGGTTGTATCTATTTTTGAAATATCTGTTTTTGTTGAATTTTGAAATTTAGATCTGAATATTTGCTTTTTATATCTTGTTTTTGATATGATATTTCAAAACCATTTAGTTATTGAGCTCCGATTTTGGTTTCAATGTTAAGGAGTTTTGATTTCTATATAATTGTACCAAATCTAGTTCCAAGTTTGCTTTGCCAATTCATATGCTCTGATTGTTTTAATTCCTCGAATTTGATTTGAATTTAAGCTAGTGCCATGTCTAGATTTAAGTTTATAAATTTTAATTTCTAATATATTGATTTGCTGATTATCTCTCTTAGTTGTGTGGTTGTGTTAATCTGATTTTGTTATGTGCAGATGCTAAGCGTTTGATCGGGAGAAGGTTCTCTGATGCTTCAGTTCAAGGAGACATGAAGCTATGGCCCTTCAAGGTGTTTGCAGGACCTGGTGACAAGCCAATGATCAGAGTTTCTTACAAGGGTGAGGACAAGGAGTTCGCCGCCGAGGAGATCTCTTCCATGGTTCTCATTAAGATGCGTGAGATTGCTGAGGCTTACCTTGGTCTCACTATTAAGAATGCTGTGGTCACAGTCCCTGCTTACTTCAATGACTCACAAAGACAAGCCACCAAGGATGCTGGAGTGATTGCTGGTCTCAATGTGATGAGAATTATTAATGAGCCCACCGCTGCTGCCATTGCTTATGGTCTTGACAAGAAGGCTACAAGTGTTGGTGAGAAGAATGTTCTCATCTTTGATCTTGGAGGTGGTACTTTTGATGTCTCTCTTTTGACAATTGAAGAGGGTATCTTTGAAGTGAAGGCCACTGCTGGAGACACCCATTTGGGAGGAGAGGACTTTGACAATAGAATGGTGAACCATTTCGTTCAGGAGTTCAAGAGAAAGAACAAGAAGGATATCTCTGGAAACCCCAGAGCTCTTAGGAGGTTGAGGACATCTTGTGAAAGGGCGAAGAGGACTTTGTCGTCCACTGCTCAGACCACTATTGAAATTGATTCTTTGTACGAGGGTATTGATTTCTACTCCACCATCACTAGAGCTAGATTTGAGGAGTTGAACATGGACTTGTTCAGGAAGTGTATGGAGCCTGTTGAGAAGTGTTTGAGAGATGCTAAGATGGACAAGAGCACTGTACACGATGTTGTCCTTGTTGGTGGATCCACTAGAATTCCCAAGGTTCAACAACTCCTCCAGGACTTCTTCAATGGAAAGGAGCTTTGCAAGAGTATCAATCCCGATGAGGCTGTTGCTTATGGTGCTGCTGTACAGGCTGCTATCTTGAGTGGTGAGGGTAACGAGAAGGTCCAAGACCTCTTGTTGTTGGATGTTACACCACTTTCCCTTGGTTTGGAGACTGCTGGAGGTGTGATGACTGTGTTGATCCCCAGGAACACAACCATCCCCACCAAGAAGGAACAGGTCTTCTCTACCTACTCCGACAACCAGCCTGGTGTGTTGATCCAGGTGTACGAGGGTGAGAGAACCAGAACCAGGGACAACAACTTGCTTGGAAAGTTTGAGCTCTCCGGAATTCCCCCAGCACCCCGTGGTGTTCCCCAGATCACAGTCTGCTTTGACATTGATGCCAATGGTATCTTGAATGTCTCAGCTGAGGACAAGACCACCGGACAGAAGAACAAGATCACCATCACCAATGACAAGGGTAGGTTGTCCAAGGAGGAGATTGAGAAGATGGTCCAGGAGGCTGAGAAGTACAAGTCCGAGGATGAGGAGCACAAGAAGAAGGTTGAGTCCAAGAACGCTTTGGAGAACTATGCTTACAACATGAGGAACACAATCAAGGATGAGAAGATTGGTGCCAAGCTTGACCCAGCAGACAAGAAGAAGATCGAAGATGCCATTGAGTCTGCCATCCAGTGGTTGGACAGCAACCAGCTTGCAGAGGCAGATGAGTTTGATGACAAGATGAAGGAGTTGGAGAGCATGTGCAACCCAATCATTGCCAAGATGTACCAGGGAGCTGGTGCTGATGTTCCCGGTGGCATGGAGGAGGATGCTCCTGCTGGAGGAAGCGGTGCTGGTCCCAAGATCGAGGAGGTCGACTAATTTTGATGTCGAATCAATCCGCAAGCTCTGTTTGGTAGTAGTTTTAGTTCCTGTTCTGGAAAACTATTTTGAAATTTCAGTTTCATGTTTTTGTTGCCCCAGTTTTATTATGGATGGGGTTATGTTCTAGATATTTTTCTATATTTGATACATTCCCTTGAATCAAAATATTATTACCCTAATTATGGTCATGTTATTTTGTTACAATCTTCTATTCTTTAATGCATGTCTCTTGTCATTATCATCTTCACTGCACTGTTTGCAGTATACTGTCATTTCCTCGTAGGAGTATTTGATCTAGTTCTACCTTCTTTGAAGGGGCTTCTTCTCTGAACAAGTTATTCTTGGGTTTATATTCAGAACGGTTTCCGATGGATTTCCTGTGAATCCATTTCTATCTATTATCAACCTTGTTTCAGTGTTTCCCTTTGTTCAAGCTTCAAACCATTTCATCGCCATAGCATTGCAGCTTCATCATTCTTCGACCATTTGGCAGAGAGATTCAACAGAGCAAATAGATGATTGATCCCTTCTCTCCAAGGAATTGTTCGCGGAGTTTGACAGTTGAAGTTCCAGAACATTACATCTGTGTTTTACTTGCTCCCTTCTCTATAGAACACTTTATTCATTGAAGTTTGTTTGCCCGGGTACAGTTTTCAGTTGATTTCTTCTACTGATATTTTGTAAATTCTATGGAATGTTGATGTTGGTTGTCATGTCCGCACCATTTTCTTATCGCAATTACGCGAAAAACCTATGGTGTTCAGAGATAATCAATTTTAAATAGATAATCTTAATGCTAATGCGTAAATGATACCTGAAAACATAGTCGAATAGACGATTAGGTTTCCATAGACGAAAATCTGTGCAAACAAAATTCCAAT
Organism: Berberis vulgaris; assembly: GCA_963556465.1. Taxonomy (NCBI): domain Eukaryota; kingdom Viridiplantae; phylum Streptophyta; class Magnoliopsida; order Ranunculales; family Berberidaceae; genus Berberis; species Berberis vulgaris. Next base: position 1,209,437 of record OY747133.1, read on the forward strand.
AATGCAAAAACGTATGCAACAACAAGGTCTCAGATGAAGCTATGAATGTTAATTATTTATTATCTTCGAACAACAATAATAAACTACAAATTATATCTGTTCGAACGAAAATTCTAAAAAGCACCGGTTTTTTGCTCGGTATTTCACCTGGATGGTGCTAGGCACGTGCCCATCCAGGCGTGCCAGGCACGTGTGACTAAAGCGGACCCAAAAAAAAAAAAACAGAATGAAGCTCGAATTCTATTCTCTCTTCTCTTCGATTCAATCTCTTCGATTTGGGTAAACATAAACCCTAGCTCCCCACTCTTTCTTTCTCGATTCATCTCGCGAAATCGATTCATCTCGCGAAATCGCGAAAACAAGCAGCTGCGAAAACAAGGTCAACCTTTCTTTCTCAGTCCCTCACTCTTCTTTCTCTTTGCGATTCCTGGACGGGACTTCTTCAGTGATCCCAAGTTTGTAAGTCTTCTTGTTCTTCTATTTGTTATGTTTATGCTTCCAAATCTTCGATTTCTCCATTTGTAGAGAAACTATTTGAAAATTTGATGTTTGGGGTTACGACATTGAAATTAGGGCTTCAAGTTTGTAAGCCCTTCAGTTTTGATTTTTATTCATTCTGAAATTAGGGCTGTCTCCATGTCATTTGAAATTTGGTTTAGTAGATTGTTTACATTAATTAAATTTTTTTGTTCATTTTGTTATCCATAGTTCTTTTATTATTAAGGCTTTATATTGGTTTATTCATTTTTTCATACTGAAATTAGGATTTCTTTATATTGGTTTATTTTGTATCTTATGAAAATCTATAGTTATAGATTCATATACTAATCAAATTTCTAATGAACATTATAAATAGAAATGTAAGGGTTGTCAAGATTCATGTACATACATATTCCTAAAACTAGAAGATAAAGTGGTTTAGAATTTAATGTTTATATAGAACATGATGTCTATATAAACAATCTACAAAAATAATCTATCAGACCCAAAATTATGTAATCTTGTTCCTCCATGGCATCTCATTTGAAAGAAGTGAAAAAAAATCTACATTAACTGATGAGATGAGGAAGGCATTATTCGAGTATAAAATGAGCATCATTCTTATACTACCAAAACATTTGCAACAATAGGTTCAAGAAAATTATCAGCTCCATCAGCCAATCAACAATATCAAACATGCTTAAAAGGTCAGCACTGCATTGGTTAAATGAGGTTAAAAAAATGACAATGTTAAGAGGCACAAATCAGAAAAATATATCGAGTTAGATAAACATTATATGAGTGGTTTTTCCAATATCAAGAGAAGGTGAATATGATTGGAGATCCAGGCCAAAGCAAAAGAGTTATTTTGTTGAAGGATGTATGGTGAAGCAGCAACTACACAATTTAGCTTCTCAAGTAGTTGGCTTGAGCATTTCATGGTAAGACATGGAATTAAGTCTTAGAAAAGGCAAAAAATGGAATTAAGTCTTAGCAAAAAATTGTTCTCTAGTTTGTGTATATAATGTTCTCTAGTTTGGTTGAGCTGGTTGGTTTGGATAAAATTAGTTTGTGTATATAATTTCTGAAATGTATCTCAGTGTTTTAATGTATTTTTTTTTGTTTTTGTTGTTTCTAATGCAATGTATATTTATGTATTCTTGCCTGTGTCACGCCAACTAACATATATTACTTTGCCAACGCAGGAATGGCATACGTAGCTTATGTTGTTTATCGTGGGCATGTTCCTGGCATATATGTTACTTGGTCAAGTTGCGCACTACAAGTGAACGGGTATACGGATGCTGTCTACAAGGGTTTCAATTCACTTGAAGAAGCGGTTGAAGATTATGAAATGTGGAAGGAGTAGGAGGCGAGAAGAGAAAGAGAACAAGCGTCGAGAAGAGAGCACCAATCAAGAACAAGAACAAGAACAAGGGAGTCGAGAACAAACGACACTGAAGAAGTGGTGGACCAACCCAATAATGCTCCCGAGGGTCGTCGCAATCAAGCTCATGAAAATCAACTCAACGATACTTGGGCTTTTACTAAGGACCTTATCAACAGTATATTAGTAGTAGTTTTATTAATTCTTGTACTTTTGTTTTTTAAGGTCTTGGATAGTATGTGAGATGTAAATGAATATGTTTTGGATGGTAAATGAATTTGAAGATCTTGGATGATATATTATTCTGTTTTGTTATTTCTTTGCTATTGTATGTTGTTTCTAAGTCAATGTCGCTATGTTGTTGCTATTGCTATGTTGTTGCATAAAACTGACAGGGTTGCTATGTTGCTATGTTTTTGTATAAAATCAGTGTTTTTATGACAGGGTTGCTATGTTGCTATGTTTTTATGACAGGGTTGCTATAAAATCAGTGTTTTTATGACAGGGTTGCTATAAAATCTGTGTTTTTATGACAGGGTTGTTGCTATGCTGTTGCATAGAAGTGATTGCTATAAAACTGAAACTGATTGCTATAAAACTGATTATATAGCTATGACAGGGTTGTTATGACAGGGTTGTTTTTGTATAAAACTGATTGCTATGTTTTTGATTTGCTATGTTTTTATATAAAACTGATTGCTAGTGTTTTTGTATAAAACTGATTGCTATGTTTTTGTATAAACACTTATAAAAACAACCCTGTCAGAAATTGATTGCTATGTTTTTTGTATAAACACTTATAAAAAAAACAACACTTATATAAACAACCCTGTCAGAAATTGTTTTTTTGTATAAAAACAACACTTATATAAACACTAATAAAACTGATTGCTATGTTTTTTGTATAAAACCCTGTCAGAAATTTCACAGAGATAAACACTGGAAAAACACTTAAAAAACTGGAAACAACACTGATAAAACACTGGAAAAACAGGAAAAACACTGAAAAAACACTAAATAACACTGATAAAACACTCGAAAAACACTGAAAAAACTGGAAAAACACTGGAAAAACAGGAAAAACACTGAAAAAACACTGGAAAAACTGGAAAAACACTGAATTATGTCAGTTTAGATGAAACACTGGAAAAACACTGGAAAAACAGTTCATAGCAAATTACACTGACAGTTTAGACTGAATTCTGATAAAAACACTGATAAAAAACACTGATAAACACGTGATAATTCTGACAGTTTAGATGAAAAAACTGAAAACTGAAAAACTGAATTTACACGAGTTCATAGCAAATTGTTCTAACAGTTCATAGCAAATTATACGAGTTTACACCCTGAAAAACTGTAATTACGCCCTGAAAACCCGACATTACACCCATGAAACAGTGAACATTACATGAAACTCATGACTTGCACTCTGAAAACCAGACATTTGACTTGCACTCTGAAAACCAGACATTACACCCATGAAACACTGAACATTACACCCTGAAAACCCGACATTACACCCATGAAACACTGAAATTACACCCTGAAAACCCGTCATTACACCCATGAAACACTGAACATTACATGAAACTGCATGAACTGGATCCTCAACGCTTCCATATGTCTGACACTATGTTTGAATGATCTCTTTCAGGGTTGGAGAATTCATTTGCAATATCTGTACAATCTCTGTACGACTCCATGTAAAAATTCTTCATTTTCCATACATTCATTATTTTCTAATGTATCCATCCCTGAAAATATGAAAAATTCAACACAAGCAAAACCCCATTAAATCTCTAATACTACTATACTGAAGTTAACAATAATATATACTGAAGCAAAATCCCATTATTTATTTGGGTAATGAGGTTATAGATTTTTATTGTTAAAATCTCTATTGTTTAGAATGTGGTTGAAGATTAGAATTAGCTTTTTTTATAATTTCAACTCAAACATTTTTAATATAGTTAATCTGCAAAAACATTAATTTGTGGTTCTACAAACCCTAGAAGTTCCTATTTGTCGATTAGGGATAGCATTTCCTTCCTATTTTAACTTAACATTTTATTGATCTATTTTAAAGATGAAATTGATTCGGTTTAGTTGAATCAAAGTGAAAAGCACCAAATTGATTCGGTTTGGTTGAAAGAAAGGGATAGCATTTCAAAATCAAAAGGAGAGAAAGAAATGGGGAAAAATACCTTTGTGTAGTGTTCTTCTTGGATTGGATTACACAACTAGATCTAGTGTTCTTCTTCTCTGAAAATTTGGATTGTAGTGTTCTTCTGTGAAATTTCGATGGCTGTTCTTCTTCTCTGTCGAGATTTGGGTTGTTTGTGTTTTTTTTTTTTTTTTTTTTCTCACCTTAATCGCACGTGCCTAGCACCATCCGGTTGAAATACCGGTGCGCCCTAGCAAAGCTCCTGTTCGAAAGTGAAAATTTCTTGTGGTAGAATCAAATATAAAAGTAGTCAAGAGCATTAACTAGGTTTTATGCGTGAAAGAGAAAGCTTCAAGAAAGAGCAACATTACAGGGAGAAATAATTGGATTAAGTTTTACATGTAACAGAGAAATGCATTGTTTTTGTGTTAATAGATGAAATAGTTGGACTAATTCTCTAAGGTCTGAAGCAAAGTAAAACGAAAAACTGGTTCCCAAAATAATAAGATCAAACCACATACAACATAGGCTGCAGATGAAAACATGAAGAGTTGCACAACGAGACCATGAAATGGGTAACAGCAAAGACATCTGATCATAATATCGCAGTTTACCATGACAAAAGGGTTACTAATACTGGAAAATGGGAAGTTGTTGCTGGGGTGTTAATCTGACATCAACAAATATAAACTTCTTTTTACAAGACCAATGGGTGAAGAATTTAAATGGTTCAGGGATCCATTCAAAACCTTGTTTGCATTTCAAAAAAATAAAAAATAAAAAAGACCAATGGCCAAACAACTCGACAAGTTCAAAATTGTAACTTCCAAAAACTTAAAACAGCCTTTTCCATGACGCAAACAAAGCAATGATATATACCTAATCAAGAAAATATCTCCAAGCATAGAGTCAATATGATATCATCGTAACAAATTATTTTGAGCACAAGGAAAGGGGAAGTATACCTTGGTTTCACTGGAAAGTGGAAACCACAAGAAGAAAGCAAGATTGACACAAGCAATAAAAATGTATGCAAATGCAATAGCATACTCAATTTATAAGTAGCTTTCTCGCCAAATTTATAGCATGCTCCACATTAGACAACCTTGATTATTGAGCTTAGATGTATGAAAAACACGATTCTGATGGTTGGATATATTTATGAATGGAAAAAGGGGCACTTCAGATTGGGAGTAAACACTAGACAAAGCTCGGGGGGAGGACAAATAGTGATCAAAGTCACTGCCCGTCAGCAAATACATTTTCTTGCCAGCACACCCTTACACTTCAGAACTCTGTTCCTCTAGTTCATCTATCCCTTTATTAGTAGCATTAGTACCCATTTGTGAGTTTTGTCATATACTCTAAGGAAGAACTAACTTGCAACTTCAAGCAAGCCAAACAACACAATCTATGTATGAGCAAATGGGATAAGATATCAATTTATAGCATATTCTAGCTATGATACACCGCAACATAATACAAGCCCATCACTCATGTAATGTTAAAACAGTCAAAGACAGAACTTATCATTAATTTTCATTTTATGCAAAAATTCATAAATTTTCAATGTAGGAAAAAAATGGAACATAGACAATTGATGCTAATCTTACATTTGTGTTCAAGCAAATGCTTCAGTTAAGTCAATAGTAGTTCATTAGCTCCAAGGTGAGGGCGAAGGCAAACACGAACCTCGTGTTCTTCAGGTTCAGTAAGACTTTTTGGTACCATGACTTCTAACACTGTCCCCGTTTTATCATAGTACGCTTCTAGCTTGGCATCTTCTGGAATTCGGGTGGGAAGTGATATCTCCCTTATGAATTCTCCTGGAGGGCAGTGCTCAGGAGAGCAATCTGTCAGCTTGAATGTTCGGTCATCTCTCTTGATGAGAGGCATGCAGGCTGTGCTCAGGCATGATACCTTAACAATACCATGGGTAATTGTATTCCTCCAAGAAACTTTGACCCTGTGTAGATCTGTGCACAGCAAGCTGATGACAATCAAATACCCTTCTGCATCCTCATATATAGTTTTAGCGGCTGCAACAGGCCCATAAACATTTTTCATTGCTCCACTAAAATCATTCAACCAGAGGGGTTTGGTAGCGCGGATTTCCAAATCTGGAACTTGATAGACATGTGGATTAATCGGCAAACAACACTCTTCATCAGCCCCATTACAAATGGTTTCTTTCCTTCGCTTGTTGCAGGCAGGCAAGAGGTCAATCACATCACCATTAACATGGCATAGTGGTTGAGATGACAAATTCAAATATGACCCATTCAACAATCTTTTGGCCTGGGGAGGCAAGTTGCTCTTAAGTTGAGGTGGGTACCTCTCGAGATCAAACTCTGTACTTGGAAGGGTCCTCCATGAACCAAAATCACTAGCTTCATCCGGAATCAAGAAGTTCAAATCCCGACCAGTAAGCTCTGACCACCTTTTCTTCTCTTCCTCATCAAGACTTATAAGATTGGGCGCTCGGACAACCTCGATTCCATGTAAACACTGGGGATTGGAAAGCCCCCTATAATGTTTCCTCTGCATTCTATGAGATCGACTGAAACCCTTATCAACACTAAAAGGAAATGGACTTTCCCCTTGGCGAGAATGACCATTCATGTAACTCCTGAGCTGCATCTTTCCCAATGCATTCTCTGGCCTTTCCTTAAAGACCCACATATACATATTCTCCATATCATGCTGAACTAAGAACACTTCGAGATTGACATCCGACTTATCCAACCCAGCAACTCCATTACATCCCCTCGGGTTCTTCACCTTTGATTTTTCATTCAAAGCAGGCTTGAAATAGAAATTGAAAAAGAACCAAGCACCCCAAATGCTATCAATTCGCTTAGCACATTTACGACCAACCTTAGGAACATTGAGAAGAGTCTCAGTCTCATAAATCTGAGGCCCTAACCCAACATCCAAGATATCCGAAGGATCCGAATTCCACAACAGAGTTGATGGGCATCTTTCCACCGAAAATGGAAGATTAATATCGGGAGGCCCCGAAGGAACAATATGTCGATTCATCTCCAGCTCATGTTCATCATGAGACCCAATACAGGAATCTATGGATAACACAGTGGATAGATGATTCTCTATGGATGATAAGTTTCCAAGGAGATCTTCTCCCATATTTCCTTTTATCTCCTTGATTTATAATCTCTCTTTCTGGTGAATGAAATTTTCAGTCCCACCACTCAACAGAAGCACCTAAACAATCTATCCACAAAACCCTAGATTCATTCAATCAACTAAACTACTTTATACCCAAACCTCCAAACACCACCATCTAATCAACTCAAGTTTACCCAATATCCAAAGAACAAAGTTTCAATCTTTTCTCCAATTATTGCAATAAAACACAAATCCCAATCCACAAACCCTCTCAAATCACATAAAATACATCCAATCAAGCACAATAAACAATAGAAATTCAATCAAAGATTCAACTTTTATGTAACAAAATCTCAAATCTAGAAAACCCCATTGACTTTGTTACCTTTAGAGATGAGATGAGATGAGCAGAAAAGCTAGATGAAGAGATGGTCATTCTTCTCCTCCATGTCTTTTGAGGTCAGAGACTTGCCCTACTTGGCCTTCGAAGAGAAAGTGAAGGGCAAGTGTAAAGAAAGTAAACGGAATTCCGTTTGTTTAAACAGAAGCCGTTTAGATTGTAGTGAGAGAAGACGGAGACATATGACGTCGTCATGACGGTCACGTGGGATATTCGATTTGCCAATATTGACTGGTTTTTTTGTGGATCTCTTGAGAGTGTTTTTGGATTAAGACAGACCCCGGATTAGGGCATTATTCCAAAAGTGGTACTCGATATAAATGGGTAGGGCTGAAAATCGAACCATCGGTTTGGTTTTTCACCTAAATCGTGAACCAAACCGATCTAGGTCGGTTTTAAAATTTTCAAATTGAAACCGAACCGATTCTAATTTAGGCAAATCGTAATCGAACCAAACCGACTAAAATCAAACCAAAACCGAAATAAAACCGAATCGAACGACTATTTTAAACATGTTATATTATTTATATATAAAATATATATTATTTATTATATATATTCGGTCGGTTCGGTTTGGTCAGTTAAAATCACATAAAAACTGAAAATCGAACCGACCACTTCGATTTTGAATTTTTTAAAACCGATCCGAACCTAATTTAAACCGAACCGCTGGTTCAGTTTTGATCGGTTCGGTCGGTTTAGTCGGTTTGATTGATTTTTTGTTCAGCCCTAAATGACAGACTCCGACTTAAGTTAGTCAAATTTAGTCGATTAAAATAAATCAAATTTAGTTTACTAAAATAAATAAATTTAACGTCCATCATCTTTCACTCTTCGTATATGTCCTCCATTAAACATTTCTTGAGTTTTTTTTTCCCTCTCTTTTATATTCTCCCTACTATCTTTATTTTCTCCGTTAAACCTTCTCCGTGATCTCAAATCCTCTCCATCTTCCTCAACCTCTCATCATCCCCTATTCCATTTCATCCATTAAACTCTGTACTCTCTATTTCTTCATCAAACTCCCTCTCAAAGATTGTAGTGGTAATGGAACTATTTGGAATGATGGAGGACTTAAGTTCAGAACCATGAGGTGGGTCATGGTGTCTTTCCTAGTTCGTTTGAAAATGTTTAATGACAATCATAAACAAAATTGAAATTGAGGTTGTTGCCATTTCACAAGTTGAATGAAACCATGATTTTCAAAGTTACATGGTGTAACTGTGAAACTGAAATTCATACGATTTGGTTTGGCCATGTAAACTAGCAAAAAGTCCCAAAAAACATATTCTCGGCCATACTCTTGCATCCACACGGTCGATTCAAGAAATGAGTGAATCTTGCAAGTTGCCCACTCCTTTCACAACCTAACATGAGTCGTGCCTTACTGCTGCTTATTGCATTTCGTGATTTTGGCATCACTATTATCAAGTGAATGTTTCGACCAACTATCTTTGCCCAAATTTATGCATGGTTTCTAGTTGCAAACACCGAAAATATATAAACAACTTAGTAAATCATAATAATTATTATTTACGTTTACATAGTTAAAGCACTAATATAAATACGGCTATTTACCTCATCTATAGTAAATAATGATATGCAATCCATCGATATCAATTCTTCTTCATCATCCCCAATTATATCAACGATGATATAATTGTCCAAATCAATTTCATCAATAGATATGTGAACATTTTCACCATCATGTCTTTCACTCAAATTAAACCCTATATCTCACGGTGGAACAACACCGTAGCGTCAGCTTATTCATGGCCTCAGGATCCGTAGTTTTGCCAGACTCACGGTTGGCCTAACTGTGGCGACTATATATCACCTAAAATTTTGAAGACTCAATGAACTTGTGTTTATAATTTTTACTTCACCAAATCTACAAAATAAGCTTTAAAACATGAAATCCTACCATTATTGACGTGTTTTGAACTTCCATTAATGAATTCAGATTGTTTGTTTTGAACCCCCACACTTTATCTTTAAACTCACTTCACCTTCATTCTCTACCAATATATCTTCAAGACTTGAAGGCGGCAACTTGCTGTCCATTGTGATTAATACAAATTAAATGAGCTAAGAGAAGGTTGAGAAAACGGGGAAGAATCTCAAGGAGAAGAAAAAAAAAAAAGTGAAAGGGTGAAACCATGAGTATATGAGGGCAAGAGAATGAAGGAGAAGAAAACTCAAAAGCTTATTGTGTCGAATAATTCTAGGGAGCCTTGGGGGGGGGGGGGGGGCTAAATTACCCCTTTGCCCCTCATTTGTTGTGGTTATATTTAAAGAGTGTTTAAAGAGGCAGGGGCAAATGTGTAAAAATGCCGACTAGGCGTGAAATCCAGACCGGCTACCCAGGCTCCCTAGAAGCACTCTACTGTGTCATAATCCAATAAATAGGGAATATTGCTCAAATTACTATTGTCTTAAAAGCCACCTTTTGGGGTATGCCAAAATCCAAATAAGGTCTGCCATTAACAATCACCCTAATCAACCTTGCAGGGGGCACCATGTTTTTGCAGCTAGGGTAATATGTTGTGATTTGGGAAGGATGATGAAATAACGAGATATACGTAAATCTCTTGAATAATGTCACATTATCCTAATTGCCAAAAATTTGGTTTTTCATTTTTTTCAAAAGTATAAATTTATTATTTTTATTGTTGTTTTTTGCATTTTTTCAAATCTAAACAATTGTAAAAAGCATACGCGGGTAGAGATAAAACAAGAGCAAAAGCAACTAAAGTAGAACAAATCGTTTTTTTTTTTTTTTTGTTGATTATAACCTTTGAAATTCGTACAAAAATGTAAATTCTGCTTCTAACTAATAATTTGACAAACTTGTTATTTATATCCAAAACAATGAGATTTATAAAAAAAAAGGGTAAATGAATAAGGAGAACAAGTACAAAGAGAAAAAGAAGAAAAAAAAAAAACCTCCAAAATCGTAAACTATAGCTTTTAAAATTCAAATAAACTCTGTAAGTTAAGTTTTCGATATATTCTTTACATAAAATCATTTCTTTCTATCCAAATTATAGAATAATAATTAGGATAAACGAATGGGGAGGACAAATGCAAAATCAACAATAAGGAAAAGAAGTTGAGATAATCTATCATGGGGTGTAGGGTTTTTAATTTCAGACCCATCCATTTATTATATGACTCCCAAATTAGTCATTAAAGAGTTGTTCTACACAGCGAGGAAACTGGCGAGGAATCGAGCGAGGGGAGGGAGGTGGCAGGGTGGGAGCCGTTCACCTCCCTCGGGATGCATGCACAAAAATTTAAGGCACGCATCCTGAGGGAGGTGAACGGCTACCACCCCGCCACCTCCCTCCCCTCGCTCATTTCCTCGCCATTTAGAATTTCTGGTCATTAAAAAATGGTTATAACATGTTGTCATGGTATAAAGTTCAAATCTCTACATCCCGGTGTAGAAAATTTGGGTTCTTTGGAAAAATCAAAACAACTTTCAAAAATCGTGGATTATAGGCTTTAAACTCAAACAAATCTGAAAATTTAGTTTTTTTTTTAGTAAAACTATTTATTCTTACCAAAACACAGTAGGACTAATAAAAATGATAAATGGATTAGGAGAAAAAGTTCAAAACCGATAAAAAAGAAAATTTTAAAAATACCTAAAAAATCATGAATTATAACCTTCAAAATTTAGACAAAATCTAACAATTTAGTTTCTAGCTCAATATTTAAATAAAATTGTTTATTCTTACCAAAAATATAGTAATAATAATAAAAATGATAAGGGGGCTTTGGGAGAACAAGTTCAAAATTGATAAAGAAGAACAAATTGAAAACAAAATGAAATTGTGGATTATAGCCCTTGAAATTTAGATAAAAATTGAAATTTTACATTAACATATTTCTTTGGCTTTTCTTTTTTTATGCAAAAACACACACACACACATATATATAATTTTGGGTGGCTCTACACCTCTTTTTTTTTTTTCTCATAAATATAAACTTCATTCGTCAAAGCAAAGCAACTATTGGAAGTTACAAACCCAACAAGCATTACAACTGCCGAGACTATTGACATTCCTACTTAGCTAGAATTCAACAGACTCCTAAATGTAGAGTTGTATTGTTCCAGGATTCCAAAAACATGACAGGTTCATCTAGGATACGACGAGCAGACTGCACAATTGCATGAGTGAGCCAAGAATGTACTTTCGTGGTCAATATGAAAGCCCTGAATTTGATTTCTCCAGAACTGCTGCTGATGTAGTTCAAATGTTCCTCCTTCCCATTCAAAAATCATAAGAGCCAGTTGCAGGTACCATTTTCCGTAATTGCAGCAGCAAAGGATTCATCAATGTCACCAAAATTTTCAAGACACATTGCGCACCCATATCCAACAATGTGGAAGCCTTGCTGGGACAAGTATTTTTGCACATTGCTGAAAAGATCAAATTAAACCTCAGAACCATCATCAACGGATACTTAATCATCAAGTTCACATGAAAAAGCATAACAATGTGGCATTTTTTTCTAGTAGATATTTTGTAATAGCTCCAGAACCTGGCGAGAGACTTGTTTTTTTATCCATGACTTTACCAGTAAAAAATTGCTCAACATAGTATTAGTAAATGCTATTGAACTGTGGTCTTACTGTTGAATGCGCGACTGAGACAAACCAATCATGTAAATTGAGATGAGTACAAGCTTCAAATTTACACTTTCAAGTCACAAAAGAACCAGAAAAGAAGGTGCAGAAATATAAGTATTAACTACTGACCTCAACGCCTAATTCACTTGCCTTCTTTGCTACAAGACCTGCCTCAAGCATCACACCGGGGATTGATGGATTAGTGCAGCTGATTATTGCTGCTATAAGCCTATAACAACACTTTCATGCTTGAGTTCAGTCTGCCCATGAAAATAAAACCTTGCAACTTTGTCCTGGGACTCTTTCAGTACAGCAAAACCTTGCAAATTTTAAGGTAAAAATTTTACACAAGGTTACACCATATTTACCAAGAATAATACAAAAGGTTGATGAAAGAACGAAACTGAAATCAATAAATACCTTCAGTAATACAAAATGAAAAAAATATATTAATGAATAAAGGGAAAGAATAGATAATAATATATGGATATGCAACCAGAGGTGCTCGTTGGTTCACCTTGAGACCAACTCTACTATCCAAACAAGAACGTCAATCAGAAAATTTGGAAAATCGATAAAAAGGGAAAATTGGAAAACATCTTTAAAATCGTGGATTATATAGCTTTTGAAATTTGGACAAAATATGAAAATCTAGTTTCTGGCTCATTTTTATTCCTACAGAACATAGTAAGAATAATAAAAAGGATCGAAAGTACTAGTAAGCAAGGTTTTTGCAACCATGGCGTGATCTTAAAAAAATGATAAAATCCCCAAAGTGTTTATTATAAGGAAATACCTGCTAATGCAAATAATCCCAACACAAGTCCTAGACCTAGTTGGTGATAGTGAATGGCTAAAACGTTATGCAAGTAATAGCAAACAACAAGCAATATGCAGAAAATAAAGATGACACCGAGATTTACGTGGTTCGACTTTGCCTACTCCACGGACGACGACTCTATAACTATCTTATTGATATGGAAACACTTACTTGAAGATTACAACGTTGTCAAGCAACGATCATTGAGATTACCCAATCTCAAGCAAACAATACAACAAAAAGTTTGACGAAACTTGCAAACGAAGAACACTTGAAATCACTCGATTCCAATCCTTCTACTTGGCTATTGTTTCATGCTGCACACACACCGAATCACGCCAAACTCGCAGCCTGTTTCACGCCCTTATCGCAGCCCGTTTCACGCCACACTGCTGCTCTGTTTCAGCCTGTATTTGCTGCCAATTTGACGCTGCGTTTCAGCTGTGTGTGTTTCTAATTCACGTTGTATGTTTTGCTTCCCTTTATATGTTGTGTTGCTTGCTATATAAACAAAAATGTGAACATGAGTTTAAGTCCTTGTGAATAAATAACTTTAACTCCCTCTTAAATTCCTTCCTTAAAATTGGGAGCCACAATTACACAAGTACTATAAGTCCTATGTCTTTGTCTCACAATCTCCACCTTAGTGAACAATTCCAGGCCACCACATAAGTATCACAAACAACCATATAAGTATCTCCACCTTGACATGAAAAACTGCCAAGATCCATTTCTCGGTTAGAGAATCGTCGTCATGCCCCTAAGGGCCCTACCCCCCTTGGGGCATCAACATTGAGAGAGCTTGATCAAGTTGAGACAATGCTCAAACTTGATCACTGGAACCGCTTTTGTCAACATATCAGCTTGGTTGTCATTAGTACTCACCTTCTCCAAGAGAACCTTACCATCCTCGATGACATCTCTCAGAAAATGATATCGCACATCAATGTGCTTCGTCCAGGCATGATGAACCTAGTTTTTCGCCAAATGGATAGCATTCTGACTGTCACATCATCCTGAGTAACACCCAAATCACTAACTAAGCCTCGAAGCCAAATGGCTTCCTTCACCGCCTATGATAGAGCCATGTACTCTGCTTCAGTAGTAGACAAAGCAACTGTAGACTGTAATAAAGACTTCCAATTCACCGGACCGATCGCCAATGTAAAACAATAATCTGTAGTCGATCGACGCCTATCAAGATTACCAGCATAATCCGAATCTACATAACCTCGGATCATATTTGACACATCTCCTCTCTCATATACTAAATCAACATCCAGCGTACCCCGAAGATATCTCAATATCAACTTCACTGCCTGCCAATGCTGTTTTTTCGGATTTGACATAAACCTACTAATCGGACTGATCGCATGAGCGATATCCGGACGTGTGCAGATCATGGCATACATAAGACTACCAATTGCACTAGCATAGGGAACCCGTGACATGTATTCCCTATCATTCTCTGTGCTAGGAGACAACTTACCTGAGAGCTTAAAGTGAGTAGTCAAAGGAGTACTTACCGGCTTAGACGTATCCATGTCAAAACGACAAATAACCTTCTCTAAGTATTGTCTCTGTGACAATGTCAGTCTTTCTTCTTATCTCTCATTATCTCCATCCCAAGTTTCTTCTTCCCTGAACCAAGATCTTTCATCTCAAACTCCATGCTAAGTTTCAACTTCAATTTATCAATTTATTTCATGCTCTTCGCAGCAATGAGCATGTCATCAACATAAAGTAAGATAAACACGAAAGACCCACCCTTGAGCTTCTGTGTGAATAAACAAGGATCATACTGACTCCTCGCATATCCTTGCTCAATCATAAAAGCATCAAACCTCTTGTACCACTGCCTCGAAGATTGCTTCAATCCATACAGTGATTTCTTCAGTTTGCATACATTTTCTTCCTTACCAACAACAACATATCCATCGGGCTGAGACATGTATATATTCTCCTCCAAATCTGTATGCAAGAAAGCAGTCTTGACATCAAGTTGCTCGAGCTCTAAGTCAAACTGCGCTACTAAAGCCAAAAGGACTCGAATAGAAGTGTGTTTTACCACCGGAGAAAATACTTCATTGTAGTCCACACCTTCTTGCTGTGCATATCCTTTAGCCACCAATCTTGCCTTGTATCGTATACCTGTACAAGTACCTCTGGAATCTGGAACCCCATCTTTCACTGTGAAAACCCACTTGCACCCAATTGGTCTCTTCCCTTTAGGGAACTTCACAAGCTCCCATGTATGATTCTTCTGAAGAGATAACATCTCCTCATCCAAAGCTTCCTTCTACTCCTCTTTCTGAACACTTCGCAAAGCCTGCGTATATGTGGTAGGAACATCATCATACCCATCAAGAATTGAGAATGCGCAAGCTACGCCATCCTAATAACCAAATCTAAGTGGTGCATGTCTGACTCTAGGTTCTCTGCATGTTGCTAAAGATGGTGTTTGTAACTGTTGAACCTGTTGTTGTGTACGATCCATGTCCCCATCAGTAGGAACTTCATCTTCTGCCACTGTCTCACCAGACATCATATCTGTATTGCCCATTCCCTTAGTAGAAGGGACATCACGCTCTGTATGAGATCTAGGAGCTCCAAGCTCCACCTGCAGAGAATCTTCAACATTCTCATCTTCATCATAGCTATCACCCTTTCAAATAGGGGAACCATCTTTGCATCTCTCACACTTTGCCTGTAACAAAGCCTCCTCATGGAAATTCACATCTCGACTGATCACAAACTTCTGCAAGTCAAGGCACCATAATCTATACCATTTCACATTATCTGGATAACCGAGAAAAATAACTTTCCTGGCCCTTACTCCAATTTTATCTTCCATAACATGAAAATATGCTGGACAACCAAATACTTCCAAGTTAGAATAATCTGAAGAAATACCAGACCATACCTCCATAGGAATCTGAGACTCAATAGCTGATGAAGGAGAGCGGTTAATGAGATAGCACGCCGTGTTTACTGCTTCAACCCACCATATTCTGCCTAAACCTGCATTGGACAACATGCACCATGCTCTCTCCAACAGGGTACGGTTCATCCGCTCTGCTACCCCGTTCTGCTGTGGTGTCGACTTCACTGTGAAGTGTCTTCTAATGTCATGTTCCAAACAAAACTGCTTCAAGGGATCCTCGGTATACTCACCGCCATTGTCAGATCTCACTACTTTGATCACCCTTCCTGTTTGTTTTTCAATCATAGCTTTCCACTTCTTGAAGATATCAGTGACTTCATTTTTATGTTTCATGGTATACACCCATACTCTCCGGCTGAAGTCAGCGATAAAAGACACAAAATACCTGGAACCCCCTTTGGATGCAACTCTAGAGGGTCCCAAAACATCAGTGTGGATGTAATCCACAATCCCCGCGGTGTTATGAGTAGCATCACTAAAACTGACTCTGCACTGCTTCCCATAGATGCAATGTTTACAGAAATCCAGTTTTGCCATTTTATCACCGCCAAGCAAGCCCTGCTTGCTTAAAGTTCTTAGTCCATTCTCACCTACATGCCCTAATCGCATGTGCCATAACTGTGTACACGTCACACTTTTCTCATCAACAATTGTAGAAACCATAGCTCCACCTTCAACTATACTGCCTTGAAGGAAATACTAATTTGCACTCCTAACCGCTGTCATAAGCAACATGTCACCAAAATAAACACTGCAATACCCATTCTCACCAATATACTTGTAGCCCTGAGCTTCGAGCACCCCAAGAGAAATCAACCCCTTTGAAAGAGCTGGAACATGACGTACTTCGGTAAGTTGTATACATGACTCATCTGCCAACTGGAATTTGACTGTACCAATACCCATTGTCTTGCAAAGCCAAGAGTCACCCATTTTAACTGAACTACCCTTAACCTCGCGATAAGTGCTGAACCATTCCCTTACAGGACACATATGATACGAAGCTCTCGTATCCAACATCCAACCGTCATACAAATGGTCATAAGATTTTGCCATCAGTGCACGTGCTAAGTCCCCCCCCCCCCCCCCCCATTAGAATATCCTCTACCACATCCGGTGTCTCATCAACATTCACTACGCCCTTACTCTCATTCTCTTGCTTATTGTGATTATCCTTCCAGTTTGGACAATTCCTTATGTAATGGCCTTTGCGCTTACATTTGTGACATTCAACCTTGGACATATATCTGCCTTTTGATTTAGACCAGTTCCTTCTGTAGTTGTTCCTTTTGTAATTTCTTCCCTTTGTCACTGAGACCGTGTGCTTGAACCTCCTCATTCGAAGCACTCTTCTGGAAACCTTTACAAGTACAACTTGAACAATATCACTATACACAAATTTCTCTTCCTTCAATGTTTTCATCTGATCAACAAACGGTTCCCATTCCGATAATAAAGAAATTAACAAGAATAATGCTTTCCTCCCAAGCTAACACAATCTGAGTATAAACATTCAAATTCATTTATGTGATCAGTCATGAGTTTACCTGGCTGCAACCTGAAAGTGAAGAGCTTCTTCGTTAGGTACATCACACTCATCTGATCATTTTGAAGATACATATCTTGAAGCTTATCCCAAATACCCTGAGCCGTCATCTCATTGGTTGTAAGTCACATTGCAAGAAAGACGCAAACGAATTGTATTACATGCCTTCTGATCCATTAACTCCACTTCTCGATAACCTCAACCATCGCCTTATCTGATAATGGTTTCTTTTTCTCATCTAGTGCATCAATCTGATCCAAACTAACCAGAATATCTTTACAATCTATCTGCCAAGTTTTATAATTGTTCCTACCATTGAATCGAACAATATCGAACCCATGAACTTTCACATAGCCATCATCACCTGATGAAGAAGACCTTTCAGCCATTTTAATTGACACATTCAAAACACAAACACCAACTAACCTGGCGCTCTGATACCACTTGTAAGGAAATACATGCTAATGCAAATAATCCTAACACAAGTCCTAAACCTAGTTGGTGATAGTGAATGGCTAAAACGCTATGCAAGTAATAGCAAACAACAAACAATATGCAGAAAATAAATATGACACCGTGATTTATGTGGTTCGGCTTTGCCTACTCCACGGACGACGACTTTATAACTATCTTATTGATATGGAAACACTTACTTGAAGATTACAACGTTGTCAAGCAACGATCCTTGAGATTACCCAATCTCAAGCAAACAATACCACCAAAAGTTTGACGAAACTTGTAAACGAAGAACACCCGAAATCATTCTATTTCAATCCTTCTACTTGGCTATTGTTTCACGCTGCGCACACACCGAATCACGCCGAACTCACAGCCTGTTTCACGCCCTTATCGCAGCCCGTTTCACGCCACACTGCTGCTCTGTTTCAGCCTGTATTTGCTGCCAATCTGACGCTGCGTTGTTGCTGTTGTTTTGCTGCATTGTTGCTGCGTTTCAGCTGTGTGCGTGTTGCTAATTCACGTTGTATTTTTTGCTTCCCTTTACATGTTGTGTTGCTTGCTATATAAACAAAAGAGAAAACACGAGTTTAAGTCGTTTTGAATAAAAGACTTTAACTCCCTCTTAAATTCCCCCCTTAAAATTGGGAGCCACAATTACACAAGGACTACAAGTCCTATGTCTTTGTCTCACATTTATGTGTATCTTGAGGTTGTCAAAACTCCTCATTGATGCCACATCATCCTTACTGCAGAACTTGGTTCCCTAGCCTCACTAAAAAAGGATAAGGAGGTTGGGAGCACAAGTTTAAAAATCGACAAAGAAGAAAAAATTGAAAAAACTACAAAATTGTGAATTATAGCCTTTGAAATTAAGATAAAGTTTGTAAATTCACTTTTCGATAGATTATTTAGATAAATTATTTATTTCTATCTAAAATATCAAAAGAATAATAATTAGGGTATACGGGTAGGGAAAACAAACGAAAAATTGACAAATAAGAAAAAATCGAAACAACCTCCAAAATCGAGTATTATAGCCTTTGGAATATTTAGATTTTTTTTTTAATTTATTTTTTACTATTTTTGGTAAATTTAGTTTCTGTCATATCCTTTGGAAGAAATTAAAACGAGTAGAGTAAACAAAAGAAAAATTGACAAAGAAGAAAAAGTCGTAACAAACCTCTAGAATCGTGGATTATAGCCCTTAAATGTCAAATAAAATTTGTAAATTGAGTTTTGACACATTCTTTTGTAAAATTTGTAAATTGAATTTCTACCGCATTCTTTAGTTAAATTGTTTGTTACCGCTCAAAACATAGTAAGAATAACAAAAAGGGTAAAGGGATAGGGAAAACAAGTTCAAAACCATTAAAGATATAATAAAAAAAAAACCCTCCTCCAAAATCATGGATGACAACATTTGAAATTCAGACAAAATTATAAAAATTTACTTTCATACTCATTCTAAATTGTTTATTTCTACCCAAAACATAGTAAAAATACTAAAAATGATGAAAAGGAGAAGAAAAGTTTAAAGAAATCCCATTTTAGAATAAATATCGAATCTCTAGACCATTGTGCATAAACTCCCCCGATTCTTAGAAGAAGATGAGTGATACTTTTGTTAGATGCGAAATTTCTACACTATGATACTCAGTGCGACTTTACGAAGAAGACGAGTATTATACTCGAAAGGAAATTTATTAATTTGGTTGGATGTCGAAATAGAGTGTATATGATAGTGAAAAATGTATGTACCTTCAATCATGATTAGCCAAAAACAAGTTAACATTAATTTTTTGGATATTTGATTGTAATGTTAATTAATACATATATTGGTATAAGTTGAATTAACCAACTTATCATACAAACAAAAGTAACAAAACATATATATAGATCTCAAGGAAATTACTTGGCTTACCATTGACAAGACAAGCTTTTCTTTCCATTTCTTTTGCCTCCCCCATGTGAGCTGGCCTTAAAGGTCGAGACTTTAACAATACAAACATTTTTCGACAAATTAAAGACACAGCAGAGACTCTCTTACGCCAACTTTGCAACCAGTTCCAATGCTGGGTTTGGGTATTTGATTCGAGTTTTTTGGTTTCCAGTTGGAAATTTGAAGTATTTTTGTTAGTTTTATTGAGTTTCTGATTCTGGGTTGGTTCAAAAGTTGAAAATTTAGCTCTGCAAGTGTATAAAGGTGAGACCTTTAAGCTGTAATAATGAGTTTTTGATTTGGAAGCTTGGTTTTCTGAGGAGTTTCAGTTGTTTTAGTAAGTGGGGTGGTCTTCGATTGTTGTTTATTTCTTGAGAAAATTTGGAAACTATATTAGAAGAGGAAGATTTTTTGTTTTGGCAAAGCAATATTGGTTTGTGATTGTGATTTGGTAGTAAAGAGGAGATCTTTGAGCAGTTTAGGCAATGTGGATTTATGTGATTTCAGATAAGGAAAGTTATTGATCTAGTTTAGGCAATTTTGGGGTTTTCTTTTGTTTTTGGTTGAAGTGTGGAATGGTGTTTGTTTGAATAAATTTCTAGCAGAATCAGTGGTTTGGGTATGTGATTTTGCAGGAAAAAAATTAGATCTTTGAGAAGAGTTTAGGCATTGGGTCCTTTTGGTGGGCTCAGTTGAAAAGTTGATGTAACAGTGTGTTTTTTTGTAGAGGGAATTTTCCTTTTTGAAGTTCTTATTTTAGTAGCTTTATTATGGTCTTTTGTGTGAGGTTTTATATATTGATTTGAGTGATTTTGAAGCAAGAGATTGGGATGTGAAAAAAAAAATGGGATCTTTAAGCAGTTTAGGCATTGGGTTAGGCTTGGCTTTTGGAGTTCTTTTATTGGTACTTGTAGCAGAGATATACTACTTGTTATGGTGGAAGAAGAGAAGCAACAATGGAGAGATCAAAGATGATGATGATTACAACAACACTTCAACAAAGGAACAATTTTATCTCTCTTGTTGGAAGAAACCATCTTTGATCTCCACAAGTCTTCACAGCCAATCTAGTCTAGAAGCACAAGATGCCCATGTCCAATTGCATTCGAATTCGAGCAAAGATGTGTTGGTGAAGTCCTTTGGTGAGGATGACATAGAGGCAGAACTCAAGAGGTTGCATAATCTTGCAGGTCCTGCAAGGATTCTATTCACTATCAATGAAGAAACTAAGGAGGATCTCGAATCCGACGATGGAAGGTCGAGAGATGGTAGAAGTCGAAAAGGGTCTAGAGGTAGAAGCTTGAGTGATTTTCTCTTCAAGGTGGATACACCATTCATGAGTCCTCTAGCTTCTCCACAAGTGTTCACTCCTCCGCGAACCCCTAAAGGCAGCACCAATGGATTCAACCCACTCTATGAATCATCAACTGATGCTGAGGTGACCAGAATTAGATCCTCACCTCCTCCAAAGTTCAAGTTCTTGAAGGATGCAGAGGAGAAATTGTATAGAAGAATTTTGATTGAAGAAGCTGAGAAAAGGTTGCGAAAAAATGGTGGGGCTGTTGAAGTTGATAAGATCCAAGGTTCTTCTATTTCTTCACCCATTGTTAGAAAAGCGGAAGATGGGTCTTTTATCTCAATTACCATTGACAAGAACATGGACAGAGAGGTTCATCACCATTCAAGTGCATCACAGGTACTTCCACTGGTTTCTTCTCCTTCAACAATCAGTCCTACTAACATCAGAACTCATGTTCCATTGGAGCTACAAAGATTGAAATAAATTTTTTATTTCTTTCTTTCTTCTCATGATTTTTACATTGTGCATGGGAATTTAATACAAATATGAATTTGAGAAGTTTTTTTCATCATTTTTTATGGATGCCTTGAGCAAGCAATGGTTGAATTATGATGCTGGTGTTTTTATTTATTTATTATTATTATTGTTATTATTTTTGCTATGATTGTTATGTGGTAGCTTTGTCCAAGGTACATTAAAATTTCAATATGAACAATCATGAACATCATTTGCACATGGGAGACTAGTGGGGCATTCTATTTTTCATTTCCCAAGTTATAATGCGAGTTGTCTGAACTTTGTAGTAATTCATGATGGTTGTAGTGATGCTTCCTCTCATTTCAATAAGGGTTGTTTATGTGCTTTTTATCATTCTTTCTCTCATTTACTGAACTAAACACTTGGATTTATTTAATATTGGTGTATTTACCCATGGTATGATGGAAAGTTAGTCGTGGCATTAGGTAAAATTTGATCGAAATTTTTGAAAAAAATAAAACCACGGATCGAGTTCTCCCCAAACTTTAATTCAGAATCTTTGTTTGAGTGAGCATTAAAATACCCATTTCATTATGTGAAAAATATTGAAAATACTTGCGATGTGAAATGCATTAAATCTTAACCGTCAACATTTTCCTCAACTCTCAATCCTAGTGTTATTTTATCTCAAAATCCTTATGAATAGTGAAATACCTAGTTGACTTATAAGATAGATTAGTATATTACCTCTGTCATTCGCATGATTTTTAAGAAAAATTGAGTAAAGGAAAAGGAAACAGTATAGATGTTAACAACGTTGAGGAGGTCGGAGAGGTTGGTGGGTTTCTATTGATGGAGTCGGAGTTACCCATCTACTGGTGAAACAGATTTTTGATTTCGGTTCTACAAGTCTCCATTCATTAAGATTTGTTATGGGTATTTTTTGGGGTTTATAGAGAGAGTGAAAGAGGAACTATAGTGAGAAGCTCTTGGTGCAGGAGAGATTTGGAGAGGAGAACTTTGTTTGCGTTGAGAATGAGGTCGTCGTATGGTGAGTGTGAAGACCGAAGACAAAGTGCACATGCTTTCAATTGTTACTTAAAGTGTTTTCAACAGACACACTGTCACCTAGAATATACTGACTGCGAACACTGTAAACACCACTCTGAATTGTAATATAAATTGTTCGGCCCATAGACGTGAATGGCATAATGGGTTTGTTATGTCAATATGATAGTCCATTTGGTGGGTTATAGTTCTTAGCTCAATATGCACTATAAATTGCTATGTAAGGTCAAGGTGTTGGTGGTTTCAAGACGGAGTTATCTAAGAAAACAAAAAGTTATTCATGTGATGCACATAAAAAAGGACAAAGGGTATTGAATAGGGAAAGGGAATAAAGTTGATTTGGAAATTTATTTATTTGATAAATTCATTTGTTGGGTGGTTGAGAGCATCATTCCAACCCAATCCTTATTAGAGAAAAGAAGAACAAGTAATCAATTGACTAAGAAACACAGTCTAACAAGCTTTGATTGCAGTGATTAGTGGCTTTCTCCACAGTTTTGTTTTGGTTGGCTTTGAGAGAAAACATGTATTTGAAGGTAATTTAAACCCTAAGTTCTACCTTTTTATCCTCATTTACATGCGTCTCCCACTAGTTTTTCACTTTTATTCAGTGAAATACTACCCCAATTAACTACTCGATGAGAAGGTTTTATATTAACCATGACTACCAACACCACCTCAACCCCCCTCGTTAGCATCTCAAAATTCTCCACCACCACAATCGTAGCACAACCAAGGACTGTGATTTTCGTTTTTCCATGTAATTTGGATAAGTTGATTTTAAGAAATATTTCGTTGTGTATAGAAAAAATGTAAAATTTTTTGTTGTAATTTTGAATTTATCAATATAATTTAAATATTTTAAACTCTTAAATACTACATAAAGAGTACTATAAGACTCATAATGTTATATAAACAATATATTACATAAGAATCACTTATACAACAAAATGTTAATACTAAATGTTAATACAAAAGTTAAAACGGATTAAAATGTAGGAAAATTAATATTGTTGTAACGAAATTTCGATAACTCAAAAAAGAGAAATATTCAGTAAATTTTGACATTTTTCGAGAAATCACATTCCTTTGGCTCGTGGATAAGCATCATAAAAATATTTATAATTTTCATCCAATTTGTATGATGCAAGCCACACATTTACCAGAAATATGACCTACATGCGAGCTCTTTGGCTACTATAGTATCGCCACCACTAGAATTATTATGCCATCTCATCAACATGTGCCTACACATACATTCACTTGACTAGACAAATATAGGCAACATCGTATATAATCAACAACTTTACATTTCAAGATGCATCCCTAATCAACAACCAAAATCAAAACGTATCCAAATTGAAAATGTTTGGAGAACCGGCATCTTTGTAATTGATACAATTCTTTAAAGTTTCAGTTTAATCACTTCTTCCTAAATTAGCAAATTTTTTGAACTAATGGAGCTTCTACAAGTGAAAGGCTTGATTTGGCTAAGTATGTGAAGTCGGATTTGGTTTTTCGGCATTTTGATAATGCTTGAGTTGTTGTATAGCGAATTTGGTTACTTATAAGGGTATGACGATGATTGCTTCTACTTTGCAAGTTGTGGTGATTTTACTGAAGAGTGTGAATGAGTGGTGAATTCAAAGTTTGGTGGGAGAATTCACTCTTCGCGTTTGAAATTTTTTTTATCAACAAATTTAAATTTTGACTGAGTCTTACCCTAAACTTTATAGTATATATTTTTATTTTAAGTAGGCATGCACTTCAAAACTGATTAAGGGTGAAAATGGGAACGGTGGCAGGATTGTTCAGTACAAGATATTTAGCAAAAAAAAAAATATGTGGAGTGCCGATGACACAAGAATGTCTACCAATTCTAGTTCAGTCGATCGGACATCTACTCTCCTTATGAGAGGTCGAATTTAAGATTCATCAGTTAAGATTTTGTGAGTTTTCGCCCGATTATTAAGAATATATGTGCTCCGCCATTGATAAACCTTCGGATATTGAATGCATTTGTTTAGATGACTAGACTAGATCGGAGTGAAGCGAAAACAAGTCTTTCATGCGAACTCAATTAATGTAGTAGGTTACATTATATAAACTTTATATATAAAGAAATGTTCTCTTAATATCAAAGGTTTCGTGGTGTAGTTGGTTATCACGTCAGTCTAACACACTGAAGGTCTCCGGTTCGAACCCGGGCGAAGCCATGAATTTTTTTTTTACCTTGTCTCTATCTCTTTATTGAACATGGCTGAAGAAGAAGCCTCACATGCCTATCATCAATAAGAAATATTGATTTTGTGATATTCATACCATGGGGTTAATTAGATTGAACTCATTTTTCTGTATGCAGTTCAATAATTTGTATGGGTTTTCATAGATTTGAAGTTGAAGGGTAAAGTAGAAAAAGAGAGAGGGGAATGAACCAACTAAGAAGGTAAACATAGTGCTTTAGATCTTCCATTGTTGACATGAAAGGGAAAAAGGAGAGAGAACGAAAGAGCTATGAGGAATGGCTGAGTTGGAGATGCATGTAGTTTGATTTTATTATTATTATTATTATTTTGGTATTTTTAAGACCGTTTGATAACATTGAAATATACAAAAATAGTCTGAGTCCTCAGATGAAATTTAGATATGTTTTAGACATGGCATATGCATTACACATGTTGTCCCACACCACGAAGAACAATTTTGTATTTTGAAAGAGTTAAACAAGTTAAGCGTAGTCAACGTGGTTGACTGTTAGATTGAATTAGTTTTATAAATAAGTGTCAAACTCAATTAGACATAAGGCAGCGATTACTCAACACCACCATAAATGTTTTTTCACACCATTCTACTATTTCACATCACCATACTTTCTCACACCATCTATGTAAACAAAAAATCAGCATTTTTCTCTTCCCCATTCAAATCGAAACGCGATTCCTCCCCCCATTCGAATATTTTCCCTCTCTCACATTCAAATCTCTTCCGTTTCCCTCGAAAATATCTTCCCTCTCCCTCAAAATCAAAACCCTTAAAAATCGAACCCCAAATTGCAACCTCCCCAAAAGTTTTCAGAAAAACAAAGTAATCTTATGGAAACTTCAGAAAAAATTTCAGAAATCACAATAAAATATTATTCGCAAAACCTTACATTGATTTGGGCGAACAATAAAAAAATTTGCTGAAATTTCCAATTCGCCCATAACAATGTGAGGATTTTGCAAAAATCTCGCATTGTTTTGGGCAAACAAGAAATTTCAGCAAAATTTTTTGGACAGATTTACGCGACTTTAGTAAAATGACCATAACTTGCTCATTTTCAAAATATTTTCAAGTGATTCAAGTTGTGTTTATTAGATAACTCAGAGTACTACAACTTTTGTAGTAGAAAAAACCAATCCCTTATTTCGTTCATCGCCCCAAACATCCCAATATTAGCACTGATGGTTCGTAAATGTAACTCGTTGTTCAAACAACTATTAAGAGTTCCTAGAGCTCATGTAAAGCTTGTTGGAAAACTCGTTGTCGGACTTGATTAATCGTTCTTTGTTGTTCAAACTGAATGGTTTCATTTTTGTAATTTTCTAACCGTTCTAAATTCGGACCTATTGAATTCTGCAAATTCAAATTTTCTCGTTTTATTTCCAGGTATTGATCAACTTGAGAATCGGTCTCGATCGAGCACATAAGTTGGCCAAAAGTTAGGAACACTATCCCGTTTTCATTGCGAGATAGATTTGCGCGACTTTAGTAAAATGACAAAAACTTGCTCATTTCAAAACATTTTCAAGTTATTCAAATTGTGTTTATGAGATAACTCAGAGTACTACAATTTTTGTGTTTTAATCAACTTGAGAATCGGTCTCGATCGAGCACATAAGTTGGTCGAAAAGTCAGAGACACTATCCCATTTTCATTGCAAGATAAATTTGCACGACTTATAGTAAAATGACCATAACTTGCTCATTTCAAAACATTTTTAATTGATTCAAGTTGTGTTTCTTAGATAACTCATATTACTACAATGTTCATGTTTTGATGAGCTTGAAAATCGGTCTCAATTGAAAGTTTAAATTGGTCGAAAGTTACTCTATTTTAGTTTTTTTTTTTTCATTTTGAGTTTGGGTTTCTCTGTTAGGTTATGAATATTTATTGGTGGTGTGAGTAAGTAAGTAAAAAAAAAAAAAAAAAAACCTCAATAACGGTGTGAGAAAATGTTTTTGGTGGTGTGAAATAATCGTTGCCTAGACATAAATGGCCACCAAACTTCGTTCTAAAAACCTCTTAAAATCGACCAAACCTTTTTGTACCTTTTTGTATAATTCTAGGGAGCCTGGGTTTTCTTCTCCAACTTCAATCTCTTCCTGTTCAGGTAACGCTCCTCATCTCACTTCGCCAATCTTTGAAACTTGTATTGTTTATTTTTTCTCTTCTTCTTTGTATGCTTCATAGATCTCTAGTTTACTCTTTCTCTACATTGCTTGATTGAATGAATGCAAAGAGTAGAAGAGCTTCTTATGTAGCTTGAAAGTCCCACTCTTTTTGTTTGGTTCTTATACAACTCTGCTCAATGCTTAAAACCCATAGTTTTATAGTTCCCCCCACAACGTTTCTACCCAAAGGAATCTCAGGATTTGATTTTTGTTCTGCTTTTGATTGTGGGGGTTATGATGGAATTTTCATTTTAACAGAAAGGGTTGATTTCAAAACTCTTCCTCGTTGACCCCAATGAGGGGTTTTAGAGGGTTTTGTGTGCTGCTTCTTAATCTAATAGTAGGAGACTCATAGACATGAGAAGGTTGTGTTAAGAAGTTTATTGGAAGTGTGGGATGTTTGTTTGAATAAATTTCTAGCAGGATCAGTGGTTTTGGTATGTTGATTTGGAGAAAAAAAGGTTAGATCTTTGAGCTCATAGACATTGGGTCTTTTTGGTGAAATCAGTAGAAAGGTGAATATAGTACTGTGAGGTGGAGAGAGGTTTCCTTAGAGATTTTTAGTAGCTTTGTAGACTGTCTTTCAAAGTGAGTTATACTGAAGCAAGGTCAGAGAATGGGATGTGAAGAAAAAAATTAGATCTTTAACTGGTTTAGGAATTGGGTTGGGCTTGGCTTTTGGTTGTCTTGTATTGCCTAGAAGAGATATCCCAATGAGCTATCTATCAAATCGTTGCAATTGGTGTTCTATCTTTAACTGATTATAACATCAAAAGAATTAGGTTATCTCTCTTGTTGGAAGAAACCATCTTTTATCTCCACGAGTCTTTAACACCCAATCTAGTCATACAAGTTACTCATTTTCAATTGCATTCAAATTCAAGCAAAAATGTATTGGTGAAACCCTTTGGAGAGGATGACATAAAGGCAGAACGCAAGAGGTTACATAATCTCTCAGGCCCTGCAAGAATTCCTCTTCACAATTTATGATTTTTTCGCCTCCTCCTCATGTTCTGATGTCCTAATTGTTCTAACTGAAACTCTCTGTACTGCGACAATTACTTTTGAATGTAGACTAATAGCTTTATAATTTGACACGCAGTCTGAAACTACACAACCATGGGTAGGAAAGCTGGTGGGTTGTTCATAAGCCCGAAGAAGTTTGGGAGCGTTCAGAAACCTTGTATGAAGGAAATGTTACAGTTTCTCAATTGTTTGGCTATCAACCAGAGCAGTGACAACAAATGTCTCAAGCAGAAAGAGCTGTTGAGTACCTGTATGAACTCGAAGGTACTCGGTTTCCTTTTTATTTTTATTTATTTTTGGTTTAAAACATATCGATTTTTAAGGCACTCATCTTTCGATCTAATTACACTACAAAACCGTTCTGTTTTGCTTGGGTTGAAAATATGACTATAAACATAAATTGGGTTTCAGTATATATTTAGACAATAATGTACATATTTAATCTGTTGATCCACTCTGAACAATGGATCACATAATAACCAAAATATTTGATTTTGATGAGTCTTGTGACTTTCAGCTAAATTTTAACTATTTATCGGAATAAATAAAATTTGAAGATTGACGCTGGTTGACACACTGATTCTGAAGCTAAATGTGTAATATTTGACCAAAGATTCAATTTCCGATCAATACTAAACCTTTAATCCATGTCTATTGCAGACTGCTAATAAAGGCAGAAAGCCTTGGGGAAGCATCAATTACAACTTGCAGAGGCTTACCAGAGGCAGGAAATAGTTATTGCAATTGGTTATGGGGTTTGAAACTTTTTTGTTTTTTGGATTATATAGTTTAACTTGGATGAGAGGAGGTATTTACAGTGGCAATTTTCGGGGATACTTGAATCAACATTTCAGAATTATCGGTAGTTGTAAGCATTAAGCACGCTTTTCTGCGACAATATAATTGTACCATAAGCTGTCAATTCAGCATGTTTTCATTCTGTGTCATTTAGAGTGAAATCTTTGAGCAACATGGTGGTTAATTTCTGGTCATGAGCTGGTTTCCTAGCATTTTTGAATATATATTGATGATGATTATTTTTAAGAGTTGTAGGCTTGCAGCTGAAGAGCTTACTATTTTTTTTTTTTTTTTTTGAGTAATTAAGCGGAACAACCTTGAGCTCAAAGATTATCTCGACATCACTTATTCCAATACGATTAACAGGATGCGTTGCTGGATGATATTTTTTGATAAAAAATCATATATATATGCATTAAAGCGAGGAACTAGTACACATACAATGACCTACTTGGCGAGCTAAAGTTATGAGCCTGGTTGAGTTCCCTATTAATAAATTTACATTGCCCCATCCAGAATGTGAAACAAATAAATTTTTAATATTAGAAATGATAGGTCTCCATGTCCAATCCATAGCAAAAGATGAAGACGGTTCCTCCTGAATAGCAAGTAGAAGATTGGCAGAATCCCCTAGCAAAAGACCTTCCTCCCACTTTTGAGCATGAATCGTCTCCAGAGCCGCTTCTGCCGCGTAGGCTTCCGCCATGGTGCTGTCGGTGATTGCCCCATAAATAGAGCATGCAAGAGTGGAAAGAATAACGCCTCGCAGATCTATGGCCACCATGCCTATTGCTCACTACTTGGAAGATTCAAAGAATTACACATCAAAACTGACAATAGCAGAGTGACGGTGTAAACTAAAGGTGGACATTGAGCTGAACGATGTTTGATTGGTGTTCAGACGATGGTTTGTGACGACACGAAGTTGAGCTTGTAAGGTACTATTATCTGGCCATGTCCTCCACTTCTACGTGATCAAACGACCTGCTGGTATTTTGATCGGGAGAATGGTAAACCGCGCTAGATGGTTTGTCAATGAGAGTCTTGTAAAAAATCTGGGGTATGGACCTAAGTTGTATTTGATCCTCAGAGACCTTAGGAAACCAATGATTAGATGAGGAGTTCCAAGTGGCGCTAAGCATGGAGGTGAAGATCTGGATGACAGTTTTGCCCTTTTTGAAGATTATCGAGTTGCGGATGTGCCAAATGGTGAGGAGGGTTGTTGTGAACTGAGAAAGAATTTTGTCTTTCCAAGAGTGCGGAGTTTAGCCGTTTTCCAGATGAGGGAAACAAAGTCTGAAATACAGGAAATGTTTGCATCAACTAGCTGCCAATCAAATGGGATCACGAAACATCTCCAAAACCTAAGAGAGACTGGGCAGCGAAAGAAAATGTGTACCCCATCCTCTGGAGCAACTCCGCAGAAAGGACAAACATCGTCAAGAGGAGTATGAACATGGACCAGATTAGTCAAAGTGGGGAGTAAGTCTTGTGTGAGTTTCCAAAAAAATAGGAGAGCATTGGGAGGAGCCTTAATTTTCTAGAGATAGCGTAAGATGGGGCCGTGCAAGGAGTTGGTTGTGGAGGTGGAGGTTTCAAGCGAAGCCGAAAAGAAGGCATTGGTGGCATTTTTGACTGAGAACAATCCTTTCTTACAAGCAGTCCAAATGAGTTTATCAAGAGAAGAGGTCTTCCTCATGACAATATCTCGAATATCCTGAGTCACAGGGGAAGGGAGGAAAGAGTTAAGGAGAGTAGTGTTCGAAGAGACCGTGTTGTTTGCATGGACAATCCAAAGGTCCGTAATGGATTGGGGCAGTTGAAGGTCGAAGAGGTCAGATACAAAATCAACCAATCCGATTTCCGGTTTAATCCAGAGATCATGCTAGAGATTGATGCGCTATTTTAGTAGCACACAACTTAATACCCTGCTTTGTAATTTGTAGTATAGAATAAGTAGAGATCGTTCTAGACCGGGGATTAGAGGGCTTGTTAACTACACTAATAATAATTAAAAGACAACTAACAACCTAATTAATTAAATAAAAGGGGATTGGATTTTCTAAATTAAACTATAAAAATAACTACGAAAATTAATGTAAAGATAATAAACTAAAGAGATGGCAAAGATGAGAAATTAGCTAAGGGTTTATCTCCACACACCAAACATATGCTTATAAATTAATCTTCAATAATCACTTGCTAACTCGTGAGAGACAATACTCAAGACTAACCGTGACCGCACTGCATTAATCTTATTATTTTTCCAAGTTTGTTGAATTAAACTAAGCGTCGCTTTCAAACTATTCTTATCATGCTATCTAAACAGGAATCGCAAGTTAAATAGCAATCTAAGATCATTAAGTTTTGTGAAAAATATGAACATTGACTAGGCAATCACAAGTATGATCAGCATCTTGTTCTTGCTTAGGTTTTGACTTAACCTTACCAACGTTCCTTGGTATTTACTACTTGTGAGTACAAAATCATAACAATTAGGTGAAACTCTCCTATACTCTAGCCCCAAATCCTAGCATGCTTACTAAGTTGGCCACCTTAACAAACATAAAAGGAAAAGTTCTCTATAAAGCAGTTAAGCAAAACACAATCACTAATAGCAAGGAAGATTAAATTCAATTAATTTATAAAGCACATGTTCGGGGCTTCGAATCCACCCCTAACTAAGAGGAGTTTAGCTAGACATATTAATTATGTTCAAACAGTAATCCATAATCAATAATCAAACTAAAATAAGTAAAAGAGTTGAGTGATGAAACAAAACACTGCCGCCTGATCCGTGGTGGTAGAGAGAGGAATGTTGGGTGCGGATAGCGTGAATGAAGATATCTCCTTCCACTATGTGATCTGTTCCTTCCTCTTCTTCTGCTTCACTTCGATTTCTACTGTGATGACTGTTGCGAGGCGGAGAAAGGGTTGTGGATGGATGTAGGCGAGGGTTTTGGCTGAGAACGAGAAGGGACGAAGAGGGAAGGAAGAGGGACTGAGACGGTGGCGATCGAGAGAGAGATGAAGACTGTGAACAGGTTTGTGCGGCTGTGATGGGAACGAAACAGAGCGATGTATGGGGACGATTCAGGGACAGCGAGAGAGAGAAAACTGAGGTGAGGGTTTTCGTGCGAGGAGGTTCTGCTTGAATGAAGAGAGGATGATGAAGGGCTATCGCGAGGATGAGGGATCTGCGAGAATGGGGTTTGATTGGGTTTGATGGAGGCGAGGTGGATGGCTTGCGTTCAGGACGATGGAGATGGATGGTGGGTTACAGGGCTAGGGTTTGTAAGCGTGGATGCTGTGTATGGATGCAGTGGATGAATGCTATTGCTCGATGGGTGGTTCCTCCCTCAAAGCCAGGTATGGCCCCTTTTTATTCTTGTTTTCTTCTTTCTGTGGTTTCCTTGTTGGTGTGGTTTCCTTGCTTGTGTGAAGTCCTTGTGCAATTAGTATTCCTAAATTGCCAATTTGCTTCTATTTTAAAGTATTGTAATTGGAAACCTACACAAACATGAAAATAACAATTAGTACCATAATTAGCAAGTAATAGCTAATAATACATATAGAAATATGGTACTAAAAATAGCCTAATTATGTCCCTATCAGAGATCCACCTGTTCTCCCAAAAGAAGTTGCCAGCAAGAGAATTGATTTACGAAAGGGATTGCTTTTAGTTGCCCTCGCCAAGCAAAAGAAGCCAGAGCCGGGGGCTTGTCAAGGTGGAAAATATACTTGTTCTTAAAGTACAAGACCTTGAGAGTGTTGTTTCTAGGAAAAGGGGGGTATTAAGGGAGAGCCACAAAATTTTGCCAACAAGGCAAGATTCCTGAATTTGGATTGAGGAATATCAAGACCTCCCATTTGGCGGGGTCTGGATATCTTATCCTAGGACAAAGATGCTTGGATTTACCTTCAGATGTGTCATTCCACCAAAAGTCCTTGGCAAGATTACAATTGGTAATGCTGGATGGAAGCAAAAAGGTTTGCATTGTATAGATGGGGATAGAATTACAAACGGATTTTATCATCACAGTCCTACCAGTCTGAGACAAGACTTTGGATTTCCAAGAAGCAAGCCTGGAGGTCATCTTGTCAACAATAAATTGAAAGTCCTTGGCTTTGTTCTTGGATAGAAGAAGAGGTGAACCCAATTATTTGTCCTTTGGGTTAAAAGATTTTGATCCCAGAATGCGAGTAATCATACGAGCATGTCTGTGATGAACATTTGAACTGAAGAAAACAGTTGATTTGTCGAAATTGACTGCTTGGCCCGAGGCCTGGCAGTACTGAGAAAGGATGGCTATGATATTATGAGCCTCGTTTAAAGAAGCCATGCAGAAGATAATCAGATCATCAGCGTAAAGGAAATGACTAATGGCAGACCAATGTCGCCTGAGTTTAAGACCTTTAATGGTATCATTAGAATCTACCTTAGCCAAGAGGTGAGAGATCCTCGGCTACCAAGATGAACCAGTACGGAGAGAGGGGGTCCCCCTGGTGGGAGTAATAGCAGGCAATGGGGAACCATTAAGAAGGACTCTGAGGGAGGTCGAGGAGATGCATTGGTTAATCATGGAAATCCATCCCTTAGAAAAACCTAATTGATGAAAAATCTGTAGCAGGAAAGGCCACTCCACTCTGTCATAAGCTTTTGCCATGTCTATCTTAATGGTCATCCAACCTTGATGGGCCATACAAACATTATCTGAGATGCTACAACTGCGAAGGAAAGCTCCTTGGTTAGGGGAGATGATGTCATCTAGCAAAGGTTTAAGTCTATTAGCCAGAATTTTAGAAATGACTTTGTAGATGACATTACAGAGCCTGATGGTCGGAACTTATCCGGAGATGTGAAATTGTTAACCTTAGGGATGAGGGCAACAAAGGTTTCATTAAGATTAAGATCAGATATCAAGATCAGAAGAAGGATAAGATATCAAGATCAGAAGAAGGGTTGGAAGAAGCGAAAATGTTCTCGAAATAGTGATTGAGAACATAACTTAAACCGTCGAAGTCTGAGTGCCAACGATTCTAATCATCCTTAAGTGGGAGAATGAGGTTGCGTTTACGACACAAAGTGGCAGAAAGGTGGAAGAATTTAGTGTTGCGATCTCCAACTTCGAGCCACGAGATCCCCGATTTGTTTTTCCAAAACATTTTCTCTCGAAGGAGCTCAGCGAGGTAATCTTCCAGAGTCTTGATTGCAAGAGCATTATTTGCAGAAGGTGGTT
Organism: Berberis vulgaris; assembly: GCA_963556465.1. Lineage (NCBI taxonomy): Eukaryota > Viridiplantae > Streptophyta > Magnoliopsida > Ranunculales > Berberidaceae > Berberis > Berberis vulgaris. The sequence goes on from OY747133.1 coordinate 1,243,689, forward strand.
CATTTTGAAGGGCATCCAAAGCCACGGAGGTTTACGAGATATTGTATGTTCTTGAAATAAGTGGCATTCCACCTAGAAAGTTGGCGGCTAAGCTTCTTGATATTATGCTGGAAATGCTGAGCAGGTTCAAGATTCCTATGGAGATCCAAGAGGACTGAACAAAGCGCCGACAAGAGGGTCTCTAGTCCACATATGGAAGAATTTAAAGGGCCTAGGTTTGGAACAAGTGAGTGGAACCAAGTTCAGTTTAAGGGCTCTATGATCAGAAGAAGACGTGTAAGCTGGAGCCTGAGGCATTGGGAAACAAGTGTAACCAGCCTGCAGTGACAATTATCCTATGAATACTTCTAGGTTGATTAACAGGACGCATTTCTAGGTTTTATGAATACTTCTTACATGTTCGCCCCAATGGCATACTCTCTCATCTCTTAAAACTGGGGTTTTGATTTCAGGTTCATAGCACTTTCTTTAGCACATGATAGCCAACTGAAGTTTAATTTGGACCTCGAAGCGTTGGGGTTAGGGGTCTACGATGGTGATATCCAAGATACGACACAGTGCCTCGACACATTGATTTCAGTTCCCATGCAGGGCTAAAACACACAAGTCACTGTTTTGTTAAGCAACAGGCCATTCACATGCCTGCCTTCCATCAAGTCATACAAGTGTTGGCCTCAGGTTAGCCTTGGTCTGCCTCAGACCACAGTGAATTCAGTTTCAGATCATTCAAAATAAAACAGTAAATGTGAGTTAAGAATTGACTGAAGCTCTACGAAAAGATTCTTCAATTTCGGCAATGTCACAGCAGATGTCTGCTAACATAAACACGAGCTGCTCGTCCCAATTGGGTGAGTTGAGCACTGTCATTTCTTCCCCGACCAATAATTTGATCAAACTTTTGAAGGATGCAAGAAATCCACTGAGCAGCAAAGTAATGGTTACAACAGGAAGCAGAAGTTGGAGTTGGAAGTTGCAGTCAGATTCCAATAGCAGCAACATCCACTATACCAAGTTCAACACACAAAGGGTTAAGACCGGGTTCTCCTAACAGACTAAAAGCCGATAACCCGAAATAGGAATGATAGACATCCGGCAAGCCCGTGGGAAATTTGCTGAAACCACCAAACCGCTGCAGGAAAAGACATAATTAGAATTTGAAAGCATAAGCTTCAGAAAATAAAAAACTGGCATTCTTAATATAATCATGTTCCAAAAATCTTGAACTACTAAACCATGATGCTCGAAAGACACCTGAGACTGGCAGGTAAGTAAAAATTCCCGCAAGGATCCTTTGTCAAAGAAGTGCTGTGCCCCTAAGACTTTTAGAACGCCACCAACCCTGCAACACAGGGAACCAGATCAGTATCAATTCATGACTCAAAGAAATGCAACATAAGCCTTCTGGGAGCTAGGTTTACCAAAATGCGTAGCAAGTGTCACTGGGTTTGTTGCATCTGCCTTGAAACCCACCATCTACAGCTTGTCTCTGCACCAGCAGAAAGGATAAGTTAATTTTGGCTCAAAGGTATTATCTTAGGTGAAGGTAAAAAAATATCATCTAATGTAGAAACACAAGCATCTCTTCAAAGCACAAATAGAGAGACCTGCAAACACCACTGTAGCAGCAATGACACATCGATGATGTGTGATGATGAACTTCTAGACAAAAGGTCACCCTTAAGAAATCCCATCAATCGAAGAGCTGCAACTGCACAGTAAGTCGCACCACCTGTGTCACTAAAACAAGGGTGGATGGTAAGTTTCCTCACAGAAGAACCACGTGGATAACACCAAGGATTGTGATTTTGTTTTGAGAGGTAATCTCGGTAAGTTGATTTTAAGAAATATTTTGTTGTGTATAGAAACAATGTAAAACTTCGGTTGTAATTTTGAAGTTATCAATATAGTTTAAGCATTTTAAACTCTTACATATTAAACACAACATGAAATCACTTGAGCGTTCATTATGTTTACGACCCATCTCTCCTACAAGTCTTCCAAACTTATATACATACTTCATGTTAAACACTATCTCATACATCCTGGTTGACAATCCCAGAGTTGAATATAGAGAAAACTTACATCAGGCATGACACACAAGGCTAAACCAAAAGTTCCTTTATTTTTTTACTGCAAGATATTTCCAGCAAAATAGTGCCGATAATATTGATGGTAACATGCCCCTAAACAGGAGAATTAATTTTATTCTTGCCGAAAACAACTCTGACCTTTGGCATGTTGGATTATACATGTGAAAAATAGCACTGAAAATCTATATCATTTGAATGAGACATTATCAATAATATGGCGTTCAAGGACTCGATATCTACTTACCATGAGATTCTGAACCAGGCACCAACCCGAATCCACCATCATACGACTGTATAGAAAACCTTTAAACAATTAGCAATTATTGATTATTGAGTGAGAACCACAAAGAGTAATTAATACACGACTCGCCTAGAAGCTGTGCAGTAGCTACATACCTGACAGTTAAGTATAAATTCCTTGGCCTTTTCAGTATCCATTCCTTTCCAATTATTCAACATAAAGCAGATGGCAGCTGAATGAAAGAAGCACGGATACATCAGGAAATCCCAATTTCGAAAACGATAAAAGCATTTATTTACTATATAATTACAAAATTTGAAGCAAGCTTCGTACCAGCACAATATATGAACCGGAGGTCCTTCTCTGCGCCAGCATGGATAGGCATGAAGCTGTTGAAACAGAAATTGGTTACAATGTAATTGTCCAGACAATTGAAAACAAGTATGTTTGATAGATTAACCTTCCCGTGTTTTGGAGCAAATTGTATGATATCACAAAACAGAAACAAGTAATCTATCAAAATGTATACCACCCATCAGGCTGTTGAAGGTTTTTCATGGAAATCAAGATAGACTCAGAGTCAATATTTGATAAGTCGTAGCCAACTGTTCTTAGTATAGCTAGAGCCGAGTATGTGCTAGCCAAGTGGCCACCATTGTGAAACAAATCCTGTTGATGGTTTAACCAACAGAAATAAGGCATGAGGATATTAAAGAAAACTATACCATATTGCAAAAAAATGATCTCACAGATAATTTCTTATAGTTTAGCAACATTATCAGATGGACTAAATGCTCATACCGCACTATCTTCGGAGAATTGCAAACTTCTCGAGCCATAAAACCCATAGAACTTTCCTGGAACACAGATAACAAATTATTGACATCCAACAAATACAATATCCAAAAACAAAACAAAGTTACACTAATTTATTTGGCAAACCTCTACTGATGTCTGTTTCGTTTCTTGGATGTGCTTGAAATGATAGAACCCAACTTGCTACTTGATCCTTATCAATCTAAAAAGCAATCAGATATCAGAGTCTCGCTATATTATAAACAAACTTACTTCATATTGTTATGTACTTAAATGAATCATTGAAGGGTAAATCATTTACGCAAACTAGAATCAAAAGAAAAGAATTATCTTGATCAATTAAACTTCAAAACTAGTTGAAATTGGACAAAACAAACAGTTTAACTGGACTTAACTCATGAACTCCGCCATTTCAATTATAATTTACCCAACATTGCATCAAAATCATATGATCCCATATTTCGATCAAGTAAACACCTATTAAACTCAGTAAGGTCGCTTAAATTACCCTTTTTTGGTGCAGTCTCTACATGTACAAAATTTTACCATTCCAGTTAAACTTGTCACATAACTCAAAACTAATAGTTCAGAATCTGATTTCTTGATCAAGTAAAAATCCAAAATTTACTTAAAATCTGAAAAAAAAAAAAAAAAAAAAAAAAAAAGCTTGAATTTTTTTTGGGTGCAAATGTATAGACTTCACCACCAATATTAACAATTCTATTAGTTCAGTTAAAACCCACACACAAAAAGCTCATACCGTTCAGTTAAACACCTAAATTTCTTAAAAACAATTCAATCAAACATAAAAATGCGAACTTTTTTAAGGTCTAGATGTCGAGATTCGCTAAATAAACTAAAAATTCCACTATTTTAGACAAAACTGAAGAGATGGGGTATTGAAATTACTCGATCTAGAGCGCCAAGGATGTTGAGACCAGAGATTACGAAGTAGGCGAGAGTGAGTCGATTGATCTCTTGGGTCTCGTAGTCGCAGGGGAACTTGTCATACAGCATCTGTAGATACACTATATGGCGATCTCTATCGAAGGAGCTTGAATCAGAATCCATGACGAAGAAGTTGTACGGACGGATCGATAGAAGGTTTGGTTTTCGAAGAGAAGATGAAAGAAAAGTTCTTTGCTTCGTTGTAGAGTTTGTACTGGTTTGGTCTTTTTTTGGTCACAATAAGGGGTAGTTTTGGAATTTTGAAAATATAAAAATCGATCCTTGAATTAGACTCCAAAAATCGGTTCTTTATTCACCCAAAACTCTCTAAGGCTTAAACCCTGAATCTCTCTCACTTTATCACGGTCAAAAGTTCAGACATTTGGAGTATAGAGTTTTGGGGTCTAAGATGAAAAGCAAAGGAGTGGTCTTGACATTGGCAGAGAAGAGCAAGGTAAGTCTCTCTTCTCAAAGCTCACTTTTTTTTTTTTTTTTTCATTTTTTGAAGCCAATTTCAGAGAACCCCAACCATTGTGGATTGTAATTGGTTTGTAATTACCTGTTGGTTTTGCAGAACATATTGGCTTCTAATTGGCAAGGCCAACTGAATACCATCAAAGCTGATGCACAGGGAAGGTAAAGTTCAAGTTGGATATATTGATTACTGTATAATAAATTGTTGTTGGAATCAGTAAAAATTGAAGCTTTACATAATAGGAATAAATATGGTTGGAGTTTCAATTTGTGTTTTTGATGGGTTTTTTTGGACAACCCTAGAGATTTTAATTGATCAGTGCATGATTTAGGCAACCCCTTTGCCTTTACTAGCAAGGATGATTTTGCATCGAAAAATAATGAGAATAGTGATTTGGGTTCTAAATTGTTAGGCAGATAACTCATATATTTTGAATAGAAATCATCCTTGTTTTTGTTGTTGATGTTATAGGATAAGCTTTTTCATGATTGAGTTAGTTTGTTTCTCTTTGGTTGTAGTAAGAATGAAATTCATTCTTCGAAGGTCAAGTATTTGTTCAAGAGGGGGAAGCCATACATTTGGATACCCGAAGACGACATGCATAACACGGTATGGGTTTTTGACAATTTCTTAATCATTGATTCATTAGTTTGTGACTTGGTGGTTATGATTACAGTAAATAAGTTGGGTATCTTATGTGTTCGTATCTCATTTAGGTTGAAACATTGGTTTGTACTAATGTTCGTAAATGGTTCAATGGACTTTTGGAATCAAAGCAATCTCAAAATAGTCAAAATTTATGTGCTCTTGTTGAGCTTGTTTGATAGTAGAGATTCAGGAAATGGAACCATTAGTTTTATCTGAAAGGTAACAATTCGATGGGAATAAGTGTTCAATTCTTCCTTTTTTGTAGAACACCGTGATTGATGAGCGTGGTTCTCTTTCAGTAACCAGCCCTTACCCTGGTCCACTTGCAAGTTTGCTAAGATCCATAAAAAAGGTTAGTGCTACCTGAGTAAGAGTTTTCAAATTCTTAATAAGTCATTTAATAACTTGCTGAAGTTTAGAAATAAACATAATCCTGTAAATAAGTGTTTGACTCATAATTTGGTTGTCTCACATATTGCAGTTACCTACAAGGGTTGCTTTGATTGGTGACATTGTGCCTCTTGAAGACCTAAAGGTGATTTCAATGGTTCAAAGTTTAAAGAATGCTGAAACTCCTTTCCCATTTTCAGATCATACTGTATCTCTTTCTTTCCAACAGTGTTTGTGCTCAAGTGCCAATACTCTATTGGTATATGAGTATTTGTGTTCAAGTTGTTGAAAGCACTAAATGATCTGCAAATCTAAAATGACAACTCAGCCTTCTTTAGTTGTACTTAGAAAGTTCCTTGATTTGTCCATTGGACCTTCCTACAGGTTAACCTTCTAGCAGAAAGCGTGAGAGAAAAGATAGCAACAGAACAAAAAACAATCCGCGAAGCTAGTTATTCAGTTTCCGGTATATTAAGTTCTTCAACCATCAAATGCATGTCACGCAGTGAAAACCTTAAGGAGATATTGGACGGAGGGGATTCGTATGTGGCATATAAGTTCAATATCAGGTAGGAAACTTATGTATCCCCTAGCCCATCATGTTGCAGTTTCTTTAGAGCCTCTCTCAGCAAATTGGAGTCCGTATGAAATAAATGTTGTCTGCTTGCGTGTGCACGCTCAGTGTGTTCACAATTTTGTTACCTTGGCAGTTTTATATTTTGTAGTTATTACTTAAAAAAAAATCATATAATACACTTTCTAGGAGAGCTAATTTTCTTGTTCAAACCCAACTAATGGTGGATGTATTAACAACTTCTGTCTATATGCAAAATTTACCCCATATTTACAGATTAGTTCTTTTTGTTTAATCGAAGAACTTGACCTTCGTGCAGAACATGTTCATTTGTTGATGGTATTGGTGTTGATCATGAGTTGGATTTGGATGAAATTGCAGCAGCTGAGGCCGATCTATTATGTAAGTCCCATCACTGGTACACTGGGAGATTAAACTTTAAGCAATATCTCTATTTTTTTCTTAATTTAGTGCCTTCGATTTATATTTGGATGCTGAGTTTTATTTTTATTTTTATTTTTATTTTTATTTTTTATATGTAGCTCCTTACACTGCAAACTTAGTGGATGGAATCAATCAAAGTCAGGTAAGGCGTAGAGCATTAATGCTTTTCTGCTTGGTGTACTTGAATGTGAATGCAAAAGTAAGTACTAAATCCTTATCACATGTTTCCAGTTTCTGTAACAAAATGTCAAGAGAAGGAGCAGCATAAGTAGCAATTGGCATATGTTTTGTATGGAATGGCTTGCTCGCAATCATCTTAGAATATAAGAATTTCTGGATGTTTACATGTTAATGAAATGCCACATAAATACACATCATACTACCTACACTAAAGGGAAACATCGATGATGCTGATACGGGAAACTGAATATTAATAGCTAATCATTCTATCTGATCACTTATCTCCTATGGGCAACCACATATAATAGTAAAGACTCTCCATTTTGATAAGAATATGTCAACAGTTGACAAAAAAACTCAGCATTTCACACATGACACAACAGAGGTGTATGTAAAATCATTCTATATTCACTGTGTGTCCTTGCGACAATTTTTTATCATGCAGTTATCTAAAGAAACAATGTTGTGACTGCTACATTGTGCATATGTGCAGGATGCATTGATGTTGTCTCTTGACCGTAGAGGATTTGATGTTCTAGGTAAGGCTCCTAAGGTGACATCAAAAGATGGATCTCAGGAATATGTATGGAGGGAGTACAGGTTCACATTCAAAGAAGAAGCATGTGACATTGAAACATTTTGCCGTCTTTTGGTTGAAATGGAAGAGGAGGCTCTGAAGAAGGTTAAAAGCTTCAGCGGTTTGGGGATATAAATTACGTTATATGTTGCTTCAAAGCTTGGGGATCATTCAGACTCACAAGCCAATCCATACAAAAGCTTCATCGCTACAATCATGTTGACCACTAGTTTCCATAATGCATGTTATTTGATTCATTCATAAGAACAGAACATCCATGCTTATAGCTTGGATTGAGGTTAAAGGAAATTTTGTGTACGCATCCCACAACTGTACAGCGAGAGCTGGTTAACTAAAGTATTAGTCGAACTCAACTTCCATGAACACGCACACAGGTCAGAGATATCAAACTCAGGGTCGCCTCTAGATTAAAAAGACCACAGCAATTTAAATAATGCCGAGTTTTCTACGAGTCATGTAATTAAGTATGTACTAGTGTTGGAGCATTTCACCGAACGCTATTGTGCTATCTTATGTAACTAAATATGTATTACAATGTGTTTAGCATTAGTAAAAAAGACAGCCTTACATTCACATGTTGTATGGTGAAGATGATGAGCAACTCTCTTTTAATTGTAGTTCCTAGTATAAGCAAGGCAACACTTTCTTCATACAACTGCTATCTGTGAGTTTCGACAACGGACCAGAAAAGCACCCTAATGCTAGTGTTTCAATCTGTGCAGCATGCAATACTGAACATCTTATCGAGTTTCTGGATCTCAATTCCCACACGACATATTTAACGCCGGAAGTCTAGAAATCATATTACAAGGTAGGACTGAAACACAGTCCATTATAACACTTTTTGGTCTGCTACAACCATTTCTTTTAATTTTTTGTTTCAATGTTTGGCCGGAGCTATTATCCATCCACAAGACTACACCAATGCAAGAAAAATCTATCATCAGTCAACTTTTCGGGAAAATCTGATTGTTCAAAGAACAACCACTCAGCCAAATGAAACTCTTAAAAAGAGTTCTGGTTGACATAAATAGCACCGAGGCTCTAAACCTATGGAGACGGAATATTTATACAAGCATCGCTAAGCCTTCCTTTTTCGGGGGCGGTGGAACCTTTTTGTTGCCAGGAAAGGCGTTGTGCGAGATGTCAACAAGGGCCTTGAAGCTGTATGGTTCATGCATAGACAGCTCCGATAGAACCTTCCTGTTCAGCTGTATGTTTTCTTTCATCAGCCCATGCATAAAGTTTCCATAGTTAACCTGTCAGAAAAAAAGAGACAATAAGAAATTTAAGAAAGTTATTCAGAAATAATGTTTCATATTTAATCTGTCTTCTTAATCCTGCTTACCAAAAACATCAAGAATATATACAAGGGAAAATGAAGAACCAAAGCTTCAAACTAAGAGATTAAATTGGTGACATTGAACTATCGAAGAGTGGATATCATAATCAAGCTAAGATAGATCAAGAAAGAACAGCCTCCGAATGACAACATGGTAGCGACAGTGTCATTACAAAGTTAACTGCAGTTCATGTTTATAGACTTTTGTCTTCTTCAGGGATTATCCTGGGGGTGTGAGGTATCCAGGTTGTTATTAGATTCATGAGGGGTCTATATTGGACTCACCTAAATTTATGTTATTCTATTTATCTCTTATTTAGGGTTTATCGTAGTTCTAGTTTTAGCTTTAGTTTTAGGTAGAATTCATCAAAAAATAATCAACTGAGAGTTGAGGCTAGTAAAAATTATTGCAGTCGGAAGCTCGCGAACTTCATCAGCCACCAAAGAAATAAAGGCAATGAAATCAACAACATGGAGAGAAACATAAGTTGAAAATGGCTATCTGAAACAAGAAGTTGATCGTGAATGACAGGCAGACTTCCATAGAGGCTCATTTATCTTCCTGTATATTTCCTAGCTCTTTTTTTCCCTGAAGGATGACTAGTGGTTAGAAGAAAATTTATGAGAGTTGTGTACGAAGTATATTGCAAACACCATCGTAAAGCTTTATCAGTCGTTGATTTAAAACAAAAAATAAGATAAGTAGGGACGAACTTGCATCGAATGTCAGAGTCATGATAAAGTTCCCAAAGGATGCAAAATTTTACATCAGATAATTTACATCATTGAACAATACCGAAAAAAAATTCTTTAAATATAAGCAAGGACCTCGTGGAAAGCGAATAAGTCACGATGTATATACTGAAAGCATACTAATAAACCAAGCTTGCATAGCACATAGAGAGCTAGAAGGCACCACCAAACAACAAAAAAGGATAAAATGGACTCACCTAAATTTCATCTGGACCTAAAATAAATTGACAACTGTAACCCTATATACTTGACATAAGTACTGCTCTAAAACCCAACCAACAAAATCAACATAAATCACAATGGTATCATCAAGTCAAAGTGACCAGTTACGATGTCTGATTTTGTCCAAGTTTCAAAGGCTACAATCCATGATTATGGAAGGTTTTTTCGATTTTTTTTATTTGTTGTTTTATTCTTGTACTTCTTAGTAGTGCATCCCTTTTATTATCTTTTCCTTGTTCTGTGTGTAAATAAGCAATTTTATCTAAAGAATAAGTCGGAAAAGAAATATATAGACTTCGTCCAAGGTTTCAAAGTTTTTTTTTTTTTTTTAAATTTCTTCTTTTTGATCGCTTTTGCTCTTGTTCTCACCGTCCGCTCTTTCCATGTTTTGGGTAGAAATAAATGATTTAATTTAAAGAATTAGTCGAAAACTAAATTCACAAATTTTGTCTGATTTCAAAGGTTATATAAATCCACGATTTTGGAGGGGTTTTTTTTTTTTTTTTTTTTTTTAGGCTTTTTTCTTTTGTTCTCCTTCCCCCCTTTACCTTTTTCTTTTTATTTATTATGACTTTCATAAATAAAAAACTTGATCTGAAAATGAGTCGAAAACCAAATTTACAGATTTTGTCCAACTTTCATTTGTGTCGTTTAATTCTTGTTTTTCTTAATATTGCATCATTTTTATTATCCTTTCCTTGTTGCAGGTATAAGTAAGCAATTTTATCTAAAGAATGAGTTAGAAACTAAATTTATAGATTTTCTATGAATTTCAAGGCTATATCCACAATTATGGAGGATTTTTTTCAATTTGTCTTTTTGTTCTTGTACTTCTTATTAATGCATCCATCCTTTTATTTATTATCCTTTCCTTGTTTTAGGTATAAATAAGAAATTCCATCCAAAGAATGAGTTGAAAACTAAATTTACACCTTTTGTCCAAATTTCAAAGGTTATCCACGATTTTCGAGTTTTTTTCTTTTTTGTTGATGTTTTTTCTCTTCCTGTTTCCATTTATCCTTTTTTTATTACGCTTTCCATATTTTTGGTAAAAATAATCAATTTTATCTACAAAATGAGTGGGAAACTTGATTTTTCAAATTTTATTTGATTTCAAAGGCTATATCTAAGATTTTGGGGGATTTAAATTTTTTTTTTTTTAATCTTTTCATTTTTGTTGTTTAATTCTTGTTTTTCTTAAAAAGCATCATTTTCATTTTACTTTCCTTATTTTGGGTATAAATAAGCAATTTTTTTTAAAGAATTAGTCGAAAACTAAATTTACCAATTTTGTCAAAACATCGGAAAAAAAATTTAATCCGATTTTCAAGTTGTTTAATTTTACCAAGTTTTTCAAGTTTTTTTTTTCATTTTTTTCTCTGTGTCACTCTTGTTCTGTTTCCTTACCCATTAATCCGATTTATTAATTTTTTCCATGTTTTGGGTAGAATTAAACAATTTAATCTTAAGAATGAGTAAAAAACTAAATTCACAAAATTTGTCCAAATTTTAAAGCCTATAATCCACAATTTTGAAAAAAAATATTCTTTTTTTTTCTTTTCATTTTGTTGTTTTATTCTTGTAGGTCTTAGTAGTGCATCCATTTTAGTATACTTTCCTTGTTTGGGTATAAAAAAACAAATTTATTTATCAGACTATGAGACTATCACTCATCACATTGTCAAATCTTTGATAATTAGGTTCCTCAATGGAAGATGACCAACAAGCTCATGGAACGTGATGCTTAATTCATAAAAATGAATATAGATTCCCTCTGGGGTTTAATCACTTTCTAGTTTCTACGCTGTAGTATTTATTCATCCAATTTATAATTAACTCAAAATGGAAGTTTTAGCACATAAATTACGATTGCACCAAAAACAAATGATGCCTACTTAAGTTTATGAAACACAACAACAAACCTCAATCATTTCATATTATACTCTAATTAACACTAGAGAACATAAAACCAACGCTATCAATAAAGGTGAGGAATAGTTCATAATTTTTTGGACTTACTCCATGAATGCGAGTGCCTGCATTAATTCGCTCAATCCAAAGGGAACGCATGTCCCTCTTTTTGTTGCGACGATCTCTGTAGGAATACTGCAAGGCTTTTTCCACTCTCTCTCGTGCTATTCGAATGCAGTTCTTTGCTCTCCCTCTGAACCCCTTTGCTAGTTTAAATATCTTCTGCTTGTTCATCTTTACTGATCCTCTCTCTCCTTGAAATCTGAGTATAAGCTCTTTAAGAGTCAAAATCCTTCAAGTATCTATGATTGCATACTAAACCTTACGTCAAAACTGATTTTCACACTGTACATCCATTTCAAAACAATTCTCCAATAATTTTTTTTTTCTTGGAGTAAGACTGCCCATCGGAAACAGATAACACGTTTGATTACAATCCCCAAATTTAAGAAAAAAGACACAAATTACATGTGTGTGTATATTAACAAATATAAGATTTGCATCAGTTAATCCCCAATCAAAATCATAGAACAAAACCACTCTCATATTGTTACTTTTATGCGATTAGTTCTGTATTTATCATGCATCATAAACAACTAAATCCATTACATTTATAGAGAAAAGGCACAGAAACAGCATGGAGACTGTAAAAAAAACTATGTGTTCATTCATGATTGAGATATCAACTAAAATCTCGTATTCAAGATTGAATTTTTTTTCTTCTTCTTTCTAAATGCACTGAATGGTATATGTTGTGCTCCACTGGGGTGTTAATTCCAATGGATTTATCAACTTTTCTTTATGAATGTCTGTTTCACTACTTGTTGTGATTCCCATAATAAATTTGGCTTTGGGGTTGTTTGATTCGAGATAAAAAGTGCAAATTATGAACAGAAACTGCACTTTAACAAGCTTACTGATAATGAAAAAGGAAACCCATTAAAGTGAAAGAGAAATATAGGAGCTTGCGTACCTCTTTCAAGCGGTTGTGGTGATGGGTGATGGATGATGGATGAACTGAGAGAGATTGGGGGTTTTAGTGAAAGAACCGAGGGTTTAGACAGAGTTGATGGTTAGGTATTATTTATTGGGCTGGGCTTGCTTTTACACCCAACTCAACTTGGGATTTTCTGTAGTTCTGGTTGGAAAGAATGGTTGGCTTTTTTCTCATGACATTAAGGTGTGTTTGATTATTGGGTGTTTCATGGAAAAGAAAACTTCGTGTTCGATTTTTCGGAAAATGACTAATGCATTTTTTTTCTTACAAAATAGACAATTTAGATACCGTAGTTGATGTAATGGTTAATTTGTGCCTAATTTTATACTTTTATGACCAACAAAGACTTTTTCATTAATCTAGATTAACTTATAAAATTATATGACATATTTATCATTCCTAAACAAATAGAAAATCTAATTTTATATTTTTATTACCAACAAAGACTTTTTTTTTTATTAATAATTCTATTTTTTTTATTTGTTATTTTTAGTTACTTTTTCTTTTACCCTTGACCCCTCCCATTATTTGTAGACAATAGATGACTACAAATAATTTCTTTAACTATAGTTTGAGCAATTATTATATTTCATTTGTTAGCTACAAATGATTGAATTAATATTTTCATGTTAGCATTTTTTTATTAATGAATGTTGTCGCTCTGAATGTGTTTGTATTTGACCAGTTGTGAAGGTATATCTGAGTTTAAAGAACAAATTTTTTTTTTTTCAATTAATAGTTGCTTCAATTCTCTGTCACTAGTTTACATGAAATTATCTTATTCAATGTTGATTCTCATTTTACGTATGAGGCTATGATCATACTCTATAGTAGATAGCTTGTGACTAAATAAATAGCGACAGAGATTAAAATTTATTACTTTACAGATACTCGTGCATTGAAGAATAGGAAATCAATTTTTGATAATGAAAAAATTGATTTATTAACTACATTATGGAATAAGAGGCAATGATAACTAAAACCAATTTTTTAATCATCATCAAGAAATGTAATGCACGGCTACCTGTACACTTTATTAACCAAATTTATGACAAGTTAATCAAATTTATTTGTTAGCTAATTAAAACCAAATTTGTAATCATCATTAACTACATTATAAAAAGTTTATCAAACATTAGCATAATAATTTGATTAATTTGTCGATAAATAAAAACTTATAATTAGTTGGTCATAATTAAAATCATTAATATCTATACCTACCAGTGGCATGGGGTGGGAAGGGTTAAAGGTAAAAAAAGAAGAAAAAAAGTACAAATAACAAAAAAATTAGAATCATTAATAAAATACTCCTTGGTCATAAAAGTCTAAAATTAGTTTTTATTTGTTTAAGAAGGGTTAAGATGTCTTGTAACTTTATTAATTAATCTGAGTTAATAAAAGAGTATTTGTTGGTTATAAAAGTATAAAATTAGGCACAAATTAATCATTATATCAACTATGATATCTAAATGATCTATTTTGTGAAGAAGTTGACCTTAAAAGTCAAATTTCGTTGATTTTTTTAGGACAAAGAAAATTTTTCCGTTGGTGAAATGTTTTCCCGCTTTTTGTTTAGGTTCCTTTTTGGAAAAAAAAATTCCCTATTCGATCTTTTCACTCACTGACGACTTTCTCCTCAACTCAAAGCCCTAAAGAAACTCATTGTCTGAACATTCAAAGCTTCATTAAATATAGATTTCTCTCTTCTCCTCAACAAAATAGAAATGTTCTCTTTAAATGAATGTTTTTTTTCCTTGGGTGCAATCAAACAGCGAAAAAAACAAATTTCCTTTGAAATTTTTTTTCAAAAATCAAACACAAAAAAATTGGCCAGGGTTTCAGACCTCAGTTTTTTTTTTTTCCTTTACACAATGCTCAATTCGATCATGCACCCAAGTTGCACTCTGAGGTTTGGAACTCTGGATGGAGGGTCGATCAGTCCAATGCATTGCTGTTTTTTTTTTTTTTTGAAAAGTGAGCTGGGTTTTTATAGGATCTCATAACCTATCAACAAGGTGCGACCTACAAGTCAACACCATAAGAAAGTAACCATGCCGCCGGCGGGTCTCGAACCTAAGACGTGGGGGATAAACCCACACAACCCTAACCACTCGACCATAACACCATTGGCTGCATTGCTGTTTCTTAAGCCCATTTGACAGAATGGTTGGAAAATTCATAACTTTTTTGTTGTGTAAAACTTCTCAACATTAATTATAGATCAAATTTAAATTCCGACTTTAGAAAATGTAGGGAAATTCTTTGTTGCACTGGTATTGTGACTGGTGCACCGTAGGATTGCATTGTAGTACTACTCGAAAATGTAAAAAGAAACTCATTAACAATATATAACCCTCTTAAAAAAATGTTGCAATCAATCCCTTGAACTAAATATGACCTCTTAGAGTTTCTTTCGATCGATCCATTATACAATTTCAGGAGAATTTGACTCAAATCATCATCATCAAAGCCCATTTTTGATACTCTCCAAATTTGCTATACGGATTTTAGTATTACCTTGGTATTTCTTAAGCAAGTTCTAGGAAGGCACTCATAATACTACTGCTAGTGGGAGTGTATAGTTGGAGTGAGGTGACAACATGTCTTAGAGAAAAAGCTGCTTAATACTTACCTTTACACCTATGTACACACACACACATGCAAATCTCTCTCAATCTCAATGCATGAGAGAGGATCACTTTTAGTTGCATGAAAATGAGTAAAAGTGTTATATTCTGTGAACTGTGAAGATAGAAAGATCAGAGGGAATTAGATTCCACCTCCACCAACTGCTGACTAACTTGTCTTCTCTATACAAAATTAAAGTGATCGAACTTGGATCTCATTAGTGTTGAGAAGATTTTATAATCGAAGTCTCATGCAGGGTATAGTTTTAGATTGGATGAAAGCACAAGAGAGCTAATGGATAGAATCATCCACATATTGTTCCCTTTTAAGAAAGATAACTAAGCATGGATATCAGTTGCTGATTTCTTGATTATGTCAAGTAAAATAGGATATCCTAATTTTGAAAAAAAAAAGTATAACATGGATGGGGTTGCATTCGAGTAGGGATGACAACAACACGGATATGGTGTAAATGAAAAACACTACCAATCTGGCCAACTGGTTGTTATCACTACATTTGAGAATTCAACATTGCTTCATAGTTGTCAAACATAGTTTTTTGCCAGCAATAAATAACCATACAAAGCTGATGCAGAACTTCAGTGACTGATACTGATCGAATTTTGCAGGATGTGTAGACAATCCTAATTCAAATAAATAAATAAATCACGGTCGTCTATATGCTCTACACGCGCGTGGTTCCTTTTTTCACGAATAATAATATTACTAAAAATAAATTACTTTCGTTTGAGACAATAGAAGAAAATCATGATCATCTACATGCACCATAGGTTTTCTTTACTAATCATTTTCTTATGAAAGAGATATTTTCTTGGATAGGGTTTCTTAAAAGAGAATCAGCATAAGAACGATGGATGACCTTACGCTAACCATCATTATTGGTTATTTGAAATGACATGCCCCAAAGATAATAACAGATTAGGACTTTACTACAATGATATCAACATAAACTAAACATTGATGGGGGGCATCCATTTACTAAAAAGCAAAGAAGAAAATGATTGAAATTTAAGGACCAATTGATAATCATGGAAAGGGAGATTTGAACATGCAATTCAAAATATGTATGAACCCTAATGGAATGGAGATAAAGCAAACCAAACCATATAATTACATATCGATGTTTTGTCGGAAGACTAAAGAACAAAGATCTTGCTTTGCAATGGTAAGGGCCCTTATTCTGATTTTTATCCCTTTCAGTGACAAGTCTCTCAAAGAGGATATATAATTTCTAGGTAAAAGATTCAAGTATTTTTAGGACTTCTGAAGGGGCATTTAGCATGGTAATAGCAAATGAACTAAACTGGTTTCTTAAATGAAATTGGAAGATCAGTTGCAGTAGATCAATAAAAACTATCTATATGATGGTGGTTCATCAATGCCAGATTGATCAGAGTTTACGATGTTTTTGTAATTCACACTCAGAGAAGAATTTGTTTCGAATGTTTTACAAAAATATGAAGAGCAGTATGTAGCAAGTAGAGCCAAGTAGTAACATTTTTAGATTGCCTGAGTTTGGCTTCTAAGAATAACAGCATCCAAACTCTTATTATGGTGGATGTATAAAACCAAACTTAAGCGAAATATAGGAAATCCTTTAACTGGTAAGTATATGAGGCAGCCTTATCGAAAAGGCGCTCCAATTTTAGGCATCCATTAAAAGGGTGCAATTATTTTTATTTTCACATAACCCTCTTGCCAACAACAATGTAGTTTCTGTCTGTAGTTTACATAACCCTCACTGTCAATGCTCTAAAGTCTAACTCGAAAGGACTAGACTAGCCTACAATATGAAATGGTTCCAAGTAAGAATATGACAAGCCTATATAGCATGAGATGTTTGTATCCAGATTGAGCAAGTACTAAACAATCCCTTCTATTCATCTATTTGCCATTCTTAATCTCATGAAACTTCACAAATCAACCTGAAAATGGGGCTAACAATCATGCCTAAGTTAACATCTCATGGAACCTGAGCAAAATTTGATCGATCATCATGGCCAACTACTCAATTAGTAGGGAACGGTCTTCAGTAAGAGTTAAACCCCTGCTCCGTAAGAGGTAGAAAGTAAACTTGGCAAGTCGTCTCTTCTTTTTTGGTGATTTGTTTTCTTCTCTTCCTTTGAACTTTTCTATAAGAAAGTTTGTGCTAAGTCCTTGTAATTGCATTGACCATCATTCCAACTGGTCGAAAGATAGAAAATATGGCACTTTTTTTTTTCTTTCTCCCTGACAACCTATTTAGTCCATGTTTGAGAGTGATGACTGGTCGCAAAATTCATGTTTTTATTTCATTTTCCTTTTTTTTTTTTAATAACTTAAACGTAAAGCTAGGCTAGCACTCCCACCAGGGGCTATTTTTTGCTAAAATCCCATAGCAGACTTTAAGAATTCTATCACATTTAAAAGCCGATATAGATTTATTTGTTCAGCCATACGGAAATAGTTCCATAAAAATGCCAGGAGCATCTCCAACTGCGTCCTGAAAATTTGTTGCTGAACATTATAGTTTTTGTTCAGAAATTCTAGGGGGTGAGGGAGAGCGCGTGGGAGGGGTGTAATCCCTCGCGCTCTAAAAAAAAAAAAACATTTTTTCTCCGTACTTGACGATTCGAGGTTTCCCATTGAAGATAACATAGCACCATATAGGACAAGAAGGTGGTGGTGGTGTTGATGATATGCTTCTTCACCCACCAATATTATTCGTTAGGGCCACCACAAATGAGAGGGTCCGTCGTGAAGGGCGTGTTGTGGGACCCACTAGAGGCATCCGACGTGGCACGAGATCCCCGACACTGAGCTATCTGCTGCTGACTATTGATTCTTCCCTGTACGATCTCTCTTCTTATAGTGCTACAAACATTTTTGTATGCAAATTTACACTAGACGCAAACTTACACCCTACTAGAGGGCACTCATTTTCTTCTTTATGTTGGTTGTAGCTTCACAAAAATCAGATTTAACTTCCTAGTGCGCTTCTACATTTTCTAGAATTCCAACACTCCCCGCGCCACGAGGAAAATACTTAAAAAGCTTGAATTTATAGAGAGGACTAATCCAATCATATATCAAGCGAAAGTGAGAGCAGGGTCATGGGACTGCAACATACATCGGTGGGTACCAACACCGCGGATAAACACATGAACAATTTAGACCCATGAATAATTGGAGTGAACTTAATATTCCAACAAAAGCACTCTCTAATCTTCAAACAAGTATAAACCTGGACACTTTTCCTAGCACCTCATCTCTATTACAGTATCACATTTAAATCAATATCTTTTAAAACAATGACGGGCAAGTCTAGTCAGCTTTGTTTGGTAGTCTTTTTTAGCAATTTTTTTTTAATGTTTTTACACTTTTTTCCATTTTTCTTTAAAACACTATCTATAGAAGGGGTAGAAGTATAAAAAAAACTCAAAAAATGCCCAAAAAAAATACTAACAAATAAGGTTGGATAGAATTGTTGAACCATGACAATATAGGCTTTTACTCAACCGACTAACAGAGCAGGATGATGATTAAATAACAATAGTTCTTAAACCTTTAATATATAGTGCATAACAATGAGTATGACCACTTAGAAAATTAGGTAGTATCTATCACATATTATACAGAAATAGTAGATTCAGATCATCGTCAGTCAAAACCCATACCCAATATTCTTGGAGTCGGCTACGCGTATTTTAATTTTCCAAGCAATGCTATCGTTACAAAGAATAAAAATTCCATGGAGAGGAAAAGGAGAAGAAGAAAACCAGTCAACATTTCATATTTCCATGCAATAGAAAGAAAAAGAAATGAAACAGAGAAAGATCAGAGTAGTAAACATAGGTGTGGTAAAGAAAGCTACATTCTGACAATGACCCTTCACAATCCATCTCTACTTTACCTTCCTTTCTCTTTCCAAAATTTGTATTATTTTCTCTTCTCTAATTCATGTAATAATAAAGATATTATCAATTAGGGTTTCCATCTCTCCATAGACATTTACATGCATGAGGGAGCCACTAACATCTTTTTGGTCCAGACCCACTTGCAAGGTTGAACTCAAGGTACTAAAAGTTAAAACTAGCTGGTTGAGTCAACTGGGTTCAGTGAGTTGTATTTGAATGTGTAGAGAAGAGATTAGGTTAGAAAGGAAATGTACACTGTACTATTTTCATTTATAAACTTAAGAATGTCATACCTCTTGATCAACATTTCCATTTTTTGCACAAATTATTGAAGTTTAATTAAAAAACAAAATGTACATTAAAATTTCCAAATGAAATGAATGATTGAAGAATAGATCGTATCCAACAATATGCTAACAGGCCCCAAAGACATGGTGTTCTACGTGCACACGAGTGTCATGAAGGACACATAGCTAGTGAAGCGACGGTGCGTCCTGAGTAGGAGTACTATGACAACAATAATAATGGTTACGAAAAGCTTGATAAGATGTAGCAAAATAACACAGTATTACTATTAAGGATTACCACCACCTCCTACCCCTATAGCTGAGTTGAATCACGGAGTTAATTTCATGAGTTGAAAGTACAACACCACCACAAAAGGAACCTTGTGAACTAAGAAAAAAATCCAGCCCCCTCACAAAGAACAGAAAGAGAAGTGTTGAGAGAGAGAGAGAAGAAGAAGAAGAATATAACAAAAACCCTCCTAGCTTTATCTTCCCATCTCCTTCTCCTCACCTTTTTTTTTTTCCTCTCTTCTTCACTCTGCAACTCTCTCTTCTTCTTCTTCTTCTTCTTCTTCTTCTTTATGATCAACTGATCTTCTCAACCACACATCCATCAACTTCATATACAAAGCACAGCTCAAAGATCAGAACAGAAACATGGTTTTCACATCACTTCCACCTTATCTAGATTCACCCCACTGGCATCAGGTAAGGTTTCTACAATTTCTTTTCACCATAAAAGTAATCAAAGTCGCGAAATATTCGCACACTTTTGTTTATATAATCTTCTTGAATATACCATTTATTTGATTTATTTGCCTTTTATGTTATTTTCCATAGGAACCCAACCATCAACTTCGAAGCACTACAATAGCTAGCATGAATGAGAATCATCTTGATCATCAACAACCATCACCTGATCCTCTTCCTCCACAGCAGTCATCAACAGGATCGATCAGGCTTAATTCTATGACAGATCGTGCCCGTATAGCCAAGATACCTCAGCCAGAATCAGCCTTAAAGTGTCCTAGATGTGAATCCACTAATACAAAATTTTGTTACTTCAATAATTACAGCTTATCACAGCCTCGCCACTTTTGTAAGACTTGTCGGAGGTATTGGACTAGAGGGGGAGCTCTAAGGAATGTTCCAGTGGGTGGAGGGTGTCGAAGGAATAAAAGAAGCAAAGGAAGTGGCTCTAAATCTTCAGCCTCCGGTGCGCAGAAGGGTGGTAGTAGTAGTAATACTACTAGTACTAGTACAAACAACACCACAACTTCATTACCATCCAACTCCTTCACATCTGATGCCATAACAAACATGGTTTCTCCATTGTTACCACAATTACCCTACATGACCTCTTTACATCAACTTCATGAATATGGTGATCACATGGGGTTTAGCTTCAATACAATTCAACCACCATTGGTCCAAGGAAATGATATGGATTTCCAAATGGGAAATTGTAGTACACCTACAAGCGCAGTTGGAGGCGGTGGTGGTAACATTCTATCTGAGCAATGGAGATCGCAACAATTTCCATTTTTAAGTGGTGGATCATACCCATTTGAAGGCGACATGGCAGCAGTGAAGATGTCAGCTCCAGTGAAAATGGAAGAAACTCAAGGGTTTAATTTATCAAGAGAGTTTATGAGTACACAAGGAAATGATCAATATTGGGGTGGTGGTGTTGGTGTTGGTAATAGTAATGCATGGACAGATCTATCTGGTTTTACTTCTTCCACTGCAACTCATCTTTTGTAACTTTCCCAGAAACTACCTCATTTGAAGCTTTATATTTAAACAAGTACAGTTTCAAGGCCCTCGAAAAAAAAAAAGGAGTTCAAGGTGAAATTGGATCAAGATCTTCAAGAAATGGTAGGTTCTTTGTTATTTTTGTTTGATGTTATTTATATTGGTGTAGTTTATGGGGTGCTCACAAAACTGGTGTGTTTGGATATTCATGGAGTTCATCAGTCTGACATGAAGGGCTAATTTACTAGAACTGATCAGAAAGTAATGTAGTGAGTGAGTGATCTTCTTTTCTGTTGAAGTTCTTTGTTTTTTAATGATAATTCGACTACTCTTTTACATATTCTTTCCACATTATCCTAGTAAATGATGAATTGCAGTAATTCGGTTAACAAATCCTTTTCGTAAAATCATAAAATATGAAGAAAAAAAATTTTCTTTCGCAAATGTATCTATTAGTACGTGTTATGAAATTGAATTAATTTGTTGCAATAATTGTTTG
Organism: Berberis vulgaris; assembly: GCA_963556465.1. Taxonomy (NCBI): domain Eukaryota; kingdom Viridiplantae; phylum Streptophyta; class Magnoliopsida; order Ranunculales; family Berberidaceae; genus Berberis; species Berberis vulgaris. Next base: position 1,265,464 of record OY747133.1, read on the forward strand.
CTGAGAGTTTTTAATCATACATTTTTAGAGCAATTCATTGAAAATAATGAACTAATAAAGGTAAGAACTAAAGGTATTATGAAACAGAAGCAGATCTCTTCTATTCTGAATTTGCCGGTGCAATTGCAAGGTGAATTACATCGATCTCAATAGGTGCTGAAATGTTAGAACCATAGTATAAGAGTAGATTGATCATTAGCGCATGGAGAATTAGATGTTTTTATAAGAAAACTAGCTTCGTTGAACTCAGATTTTTTCCATTAGTTTTATCACTTTGTCTTATTGAATTGGTCAGGGTTCTTTACCAATAATAAAAAGCATTAAAAGTTTAATATTTGTTGTAATGTTTTGATCAAGGATTTATTTTATGTTGTTAAGATGTTCGATCGGTATGTGAGAATTTTAACCCGCTCCAACATCGAATATTTCCGTATATACGAGCAGACCTAATTCTAGTATATAGTATTGATCATGTGATTAATTGCACGTACGCATCACTCCACTAGACATTTTAAGGAATCAATTTCAGCACCACTCCACATTGTCTCTCTTTTTATGTTTGATTTGAATTTTGATGAATTTATTGAAATGGACTTGTTGTCAATTAATTAGAGCTCTCGCCAGGACTATTTCCTTACTTATTATGAATATTATTCCCTGTTCTCTTTTCACTACTGCCACCCCCTTCCTCTTTTTCTTCATCTTCTTCTTACAAGTCTGTAAAAATGTCCTTTATTTATACGTTTTACCGAAACCTTATCAAATAATGCGTAGTTTTGCATCCATATTCTGAAGCATTCATTGAACAAAAGGCAATAAATAAACAAAAACACAATTACATGACGAGATATTTACGTGGTTAACTTCAATAGTTATGGCATTACACCAAATTGGTACTTTTGTAATAACTACCAAACAATTTCAAATCAAAACTAAATTTAGTCAAAAAAATGAAAAACAGTAACAAAGAAATAATAATACAATAAGTTGGATCACTATGAATAGTATCATTTTTATAACCATATTCTTCATGGTGATACAATTATTGTATCATTTTATTTGTGAAAATGTGAAAATAAAAAATGATATTCTTTTGGGGGTTGTTACAAAAATGATAATTTGATATAGTGTGGTCACATACCTTGAATACCAAACTCTTCTTCTTCTTTCCGTTTTTAGATAAACACTCCAACAAAAAGAGAGTTAGGCGTACTGCAGCTGCATGTTAAACACCAAAGAGTCCAAACAATTTGGTTATGTAATGTGCATTACTTTTTAACACTACAAGAGTCGTTCTAGCTGTCGAGGAAAGGGGCGAGGAAATGAGCGAAGGGGGTGGGTATTACCACTCATCCCCCTCGAGATTCGCATAGTTGTGCATCTCCAGGGCACAGACACGCATCTCGAGGGGATGAGCGGTCACACTCACCCCCTCGCCCGTTTCCTCACCATTTAGAATTTTCCACACAACAATACATCCTAGAAATCCATGGTTTAAGAAAAAAGAAAATCAATAGTGAACAAATAAATCATCCCATAATGTTTCACTCAAAGACGCGACATTCACTACTAGCTTAGTTAATTGGTAATACTTGTGACAAGTCATAATTTGGTTCTGATATCCATAATTTGGTCCCTGTATTTTAGGCTAATTTAATGTATCACTTCACATCCACCATTTGATTGTGTGATCAATGATGAGAATAGAAATCCCATGAACATAATAACACATGCCTTGGGAGAGTCAGGAATGTGATTCCCAGTTTTATAAGACTTTCATTCACACTATTGATTACAAAATCAAATTATGGATATAAAGTGATACATCAATTTAGCTTAAAATGTAGAATTTTCCTCATAAATTCTCATTACATAAAATTTCATGCAACCAAACACACCCTTAATGTCTCTCTTTTCTTTCTCTCTCTCTTTTTACCTCACCTGAATGACTAACTTGGATGCAATGCAGTGTGCTTTCATTTTGACAATAGACCAGAGAGGACAGGTTTCTTACTGTACTTGCATCATCATCATCTGGCATGAAAGTTTGGGCACACTATACCCTCTAGTGGGTGTGGTGTACTTACATGTGCCCCATACACACATGTACACCCAACAAAGAGAGAGAGAGAGAGAGAGAGAGAGAGAGAGAGAGGGGGGGAGAGAATAGAAAGTTTTGCAGAAGAAAACAAGAAGTAAAATGTCAAGAAATGTGGATGCACTCAAAACCATGCAATCTAACTATCTAAAGAGACAACCCAACTACTCAATGATCTCTAACTGAGAAATTGGTAGCCAAATCCCGTTAACATAAGCAACTCTTCCCTTTGAAAGTCATCATCAAAGTTCATAAAAACCAAAAAACACTTGAAGAATATCAGATGAGTTAAGATAGAGATTTTATTTTCTATTTGTTTCTTCTTTGTTGTTTGTATTGTATACCTTATTCATGAATATAACAATTAATCTCTCACAACCATCAGTCAGCTCACTTATTGGAATACTTATAGGAACATTAAAAAAAGGAAAAACTTTGAAATAGATATCTTAATCAGACTCTATTCGTAGCGAGAGGAGGAATTTCTCAGTCTTTTCATAAGAAATGGAAATACTAGGAAATCAGGTTGTTGCAACCAGGGTAACGTGGCGTGATCTTGAAAGAATGACGAAATTCTCAAAGTGTTTATGTGTATCTCGAGGTTGTAAAAAACCTCCTCTAATGATACCACGTAATCCTGGTTGCAAAATCCGATTCCCTAACCTCACTCAGAAAACACATATAATGTTCACAAGTCACTTTTACAAATGACAATGGCGTCACATCTAGTGTCCCAGAGTATTTTTTTAATGGTATGAATAGCATGGACCTTAAATTTTAAGAGTGTCTCCAACTATGTCCCCAGTAATGTATCCCTTAACAAAATTCACAAGCGCCACTCTATTTACCGCGAGTCCTACCTGAAACAGTAAAAACTTGGATTTTTAAGAGGACAAAGCAAGGAAAACCATATAATTTTCTGATGCTTTAAGAAGGCTCTTTTTCTGGGACCTAGCTATAGGAACTGGAATCTATTCAGAACCTCATGAATTACTTTTGTATAGCGATAGATATAATAATGTAGTACTATAATGAGTTTTCATGTGGTCACAACATCGTCGAGGCTCAAATATAAATTCCCTCCCTAGCTCCACACTGCTCTATACACCCCTCAAATATACAACGCAGTTATAGGATTTCTTAATGAAACCAATTACTTAATTAACAAAAAGTTCATGCAAGATGGTAACAGAAATCCATCTTGAAAGAATGGAAATCTGAAGTTGGGATATACTTTTGCAAAAACCAAGACCTTGTGTTTAGTGAATGCTGAGAAAAATAGTAAAACTCAAAACCAAACACCAAAAAAGAAACAAAGCTGTCTATCTCATCAGTCTCTCTATAGTGTGTGTGTGTGTACTAGAAAAAGAGCAACAGCAGTGATGGATAAAGAGATCATCAGTCCATTCAGGTCTCTAAATTAACAGTAAATAATAGTACTAAATAGTCACAAATTTGTGGATAAACATGCATATCTCACCATGTAACTGTTGGTGGAAATGACCACTTATGGTGGTTTGCAATCACTAAGAGAGAATTAAAACACAACAAAGTAAATTGTTTTTATTCAAAGAGAAAGGAGAACAATCTCACACTTCTACTCTCTTATTTCTCTCTTTGTTTTCCACACTTAGAACACACACATCCTCTACCTATTTATAGGTAAATGGTAATACAACAAAGTCTACAAAGGAGGCAACAACCATCAACAATGGTGGCTATGGTTGGTACAACAACCATCAACAATGGTGGCTATGGTTGGTACAACAACCATGGTTGTTGAAGACCATCTAGACATTGAAGACCATCTAGAAGTTGAAGACCATCTAGATGTTAAGTTTATTTCCAGCAAATTCCCCCCTTAAACTTAATCGAGGGATATCATTCCGAGCATGTACTTCAATCTGGTAAATGTTTCACCCTTCAGTGGCTTTGTAAAGATATCTGCAACTTGGTCATTTGACTTGCAGGATATCAGTTCAACTTCTTTGTTCTTCACGTGTTCTCGAATGAAATGATAACGTGTATCGATGTGTTTGGTTCTTTCATGATACACAGGATTTTTCGCCAAAGCAATTGCTGATCGATTATCAACATAAATCCCTGTGAGAATTTCTTGAGGAAATCCCAAATGCTTTAGCATATTTCGCAACCATATTGCATGACATACAGCTGAGTTAGCTGCAACATATTCAGCTTCACAACTCGATAGCGTCACTATCGATTGCTTCTTGGATGACCAAGTGAACGATGTATCTCCCATGAAAAAGACAAACCCTGTTGTACTTTTCCTTTCATCCAAGTCTCCACCCCAATCACTATCCGAGTAACCAGTAAGCCTGAAGTTTTCACATGAAGTATAGAACATACCTTCATTCACCGTTCCTTTGATGTAGCGGAGAATTCTCTTGGCTGCATTCAAGTGACATTGATCTGGTGTCTCCATATATCTGCTGATCAGTCCTACTCCATAGAGTATGTCTGGTCTGGTACATGTCAAGTATCTCAAGCTTCCTACTAAGCTTTTAAAGTATGTTGGATTAACATTTCCCACTTTATTCTTCCTCCTCAATTCCAGTCCACTCTCAACTGGAGTTGAGACCGGATTGCTTTTGTCCATCTTGAATTTCTCAAGAATGTTCTTGGCATAACCACTTTGGGATACAAAAATCCCATCTTCTTTCTGTGTCACTTCGAGGCCAAGAAAGTGTGCCATCAGACCAATGTCTGTCATCTCAAACTCTTGCACCATGCTTTTCTTGAAAACCTCGAACATGATTGAGTTGTTGCCGGTGAAAATTAAATCATCGACATACAAGCATGCAAATAACATGCTTCCATCAGCTTCTTTCTTCACATACATCGCGTGCTCATATGGACATTTTTCAAATCCATTTTCTTGGAAATACTTGTCAATCCTGGTATTCCAAGCACGTGGAGCCTGCTTTAGGCCATAAAGAGCCTTCTTCAACTTGTACACTTTAGTTTCGTTGCCGGCTTCAACATATCCAAGCGGCTGGTCAACATAGATTTCTTCTTCCAGGAAACCATTCAGAAATGCTGACTTCACATCAAGTTGATAGATCTTCCACTTATGTTGTGCAGCTAGTGAGATCACCAGTCTGATTGTTTCCAGTCGGGCTACAGGAGCAAATACTTCTCCGTAGTCAATGCCTTCTCTTTGTTTATAGCCTTTTGCCACTAGTCTTGCCTTGTACCTTTGTACTTCACCTTTGGCATTCTTTTTTGTTTTGTAGACCCATTTTACACCAATAGCTTTCTTTCCTTCTGGTAGATCAGTTAGCTTCCAGGTGTCATTCTTTTCAATGGCATGAATTTCTTCATCCATTGCTTTCACCCATTTTTCTTCTGTGACAGCTTCAGTGAAGTTGAGTGGGTCACAATCAGCGAAGAAACAAAATAAATTTGTATCCTCGCTGACTTCGGTGGCATCATATAAATCTTGTAAATTTCTCATCCCTCTTGGTCCTTCTGGTGAGGATGTTGATGATGAAATTGCTGATGACGAAGGTGACACCGATGTTGGTGTAGGAAATCCATGTACCGGAGTTTGTGGCTCATCTATCGGACCTTCTGAAGGTATTGTTGATACTCCTTCTTCATTTTCAAGGATCAAATCAGTATTGATCCATCTAGTTTCCTCTTGATCACTATCCCAGTGCCAAGCTTTATCTTCTTCAAAGATGACGTCTCTACTCATGATCACCTTCTTTGTGATGGGATTATATAACTTATATCCCATTCTTCTGTCACCATATCCAACAAAAATGCATTTCTCACTTTTGTCGTCGAGTTTGGACCTTCTCGCCTCAGGTATCTTTGTATAAGCCACACAGCCAAAAACTCGGAGATGAGTAACACTTGGCTTGTGACCACTCCATGCTTCTTCTGGAGTGACATTTTGCAATCTCCTGGTTGGGCAGCGATTCAGTAAATATACTGCACATGACACAGCTTCAGCCCAGTATTGCTTGGGCAAACTTTTTCCTTTGAGCAGACTCCTTGCCATATCAAGAATTGTTCGATTCTTTCTTTCTGCAACACCATTCAGCTGCGGCGTATGAGCTGGTGTCATCTGATGCCTGATGCCTTGTTCCTTGCAGAAGTTTTCGAAGGCATCTGATGTGTATTCTCCACCTTGATCAGATCTCAAGGTTCTGATGTAGTAGCCGCTCTGCTTCTCAACAAATGCTTTAAACTCTTTAAAGCAATTCATTACTTCTGACTTCCTTTTTAAAAAATACACCCATGTCTTTCTGCTACAGTCATCAATGAATGTAAGGAAGTACTTATTTTGTCCAGTTGACATTGGCTTCAATGGACCACACACGTCAGTGTGCACTAACTCCAGCGGCTTCTTTGATTGCCAGTTTACTTCTTTAACAAAGTTAGCTCTGTGTTGCTTGCTGAGGACACAGTGCTCACAGATTTCATCTGGATGGTCAATATGGGGCATACCTTTGACCATTTTCTTGCTAACTAGCATCTTCAAACTTGAAAAATTCAGATGTCCAAGTCTCAAATGCCAGAGCCACTCTTCATTGTTGGCGACGGCGCTCAAGCACTTTGCTGCATCATATTGAATGTTTAGTGGAAACATCCTATTTTTGGACATTTTCACATAGGCAATCAGTCTTCCATTGGCATCCTTGATTGTAAGATGATGGTCCTTCATGTAGAGAAAATAACCTCTCTCCAGGAGTTGACCCATACTCAACATGTTGTGTTTCATGGCTGGAACATAATACACATTTGAGATGTAGTCATGATCTCCATTTTTCATCTTGATTAGGACGTCGCCTTTTCCCTTCACAGGAATCTTCGAGGAGTCACCAAATGAGACTTTTCCTTGCACAGTCTCATCTAGATCAACAAATAGCTCCCGTTGTCCGCACATGTGATTGCTGGCTCCAGAATCTAGATACCAAACATTATTTTGGTTCTGTCCAGAACCTTGCTGGGCAAATAATGCAGCTGGACCTTTTATGGTAGTCTCTTGCTCTGCATAATTGACTTGTTCTTGAACTGCTGCTGGAGGATTTCCACGACATTCTGTGCTATAGTGCCCATATTTATTACAATTATAGCACTGTACATTTCTTTTGTCACGGTAATTGTAACCTCCTCCTCTTCCTTTCGATCTTCCTCTAGGAGCATAAGCTTGTTGGCCTCGTCCTCCTTTGGTAGTGTCTCTACCGCCATTGCCTCTGGGTCCTGTATTCCCAGATCCTCGTCCACGAGATCCATGACCTCGTCCTCGTCCTCTTTGTGAAGTCATTCCTTGTTCGTAGCTATCGTTCTTGAGGGACAACTTGGAATGCAAGGCATGCTCCATTGCCTTGTCTTCACCTCTTTTCACAATTTTCTGTTCATGGGCTTGTAATGAACCCACAAGCTCATCTACCGTCATCGTGTCCAAATCTTTGGACTCTTCAATGGCCACAACAACATAGTCGAATCTTGGATCTAGGGATCTCAAGAATTTTTCAATAACTCGACTTTCTGTGAGAGCTTCTCCATTTCTTCTTATCTGATTAACGATTACCATAACTCTAGTATAGTAATCGGAAATAGATTCTGAGGACTTCATCTGCAATGATTCAAATTCACCTCGCAATGTTTGGAGGCGAATCTTTTTTATTTTGTCGGCACCCCGGTATACTCTTTGTAGAGTTTCCCATATGCCTTTTGACGTTTCTGCGGAAGCAATGATCTCGAACGTGGCTTCATCGAGACCTTGATAAAGAATAGACTTTGCTTTGCAGTCTTTCTTTCTATTGGCCTTGAGGACCAACTTCTCTGCATCTGGCAAGCTTTTTTCTTCTTCTTTGGACACTGGTTCGTCGTAGCCATCTTCTACGAGCTCTAGACACTCCTGTGCGCCAAGTAATGCCTTCAATTGGATACACCAATTGTCATAATTTTCTTTGGTCAGCTTCGGGATAAGGACTTGAGCACTTCCATTTGCCATTGGAGCAAAAGTATACACAGTAATGTATTTATGAACACTACCGTATATATGAATAGTTGTGTACTGTATGAACAGTGAACAATACCGTATAGTAAACAGTATCTGTAACAGTACAGTGTGAACAGTGTCGTCGTCTTGTGAACAGTAACTTACAGAGAATCAGAATTTTGAAGAGAGTAGAAACTTGCAGAGAGCCTAGCTCTGATACCAGTTGTTGGTGGAAATGACCACTTATGGTGGTTTGCAATCATTAAGAGAGAATTAAAACACAACAAAGTAAATTGTTTTTATTCAAAGAGAAAGGAGAACAATCTCACACTTCTACTCTCTTATTTCTCTCTTTGTTTTCCACACTTAGAACACACACATCCTCTACCTATTTATAGGTAAATGGTAATACAACAAAGTCTACAAAGGAGGCAACAACCATCAACAATGGTGGCTATGGTTGGTACAACAACCATCAACAATGGTGGCTATGGTTGGTACAACAACCATGGTTGTTGAAGACCATCTAGACATTGAAGACCATCTAGAAGTTGAAGACCATCTAGATGTTAAGTTTATTTCCAGCAGTAACTTGTTTTAAAAGGCAGAAAGAGAGAGCTTAGAAATCCAAGCTGAAATATTGTTTATGATGTTTGTTGTTCTCCTCAATAGCAACAAGCCAACAACAACACATGGATAGTTGAGAGATAATAGATTCTTCTTCTTCTTCTTCTTCTTTTCTCTAATTCTGTTCCAGCTTTTGCTTTATGTGACACTGTTTTTGTTGGGAAATAAAATTATGTAAGACATACAGAATAACAGTAAAAAAAAAAAAAGCAAAGAAATATTCTATAATAGTTATTTAATTAAATATGATTGTAGCAATTTTTCAGAAGATCAATTTCAGTCTCAGGCTCTAGGCCCTCAGAAATTGATTAAATTGTCACCATATTGGGAGTTATCAGATATTAGATATATAAGGGAGATCTACAATGTAACACATGAATAATTGATGAGGTTGATATGGTTCATCCACGTTAAGACGGCCAAACAAAATTAGAGGATGTTTTATCTTTTTGCATTTTTTTTAAGAATCTCCTGACGACAACTAATCTCAGACCCGAAGAATGTGGATCTTTGGGCGAGAAATCACTTGAGACCCTATATTTTGGGGGTTTACGGATTTAGCTATCGAGGAATGTTCCCCTAAAATCTTTTAGTAATAAAAACTTACCTGTGATTAGAATCTCTAATTAGATCTTTCTTCTAGTTCTAGTTATAAGACTCAGATGTCAGAGTTGTGGGAGATTTTTTTTTTTAACATGAAGGGTTGTGTAATGTTCAGGAGTGTCAGAAGATGACAACCATGTCAAGCCTAATTGTTGGTTCTGATATAGTATGGATTGATTGATTTGTGAGGGTGACATCCATTTGGTTATTCAATCAAACCATCTAATCTAGTAAGTGCTCCTACTAACATCGTCACCAACCACATAAATAGATTGCATGGAAAGCTAAACTAGAGGGAGCACTAACTGTCATTAAAAATGATTTATCTTTGCTTTGCTTCTATAATCAATCCTTAATAGGACCCCTACAACCACCCATTAATGTCATAATCCAGAAAAAGAGAGACTTAGTTTTGACCAGTCTTGGGAAGTAGAACATATGCTTTTAGAAAAGTAGATGAAAGGCTCCACAACAAAATACAGAGGGAGATAAGACAACCCATCATCCTTCTTCAAAATACAAAGTTTTAGAGAACTCTTCAGTGTGTTTCAATTATGGGAGGATGTATAGTTTTCACCTTTTCTTCTTCACCATCTCATCAAGTTGAGATGACCATTATGATACTAGTCAAAAGGGAATGAAACATACAAATTCTATGGAATAGAATATAATTATCGTTATAGATCATATCGCCATTGTCAAAAAGAGCCTCACTTATGTTTGCAAGTCTATATGACCACATACATGATTAGTGATACTATAATAACACCTATTTGTTCCATATGAAATCTGCCAAAATGGTATGAAAATGTATAATCTATAGTCGGTTTTAACACTAAAATGTCATGTTTACCAAAAATAGGAAAGAAATTGGTGGTACTGCCATGGTAACTCAAGAAACTGTAACAAAGAAGGTAAACATTTAACTGTGAGCATGACCCATAGATTCTCCAAGCTTCCGCAGCAAAATGAATTCATCCAGTGTTCCTCTTTTTGTTTTCCTCTATTATTGATAAAAAGCAAAATTGGTCTGCCTACTTCTAATGATATGAAAACAAATTAGTCCCACAACCAACACGATGCACCACCGATCCTACCATCACATGTCATCTGACCATTGTTCCCACCACCACATGCTCTTCAATATCAAAGCTCCGTCACTGCGCACACCATGGCTTATAACTTAATTATCAATTTCACTCAAATCCTAACAGTAACTGCAAATTAATTAGCATACCATTTAACTGAAACAGACCTCAATTACAGTCCTATGCAAACTGTACCAAACCTCACCGGATGGCCCATAACCCTATTCCCCTGATTGTGGCCCATCTTAGGCATGCCGCATCATGGCACACTACTTGAAACCGACGACTCGAGCTAGCCTGCGCACTGTGTGGCAGAGTCCTTGATGTGGAATCCTTAGTCAAGGTATTACATACAACAGTGGTATGTATTATCCAAGAAGGCTAGAGTTGTAAAGCAGAGTGGCTGGACAAAGGCATTGTGGTCCAGCATCAACTATGAGGCTGCCAAAGGCAATGGTGGTGCCAGACAAAGCTTTTAGATAGAAATCATTCATAACAGTGAACCCCATTGTATCAGAAGAGACTGCCTGAAACTAAAGTCTGTTACTGTTACCACACTTTTCTGCATTTAAAGAGATCATTCAAACAACAAAGCACCTTAATAGTGGATTCTGTTCCATCTTCATTCATGATCTCTCTTCTTTTCAGGTTCTGCCTCATCTCATATAGCTTTTCAGGTCCAACCCTATCTCCCCTTCCCCTCCCTCCCTAATACAAACACACAATACATTAACACGGCACTTTTTCTTTTTACCTGGGTAGGGGTGTTGATAACATTTCTTTTTGAACTAAAAGGTCCAGAGGTTTCCCAACTTCAGATTGTTCAGCTGACAACCACTTAAATCAGCTATGCTTTCTTTGAAAATTTGTCTGCATTATGAGAAGCAAGGGATGAGCAATTTATGTGTTGTGCCTTCAAGTGTCTAAGATGTTGGATATTGTTCCAAACCGCACTCAAAGCCAAGAAGTTTCTATGTTTTTTCCCTCAAACAGAGCCAGAACTTCTAAAGCTAGAAATGCCAAAGTAAGAATAAAACCAATTAAATATGCCGAGATATATCATATTCTCGAGAAAAACTTGGAGCACTTTCCTTCAAACAAGATAGATAAAGGAAAATGCATAAATTACTCTATCTCTGTGAAAATTTACTGGACCAGACAATTTTAGCTGTGAATGTAAAGCTGTCAGTAATATTGGTAAAAGTAATTATGTATTTTGATTGAATGATTAGTTCAATATATTTTTATTTCTAGATCATCAATCTGAGTATTGATTTGGTCTCTACTTAAAGTGTGTTATAGACGTATCGTGCTCTCCGCCTCTCTGCTCAGAAGATCTGGACTAAGTCCAGGATGGCAACCCCCTGTCGACATGTATTTGTGACTAACTCTCCCATAAACTGAGACTTCCTCAGGAACCCACAAATCTGCAACAAGAAGTCCACAACAACAAGATTTTGTCTTGTTCAGTCATTTTTAAAGCTACCAAACTTACTGAGCCAGATTTCTCCTTCTAACTTTGTCTCACATTTTACAATCCCCATTGAAAATAGACACACTGATGAGTTTTTCATTGTTATATATGAGAAATACCATACCAAATTAGATGGTAATGAGACATTTAGCATTGGACATTACAGGAACACTAGAATAGAATCCATGTGTTATCACTTTCATGGATAAGACAACAATATAAAACAGATGCAATAATTACCATATATTATCACTTTCATGGATAAGACAACAATATAAAACAGATGCAATAATTACCATATATCTAAAGAGGGTCATCATACGATACTGAACTTGGAAACCTCTTTTTACTTTACCCTTGTAGTAGTGACAAAACTAACACAAATGATCTTCACATTATAATTCAAATATTGAAGGTAATAAATTTGATGACGTACGTACCAGAGTTTTAACTGATTCATTCAAGTTGAAGGTCCCAAACATTTGTTAGGGCACAAGTGGCGCTGCTCGGAGTTTAATATAACAGCTGAGAGACATTATAAGCCTTGCAGATCGATCTCCATTGATTTGCTTAAGAGCTTCATACTGCAGCTAAGAAAGTTTAGCATTGGCTGCATCACTTCTGTTTCCATCCAAAGTACTAGGCATAGAACCAATGAACCCCATTTCCATTTCCTTCCTGAATGGCAAGGTTCTTTCAATTTTTTAAGACTGAACAAAGCGCTTCTCTACTGTTCTTTGTGAAGGGCATAAGCAATCGAAGTTCTCCGAGAAGAAAATTTTACACAAATGTAGCATTTTACACTATACTTCAGGGTAATCTGATTTCAAGAAAATATGGATTTTAACATTTCTCACCAATACTAAGTATTGTGCATGATGCAGCTCAGATCCTCTACAAAATTTTCTGAAATCCAGGAACGGTGAATTGGTACCTGTTTTGTTCATTGAATCACTTGCCTTCACTGCCACTCAGTATCACTACTGCTGATGTCACTGCAAGAACAAAGCCCGAGTCCCTTAAAACATGAAGCACCACTCAGAAAAACAACTCGAAAGTATAACCTTTCTACGGTCAACCATCTGCAGGCACCACATCTTAGCACACAAAGATCTATGTAACAATGAAATAGGTATAGATCCATATCCGAGACATCAGATTTACAAGTTCTCTCAGTTATTTAAATTAATCATTTTACTTCATCTGCAACAGATACAAAAGATCTTCCCATATGGTAAAACCGTCGTACATTCATTTGTACATATTTATGCAAATCCCATTTTGACCTTCTCCCTATTACTGGAAGGCTTTTTACATTTTTCATCCCTTTAATTCTTACCCCTGAGAACCCCAAAACTATAGAATGCATTTTACAGGTGCAAAGGTGATCTTCCACCTCGCTATTTTCAACCACGTAAATCACAACATTTTTTGAAACCACCAACAAACCATGACAAGAACGGAGATAAGATTGATGAGTGGAGAAAGTGTGCTACAACTGCAGCTGTGAACACGGAACTGAAACTGGAGTTAGGACCTCAGGTTGTGGCTGAAACCGTTCGAGCAGCTGTATCGCCTTGCGCTTGCCCCTGTCTGTACCATTCTGTACCATGTCCAATAATAGCTGCATCAACCCAAGCTCCTTTGCCTCAGCCAGATGCTGTTCATCCCCAACAGACAGGTGCACAAGCACTGCAGCTGCATTCTCTCTGTTCCTCGGTGTCCCACTGCCAATCACATCCACCAAGATAGGCACAGCCTCAGCAGCTCGAATTGCTGTCTTTCCATCAGGGTGACTAGCCAGTATGTGAAGTATGGACAATACTTCATCTACCATTCCACCTTCAGTTTGTGTCAGCAATCTTATCAGTGTGGGCACTATGCCAGCCCTCACTGACCTTGCCTTGTTGCCTTGGTATATGCACAAGTTGAATAGTGCTGTTGCTGCGTCCTTCTTTCCACGGTGCCGACCTTCACTTAGTAGAGTTATAAGTGCTGGAATGGCCCCAGATGCACCAATTATTACCTTGTACTGATCCACCACTGATAGGCTGAAAATAGTAGCTGCTGCATTCTCCCGTGCCTCCATGCTTCCTGTCCTGAGCACATACACTATACCAGGTATAGCCCCGGAAATTATGATGCTTGTTTTGTTATCCTCACAAATTGAAAGGTTGAGGAGTGTGGTAACAGCATGCTCCTGCGTACGATGATCCTTAGCAGAGAGGAGTCCTATGAGAAGAGGGATGGCACCAGCCTCAGCAATGCACACACGATTTTCTGTGTTGCGCTTGGCAAGAAGACGGAGCTCACCAGCAGCAGATCGCGGGTCCTCGAGGTTGCTAGATGTGAGCTTACGAAGAAGTGTATCAATATTTGCACGCTCAGCAGCTGTGCATGCGGAATACTTACTCGGATGTGGATTAACCGGTTGTTCAGGAGGTTCTATACCATTGACCTCACACCACTGAGCTATGAGGCTACGCAAGACATAGTTAGGTGTGAGTACTGTGCTAGAAAGACTCTGCTGTGTCTTTGGACATGTGTCATGCCCTGTATTGATCCATTTTTTAATACATGCTCGTTCATAAGTCTGCAACAAAGGAAGGTCCCCATTAGATTACAATGAATACTGAAGAACACAACAAATTCAAGGTGGGAAGAACCCCTAAATCCTGTGTATGCTGACTATTTTGTACATCCAGATTATTGCAATTCACATTTGAATTTTTTGTCATTGTTATTATTATTTCCGTGTGTGTGTGTGTGCGTGTGGTGGGGAGAGAGAGAGAGATCACAGGATTTAGAATTTGACGACAAACAATCTTTCTGCTTTGGAAAATTATGCTTAATTTGTTCCATATAATATTAATAAACGTATCTGCTACAAGCAAACAAGAATGCAACCAAGTGTTGCTTGTATCATACGTTTGGCTAAAAACAGACTCTGGACGTGATCTAAAAATTATTCGCAACAGTCAATTCTATATAGAAAAAAGGAAAATGAAACTTTCACAGAAATACTTCAACAGAGCCTATACCTGTCCGGTTGATACAATGACAGGATCTATCATCAATTCCAAGGATATTGGACAACGGAGGTCATCTGGTACAACTACAGGTTGCGAATTTGTGTCAATGGAGTACTGCCAGCGGCCACTTTTAGAAAGGGATGTTGCAGTTGCATGAGAACCCATGCCAAAGTTCTCAGTCAGTACAAAATCCTTAATTTTCTTTTGTAACATCGATATCTTTTCTATACTTTCTCCTGAAACTCCATCACTGGCTACAACCATATTGTATAAAGCTAATGACTCCTGTTTGAGATCAGCTGTACCCATTAATTGTAGCCTTTCAGTCAATTTCCTTAAGACAGCTCGCTCTTTATTTGGATCACAGCTTTCATCATATATAGATAAAAGATCTTCGTACAACTCAACATCAAGCGTTTCTGTCCGCTCTTCGGCTCTTCTGAACTGGGCAAGCACAAGGTCAACCTAGATATGCAACAAGAAGTTAGGAACAGATAAAACAGCAAGAGTAAGCTAGACTCTTCTCACTTTTGCTAAAGCTAAAATTCATACAAGAGAGTTCTAACAAGAATTTCGGGACATATACAAAGCAAAAGTAAAGCAGGCTATCCTTGCTTTTGATAGAAGCTAAAACTCATACAAAAGAGTATTTCCCGCAATTCGCTCACATTCTTCTGGAGGAAGTGTGCACAGACACAACAAAGAAGATATTGTTTATATCCTATTTTTCATGCAAGACAACAACACAGACAAAATTTGTTTTCCCAACCATAAACATTTACAAGAACTAGACATGAAAAAAAAAAAAAAAACACTTTTTAAGGATTGATTCTCACCTGCTCCTTAACTTCATCTGATATGTCAAGTTTGTCATAGGGGATTCGACTGAGTGTGCGTTCCAGTTGAGTTGTCACTTTCTGAAATTTTAGCATTATTTGTTCCCTCTCTAGGACCTGCAACCATGTAGAAAGGTTAGCCTCCATATAACGCCCAACTATAAAGTACCAAACTTCCATAGGAATCAATTTGCATAATCTGCACAATGATGCCTGATAAAATACAGTTCCAATTGAACTTATTTATTCAACATGTATTTATCTGCCCACTCGTGAATGCACAATGCACAAACATTTCAATGGGAATAATAATCATGACGATGATGATGATGATGATGATGAAAATAATAATAATAATAATAATAATAATAATAATAATAATAATAATAATAATAATAATAATAATAATAATAATAATAATAATAATAATGGAGTTTGTATGTTTTTAAATCTGCCCAAGACGATACAAAAAGGTCAATTACAAATTTGAAATGAAATGAAACTGAACACAGAAGAAAAAACCAAACTGGGTGTGCTTGATTTTTGGAAAAGTTTTCTTTGGAAAAAAAACATTCAAATTTTGTTTCACTGTTTGATTTCACCAAGGAAAAAAATTTCATTTGAGAGAACATTTCTATTTTGTGGAGAAATTGTTCAACGAGGCTTTGAATGTTTAGACGTTGAGTCTCTTGAGGGAAAAGTTTTCCGATGAGAGTCTAAACAAAGTTTTTCTGCTTCAAGCAGGAAAACTTTTCACCGATGGAAAAGTTTTCTCTTTCCATGAAAAAAAATCAAACACCGAAAAACTTAACTTTGAGGGAATTTTTTTTTCCCATGAAACACCCAAAAATCAAACACTGTTTTTCCCTTATCTGCATTAAAGCCTAAATAAAGGTACAATGGTTGTCCACACGAGGTATCGCAATTGCACATCGATTTCCTTACATTAATAGATGAAGAGCACAACAACAACCTCTATAAAATTGATGATATATAAAGGTTGACAAAAACGAAGCAAAAAAAAAAGTAATTGACAAGATAATCTAAATAGGAGGGGTAGGTATGTCACCAATCAATGCAACTACTGTGAAGTGGAACGAGAGTCTATCAACCACCTCTTTTTCAAGTTCTCTAGACAAGTGTGGGTCAGAATATGCACAGAGTCTAGAGGTCCCTGACCTAATAGAGACTTTTTTTGCATTGGGTCAGAGACTGGAATAAGGATGGGTGCTCAATGAAGAGGTGATGGATCTTGATCAGGGTGATGATTGCAACCATTTAGATCATGTGGAAGGAGAGAAACAATAAACTCTTTCAAGGCATATCTAGGGCAGCTCAAAACATGTGTCAAGACATCAAGGCATTGGTTTGGCTATTAGGAAACATCTGGGATTAGACTAAAGGGGTTGCTTTTCATGTGTGTATTTTCAATTGGGAAAGACGGAAAGTGTGTCTCTAATCTAGTTCCTGGCTTGTATCTTGTCTTGTGATTATTATTTTAATCACACAGGTTTTGATTTTTCTAGTATATTGCTGCTTGTTAGCATATTGTGCTTTCCGAAAGAATGAGAAAACCGATAAACTAACCAACCGGGATTGGGCAGTCAATTCAGTATTTTCTTTTGTTCAATTTAGTTTATAAATTCTAAAAACCTTTTAGTTTTAATAACCAAGCTGGCCTAAGTATTACACGTTACATAAAACATAAAAGTATGACCACTTTACCAAGCCATATAAGCGGTTTGTCCAATTTTCCATTAATGAAGTAGGTAATCAGCTCGGTTATGCAATGTGTCAATTACTCAATTCAGTCTGGTTTGAAAGTTTGTTAAACAGAGAGGATTGATTTAGTTTAAGATTTTTTTTAAACCAATTCAAACTGAACCTTGCACAACCATGGGCATGTGCATGGAGAAATTTGTGTAATTTTATAAATTTATAATATCATTACTTGGTATTTAAATTTTGGAAAAAGTTAACTCATAATTAAATATATATCTAGATTTTCCGCATGAAAGTAGTGACCAATACCGAGTTCCATAAAGAACGTATATCTTTTAGCTTTGTAAGCATGAGCATTTCTAAAGGCATAAGAAATACTGAAGGCATGCAAGCAAAAATTAGGGACACACTAAAGGAATACAAATAACATGTACTAATGTACTATAGATACAGGATTGACAGTGCCAAAGGTATTCTTAGCATGGAGCACATGGTAGATGATGATCTTGTACTACACTTTTTTTGTCTGCAGAGATCACAACCTCCCTTCAAATTCTTATCAATAAAATAAAGTGAAAATGTTTAAAAACCTGACATGTTATCAATTCATGATGTTCTATGTATGATGGGGTTAGGGGATGTGATCCTCCCCTTCCCGAAGCTCCGCATCTCACATCTAACAACAATATTGTCTCCAACTTAAACACCTATAGCACCACACCCTATCATGGGGTTCCACGAGTAGGGTTTTAAGGCCCCGTTACTAGAGAGACATATTTCGGGTTTTAGCCCGTGAGGGACTACTTGTCGCTGCTTGAAATGAGTTACGCATCCAACAATCTCAACATTGGCAAGATTCAAGCTCCTATGAATCATCAAGCCTTTGCTTCATTCAGAGCCTAACCCAGCTCTACCTAGAATAACCGCTGGACCTAATATGCTCCACCACACAAGCGCCCATGTCCAAATAACCTTCACCTTATACAGGATCCGCCAAGTCCCATACCCCCAGCCGAACCAACAGCTATGATACCAACTATCGTATTCTAGACAGGGTACTCCTCAATGTGTACCTTTAGTGTCGCTTATGATAACATGGTGAACAAAACTGTAAAGCACCATTCAGATTTGAAACATTTTTTCAGTGGTATCCAACGCCAGATACAAAGTCGATGCTAATATATACATTGTACTTGTTCAAACCACCTACAACCCAATTCTGCAGTGTTGAACCACCTTCACTCTATTCTTCCTTTAACTCATTTATTTTCTTAAAACCCTTCGCATTTGATTTCCTAATTGCTTTCATAGTTGTAAACTAGGGTCTAATTATTGTTTTGTACTATGTCGATTCAAATTCCTCAGTAGATAATGTATCATAGACATGAGTCTCTTTTACACTACATTCACTAACTCAATTCCTAAAACCTAAAACCGCTGAAACTTGACATAATTTAGAACATAACCATAGAAGAAGAAATGCTAAACTTGACCGAGAAAACAAGAATTAGAACAAATTAACGAAAAAACTTACAGAACCAAAGAAAACAACGCACCAGGTAAAGCCTGTTTCCTTGGTTACCGAACCGAAGCAACTCCTTAGCACAACACAAGGCTTCCTTGTAGGAAACTAGGGCTCGAAACGTCTCATCAGGGATCAGATCTTTCATCTCCTTCAACTCCTCGAACAACGGGGTCAAGAACTTCAGCTTCCGCGCCAGGTTGCAGTAAGGTTTCTTGATCGGGCATCGGTAGTCCATGGTCGAGATCGATTTCGTGATGTCGAGTAGGTTCTCGATTACGAGGTCCTTCTCGTCTTCCATGGCGGCAAGAGAAATAGCGAGAGAGATATGGAGCAATTGAAGATTGGTGAGGAATGTGACTCAAAAAAAGATTTTTTTTTTAAATTTGGCTGTGCCAATGTCAATTTCGTAAATTTTAGTATGTTATAATCCCTGATAAGATGTGAGTGGAGTCTGATGTGTCCGTCGCGCAAAATGAGGCTTGCTTTTGGCGCCCGCCAGTGGAGCCAATGTTTGATTCTGACTACACGAACGATGTGAATGTATAAGCATGTGGACTAACAAAGTCAAAGTTGTGGGTGTAAACAACATTTTTCATAACTTTATGACCAATATTTACTATCTGCCCATCTCCCCCCAAAAAAAATCCCCAAACATCTAGAAGCTTTTCTTTTCTTCTCCTCTCGCTCTATCGATCTTCTTGTAATTCGTTCGTTTGCGATCAAATTTCGTCACAATCTCGAATCGAATATCCTCCCTAATCATCAAGGTACAAGCTTTCTCACTTTCCCCTTTCAATTTTGCACTTATGGTTCTTTGTTTGTTGATTTAGGGTTCAATGTATTATAGGCTTCAGTCAAATTTTTTTATTTGAATGGGTGGAGATAATTATGTATTAGAAGTGTATGTTCAACATTGTAGTTTCCTCAATTTTGATTTTTTTTTTTTTAAATTGGTATCTCATTATCATCACTACTTCTATCACCTTTAGAGCCATGATGATCCACACCAACACCTAGATAGATGACTACTCACTTCATCAAACTTCTGCAAACTATTGGTTTCATCATGTTGGTATCTCATTGATTCGGAAATGAATTAACCTTTTAGATGATGGTCATCGGAGAAGAACTGAAAAATGTGCGATAGGCTTGATTGTCATGAGGAGATGAGAATTCACGATCAAGATAATCGGAGAGTGGGTGTCAATGTCCTCTTGAGAAATGCTATAACAAAAATATGTTGTTATGTATTATACAAGAAGGCTAGAGTTGTAAAGCAGAGTGGCTGGACAAAGGCATTGTGGTCCAGCATCAACTATTAGTCTGCATGCCAGACAAAGCCTTACAGATAGAATTGATTCATAACAAAGAACCCCATTGTATTAGAAGAGAGCCTTCAGATAGAAATGATTCATAACAATGAACCCCATTGTATCAGAAGAGACTGCCTGAGACTAAACTATGTTACTGATACGACACATTGCAGCATTAAAGAAATCATTCGAACAACAAAGCAACTTAAGAGTGACCTATCGTTCCATGTTCATTCATGATCTCTCTCCTTTTCAGGTTCTGCATCATCTTATATAGCTTTTCAAGTCCAACCCTTTCTCACTTTCCCTCCCTCCCTAATACAATGACACAGTACATTAACACACACCCTTTCTTTTGAAATTTCAGTAAAAGGAGGTTCATGAATTTAGTGGGTTTTGATTATTTGCTAAAATTGATTGAATGCATGTTGAGAGGTTTTGATTAAGGTTTTGATTATTTGAACAATGTTGGCATTGATTTTTTTTTTCTTTTCATTGTTTTCTCTTGCAGCTTTTTCAGATCAGCCCTAAATGGTATTACTAGTTGAACCAAAAAAAAAAAAAAACAGCAACACAAAACTCATCTATTCTTTCATCATCCCTTTTCAGCCTGGTTCCCACCACCACTATCCGGTTAGTTAGCACTGCCTTGTCTCTCTCTTTGTCCTCCATCCACTTGTGCCTCCGAATTCAATGGGGAAAAATGATTTCTTAACACCAAAGGCCATTGCAAATCGAATCAAAGCAAAGGGGCTCCAAAAGCTTCGATGGTATTGCCAAATGTGCCAAAAGCAATGCAGAGACGAGAATGGATTCAAGTGCCACTCTATGAGTGAGAGTCACCAACGCCAGATGGAAGTTTTCGGGCAAAACCCCAATCGAATCATTGATGGGTACTCAGAAGAGTTTGAAGAATCCTTCCTTGAACACATGAAGCGAAGCCACAGGTTCAGCCGAATTGCTGCCACTGTTGTGTATAACGAGTATATTGCAGACCGGCATCATGTTCACATGAACTCAACTCAGTGGGCTACGCTCACTGAGTTCGTGAAACATCTTGGGAAAACTGGAAAGTGTAAGGTGGAAGAGACACAAAAGGGTTGGTTCATGACTTACATTGATAGAGATTCAAAGACACTTTTCAAGGAAAAGATGAAGAACAAGAGGTTGAAGACTGATGTTGTTGAGGAAGAAAAACAAGAGCGAGCCATTAAGAAACAGATTGAATTAGCTGAACAGTTGGTTCCCAGTTCAGTGGTAAACAATGGGGCGGGGCCATCTGAGTTGCCCGACCCTTCAAAGTTAGAATCCAAGATTGGGTTTTCCCTTGGTTCGTCTTCGAAAGCTGCTCCAAAAGAGAGTGTTAAGAGCTCTTCTAAGGCGATGTTTGAAGAATTTGAAGCTAAAGGGAGTAAAAATGGTGGGAGTTCAAGTAAAGGTGCAAGTGTGGGTGGTGGGAATGGGTTAGCTCTTGATGAATTGATGAAGGAGGAAGAGAAAGTGAAGGAAAAGAACAATAGGAAGGACTATTGGTTGTGTGAGGGAATTATAGTCAAGGTTATGAGCAAGGCTTTGGCTGATAAGGGTTACTATAAGCAAAAGGGGGTGGTTATGAAGGTACGTGATAGATAAATATGTTGGAGAGATACAGATGCTTGATAGCAAACATGTCCTTAGAGTTGATCAGGTAGAGCTTGAAACTGTGATTCCACAAATTGGAGGTCTTGTGAGAATTGTCAATGGAGCTTATCGTGGATCAAATGCAAGGTTGTTATCAGTTGATACGGATCGCTACTGTGCCAAATTACAGATAGAGAAAGGAATATATGATGGCAGGGTGCTGCAGGCAGTTGATTATGATGACATTTGCAAGCTTGCTCAGTGAGGTATTGTGTCATTTCATGATGAAATTATCATTTTTTTGTAGTTTCTTTCATCGAAGGATTCTACTTTGCAGTGTGTACCATGTCTTAATGTTTGTTCAGTACTGGAATTGATTCTTCAATTACTATTGTGAGAGTTATCATTGACTGTGAATGATTACATTCTTGACAAGTCTTTGAATCACATCTCTGCTCTTTTTGAAGAGAGTACTTTGCGAATGCTGATACACGAGAGATTACAACCTTTCTTTTTCATATATAATCCATGAGAGTTTCTATAAACTGCATGTTGTCTCTATCTATTAGGTGGTTTTATTTGAGGTTGTCCAGAGAATATTTTCGGAACCAAAAAACGGAGAGGAGTGTAAAAATATAATTATTTGAGGTTCATGTTCGCCAGGTTGAGGCAATATTTTATATACTGATTTTAGATTTTAGATTATGAGATGTATCTTATTCTATTTGATGGCAATGGTTATTGTATTTCGTACTAATTTCTCACGCCGCTCGACACTTCGAAAAAGGAAACAATTACCTCCCAGGAAGAAACTTATTATTAGGATTAGTTCAAACAATTAAGCCTGCCCAAAGCACCCCCTGACAGTACCTCTTATTGCGAAGTTGCATTTGAACAAGAATCCTCCTAGGCTGTGTTCTGTTGATGAAAAGCAAATTCTAAACATAGGGGAAAAGAGATATAATGGAGCCCAAGTTTCTCCAGTCACGTTAGCACCGTCATTCAATATCATCTATAAACACTTTTTGTATTTTAAATTATATCGATTTAACGTGTATTTTGTTAGCGACACTCTTAAAATGTCTGTATATGATTCTACTTGAAAAAATCTACTCCGCCTGATCCTTGTGCCTGGTTAGAGTCTGGAGAGGGTGTTTAGCATATGAGTGTCAACTCTACCCTCTCTCCTCCTTAGACATTAATCAGTGCTCTCTCTCCCAAACTGCGTAAAAAAGTTCGATTCGACTTATATATTTAGTGACTCTAAGTACAAAGTGAATCATTTCTTTATTGAAAAATGCGAGTTAATTTTTCTTTGGTTTTGTTTACATTAATCAATAGAATTTCGGTTATTTCTTTTCAAGACATCTTAAGGAACCAATTAAACAAGCACATAATTGTCTTTTACCACTCTTGTGCACACCCTAATTTCCAGAACAAGAAACAAAAGGATTTAGAGTTGGATTGGAATATACTATGTGATTCTCAGTTTTTTGGAACCCATCACTCATTTTTCCGAAATCTTGGATGTCTTGTAACTCAACTAGAGTATGCCCCGTGCCATTGGCACTTCACATAATTATTAATTTTTTGCTAAATATTGTGTACTGAACACTTCCGTCACTATCCACATTTTCGATCTCAATCAATATTGAAGTGTAAGCCTATTATAAAGTATATATATATTATAAATTTTAGGATTAGACACAGTCAAATTTCAATCAGTTGGGGAAAAATTTTAAACACCAAGAATGAGTTCTCCCTCAATCTTTGAATTCGCCAAAACATGAGGTTTAGGGTTTTTGTTTAAATGTGTTTTAAGATGCCCAACTCATTTTATTCTGGTATGATCGACTCGTCTCATTGCTTTGAAAAATATTAAAGACGTGAAATTATATTATACAATTTTTTATAAAATATATATTTTTAAAATTTTAGCATTTGTGTTGATTATTGATTATTGATATAATTGGAAATATCTTCAAAAATGCATTTCAACGATAATAAGTTTTTCAAAATGTTTTTCAAAATCCAACAACGATGTAGATAGTTATGATAATTTTCATTTTACTAAAAGGAAAACACAATACTTTATCTCTCCTTCACATGTACATTCTACCAACTTTTTTCAAAAGTTTTTCATTATTTTTGTCCCTCTACATGTTTTATATTTACAAATATGTCATCATAGAAAATAAATCTTTAACCCTCAAATTCAATACATTTCTCAACTTTTAATCCTAAGCATAAATTCGCCAATCCTTTCGATTTGACTTTGTCTCTGTCAGCAATGAATAGTAAAATGTCACTCTGAATTGTAATATAGATTGCACAAGTTCCAACACTATTTTTTTATGCAGCATTATGCATATATTATAATCATAATAATAATCCAACAGAGGTGGCCAGCTCATGAGCTTCCGAGTTTAGCTCGCGAGGAATAAAATTACAATACCAGTCTTTATTTGCAGAAAGTAAATTCCTAATACTACTAATAGTCGAGGTCCACATCCAGCACATATTGTTTTGTTCTTCCTAAAGTCTCGTGTGAAGCAACGTGACCAAAGAACTAGAGTCCCCTAGCAAGAATCTTGTTCGCCATTGTCTAGATTGGATCAGTAGAAGAGCGGCCTCTGCTGCCAAACATTCTGCCATGGTGTTGTCGTAGACTTTCCCTGGATTGGAGAGGCCACCTTGGCAAGGACTTTGCCATTGTTATCCACCGCGAAAATAGCTAGTGCTCCTTTCTGGGAGGAGGCAAAAAAAACAGGCATCGTAAGTGACCACTATCATTCCACTGAGAGACAAAAGGGGAGGGAAGTGTGTGTTTATTCTATGGTTTCGTGTTGCTTGGAGTTGTGAGTAGATCTGGTGAAGTCTAGAGGTTTGAGTTATTATGGGAGGGAGGGAAACTGATGTTATGTTGGTGTGGCCTAATGGTGTTGGCTTGGTTGGGAGCACTTGTAGTCATAGTGAATGTTGCGGTGGCAGTTTCAAGGATTTGATGACAGGAGATAATCTTTGTGGAATCGTGATTTGGATGTGGTACTTCAAACCATTGTTTGGCCCAAGATTTCCAGGTGTTGTGTAAGGGAATGAGGAAGTAATCTATCATGAATTTTCTCTTGCAAAAATGGCATTATTTCGGACATGCCAGATAGTTTTGATAATTGCCGTAAATTGAGATAAAATCTCGTCAACTACGAGAGGGTGAGCTTTGGCCATGTTTTACTCAAACCAGAAGGCTTCAGCTATCAAAGCAGTTGGGGGTGATGGTGGTTTTCCAGTTAATAAGAAGTATTGAGAGTAGCCAGAATCTATAGATGAATGGGCACGTAAATAAGAGGTACATGGCATCTTCTCCATTGTTGAGGTGGAAAATACAACAGTTGTCCATTGGCACATGAACTTGTTAGAGGTTAGACATTGTAGGGAGTAAGTCATGTGCCAGCCTCCATAAGAAGATCAGATCGCTAGTAGGGGCTTAATTTGCCACAAATCCCGGTACATTTTAGGTGAAAGACTGAGAGGTAGCGGGGAAGAAGTTGAAGTTTAGGACACTTCATTCAGAAAAGCTTTGGTGGTGCTCTTCACCGAAAATCGGGGCCTCTTTTATCCCCTGTCAAGATCAAGGTGTCTGGGTCAAATGAAGGTCTAATGATGATATCCAAGATATCAAGTGCCACTGGTGGTGAGAAAATGGAGCGTACGAGCTCTGTGTTCCATTGAGGGCCCTGGTTTGAATTGTAATGCCAGAGATCTAGTATTGTAGCAGTGTAGTTGCTTTGATTCACCAAGTTGGGGGATGCGACAAGATTGCAATCAGATAGGCAGAAACTTGGTTTGACCCAGCGGTCATTCCGGAGGTTAATGGTTGTACCGGAGCGAATTTGTCAGAACAACTTTTTTTCATTAAAAACAGTGCAGTGAGGTTTCCTCTCAAAGCGGATGAGGCTATGGCTGGTGACCGAGATAGTTGAAAGAGACTATTGTTGTGCCAGTAAATACATTTGAGATGGAGGGATCGCTGGTTTTGAGGATATGACACGAACTGCCAGATTTTTTGGCCATAAGAACTAAATTCTTGCTTCGAGAATTTGGGATGTTCAGTCCTCCCAAGGAGCGAGGGAGAAAAATGTGGTTCCAATGACAGAGGTGTTTTGCCTTGCTCGCTTCTATCCTGTTCCACCAAAAATTCATCGCAATATTGTCTATCATGGTAGTGATTGAAGAGGGGAGGAAAAATGTTTGCATGGTGTACACAAGAATGGAGTTTATGACCACTTTTATCATCACCGTGCAACTTGCTAAAGACGGAACTTTAGCTTTCCAAGAAGACAGTTTACCTTCGATTTTATTGATCAGGAATTGAAAGTCCGAGGATTTCTTCTTTGATAGGAGCAGAGGGGATCTGAGATATTTGTCCTTTGGATGATACATCTTAGATTTTAGAATTTTGTTGATCATTTTGGCATGTCTGGGGTGAACATTGGAACTGTAGTAGACAGAAGACTTATCATAATTTACTGCTTGCCCTGAGTCCGTGCAGTGGGATGAGAGAATTTCCTTGACATTGTGGGCTTCGGAGAGATAAGCTCTACAGAAAAGCAGTAAGTCGTCTGCATAGAAAATATGGCTTAGTGTTGGTGATCTCTGTCGGATGCAAATGCCCTTAATCTGACGATTATTTTCTGTTTGTGCCAGTCTGCGAGACAAGGCTTCTGGCTTCTGCGACCAAAATGAATAGGTAAGGTGATAGTGGTCACCTTGTCGAAGACCGCGAGAAGGGCGGAATCTCTGTAGAGGACTACCGTTCAGTATAACTCATAAAGAGGAGGTGAAAATGCATTGAAAAATCATATGTATCCAACTAGTTGAGAACCCTAATTGAGTCATGATTTTGATAAGAAAAGACCATTCCACTCTATCATAAGCCTTTGTCATATATATCTTGATCACCATCCTGCCTTGTTTTTTCCTTTTGTTATATTTCATCTGGAAAAAGTTTTGTGGGTCAAGGCAACATTGGCGCGAAATAATGTTGT
Source organism: Berberis vulgaris (assembly GCA_963556465.1). Taxonomy (NCBI): domain Eukaryota; kingdom Viridiplantae; phylum Streptophyta; class Magnoliopsida; order Ranunculales; family Berberidaceae; genus Berberis; species Berberis vulgaris. Next base: position 1,292,427 of record OY747133.1, read on the forward strand.
CAATGAGAGGTTTGAGTCTATTTGCTAGAATCTTGGATATGGTTTTGTAAATGACATTGCAAATACCTATTGGTATGAATTTGTCCGGGGTAACCAGGTTTGAGCACTTAGGGATAAGAGCAATGAAGGTTTCATGCAGCTTGGGATCCAAGTTGTGTGTCGCGAAGAAATCAATCACAACCTCAACGACATCTGTTTCGATCGTATCCAAGTATTGTTGAAAGAAAAAGGCGTGAAAACCATCCGAACCAGGAGATTTGTGACTATCAATGGAGAAGATTGTGTGTTTTGATTTCTTCTTCTGAGGGGATGTTAAGAAGGTTCTCATTCTCTAGATCCGAGATAGTGTGATTGAAAAGAGAGGCGATGTCCGGGCAAGGATTTGGGTTCTAAGATTTGAAAATATTTTCGAAGTAATCATTTAGAGTGACTCTGATAGAGGAGGAATCAAATTGCCAAATGTTGTTTTTGTCCCGAATACACGGGATGAGATTATGTTTTCTTCGGAGCATGGCTAACAGGTGAAAAAAATTGTGTATTGCGGTTTCCTTCCTAGGATTCACCTGATTTGTTGCGCATGAAGAGCTCTTCTCGAAGATAAAGTTCTGAGAGTCTATCTTCTAAAATAGCAATGGCCGAAGCATTATCCGTCGACACATTTGCATTTTTGGCTTTGTCAATAGCCAAGAGCGTTTCTTTTATATTTTGGAGAATGTGCCTAAATTCGCTCTTGTTCCATCTAGTCAGGGAATGACTAAGTTTCCTAGTTTTAATGTGGAAGTTGTGAGTAGGGCGAATATGTTGCCATTGAGACCAGGAAGAGTTTACAAGTTGTTGACAACGTGGGTCTCTGGTCCACATGTGGAAAAATCGGAAAGGCTTTGGTTCGGTTTGGAAGATCGAAGCCAGTTCTAAGGTAATAGCCCGGTGATCAGAGGAAGAAGTGTGTATGGTGCGGGAAACTGATGAGGGAGAAAGGTTCAACCAAACAGTAGAAGTGAGAATCCTATCAAGTTTTGCTTTGATGCCATTTTGATATTTTCTTTTGTTGTTCCAAGTGAACTTGGAGCCATTAAGCGGAAAGTCAAGCAAATGATGAGTGTCCATGAAAAATTTCAGGTGTCGGACCTGTGCTTGGGTCGTAGGACGACCTTCTAGTTTGTCATCAGGTTGGAGAATAGCGTTGAGATCTCCCATAATAAATAGAGGGACCTGATTGTGACATGTAGAGTTGTGACAGAGTGTCCCATAAAGGTGCATGCAAATAAGAGTTTGGTTCCCCGTAAACAAAAATAATATTCTATGGAATGACAGAATAGTAATTATTTATAGTGTAGGAAAATAAATACTTGTATGAAGAAATAACTGTGAGATCAATACCTTATTTATAGAATAAAGCAAGTCCGCTTGAAATACCGTTTGCCGAAATTGTAGCTCCTTTTTTGAATCCCATATCCATTTTGGCTAGCTTTGTTTTTGTTTCTGAAAGGAAAATGATCTCTGATTTGAATTTTAGGGAGAGGGCCTTAAGATTCTGGAATGTGTCGGGGGACCTATACCTCTAGCGTTCCAGCAAAAGATCATGACCAAGGTGGCGAACCTTTTTCAGTGGTCGCCAATTCCTGATTATCCTGACTTGGATCATTGAAGGAGTGATCTGAGGAGAAAGTAGGTATCTCTTTGTGTCCAGTATACAGACTTGGATCATTTTGGATGCATAGCAGGTCAGTTACGAGTTGAGGTCTCTGAGGAAAGTGGTTTGGAAAGGTGGAGCCCTTTTCTAACTGGCAGTTATAATGATTTCTTTGATGAAAAAACCACGTTGTTTCATGTTGCCTCCTCTCTTAATTCTTTGTTCATGTTGCATTTCGAGTTTCCTCCTACCCCTTCTACCACCTGAATCATTGTTGGCATGCATCTTGCCTTTTCCTTTGTCGCTTACTGTTTTAGGAGTTGCTTGTTCAGGAGGAGACAAAATTAGTTTAGCCCATGTTTTCATTGCCCATTCGAGATTGATTGTGTCATTTGCGGCTTGAAGCTTACTTGTTCTTTGTTGCTTTTTAAAGTAAACTAGATTTTCCATCGTCTCCCATCCTGTAGGCAAGACTTGTTGAGTACATTGAGCATGGTGCTTACATGAATCCTCAGTGACAAAGCAAGGTGTTATTGTTTCATGTATGTGCTGTGGCGAGTTTGACTGAACCGGGAGAGAAGGAGTTTCCTTTGTGAAGTTGTCCAGCAGAGTAGGTATAGTGGCTGACAAAGTTTCCATCTAACTCATGAGATAGTTGCTTGGAGTTTGCACCTTTGAAGTGTTACAATGAAGCAAAGAACTCTAAAAATCATTGTGTGTGGGTGATCCTTCATAGTAGCTATGGCCTTGAGAGGTGTCTCTGTGTTTGAAGGAGCTCGGAGGCGCGTGTTTCTCCGACTAAATAGATGGTGGTGGTATTTGACCTTCTGATGTTGAGAGGGTTTGTTGATCCCTTTGTTTTTGGATTTGTTTAGGGATAGTATTGCATCGCTTTCAACTGGGATTGATCCTATTTCAGCTATGGGATATGAGGAAGAAAGAGAGGTGGGGTCTGGTATTTTCTTTGACTTATTACCGCCGAAATGGGAGCCTTGGGATGCAACGGGTGTACCTGAATGAGAGATATTGTGATGTGGTGTTATGGTGTGAGTGTTAGAAAGAGCTTGAGTTGAGTGTTGAGCACGTGGAGATGGGTTGAGAAGAGATGGAGTTGAGTTGTTGGGGGGGAGGGTTTAATGTGGGTTGTACTTGTTGTTGTTGGTGGGAGATCATTGAATGGCAAGGAATAATTGCATGGGTTTTGTGGTTGAAAGTGGTTGGGATGAGCAACTTGGCGATGTGGAATTGAAGGCAAAAGTATTTTGATGTTGAGTGGTGGGCGGTGGTGTTAATGTGGGCGATGTGTCAAAGTTGCTAGGTTGAATACATGGGTTGACTCATTGTGTTGAGGGAGCCAGAGTTGGAAAGGGGCTATTCCTGTTAAGAGTTAACTCGGCCGATTGAGTTGTTGGTTGACTCTGAACAAAGAGTTGTTTCTGGGTGCTCCCTGTAGCAGCGAACCTAGTTTGCATCATCTCTTCTTCTTGGTTTGCATGCAGCACTGTGCTTTTAAAAGTGTAACGAAAAAGGGGAGTTGGATCAACTCGTGGGGTGGTGCCAAGGCGTTTTTCACGACGATGACTGATGCAAGAGGAGATATTGAAAGGGAGAGTTTTGTTTATCAACCTCATCGCGTTGAGAGTGTTTTGGAACATATTGATCAACTGCATGCATGTAACACATTCATCTCTAGCTGTGTGTCCGATAATCCCGCAACAAAAACAAAAATTAGGCATATCCTCAAAACAAAATTTTACTGCATAGGTTATGCCTGAGTGGTTCCCGAAGTTCGTTTGCAAATTGCTAGGCAAAACATTGTTAATTTTAAACCACACTTTAAACCCGATGTACGGGATGGATAGGTCATGAAGAGATTGCAAATCAACTTCCATGAAGTTACCAAAACCTTCTGATAGAAGTTTTACTTCGTGCATGGATATCTTTTGAATGGGGAACTCATGAAAACGAACCCATATTGGTATCTTCGCAAAGTCGATGTTTAGGTAATCGGGTTGCCAGCTTTTCACCGAAAAAAGTTTGCCATGGGAAGACCATGGACCGGATTTGAACACACGACACATCCTTTACATCTGTAAATTGAATGAGATAAAATGAGCTGTTGATCTCATGACGGCGTGCCGGTTTCTCAACGTGAAAGCCATTTACTATGTCCCGTTGAGTGGTGACTCGGTGAGCAAAGAGATCATTCCTTGGACCTTGGCTAGTGAAGAACCTTGCCACGAAGGTCACGGCTATCCATGTCTTCTTCGTATCAAGGCACAAAGCTAGGGATAGGAAAGGTGAGGTGTTTGGCTAGTTATTTTTGGAGTAGATCGATAAGGTTTTCCTGAGGAGTTTGGGAGGAGGAGGCTTTGAGAGGTGAGGACGAGGAAGGGTATTGCATTTTTTAGGAGGGAGAGAGGGTTTTGGAAGTCAAAAGACTGTGAGAGTTGTGAGGGGTTTGAGTGTTGTATGTGGTGGGTTCAGCTGAAAGAGAATCTATATTAATGTAAGAGTGGGAGAGGGGGTATGTTGGTTTGTAGTTATGTTATCATGGTTAGCGGAATGGGTCTGTTGGCTTGTAAGGATAGTTGAGGGCGGGAGAGGTATATGTTATGGAAGGTTTAGAGAGGGCGGAAGATTAACTGATGCGACGTAGCAATGGGTGAGGTAGGTGTTTTGAGATCTTGACTTTGGGGTGGTGAGGGAGGAGTGAGGTTCAAATCAAGAGTTGGTGTTATAATAGATTGTGGGGAGTGTGAATGGTATGATTCATCCATAGTTAGAGCACGAAAGCAGTAATGAGCTTGGAACTGGAAGGTGGTAGTCGTTGGGTTTGGTGCTGAGTTTGTAAATTGAAGATTCACTGAGTTTCGCGAAGATCTTCAAAGTAAATCTGATGATTCTTGTTCGACTTGGCTACTGGTATGGGTGTGGAGTGGGTATGATTACTCATGGAGATGGTCTTAATGATTTGATGGATTGATGGGATTTTGGCGGCTAATAAATTTAAGGGCGAGAGTCGGATGTGGCGTGATGGGTTGCTACTCAGCCAAAACATAGATCGTAGCGTTACAGAGACCTGCAAACAAAAACATCAAGAAACAAAACAATAAATCGTTAACGGAATTTCAGTGGTCATAGCGTTATTCTAGATCGTAAATAGAGAAGAAAGGGTAGTATAGAAAGAAAAGAGAAAAGAGAAAAAAGGAAAAGAGGAATTGATGGGGGGTTTTAATGGCTTTTGAAGGTTTGGGTATGTCCCAACATGATGGAAATATCACATATTGTGGTTACATACCTCCTTAATTTTGCCATTAGAGATGCTCTTAAGCTCTTTTTTTTTTCCCGGCAAATGAAATCAATACATCCAACTCACCAACAATAAACTTTTGGTAGCAATTTTTTGACACCACCACTTTTGATGAAGCATACCACCACCCGCTTCATTTGTTTTTAATATACTAAAGCACACTACCAATATAAACATCTCTCTCACCATTGTTCATTTTTTTCTCCACTTTATCTTCTCTCTTCACAACAAAGACATAACACCACCTTTCATTTCTTTCTATTCTCCGTTGTTTTTTTTTTTTGTTTTCTTCTTATCCTCTCTACGGCGGCACCACCCACCCACCTCCTTATTTTCTTTATCTCTCTTTTTTTTTTTTTTTTTTTTTTTACCCTTGAGCATATTCGTGCTAATGAGGAGCCCCCACTCGTATGAATCTGCTCGAGGGCGGGGAAAAAAAAAAGGAAGATAATAAGGAGGCAGGGGCAGGGTGGTGTCACCGGTGGTGGAAAAGAAGAAAAGAGGAAAAAAGTAAATGAAGAAAAAGATGTGTGACTTGTCAGCGGTTGGGAAGGACGAGGCGTTGCAATGGTGGTGGATGGGCGAGGTGGTATTGTTTCCTGAGATAGAAGGAAAGAATAGAGGTGGTGTAGGTGCTGTTGTATTTTTTTTGTTTATATCGGTGGTACTTCAAAGAGGTGTTGGTATGCTTCAATATAGTATGCTTCAGAAAGTAGAGAGTGATGGCATGATTCAGTAAAAGTGGCGGTGTAAAAAACAGTCACTACCTAAACTTTTTTATCATGCGTCGAAGAATTTGATTCTCGGACCTCAAATCAACAAATATGATATCGACCAGTAAAGAAAGTAAAAGAATATATCCCGCCTTTCTCCAAACGAACTAAAAAACATTTTTCTCCGAAACCCTCAAAACCTCTTTTGAACATCTCACACTCTTTCAATTTCAGATCGCTCGCTTTCTTATTCGTTTCTTCATATCAAACAAAAGCCCGTTCGAATCGAAGAAAGAAGTGCTAATCTTCGTCATCAATGGCGGGGTTCTCGCTCAATCACCACCACATCTGCTTCAAAGTTCCAGAGCTGAATAATCGGAATAAGGTATAGTGTTCGATTCGAGATGTATTGTAGTTGATTTCGATTTTCAGGAGTTGAGTGTTGTTCTTGTTAGGCTCGAATGTAGACTGCTTGTTTTGATTTTGTAGTTACGGAGCTCGTTTGGTGGTTCGCGGTGTGGTTTCAGAGTCGTTGTTGCTTCAGCTGGAGCTCAAGCTTCCAACTACATACCTAAAGCTCCGATTCTTCTGCCTGAAGGACCTTGGAGGGAGGTAAAATGATCGATTTCGATGTTAATTTGTTCAGTTTGATTTTGATGTTTTGTAAGAGAAACCAAAAATTGTTCGCTAATGAAATTAGAAAACGCATAAAAGAATCTTTGAGTTGACTAATTATGTTGTTTCAAGAATATTTTTTCGATGATAAGAGCTGTTAAAGCTATACAATCATGTTTCTTGATAGATGTGAGTTGCAAACTTGCAATTATGTACAATTGGGGGCAAATCCTTATAGGTTTCAGAATGGAGGTATGTTGTAGTGTTGTGAATCCGATTCATTGCCTCGATAGAATATGGATGTTAAGAGTCTAGAATGTAAATGTTAAGGGATTAGGGTTGTTATGTTTATATCGGCTGCAAATGTATAGGTCCCGGGTGGAGTAACTGCTGCTAAGGGTTTCAATGCAGCTGGTATGTACGGAGGACTACGTGCAAAAGGAGAGAAACCTGATCTTGCACTTGTCACCTGTGATGTTGATGCCATAGCTGCAGGTAGCTCACAAATCCTCACGTCCTTTTCTTTTCTTTTTTCTTTTCTTGTTAAAGTGTGACGACTTTGTTAAAGTATTACTTAACTATTCATTTTAGAAGCTAAAACAATAAGTTCTTGTTTGTGTCCACTCTCAAGTTCCTGAAGTTTCAAAGGAGAGGACTTGCTTGAAATAAATATTTTGAGTGTTCTATTCACGTCTTGTATGTTGCAGGGGTATTTACCACGAACATGGTCGCAGCTGCACCAGTGATATACTGCAAACGTACATTAGACATTTCAAAAACAGTAAGTGTTACGCTTATTTGTTTGATTGTGCTCATAAGATGTTTTGTAATATTACTATACAGTGTTAGTGCCATGTACTGTCATTTTCATGATTACTTTTATGTTATTGTATCAACATTGGGACACTTCCTAGTTGGGATCAGTCTGGGGATCCATCCGTTTTACCAAAAAAATGTCTCTCTTTATCTTATTCCATTTGATGGCAATGGTTATTGTTTGCACATGGGTATATGAGACTTGTGATAAAAAGGAACTTTTTTCAAGTACGTCCAATGAAATGGAATCAAACATGAGAAATGTTGGTGATTGACAGGAAATAAGGTGTCAGTGTTATCACAATGTGAAAATAAGGTGTTTGCTTGTGTTAATATTGAGAAGTTACTTATATGTGTTGTTATTTTTCAGGCACGGGCAGTATTAATTAATGCTGGTCAAGCTAATGCAGCAACGGTAAGCAAACTAAGTGTTTCACCATCAGACAACTAAATGTTTTGCCAGGTCTTCAATGTCGCTTGATGAAGTTTATTAGATTGTAAATAGGCCTTAAGGCCCTCTAAGTGAAGAACGCTGCAGGACTAAATTGAATTTGCAATTGGGTTCAGGGTGATGCAGGCTACCAGGATGTCATCGACTGTTCATCTGCTCTGGCCAAGGTAGTCAGAGTTTGCATTTAATGTTTCTTATCATTATACTCATTGTTATACAAACGAAGTACGATAATATCTGCTATTCTAATGGTTATGCTATTGTAGCTTCTCCAATTGCGTCAAGATGAGGTCTTGATTGAATCTACCGGGGTCATTGGTCAAAGAATAAAGAAGGTACATCTGGATAATCTGACTATGTGATTGTACTTTTATTTTTGACAATGCCCATTTCAGTCTTGCGTAATTCAATTATTCCACCTCTCAAGCTTGCTACCTGAGTTTCTAGTCAGGCATCAAACCTAGGATTTGGTTGTGTTACTATTTGCCTTCACAAAAGAGAAACTAACACTTTTTTCAGAAGGAATTTATTAATCTGAGCATCATGTCATACACCAAGTGGCTGACGTTTTGGGACCCATTTTTAGGATTTCTTAATAAATGCAGGGCCTAGAAGCAATCCGAATTTCCTCGTGGGGAGGAAGAGGGGAGGGGGCTATTGTGAATTCGCCAGTGCCCCCATGGGCTTGATATCTTGATTACCTTCCTAACTGCTTCAGTCTTTCTCTTACATGGCCATTTTTCTTTCTCTTAACATGATTAATCTTTACCCTTTTCAGGAGGCTCTCCTCCATTCGCTTCCAAAGCTCGTTGGTTCTTTGTCATCAACTGTTGAAGGGTATCCCTCATATTTTCCTCAATTTAAGCATTGCCTTGGAAACTTGATATACTTCCAATTAATAAGGGAAACATACTTTTATATCCACATCATGATTCATGGTAGTTAATTTTTTTTGCGTTTGCTCTTTTAGATGATGATGCGGTGTGATTCTTTATAAAATATTGAATTAATCAATGGTGTGCAGGGCAGATTCTGCTGCAGTAGCAATTACAACTACTGACCTCGTGAGCAAGAGTATAGCTGTCGAGTCCAAGGTATGTGTATTCTTTTGAGAAAAAAAAGTAAGTAAAGCTTTGAAGGATAACGGTTCTTGATTCATATCTTATTAAGCTTAAGAATTAACTAGGACTTGAAAGTCTTGCATAACTTTTTTTTTCACCAAGTTTCCAAATGAAACATTTTACCTTCATTTCCCAGATATGGATATGCATTTACAAGAAACACTACATTGTGGACTCATTAGATTATCTGAATCACATTTGTTAGGTTGGTGGTACACAAATACGAATTGGGGGTATGGCAAAAGGTTCTGGCATGATCCACCCTAACATGGCAACTCTTCTTGGTGTATGTATTGCTCAATCATCTTTTCTTGTCATACATTTGAAATTTATCTACATGGTTATGCTTCTCATGAAATAGTATTCCAGGTGATAACATGTGACGCATTGGTAACCAGTGAAGTGTGGAGGAAAATGGTAAAGACTGCGGTAGACCGAAGTTTCAATCAAATCACGGTGAGCCAAGAATTTCCTGTTTTTGATGACGTGTTTGCTTCTAAAAGTTTATCAGCAATATCATACAGCAGACCTCTGAATGTTTTGGATAGATCCAGTTTCATCTGGTATATCAAGAAGTTTAAGTTGCATTGAACTGTATGGATTTTGTGATTTTGGATCAGCACCATAACAATGTCTATTGACTTCCATGCATACAGGTTCCTTGACAGTTTCAGGTTCTCTTTTCATTGCTTTTGATCTCAGTATTAATTGGATTTGGTACATTACATAATTACATGTCATGTTAATCATGCTTGTGCTTCTTTCCCTGTTGTCTAGTATTATACTGTAGGATTGTAAGTTGTAACTAGATCTTGATGTTAGTTCTAGAAGAAGTTCACATATAAAATTGCTGCAGGTGGATGGAGATACGAGTACCAATGATACTGTAATTGCTTTGGCTAGTGGAATATCTGGATCAAGGATATCTTCTTTGGACAGTCATGAAGCAAGACAGCTTCAGGCATGCCTTGATGCTGTGAGTTCTGCATATTAGCAACTTTCTTTAGGCATTTGTCAGATTTAGATGTGGGGTTTAAGCTTAATTGACTGATGGTTTATATTCAGAAGGCGCTGAGATTTCTACTGAAACCATTGATAGTTTGGTAGTTTGACTTTGACACTGGTCTATCAGATGTGACTGACGAGAAAGCTATTTACACTCTCTCCTTTTTTACAGGTAATGCAGGGTCTTGCCAAATCCATAGCATGGGATGGTGAAGGAGCAACATGCTTGATTGAGGTTTTGTATAGCATAACAGTTCTTAAACACAGAGCATGTTGAAGCATATGCTATTAGAGAGCTTACGCCTCGTGAATATATTTGCCTTAGTCTTTATTTTTTATTTTATTTTTTATGCATGACCTTTGCTTGTTCTGTCTGTAACTTCTTACTCTTTTTTTTTTTTTTTTTTTTCCTTTTTTATATTATTTGTTGCCCCTTCTAATGTTATATCTTGGGTTTTGCATTGCATTTCACATTATGACTAGTCATTATGACCTTGAGAAGATGTCTGATGGAGCAAAAATATGTGTAGGTCACAGTAACTGGTGCCAAAAATGAGGCTGAGGCAGCAAAAATTGCATGTTCTGTAGCATCTTCTTCACTTGCGAAGGCATGGTTTCTTTTTGTCATTCAGTTTACTTTAGTTCATCAAATTTTGCATAAGTTTGAACATCTTATATCAATCTTATGTCAACTTCCTTCAGGCTGCTATTTATGGCAGAGATCCAAACTGGGGCCGCATTGCTTGCGCTGCTGGTTATGCAGGGATCCCATTTAACCAAAACGAACTTCGCATATTGCTTGGAGATACTCTGCTCATGGATGCTGGTCAACCACTATCATTTGACAGGTGAGAACATCCCTATAATTAAAAAATATATATATAGTCTTATACTAAAATTTTGTGTTGTTGATCTAATTATGTATCCTTTTGTACCAACAACATACACCATCTTGTCAACTACCTTTTTGTTCCCAGAGTTTAAGTTATCCGTGTTTTTTCTTATCTTTCTTTGGAGTATTTGTTCAATGGTTGTTCTCATGTTCTTTCCTCTCTCACTTTTCTTTTCCCCCCTATATATCAGCTTATAATTTGTTGTGATTCATAAAATTTATATTATTTTTTGAAGTTACGAAGTTTTCACACATTGAATTAGGCTTAGAGGTGTGTTTCCGAGTTGGTCAAAATCTAAATTACCATTTGCTCTTGTTTTGTGGGGCATAAGTGTCATCATCAAAGCCCATTTCTGATATTTTCGGGGTCGGTTAAATGGATTTGGTTATCCAAGCAACGTCGTCTTCCCACATATCATCTCCTAATCCAAGCTTAATGATGTCTTCATTCATCGTCTTCATCCAAGTTTTCAACGGTCGTCTTCTCCGTCTACACCCTCCATTAACTTGCCAATCTAGACATTTTCTAATTGGCGTCGTGCTTGGTCTCCTCCGCACCTGACCAAACCAAGTTAAACATCTTTATCTAATTTTGTCCTCTATGAGCGCTACACCTAAGTAACTTCTAATTCTTTCATTCCTAATTTTATCCTTACGGGTTTTACCACACATCCACCTTAACCTACGCATTTCTACTACTGCCATCCTATGCGTATGTTGTCCCGTAGTAGGTCAACATTCTGAACCGTATGGCATGGTTGGTCGAACAATTGTCTTATAGCATTTTCTTTTTAGCCTTGCAGGTATTCTTCTATCCCATAATACTCCTGACGTCATTCTCCATTTCAACCAACCAGCTTTAATAATATGGTCTACATCTTTTCCAATAGCCTAATTCTTTTGAATTATAGATCCTAGATATCGAAAAGCCTCACTCTGGGACCTCCACGCCTTCAATCTTAATTGCATTACTCCTCCCTCGTGATTAACAACCAAAGTTGCACATTAGATATTCCGTCTTTGAACTACTAATTCTAAAACTTTTACTCTCTAAAGCCTCCCGCCACTTATCTAATTTCTTATCTAAACCTTTACTAATCTCATCAATTAAGACAATATCATTTGCAAATAACATGCACCATGGTACGTCTTTTTTGCAGATGTCTCGTCAACTCATCCATGACCAAAGCAAAGAGGTATGGACTTTTTAGGCCGACCCTTGATGTAGTCCTACTGACACTAGGAATTCACTGGACATCCCATCCACTGAGCGAACACTTGTTACAGCTCATTCATACATATCCTTAATAATATCGACATAACATTGGAACACTTTCTTCCTTTTAAGCACCCATCAAATTAACTCCCTGGGGACCCTATCTAAGCTTTCTCTAGATCAATAAAAGCCATATGCAAACTTTTACGTTTCTCTCGATATTTTTCTATAATTTGCCTAAGCAATAAGATGGCCTCCGTAGTAGACCTACCCAGCATAAATCCAAATTGATTATCTGAAATCGTTGTTAAACTCCTAAGTCTTCCTTCTATAACCCTCTCCCAAAGTTTCATCGTACGAGTCATAAGCTTTATCCCTCTATAGTTCGAGCAGTTCTGAATATCCCATTTATTCTTATAAATTGGTACCACAATGCTATGTCTCTACGAATCTGGCATTTTTCTAGTTTCCAAAATTCTATTAAAGAGCCTAGTTAGCCATTGAATCCCAACTTCTCCCAAACATTTTCACGCTTCAATTGGTACATCATCTGGTCCAACTGTCTTCCATGTCTTCATTCTTTTTAAAGTTTCTTTCACTTCTGTGGCACTAACTCTGCGATGTCTCGCTTCTTGTGAAACATACCTCTCCAAGTTTAACTCCCCTACATGTGTCCCATTGAGTAGGTTCAAAAAGTAATCCCTCTAAATTAGCTTTATCATGCATTAAAAATTTTCCATCCTCATGCTTAACACACTTAACATTACTCAGGTCTCTAGTTTTTCGTTCTCTAGCTTTAGCTATCTTGAAAATATCCTTCTCTCATTCCTTTGTACTTAGCCTATTATACGGATTATCATATGCTCTCTTTTTAGCTCCCCCTACTGTTTTACTACTAACTTCTTAGCTTGCTTATAAAGCTCATTGACAGAAATTGAGAAATAATTTTCTGTTGTTTCTTCTTATGAAAATACGTATAGAGTGGCTGTATATATATATTAACCCTAGTACTAGAAAAGGAAACTAAGTAGGCTATCAGATCCCATGATTTATGGGATATTCTAACAGAATGGGAAGCTAATCAAATCAACCTAATTCTAGGGATACAAACTATTACAAAATCTTCTAAAAGGCAGGCTGTACACTAATCATGTTTTCCCACACTCCCCCTCAAGCTGGTGAATAAATGTTTTCCATTCCCAGCTTGGATATAATACTTTGAAACACTGAGCTACTTAATCCTTTAGTAAGTACATCCGCAAGTTGTCCATGTGTAGACACATAGGTACAAATCAACCCGCTCTCCAGTTTCTCCTTGATGAAGTGTCTGTCAACTTCAATGTGCTTCGTTCGATCATGTTGTATCGGGTTGTGAGCTATGCTAATCGCAGATTTATTATCACAATAAAGTCTCATTGGGCCATCTCACTTGATCTATAAGTCTTCTAAGATGATCTTCAACCAAAGTAATTCACACACACCTTGAGCCATTGCTCGGAATTCTGCCTCTGCACTAGACCGTGCTACCACATGTTGTTTCTTGCTCCTCCACGTCACGAGGTTACCGCCAAGAAAGGTGCAATATCCTGTGGTTGACCTCCTATCGACCATTGACCCAGCATAATCAGCATCTGTATATGCCTCAAGCACCAAACTTCCGTTTCTTTTAAACAGAATACCCTTTCCCGATGTCCCTTTGAGATATTGTAACATTCGGTGAGCTGCTTGCTGATGAACTTCTTTTGGACTATTCATGAACTGGCTAATCACACTCACTGCATATGTTATGTCCGGTCGCATATGAGACAAATAAATGAGTTTTCCTACCGGGCGCTGATACATTTCCTTATCTACTGTAGCGTCTTCCTCTGCCATTCCAAGTCTAAGATTTGGGTCTATTGGAGTACTTGCTGGTTTGCATGCTATCTTGCCTGTCTCTTTAAGGAGATCCGTAACATACTTCTGTTGGGAGATAAAAAAAAGCCCTGATTAGAATGAGCCACCTCAATCCCAAGAAAATATTTCAGCATTCCTAATGCTTTGATCTCAAACTCCTTAGCCAAACATTGACCTAGAAGTTGTCTCTCCTTATCATCATTCCCCATCACTATTATGTCATCAACATACACTAAGAGTATTTTGACTCCCCTTGAAGATGAGTGTTTAATGAACAGTGTGTGATCCCCTTGGCTTTGTCTATACCCCATGGCAATCATAACTCTCGCAAATATGCCAAACCATGCCCGCGGTGATTGCCTAAGTCCATATAAGACTTTCTTCAATTTATACACAGTATGAGCATCCAAATTATTCCCATAACTTGGTGGGATGTCCATATAAATTTCTTCTTCTAGTTTTTCGTGCAAAAATGCATTCTTAACATCAAGCTGCTGTAACTCCCAACCATAATTAATTGCTAATGACAGCAGGATTCTAACAGTATTCATTTTCGCAACTGGAGCAAAAGTCTCTAGGTAGTCAATCCCATAGGTTTGAGTATAGCCCTTGGCTACCAACCTTGCCTTATACCTCTCTGTTGACCCATCTGCTCTATATTTCACGGTATGGACCCATTTACACCCCACGGGTTTCTTTCCTATTAGCAATTTCACCAACTCCCACGTTTTGTTCTTCTCCAATGCCTCCATTTCTACATTCATGGCTTGTTTCCATTTCTTATTGGACAAAGCCTCGGATAAGGTGGTAGGGATGGCAATGGTGTTCTGGTTAACCAGGAAGGCTCTATGTGATGGTGAAAAATGTTTAAAGGACATGAAGTGTGCAAGAGGATATAAAGGTCGTTTTGTGCACTCTCCAGTTCCTTTCCTAATAGCAATGGGAAGGTCTTGGTCATCATCGCTTACATGAGATTCAATTTCAACTTGTAATGAAGAATTAGAAATTGTTACCTCATTTTCAGGATCTCGATTGGATTCTTGGACTTGCATTGATTCAGGGACAACCGTCTTCTTCTTCCTCGAGTACACCTTGCCAAATCTCACATTCTCAATGGCAGAGTTGGGATTTATTGAAATTTCAGGCACGGGTTCAGACACAGGATTTGGCATGGGTTTAGACACAGGATTTGGTATAGACTCAGATATTGAAAGTGACAACAAATCGAGCAAGAAATTCCCATCCTTATCTTCAAGTATGGAATTCTCCCCCTGAAGATAAGGTGTGGTGAAGTAAGACGCTTGTTCATTGAAAGTAATGCCCATCGAGACATAGAACTTCTTTGATGGAGGGTGATAACACTTGTACCCTTTCTGAGTTGAGGAATAACCCACAACTACACATTTTAACGCCCTTGGGTCTAGCTTCCCCCTATTTTGACTATGAACATGGACAAATGACACACACCCAAATATCCTAGGGACAAGATTATTTGTAGTGTGTATGTTTGGATAGAATGTTGAGAGTGTTTCCATTAGACTCTTGAATCCCAAGACTCTGGAATGCAAACGATTTATAAGATGAGCAATTGTAAGAACTGCTTCCCCCCAAAAGGATTTAGGCACATTTTTCTGGAATAAGAAGGCTCGGGTTGACACAAGGAGATGACCATTTTTCCTTTCTGCAACTCCATTTTGTTGTGGTATATTGACACAGGATGACTCGTGTACTATCCCTTCCTTTTGAAAATAAGGAGTTAGGACTTGATTGAAATAATCCCTGGCATTATCTGATCTAAACCTTTTGATATTGACCCCAAATTGGTTCTTAATCATGGAACAAAAATTTGGGAGAACAATACTGAAATCAGATTTATGTTTAAGCAAGAAAATCCAAGTAACACGAGTACAATCACCAATGAATGACACAAACCATTTTGCCCCAGAAACATTAGGAATAGTAGAAGGACCCCAAATATCATTGTGAATGAGATAAAAACGAAGATAGCTTCTTTTATCACTTACTGAAAAAGGTACACGTTTGTGTTTAGCAATTCGCACACTTCACAATGAAAGCTCACAACATCTAGACCTTGAAATAAAGATGGAAACAAAATTTTAATGACTCTAAATGACAGATGTCCAAGTCGGCGGTGGTAAAGCCAAACTTTGTCTTTATTGGATGAATAAAGTTCTGAAACAAAAGAAGAAAGTAATTTGCCCTTGGTAATGTTTGACTGGCTCGGTGCTTCAAGGTAGTAAAGCCCATGCCCATCCTGCTCTCTAGCATGTCCAATCATCTTCCCCGAATCCTTGTCCTGAAATACACAATAACTATGATGAAAAACCACATTGCAACATAAATCTTGAGTAAGCTTTTGGATAGAGACAAGGTTTGTGGATAATCTAGGGACATGAAGAACATTTTTTAAGGTCAATGATGGGCTTATTTTAACATCTACTCCTGCTACAGTGGTCAAAAAACCATCAACTGTGGCTATTTTCTATTGCTTGGACATGGGGAGTATGTGGAAAAGACATTTGGTGAGTGGGTCATATGGTCGGTAGCTCCTGAATCCATGATCCAGGAGTCGGTAAAAGTTATATCCGAGACATTTAATCCAATAGAGGATGGAAACTTACCTGAGTACACCAATGAACAAGTACTTGAAGGTTTGTCAAGGTTGCCAATTAGAGATCTCAACCTCTCGACCTCTTCTTGGTTGAGACCGCTCGACTCCTTTGGGGCTGATTCATTCAGTTGTGTCGTCTCAGTATGCGCCTAACCATTGTTCCTTGGTTGCTCTCATTTATGTCCCCCTCCTGGCTCGGAGGTTTGCCATGAAGCTTCCAACACCGCTCACGAGTATGGCGTGCCTTCTTACAGTAGGTGCACCACAAACTGTCACGATTAGGAGCCTTTAGTTGTCCAGGTCTTCCATTTTCAGAAAATGGTGTTTTTTCCATGTTTGGGGTTGAATTATTGCCACCATTGGCTACCATAGCCGAGCTGTCCGTGCTTTGTGGTTCGAGCATAAGTCCTCTTCTACTTTCCTCCCCTTGAACCAGTGCTACCACTTCATTAAAGCATGGAACCTCTTGCTTGCCAAGAATCTGGATTCTCACTTGATCAAATTTTGGGTTAAGCCCAACAAGAAAATCATATATCTTGCTCAATGTAATTATTTAGGATAGCAGCATTCTCAGGACATTTGGTTTTTATCACCCTATAATGATCAAGTTCTTGCCATGAACTTTTCAATTGATTGGCATATTCAGTAACTGTTTTACTATCTTGTTTAGCAGCTATCGATTTCACCTTCACCTCATATACTTGAGCTGCATCTCTTGCCTTTGAATATGTATGTTGTATTGCGTCCCAAATATCCTTAGCAGTGGCCAAGAACATACACGTGTCGCTAATCTCAGGAACCACTGAATTCCACAGCCATGCCATAATCATCGAATCTTCTTCATCCCATGCTTCAAACCTAGGATCTCTCGGTTTTGGCCCCATACCTATAAGATGACTTAGCTTTCCCGTTCCTTTAAGCATGGTACGAACGAGTTGGGACCATTTGAGATAGTTTTTTCCATTCAATTTATAGGCAGCCTGGATATTTTGCAATTCTCCAGGTTGTTGAGATCGAACAACCTCTTCTGATTGTGTTGTAGCGGTTGACATCTTTCACGAGTCACAACTTGCTGAAAGACTAGTAAGAATCAAGGAGAAAGCGGCAATAAAGGCCAAACAACAAAGAAATACCACCAGTGAGGAGGAACAAAGAAAAAAAAACAGCTATGAAGGCTAGTAAAAAGAATACGTAAAATACTTTGTTTTGTCTTAGAAAATAGAGCAAAACAACAAAAAAACTAGCGATGAAGGCTGGAAGAAGAGAACCCAGAACTAAGCCTAAAGCTCTGATACCATGACAGAAATTGAGAAATAATTTTTTGTTGTTTCTTCTTATGAAAATACGTACAGAGTGGTTGTATACATATACTAACCCTAGTACTAGAAAAGGAAACTAACTAGGCCATCAGATCCCATGATTTATGGGATATTCTAACAGAATAGGAAGCTAATCAAATCAGCCTAATTCTAGGGATACAAATTGTTACAAAATCTTCTAAAAAGTTGGTTGTACACTAATCATGTTTTCCCACACTCATAAGACTCTAGGCATCTATCTCTTTGCCGCTCCTTAAAGCATTTTTTCTTTTCCGCAATGGTTTGTTGCACATTAGCGTTTTACCACCACGTCTCCTTATCATATACACCTTCTTTTGGTCTCTCCTAACTCTTCATTCGCACATCTTTTTATTCGGTTTGCCAAATGCTTAAAAAGATTTGTGCTATTAGTCTTATCATTTGATTCTAAATTCTCCCAACCCTCTGAAACTGACTGGCCATCCAAAATCCTCTTTCTAAATTTTTGGCACACATCTCCTTGTAAGGTCCACTACTTAATTCTCGATCTAACTTGTTTTTTAGCAATACGACCCAACAAAAATCGATGACTAACAGCCTATGTTGATTTGTCAGATACTCCCCTGGTATAACCTTACAATTTTTACACCTACCTAAATTGTGTCTCCTAACAAGAAAATAATCAATTTGACTTCTATTACGCCCACTCGCAAAGGTCACCAAATGATTCTTCCCTCTTCCTATAAAAGTATTCACGATCCCAAAATCCTTAGCTAAAGCAAAATCTAGAATAGAAATCTCTATAATGTTTCGATCCCCAAAGCCTTGACCTCCATGTACCCTTTCATACCCAACTTTATCCTTACCGACATGCCATTCAAATCCCCGCCTAAGAAAACCCTATCAGAAGAAGAAATTTCAAGAACCAACTCTTCTAAAGAGTCCCAAAATCCTTCTTAGTCTCATCTGAACCCACTTGGGGTGCATGCGCACTAATAACATGCACTATCTCTAGTTTTAAAGCTAATTTAATGCTTATAATTTTATCTCCAAATTTCCTAACGTTGACTATTGCATCCTTAAAAACTTTATCTACCACTATTCACACCCTGTTCCTAGTTCCATCTTTTCCAGAATATAAAAGTTTGAACCATCCTCCTAAATCTTTAGCCTTGTTCCCCTTCCACTTTGTTTCTTGGAGATAAACTATGTTTACTTTCCTCCTACGCAGGATATCCACTAATTCTATTGACTTACCCGTCAAGGTTCCTATGTTCCAATAGGCTAAATCTAATCATTCTATCTCTAGCTCTAGTCTGGACTAGCCTCTTTACCTGCCCCTGTCCATAATGGTGCGAAAACCCTTGCCTATTTAACACTATAGCCGGGTGCCACTGCAGCCCGCCTTACTCATTTGTCACTACACACGAGCGTAAGTGCAGCACGTCGCTTATAGCGGGGGACGCCCTATCTTTCTGCATTAATCTTTTTGAACCAAATTCCATGAAAAGGGATGTGACAAGTTTTTTTTACAGTTGGTTGTCACAAGCCTAACACCGACCCTCCTTTGTCCGGGCTTAGGACCGGCCGTTGCAACGAACGGAGTTAGCAGCCCGGACGGAGTTTTTGTGGGGCACAAGTGTAATTTTATAAATATCCCCTTCGAATTTGACTTATACTTTTGCACGATATAAAAATTCAACTTGGTTATGTTGGCTCCCCCATGTATCTCATCCAATATTGTTTCTAATTTAAGTTTGTAAAAACAATTAGGTCTGCAGCCAGTAATTATCTGAAGAAAGCAGGGGAAGTTCATGGTACTGTTGAAATTCAGCTATCTATTGGTAAGCTTTCAAGATGCTCGTGTTTATTTTCTGAAATTTCTCACATACAACCTAGGATGATATTGCCTTGTAACATAGAGAACCATTCTCATAAGGCATAACAATCGATGTTTTAAAAAAGCTAAATTATTACCTATTCTTTGTCTCTATTTTCTTTGTTATGTTAAATTTGTTGTATCTGTGTTATACACAGGAAATGGGGAAGGACGATCACAGGCATGGGGATGTGACTTGAGCTATGATTATGTCAAGATTAATGCAGAGTACACAACATAATAGGCGAAAAAGCTAATTTAGTGTTCCATGGGTTGGTTTCTTCATATGATTGACATTCCAGCTATCAGTTGAGAAAAACAAATTATTAAAGTCAAGTTCGTCCAGTTTAGATGATTCTTCCTTGAGCAAAAGAAAAGACTCCTTAAACACGTCCACAGGGATGATCTCCGTTTGGGTTCCATTTTCCTACGGATTTCATAATGAGTGGCACTATAATTTATATGACAATCAAAATGGCTGTGACTATCGTAATGGGGGTCTACGCTCCACAGAGTCTTGTCGTAATCTGTAAAGCAAGCCATGGGTGGAACTCCTACTCTGCTTTGGCGCGTAGCAACATTCCCTTTCAATTGTTGCATCGGGACTGCCAAAAATTGAAGTTAGACTTGTATCATGAAGACTATGGAGACATGCACCCAGGATTTTCTGAGAAAGTTTCCAATTAACAATGTAAAAAAAGAAATTCATGCATACATATTCCATATCTACAGAGAAAATAAAAATTCTCAAGTAAACATCAAGTAGCTTACCCACAAGTCCATGGAAAATACAAAACACAGCATTGTCACCAAAAATACAAAACACAACATCGTCACCAAAAATTGCTGCACTCCGTTATTTATTTACAAAACCTAAAAGCAGTACAGGCCTACGATGGGACGATCATGTAGCCTCTGCAACTGATACGTGCATCTGACTGTTTGATGACCTGAGGAAGCTACTCCAGCATTTTGACTCCTGTGCAGTAGCATAATCCACACTCATCTGACTAAACTCTCGCATGCTAAACGCATTGTCCGTTATTGATGACACAGAATGCAGTTCAGAGTTTTCATTCTCATCACACTTAGCTCCCGACTTGGAAAACAGGTCAGAGTTTCCAATATCACTAGTGGCGGCAGGCTTAGAACAGAGTTCAGACTTCATAAAACCATTGTGTGCAGATGATTTGGAAAACGGTCCAGAGTTCCCATTATATCTGGGAGAGTTCTTCTCGCTATTGTTATGATGCTTCTTTTCGCTATTGCTCCCTCGTGAAGATTTTCCCTTGTGCTTGTGCTTATTGTTCTTTCTATAGGTTCTAGAGCGCTGCTGGCTGTAACTCCTCACAGTGTGTGAGAGGGTTGTAGAGGGAGGATCGTACACTTCAGGAGCCCAGGTAACTGTATGCTTTGTGAGAGGTGACCCGTACTTCTCACGGGTACCTTTTATAGCAGATACAAGCTCCGCAGAAGTCTAAAGGTAAAAAAATCATAAACACAAGAAAATAAAAAAGATACATGTCAAAGTAGGCATGAGTGAACACAGTATCTATGTACAAGAATGCTGTGAGTAGTCGACCAGAACAGTTACTAAAGAGAGTATAATTACATGTTCATCAAATGTTTGTTTTGATGGCAGTTAAGATCCAAGAGATAAGACCTCAAGGAGCCTTAGGATTTACCTTGTCTTGATAGTTGTCAGCCATTAAGACTGTAGGTTCAATGAGTTGAGAAAGAAAGAGTTGAATTCAGGAAAAAAACACAACAAACAAAAAAACAGAAATATATAGAGTATAGCAAGATTCACATTAACAAAGTCAAGATACCAAAAGCAAGGTCTTTGTCAGCCCAAGGCCAGCTGTTATGAAATGTCTCAAGGGCACCATATGCAGACAACTACAGATTCTACAACGTAAACGCAAGGTGGTGTTAGCTATGTGAAACTTGGAAACAGCTTTACCTATACAATAAGAGCTATGAGTCTTGCTATGGTGGTTCATGGAACCGCATCCTATCACTCAACTAATATGATTGATCCTTATAAATGCCTAATTCTAACTAAGCCTACTAGGTTAAAAATATTAGGATTTATATAATATTTTCAATTGGGTGAAAAAACAAAAAAAAATCATCAAATGAATGTACAATAAAAACCCTCCCATGGAAATTAACAAACTTGATTCATCTAAATATGCTAAAGCCTAAGCCAAACTGGCACAAGTTGTTATATATAGCCATCTAAAATAAGATAACAAGGACTTAGAAAACTCACAGGTAATGATAGTGAACGATTACAGACTGGTTTCCGAGGTATCGATGAGTATTGTTCACTCCCTGCTATATCGGATATATCATCTCCGCCAACCGCATATGTATGATATGCAGACTCTTTGGAGCAGGGGAAGGTTGAATATTTGCTCAAGACCTTATGAGTTGTTGCAGTTAGGGAAATAACCTGATGTGTTTCCAACCATTCACAAGACTTATCTTCACAGCTCACCTTTTCCTCACTTGGGGATTCTGCATCATCGGACACAAGCTCATCAACACCTTGAACCTGCTGAATATCACCAAGTGCATTTCCAAGTTCTGCTACCACATTGTCGATTGTATCATTGTTACTAGAGTCGGAAGAATTATTTACATCTTCAGAAACTGAGACATCACAAGGAATGGAAATGCCTATTTGATTATACATTCTGCAATAAATACAAAGGCATCCTCATTAGGAAAGTGACCATTATCTCAATTTTACCATGAATAATTTGACCATGACAATGGTAACAGCAATGACCAGCATGCCATCCACATAAACAAAACAAAGCATGATGAGGGCAAATGTAACTATAAGTAACTAGTTACTTGTACTGCAACTATCTAAATAAATTGCTTCCCTTGCTTAGGAGTTCAAAGACAAATGCGAAATAACCTCAAAGTCAAAGTCAAAGTCATAGTCATAGTCATAGCCAAATACCCTTTGAAGTTTTATTTAGGATTGGAAACATAAAAAATGTTATGTAACAATGACACTTTCTATAAAAAAAAAAAAAAAAAAAAAAAAACCATGACACTCACTAATACTCCCATCAGACATGGTTTCAATTTATACTAACGTTACAAGCATTGACAAGTTAGTAGCACATGAGTAGCAATATTGACCTACAAGTGAAGAACAAATATGACTGATAGTTCAAAACCTATTGCTGAGAAGTAAATAATACTAAAATGTACAAGTGAGTCCCCTAGCGTATCTCGTATTCTGTTTATGGATTTTTTGCATCATAAATTTTGTAAATGGAAGTTTAAATGAAAATTAGAAGGGATGTTGTAAAGTTATGAAATTGATACACTTGTGCCTTCACAAGTCGCAAAATAATTACCACTTGTTTCTACTTGGATCAGACCACATCTTTATCATTTGTTATGAAAAAAATAAAAAATAAAAATAACTTGAGCACAACAGCAGGAAAAGAACAATTTTCCTTCTCAAAGAAAGTCGCAACACTTATATGAAGACAAAATATAGTTAGTGCTACTACATGTCATCAATTTTACTCTAGGAACTATGAATTCAAGCAACTCTTGTAGCCACAGAAAAATACCCATATAATAACTTCACTAAAAAGTGGAGACAATTCATACACAACTATCAAAATCTTCATAGATTTGACTCTTTCATCCTTGTAACATAAACTGTTAGGACTATGACTTATGCGTCATATTTTAAAACATCAACAACATGATCAGCATGGATCATGTGGACTCTTGACATACTGACTTTAGTGAGGACGGTAACCTAACTCTTTATGTTCAAGTATCCTACAACAGGTGCATTGTTGCTTCTTGCTTAAATGCGTGTTTTATTTATGTTGTCGACTTTCATCAATCAGACGCAAAAGGTATCATCTCTATATTTATCTCTAGGAGCCGACTCAACCCATCTATATATAGTGATTTTGTAAAATGTCTGGTTGAGGGCTAATGTATCGTTCCAATTTAGCAATAATTTTGAGTGTATGATTATATAACCATTTGAATTGCCAGTCGATAGAAATTGGAGAGATAAATACACCCCTAGGTCTTGGACATCATGTCCAAAGGTAATTTCATTATTGTCTTCAACACATCATTTACATCAATGAATACAAATTTCTTTGTTTAGGTTTGTTAGAAACAAAACAAATAAACTAAAGTAATAGTTCTAATTGACAATGACAATGATAAAACTAAAACTACAACTAAGCAAGAATTGAAATAAATCTACGATAAACCCTAATTGAAAACAGGTAAACAAAATAAATATTTTCTTATTCAATCAACTGCCCTATTTATAATTGTCCTAACTTTTCTGGCAAGCAAACAAGCCTAACCCTAATTGAAAACCAATGCTCTAACTCTTATGAATTGTTATTAAATGGGCCCAATTACAATATTACTACTACTAATATTACTATAAGAACCCGCTTACATCAGATTAGATAATAAAATCAACACTTATTTGACTAACTTATTTATAGACTTACATGACTATTCTAAACTTTGTTTAGAATACTCCTCCTAGGCTACATCCGACTAAAATAAGTAAATTCAAGACCCTTTATCACCGACCATATCAAACCCTTACCACCAAAGTCCAAGCGTTTCAACTACCTAACCTTTATCAAATCCATTATCAACAACTCGGCCCTCCCTAATATGAAAATTTAGTTTCTGCATTGATCTAGATTTTCTTCTAAATTCAAAATGGGGGATAAGGGTCGGTGCTAAGAAACTTGGAGAACTCCAAGTAAACTTAGATGAAATATCATGTTCAATAGTGTGCCCCCTTTCTTTTCATAGCTCCTTATATGCTCAAACTCCCAAGTAGCTCATTGACGAGATTTGACCCTTGACATGCAACGTCAAATGGGCCTCGCCCGTGCATGGACTCTTTTGTTAAGCGCGTAAGCGTTACAAATACCGAAATGCGAAGTTACAAAACAAATACAACTAATACCGAATACAACAAATTTACGTGGTTTGGCAATTTGCATACGAATTGATATGGAAGAATACAAATGGAGAGTCTCCAATAGAATACACGTGTCTAAACGACACTACATATATAAGCACGTGCTTATCACACACACAATCTCTCTCCTCACAAAAACATCCCACTCATCTCTGATCCTCACAAGCCACAAAGGGGAAAAACATATCCTAACTCTCACTGTAACAACTGTTTTTTCTTTGTACCACCGCGATAGTATTTAAAAATTTGGTGATGGCATATAGCCAGTTTCCCTTCTATAAGACTATACAAATTTTTTCTTTTTTTGTTTTTTTTCACTCTTCTCATCAGAGCTTAGGAGGTTGTATGTTGGTCAACCAGGTCTAGGAGAGAGCTTGAGAGGGAGGATTCCTTAAAGATTTGCTTGAGGATCTTGATGCATGTTGGGGAGGAGGGGTCTTATGCTTTGAGGAGTGCAATACCTGTGGTTGGTGAGTAGACCGAACATTTCTTGAATGATTTAACCCCTTTGATTGCATGATTACTCTTTCTTGGTATAAATTTGGGGGGGTTTGCTATTATGGGTTAAGATGAGTAACCTAGTGTCTTTTCGTAATAGTAGTTTTTGATTCTTTCAGTATTTTTGTTTTTGATTGCTTCCAGTTGAAAGATGAATGTGAGAGCTTTCTATAGGTAACTTATATGTAAAATTTGGATAAGTATTGAAGAAGTTATAGGTATTTGAAGTTGGTGTGTTGAACTGTGACTTGCTGAAATTATAAGTCTGACTTTAAACCGTGATGAACAGGGGGTAAAGATCTGATTTTATTTTCTGTTATTGAAAGAATTTAGGTATAAATCTCACATGTTTAACAAGTTGAAGGTAAGGGTTTTCCAATGGTATAAAGTTTTCAGGGTTTGGTTGAATGATGCGACTTTTGTGTGTGATTGAAGTTGCTATGTTACTGAAACGTTCTGAAAAAAAATCTGCTCTGAGGTTGAAGACGATGACGTCATGCTGACGTCATCTATTTGACCCGATTTTGACCCAACTTTGACTGATCATAGAATTTGATTTATAACTCTGTTTTTATCAGATGTCTTTACCCCCTGTTCATCACGGTTTAAAGTCAGACTTATAATTTCAGCAAGTCACAGTTCAACACACCAACTTCAAATACCTATAACTTCTTCAATACTTATCCAAATTTTACATATAAGCTACCTATAGAAAGCTCTCACATTCATCTTTCAACCAGAAGCAATCAAAAACAAAAATACTGAAAGAATCAAAAACTACTATTACAAAAAGACACTAGGTTACTCATCTTAACCCATAATAGCAAACCCCCCCAAATTTATACCAAGAAAGAGTAACCATGCAATCAAAGGGGTTAAATCATTCAAGAAATGTTCGATCTACTCACCAACCACAGGTATTGCACTCCTCAAAGCATAAGACTCCTCCTCCCCAACATGCATCAAGATCCTCAAGCAAATCTTTAAGAAATTCTCCCTCTCAAGCTCTCTCCTAGACCTGGTTGACCAACATACAACTTCCTAAGCTCTGATGAGAAGAGGGAAAAGAAACAAAAAAAGAAAAAATTTGTATAGTCTTATAGAAGGGGAAATGGCTATGCCACCACCAAATTTCTAAATACTACCGCGGTGGTACAAAGAAAAAACAGTTGTTACACTCACACAATCAATCGATTGAGGATGATCTCAAATGGCAAACCTCATCTCCTTTTATAGTCTTCAATGACGGCGGTGGTATGAGGCGATGATGGAACTGTCCATCACCTTCCACTGCCTTCATATTTTCATTATCTCCTTCACTTTCAGCCAATTTTCAGCAAATTCAGCAATGATTCAGCCACTTTCAGCCAACATATCCATTGCTGACAAACCGTTTTCAGCAAGTTCTATCAAATTTCAACAGGCATGTTATGTTCCTTTTTTTTACACTTTGTTCCTTGAAGAGCTGACATTTGTGTGTTCATGTTTGTTTTGTGGTCAGCTCATATTTGTGAAATTTTCACCAAGGTAGAGAATTGCTGGAAAAAAAAAACACACACACATACAATGCGGAAATTTGATAGAACTTGTTGATGTCAACAGTGGATATGCTTAAAATTGGCTGAAAATTAACTAAATGTGAAGAAGGTTGCGGAAGGTGGAGAGTTTCATCACCGCCATTGAAGATTATACAAAGAGTTTCTTTCTTTATCCATCCTCCAAATCATTCTCCCTTGTGAGTTCTTGAGTTAGGGTTCACAAACCCTTTTTGTTTGTGTATGAGAGAAAGAAAGTTACTTTGTTTTGTTTTATTGTGATATGCGCACTCCGCATATTACGGTGTTATTTAGACACGTGCATGTAAGGTCAATGACATTGTATAGCTCTCTCTATTTGTAATTTTTCGATCTCACCAGTAAAGTTTTCAAATTGCCGAACCACGTAAATTTATTGTTTTCGTTATTACTTGTACTTGTTTTGTAACTTCGCATTTCGGTTGTTTCTAATAAATAATGAAATACTACTAACTCTTGAGAACACCATACAAAAAGATTCAAATAGTGGTTTCTTACCGTTTTAACATCTCTTAATCAAATCAACTGCGAAGAGATAACTAATTCTAGAGTTTTGATTAACCACCAGCCCTTCTAACTATAATCTAAATCATTTAAATCTAAACAAAACCAGATAAAAGCAACAACTCTCATAACAGGCCAAAAGTCAAAATGCAGGTAACACTAATAACGATTAAACAAAACAACACAACACAAAACAAAGAGGAAAAGATAAGATCGTTACCTCCAAGAGATGAGGACTTAGTTCAACAAGGATAAAGAAGAACCGCCAAACAAAACAAACCAAACTCCGTAAGCCACAGGCAATGTTGCAAGATCACTGATGACCTAATAAACGCGAAACCTATCTTTTCTCTTCCAATCAAGAACGAGTGAAACCAAACCAAACCAAAAGAAGAAGGAAGAAGAACAAACCCTAAATAAACAATAAATCCATGATTGCAAGCTCAACGTTGATTCAAATTACCGCGACGATTCCATTTTTCAAGCTGTTTAAGACGATGAGGATTCGAACCGCCATGAAACGATATATCAGAAGTTCTCATCATCGCTCGCTTGTGAAGGAAGTCTTCAAACACCAAAGACATATCAATCGATTGCAACACAAAACCCTAGAGAAACCTTCGTCCCGATCTCTTCGATCGAGCTCGTAGAACCACCATTCGCCGCTAATCAGCCCATCAGAAGACCGAAACCACGAGATCGCAGTGAATTAGATCGATGTTGCACAGAGGTTTGAAGAACAGAATGAGAGATCGAAAAACGGGAGCGAATAGATTATCGTGTAAGAAATGCGAGATGTGTGAGTTTATATAGGGAGGCTGGCCTCGAATCGAACGGTCTAAAGTTGATCTGGGACGTAAACGTGACGAGTTTAGGACGGTTGTTCGTACAGATATAGATTTTTTAATTGTCGAGATTACCGTAATGTCCATTTGACTTGGTAAATGACAACGAGTTCTAAATGGATAAGGGAGAGATCGAGAGAGAGATGTGTTTATCCATACCCCGCTTTTTTCTCATAGCATCCATGAAAAGCTGATGATTGTATTACTTTGACTAGTTAAATTTAGGTAGTAAAGAAATTATAACCCATCCACCTAATTTGGGATTGACAAAATATTATGCATTTATGTTAGAGCCCTTCTAGTCGGCCTGGTATTGGCGCATGGAGGGGCCTTTTTACATCTTTTGCCCCTTTTTCTTTAAACACGACCACAACAAATGAGGGGCAAAAGATGTAAAAAGGCCCACCAGGCGCCAACACCAGGCATGCTAGAATTTGTGTGTATGTTATAAGCAATAAAAAAAGTTTAATAATCTTTGCTATTTGGATTCAATATGAATATCAAAACTGATTTCAGAGTTCAAACTAGGGGTGGGCATTTAGAACCGAAAACCCGGACCAATCGGGTCGGTTCGAATCGGCTTTAATTAATTAAAAAAATTTAGGTTGTAAAAGCCCGGCCTGGCCCGAAGTTTCTGGTCCGAGACTCGGTTTCCATTTCTGAAGCCCGTCGGGTAACCGACCCGGCCCGACTCCTCGACTCCCTATAAACAAACTAGGGAAATTCTAATTGGACAAGCCCATAATGGGAAATTCTAATTATACAAGCCCATAATTAGATATTGTATCAAGGGACAGAGAGCTGGGATAGAGCATTTCTTCCTGTATTTCAAACTCCTCATTCTTCTAATATTCTTTGCCATTCTTCGAACTAAGGGACAGAAAGCAGGGAGAGAGCAGGGCGAGAGAAGACGAGAGCTGGGAGACGAGAGGGACGGAGATGGAGCGAGGAGACCATTATGCAGATTTTGTTAGAGACGAAAGGGACAAATATGGTGTTCGGATCTCAAATGTTCGATGCTGATGGTGTTCGAATCTGAGATGTTTGGTGTTCGATGTTCGGATCTCAGATGTTTGGTGTTTGGAAGCTGATGCTGATGGTGTTCGATGCTGATGCTGATGGCGTTTGGAAGCTGATGCTGATCGGTGTTCGGATCTCAGATCCCCTCCCTTCCCCATTTTTGCAATGATCAGATCATCCACACTCTCAAGATCTTGATCAGATCTGATCTCAGATCTTTGATCATATCTGAGATCTAATTTACATTTTTCACTGAGATCTGGACATTCTTCCATTTTGTGTGTTACAACTTGCTGTCTATCTGTTGGATTTGATTGTTTCGAGTATTTTGTGTGTTACAGTATTTCTATCTCTATTATTCTAAAAGATGGATAAATAAATAGATATATGAAAGAAGAAAAGTGGAAGAAGGAATACCCGGAACACACGGAGTTTGGCTATTTTGATTGTTGCTCTTAGGACCGAGATCGGCCCGTATTTCGGTTAACCGGGACCTCGGTTAACCGGTCAATCCGGTCCGATTTCGGTTCTCATAAACACGAGCCCGAATTTCTCGGGCCGATTTTCGGTTTTACATTTTGGGCCGGTTACCGATACTTGCCCAGCCCTAGTTCAAACTAATGTTCAAAAATTTTCCAAATGATGAGTGTCGGGACTAAGTTCACACTAATATTCAGATATATGGATTTCAATCGTAAAATGGGGCATTATGTCTGCAGTAAAGCGGGTTAACAATTAAAATGTGGCACTGAGACCCTACTAATTACGAGTCAAAATGCAGCAACATGCTTGTGCCTGCTCGTGAAGAGTTGATCTAGATAAACGAAGATCTTTGTGTTTTCTTCTAGCTAATTGTATGCATGATAGGATATGGATGTGGATAAATCATGCCCGTGTTAAAATATATAACAACTTTAAATCACTTTCGTCTGATAAAACTAGGCAAAATTTGATAAATGTTTACGAAACCCAAAGAATGAATAACAAAAGAAAATCCAAATAATGAATGACAGACAAACTTATCTTCGTCGAAGGACCAAACTAAGTGCAAACATCATTAGAGATACTTGATTCAAGTTGAGGATTCGCCTCCATAACCATGAACAAATCACAAAAGTATATTGGAAGTTAATAATGATAAACAAAACACTCTAGAACAAATAACTCATCGTCATCATCAAAGTTCATTCCCGATAATTTCGGGGTCTAGAACAAGTAACTCAATGACAAAAAAAATCAATATCCCCTGCAAGAATAAACTTATGGAAGACAAATAACGGAGAAATTATATATAAATGTAATTCATGAGTATCTTCTCTTGGGGGCTTAGTAGTTAATTAAAGAATTTTTTCTATTTAGATAAGGTTTCATTAATTAATTGTGACAATAAAAGTTTCATCGTTGAAAATTTTATATTTGATTTAGATTTCCTATTTCAATTAAGACAGAACAAGCTCTCTAAAATCAATTAAGAAATTACATAAACGAAAAAGTTCTCCTTTCGAAGAAAAAAAAAAGTGATAAAAGAAACACGTTCCCTTTAGAAACAAGTTTTCCTTGTTTGGGTTGGAAACAATAAAGTTATCCATGCGAGGCAGGGAAAGTGATATATGAAACATTTTCTTATTATGATTAGGTTTTCCTTGTTTGGCTTATATATATAGTAGTTTTGTATGTAGGTTCAATTGAATGCAATCCCTTGACTTGCTAGTAGGGTGGAAGGACCTGAACTCTTATTTCTAACAAAACTGATGGCCTAGCGAAGTTTTTTTTATGCGTGGGCTAGCAAATCCACCAAGCTAATGTCCTTCAATACAAAAAAAGGAAAGTATAACATGTTTATAACATAGAGTGGGGCTAGGGAACCAGATTTTGCAACTATGTTTTGCGATCAGGATGATGTGGCATCGTTAGAGAAATTTTTTTACAACCTCAAGATACACATAAACTTTTTGAGGATTTCATCGTTATTTTGAGTCGCGCCACATCACTCTAGTTGCAAAACATGGTTTCCTAGCATTTTTTAATAATATATCATTGTAATATATTTTACATGGATGGCTCGGGGTCCGCTATATAATAAAAATAATGTTAGATTTACAAAATAAGCATATATTGTGATCCAGTTTGGTAAATATGGTTCATGCAATGGACACAAAATAATCCTTTTAAAGATTAATGTCACTATCATTTCAAGACGTCTTCCTGCCAGCAAGGGCAGAGCTAGGATTTTCATTGGGGAGGGGGCAAGGTACTAGTATATTCATTGTTTTTATTTTGAATGAAAATAATTATAAACAGTACTACTTCTGAAAAATTATAGTATTTTTCTTTTAAACAGTTACATGTATTAGGGTGGACGCGCTCTACGTCCGCGGATATTTAATTTTTTATTCCTATGTATAATTTATAAATAATTAGATGACTTCAAAATAAATTATTATATTCGAAACTTAAGTATAATTAATCAATGTTTCAGATAAACTGATTTTGATCGTAAAAATATAAAATATGAATGAGAAAATGGAAAATAAAAAGTTAGTTGTAAGGGCATTTTTATACTTTAAAGATAATTGAGGGACTTGAAATAAATTATTTAAGAGCTTAGATACAATATACTAATGTTTAAGAGGAGCTGGTTTGGAATGTAGAAGGCAATATGGGAAAATCAAAATGTTAGATGTAATGGCCTATTTATAATTTAAAAATAACTGGAGGGTTTCCAATCAATTATGTTAGGGGCTTATGTATAATTAATGAATTTGTGAGGGCAAAAATGTAAAAAGTATACAATAGTGTTTTTTTTTTAAAGATACAAACCTCCTTTGTCACTTTTACTACCTTTTGATTTTTTCTTTGTAAATATTATAAAGTTGAAAGGTGATATTCCCCAAGAGTTTACATCGACGAAAATGTTTGGCACCTCGATATCGGCTATTCGCCACCTGTAAGGTGTTCAATTAAGCCATCTTGATAACTAGATTAAACATTGTCAGAATCTGAAAATTAGGATGAAGACAAATGTGTAATAATATTTTTAATTAGAATACACAAATACCCCTAGCACTCTTCGTTGTCTCATGTTTCACATGTAGTTATTAACAATAGGGGAGGGCAAAACGATTAAGAAAAATTATAGTTGAAGACATACTTTTTACTGTTCATTTGGGAATGAATCATTATATAGTCCAGATTGATAAATTATTTGATAGAACTTTTTTCCATTGAACTATTAAGGGTTTGTTTGGTTGCACAAAAAAAGACATGGAAATTGAAATCCTTTCCGTTAATCTGATTCCGATGCCTCCCCCTCAGACTTAGATTCCTATGAGTAGTGGGAAAACAGTCATATGAATAATCAATTTTTTGTAAGTAAATAGACAATCCAACAACAAAAATTTTTTTTTTTTTTTTTGAAAAGCAAGCGTGGGGTATAAATGGGCTCCCCAGACCACAGAAATTTACATAACAATGAAAATTGATTTCATTTCCCAAAGAAAATGGCTAACCAAACGGACCTTCAAAATTTTCCAATGAATTACAAGGAAATATATCTAAAAATATGAATTGATAAGAACTAAAATTTCTGATAGTTTATTTTCAATGAATTACAAGGAAATATATCTAAAAATATGAATTGATAAGAACTAAAACCTGGTTCTCAAGACTCACTCTATTACGAAAATGTTAGGAAATCAGGTATTTGCAACCATGTCTTGCAATCAGGGTGACGTGGTGTGATATTGAAATAATGATGAAATCCCCAAAGCGTTTATGTGTATTTCGAGGTTGTAAAAAACATTTTCTAATGATGCCACATCATCCTGATTGTAGAATTTGGTTGCGAAACCCGGTTCCCAAGCCTCACTCAAAGTATTTACAAACATGTTAATGTTGATTATGAATCTCCACCATCAACATCTTTCGCAACTTTCAATCCTAATCGTTTTTTATCTCCTACTCAAACAACATTCCGATTTGTAAAAGAGATAACATGTTAAATTTTTGTGATATCTCATTGATAAAACTCCAAGTTTCGAGTTCCAAAAAACATTCAACCCGAGTATTACTTTTCCTTTATTATTGTTTTATTTTTTATTATTTTTTTCATATTTCAACATCTCGTGTTTGCTTTTCACCGAGAAACTTGTAGGCAAGGGCGGATCCACTATCAATGTAAGAGGGCAATTGTTCAAACTTTACATACTTCTTCAAAAACCAGTAGATTATGTTTCCAATGTTGGCTTTTACCCCGTATGAAACAACCAGATTATTTTATGCCCCCCATTCAATTTTGAAATTTCCTTAAACCTTTAAAGCTCAAGCAGGTTCCGTATCTACTGATTGGATTTGACAAGTTATAACTTGCCCCCTCAACTTTTGAAGATTTTTTAAAGCGTACGCTGTAAGTAGTGCCGATGTTTAATTTTCAGTTGTTGCCCCTTGAATTTTTAAAATTATTTTTCGACCCTAATGTTTTGGTCATGTGCGGAGGAGACCAAGCACGATGCCAATTATAAAATGTATAGATTGGCAAGTTAATGGAGGGTGTAGTCGGAGGGGACGACTGTTGAAAATTTGGATGAAGGCGGTGAATGAAGATATCATTGAACTTGGATTAGGCGAGGATATGTGGGAAGACCGCATTGCTTGGATAACCGAAATCCATGTAGCCGACCCCGAAAATATCGGGAATGGGCTTTGATGATGATGAATGTTTAATTTGTCACATGTTTCAATTAAGCTATTTCAATGCGACTCATCTAATTTTATTCTCCAAAATTCGAAACTACTAACAAGCAATTTAATATCAGGGTGACTGTAATATGTAGAGTGAGGTTTGAGAACCAGGTTCTGCAACTAGGATGATGTGGCATCATTAGATAAGGTTTTTTACAACCTCGAGATACACAAACAATTTGGAAATTTCATCATTATTTCAAGATCACGCCACGTCACCTTGGTTGTAAGACATGGTTGCAAAAACCTGGTTTCTAGCATTTTTCGGAAAAAATTTATTTTATTTAATGAAAATCGTCATAACTATCTACTTAGTTGTCGGATTTCAATAAACTTAGTATGGTTTGTGGAATGCATTTAAGTGTTTATAATAGTGATTGTTTCATTGAAAAGATCTTTAGAAATACATTTCAATATTATCAAATTTACTAAAATTCGACAACTAAGTAGATAGTTATAACAATTTTCAATAAAAAAAATTATCTTTCAACCACATATGCATTCCACAAACTTGTTTTCCTTTTTATTCATTTCATTTGCCCTTTCTACTTACAACTTATCTATAAACATGTCATTGCTGATAATGAATTTCCACCATTAACATTTTTCGCGACTTTCAATCCTACCCGTATTTTATCTCAAACCAAAACCATTCTGATTTGTACGATAGAAGATACTTGAAACACTTAATGAATATATTTAAATTTAAATGTATATATGATAGCGTTTATAAAAAAAATCCAAAAATTGATAAAATAAAACATTAGGGTTAGGAAGCATGCTCATAAGAGCCCATACATTCATAAATTCAATTATATGCATGAAGATCAAAAGGGGAGTTTTTTTTTTTTTTTAGGGTTTAAATAATCATAATGGGATTTGAGAATCTAACATAGATGTCTCCTTACCCACCATAGATAAAAAATTCATGGTTAATAATTGAGGGTGTGATGGTAAAACCCATATCATTTTTGTTTTCATTTCCATTTTCATTCCCATCTCATCCAAGTAACTAAAATAGTAAATTTTCCATTTTCATTCCCATTTCCATTTTCATTTCCATTTCCATTGCCATTTCCATTATATTGAGTAAACAAACATGGCCTAGGTGTGTGAACTACAACACTACACAAAACCAAACCATGACGTGGACCCCACTCGAAACTAATCCACTCCTCCCACACCTTTCTACGATTCTTCATATCGTACACAAAACCAACCATAAAAGCTCTCTTCCCATTGGTCCATTCCACCTCACACAGATCCACCTCTCAAACCATCCATAACCGTCCATATAACCCAAGATCCAACGGCCAAAATTGCTCAACGGAAACCAGCACTCTAACCAACAAGACTATATAGTCTCTCAAAAGTCCAGACGGCCAATCCATCAAACTCGCCCTCTGATTCCGACGAATCTGCCTCTAATTACGGCGTTTGTGTGTCAGTTTCCGGCTAGTGTGTTTGAAGAGTGATGGACGGAACTGGGAAGGTGAAGAAGGGAGCTGGGGGAAGGAAGGGAGGCGGCCCAAAGAAGAAGCCCGTCTCCCGGTCGTCCAAAGCCGGTCTACAGTTCCCTGTCGGAAGGATCGGAAGGTACTTGAAGAAGGGGAGGTACGCGCAAAGAGTTGGTACCGGTGCTCCGGTTTACTTGGCTGCTGTTCTTGAGTATCTCGCTGCAGAGGTAAATTTTTATTTATTTTTTAAAAATTATTTTCTTCATTTTTACTCCTTGTAGTTTCAGATGAGTTTAGATTATGGGTTATGTAAGAAAATTAGACATTTTCTGATGGTTTGTTTTTGTTTATTTCTGCATTTTAGTGTATTTACATCTTTGGGTAGTGCTTATTTTATTGCATCAGATCTGTTTTTACTTTCATTTATGCTTAATTTAACTAGAATTTTTTTTTTATTTTTATTTTTTTATGTATCACAGGTGTTGGAATTGGCTGGGAATGCAGCGAGGGACAACAAGAAGAACAGAATTATCCCAAGGCATGTTCTTTTGGCTGTGAGGAACGATGAGGAGCTTGGAAAGCTACTCTCTGGTGTTACCATTGCTCATGGAGGAGTCCTGCCTAACATCAACCCAATTCTTCTTCCAAAGAAGGCAGAGAAGGCTGCTAAGGAACCCAAATCACCCTCCAAGGGCACCAAATCTCCCAAGAAAGCTTAGGATTAGCTTATCTAAGAAGGAAGAAAACCTAGTCATGTTCAAAGGCCTCTAAAATGTCCTAAGAAGGCTTGATTAGCTATTGTAGGGATTTAGAACAGTTTCTTGTTTAATTTTCTCTATTTGATTCTGCCTTTTGTATGTAATTTGGCGATATTTTCAGGTGATGTGTAGGAACATTTGAATGAACGAGATCTCGTTTGTTTCCATGAATCTGTGTGATCGTTGCATTGTGAATCTAAATTGTTTGATTGAAAGCTTTAGTTCAAATCTGCAGTGAGTTTTAGAGAACACTGCCCTAACCCGAGTCTGATATTGTCTCAAACTTCGACACTTGCTGCGCCTGGGCGTGTGGATTTTACTAATAAAAGAGTATTACAAATGTACATATTGACGAAGCTTACCCTAAAATCCACAAGCTTTGAAAGCAGGGAATGAATAATTGCAGACTTATCCTTTACGGAGCTTGTTATAAAGAGAAGCATTCAGTCTCTTTAAAACACTCCGAAATTTCTCCATGCATACTCATAAACCATATTAAAACAATTCTTAAGAACCAGGGTCTCAGCGTTAGGGGGAGCATCAAGAATGTGACGAAGATAAAGAAAATAGATAGCAAGAATGTGACGAAGATAAAGAAAGAAAATAGATAGCGTTAAAGAAAATAGATAGTGTTAGGGAGTTTTAAGAATGTGATGAAGATAAAGAAAATAGATGAAGATGAAAAAAAAAAAAAGTTTCAATAACGTGTTGAAGGTAAAAAAAAATAGATGAAAATGAAAAACAAAAGAAAATGTGATAATGGAGGTTCAAGGCTTGGCTCTTAGGTTTCTAGCGTCAGGCAGAAAAGCTTTAAGAATGCGGTGAAGATAAAGAAAATAGATGAAGATGAAAAACAAAAGTAGAACATAGAAAAAAAAAATGATGATAGAGGGTTTTGAGGCTTCTTTGTCGTTAGGGCCTGATTGTTAATAACTTTGATCCTTTAGTGTATACTGCTCCAAAATATTTATCATCATCAACATACAAAAGTATTTATCATCAACAACATACAATCTTTGATCCTGTTTGTCACCGTTACTTCCAATGGCATGAGAGAATCCGCAAGGTCTGAATTTTAGAATATATGCTACTCTTGAATAGCGAGATTAATAAAAATATGTTGTTGTAAGCTTCGTTGGATTAGAAATTTAGGAACCCAGCTGGTAAAGTCTTAATTCCTAACATAACCTTTATTACATTATTATTCACTGCTAAATTGAAAATTTAAAGTTAATATCATCACTACTAAACTGAAACCAATTAGAAAGTCCTCTTCATCCGTGTTTGTCTGGAAAATTTTGTGTAAATTGGTCATGTTCCACTCGATCCCGAATTTATAAGCATCATCAGGCATCCTGAGAGAGTCGTTGGCTACATGCTCTTGCTGGTTTCGATGCAGAGTCCCTTAGAAACTTTGGAAGTTGACAATGTTATATATAAATTCCATGAATTGGTAAACTAACAAAGACTATCATCACACAACATATAACACATGAGGAGGTAAAAAAGGATTGAAGAAAGCTAAATTTGATGTATGTCTATTGTCCAGACAGACCAAGGCCTCTTAGCTAATGCTACTTTACTGTGGCCTCCTAAAATCAATGTTCTATCAGTGAGGGGATGTTAGAAAGACAACTATAACGCGATGAACCCAGAATCTCTTGTTCTCGTAGAAACTACATTTTTGGGCAATTTGCAAAAAACTCTCAATTTCATACTTAGATACTACCATACCACCTTTTAGAAGGCATAAGAACCTAAATTTTAGCTGCCAACTTGGTGTGGAATGAGGCGGGGAAGGGATGACAGCTGCAGGAACATTCTCACCAGCAAATTCAGCCAAATTGAAGGGAAAACAACAGCAAAAGCCCTATATATTCTAACAGTGCGGTGATAGTACAAGGATGTGGTTTGATTGATTTTTTTTTTTTTGGGAAATCAAGTGGGGTTATTTAGGATCCCCAAACCTATAAAAGAAATGATTTATCGATTACAATCGCCAATAGGGCTTGCCTATCTTGTCTTCATGTACAATGTCTTTCAAGTCCTCTGCGAAGGAACTAGGAGTTATTTCCAGAAACTCTTGTGTTAGGAAGGAGGCTCGCCAGTCGGTCTGCTAGTCTATTAGTCTCTCTGTATTCATGACAAATCTGATAGTTCTCAAGGTGCTCCAACATAAATTTGATCCTATTGATTGATGGTCAGACAGAAGGATATTATTATGGTTACTTTCAAAATCAACAATGTTTGTCGCTCTAGTAGGAATATACTTGAATCCAAGCTTTGTAGTAATCCATTGTCCATTGCCCATTTGAAAATAAATTCAAGAACAAAGTCTCATTTACTTCAATCAATATCTGTTAATTTACCTTACCTTCCATGACTTCACCAAAAGTTGAAAATATTTTCTTCTGTTTTTCATTGGTGGTGTAAAATGACAATCCTGAGCAAAACAAAATCAGATTTCATTAAATAGCCAAACATGAAGTTGAAAAACAAAACTTACTACTAACAAAAAGCTGAGAACTGAAACTTCTTGCAAAACCAAATTGGTTTGAGGAGATTAGTGGTTCCAGTTTACTGAAAATACTGGGCGCGTTCATCATAGCTTGGAATCAGCAGTTGACATATGCTCTGGAGCTTGATATGACTCGAAAAAATCTAACTCTCTCTTCTTCGAAGTAGGTTTCTTTTGTTCAGGGTTCTGAGATTGTTAACAATTTTTGTCAATATTTGAATATATGTTGCAAAAACATCTTGAACCAATATTAGACTTCTCTTATAACGAACCACCCATGTTACTAAATCTAAATACGAACGTCATCCCTTGATCCTAAATACATAGAAAATCCCAATGGCGCATAAGTTTTAAAGCTAATGCTTGTTATATCAAAGCCCTACACTCCCAATTTCACTCAAAAGAAGAGTTGAAAAAGATATTAGCAATAGTCGTAGGGTTCAATAGAGCAAATAAAACTAGTCATTGCACTATTGCAGTAGTAGTAATAAGTTTCGCAGGGCCCTTGAACATTTTCAAGTTCAGCCATTTGAGGCATGTTATCTATCAATGTAATCCATAGACAACATCTTCGACAAAAACTAGTACAATCTTTCTGATGACATCTATTTCTGGCTTTTCCGCTATATCTAACTGTAATACAGAATGCTCAATAAATAAGGTGCAAGCTATACGTTTGATATGTTCTAGGACTTTGTCTTAAGCTTTAGCAGAGCTGAGGGAGTTGATGGCATCTGAAATGAGTATAATCTTTTGTCGAAAAAAGTTCTAAAGATCCAACCCAGTAGTGATGAAAATGGCAAACTCCAACCTAATGGCCTCCAGTCCAACTTACTAAACCCCTTCAATTCGATATCAATTCTATTCTACTATCAGAAATACAAACTTTAACCATATAGACAATAAGCCCAAGGAAAAAACCATTATTCGATATTAACCACATTTGCTATTTTCCATATGCATTCCTACAAAATATGGTACACCTACAAAGTATTGTAATCCATGCTCGACGGTGATAATAGATAAAATACACCTCATCCCAATTAAATTTTTCATGAATTACCTTATACTAAATCTATCATTAAGCCAACCCTTTCATAAATTTTGAGTTAGCCTAAATACATTATAGATAAACCAACTAAACAAACTAAATGCTAGAAACATTGGAGTTTCTTAGATAAACCAAGGAAATGCAGTGAAACAAACAAATCAAAACATTTTTCAAGCAATTCAAGTTACTTTAATTGAGAGCAAGGAATTGCACACTTCTGGACTATATAACAATGGTTCTCCTTATGAATAGTAAAAAGAGTAAGTTTGGCCTGCCATGTTTGCTCGTGATTTTTTTTGGTTTTTTTTTACGCTTCTATCCATTATATAAATATTGTTTGTGATTGTGTTTTAAAGAGAAGAGGTAAAAAGTGTAAAAACACCAATAAAAATGAAAATAAAATCAACAAACATGGTTATCTAGACTTATTCTAAGACTAACAAACATGCCAAAAAGAGTAAGTCTAGGCAGCTCAAAAAGAGTAAGGCTAGTAAACATGGCTGGCTAAACTTACTCAAAAAGAGTAAGTCTAGTAAAAATGTATGATTTTGTCATGATTTTTGGAATACTCAAAATGCCATTCAAACTCTATCATATTTACAAGAAAAACCAATAGTTAGGTAAATAGTAATCAGGGGTATTTTTGCCATTTTAAATTACACATGTGTACCATTTTACCCTATCAAATTCAGATTATTTACCATAAAGAACTTGCCCTCTTAAATATTATTAATTATATCTAAGCCCCTAATATCAATTATTTGAAGCCCTTAATTATTTGTAAATTATACATAAGTCCTTATAATTATAATTACTTATTTTGTTTAGAATTTTAATAATAATTTTTACTTGTCATTGAAAGATTGTTATAAAATAAAAAATATTGAATATTTGCACACCTAAAGCGCATCGACACCCTAGTCAAAGTAATCAAAAGGGTAATTAGAAATATACCTCCGGAGGAATTGAAGAACAAATCCAATCCTTTGTGTTTAATGGGCTGGAGGCCTTTGAAAATCTTTAAGGCAGGTCCATGATCTTCCTAAGCTAAAAATGGGACAAATTCTTTGCTGCAGAGTCTATAATTATGCTTTAATTGATTGACTAGACCAATTAATCGATTTTTTTCAGTCAACTTATTGATTGCAGGCAGTAAGTGATGGAAAAAATTTCCATAGCTTCTAAGTGGAGTAGACCAATAAGTCGAAAATCATTATCGTGAAACATACTGATTTACGTTTATTCGAGTAGAATGCATGAGACCCTGTCCCTCCAATGTTTTTTTTATTTTTTTTGGATAAAGCCCTAGGTATATATTATATAATAATAGTACCGTTGCACGTCCTGCGGCAGCAGCCAAGTTATGAACCTCCATATTGAGGTCTCTACCCACATAATTATAGTGCTAAAAGGGAAATAAAAATAAAAGGCATCGAATATTTGTAATGATTGGACGACACGCCCAATCCATAGCCACATCAGGTTGGGAGTCGTTGGCAGGGATGAAGCCATGATTTCAGATAAAGGGGGGCAAACAATACATAACTATTTACGAAAATACTAAAAAACTGAATTTTTACAACCATATTTTGCAATCAGGGTGACATGGCGTGATTGTGAAAAAAATGATGATTAATTCGACCATACAAACAATATACATGGCATGATTAATTCAATTGTAGCTAGCTAATTAAGAGCTTCCAATTTTTACTTGAAGAAAACAGAAGCAAGTAAGGTGGTATAAGATGAGAGTTGGCAAGGAGCAGACCTCTGGCTTTGAAGTAGCAGACGGTATGGTCCAAGTCCAAGGAGTAGTAGTAGCAGTAGCTTGACTGGATTGGATGGATTCAAGTGAATTTGTCGGACAACAATTTTATTTTTGGAATCCTCATTCCTCTTCTCCTCCTGCTTTATCTGTCCGTTTGTCTCTTCTTCTTTGAAACCCACTCCTAAGTCAGAGCCTCCGAGGATAACACTTACACAACCAACCCACTCTCTTTTGTCTTCTTATTCTTGTTTGTCTTCTCGGAAGGGAAATATATGTGTGTATAGAGAGAAATAGAGTTTTCTCCTTTTGGGCTAGCTCAGGTGAAGCAGACAAACAACATCTTAGCTGAATCGACCTACAACCATTGTTTTTTTCCAACCGCCCCAAACTCAAATGAATATTTTTAATTTTGAAAGATCATAGAAAAAGCAAAGCAGATCAGATCCCAACCCTCAAATTAATCTAATGTGTTAACCCATATGCTAGCTGAGTCTGAGGTAAGATAATCCTAATTCTTTCTTTTCTTTATTTTTTTAACAAAATAAAAAAAACCCAATGATGACGACGATGTAAAATTTCCTCAGCCGGTCCCCAACCCAATTAAAAATTTTAATATGAATATGATCACATGGGAAGCAAACCCACCATGTATGGCATCTCTCTTCTTGTTTCTTTGTTGGTCTCGGCGTGTGTAGGGAGTGAATGAATTAAAATGAGATGGTAAGAATTAAGAGAGAGAGTGAGAGATTAAAAAAGAAAAAAAAAAGAGGATGGGAATTAAAAAAAAAAAAAGATTAGTTAACACATTAGTGAGGGTGGAGTTTAAAAAAAAAAAGTAACTTAGACAAGATTAGTGAGGGTGGATTTTAAAAAAGTAACTTAGTCAAGATTGATGAGGGTGGAGTTTAAAAAAAAAAATTGTTGTTTTAATTTTTAGTGGAGTTAGAAGTCAAGATTCGTAAAGAGGGACAACATAAAATTTTAAAGGGGAGCAATGTAAAAAATACGAATAAGAATTTTTATAAAAAAATAAGTGGAGCAATTGATCCCCTTACCTAACACGTAGATCCGCCCATGGTCGTTGGCATGAAAGAGATATATGATACGCGCTGAATCACCAATGAGGAGATTTGCCTTCCAGTTCTGCGCTTGAATAAGAAGTAACAAGGCTACTTCACTGCCATAGGATTGTCGAGAATCTTGCCCACTATAGGACAGCCTATTGTCACAAGAACTCGTCCATATTGGTTGATTGCCAGCACTCCTATGGCTCCCTGTTTAGAGAAGTCAAAGAAACAGGTCAAGCTAACCCAATTTCCAAGTGCCCATAACAAGTCATTTTACCTATTTTGTTTGTGTAGGAAAAATTCTTGGCTGCATAGACCTTAACAACAATGGAGTTTTCCTTAGTCAACTTATTTTGTTAGTCAGTCAATGATCATCTATACGTGTAGACGGAGACATTTTCCTTAGCTTGAAGAATATTTGTGTTCATCGATCCAATGTGAATCATTTGAAAAACTAAATAGCTAAATTAGAA
The DNA here is from genome assembly GCA_963556465.1 of Berberis vulgaris. Taxonomy (NCBI): domain Eukaryota; kingdom Viridiplantae; phylum Streptophyta; class Magnoliopsida; order Ranunculales; family Berberidaceae; genus Berberis; species Berberis vulgaris. The sequence goes on from OY747133.1 coordinate 1,335,194, forward strand.
TTTCAACAAACAACAACCCACCTATATATATATACAGAGCAAGTCGAGTGTTGAAGAAGAAAACTGAAGTGTTCTACACCAGTTATTTATTGTGACAACTTTGTTTACCTATAAACAGCGACGTATTATGACTTAGCTCGCTGTATTAATTAGTACTGTAATTGTCAAATACTAGTAACATCAAACAGTGTAAGCTTTAAGTTAAGATTTTCTTTGCTGACTGACTTAGTAGTTAGTACTTATATACCATATGACATGATTCGGCCAAGTTTAATTAGATGTCATTAAATATGTTCTAAGTCAATGTAGACTAGAAGTTCGAGTGTAAAATACAGAGATTTGGACCCGCGCAGGATGTTGTAGTCTACATTATAATCGAGATAATCTGCACCCTGTGTAGAGTGCAAACTCAAATGTGTTAATCTTGATGCAAACATGCAATCTAGCAATGGTTAGAAAGTTTCTTAGACGGACTTATAGGGGAGAGATTCTGCGTCCTCAAAATTCCACTCGGTGTGGACTTATTGGTATTGTTCATATATACACGTCAAAGGTCATTTCAACCTATCTAACAATGAGATGTTATTGATCTGATCATATACTGAGAACTTTCGTATAAATGTAATTAGATATTGTTTAAATTCTGTAAGGCCATTTTCAATATTTGAATAAGAAAACTAAACAATTTACAAATGTTCAGTGAAACTAACTTTAAAATCTCCAAAATTCTAGTGCAAAGAGACTTGTATATATACTTCACTGTATATGTCAAAATTACATACTGATTTATGCGATAGTTTATTTTCATGGGAGGAGATCGTCATCAAGGTAGATCAAATTCAAGTTGCTTAATAACTTGACCCTTTTAACAACTGTTTTTTTTTAAGGTGAGCCATGGCGTAATGTGACCAATTTTAGTTGACTAGGCACTATCCTCTGCTATTGTAACTACATCATTTTAAACTACTTAAAACTATGGACACAATCAACAGACGCGGCGCTTAATAAAGTTTCTGTAAATTTGGTTTCTAATCACTTTCGTGAAGTAGGTAGTCCAAATGCGTAATACATTTTACAAGTTATATTATCAATTAGGGCGATACGTATTTTCTCGGGTTTTATATGAAAATAAGCTACAAATTAAACTCATCTAGCTAATAGAGTTGCTTCAACATAAAGCTCCTCTTCCTATCCACACTATGTAGTAAACATAGAATTAGAAAAACTAGTTACAATTTTCCTCCATACATCCAACCTAAACACCCAACAAATCCATGCTACTTAGCCATACATTCATCATTCTGGACTTGTAAACAGCTGAAATCAGCCCCCAGTTGAGGACTACTCATCGTACAAATTCATTGTTTTGGCAGGTAAATAAGAAGGTGACATAATAACAAAGCGATGGAACGCGTTGCTGTGCATCGTAAGCACTTTACTTACTCCGAATTTGCTAGTAAAGTAAGAGTCCATTGTTTTGGCAGGTAAACGATTAACACCATTCACCACACCACACCCATTCACTGTGAAAATGAGAAGGTGACACTAGAAACAACGATGAAACGCGTCGTAAGCACTTTACTTACTCCGAATTTGCGAGTCAAGTTACCTTTTTTTTTTTTTAATAAACCAAGGGGGTCGTTTCGATCAAACACTAGTAAATGTACTTTTTTTGTTTGATAAAGAACAATTAATTCAGTGTCCACTAGTGAAATCAAACCCTAAAACATGTAAACACTTTCAACCATATGTATAACACATTCTATTTCGTGGAAATGCGAAGATGTGAAATTTCCCCCCTTTTTAAAAACACCTTGGTAGAGACGACACGCTTAAGATATTAATTATTCAAGGTACATTCACAAGAATTTCACTTCAGGCTTAAGCCAATCATGTATTTTAGGCGTTACTAATTTTTCCAACAACAACAAGAAACTCGCCCCACTTTCCCCTCCACTTTAGTGCAAATGATTTGACTTCTGACATACTAGATCACTAAACAAAAATTGTTGTCATTTTTTTTCTTCTTGATTGAGGCTAAGAAATCAAGTTTTGCATCAAGATCATGCCAATTTATTATGGATGCAAAAATCCGATTTCATCATTCTTTCAGAATCATGCCACGTCATTTTAGTTGCAAAAACTTGATTTTCTAGTATTTTCATTTTTTTTGTTTTATTTTTGTAGTGAGGCTAAGAAATCATGTTTTGCAACAATGATGATGTGACATCGTTAGAAGATTTTTTATAACCTTGAGATACACATAAACTTTTTGAGAATTTCATCATTCTTTCAAGATCACACAATTAATTTCCTAACATTTTTGTTGTTTTTATTGCATTTACAAACTATATTTGTCAAAAAACATCATAACAAAATGGACTTTCAAATACTGTAAATTATATAATCAATGTGCATAATAAGTTTCATACTTTAGATTCTAGAAGATTCATCTTTCCGTAGCTTCTTAGGAAACTCACTCAGGGTCGCCACTCACGACTCGTGACTCACTAAGGGCATTTTGGTCAATATTGAAAGTGTCCAATTATAGTCTATAAATTACATAGAGTTTTCCCAAACTTCTTTCATTCATTCCATATTTTTGTCATCAATTGTTATACTAAGCTAAGCTAAGCTAAGCAAAGCAAAGTCAAGCAAAAAAAGAAGATCATGAAGAGAACCATAGCAGAAACTGAAGAGATCACTCTAAACAACATGGCAAAGTGTTTGATGTTGCTATCCGGAAGTGATATCGATATCGATTTATTGACAACTCGATCATCATCATCATCATGTCCAAGTAGAGTTTTCGAATGTAAGACTTGTAACAAACAGTTCCAATCATTCCAAGCATTAGGAGGACACCGAGCTAGTCATAAGAAACCAAGATTAAATGGAGATCATGATCAAGAAGACGATATTAGGAAACTGAGTTTGAAGCCAAAGACACATGAGTGTTCGATATGTGGATTACAGTTTACTGTAGGACAAGCGTTGGGTGGTCATATGAGACGACACAAAGTTCATGCAGCAGGGACTACTGAATCATCTTCGCCGCCTTCTTCATCACTGTCGTCTTTGGTGCTCAAGAGATCGAACCGTAGGAGAGTTTTGTGTTTAGATTTGAACTTGACGCCTGTGGAGAATGACTTGAAACTGTCTCTGGAAATTTTTTTCCCAGAAAAGATTCCAACTTCTCCTATGGTTCATTGTTTCATATGAGATTTAAACACTTTATAGTACCTTTCTTTTCTTCACCAATTTGTTGGTGTTTTTGGTTTTACAGATTTGGTGATTTCTTTGAGATATTTGAGTACAATTTTTTTGATATATTCAAGTGAATTTGCCATAAGAACCTTATTTTCATTGCAGTTCTTAGGTTTTTTCTTCCCTGTAAATCAAAGGCTTTGATTTCCAAAAACATTTTAATCAGTGAGAATCTGACAAACAACCATATTGCATGTATCATGACTTCGGACAGTTCATCCAATGGTGAACAAAATTGGTCTAATTGCCTAAATAGTATGGAAAGAAGGCAGTGCGTCACATAAAATAGACATAAAAATTGAAATATTTTCTTTGAATTTCATTCCAAGGCTCCCAAATTTGGATTTCCATGGTAGTGGGAAAACAATCCCAAGAAGAATCATTTTTCATCAGTAAATAGACTACCAATAGTGGAAATCTCCGTAACAGGAGAAATATATTTCATTTCTCATGAAAAATGGCTAATCAAATAGACCCTTAATGATGAAATTACGATTCAAATAGACCTAACAGAAAATTTTGTCCCCCCGTTAGAGATTAATTTTGCAACCGCATCGTTCTTTTATGGTTAATTGTTGTTGTACATGAAAGATAAGGATTACATAAAAACATAATGGTTCAATTTAGTTTGAAATGAATTGCTTATGAATTAGCCAATTTGAACCCTACATCGTGTGCAACTGCAGACCACATAGCTCTTCTTAATCTAGATCGAATTAGTGAAATATTAAGCTTTTTTTTTTTATAATCTAAATTAAATTACATACCTAATTATTGTATTTGATTAGAGTCAAATTCATATGGTTAGGCTCTATAGTCAAACCCTTGTAGTCAAGAGTCAACAAGAAGTATTCATCCACAGTTCTATGTGCAATGTATGTATGCAAATAAAATATACATGAATGTATTCCAATAAATTCTGTATAACAAAATATTGATACAAAAGAAATTAAACAAATATATAAGTTATGTTTGAATGCATTTATAAATTCAAGTATGAATTGGTCTCTAAGTCAATCAAATGACTAAGAACATTTCTTATTGTCGAGGAAAGGGGCGAGGAAATCAGGGAGGGGATGGGGTTTTACAGCTCATTCTTCTCGAGATTCGTATTATTGCATATTTCAAAAATGTAAGTGCACATCTCGAGAATACAAATGCGCATCTCGAGGGGTGAGCGATCATACCCTCCCCCTCGCTGGTTTCGTCGCCCCTTTCCTCGCCATTTAGAATTTCTGAATGACTAATCTTTACAAGGGGCAAAGAGTATTTCCTCAAAATACATAATGGACTTCAATTTTAAAGTAAAAAAAGAGTATTTCTTCAAAATACTTAATGGTCTCCAATTTCAAATAGGGATGGCAGTGGGGCGAATTTTCATGGATATACGCTTCACTCGGTTCATTTGGGGTGAATTTGGTTAAGGGTATATGGAGGTTGGGGTGGATACGGATATCCAAATTGTATCCGTTTATTATTCGGGGCGGATACAGATTTAACCATATCCGCCCCACCTACAATACCCTTAAGCTATAAATAGGGAATAAACCGTCACCTCATTTGTGATTTCAAAGGGTCTCACAGTGAGGTCGAAGGCTGCCTCAAGGGTGGTCGAAGGGTGGTCTCACAGGGTGGTCTCGGCCTCAAAGGGTGGTCGGTGGTCGAAGGGTGGCCGAGTCGCAGGGTGGTCGAAGGCCTTGAGATCTGAGATCTCTGATCTTTGATCACAGATCTGAGACCAAAGATATTTTTTGTAATCTCTGAGATCAAAGATATTTTTTTGTAATTTTTGTAATTTCTGAGATCAAAGGTTATAGTTTGTAATATTTTTTGTTATGGTTTTTGAGATTTTTTTTGTAATTTTTGTAATTTCTCGTACTTGACAATCCAATAACAGAACTCAAATCATAAACGAATTAGCAGGGCGGGATGGATATCCGCCAATCCACACAAAACGATTATGGATTTTAATTAATTTTATAAACAAATTGACTGGACAAATTTGAAAAATCACTTCTCCTAACAAATCAAAAATGAATTTGCTCAAATCCGTCCAATCCACCCGTTGCCATCGATAACTTCAAAGTCAAAAACTATTTCTCACTTTCTCTTCATCTCATCTATAACAATCAGTCTTGAGAGACAGACATTTGATGTCAAGAGGACGTGGTGTCGCGGTTCTCGAGGGGATGGGTTGTTACACCGACCACCCATCTCTCGCTCTCTCTCCCTCGCGCGTTCCCACGCCCCGTAGAATTTCTGGCAGCACCAAACCCCTCTCTCTATCGGGGGGAATTCTAATTTATCCTTTTCACTTCTCTACTGCATTTTATGCATCATCGCTTCCTTCTCTCTAAATCAGCAAGCAGTCTGAATACACACAAACAGAATAAGAAGAGTGTTGACTCATTATATTTTTCCTTTCTTCAATTTTCTTGGGCGTCTCTGGTTTTGGGTTCGTCTCTCTCGTTGGTGAGGTGTGGAGAGTCAATGATAAAAGAAGACAAGACAGGATGGGTTGATTTTCTTTTCTTTTCAATATAGAGAGGAGGAGGAGGAATGGAGTCAGGTATCACCCCGGCGCCATTAACTCCAATTCAATCTCCTTTCCCTTTGCCAAATAAATCAAAATAATATTTCTTTCTCTCTCTTCCTCTATCTTTATTTATTTTTTAATTAATTTAATCGGTTAGAGAAGATAAAATGCAGAGAAGATAAGCCTGATTCTAGAGAGCGAGGGTCGCGAAGGCCGGCCCATCACCATCCATCCGGGAATTCTAATTGGCGAGGAAATCAGCGAGGGGAGACATGCAACCCTCTATCCCCTTTGAGATACGTGCCTTTGCGCGTTTTGAGAGAGGTGGAGGGTTGCACTCCCTCTCTTGCTGGTTTCCTCGCCATTTAGACGGGTTTCCATCCATCTGATGCATTTTCAACATTTCAAGAAGAGCTTGTCTAATTGTCGAGGGAATGGGCGAGGAAAACAGTGAGGGGAAAGACCGTTCATTCTTCTCGAGATGCGCAAAAAAAATGAAGGCACACATTCCGTGTTGGTAGCCTGGGATACTATCCGGGGGTGTTTGGCACGTGAACCCAACACCTCGGCTCCCTCAAGCTCTTAACCTCTCCTGCTCCTCCTCCTCCTCCCTCAAGCTCTTAACCTTTCCTCTTCTGCGCCTCCTCCTCTGGCAAGCTCCTCCTCCTGCTCCTCTTGCGCAAGCTCCTCCTCTTTGGCAAGCTCTTCCTGCGCAAGCAAATCTGAGAATCTGGCCAAGCTCCTCTGCTCCTCTTTGACATGTAGTGATTGCCAGACCACCAAACCCCTTTATGGAAAGGAGGTCCTGATCGTCCTAAGGTGAGATGAAGAGACTCAATTTCAAAACCCCATTTCTCCATTTCTCTTGATTTCATCCTCTAATGCTGTAATGGGGTCTCTCTGTTTTGTGTTGTGTACTAATTTTGATCTTATTTTTGCAGTCTTTGTGTAATGCTTGTGGGATCAAATATAGAAAGAAGAGAAGGGCATTAATTGAAATCAACAAAAGACGATCAACAATAGAGAAAAAGTTATCAATAGAGAAGAAAAAGAAGAAGAAGAAGAAGAAGAAGAAAGAGAAGAAAAGTAGCATCATCATGCATTCAGAAAACAAGAAGAACGATAACAAAAATTTGAGTGTGCCATTAAAATTGAGATTACTTACTTTGGGAAGAAAAGTGATGATGCAGAGATCTAACATAGAGAAATAGAGGATGAATTTAGGAGAGGAAGAGCAAGCAGCTGTACTATTAATGGCTTTGTCTCGTGGTTTTGTTTATGGTTGATTGAAATATGTAATCAAGGGGTTTAACCAAACATTGGGTTCTGTTTAGCTCTTTTGCTTATTTTTGGGTTCTTGTTTAACAAACCCATTAAAGTTACTTTTGAGGTTTATCAAAATCAATAGAGATTATAGTTGATGATGGTGAGGAATAGAACAAGGCAAAGGGTAATTGTGAATGTTTTTTGGTTACTTTTGTCATCAAAAGATGTATACGTTATGTTGAATCTCTAAGTTTTCATTCCATTTTGATCGAATTCATGGGACTTAGTTTGCATTTTGCGAAATTGTTAATGAAATCTGAACTAGGGTTCTGTATGTTGTTTGTGTTTGCGTTGGTGTAAGGATGTTGTTTGATCCAGAGGAGGCGCAGGAACCCAGTGTTTGTTAAACCTCAAAATAGCACGTGCTTGGGAGGGTCCGGACAGTCTCCCAGGCTACCAACACGGGCCCTCTAGAATTACTCTTTCCTCGCCCATTTGCTCGACAGTTAGATTTTTTCTTTCAAGAATGATGGATGGTGGTGGGTCAGCCTCGCGCTCTGGGTCTCGCCCTTTAATCAGGGGTAAGAGGATACAGCAGACAGAGTAGATCGAAAATTCTAGGGAGCAATCATCTTCGAGATAAGCGAAACCGCCTCGAAATACAAAACATCGAGATGATGGATCCCTCGCCCCTTACCCTCGCTCCCTAAAAGGGCTCCCAAACAGAGAGAGGGATTTGGTGCGGCAGAAAAAGGACACTTCTGTCATTCATTCCAATGAAAAAAAAGGGTTTGTCTAACGGGCGAGGGAGGGGGTGGAACCCTCCATCTACCTTGAGATGTGTGCATTCGCGCATCTCGAGGGGGATGGAGGGTTCCACCCCCTCCCTCGCCCGTTTCCTCGCCAATTAGAATTCCCCAAAAAAAAAAGATGTCAAAGGACCCACTCTCTCTCTCTCCTTAACACGTGCATGACACCATGTCCTAGCTCACTCCTAGCGTCAAATGCTTGGCTCTCTAGACGGATTGCATCTATAACTCAAAAGTTACTTTTATTAACTTGTCTAGAGAGCCAGGCCAGGCCCAATACCCTTCATCATCCTAGAGATGCTTATAATATCCCAATCGAACACAATCACACTCACAAAGAGCTCATTGGCGTTGTCCTGGAGGGGTTTGGCTCTCCAGATTTTTTGTATCTTTATTGGATCAACAATTCTAGTCAGGCAAGTTTGGTAGTAACTTTTGGGTCAAGTTTTATTTTTTTTACACTTTCACCCATTATATAGATAGTGTTTGTTTTTTAAAGAAAATGGATAAAAATGTAAAAAAAATCAAAACTTGGCTCAAAAGTGGCTACCAAACCTGACATGCCTAGATTATTGAATAAAACTACTAATACACTTTTTTCTTCTTTTATCCCTTAACCCTTCCAATCCCTCCAATCCCAAATGCAAAATTCTAATTCTGAAATCTGAATTTATGATACCATCCGTCACAAATTTACCAACTTATTTAATACCCATTGGCCCAAAACTACTGAAACATGATTGTCCTAAACACTTAATGGAAAGTGAGAAAGGTGATAAAAAGAAATAGTAGCTCCTGCAATTATTTCCGAACACCTATTACACACAAACATAAAAAAGTTTATATTAGAGATTAGAAACCAACACATACGGGGAACAAAGTAGTTCAATCAATAACATACTTCAAAACCTAAACTTCTTTAGAAGATAAGTAAACCAATAAAAAATTAAAATCGGCCGAGACTTTGAAAATCCCCAATTTTAGGTATTCATGCTATATAGTCACTTTTTAGTCAGGTTTTTTATATTTTTACCCATTTTATACATAATATTTGTGGTTGTGTTTTAAAGAGAATGGATAAAAATGTAAAAGTGCAAAAATGTTTAAGCCTGACAAAAAAATGTCTTTAAAACCTGATTGCCTAAACAAAATCTTTATAAATTATTTTTCTTGCTTCTAATTAACAATAAAACACTCAATTTTAAAGATAATCATCATAGTACAGTAACTACGGCATTGAGTCACCATCGAATAATGGACCCAGTGCAAGAATGGCCCAGTAAGTGAAGCTTCTATTTTTGCTTGAAAAGGGGAATTTTAGACGGGCTGGGATTTGCAACAATGATAAAGTCTACAACTTAAGCCCATCATGTGAAGTTTCTATTTTTGTAGACCTTTGTTGATAGGCCCAACTTATATGGGCCTGGGCCCAAAGTATATGGGCCTGGGCCCAAAGTATATGGGCCTGGGCCCACTGCAATTCATCCAAATCTAACAATTTTGTTATATTTTTTTGCAGTCGGAATGAAAAATGTATATCTATGCCATAAGATTAATTTGAAAGAGTTCTAATATTCTCGTAAACGCCTTCTCGTAATGCAGGCGACATGAAAGCGCGTTTAAAGGACATATGTAAAAGAGAATGAATAAATATGTAAAAGAGCTCAACCCTAACAAAAAAAATGATTGATTGCCCTGGCTACCTAGACTTAGGCATTTTAATATGATCCACTAGTATACTCAAGACTTTATATTTATCTCTTTAAATTTACCATGAGAATCATAATGTTCTTTAAATTTGAAAAAAAAAAAATGAAAAGGAAGTTTTCACTTGACGTCAGGGCTGAGGCAAGTTTTATCTGAAGGACAACTTCTCTTAAAAATCAAGCTTCAAAGATAAACAATGAGAGTGGTTTGTCTTCAAGGACAAATCCATCCATGGTTCTCCCTTGAATTACTTAAAACATAATAGATTCTTAAGACAATAAACCCTAATTATTGGACCGGCCGCTGGCCAATTAGAAACTTGATCTTCCAACAAAATTAATAATGCGCTGGTCAAAAAGGATAATTAAGCAAATGATTGAGTCACCTTTCAAACAGTATTTAGAACTAACCGCGGGACTTAATTAATAATGTAACGAGATCAAGCTTAAGGATTTGGTATTAATATATAAGCACAAGTTGCTTTTGGGAGGAGAAAGTTGTTTATCTATTAACCTAAAACATTAGCATGTTTATGACAACGATCCCCATTGTTGAAGAAGAAACAATTAAGTATTTTTTGATAAACATATATAAATCAAATAGACCCCACAATTAATTGAAAATTGCAAAATAATCAGTTTTTCCATTGGTGATGCAACATAGACATAGTGCCTCCTTGAAGGTATCCATGCTGTTGTATAGGGTGTTTTGATTATAAAAACCAATAGTGACTAAATAACTAAACATAATCAGAAAAATCATCATCATCGTCAAAGCCGATTTTCGATACTTTTGGAGTTGGTTACATGGATTTTGGTTCTCTAAGCAATGCGATCTTTTCACATATTCTCGTCTAATCTAAGTTCAAGGATTTGTCTTCCTTCACCGCCTTCATCAAAGTTTCCAACGTTCGTTCCCTCCGTCTACATCATTCATTAATTTGTCAATCTATACATTTTTTAATTGGCCCCGTGCTTAGTCTCTTCCGCACGTGACCAAACCACATTAAACACTTTTATCTAATTTTGTCCTCTATGGGCGTTACACCTAAGTATCTCATAATTCTTTAATTCCTAATTTTATTCTCGCAGGTTTTATCACACATCCACTTTAACATACGCATTTCTGATACTGTCATCTTATGCGTATGTTGTCCCGTGGTAGCTCAACATTCTAAACCGTATAACATGGCTGATCGGACACCTGTCTTATAGCATTTTCCTTTTAGCATTGCAGACATCCTTATTATCGCATAATACTCCTGAATTCATTATCCATTTCATCCAACCAACTATAATCTTATGGTCTACATCTTCTCCAATAGCTCCAAGAGTGATTATAAAAATCAACAAAAAAGAAAAAACTCCAAGAGTGATTTTAAAAATTTTGAAGACCCATAGACTAAAATTTTGACGGAGTGATATGTACGGTAATGAGTCATCGAAGAGTATATGATAGACTTGTTAAGATTATCGTAAATTTCATATTTTTTGACTTTAAAGAGCATGTCTGTTGTTGCCAAGTGCGACCTTTTTTTTTTTTTTTTTTTAATCAAATTGGGATGTTGACCCATTTAATTCATTTAAAAATCCACGCCCGATGAAAAAATCCAAATTAGGTTTAAAAATAAAGTCACAGAGTTAGGCATGACTGATAGGATCTTTTTTAGCAATCGTAGAGGACCACAACAAGGCGTTATCGGATGAGATCATAGCACCTTATTAGTTCTAAATTCTAATTACTAAACCATCACATTAAGGTCATTCAACCATTAAGTGTTAGGTTAAAAAAAAAATATCTGGGGTCCAAGCTCCTATTTATCTTATGGGGTACATGAATGGAGCACTTCAACCTAATCATCACTAATTGGAATCAAATATTGGTTGGATTTGGGACCTTTCGCATAATCTAATCAAACTCTCGTCCTAATCCGAGTGTTTCTATGGTTTTAAACTGAGGAAAAGCACGTTTCTTGTTCGTTCGATGATTATTAATCAGGGTTTTGTTAAATTAAATTATGTAATGAATTAATTAATCACTCCCCACTTGGTGTGTAATGAGTGATAATATGATTAGTTTTGGTTGTGATGGAGTTTTCATATGCCAAAAGCTCCATATACAAACCCCAACCATCTTAATTAATTTAAACCCTAATTTTGTCTAATTGATACAAAAATATGACCATGTTCATCCCATCATATAGTCCATCTCCCATTACTATTGAAAATTGAAAAATAGGATGCAGCCAAGTGGCGATAAGTCATCGACGCCAAATGTTGGGTTGGTATTGGGAGTTTGGGGGTGATTTTGGAGGGTTTTTGGTAGTCCAACCACTTTTTTTCCCTTCTTGGCATGAAGCAAAAGGTGCTTAATTATTTTAAGTGAAAAAGGTTAAAATGTTTTTAAGAAAGAGACATGGAATGTGATTAGTTTATAGGTAGGTAAGAGTTGCAAACGTTAATCGTATCTTTAAACTTTATGATTAGAGTAATTAGATTGGGACACGTGAGTGACATGTGGTGCTCTGCGGAAAATCGAGGTTTAAATTAGGGTTTAAAGTAAAAGTGAAAGTGAAACAATGAGGTAATGCGAGTGTCTTATGCTTTGATTAGTGTTGTGTTCGGTCGCGTGATTACTAAATATTGACTAACAGATTGCAGAGTTATTTTGTTTATTAGTGTATTTTGTTAAACTGCGCATGTGAATCGATAATGCAACTTTCAAAACATTTTAAAATATTGTGATTGACGAGTTGTCTTGCCAGATGTATGATCATAATACAACATACGTAATCGAGATAAAAAATTCTAGACGCAAATTAAAATAGCGCCTCTACAATGCCCATCCTTTGAAATGAATATTCAATTTTAAGTAATCTTTTGAAACAATATAAATCCACAAAAAACAATAGAAATCTTCAAATAATGTTAAGTATAGGATTTTGTTTTGTTACCTTCTACGCCCATAGGATTTCAAGACCTTATACTTGAATCATTAGATTCAGAGGATGTAATTTTTGTTCTATTTTCCAAATGAAAATAAAAAGTTCGAAGTATGGGTTTATGAGAGAGCCTACACAGTCAACAAAATCGCATCTATTGTACATCACGACTATTTTACTACCATGTATTTAGTGAGAAAATTGCTTATTCGGAACACACATTTTTCATGTTAGTTGAGAAAAGGCAGTGACTTTTTAATATCTCAGATTGTATTATTCCATACCATTAATTAAAAAAACACTCTAATTCAAATCTTATTTTTTTTTGCTATCTTCTTTATCAAGCATCACCACCACCATGTCACACCCTCATCACCGTTGTTCACTCCACTATCGTCTCATTTTTTTTTCTTCTTCCTCATCTCTTTTCTGTTTTTTCTCCATCGCCTTGCAAACCACTCCGCGGGGATGAATTTTCCATTCGCAGGAGCCTCTGCAAGGGCCAATTTTTTTTATTTGCCCTTGCAAAGGCCACTGCGAGTTGGGAACCCATCTTCATGGAGTCCCTTGCAAGGGTGATGGAGAAAAAAAAACAAAGAATAAAATGAAGAAGAAGAAGATGATGATGAAAAAAAGAAACGAGTTAGTGATGCTTGATGAAAAAGAGAAGAGCAAAGAGCGAGGGAGGAAGAGAGGAGAAGAAAAGTGCTTGGAGTGTTTATTTATTTATTCATTAGTGGCGTGAAAAAGAAAGGTAGTATAAGACAGTAAAACCCGTGGTGTTAAAAAGTCACTACCACTAAATGCTTTAGAAGTAGCAAAAATTTCCACAATGATTTGCTAAGTCTAATTTGCAACAGTTTAACTGTTAAATACAAAAAAAAATAATAATAATAATAATAATAAATAATTAATTTAAAAAATAATAAATTAAAAAATTAAAAAGAAATCATGGAATTTACCAAGTCATATTGCAAAGTCAACCAATACATGTCACAAATCTTCCTCATCCAATGAATGAAATCTCCAAAAATCCTTACAGATAATTACTTAATTAGTGTGAGATCATCAGTCTAGAAAAAGCCTATGGTAAGCTAGTAAGCTAATTACAGGTAGAGGTGGGTGTGTGCATGTCTGGTACTCTACCACATGTAGCTAATGAAGTAGACATTACACCTGCCAATATTGATTTCTTAGTTTAAGCACTTTTATTTGTTCTGTTGCCTTGGTTAATCAGGGCAAATCCCTGTAAAGGTGTAAACTGTACAAAGTTTCGTGGTATTTCTCATAAAGAATGGCAAAGAAGATGGAGTTGGAGGTGGAAAGGGAAAGGAAAAGAACATTAAACAAAGAAGAAGAAGAAAGAAAAAATAAAGGAATTTGGGACTGAAATGTGGTATATAATGGCTGAACAAGTTTAGGGAGTCAGTGTCATGCGCACGCTATCTACCCTTCATCATCTTAGAGACGGGGGATTATGATCATTTTCAGGATGATGGAGGGTACAGAGTTGGGCCTTGCGCAGGCTTGGCACGCCTAGCCTGGCTCTCTAGAATTTGGGATAAAGGCAGATCACGTCTAATTACTTGAATGTATCAACAGAAGTAAGGAATGTGATTTTTCAAAATATGTCAAAATTTTATGAAATATTTTATATTTTGAATTTATCGAAATTCAAAATATGTCAAAAATTTTTGGAGAAAATAAATTAATATTTTAATCATCGTATATTTTAACATGCTACAATGTTATTTTAATATTAATAGTTTGTTATGTGAATGATTCTTATATAATATATAATTTTTATTACATTATTAATCGTGTAAATTTTTTTATGTAGTATTTAATAATTTAAAATGCATAATTTATATTGGTAAATTGAAAATTACAACCAAAATCTTTACGTTTTTTCTATACATGATGAAATATTTCTTAGAATCGGGAAACCAAATCAACTCGAAAAACGAACAATCCTTGAAAAGAAGCCTTTAGTTATTTTTGATAATGTTTCTCAGCAACTTAAAAGTTTCAACTTTCTCCATAACTCCTGGATGGGGTTAACGCGAGTGTAACATTGATCCTAAAACAAAATAAAAATAGATAAGTAAACAAATATCTAATTAGTTGATATGAGTGGCTGTATCGTCAAATGGTAGGTGACAAGTTCGTACCCCATTTTCCGTACACAATGATATTCAAGAAAATTTTGGTCATGTTACGCGAAAAGTTTAGGCATTGTTTGACCTAATATAATCCCAACTTGCAACAGCGCCATTGACAAATATATGCAGTCTACCATATAGAAATGGTGCACTTGCAGGTAGATTAATTCGAGTCAACGCGAGCATATGGTGTGATCGCAAAATCCAACCTTATACCACTAAAATTGCACAGCTCCAATCGATCAAGCTGAAGTAAATCACCTACTCATCTTTTCTCAAGCCGCAGGCAATATCTCAAAATATGCCTAATTAATATTAAAGCTGGAGAAAGATCTAGCCGAGGGCCTTCCTAAATTTTTTTAAGATCCTTTTAAACTTAGCAGTCTTAGATTAATTTTGAAAGTCGACTACATCATCAACAGTAATTTGATGTTGTTTTCGAAGAAACCTAACTAAAATAGCACGTTGGAAAGATATGGCATTGTAGCAACACCACTCATTAATCAGTTATGATTTGTCTTAAAGAAAAACACTCCATCATTGACCACGGATACCAACTCAGTGGTAGACTTGTGATGAATGTAATCATAAATTTAGGATTTAAACCCTATCGATAGCATTTGAGATGAAAAGTTTTAAGGGATAAGAAAAAAAAAATGACCATACAGACATATAATCCCCATAGATTAATCAATAAATAAACTTTTTAAACTCTGTTGTTATATAAAAGCCACATTTGATTTTCAACTTATAATTAGAGCTTGTATTTCCATCCATTGTAATTACAAAGGAGCATTGATTATTGGTAAAAATTGATGATGTTTTATACCTAACCTAACAACTAATCATAATTTATCAAGACACATGTATTTATAGTTATACCCCATGGAAGTACAAAGTATGATTGGTTGTTCAGTCATTTCGAGTTAAATGCCCATAAACAGCAATTCAGATCTACAAACTGAACTCAGACTCTTTTAGGTAGCCTGATCAAATCATATAATTGCTATCCAAAAAGCTAATCAAAACCAACTTAATGCACATAAAAAGCAAACACTACAACCATCTTGTCCCATCAATCAAACTTTGGCAATTTTTTTTAATTAATTAATTAAAATTTTTTTTAATTCGGAACCTGGTGCGGGTTTACCCGACCTAAACAAACATGCTAATTTGATTCACTTGTAATAATCACAAGTGCACTGTGTCTAATTAGTAGACAACGGCAAGTACGGTCGATCCCACGAGAAAGGTGGATTAAGTTAAATTTAATAATTTTCTTAAACTAATTTGGAGAAAATGGGAGTTACAGTGTTTAAAAATTCGAGTTAAACAAAAGTAATAAAAATAACAATAAATAAAATAAAAGAGTTTGAGGGAAACGACAATTTGCAAAATATTTTTCAAGCTCCTAAAATTATATTCAATTTTTCTTATTATTCTAATTTCAAATAAATGACTCTAACAATGTATAAACTCCTAGCATTAATTGTCTTGTTATGGCACAATTAATCACAAGTTTAATTATTCAATTAAAACATGTTTGATTTATAACATGATATTTTTCTAACAACCTAAGATGCATGACATATTAGGTGAAAGTAAAATATTATAAATCCCGAATTAATTAATATTAATCATGGAATAATAAAGTAAAATGAAATTAATAATAGAGTTTGAGACTTAATTCACTGTGGTGTTACAGAGCATTCAGCGGGGTGCAAACAGAAACAGGTCTAGTGTGACTCAGCAGATCCCAGTGGGTGCAAATAGTTCTGATCTTTCTCAGTCGAGGTGCTCTCAGCAAGGTCCACTGGGTGCCAGTAGCGTCAACTTGATTTAAGTCTCTATGGTGGTACTGAGTTATAAGGTGGGGTGCAAATAGTACCCCAAACTTTCTTCCTCAATTCGAACAGAGAGAGAGGCAGGAAGACGTTGTGGGCGATCTGCTCCTGTCTGGTGGTGAGCAAGGACTGCGAAAAGAGCTGATGTGGTATTTTCTGGCGAAAGATGTTGGCGGTGGTTGATGGGCGATGTGATGAAGAAAATGAATGAGAAATGAGAACCGAGTGGTGAGTGGTGGTTGAAGATGAAGTGAAACAGGGTTGTCACGCCCCTGTTTCGGTGGAGTGAATTAGAGAAAACAGAGATGAATAGGCTGTGGTGGTGATTTTACTTGGTTGGGATGGTGATGAAAATCACAAATTGTGAAGAAGAGGTTTTGGTATTCAATGAGTGATTTAAGACTTAAATCAAACTAGAATATTGGATAATTAAGAGAATATGCTTTGGGTTTGGCATTGGATTTGGGTTTGCGGATTTGGTTTTGAGTTTAGGAAATGGGCTTAAGCTATTCTCACCTCCACTTCCTCTGAAGTTACCGTTTGTGATTTATTCATTTCATTTTTCTTTGATTTCTTTGTTATTGCTCCCCGAATTCTACAAAAACACAAAAATTTAATAATTAATTTAAAATAAAATAAAACAATGATTAACAAAGATATAATAAGAGAAAAAAAAAATGTTATAACTATGTGATTATCATAACCTTTCCACTCTAAATGCCACCGGCATGATTCGATTTTCGATATTTGATTTCATTTACTACAAGTCTACTACTAAGTTGATACCCCATTACAATTATATGATGGTTTAGTGATCGGCTCATTTATAGTTTACTTTTCTTTTTCTTCCCCACCTGTCACGTAAATTGAACTCAGCTTCTTTTAGGTAGCCTGATCACTAAACCATCATATAATTGTAATAAAAAAAGAAAATTTCTACACTATTACTTTGTTTGGGTTTTTTTTTTTTTAATAGTTTTTTTACACTTTTATTCCTTTCGTAAATGGTATGTATGGTTGTATTTGAAAAAAAAAATAGATAAAAAATTGTAAAAACACACAAAAAAAAAAACAACCAAACAAAATAAGAACTACTCATCCAAATGGAAAATTTTAAAAGGCGAGGAAATTGACGAAAAAATAGGTAAAGAAGTGTGTCGACCGCTCATTCCCCTCGAGATGCATGTCAGTGCCTTCGTAACACACAACTTCACAAATTTTAAAAACAAATGAGTGATAATACCCACCCCTCACCCGTTTCCTCCGGGGCTAGAGGGGCTGCATCCAAAAAACATAATCCAAGCCAACTTCGTGCACGTACAAATCAAACAATACTAGCATCTTGTCCCATCAATCAAACTTTGCCAATTTGATTTATTTGTTATTTTATCATGTAATCTCTTCCACAGAAAATGCAGCCAGCAGGTTTTCAAGCGTAGACTTTGTAATTTTATCCACCCGAAGTCTAATGACAACTTTGGCAATATCTTTTAACCTTTCATAAGCTCGTTTATAGTTCCCTTTTCTTCTTCCCCACCTGTCGAATCTTGCACGAACTAACATTAATGCCAGTTTTATTGGCAAAGGAACTATGGGGATCCATATAATTGCTGTGTGGGGGACACTTCTTCCTCCTCCATGGCTTCATGAGGGAGAAGAGAAGAATTAGTTAATGATTTGACTAATTGTCCTGTTAGAGTAACTAAACATGAAAAACACAATTAACACAAGATTTAGTTGTGTATGGTATATCATCTACTTAGACAAAACTGTTGTGATTAAGCTGTCAACAGTGTTCATATTGTCATGTTCTCATGCTGTGTCTACGCAACAAGCCAACAACTTTATGGCAAATCAAAGCTCCTAATAATGCTATTCTCTTTCTTTGAAAACTCTCTCGAAACTTTCTAACCATCATAACCATTAACGTGTGATACCATCTATCACAACATTAGTCGTTTGAGCCAAAATTTTTAAAAAAAGATTTAAGTGACACGTAATACTTGATGCAACAAGAAACCACTTCTGTAGCAGATCACTTTGCAAGATTATTCTCCAATCTTAAGATCGTTGAATTAAAACTAATTAAGTTATTCGTTGAGATTTTGAAACAATTCTATGTTGCTGTTGATGATGTAACGAGTGAATATTTGAGCGTTTGTAATCTTTATTGTAATCTTCATCATTCTTTCAAGATCACGTCACGTCACCCATGTTGCAAAACCTGATTTTTTTTGCATTTTTTTTATTAATATCAGGTTTGGAAATCTTCAAAACTCCTGCTCGCTTTCCAAAAAATAAACTTGATGCAATCATCACCACAAAGTAACAAGTATGCCATGAAACATAAAAACGAAGTCACTGATATTTTTAAGAAGTGGAAAGCTATGATTGATAAACAAACTGGAAGAGTGATTAAAGTAGTGAGGTCCGACAATACCAAGGATCCCTTGAAGCAATTTTGTTTGGAACATGAAATTAGAAGATACTTCACAGTGAAGTCGACACCACAGCAGAACGGGGTAGCAGATCAAATGAATGGTACCATATTGGAGAGAGCACAATGTATGTTGTCCAATGCAGGTTTGGGTAGAATATGGTGGACTGAAGTAGTAAACACGACATGCTATCTCATTAACCGTCTCCTTCATTAGCTATTGAGTCTCAAATTCCTATGGAGGTACGATCTGGTATTTTTTCAGATTATTCAAACTCGAAAGTATTTGGTTGTCCAACATATTTTCATGTTAGGGAGGATAAAATTAGAGTAAGGGTCAGGAAAACTATTTTTCTCGGTTATCCAAATAATGTGAAAGGGTATAGATTATAGTGCCTTGACTTGTAGAAGTTTGTGATCAGTTGAGATGTGAAGTTTCATGAAGATGCTTTGTTACAGTCAAAGTGTGATAGATGCAAAGATGGTCCCCCTATTTGGAGGGGTGATAACTATGATGAATATGAGGATGTTAGAGATTCTCTGCAGGTGGAGCTTGAAGCTCATAGATCTCATACAGAGCATAATGTTTATTCTACTGAGGGAATAAATGATACAGATATGATGACTGATGAGACAGTGGCAGAAGATGAGGTTCCTATTGATGGGGACATGGATCCTACACAACAACATGTTCAACAGTTAAAAACACCATCTTTAACAGCAGGTAGAAAACCTTGAGTCAAGCGTGCACCACTTAGATTTGGCTATGAGGATGACGCAGCTTGCGCATTCTCAATTATTGACAAGTATGATAATGTTCCTATCACATATACGCAGGCTTTGCGAAGTGTTCACAAAGAGGAGTGGAATGAAGCTTTGGATGAGAAGATGTTATCTCTTCAGAATAATCATACATAAAAGTCTGTGACACTTCCTAAAGGAAAGAAGTCAATTGGGTGTATGTAAATTTTCACATTGAAAGTCGAGATTCCATATTTCAAGGGCACTTGTACAAGTATACAAAGCTTCTATCCTAAGGGAACCACATAATTCCACAAAGGTGGAATTCTACAAAGTGGGAGACTACAAATGAATATGCACAGCAAAAAAGTGTAGACTATAACGAAGTATCCTCTCCAATGATAAAGAGGAGCGATTCTACACAGCGAGGAAATGGGCGAGGGAAGCGACGTGGCGGGGTGGGGACCGTTCACCCCGCTCGGGATGCGTGCCGTCATTTTTGGTGCGCGTATCCCGAGCAGGGTGAACGGTCCTCACCCCGCCACGTCGCTTCCCTCGCCCATTTCCTTGCCCGTTTCCTCGACATTTAGAATTCCTCAATGATAAAACACACTTCTATCCTAAGGGCGCCACATAATTCCACAAGGAATGCCTTTTACAAAGCCCCCATTGAAATTCTCATTTGATTGTTTAGGAAAACATTCACCAGCTGCACAGGATCAGCTTAAGCAAAGCTTAATATATAAGCTAATCCAATCTTAATTTTCTCTGTTTCTCATCACTCACCTCTAAACCACTCCAAATCACACCAACTGTTCCTTCTCTCTGTTTATAAATGTACAAAAACCTGTCCTTTTTACTTTTCCGAGGAAACCCTCTCAAACAAATCCCTCTCTTCTTCTACAACTCTTCTCTCCCACTCACACTCAGAGAGAGAAAACAAACACCAACACAGACATCAGAGAAAATATTTCTGACTTCATCATCTTTTCTTTCATCCAATAAACAAACACCTCCATTACTTTCCATCATAAAACAACAACAGCCTTATTGATCAGTTAAAGCTCAATTTCTCAATACCTTTCTGTGTTTCTGCCCCTGTGTAAGTTCCTCTGTTCTTATTATGTCCCCTGTTTTTTCCAGGAAAAAATTTATTTCTCCTCTCTTGTTCACCATATTCGATTGATCAATTAATTTTAACTCTGGGGTTCTCTTGTTATTTAGTAATCAAAACAATGTTGCACAAACGAGAAGAACCCAGATTTTCAAATCCCATAAAACACCTTGTTAAGATCCTCTTTGTTCATATTTTCTGCTCTAGGACCTCTGTTTTTGCTCTGCTCTAGTCATAATAGGGAGACATTGAAATGAAGGTCAGATCATCTTTACAAGTGAATTTTTTGGATCTGATTTTTGAATCATGAAGATGTGATTTGATTTCTGATTGAAGTTCCAAGATATCTTAATTTATTTTTCCATATATAGTTCCATGGAAAAGACTTCCCTCTCAAGTTTCCTTTTTTGTGCAAGTATGTTTTCTTTACTACTCATTTAAGTCCAGAAAACTTTACCATCAACAAACAAAAGCTTTTCTTCTCTCAATCTCCTCTTCTTCTCTCTGTAAAGCCAAATCTTGTTGTAAAGAAAGAAGGGGAATTCTTCAAGGAAAAGGTTAGAACATGACCTGTTCTATTAAAATATTTCTCCATCTCCACATTTCCTTCATTTCTTTTGGTTTCCTTCCTGTTTAATCTATGTTTTTCTTCTTCAAGTTGTTGTTTTTTAATCCTATCAATTAGTCGTCTGGGTATCGGAGACAAAAAATCACTTGAAAATACAAATGAGTTTCATTTTTTTAGCTTTCAATTCACTAAAACAAACTCACTGGATCTCGGAATCTTCAGAGACACTCAGCATTTCATTCATAACAAATATGTTGTGTATATTGTTGCAGATTGGAAATTTGCGGCTTTCTTGTTAGTGATCAAAAGCTGGAACAATGAGACAAGATCAGAGTAAAAATCACAGGGTGAGTATTGTAGATTGAAATTTGTTAGTTTTTTTGAATAAAAGATTGAAAGTGGGAAATATATTTTGCAGTCATCTTGGCCGAAAGTAGTGGTGAGGAAATGGTTGAATATTAAGAGCAAAGTCGATGAGTTTCATTCAGATTATCAAATAAGAGGTATGGGTTTTTGATGAGTTCCCAGGCCGCCTAGAATTGCTCATTTTTAATTGATTTAGGTTCACAAGTAATGTAAAAGGAATCTTATTGTTTTGAATGTTTCAGCTGAGACTGGATTCAATGAAAGGAGGAAGAGTTGCTCGGACGAAGGTCACTATGTCTATTTACCGGGGGATTTATCAGGTACTTTTGCTATCCGGTGCAGCAGTAAATCTTTAGAAGTCGAACACCTCATTCATATTTCATCCATTTGACATAATTTGTTGATCCGATGATCAGTTGTGCAACAAATATGGTGTATGAACATGCTTCTTCAGTGGATGAATTAGTGTTTGCTGAATTCGGTTTTGGTTGTAAAACAGAAAACGCGGAAGCTCCTGAGAGTTTGAAAAGACCTAGATTCGAAACGGAAGCTCCAGCTATTACCGACAATTTGAACTTGAGGTACCCTACCCTTGTTCTTTGTTTGCCAATTTGATCTTTCCTTTCCTTTCACTGATTGTCAAAACACAAGTAGTTTAGGGGAAGTTGCAATTTGAAGTTGACAAATGATATTGCTTTTCTAGAGTCCTACATATAGCCAAAATTTTGAATCATGATTAGTATTTGACTTGGGATTAGGCCACTTGACTCCTAAGTCAAAGTGGATTAATCGACTTCGAGTTCAAATGTATGGATGAACAATTTGGTTGCAAGGATAAGATTGGTGGTCTGTCCATATACACGATATTACTAGTCAGAATTAGGGCGGTGTTTGTTTCTCAACTTGATGCATATCTGTTTCAGAACTTGTGCTTCTAATTAGAAGTGTAAACAGACACACTAGATGTCGCTTTATGCATTCTAATCCACAGTTTAATCCCATCAATACATATCTATCCATAGTCTTACTCGCGTAATTCTTAGAAGTAAACTTGTATAGTCATTGATTGATAAAATACTTAGGAGCATAAATGATCAACTCAAGGACATCATTTGAACAAAACCTTTTCTTTAATATGTATCTTTTATTTCACTTGTAGCATGTTTGTAGGCACTTGGAATGCAGGAGGTAAATCACCCCATGAAGGCTTAAACTTGAGAGATTGGTTAAGAACAACTGCTCCAGCTGACATTTATGTACTTGGGTGAGTTAATTTCTTCAAAACAGCTCTACCAACCTTATCGTTGCTCAGTGCTTCACTCATTTACCCCACACACCAAACTTCTATCCATCCCTATCTGTACTTCATAAGACTAAGACAACTTTATCTCTATTTATTTTCAAAGTAATACTTACACACTTCACTACTCTTAGATCCCAAAATGATTACTGGTTTATTCCATTTTTTCTTGCCAAAACTCCCATCCACAGTTCGCTATCGAAGAAAAATGGTATTTGAATTATTTTTTAATTTGACCCACCTACCATAAGGAATTGAATATGTGCGCCATTTGAAATGACACCTAGTGTTGGCGCGCTATGCACGTTCTTTGTGACAATTCCTTATTTGATGTGAGACTTTTCAAGCCAACACCTAGTTATATGCCATTTTTACAAGCGCTCAAGTATGGAGTTGGCGCCGTTGCAACTTTATACCACTTCTAACCCTGGGATAAAATGAACTTTTTTTCTTTTCTTACTTGATGCAAATTTTTTTGTTTATTATCTGATTTTTCTGTTATTTTCACTGTCTGTAAAAAAAACAGGTTTCAGGAAATAGTCCCATTAAACGCAGGGAATGTGTTAGGTGCAGAGGACAATGGTCCTGCATCAAAGTGGCTTTCCCTCATAAGGCAAGCTTTGAACAGTAATGAAAAAGATGCCGAAGTTGCTTCATTTAACAATCCTCTATCATTAGAGGATGAGTTAAATAAAGACTATTCGACTTTGAATTCAAATTCAAGCGAAGATGGGTCACCGGTAGTATCTAGTTCCCCAACAATGCAAGGTAGTCAGTATTGTTTAGCTGCAAGTAAGCAAATGGTTGGCATTTTACTATGCGTCTGGGTTCGTTCTGACCTTAACCGGCACATGAGCAACTTGAAGGTCTCTTGCGTTGGTAGAGGCATCATGGGCTATCTTGGCAATAAGGTTGGTTCTGAAATGAACAAAAAGTAGGACTTGTAAGTCATTTTCTGTTCACGCGCTAACAAATGTTCTTTCCTGCTAATATATGTATAGGGTTCAATCTCCATTAGTATGACATTGCACCAAACATCATTCTGCTTTGTGTGCACCCACTTGGCCTCCGGTGAAAAAGAAGGCGACGAGGTTCGAAGAAATGTGGATGTGATGGAAATTCTGAAGAAAACCAGTTTTTCTCAATCTCAGAGAATACCTGGACAACCAATTTCCCCTGATAATATATTAGATCATGAGTAAGTACTATCCCCACTTTATCATCAAACAAACACCTTTTAATAGGGATTGAATTCTTAATCTCAGTTGCTATAAAATGTGAATTATTGCAGCAAAATAATTTGGCTTGGAGATTTAAATTATCGACTCGCATCTCGCTGTGGTGACACACATGAACTCTTAAAGAAGAATGATTGGCAAGCACTTTTGGAGAAAGACCAGGTAATAGATCACTAAAAATAGGAAATATTTTAAATTTTTTTTTTTTTATGGATATCTATACAATTTGTATGTTCTACGTGGCACAAGTTACGTATTTGGCAGAACTTAAGTGAAAATTTAAACTCCTGATATATTATTTTGTTAAATTTTTGTTTGATAATAGCAATATATGATTTTGAATGCAGTTGAGAATAGAGCAAAAAGCTGGTAGGGTGTTCAAAGGATGGGAAGAAGGCAGAATATATTTTGCTCCGACGTATAAGTACCTCACTAATTCGGATAATTACGTAGCACAAACCGCTAAATCAAAAGAGAAACGACGAACGCCTGCTTGGTAAATTTCTTCTTGTCTATTTACTTTGCATTTTACAAGTTCTATTTAGAATCTTACAACTGAGTTGCTAATTTTTGAACAGTTTTTCATAAAAAAAAAGATGCAAAATGATTCACAAATTGACTGATCATCAATGGTTAAAATAAATCATGCAATGTTTTGCACTGAACTCTCACTTCATCTTTATACAAACTTCCATCTTTTCTTCATCACTGTTTAAAGTTGCAAACATGAATAGAAACCCTCAACATCTTCCTTCAAATCTTCAATCAACATGAAAACTAGGCTACTCTACAACAACTATACTCAAATTATAAAATAATCCATACCATGTGACTCCAACGGATACTCTTAACCTGTCACTAAATTTATTACGGAAAAACTTATATTAGATGTTTAACCAACATTAATAGAAACCCCACACCATTTTCCTTTAATGATCGACAAAAAGTATGCTACTCTACACTCCTAGAAATGGTAATCAAATCACCAAAATATTCTCACCATGTGATACTATTATTAATCTAAATGAAATATTAATTATGAACTTACTTAGAACTAAAGCACGACGTGCCTGGAGCTTTCATACCCAAATTAGTTTTTGATCCAAAAAAAATGCCCACGGTCCATATTTGACTTTATAGGGTACATTATTTCATTACAAAGTGTTATTTTTTTCTATACCGTCTAACCGTCCATTTTAATACTTTTGTCATTCCAATAATCACGCTCTTAAGTCGAAAACCCACCACATACATAAGCATGGTTAGTAGTATTAAGCGATAATTAATTAGGGTCGGTTGGCGTTTAGTTACTATTATTATTATTATTATCATCATTTTTACATTTTATATAGTTTATATTACTACAGTACAAAATGCTTTACTTGCATTTTCTCTGAAATGTAAGTCTTAACCTTGCCATTTTATTAATAAAATAAATCATGAATGTCTTGCTTTCACTTTTTAATTGTTAAACATATTTGTTAGTTGAGCTGAGTTTATTTGTTTATGGTAGGGTTAGGGCACATTAAAATTTAATACACTTTTTGAGATGAACATTTGTCCGACATTGATAAAAATAACACTGTTGCTTAGAAAGCCTGTTTTGGTGAAGTCCAATTTACACCATATGAACATGTTCAATATTAAAATTGAGGTCTGTTTGGTATGATTAGTTTGCATGTGCTATAGATGTGGTTGGGTTTCAAGGATTAAACAAACTAGCATTGGGACAGCAAAAAATGCACTCATGTACTTGTGATGATGTTGATTTCTAAGGCAAATGAAATGAAATCATCCTCACATAACTTTCTGTTAATCATATAGTAATGTATTGGTATAGTTTGAGCTTTGTTAATTTGATGAGAATCATTACAAATCGATGTGCTTAGTACCATGCCTCAACCATTAGACCCGTCAGCCGTGGGTTGCAACCCATTCCAAAACCGAGATTTGGATGAAATGGGTGTATGATAGATTGATACGGTTGTTGTGTTGGTTGTGTAAACTCAATTGCCTTAACAAACATGTCTTATATTTAGGATTTTTGTGCACCCTAAAGACACTTTAGGTTGAGTTAGTCATAGACAACATGGTAGTAGTATATCCAAATTTGAATAGGATAGGACCAGTACAAAGTGTTCAAAGATTGGATTGGTCGAGACAATCCAACCTTTAGTTCAATTTAGTGTTAAACTTGAGATGACCTTCCAAACTAGCCCATGATCAATTCTTCTTGTGTTCTTTCTAATGGGTTTATTGTACATTTCTACTCTATTTGTATTATGTAATTGTAAGAATAATCTTTTGCACCAAGTTTATGATGTTGTTAACCCAAGTCTTTGTTGGGCATGTAGGTGTGATAGGATTCTATGGAAAGGTGAAGGACTAAAGCAAATGTGGTATATGAGAGGGGAGTCAAAGTTCTCAGACCATAGACCAGTTTACTCACTATTCTCAGTACAAGTAGACTTAGCAAACAAGACCACCAAACTCAGTAGAAAATCATCCAGACCCTTACCACCAACAAAGCCCATCTCTTCTTCAGCATGCCATGCAAAGATCCAAGCTGAAGAACAATTGCTCCTCACAAGGGCACAAAGTTGCATAGAATCTACACCTAGGAGGTTGTTCTGTTCCAGCTAGTCCACATCCAAATGGGGAGATGAACATGAACATGATGGATCTATAAACCTATCAAGGCATGCGTGGTCTTGGTGCATGGCATGTGATCTGATAAGGTGGTGGAGGCATTAAGTGTAAATATTTTGGAGGCCCCATGGGTTGAATTGGAAGAAAAAGTTCCTCAGGTGGTGGTGATGATGATGGAAGAAGTGTGGCATGGATGGACACAACAGAACAACAGGGACAGAGAAGTGCCTGCATTTTGTGTTGTATGTGATGTAATTGGGGAATGGGAAGAGGGAATGTTTGTTGTTCAGCTTTTTTTTCAGAATGTTTTTTTTTTTTTTGGTTGAATATATTTTTGTAGGGTGCAAAGAGAAGAAGAGATGAGGGATTGATTAAAGTATAGGTCACAAAGAGAGTGATACTGACAGAGGAGGAAGAGTGGATTGTGTAAAGAAATGATATGGGGAGTGATCAATGATCATTGTTGTTTATTTACTATTTATTATCTTTCATTTCTTTTACATTCTTGATAATACATCAAATAATTCTCTAATCATGGCAGTACACGGTACACCTGGTAAGATTAATTCATAGCAAGGAGCAGACACCTTAAGCTTAATACAAATAACTGGCCTAGTTTCAAAAGCCCGAACAGACAAACCCGATCATTAAAGCCCAAAAAGGTCTTAAGTGATAGACTAGTTAAGGCCTAATAGATCTAATCCTTTAGAGAAGATGAACGTTGCGAAGGAGACAAGTCATGACGAGAATCATTCCCCCAATGACGTATCTCAATAAAGGAGGAGATCGTTATGAGGACGTTTCCTCTAATCACGCCTTAGATGCTTAAATCACACAGTAAGCTAATTATGTACATTATATAAGGTAAATGAAACATTTGATGAAAGACATGTAGACCAACTTAACTATACTCTATCCGAATTTATTATCTTCCACAGATTAACTGATAAGCATCAGAGTGTCTTCAGCCACTAAACATGTAGTCTTTGGCAATCTAATCCTATTTTACAAGTCAAATCTCCAGGAGAACAAATTTGGATGCATCGATTCTATTAGTTGAGTTTTTTTTTTTTTTTTTTTGAATATTTTGACTCTTGTCAGGCATGTTGTTTGTAGCAATGTTGCATTGGATGAAATAGGACTCCACGAACGGATTGATTTTAGCACATATTAATTTGGTTTTTAGACGAGGAGGATTGCTAAAAGTGATTAGGCACTCTTATGGAAGACCCCAAACCATATAACATGTCTAAAAAAAGGCGAAAGCCTTTGTCCTCTCTCTTCTCACTTTTGCGAAAACACTTTGAGAAAAAAATTTCTTTGAGCTAAATACGCGGTTGGTGCGGATTTTGCTAATTCTTTTGCCTCAAATAGTTAAAACTGCATATTTGAAGGGAGATATAAGTTTTTGCAGGAATGTGATCAAAGATGCATTGTATATATTGGCTATAATAGCAGTAGGTTGCCATCACAAGTATCTATTGATTTTGGGTTTGTATAAACAGCGAGGGAAGGGGCGAGGAAACCAGTGAGGGAGTGAAGCCGTTCACTCCCTTTCGAGATGCGTGACAGCGCCTGCCATTTAGAATTTCCCATTAATTGTAGTTAGTGTGTATTCATTATTACCTTAGTTATATAATTTGTTTGTATGTAAAATGGTATTTCTTACCTATATAAGTGATTTCTCATTTATAAAGTTTTGCTTCTTGTAATCAAGAACGCTATTTCTCGAAATATGTTAAAATTATTTTTTATTTTAAAGTTATTAATTTTTTTTCAAAATATATCAATTTTTTTTGAAAAAATATATTTTAATATGCTATAATGTTATTTTAGTATCAAAAATACGTTATGTGATTGATTTTTATGCAGTCTGTATGAAAATATGAGTTGTATGAAACTTTTTATGTAATATTTAAGAATTTAAAATGATTTATATTGTTAAATTTAAAATCATAATCGAATAAAGTTTTTCTGCACAAAACAAAATATTTTACGAAAACAAAATCACAATCCTCGCTCCCAATTGATTGACATTGCCTCCTTTTGAGACTATATAAACAATCTGGTACACACGATTTTCATTCGTTTCTAATTTCTATCCCCAATTCTAGATGGCCCGGGGAAGGGGCGAGGTTGCTGTCTGGGGGTAAATGTACACTTTTGCCCTCCTCTTGAAAAAAAAAAAAAAAAAGTGTTTAAAGAGAGAGGCAAAAATGTGATTTCGCCCCCCCCCCCCCCCCCCCCCCCCCCCCCCGGCAACCAGACAGCTGGGCCAGGCTAAGCAAGAATTACTCAATTTCTATTGGTTGTTGGATTTTGTATTCAAGAAAATGATTGGCATTAAATCCAAAGAAAGTCCCACATGAACCAAAATTCAACACGTGTACGGCTGATCCATCGTACAGGTCACCATCATCTCCACATCGTTACCCTTCTCCCACATAAAAATCCCCAAAATTGCACATCTGAGAGTGTTGTGGGATTTTCATCTGTGCTTCGCGGGTCTGAAACTCTTTAGATCCCTCTCTTCACAATCAACTGTTGCTTTGTTTCAGCTCTTTCACTTCAAAGGTACCATTTTAACCCAATTTTATTGCTCAGAAAACTAAGCTGGGGTTCTACTGTTCTTGCTATTTCAAACCCAGATTTCAAAATTTACATCAAATTCATTTGATTCTGGTGAAATTATTGAAAGGGTAAGATGGGATTGTAGAAAGATTGAATTTTTACTGTTAAAGTAATGATTTTGGTTGTAATTTATGGTTTTATTTATACTTTGTTTAATGTGGAATGTATAGATGGATTGCATGAACTGATTTGAACTCAATTTGGGTTTTTTTTTAGGTTTAATTGACTCGAGGAGGAAGTAAGTTGAGGAGTGTTGGAACACAATTTGAAGTTGAAGGAAGGCAAAAGAAATGGTAATTTTTAGTTAATGATGTAGTGAATGTGCTTAGTTTTTTTTGAAATCTTTAATTATATATATGATTGGTATGCATGCATTACATTTTTATTTTTTTAATGATAAGTAGTATTGAGTTCAAATGGTACTTTGTATTTGTGTTTGATTTTAGCTTTAATTTCTGCAGTACAAAAATGGTATTGTGTAGTTCATAATGTACTTAGTGAATTGAAATCTTAACTAGCTTTAAAGACAATATGGTTAGAATGGCTTTTAAATATTTTATTAGGGAATTAAGAAGGGTATGTCATGTGTTATATTCAAGTGAAGAGTACTTTTTATGTGGTTGCATTCTACAATAGAGGTTCGACTATGATGCTGATGAGTAAAGAGGGTTTGGCAGTCATTTTTGCTTTTGATGCATGAATGTGGTCATAGTGAACTCAATTTAGAATCGTGGACTTGGTTCGCGCATTTGTTGCTCCTTCGAATCAAACAACCACTTAGTTGGATTTGGCTATCAAAGGAGGTCATTGTTTTTCAGTCTTGTCAATTGAATAAGTTAAAAACCTACATATGTTACATTTGGTATAAAAGATGTAAATTTTAATAATTACTTCAAAGTTTTCTGTATATGCCTATATGGTATCTAAGACAAATCTTTGAGGATTTGAAAAATGAAAGAAAGGTCCATGTCAAGTGGAGTGGAAGTAGGAATTTGATCTTTTGCTCATATCATCTATCCGTTGTATAAGGGCAAAGTGAATGAATTTTGTTGAACAACACATGAATAATCCGTCAATGATAGAGTCTGTATGTCAAATCTAGTTAAAGTGTGCTGCTAATGAATTGAAAATCATAGGCCCTAGCTTGTTTCACAGAGATTTATTCAGATTCTGTATCTGCTTTTAGTATTCATTCAATCATTACTATTCAATCATTCCATTTCAATCAAGTAAAATCTGTTGTTTCGTGCAGTCTTTCCAGAACAAGGCTTTTTGGATGCAGAAGGATGGTGCTTGTTTGAATGATGGTGAGATGGCTTATGATTCTTCCAGAATTGCATATGATAATTCATCTAGAATCGAACCAAAGCGTCCTCATCAATGGTTTTTAGATGCTATTACTGAACCAGACCTCTTCCCTAATAAGAAGCAAGCTGTAGAAACTTCAACCAGCAGATCACTTGGAGTCCCAAATGCAAATCTTCCGTGGGAAAATACTTCCAACTTCCAAACAGTCTCAAACCAGTTCACTGACCGCTTATTTGGATCTGATCCAGCAAGGAATATCAATTTTGGTGGCCAGAATGCCCCATCTATTGCTCCAGGCATCCTAAATTTGGGAAGACCTAGTATTGAACAGCAATTTGGAAATGATGCTTCAGTTGCTTTATCTATGTCTCACACAATGGAAGATCCAGGATCATGTCTCAGTTACGGTGGAATTAGAAAGGTAAAAATCAATCAGGTCAAGGACTCTGACAGTGGCTTGCCTGTATCAATGGGTCATATGTTGAACAAAGAGGATCACAACAATACCATATATTTTAATCAAGTACGAGGCGTCAACAATGGCATGTCCTTACCAATGGGTCACACCTTTAGTAAGAGTGACAGTAGCACCGTATCTTTCAGTCAAAGCCAAGATTCCGATAGTGGCATGCCCATTTCCCTTGGTCACCCCTTCAACAAGGGGGAGAGTACCATATCTTTCAGCGGCTTTCAAGAAGAATCTGAGACAGACCCCTCTGGAAGGCTCATAAGCAACTATGACTTGTTACTTGGTCAATCATCAGTTCAAACATCTGAAACGACAAATGGAAAAGAATTGGTCATTTCAAGCACACCCATACCTTTGCGCACATCTCAAATAGCTAACACAGGAGCTGAGGCAGTTCCCAAAAATAAGATGGAACTTAAAACACCCAAAAAGGTAGCTCCAAACAACTTCCCTTCTAACGTCAGAAGCTTGTTATCGACTGGTATCCTTGACGGAGTCCCGGTGAAGTATATTTCTTGGTCTCGAGAGGTAACTCTTGTTTTCTCTATGTTACTTCACATAAACTGTTTTTTGTAAACTGGTGTAATTGTTTCTTTTCATGTTAGGAGCTTAGTGGAACTATCAAAGGTGCCGGATATTTGTGTGGTTGCCAATCTTGTAACAGCTCTACGGTCAGCAAGTTAACTTTTTATTTCGGTTCTGCTCAACATATTTTTGGTCCAATAATGCGCTCATTCGCTTTTTTTATACATATGCAGGTACTCAATGCTTATGAGTTTGAGCGCCATGCTGGTTGCAAGACAAAACACCCAAACAACCACATATTTTTTGAGAATGGAAAGACAATCTATGGGATAGTCCAAGAACTTAGGAGTACACCTCAGAACTTGTTGTTTGATGCAATCCAAACTGTTACTGGTTCTCCTATCAATCAGAAGTCTTTCCGAACATGGAAAGGTGATGCAAGTTATTTTAGCTTAGTTCAATGCTTTATGTGATGTTCATGGAATTCAATCTCCTCAACTTTCTTCAAGTAATTTGATGTCCTGCTTTCAGTTTTGCTTCCAGTTTATCTGACATCTATTTCATCTTCAGAATCATTTCAAGCAGCAACTCGTGAACTTCAGCGTATTTATGGCAAAGATGAAATAAACCAGCTGTAAATATTGTGTGCTTTGTTGTGAAGTTTTCGATATAGTTTGTTTTGTGCATAAAGGTACGTAACTGGGATTGCTAATGTTTGTGAACATTTTTTGTTTTTTGTTGGAGCTAGTGATGTAAATTTGCTACTAGTTTTTGAGATGGCATAGGAAGTGCTTAGAAATTGTAACTGGAATGTGTAATCACTATAAAGAGTTCCTCATAAATTTATTTTTGCTGGTCTGTTTGGGGTTGTGTTTCAGAAAGTTTTGGCATTTAGATGTTTAGCCGGTCTGGTGCATTGTGAAATTTATAAGTTTGTCATGTTATGTCAGTCATTAATTTCTCGCAAAAACTTGATGAATTTTGACACACTTCTTGCTTATCCTTCATATGTTCATTTTATACTCAAAATTCTCGTAACTTTGATATGTCTTTGAATTTGATGTTACTTGTATGTCTATCATAGCAAAGCAGTGTAGATCTATGCCTGTCCTTTGTAGATCAGTTAGTATACAGTACTTTGGTTCGATATTTTCATTATGTTCTGCTCCTCGCTTACCACTGATGGTCGGATCACCGGTTTTTTCATACTTTTGTTGAGCAACATTTGCTTCAATTCTTTTCCATTGATCAAGTTCCATTGTGGTCTCAAATTTTCCAACCATGCAGATTTACTTACAAATTAAGTTTGTTTTTCTGAGCTGAGTGCACTTACATCTAGCAACTGAACTCCTTCTTAATGAGGTTTTTAAAAAGTTTCATTTTCTCTACTCAGTTGAGATTTTGTAATAAACACATATAGCAAGCTCAACAAATGACCACCAAATTGGATCACTTTTTGGCAGAGGTGATCCCACACTAAACACCTTCCACTCCATCAAATGGAGGCTTAATGATTGCTTCACTGTTAACAAAATTTGCTGAAAAAAACAATCCTTGCTAAAAAAAAACACTGTGATTCTAAAAGGGTAGCTTATAATACTTGCAGCACTGCCTCACCTTAATAAGTGAGGTTACTAAGTTACTAGAGAGAAAAGAAAAAGAAAAAAAGCTTATTGTTATATAGTTTCTAAGTTGTAGTTATTCATCATTCAAAATTTTCCAATTGTAGGGTAGGAGTTACTTTCACCAACAATTCTAGCCAGTCATGTTTGCTAGCATATTTTTAGGTTTTTTTTTTTTTTACACTTTTACCTTTTCTATAGATAGTGTTTGTGGTTGTGTTTTAAAAAGAATGGGTAAAAAAAAAAAAAAAAATGCTAGCAAACATGGTTGGATAAACCTATTATACTTTCACCTTAATAAGTAGTATGTAATAATAGATGAACAATGAAATGTATTCAACTGATTATGTTTTCTTGTTTCGCCCTCCCAATTCCATAATATTTACAAGTGCAATCAACAGGAGCATGAACAGTGATAAAGGGTATTTTGGTACATTCAACAATTAATTATTTTCATCTTCTACAAATGGCCTTTCAATTTTATATTTTTCAATTAAAACCAACAAGTGGATGAACAGTGACCAAGGGTAGTGTTGTACATTCATTTTATAATATTATTAAACTTTAGAGTGAGGCTCGGGAACCTAGTTTTGCAATCAGGATGATGTGACATCATCAGAAGAGGTTTTTTTTATAGATACACAAACATTTTGGAAATTTTATCATTATTTCAAAATCACGCCATATCACTCTGGTTGCAAAACATGGTTGCAGAAACCTGATTTTCTGACATTTTTGTAAACTTTATCACGATGAACAACGATTTTTCCCCCCTTTAACTTTTGTTTCCAATTTTGCTCTCTCACTTTCTTAATATTTACAAGTAAAATCAATAGATACTTGAACAATGACAAAGGGTTTTTATGTCCTTCAAATAAAAAATACCATTACACATTTTTACCATGTTACTCTATCAAATTCAGACTATTTTCAATCAAAATCAACCCCTCTAAACATTCATTAATTATTCATAATTTGAAGCACTCTAATTACTTTTATAAATTATGAGTAGACCCTTAAAATTATAAACAATTATTTTATTTAGAAATTCAATGATAGTTTTACTTATTATTAAATTGTTGTAATAAAATAAAAAGTAATAAATATTCATCCACGTAAAGCGCAATAACACCCTAGTAATAGGTAATAACAGATTCCCCTTTATCCAATCATTAAAAAAGTGCTCGCCGTTTAAAAAATCGCTCATCACGAGAGGGATGGGTGGCTATACCCTTCCTTGCGCCCTCCCTCGCCCCCTAGAAGGGTTCTTTAAAAATTGACGTTTTTGAACTATTATAGAGTTGGTTTTAAGTGCTGTGAGAGTTGGAAACATAAGAGAACGCCTTGTGTCAAAAACAAGAGTTTTAGACTGCCAGATAAGCTATCCTTTCAAGGTATCCATGCAAAGAAGGGGGCAAAACCTCAACATTTTCAGATCTCGCAACCATGGAAAGGATCAGGCTACTTAATTTCTTCAGATCGAGAAGCGAGCAGTCTTCTCCACGAACACGGAGACTGAACTTTGCAAGAAGATGGTGGTCATGTCAAAGAGCGTCAACAGTTTGGAGTA
This sequence comes from Berberis vulgaris, assembly GCA_963556465.1. Classification (NCBI taxonomy): domain Eukaryota; kingdom Viridiplantae; phylum Streptophyta; class Magnoliopsida; order Ranunculales; family Berberidaceae; genus Berberis; species Berberis vulgaris. The sequence goes on from OY747133.1 coordinate 1,370,264, forward strand.
TGAGAAGAAGACCTAAAATTCAAAAAGAAGAACCGATAATGCCGAAAAGGAAGAGAGTTTATCCACCTTCAGGTATGGAATTTAGTGAAAAAAAAGGATTTTTTTTTCTCACTTTGTATGCTTATTAGTTGTATGAATCATTTAAGTGAATCTCCTTTTGGTAAGTGATTGTATGACTTTTACTTAATTTCCATAAATATATATTATTAGCAAAAAAAAAGTAATAAAATTTGCTAATCTTCACCTAATGGGTCATGAGATTCTCTAATTCTAGTTAGATTATACGTCTAAAAAAAAACTAGCGGAACCCTATGGCTCCATGAACTCCAAAGATGCACAATTTTCAACTTAAGGCCACTTTTTTTTTTTTTTTTTTTTTTTTTTTTTTAATAATCCCTTAACCCTCCCATCCCAAATGTCGTCGCTGGCAGGGTTTGAACTCTGGACTTGTGATTCTATCTGCCACAAGTCTACCCTGAACTAGTACCATATTGGCTGTTACGTGCGAAAACGTTACAAATACTGAAATGCAAAGTTAACAAACAAATACCAGAGACAAACAATTTATGTGGTTCGACAATTTGACTGCATCAATAGGCAAAGATAATAACTTTACTAGTGAGATCGAACAATACAATTGGAGAGAGATACATAACGTCAATGACGTTACACATACACATGTCTAAACGGCACCACACAATTTTACGTGGGTATGTGTATAACAAAACAAAACAACTTTCCTCTCACCTCCCTTTTTTTTTCTCTCTCACATACTCATACCCACAAAAGGGGATGAAACCTAACAACGCAGACTCGATTTGGAGGATGGATGAAGAAGGGAAAACTCATCATTCTTTTATAGCGTGAAGAGGCGGTGGAAACTTTTCCACCACCTTCTCATCTCTTCTACTTTCAGCTGTTCTTTGACTCAAAAATTCAAAAATTTCTGCTGCTTCATCAACAAGCTTCTTCAATCATGTCGACTCAAGGTTCTTGTAGCTTCAATTGAGGAGGTGATGTGGCTTATTCAAGCTTCCATTGGACTACCAAGATCCAACAGATTTTCATCCGTCTTTTCGACATGTTGCCCTGCACAATCCAGCAGACATGTTGTCGTGCACAGGTACGCCTCTGTTCTTCTCTGTATTTCAACAATTATCCACTTCAGTGAAGATTTCACAAATCTGAGCCGACTACAACAAACACGAAAAAAAAAATGCCAGCTCTCCAAAACACAGTCACATGCTTAAACTTTTCAAATGTGCTCATATGCGCCACACACCCGAATGGGTCATACACCAAAACATGCTCAAACTAACAAGCCAAATCCACTTTGACTAGGATGGAGTCTCAAACCAGACTTTTCATAAACGACTTTTAGTGCTCCACCATTTACCATAACCCTGTAACCTTTGGACTCTAAAGCACTAATGGATATGAGATTCTTTTTCAAATCGGTTACATACTGAACATCATTCAAAACCCGAACAAGTTCATTATGCAGCTTCGACTTGATTTTACTTATCCATGCAATTTTGCATTCATCATTGTTGCCCATATAGACAACACCACCATCCATCTATCTAAAGTTAGAGAACTAGTCCCTACGAGGACACACGTGATAGGTAAAACTCGAATCAAGCAGTCATTCATCAAAATGATTCACCACTGTTGAAGTTGCAGTCAACAAATACGCATCATCCTCATCTTCATCTTCATTTTCATCCAAATTTTGCACCTCATTCGCGTATGACTTTTTCTTTCCCTTTTCTATTGCAGTTTTCATTGCATCACAGTCAATCTTCTAATGACCCTTCTTACGATAGTAGGCACATTCATCATTCGACAAAAACCTCCTATCTACAAATTTTCCTCTTGATTGTGATTTTCCTCTATCACCAACATTCCTCTTTTCAGATCTTCCCCTCGCTACCAATACTTCTGACGTTGCATTCGTATGGATGATGAAGATTTTATTAACCTAAATTAATAAGCTAATAAACCCTACTTGTAATACCGCAAGTGCACGACTGTCTAACTAGTAGAGAATGGCAAATACATGTCGATCCCACGAGGATTGACGAGACAGTCGAATTCTAAGACTTATTTGAACTAATTTAGAGTTGGGGGTTACAGCAGATGTAAATTACTAAAATTAAGAGACTAAATTGACAACTAAAATTAAACTGATATGATGATAAGAGAGGGGACCGAGACATCGAATCCACCACAGGTTCTTCGAGATTTGTGTAATCCAAATTATTGTTTTCAAAAATTAACATGACTAACCTAAAGATTAATCTAAGTTCGCAATTGATTTCAGCAAAAGTATAAACCTCTAGCATTGCGTGTCTTCTTACGACACACACAATCACAAGTTTATTTTAACTAATTCTAAACCCCTAACATTGCATATCTTCTTACGGCACACACAATCACAAATTCAGATTAATTGATTAAAGCAGACTTTGAATATCAATAAAGGGTACTTCTAACTACCGACTAGTCTAGATAATTAATCCGGATATAATCGGTGAAAGCAAATTATTGAAATTCAGAAATCCAGAAATCAACTGTATTTAACATTCAATCATATGGAAAACCATAAATTAAGATACGACAAACTCTAGAAACCCTATGGTTTCATCTTCACCTCGGCGTGGGGTCTAGAAGATCATGGTGGTGGCACAACACTGGTGTATGTGGAATCCATCGCAGCACGAATGCACATCCCGAGAATTAGCTGCAACTACTCTGTGGTGGCTCTTACAGGATCTCGGGTTGCCAATAGCCAACTGATTCGAAAATCTGTTGTTTCTCGCCCAAAAATCCTGCACCTTCGTCTCCAGCGAGATTTGCTCCTCGCTCCTCGCGAGCTTCTTCGTTGCTGCTAGTCCTGCAAGAGCGAAAGAAAGATCAGGGAGAAACGAGAGAGAGAAAGACGAGAAGGAGAACCGAAATAGGGAGAGAAACAAGAGCGTTTCTGCTGGATTGCTACTTCTGTTTGGCTCTGTTGGGCGTGATGGAACAGGGGCGGAGTTACAGTGAGATGGCGGTGATCGGCGGTGTGGATGGTCTGTCTGGCTCTGTCGCGAGGTGGATCAGGGTGGTGGCAGCGGTGGTTGTGTTGCGCTGCTTGTGACGGTGGTCGTGAGAGGGAAACAGTGAGAAAGATAGAGGGAAACAAGAAGGAAGACGAGGTGGCGGAGAGAGAAACAGGGGGTCGTGAAGCAAGGACGTGCTCCCTGTTTCTGTGTTGTTTGGTTGCTTGCGAGGAACAGAGAGGTGAGGACGGTGAGAACAGGGAGGTGAGGACGAGGAGAATAGGGAGGTGAGGACGGTGGCTCAGACGGTGCGTGGTCTGTTTCGGTGGTGATGGCGAGGTGAGGTGGTGACTGCGGGATGATTGCACTGTCAGTCCTCCAATCGAGCGAGGATCGCTGGCAGGGTGGATGGGGCGTGGTGGTTGGGAAAGAGAGGAAGAGAAAAGAAACGTCGAAGAAAAGAGAGCTTTTCTCCAAAAGGGGGAGAGCTAAATAGGGTTCTCCTATTTTTTTGGATTTGGGTTCTCCAAAATGCGTTGGGCTTGGGTTTTTAGGTTAGTTTTTTTGGTTTGGGCTTAGGTTAAATTAGGAGACCTAGGTTTATTTGGATTAGGTTTAGATATGTGACCCTCTACTTTGTACCACCGCTAGAATCGACCAATTGATCATTCATTAAATTGTCGCCTTAATGCGATTTCATCATTCACGCTCAAATTCCTACAAAGACATGAAAACGAAATAATTAGAATAAAATATAATAATCGAAACACTAACATATATAAATTAAGGGATATATTATGTAATAATTACGTGAATATCAATGGACCTTGAGATCCTTCCTCCTGAACTCATAATTGAGCAACGCTGTAACCACCTCATCATAACTCAATTCTTTTTTACCCGTTAACAAAGTCGTAACGAGATGTTCATAGTCTTTTGGAAGGGAATTCAAAAGGCACAAGGCCTTATAATTCTTTGGAACATCTTCTTCCAAATTTAATAAGTCGGCAATAAGCCTATTGAACTCATCTAAGTGTTCAGACAACGTAATCTCGGGTCTCATATTCATCCGAAAATGTTGCTTTGTGAGGAAGACGTTCTGAATGTTCTTCGTCATGTACTTGTCTTCCAACTTTTTCCATAGCATCTGAGCGGATGTCTCATTCATAACGAAATATTTTTGCTCATTCGCTAAGCACAATTTTATTGACCCGCATTCTTGCCAATTCAACTTGTTCCATTCTTCTTCCCTCATATTCTCCGACTTATCTCCTAGAGCATCCTCCAAGTTCTCTTCCCTCATATTCTCCGGCTTATCTCCTAGAGCACCCTCCAAGTTCTCATTTGCCAACACATCCAAGACTTCGCATTGCCACATATCGAAGTTATTCTTCCCATTAAACTTCTCGACGTCAATTTTACCGACTATAGCGGTAACCATCTTTGATCAAGAAGTTGACGGATCTGACATGTTTTTCATCAACCACTGATGCACGCAGCTTCAAACGAACCCAAAGAACTAACTCTCGGCTATGATACCAATTTGTTACGAGCGAAAGCATTATAAATACCGAAATGCGAAATTAATAAACAAATACAATAGACAAACAATTTACGTGGTTCGACAATTTGCCTACATCCACGGGCAAAGAAATTTTTTTTACTAGTAAGATAAAAAAAAATACAACTGAAGAGAGCTACACAACGTCAATAACGTTACACATACACGTGTCGAAACAATACAACACAAATATACGTGGGTACGTATATAACAAAACAAAACAACTTTCTCTCCTCTCCTCTCACCTCCCTTTCTTTCTCTCTCACATACTCATACCCACAAAAGGGGATGAAACCTAACAACAACACAGACTTGATTTGGAGGATGGATGAAGAAGGGGAACCCCATCCTTCTTTTATAGCGTGAAGAGGCGGTGGAAACCCTTCTCCCCTCTTCTATTTCCAGCCGTTATTTGACTCGCAAATTCAAAAATTTCTGCTGCTTCATCAACAATATTTTTTAATCATGTCGACAGCGGAAGGTTCTTGTAGCTTCAATTGAGTAGGTGAAGAGGTTTCTTCAAGCTTCCATTGGACCACCAAGATCCAACAGATTTCCATCCGTCTTGTCGACATGCCGCGGTGCACAAGTACGCCTATGTTCTTATATGTATTTCAACATTGGCTACTTAAGGCAATTGAGTTCCTTAAATTTTCATATTCTATAATGGCTTAAGTTGCAGAAATTCTAGGGAGCGAGGGATGGGTGTATCCATCCCCCTCAAGATAAGCGAAATTGCCTCGAGATACGCGACACCGCCCCTTACCCTCGCGCTCCCTAGAAGGGCTCCTTAAGTTGATAAAGAGAACAAATCTAGTACATGAGCACTACTACAGTGCCTGGTGGTGTGCTTGGTGGCCACCAGACACCGTCCATATGCCTAGAGATATGAAATAATTCACATCTCGAGGCAGATGGACGGTGCCTGGTGGCCACCAGGCACACCACCAGTGCACTTTAGAATTTTCCCTAGTACATAACAAACGGTTGAGGTTCATAGAATGGGTGGAATGGACCTATTTAGACTCGATAGATTTATGTGAGATTGAGCTTAATAAAATTTTGGTTGGGCTACTTGATAAATATCATGCTGAGAAACAAATAATAATAATAATAATAATAATAATAATAATAATAAATAAATAAATAAATAAATAAATAAATAAATAAATAAATAAATAAATAAATAATCGTGTCATCTATAGGATCGAATTGACATTGCAGTCAAAGTGTCAAACTAGGTGTTCCGAACTCTAAAGTTTTTCTTGAGAAAAAATAAATATACATGTTCTTACTTAATTGTTAAATAAAAATAAACGGTTGAGGTTCATAGAATGGGTGGAATGGACCTATTTAGACTCGATAGATTTATGTGAGATTGAGCTTAATAAAATTTTGGTTGGGCTACTTGATAAATATCATGCTGAGAAACAAATAATAATAATAATAATAATAATAATAAATAAATAAATAAATAAATAAATAAATAAATAAATAAATAATCGTGTCATCTATAGGATCGAATTGACATTGCAGTCAAAGTGTCAAACTAGGTGTTCCGAACTCTAAAGTTTTTCTTGAGAAAAAATAAATATACATGTTCTTACTTAATTGTTAAATAAAAATAAACGGTTGAGGTTCATAGAATGGGTGGAATGGACCTATTTAGACTCGATAGATTTATGTGAGATTGAGCTTAATAAAATTTTGGTTGGGCTACTTGATAAATATCATGCTGAGAAACAAATAATAATAATAATAATAATAATAATAATAATAATAAATAAATAAATAAATAAATAAATAAATAAATAATCGTGTCATCTATAGGATCGAACGAATCAAGGTTTTTGACATTGCAGTCAAAGACTCAAAGTGTCAAATTAGGTGTTCCGAACTCTAAAGTTTTTCTTGAGAAAAAATAAATATACATGTTCTTACTTAATTATTACTTGATTATAACTTTTATTTTTCTGATTTATGATACTGTTTTATTGATTCAGTACAATCAACTGAAAAGTAAAGGACACCGCTGAAGCAAAACCACTTGGGCCTAAATGTTCGTCTTCCTAGCTACTTCCTTTCGGTGTTTTTTTTTAAATTTTCTGTGTCTAGACTTTCTGTATGTTAATGCATTTTAATTAGAAATAAAAGTCATGTTGTTGTGATATACTATGAGAATGTTTGGATCTTTCAAAGATGGTACTCTGTTTTATAATTTTCGCTTTGCTTTTATAATCTAGGTATGTAAATATGATCCCTAGAATGATGTCGTTAATTTTTTATTTTTTTTTTGAATGTCATCTGGATTGTCTGCAAAGTGATGCCGAGATGTGGTTCAGTGTCAATTAGGTTTTTGATATGTTAATTCTATTGTCCGAAAAATTAAGAATGCTTGTAATGCACTGTTAGGTTTTAGGCTGAAACTGGAGCAGAACCTACACCTTTCGCCGGGTTGGAGATTAAAGATCCCCAGTTTGCATTATTAAATTGTTCGAACCCTTTTGAGTACATTGAAATCATGTGACTAGAGTACTTAACACTGATCGAATTTAACAGTCCTAAAACTATTCCACCAGCTTTGATCATTCAACTTAACGTATAGTCTCTTGACCTGCCCATGCAAAAAAAAAACCTCTTCACTCTCCTATATAAACCATCCTTTCCAAACCATCTCACAGAATCCATGGCTTTCAAGAACTTAGCTCTCCTTTTTGTGTTCTCATTGCTTGTTGGAACTATCACCTCTACTGAACCACCAATCAAGCCAGGCTACAATCTGGAGGCACGACTTTTTGGTGAAGGAGGAGGTGGAGGAATCGTAGATTGTTTTAATGCACTATTACAACTGAAAAAATGCACAAATGAGATTGTTCTCTTCTTTCTCGAAAATGAGATGTATTTGGGGCAAAACTGCTGCAAGGCAATTCGGGTGATCACACTTCAATGTTGGCCTACTATGCTTACTTCACTTGGTTTCACTCCTGAAGAAGGTGACATACTCGAAGGATACTGTGGTGGGGAGTTGACAATTCCACCCACCGCTGGTTCAGTTCCAAGTCCGGTTAAGGCACCTTCGGTTAAGGTTTAGGGTGGATTATGATTTGTGTTTTTTGTTGGTTCAGATTCTGTTTTGATGTTATGCTTGTTGAGTCCATGTGTCGTCTTGTTAATGATCCTGGTAGTAGGGATTCATTCTCTATAACAAGATGTTGTTCTAGGAAATGTTCAGTTATGTTTAATTTTATGGATTGATTTAATCTCCACCATCAACCATTGCCGCGGCAAGTCTCTCTATACATTCCTTTCCAATGTCTTCATACAGAAGGCGGGTTCGGGTGAACGTAGAAGAGACTATTAGAGAGTCTATCAATAGGTATGCAATTGAAGCAGAAAGTTTTAAGTGCACATAGCAAAACCTTACAACAAACAATGATACTGAGCAAGTTCATCTCTCAACCTACCACCTAGACCATCAGAATCAACTCAAAACAAATCTTCTGAAAAAAAAAACTGACAAATTTGATGGAGAATATATCTACTTGTTACCTTATTTGTCAATGGTTTAGTTTGCTTAATTGGTGTCGACAATTTCTACATTTGCAATCCCATCACCCAGCAATTCCGAACTTTTCCCATTGGAAAGAAAATTATTGGTACTCTGCCGTAAGCGGGTTTGGTTATCATAAACTGGACAATGCGTATAAGTTAGTTCAACTTTCCTCTGATCCACCTTATATTTGTTGAAGTGGCAACACCAACTCAACATTTTTAGAGAATTCTTTTGTTGCAACCACCACAAGTCTAGAGATTTTTGTTTCTGGATTAATCTCTTGAGAAATATCTCTAAATTCTCTCTAAGACTTCTCCAAGGATTTTCACATACTCTATGAGCATTTATAAATAAGCCTCTAGATGAACATTGTGGTGTAACTCAAGTGAGCTAAAAAATTGGAGAGCCAAGAACTCTCAAGTGGTTGTATGTGTGTTTGAGAGAAATATGTGTAGGTTTGTGCTTATGTGTTATGTTGGTGTTGTGTCTTAATTTAATTGTAAGTTTGTAATCGATCCTAAGGTTGGGAATATCCAACAAGATCGATAAATGCACCCTCCCTCTGCCTTACAATTCTATGGAATGTGCAGTGATAATACACCAAATCGTCATCTGATCTCGTCAGATAGAACATAGCAGTTCTGATTGCACACTTAATCCAGCCAGGCCCAGACAACATTAAGCTCACTATTGGCAGGATCCAGAAGATCGGACCCAAATTGCAACGTGTCACTGAGTCCACACGTCACGCGATCAAGCTCAATATTCGTAAGCCTTGATAAGGCAAGTATCTAGAGGATTGACCCAAGACGGGCAAACCAGCAATACTTTGGTTCCGATTAGGAAACAAATACTAAAGTATAAGTCGGGCAATGAAACTTCCTTGCATTGACAACACTCAGAAAGGGAAACATCTCCAGTAGATCTAGGAGCATAAGTTGTGTAGGAAAACTTCTCTACATGGACAGTTCCCAATAAAGAAACGATCTCTAGTAAGATCTATTTCCCTAAACTACGCCACCAAAGGCCGAGTCGAATAAGACTCTCACACTATAAAAGGGAGATAAGGTCGATGAACAAAGATATACTACAGAAACCCAATTTACAACTTTAAGTCTCTCCTAAGCCTTATCTAACTTAAGCATCGGAGTGCCATCGGCCGCCACACGGTGGTATTTGGCTCACGTGCGTTCCCTGTGCAGGTCTAGGTAAAGGCGATGAAGGAAAGCATAAATCGACTACAAATTTACTTGCACAAAATAGTGGGATGACATGTCAGTACCCGCAAAAGCACATAAAATAAAATAAAAAATGAGGGGGACATTACGCTCACTAAGATCAAATTTGAAATATCTAACAAGCGACCGCCCCTCTACCTTGAAGTACGGTGAGTTCGAAGAAGCTAGAAAGCAATGATTTTTCCAAAACTTGAAATCATCAGACAAGGAGCCTAAGCATTTCGGAGTACTCAACCAATAGACTTCGTGACCATTTAGCCGAGGAAAAGTCAACAGGTGGATCAGTTAATCGAAGACCAACGTCCTTCACCCTAATAAAGACAACAATCAAAGTCTTGAATCCGTTTGGCACCATCTGAGTAGGAGGAATATGGAGGTACGCTAGGAAGCGCCAAATGTCCTCCGGAACTGAAAAGCAAAGCCCGACTTGGAACATGCTTTTGTGCAAAGCTATGAACCCTTGCGGAGGTGTCAACGGATTGTGAGTAGCACTCAAAGGGGTAAGTTCCAAGTCTTTAGGAATTTGATAATCCTCTAGAAGCTTAGCCAAATTGGACCCCTTCTGCTCTCGGTAAAAGTTCAGGCAGACGTGAGACAACTTCTGCCCGGAAGTGAGTTTAACGTTGTCCGCTATGAGAGAAAGTTTGGACTTTCAAATAGAATTGCAGCAAAGAACATAGATGCAAGAAAACAAAAAGAAGGCAAAAAAGATACAAAATTAAAGAAACTTTCTCTTGCAGAAGCAACTGCTTATATAAGCACCAGGGACGTACTCATTTAATGACATGCGCTGCTCGAGACGATGTTTCGAATTCAATCATCACGACTGTACAAATTCTATCAAAATGACTTAGTGGATCAATATGATGACCCACTAACTCGGAGGGAGCAGATGATGATACACCAAACCGTCCTCTGATCAGCACCGTACACGTGTCATGGTAATCTCGTCAAACAGAACATAATAGTCCTAATTGCACACTCAATCCAGCAAGACCCAGACAACATCAAGCCCACTATTAGCAGGATCCAGAAGGTCGGACCCAAATTGCAACGTGCCACTGAGCCCACACGTCATGTGGTCAATCCCAATACTCGTAGGTCCCGATATGGCAAGAGTAAGCCCTAATAAGGCAAGTATTTGGATAATCGACCCAAGACGGGCATGCCAACAATACTTTGGTTCTGACTAGAAAACAAATATTGAAGTATAAGTCATGCAAGGAAGCATCCTTGCATGGAAAACACTCAGAAAGGGAAACATCTCCCGTAGATTTAGGAGCATAAGTCGTGTAGTGAAACTTTTCTTCATGGACAACTCCCAACAAAGAAATGATCTTAAGCAAGATCTTTTTTCCTAAACTATGCCACCAAAGGCCGAGCCGAACAATGACTCTCACACTATAAAAGAGAGATAGGGTTGATGAACAAAGGTACGCTACATAAACCCAATTTACAACTTTAAGCCTCTCCTAAGCCTTATCTAAATTAAGCATCAAAGTGCCATGTGCAAGTCTAGGTAAAGGCGAAGAATAATAGCAAAAATAGACTAGTATACAAGAATTGTGATTTCGTTAACTCTAAAATATAATGATATTACTTGAGACATTAAAATAGACTTTACTTGAAGACATTAAACCTACTACAAACCAAATATATTCTTTGTAACATAATGAAATAAATACTAAAACTCCAAATTAAAACCACAACTCTACTATTATACAAGGATCGTGATTTCGTTTTACGGGTTGATTTCACTCCCCTAATTTTAAAAAATATTTCTTGATCGGGGGTGTTCGTAATGATTGAGGGGGTCGAAGACTGAAAAACGAGTTATTTATACCAAACATTCTTTTATAGCTAGATCCAATCTCTCGGTCCTTGCGAAAAAGGAAAGAGCATTTCACAATCTTCCTTTCGGGAAGGGAGGATTGAGGAAATCTTATTGATTTCAACTCTCCATACCTCCTGAAAAAACATGAAAATAAAGGCTAAAACTTTAATATTAAAATAACATAACATTATATTATAATTTTAAGAGTCACCCGCATAACATTCTTTTGATATTAAAATGATATTATACTAGGGTAAAATTTTTGGAGATTGAATTAATTTTTTTTCAGGGGATCTCCTAAGAAAAAATAAATATTTCTGATTTCGAAAGATATTTCAATAAATCTAAAATAGGAAATATTTCGAAAAATCACATTCTTTACCATTATATCAACCCCACTATTATACCTAGGATTGCTAACAATATGATAGAGCTCTGATACCAATTTCTACCCAGGATTGCTAACAGATGTAAGATAGATACAGATAGAAATAATACAGATATGAAATGCAAAATTTAAAAGAAAGAAATGAATAAAACAAAAACAATCTAATACAAGAATTCTCTAAACTATATTAGAGATCGATTCAGCCTCAAGCCAATTTCTTGGTTTACACTTGGGGATTAGCTGTAAGATCAAACTAGATAGTTTATTGAATTATAAAAGATAGAAGATTAAAAGAAAGATATGATTTATTGAAATATACAAAATCCAAAAGAAAAGATAGAAGCTTACCCTCAACTTAGAAAACTACTTACTTAAATAGAAGGGATCCAGACGAAGATAAGCCTCGATGGAGGATAAGGTAGGTGGACGACTTGTCCTTTGTGATAATGCGAATACTATTAGCTTTTTTACTGTCGGCAGGTATTGTGGAAGATGCTTTGACTGTAGCTGCTTTTGTAGTGGGTGAACAGTGGCTTCACGTGGATGCCTTTGGAAAGAAAGATGTTGTCGGAACCGAAAGTATCTTGTTTTGTAGTGGTTGTTGGCAGATGTTGCCTTTGGTGATGCGGACGGTGGGTCTATCAATCAAGCGGAGAGAAGACATCATAGTAGTCGTCTTCATTGAGTGGAACTGTAGGTTCATCGTCATCATCTGAACCTTCTGAACAGACCTTTGACAATGTTTCTAGCAGTTCAGCTCTGGTAGGTTTCCCTCGAAGTTGCTTTCTGGTGTGTTGGCGAAGAAGCTTAGCATCCGAGATGGATTCAAAAGGATTTACCTGGGGAGCAGGAGAATGATCTTTGCCTGAGAAGAAGCGGAGAAATCCTTCTTTTGTAATTCTGGAGTGGTCAAACTGTGCCCATCACTTGACTTTGAAACGGCGGCAGAACCACATGGGAGCATTTTTGGATTGATAAGGTTTGCATAATGCTGAACAGGTATAATCCCAGCATAAAATCCATGACAAATCAAATCGAATAAAGAACCAAAGTGACAAAATCTGCTATGTAACAGGAATTGGGGGTTGGTACTTTTCTTGGAAAATCTTCCATCCTTCTTGGACAGTAGGAGGAAGAATGTTTTGAATCGGACCAAAATGACTCCACCAAATGTGTTGGAACCAAAGAGGGACATATTTCTGATTGAACTTTTTGCAGAATAGAAAGAACCATGAATGGCCACAATTCTGCGATTGAAGGTAGAAGGCTCTTGACCAGGCGAGCTTGTAGTCAAGATAATTGTAGGTCTGGGGAACATAGTTCACTGAGAATTTCTTGTGATAGTGAGGGAGCTAATGCCAATCAGCTTCAGAGATAACTTTGAGGATCTGACACTTGAAATGTGTGATCATTTCTTGGTGATCTTTGTCATAATGATGGATTATGATCACAGAATCAGAATCTACAAGAATGAACTCATAAAACTCCTGTGATTTTGTACTATCTGCTTCTTCAAACTGTTGTTGTTGAGGAAACAAATTCTTGGCGATGAGTTGGGGTTCTTTGACTAAAGCATACATGGAGGGCTCGATCATAGTGATATAATCAAGGCATGCTTTAGGAATGTATGGATTGGGAGCTGAAGTTTGCGGCTTTGTAAAACTGGTCATGGTAGAACCAGTTGTTTCTTCTTGGTACAATAGAGTGAACTTCTGTGAAAGGGAAAGGGCATAAGAAAGAGGGGCTTGATGCTGTGAGGCCGAAGGCGCCATAGCATATTGGGACTTTGATTTGGGTTTGGAAAAGGGAGAAGGACGAGAGGAAGATGAGTTAGAAGATCTCATCTTTGAAGGAACTCTCTTGTTAGGAAATCTGCAAGAGAATTATCAGCTCCTTTTATAAACTTAATTTTAAAATCAAAGGCTGAAAGAAGGCCTTGCCACCTGGCAAAAATCTGTTTGGAAATGAGATTTAAAACATCTGTAGTTAAAATCTCTTTGACAGATTGACAATCAACTTGTAATAAAAATTTTGGTTTATTAAATCATCTTGAAATTTCATGATGCACAAGACAATTGATAAAACCTCTTTCTTTACTATGGAGTAATTGAATTGGACGGAGTTCCAAATACCGGAATGGTATCGGACCAATTGGATAGAAGTAGAATCAGGGAGACGCTGTTTGAGAATACCACCGTATCCTAAATTGGAAGCATTTGTTTCTACAATTTTGAAGGCTTCTAGATTGGAAATCCCTAGACAAGGAAGATGCTTGACTCTAGACTAGACTTGACTTGACGGACAACCTGGGAATGAGCTTCAGTCCATGGACCTGGGTTTTTCTTAAGTCTGGCAAACAGAGGTTTTAATAAAATCCTAAGGCTTTTGTAAAAGTCTGCAACATAGTTAAGAGATCCTAAAAACCGTTGTAATTGGTTTTTATCTTTTAACTCATCTGGAATTTTGTTTGCAAAACCGATTACCCTAGATATGGGTGAGATAGTCCCATGAAAAATCTTATGTCCAAGAAACCAGACATTTGTTTGAAAAATATTGATTTTTGTTGGAGAAAGAACTAAACCATTTTCCTTTGATAATTCTTTCAAATTGATACAAATGTTTCCAATGAGCTGAAATTGATTCTGAGAAGACAAGTATATCATCAATATACACGATTGTAAAGGTCGAAAATGGGGAGAGAATATCATTCATGATATTCTGAAACTCACTAGGAGCATTCTTGAGACCAAAAGGCATAACATTCCATTCAAAATGGCCAAACGGAACATTAAATGTTGTTTGTAACGATCAAATGGATGAATCTGGATTTGCCAAAATCCAGATTTGAGATCAAACTTAGAGAATACACAAGCTTAGTGTAAACGTTTAAGAAGATCTCTCTTGTTAGGAATAGAATACCTAATCCATTGCAAAACCTGATTTAAGGGCTTATAATTGATTACAAGGCGAGGACTTCCTCTTTCTAATTCAGCTGTTTTGTTAACATAAAAGGCTGCACAACTCAATAGAGATTTGGAATGCCTAATAAGTTTTTTTGAAAGCAAAGCTTTGATTTCTTTTTTGCAATGTTTCATGAGTTCAGAATTCATTTGAATTGGCCGAGCTTTAGTTGGAATCATGGAGTCTTTGAAAGAAGGTTCATAAGGAAGACGAACAACATGACGATAGCGATGCCAGAAAGCATTTGGAAGTTCAGAACATAATTCCTTTGTCAAATGTTCCTGGTATTGAACAATTTGAGTTTGGAGTTTAGGGTCTTGAATTTGTTGGTCAATTCGTCTAAATGCAATGTCTGCTGTGAGGGATTGCAAATGTTGTTGTTTTTGAGAAATGAAATTAAGAAAACAAGTATCATTTCTGATATTGTTGATTCTATAATTTCAGGCTTGTAAAGAAAAGAAAATTCTACGTCTGTTCCAAGAATTTGGGTTTTGATGCCCGATGTTGTAACAGAAAACGGATAAATTGCAGCAAAAAATTGTGTTTCAAGAATCATCTTCTGGACCATGTTTTGAACAAGCAAAAAATCTTATTTGATACAAACTTTATCTTGGCAGATATGAGCATTTGTTAATTTATATTGTATAGCCAACTTAGAGTTGGTGGTTGTATATAATTTTTGTTTTGTAAGTTCAAAATATTTGGTAGGTATTAATCCTTCCACAACACAGTTAAGATCAGTTCCTGAATCAATAAGAGTTTTACATGGGATAATAATCTCTTTATTGATAACTAGGTTTACTTTGCAAAACCATCGCTGATGAGTAACTTTGTTGATTTCATTAAGAAATAGAGGAGGAGTAATCTCTACTGGGGTCTCTGAAGAATAGGGCATATCAGGTAAAGATGTTTTTTGTAATCCATTGATACGATATCAATGAGAGAATGATTTTGTTTTAAAATCATAATATCTTTTTTGATATGATTAACTTCTTGCTGAAGATCAGATAGATTGACAGGGATGGAAGAGGTAGATCTTCGAAACCTATCAATGATTTGTTTGTGATCATAAAATGGATTTATGACCTCTGGGGTTAGTTTTGTGGTTAAATTTGTTTTGATGTGTTGAAGATATTCTGTTTAAGGTTAGGATCTTCAATACAATCAACAAAATCTAAAAGAATACTAGATTCTTTTGTTTTTGAAAGCATATTGAAGCTTTGAAGGTTATGACAATGACATGTCTCTACGTATTCTCCATCATCAATTTTGTCAGATTGGTCAGAATCCGAAGAATAATTCAAATTAAAAATTTGAAGATCTTGGTCTGAATTATTTGATTCAGAGTTCATTAAAACTTTTAAAAACATGTTTATGATATCTTCAGGAGCTTGGAGCTCTTGAATCTTTTGGGCTGTTATGCAATTCTTTGCATAGTGACCAGGACGACCACATTTAAAGCAAACGAGCTTTGACTAGGTATGGGCTGGATACTTCTTGAATGGTTTGGTAGGCTTGGGTTTATGCGTACCATGCTTCTTGGGCTGACTATAATATTGATATAGTCTTTGGGCTGGAGTTGTTTAGGTCAATAAGGTTTTTTTGGATTTAAACTGTCTAACAGGATGAGACCTGTATTGGAGTTTTGATTGTGAAAACTTTTGATGTGGGAGTTTAAAATCATCATAGCCATATCGTTGACAGAAATCACCTAGTTCTCTTGGGCTATTGATATTTTGTTTCTTAAGTTGGTTTTTGAGTCTAAGATCATTACAAATATGCAAAGCACATTTGTTAATGAAAGCAATAATATCTTCGAATGTGAGACGATCATACGGAATGTCTTCATTGTAGATATCTTGCAATTTTTCTCTAACATTTTCCGCAAAGATTGGAGGAAGACCAGAAATGAATTTTCTCTTCCAAAAGGGATTGTTTGCATTAGATTGAAACATGACCTTTTTAAGGAAGATGTCTTTGTACCACCGAAAGTGGCTCAAAGTTGGACATTTGTGGATCATCAGCAAATCTTTGGATTTGTTTTGAAATTCACTAGGATCTCCCATAAAATGTTTTAGAATACAGAAGATTAGAGTATGAACTGAATCAGGGATCTCTGAACCTTGTTCTGTTTTTATAGGATTACCTAATAAATCAATTTTGACTGCATTAAAAATTGATTGTTGCTCACTTGTTGTTAGGTAGTTATCCCACCATCCTTTGAGTAGTCCAGAAAAGCCAGCAATGATAAGAGCAGCAATAGTGTGACGACCCCTCTCTTGCACTATACCAATATTATCCGCTTTGGGCTACCATCCGGCCCTCACGACTTTAAAACGCGTTGATACAATGGGGAGCAGACCCCGCACATATAAGGATCGTCTTCCTCCCCTACCCAGGCGATATGGGACTATGATTCCCTTTGTAGCTCGTCCAATCTCTCTCGGCCTATTGGGCCTGTTGGGCTTCAACTTTCACCTTCACCCTCACCTCAGGTCCGCCCACTTAGGGTCTCACAATCCACCCCCCCCCCCCCCCCCCCTTAAGGCCCAACGTCCTCGTTGGCCACACAGGCACAACGTCCACATTGCCCGAGGGCCCACCTTCACTTGGCATACTTTCGGCTGGGTCAGGCTCTGATACCAAACTATGACGACCCACTTCCGCACTATACCAATATTGTCCGCTTTGGGCTACCATCCGGCCCTCATGACTTTAAAACGCGTTGATACAATGGGGAGCAGACCCCGCACATATAAGGATCATCTTCCTCCCCTACCCAGGCGATATTGGACTATGATTCCCTTGTAGCTCGTCCAACCTCTCTCGGCCTATTGGGCCTGTTAGGCTCCAACCCTCACCCCCTCACCCTCACCTCAGGTCCGCCCACTTAGGGTCTCACAAATAGTCTTATCATTTTTGCCTTCACTACGATGAGCCGAGGCCATCATAACCATTTTCTGGGTTAACTCAATGATATTTTCTTCAGTTAAACCATCTATATTCCAAGTATAGAGATTACCTGTAGAAAATGACTCATAGACTTGAAGAGATTTCTCTTCATATTGCATGTCAGAGAGTGATGGTCGTGGATAAAAAATTTTAGTTGTTGGAAGATGATTTTGATGTTTCCCGTATGATTTAGCAAACTTAAAGGGATTGGCTTGATAAGGGATGTAGTTTAAACGATCCAGTTCAACCATAGGATAAAAATCACTATCCGAATTCATTGCTTGGGAAGACAATGTATTAATTTGAAGATTTGATTTTAAATTGAGAGCAGCCAATTTAAAATCAATTTTTTTAATTAATTGGTTAGGTGTGGTTAACACATTTTGATCAACAAACGTAGGTGTAAAGTACGTTGCTGATTTTGAAACATTAAAGGCTTGCTTCTAAGCCAATTGGGTATGAGCCAATTGATCTTGGAGGACTTGATCTTGAATCAATTTTGTCTCCAATCTCAAGTAGCAAAATGTTGGTATAATTATTCTGTTGAATAATTTTTTCAAGACCTGTATTGTCAATTTGGGGATCTTTGAAAGGTGATGCCAAAACATCACAACCTAGAGTTGAAAATTTAATTTCTTCTAAAAGTAACAAGATGGATTCTTTTGCAGAATTAGTTTCTGTTATATGCCAGAATTTTGAATTAGTTTTGATAACATTTACCCTTTTTATATTGGTATTTTTCTGATTATCTGATAGAGCTCTATCTTACTATTATAGTTTCATTTTTTCTAATTAATCTTCTTCTTCTTTGGCTTCCCAGTCACTTTATCTTAACTTCAGCCAATTGTCATTTAAATCACTCTATATATCAAAAGTTGTTGATTTCGATCGTCATTCAAAAGTTTGTTATTTGAGTGATTCTTATGTAATATGTAATATGTAATTTGTATGAAACTATGAGTTATGTGAGACTTTTTATATAGAATAAAGATTTAAAAATGCATAACTTGTATTTTTAAATTTGAAATTACAATCAAAATTTTTACGTTTTCTCATACAAAACGAATATTTTTTAAAATCAGGGACCGAATTAACTCGAAAAACGAAATCACAATCCTTGATTGAGAGGGACAAATTGCATCACTACATGGATTAGATTATGCGAAATCTTCTGGAGAAATGTCTTAAAGTCATTGATTTCAATCGTCACTATTTCTTTTCACTCAGATATGCAGAAGTAGCCATGAAAAAAAATAACTCTCAAGAAAAAATAAGATTTCAATACTTGCTCTCTTGGAAGAGCTTTTATTAAGTTAGTTTCACTAGTGTCTTGTGGTCTGATTTCAAAATGTTACAAGAGTTTAACTCATATTCAGTTTGTGAAGGAGAAAGAAAATGTTTCTATTTTCTAAGGTTTAGTATTTACAAGTCAAAAGTTAGAACGACCCATTTTGATTATCTCCATTTTTTAAAAATAAAATAAAAATAATCTCAATAAGGTTGTTAGGCATTAGAGATCATAGTCAAGGCGCAATTTCGCTCATAAGGCCAATGGCATGACAGCTCAACAGTTAGAGCTTGACGAATGGTATCACTAGGTCATGAATTCAAACCCAGTCTAAGACCTAACCCACCCACGTCGAGTTTTCCCAATCAAGAATTTGTGTCCATCATCATTGAGGGTTCTCAGCCTTTTGTCATTGAGGCCTACCAAATTAATTCGCAAATCCATTCCACCAATTCATAGACCCCAACGACCATATATTAAATGTTGCTTCAGTTAACATTGCATCTGATAAGGTTTAACTGCGAGAATTATTAGACAAAACTATTTGAACCAATGCAGAAAATAAGCCTAGTATATATGTTCATATATATTTATGAACACATTTAGGTTGTATGCATTTCCAATACACCACTGCAATATGTGATTATGTGCATTCAGTGAGAAGAACTGTACCAAGTAAATAAATAATTATGATCCAGTGACGTATGTTGATAAACACAAACCTCAAAAATGTTAGGAAACTAGTTTTTTGCAACCATGTTTTGTAATCAGAGTGACGTGGTTTGATCTCGAAAGAATGATGAAATTCCCAAAGATTTTATGTCTATCTCAAGGTTGTAAAAAACCTCCTATGACGATGCCACATCATTCTGGTTGCAAAATATGATTCCAAAACCTAATTCCCTAGTCTCACTCAACACAACATTGCATCATGCTTTCAATGCAACTTTTTTTTGTATGTTTTTGATAGTTCATGAAGTTATGAATATATATCGTATTGAAGTCCATAGTACCAAGTGCTCAGCACGGGCACCTTTATCAACTAAAGCCGGAATGCCAGATATACTTACTATGCAGAGCTATCGTGCACAAGAAGATCGTAAGCGGAGATTAGAATTGCAAATTCAAGTCGACCATGGAACAAATTATAATGCGGTTTTTGCTCAAAGTGACTATGGTGAGGTACATTTTATATTTTCTTTCCAACAAATAAAAAAAAAATCAGGATGCTCGTAATACACGATATTGGTTTCAGATTGAATTAAATTCTCTTTGGAGACTGGAGTAGGACAATGAAATGTAGATGACTTCTTGTAGCATTCATCCACTACAAATGTTGTGCAAATTTTTTTTTTGATATGAACAAACCCTACAATTTTCAGATCAGTATAAGCACAATTATAGCACAAACACATCGTCTCCATGGGTTGTTATATATTTGAAAAGTTTCAGATCTTATACACCTTAAAGTTTCATGGATTGTGTTCGATTTAGGCTTTATGAGCATCTTTAGGATGATGGAGGGTATTGGGTCTAACCTGGCGCGAGCTACCTAGCTACAATTCTATATGGTTCACTACTTCAACTCAATTGCATTGTAATCTCCTCATCTCCCAATAACCACCAAATAACGTATATCTTTTGACCTCCCCGTGCACATCCTATATAAAGCAACCTTTGTAACCATCTTCACTACACAAAGACTTCTCTGATTCACTAACCAATCTCAACCCTTGTAGCATCCATGGCTTTCAAGAACTTAGCTCTCCTTTGTTTGTTCTCATTGCTTGTTGGAACTATCATCTCCACTGAGGCATCAATCAAGCAAGGACACAGTCTTGAGGCTCGGCTTTATGGTGAAGGAGGAGGAATGGTAGACTGTTGGAATGCACTGTTAGAACTGAAAAAATGCACAAATGAGATTGTTCTCTACTTTCTCGAAAATGAAATGTATTTAGGACAAGATTGCTGCAAAGCAATTCGGGTGATCACTTTCCAATGCTGGCCTACTATGCTTACTTCACTTGGTTTCACTGCTGAGGAAGCTGACATACTCAAGGGATACTGCGGTGGGGGGTTGGCAAATTCACCCGCTGCTTCAGTTCAAGGTCCGGTTAAGGCCCCCAAGGTTTAGGGCAACTATGGTTTTTGTGTTTTCAGATGTGTTTGCATCTGTTTTCAGTCATGGTTGAAGAGTCATTCTTCTGATGTTTCGTTTTTTTATGATCTACATAGTATGTTAATGTTTATGGTTCTTCTATACGGTTTGTCAAATGGTTGCATAATACATGTAGAGCGTGTATTTAGTAAACGAATGTTGAAGAACCGGTGTCAAAATTTGTCATCAAAATTGAATTATAATGCTTTTTCTCGGCTTTCAACCAAACAAACTTTAAAATTACTCTTACACTACGCTTCAACATTACTGTTGATGATGTTGAGGAAATCAAAGATGCTAGAGAAGCCTAATACATTCAAATAGAGGTAAGTTTTTGTACGGGTGAATTTGATGCATAGTTGTGCATATCAGTAGTGCTTGTACGAGCTTTCTGCCTGTACAGAACTATTCCAAGTAGCATGCACTAGGTACTTCATAAATCATTTCATAGTATATGATACTGTCAGAGAGTAGAATGTCAAGAAAACAAGAAACTGAACCAGCATTTTTGGGGAAAGCATGATGGAATGACTGGAAATCTGAGAATGGACCAAAACTGTGCAGGGGTTAAAGAAGTTCAGGGGAAAGAAAATCCTAAACAAAAAGAACAGGGGTTTACTCCTTGTCGAAGATTTCCTCTGGCACAAAACAATTGCAAGAATCCTGTCTACACACCTAGTCTTCACAGTTAGAACTCTTTGCTAACAATATGATGAAGGGCATATTTACATTTGTTCATATTGAAAACAATTTAGCGCGTCTACAAGGGAGATTTTTTGTTTACAGAAGATTGGTCAATCAAGCAGAGTGTTTGAAATAAACATTGGCAAACATTAAGATTCGAGTTTTCAATACCATGCTCATATAAGTGGTATAGCAGAATAATTACACACAATCACGCGGAGGCCAAAAAAGTTACTGATGGAGATATCAAAATGAAGCAAGGTACAGGAACCTAACAAGCTGAAATGTATTTCGCTTCTAGTCTGTCAGTCTTTAATATAAGACGGGGAAGATAAAGCTACTGCAAGGTATGTGATATGCATGCATTTTCGCACCCTTACATAGAAAGCACGCTAACCAGGTATGAAATCACCCTTTAAATCAGTAAATCAAAATAGATACATTGAACAAGAAGGTACCCTTTCTCTTTCTCTTTCTACATAAGAACAGAACAAATGTTTTCCTTTTCTGTGCACATTAGAGCAATAGTTTTAAAGGTTTGTAATCTCAAGGGGGAAAGAAAGTATTTGTCATGTAACAATTTCAAATAAGTGACAAACAACCTTTCACAGAAACAAGTGGTAACTGCAAAGAATGAAAGAAAAAGAAAATGGGACAAAAAACAAAAAAAAAATGCCCGCCGCCAGACCAACATCACAATTAGTATTCCCCAACAAGACTCCCCCACCTCCAGTACACTGTTCTCACACCGATCTCTTTAACCACAGCATGAGGACTTTTGTGGAGCTTGCCCACCAGCAGCTGCCTGGTCTGGTTGATTAATCCTGATTGTCTGAGGCTGCAACCATTCAAAATAATCTCAATACTAGATGAGATGACAGTTAAAAGAAGATTAATTGTCTAAAACACTCATCAGCAATCAACTGAAGTGAGGTATAATGATTTACTCCCAAAAGGGATACCATAATTCTATTTTTATATAGAAGAAAATCGCCTCTTACCTCAGCCCTGGAATCAGTTTCAGCAAGCCTTTGCTTTATATCCCTTGCTATCGAAAAGAAAACCTGCTCCACATTTAAGTTTGTCTTTGCACTCTGCATTACAAAAAAATTTTAAGTATGTGCCAGACGAGAAAAATGACATCCCAAAGCTAAAACACGGGCATGAAAGAGGATTCTTACAGTCTCAAAGAACTTGATACCATACTCATCGGCGAGTGCTTGACCCTTGGAAGTAGGCACAGCCTGGAAAATAAGATTTCGTTCAAATTACACACTGAATGTGATGAGGCAGTATAATTCCACAAAGCAGAACAGAAAAGGCAGGGATAGGAGCTCATGGCAGTCAAGCCTTGAGAGGATCACAGCATCAGTATTTCCCATCGAATAATTCTAGGGAGCCTGTGTGGGGGCGAAATTACCCTTTTGCCCCTCCTTTTGTTGTGGTTATATTTACACAGTGTTTAAAGAGGCAGGGGCAAAGGTGTAAAAATGCCGCCCAGGCAGCAAACCCAGGCCGGCTACCCAGGCTCCCTAGAAGCACTCTTTCCCATCAGATTGACTTTCCATGGGCAAGTGATCATGCAAGTATAAAGAAAATGCCCAAAAGGAGAACCAGAGATGAAAATCACCCTTTTGCTTTCATCCATGTCAGCCTTGTTCCCCACCAATATTTTGTTGACATTATCAGAAGCATGTTGTTCAATGTTGCGGATCCAGTTCCTAATGTCTGTGTTAATGTGAGAGAAACAATAAGTAATCTTCGTAATGAAGGATAAAGTCGCATAGTGAGAAAGGATATAGGCCATCAACCAGTTGTGTTGCAAAATGGATAGGATTGGTTGATCCACAGTCCATTCCAAGCTCGAGGTCGCAGAATAATTATATATTTTTTCGTAGTCTATACAAAAATTTTGACCCAAAAAAAAATACAAAAATATGACCAACATACATGGGTTAAGTGAGATGTGCTATTTTTGTTGGAATAACCTCCATATCGAGAAGATCATACTCAAAACTTTTTGTAATTCTAACATTATTAGGGATATCATAATTGACCAAGTTGTAATCGGTAAAATCCATACGGTGAGGAGAGCATCCTCACCAAAAAATCAAATCTTTAATTCAACTTCTACATGAATAGCAAAATTGTTATAAGATTTTTGTCAAGAAATTTGTCCATTGACATAACCCCCTAAATTTTTTATTTGTCCTATCTGCTTGGATTTCATATTCAACCTAATGAACTTGACAAAGAATCAGATTGGATCAGAATACATACCGATTGTTATTGGATAAGAATAAGATTTGGATTCACAATAATCAAACCTAAACTGATGTTACTAACCACAATGGTCAATAGCTGATTCTCTTTCAAGTAATGGCACTTGAGCACCATAGAATTTCTTAAACAGAAAGTCAAGTATTCACACAATATAACAATAGTAAAAGTCGTGGTGAAGCACATACTGTTAAAAGATGACTCATCAGTAACATCATACACCAGCAAAATACCCATGGCTCCTCGATAATAAGCTGCATAAGAGAATAGATTTCTCAATTAAATTTCTGAACCATGCAACAACACGTAAATGATTGCTGAGAAAAATGATTATAAAATGATCACAGAACCTGACATTGCTTGTTTAATGGCCTTTGGGGGGATAGCCTAAGTTCAATTGATGGACATAAACACAGAAATCATAGATTCAACAGAAGACCTGATTTTATTAATACCTGATTAGGTAATCTAAAGTACATTCCCTATTGACGATTGTGTTGTTAAACATCTAAATTGTGCATATAGCATATGTGACAGCTATGGTTTGGATCACCCACTTAAGGTCATACAGTCAGGGAGATCTTGGGAGAATAGCACGGATAAATCCCTTTCCACCTTCATTTGTCGCACTTGTAGAAAATGGAGAGTAAGAGCACTTTACCATGGTATCGTATTCTAGATAAAGCAGTTATCATCAATTGATTTGAAATACCCAATCACATGTCTATCATTTATTACCTGTTGTGATTGTTCGGAACCGCTCCTGACCAGCGGTATCCCAGATTTGCAGCTTGATCCGCTTGCCATCAAGCTCAATCGTTCTTATCTTAAAATCAATACTGTAAAGAACAATGTGACTAGTAAGCTCCACAAGAATTCATTCAATAACGGACGAGTTTTTATTACTATTATTTTTATTTTATTTTTCCAATTACGTAAGATGTGAAGTGTACTGCACACACACCCAATGGTAGTGATAAAACTGGTAGTGAAAGACCCATCCGAAAATCGTAAAAGAAGACAACTCTTACCCACACCTGCAAAGTCACAAAATAAAATCAAGAAAAATTAAACTGTGATGCTCAACAACATAATACTGAAAACAAACAACTACTATGATTGACCTACTATTTTGACTCAGGAAACAAGTTATTTCTGAGCCAAAATATGGATATCTCTGAGTCTGATATATTCGTGAAGGCAATACAAGAAAGTGGTTGCTCAACATGCTTATGGATGTTGAAAGTTACATTAAAGCACAATTGGATTCAAGATCACAACTAATTGTATCCTTGCAAGATTTCTACTAACAAATGAAGAATACTATGCCTCTGACTTAATTTTCAGTTACTAATCAGTATCATTGAAATACTAATTGAAATGGGATGAATAATTATCACTTAAAAGAATCAGGGTAGATCAGTTTCCCTCATCTATATTTTATGCATTTAGAAGTTTGGTTTTTATATCACGGTATCAATAAGCTGGCAATTAATTATCCATGACCTACACATTACTGCTCAAGTAGGAATATTAACATGGAAGTGATGGCCTATTTTATGACATCGGCTTTCAACACCCAAGAACCCCAAATCAAAATCGTACCATATTGTCCAGGCCCTGATCCCTAATACAGCACCACTACACTCTGCACCTAACTATTCCCAACACAACCAAGAACAGTCCCAACCACATCCATCGCAATCAGTCCCATTTCATCATCAAAACAACTATCTTCTTCTCCAAAGTATTAAAAAAAAAAAAAGTTGAACTGGAAACCTCAAACTACTTTCTTTAAATCTAGAACTCTACACTCTGGTGCCACAAGGCTCTTTAGTATTTTTCTTTCAACCCTCCTTAATCGCCCTGAGACACTGCCTCGTTGACTTCATTACCTGACCTCCCATCACCTCTATTCAAAAGCTCCCACCCAATTCATTCTAGGAACAAAAGTTGACTTTGGCTATAATGATTGACAGACCTGAAAACCCCATGTTACAAGCTCCTGATGTTTGGAATTACCAAAATAAATATGAGGATCGTATCCAGTCCATGTTGCAAAAAATAATTACTTTGAAACTCTCTAGCGACCAGTCCACCACCTAGCACCCCAGCCCCGAAAATGCCAATGGGTAACCTTCAGAATTCAGATCTCTTTCAAATCTATGATGATGCAGAATTATCTTCGTATCCACTTCCAAAATCCTTTCTAGTTACATGAAACTTTACTTTACTCTGCATTGAAAAATACTCAACACTGTGATTATTGACAATCTCAGGATCATTCACAACGTTCCCTTGAATGTCAATTCTTTAGAGATCACTGATTAAACAGACTCCCCAAATCAAACACATACACATGAAAAGGAATGCCTAGAATTATATCTGAAAAGTTGCACAAGACCACCTAAGGTGCATGAAAAATTTTGACCCATTGAAAGGCCAACCCACCACATGATCAAGTTGTACGAAGTTCCTCTCCACCTCCATCCATTCATACATAACCATACAAGCGAAATGTTCAAGCTAAACATGTACGACCGTTACAACAAACTACATTAACATAGAATTTCTATAAGAGAATCAACTGGCTGCGTATTTAATTTACAAATAAAAATTTATAATTTATATTACCAAACTTCGAATGTCATAATGTTCAGATTTCTCCAAATCAAAACTGCCCAATTCTAAACCAAGTCACAATTCCAAAGTAAATCACCAAAATAGACCTTTTAAATTCTAACATATTTCTCATTATCACATAAATGATCAAAAGATTGTTAAACAAAACTCATTTCAAACAAATCAAAGGAGATCAAAAGATCGTGGCCTTCAATGATCATATTCCTCAACGCGATCTAGATCAAGACACAGTTAACTCGAACCAAATTGAAAAAAGAAAAAAGAAAAAAAAAAAAAAAGCACTTACCACTATCACCAATGAGAAGAAGCTTTATAAGGTAATCATAATCGGCTCGTGCCCTAGCAGGTGGAGCAGCCATGAATTAGTGAAAGAAGAAGAAGATGATGAATCCGAAACCCTAGATTATTCAATCCGTATCTGTATGTATCAGTGAAACAATTATCAAACAAAATTGAAAAAAAAAAAGAAATCGAAAACAAGAACTAGAGAGAATGAGCATATAGGTGAAATACCAAAATTAGATATGGAAAGAAAGAAAAAAAAGAAAGAGATCTGATAGAGAGAGAAGAAGAAGAAGAAGAAGAGGGAGAGATGTTAAAAATGGGCTTTTCAGGGACACAGTAGTACGTGCATGAGTGTTTTATTCGTCCGGCCCAATAGTGCATGAATCAATAATGATCGTTTAATTGGTTGTCAATATTCAATCTTAGTCATTAAAAGGTTGCCTATTACTTTACAATGATGATGATTGATGACAATAACATTATCATATTCCAGCCTGTTTGGCAGGTATTATCCCAACTCACAGTCCTCAGAGAAAGTAACCATGTGGCAGGTGGAATTCGAAGTTAGAATGTGAGGAACATACACACATAGCCTCAATCACTAGGCCATAACACCATTGGCTATTATCCGTGACTTCAGCTCTCAAATTATTTAATAGGAGGCGAATTTTCTATTTTAATGAGTTCTATGTGAGCATAAATTTCAACTAAGGGGGGTGTATTGTATCTGAATTTTGTGGGCAATTTAATAAAATCCATGGATTCTGAAAATTCAAGTGTATTCAATTTGGATTTTAAAAAGTCCACAAAAGTCTAGGGGTATTCAATCAGGATTTTAAAAAGTCTTTCTGAAATCCACAAAGTCTAGGGGTATTCAATATGGATTTCATAAAGTCCACAAAAGTTTTAGGGTATTCAAAATATCATTCATATTTATGGATTTGGAAAATCATGGATTCTCATGGACTTTGTAGTGTTAAGTATAAATAAAAAAGTTCAATAGTTTGCCAGCCTCCATATCAAAGATTTCAACGTGAAAAAAAGTCTCCCAAAGTTCTTCCTTATGCCAGCCGCGAAGAGGTTGGTTCCCATCCTCTTGTTTTCTCGATTTTTTTTTTCTATCTTTGCATCGTTGATGATTTTGGGTGTCTTATAAAGAAGTGTCAAGAACTTCCAGGGGAACAAAATTGAAACTGATGAGAATTGCTAAATCAACCTTTCTCATCTTTACTACTAAAACTTCCTCTGTATATTGAACTTTTCTGAATCCTGGGGCTAACTGAAATAAAAGCAACTTCGTAAATAGATATATTAATAAAAACTTTTCTCTGCTATAGCCATATCTCTTATTCTCAACGCATGAATTGAGTAGTTTGCTGTGCTTATTCTCTATACAAGAACCACCCAATAGTTGTTATTACAAGATGGGTCGGCAAGGCAACAATCATGTTTGGACTTTACAGCAGCACCTCAGAGGAAAGATGTAATGAACAACGAAACTTGAGCAGCGTGTTCAAACAATAAATTATAATTGCCAAAATGTATTTGCTATTGCTTTTGAGATTTTTGTCGCACTTGAAGTGAAACAAGTCACCTTCAACAGGCTTTGTATGCTGGAAAAGCTTATGTTAAATACTAAACTGTTGCCAATCCCATTAATCAGACATGACTCCATTGAAGTGAAACAGATAATCTTCAACAGGCTTTGTATGTTGGAAAAGCTTATGTTAAATGCAATCCCATTAATCAGATATGACTCCAGTAAAGTCCAGTGATGGTTTGCCAATTGAATTCGTATTACCCTTTGACTCGAATAATTTTGGAGTGAAAAAATCCTTCTATAGAATTCTGACAGTGGAAGCTGAACAGTTATGTGAATTCTGGATGTACAAGATGTACAAGTTAACGGAAGCATCAATGCTGTAAAACTTGTTCAGCTGCGCATTCATATATTCTGGCTAGGATTCCAACTACAAAACTAAAACAAAGCAACTATGTTCTTACATGGATAGAACTATCAAAGATTGGAGTCAACGTGGATGGTTCTCGGTATCTAGTATCAATGGATTAGACGAGTTCATTAATCAAATTATTACTTCCAGTAAAAACACTGCCAAGCAACTTCAGCTACCCAAGTACTTTATCAACTCCACCAATGGCACCAATGGTTAAAGCACAGAGAACATGAAAACCAATAAGATAAAAAAAAATAAAAAAAAAAAAAAAATAAAAAAAGGAATAGCTCCTAGAGCTAAAAGTTTCACAAGTAGATATTGTACAGTTGATTATATATTTTAAAAAAAAAACAAAAAAAACAAACAAACAAGGAATAGCTCCTAGAGCTAAAAGTTTCTTAAGTAGATATTGTACAGTTGAATGTACAGCTTCAGGTATTTTCTAAAATGAAAAATAAGAGAACAAAAACTTTACTAGTTTCATAACCTCTTCGCTGCTCTTTAGGGTATTCAAAATATTATTCATATTTATGAATTTGAAAAATCATGGATTCTCATGGATTATAAAATCTTGAAGAGCTTGAATACAATAGCTCTAGTGTTCATGGCTAAATCTTGAAGAGCTTGAATACAATACAATGGTATTCGTCATGCTTCATTGAGGAACGTAATCGAGAGAATATTTGGAATATTCAAGTCGCGGTTTACAATTTTCAAATCAGCACCACCATTTCCTTACAAGACACAAGCGGAGCTTGTTTTGGCATGTGCAGGATTGCATAATTTTCTTCAACAAGAATGTCGTTCAGATGAATTTCCTCCTGAACCAGAAAATGATCGGGTAGAGAATGATGAAGATAATTTTGAATAGGATGATATTCAAACCCAAGAGCAGCAAAGAGAAAATGCTAATAAATGGAGAATGAGTATTGTTAATCAAATGTGGGCAGCAGCTCAAGCAAACGTCAACGTTGCTAACAATGATAATGAAGAAAGTGACCATGATCATGAAGGAGAAGAATGATCATAATACAATTTTATGGACGTTTACTTTTTATTTTAAAGATGCTAATTAACGACCTTTTCTTTTTCTAGTTTTTTTAGCACATGTATCTCTCACTTTTGTTAATTATATGCGGACGTTTTTTTGTTTCATCACTATTTACCAACTTCTTTTTTATCTTGCAAATAATTAGAAATCTGTAAAAGTCGTTCATACAAGGTCCATGGATTTTCATAAATCTCTAGAAAGTCTGTAGCAAAAGTCTATGGATTTAAGAAATCAGCAGAAGTCCGTGGACAATTTAAAGAGTCTGTGGATAATTTAAAGAGTCCGTGGACTTTTCAAATTATTTATCAATTCCATAAGAATCCATATACAATACACCCCCCTAAATGTCATCTTTTTCCCCTCAAATATTGATATATTAGATTTTTATGTTTTGGTAAATCTCGGTCGTCTTTTATCTCCAATCTAAATTTATATAGACTAGGGTATTTACGTGTCTTTGACACTCAAATTATTTGAAATGATGAAAATTTTTAACTTTGACCAAAGATATTTCAATCTCATGTAAACATAAATTTCAGTCTCCTCTGTGTATGTGATCCATTTTTATGTTTTGATAAATCTCAGCAGTATTTTATAACAAGTTGAGCTAATATTCATTCATATAATTAATTATAAAATCATATGGTTACAAACTACCAATCATTAGATGCAGAACATGTTTAGGCTCTGAAACTAAATAACTAATGTCAAAAAGAAACAAAGAATTTTACCAAATGGTTGTCGGCAGTCCTTTAGCTAGAGGATGAAGCAGTCACGGATAATTGTGTTGCAATACTATGTTTTGCAATACAATGTAAAAAACCTTCCGCCTTCACAAAAATTGTGTTGCAAAACATTCCCAAATCATATTTGGAAACCAGAGAAATCCAATGTAATCTGTAATTTTCGATTTGTTCAGTAGAGATCTAACATCTTCATTGTCAAAGTTGAGAAAAACCTGATTCCAAAACTTGACATTGTTTGACAATCGATGCCCATCTCATTTCCAAATCATACGGTTTGACAGTCGTAAGACTCTTGTATAGGTAGGCCTAAGGCTAACAAACTATCTTGTATAGAGAAGCTATTAGAGTTGGCAGACTATCAAGTGTGACGGGCTAAGGCTCGCTTGGATTGGGCTTTTCGCTTGTGTTGCTCCTTTTACAAATACAAATTACCGTTGTCTTAAAGAACTATACACGGTTTGGCTGGCATTGGGGTTGAAAACGAATCGATGATTCAATTTTTCATCAAAATCGTGAACCAAACCGACTTTGGTCGGTTTCAAAAATTTCAAACTGAAATCGAATCTATCATTAGCAAAATCGAACCGATTCTAATTTATGCAAACCGTAATCGAATCGAATCGACTAAAACCGAAATAAACCCAAAGCAATCGACTATTTTATATAAAATATATATTATTTATTATATATATTCGGCCGTTCAATTTTGTAGGTTAAAATCACATAAAAACCAAAAACCGAACCGACCACTTAGATTTTGAATTTTTTGAAATCGAAACCGAATCAAACTGAACTAGGTCAGTTCGATTTTAATTGGTTCAATCGATTAATTCGGTTTGATCAAATTTTTGTTCAACCCTAGCCGGCATGAATACAACATCTCAACTATTGATTTCTTCTTAACCACTCTACTAAACAATATTTTTCAAGAACTTAAAATGTAAGTCACTCTAACAAAATAAGCTTTTAAAATGCTACCAACTCAGATTGCAAGATAACAGAAACCTTTACTTCATTTGAAATTGGTTATACATTTTATGACATAAACTTAATATACGTAGGTTATGATTAAATGCAAACTTTTTTATGTGCACATGGTCATGTTTTCAGTCTTCTTGCTTAAATAAACATCTCAGAATATACCAGGATAGCTTTAATGTTAGGACATGGATAGTTAAGATGATAGCATGGGCAGATCTACCTTGAATCCCCTTAGCTTTTTAAGAAATTTCACCAAACTAACAATATTTGCAATTTTGTCCCCTTTTAAAATTTTAGATTGTCACCTTTCATAGATAATAAAATACAAATATACACAAAATCGCAAACCCTTCGCAAGTTCACCTCTCCGCCTTCTCAATTGCCCAAAATGATTTTGACAAAGATCAATTTTCTCCAATCTCCTCCAATCGCACAAGACGATTTCAACGGAGATTGATTTCTCCAATCACACAATAAGATTTCGATTATACATAGATTGATTATGGAGGTGGTCTTACTCTCTCTCTTGCTTGTTAGCTCCTCATCGACACTCTTCAGTCTTCACAGTAGCATGCTTCAGCTAAGCAATTGGACGGTAACATTCTTAATATTAATAGTTGTCCACAAATTGAAGCTCAGTTGATTGGACATCAACTCTCCTTTTAAGAGGTCGCAAGTTCGAGACTCATCAGTTAAGAGTTTGTGAGTTTTCACCTGATTATTAGAAGCACATGTGCTTCGCCGTGGATAAGTCGTCTTCATGCAAGGTGGAGACAACAGACCAGAGCGAAAGCAAATCTCCCTACGAGATAGAGGCGACGAGGATATTAAGTGGCAACAATATTGTAGCCTTCGGGCCTGGTTTGGTAAACCCTATAGGGTCAGTTATATAGCCTTCGGGCATGGATTACAACGCAAAGGATATTAAGTGGCAACAATATTGTAGCATTTGGGTCTGATTTGGTAAACCCTATGACACATGAGAACTCGCATAGAGTTTTTACTAAAATTCAATGTGCAACAACATTGACACATAAAATATGTTTATCTTGTACTACTTTTGAAACTTTGTTTTAATCATATTTATTTATTTATTTTAAGAATTAAATTATCTGTGATTTAATTTTTTACCCCCCTTTATCTGCAATCCTGGCTCCGCCCCTGGATGATAGTGACCAGTAAATCGCTATCCAGCTCATATACATTACCTAAAAGATAATAAACACATAAATAAATAAATAAATAAAATTTAGCAGAGATGGTTCTCATTTTGCCTAATATCTCTAAGAATGTGTTTGGTGCGAAGAACTGTCAATCGTCTAGGATTTGACTCTGAATTTATGATTTCATCCGCCACAGGTCTATCACTGAGGTAGAAAAAGTGCTTTCAATAAGAGTGTAAGAGAGGGCATGCTTCAAAGCTCAATCCATCGAAACCTTTTAACAAATGAGTGTGATATACATTTCTACTAAATGGGAATTAAGTATCCGATGATTTTAACCAATTGTGGATTCGCGCATATCTGAATTTGGTTTTGTAAACTTTTTTTTTTTCCAACTCATTGTATGTTATCCGCACAAGTTTAACGATGCTTTAATTCAAGGCTATAAGCAAAAAGGATTAAATTCGGTATCCATCCATTCCTTTCTCCTTTATGTGAATGTTAATTTGTAAAAGTCTTTAGGGTATGTCTATTTGGATTAAAAAAAAAATCTTTGGTTACTTTTCCATCTTATTCTTCTTTCGGTGACTGTAAATGGCGAGGAAATGAGCGAGGAAACGGGTGAGGGAGGGGGTGTGACCCTTCATCCCTCTTAAAATGCGTGCCCGTGTGAATCTCGAGGGAGATGGGGGGTCAAACCCCCTCCCTCGCCCATTTCCTCGTTCGTTTTCTCGACGCCTAGAACGACTCTTCTTCTTTTGATATTAACAATTCTTATTCTCAAAAAACGAAGAGAATAAGAATAAGCTTACTTTAGCTACAACCTCCTTTTTTAAGCAGTATCAAACTTTGAAAAACATTCTTTGACTCGGAGAAAAATCAAAAGTTTAATGTTTTGATCAAGTGTAATGAAACAAATATAGTAAAAGAACAGTGACTTATATAAATCAAACAAATGACACGAGAAAATAAATTGATAATAAATGGGGCTAAACTAGGTGTTTGTTAAATAAGATAGTAATGTATTCGTCATCCGTCCTTAATTGTAAATTAAAATAAATTTGAAATATGCAATGTATTTTTTATCCCTTAGCCCTTTCCATCTCAAATATTGTCGATATAGTTTAAACCTGAATCTATGATACCATCCACAACAAACTGACGAGCACACTAATAAAAGGGATAATATGGGATGAATCATTAGTCAATTTTCTTGACACGTGATATGTCAAGAAAAGACGATTCATGTTAGACTTTCAAGATCAAGCCACATCACCTTATTTGCAAAAATCGATTTCTTAGTGTTTGTTAACTTCTTGTCTACACCTAAACAACAATTTATCTTTGGTTACAATGTTAATTAAAGTGTGTAGCCTTGCCAACGATCCGACCCAAGTACTGGTGTGAATGGCTGTGCCTGCCAACCGAGTATACGGATAATACACTAGTATATATAAAATAATCATGTAGTTGACATTAATGGAAATTTGAAGAAAGGAAAGAAAAACAAAGAAAAATGGGTCTATGGAATATTACCTTTTATCCGCAGGAATATTAATTAGGGCTGAAAACAGAGACGTTGCTTCCACGCCATCACACCACCATCATCGACAGTCTCTTCACAGCTGCCACACACATCGTCGTAACGGAGACGGTACCTCCCCATCGATCTCATCCACTCCCCATTTTGCATTGAACCCAACTCCACCGCACGACCGTTAGGAATTCCGTCTTCGTCCGTGTGGGCCTCTTAAAAGCCCACACCCTCAATTCCTCCTCCCAATGCCACACCTCCACGTGTCCTCCCATCCAAGCTGGCAAACCACGTTAATTCTTCCCTTTAAAATGGCAGTGTCGAGACTCGAGAGCAGAGAGGAAAGGAAAGAAGCGGGAACGTCTTTTATACCTCTTTATTGCTGCTTTCTCTTTCCGTAACTTCATCCAAGTTCTCTCTTTATTGTTTGGTTTTCACAGCAGGTCCGTATCATTGATTTTCATCTTCTTCATTACTAGTTTCAGATTTTCAATCTTCCATTAAACAACCTTCGTTTTGTATACCGATTTCCCCTACTTTGCTTTAATTTGCGATGTTTTTGTCTCTGTAGTGTATCTGGTTAGTTCTTGCATTTCTTGTTTGATTGGTTGCGAATGAGACCTAAGCGATAATTTCACTTGTTTTGAGTTCTGTATGTGTGATTTTTGTTGGTGATTACAAGCTTGAATTTGATGGATCTACATTCTGATTAGAAGAAATTTCGGTTTGCTTGCGATTAATAAGTCTCGTTGTTGATTATAGTATTGATTTGAATACAGATCTATGAGGTCTAATTGAATAGTGAAATCTGTAGATCACCGACAGAAATAGAAAAGTTGCTGACAGATCTATCTTTTGTTACATTTTCAGTTATGGCTCCACCCATTGAGACTCTAAAGGCGACTTCACCAGTGGAGACTTCAAAGTTAGATTTTCTCATTGAGATTCCAAAGACAGTTGAGGCTACAAAGATAGATTTGCCAATTGAGATTCCAAAGCCAACTGAGGCTCAGAAGGCACCTTATGATTTTCACCATTCATCCACCCATCCACCTCTTAATGAAAGAATTCTTTCTTCATTATCCCGGAGATCAGTTGCAGCTCATCCTTGGCATGATCTTGAGATAGGTGTGTATCACAGTGAACTATAGCAACTCTTTAGGATTTTAGTTAAAATCATACATTTTCAAAACATTATTGAATGGATGTTGAAGTTTTAGATATTCCTTTACTGTGTCTTCATATAATGTTATTAATTATGGTGTTTAACTTTATCAGGACCTGGAGCTCCAATTATCTTCAATTGTGTAAGCACTCTAAATGTTATCCTGGAGAAAATTTTGATAGTTGGTTTCACATTCAGTCCTTGAAGAGTTCTTTTGAATTGCTGCAAGTTTATTTGCTTCATCGTTTTTTTGTTTTTGTTTTTGTTTTTGTAGCATATACACCTTAAATCGAAATGGGCAACTTAAGTGTGTTTTGTCACTAGAATGACATCTAAAAATGCTCTATATTAGATCTTCAAATGTTTGGACGCACTCTCTGTACTCCATGTGTACGATTTCTAGTGTTTGTGTAATGTTTCGTCTACAAGATGCTATTACTAAAAAATTGCAGATGCTTTTGATTCTCCACTTGATTGTCTAATGGATTGTGAAAGTACTTTAGTAAAAGAAATTACATCCATGCACTCAGGACCAGAACCCCTAGGGCTTGATTAGTGTTCCTACTAATTGGTAGGTATAATCAGGCTCCACTCATGATGATGACATATTTATTAGTTTTAAAACTTAATTCAAAACATGATCTCAAATTTTCTTTTACCTGACCCACTTGGTATTGCTTGATATCCCAGAGGCTACGAGTATGAACAATTGTCTATATTCAGTTGTATGGGTTCCTTTCTCAGGTAAATGCTGTTAGCTTTTTGTCTAAATGTATTCAACTTAGATGACTTCTGCAGGTGGTGGAAATTGGAAAGGGGAGTAAAGTAAAATATGAACTGGACAAGAAAACTGGTCTTATCAAGGTAATCATGAAACTTCTGCTCTTTATTCCCTCGCCTTCTTGTATTTATTGTGTATTGATGATGGGTGTTGATTTACATGTGCAGGTTGATCGTGTACTGTACTCATCAGTTGTGTACCCCCACAACTACGGTTTCATCCCCCGTACTCTCTGTGAGGACAGTGACCCACTGGATGTTTTGGTCATAATGCAGGTATATTGATGATCAGCATGTTTGTACTGAGTTCATTTGCAATGCATCGCACTTCATAAATGCATATAAATTATGAATTTCGTTAACTGAGTGGA
The DNA here is from genome assembly GCA_963556465.1 of Berberis vulgaris. NCBI lineage: Eukaryota > Viridiplantae > Streptophyta > Magnoliopsida > Ranunculales > Berberidaceae > Berberis > Berberis vulgaris. Next base: position 1,406,879 of record OY747133.1, read on the forward strand.
ACCTGAATAACATATGACTAAAGAGCAAAGATCAGAAACTTTATTGGATTTTTCCAAGTAATTGAGCCGTTGAGGTTGCACTTTCTCTACATATTCATCCCTGATTGGCTGTCTCACCGTCGTCTTTTGGCTGGACTAGTCGGAAATTTTACTTACATGACCTATCAGTATGATTATTGTGTGAAACTGTCATCTAGTTAGAAAGATCGTCATGCTTGGGTTATGACCTGACTAGAAGTGGCTTGCGCAATGTGTGGTTATTTTATGAGTCAGTAGGTCATGTGTACAGCCTTTAATGATGTGGTTATTCTATTAGTCCTTGCATTGGATTCGCAAGTCTTTAATGATGAAGGCTTGAAGCATTATGTTGAAGTAAACAGGTACTGAAACAGATTTTAGCCTTCATAGGAGAAGCATTTGCAAGATGTGCATTACGAGCTGTAATTTTACACCTTCAAGCCTTTTCAAGTAATTATATCTGAAGTAGTAGATATTGGTATCCCTCTTTAAGGACAAACTTGGAAATGAAGCTTACATGTTGGGTTTTGTTTGGAATCATTAACAGGAACCAGTCCTTCCAGGATGTTTTCTTCGGGCTAAAGCCATAGGACTGATGCCTATGATTGATCAGGTAAAATTTTCTCCACAGTCAGAGCAATTTCATGGACACTGAAAAAGGTTTGATATTTAAAATCTTCAATATCAATGGATACAGGGGGAAAAAGATGACAAAATCATTGCAGTATGTGCTGATGATCCAGAATATCGACACTACACTGATATCAAAGAGCTTCCACCTCATCGCCTGGCTGAAATCCGTCGCTTCTTTGAAGACTGTATCCTTACACTGATTAAAACTAGTATACTTCATACATTGCTTACAATAAAGTCTGATTAAACTATCCGTAGATATAGTTCATATTTATGTTTCTCTTAATGAACAATACTTCAGACAAAAAGAATGAAAAGAAAGAAGTTGCCGTGAATGATTTTCTGCCAGCATCTGCTGCCTATGATGCCATCTCGCACTCCATGTAAGGACTCTATTCTTTTCATTTTGGTTTTGGATTTCTGACATTTTCTTTTCTTAATTTTGCAGTAAGAACTCATAAATCAATTAAAATATGAAATGCCAACATGCTAAAAAAATCTTGTGTTTAAGTTATACAACTTTTTCATCCAAACCAAATGCTAATTATCTGGTCATTTTGTGCATGCCTGAATCTTTGCATCATTAAAATGGTCGAATTCAAACTTCAAATATATGAATTCCTGACATGATGTTTATTTTGGGATGTCGGGTTTATGAATATGCATGAGTGATGCATTGTAGGCATGTATATGGACTATGGTTCAACCGTTTTCATTGCACGGGAAATTCCAACATCAAATGATGATCTACATGTGTTTTGATTGATTTGTTCATTTATTTTTTTTGAAGGGATCTCTATGCGGATTACATTGTAGAGGGCTTGAGGAGATAGGTTGGGTCATTATGCTTTCTGACACGCCCCGTAACCATGAAGGAGGGTTTAGGGGGGGAGACTTCTATGGTTTTCAGTATTACTAAGAATGTCAATGTTAATTTCACAGGGCTTGTGCCAATATTACCTATTTTGATGAATGGATTTGTCAGAAAATAGTAATTGTTGTATGTTTTCCATTACATTTCATTGATAACAGGAAAAGAAAAACGAAAGAAAAGAAACAGACCTTTGCATATTGAAGCTATCGAGCTTGATCCTCAGGTCCCAAATTATAAACATACAAGTGTGGCAGGCTTCATCCTCGATTGTAAACTTATTTTTCAGTCATAACACAATAGACAAAATTGGTTGAATCACATAACATCCCTTCGATTCTTTCTTATTGGGTTTCTTGAATTAAACCCAACTATCCTGGATTTAGTAAACACATGTGGAAGTTGAGTGGACTATTTTCATTTGCTCATCAAAGTGGTATCGTAATTGATCACCTTGATTGGTTAAATGTTTGTCAATGTCATCTTAGCTCTTTTTTACTTCATATGGCACACGAAGAGGGAAACCAGAAAGTGAAAGGAGCCCAAAAAGAAAGTGATGAGAAGAGAGAATAGGAAGCATAAATGCATAATACATACATACATAAAAACTTAGGTAGATAACAAAAAAGCCACAACCACATCTAAAATGAAAAATATAAAGAAACCAAAAAGTGGAAAGAGAAAAGGATTTGTGCTCATAGCATATGCTGAGAAGATCCTCTCCTCTAGTTGACTACATAAACCCCACTCACCATATACCACCAAACCTAAAGCTCTCACACTAATCTGTCTTCCTTTGTTGTTAGAAAAATTATTTTTCTCTTCTCCCTCAAAATCCAATAATGGGGTCCCAATCAGATGGTTCATCATCAGCTCTCTAATGTGGTGGTGGTGGTGGTGGTGGTGGTGATGGTCATGGTTGTCTCCTCAGATGGTTTTTTGGTTGTATGGTGTTGATCAAGATAGATGTGTAATGGTGGTGGTGGTGGTGGTGATTGAACCATATGGGCAACTACATATCCTTTGGCAATATCTTCTCTCTCTTTCTCTCTACAAGCTATGTTTGTAATGGCTGCTTTATAAGTGTTCAGATAATTAAACAATAGGTGAACATGAACAGTATTACAAACTTGTTTCAAAGGGTTGTAATCTGTTTGTTTTCTGTGTTCTATATATACTTTAGTAGTTTGAGCTTTGTGGACATGTATTGCCTCTAACAACACATGAGTGGCATAGACGCATAGTTATCAAAAGACACTACTTTAGATCGAACTGACACCAGGTAGCGTAGCAAGACTCTGTTTGTTTACTTGCAAAGAACTATTTCATGAAAATAAGAAGTTTAGCCAACATAGTTCGAAATGAATTTCGCCTCATCATGTGTGATTGGTGGGGTTCATAAAACTAAAATAAGCTGCATGCACCAAAATAAAATAAAAATGAAGTGCATATGAGCACACTTCCAAGTATGAACGTTATCAGCTCACCACAGCATCGATGATGAGTGCCCATATTCTGCATGCTAAGCAACTATAAGATCATACTCATAGCAGCAAAAACCTTAGTTTCTTATGCAAGTCATTTGGATAGAGATTCTGTCCCCTTCTACCATACGAGCATACTGTATTGGACTGAGTTGTTACTGTGAAGGTTAATGGGTTAAATATGATGTTCGGTCACTATTAAGACCTAGGTAACGTAAACAAATTGAATATATAGCTATGCTGCTATTGTTCACACACCTTGCCAGTATTGTATGTCACAAGAATCAGTTTGCGTCAAACAGCTGACAACAACCGATTCAGCATAAAACTTTTCCATCACTCACCTCTTCGATTAAAAAACCATTGCACAGTGTGGCAAGCTTAAGCAACAAACGTCATGGTTTCCGAAATTAAAAACATATGAAATCCCTTGTGTGTTTCCACAAAAAATAAGTAGTTATATAAAAGCATAAGTTTTAACTTCTGGAATGGTAGTGAACAAGCTCTAACAAACTACAGTTAACTCCACAGAAAACCAAAGTCATTACACTGAAAATTTTCGCTAGTTTGCTGAATCAAAAACTCATTCCCCTGTAGGAAGTGTGCCTAATAAAAGAAACCGAGCACTTTACCACCAACATTCTTTCTCCTTGCCTCTTCATGATCCATGATACCAGCAGATGTCGTAAGCACGATGTACCCAAACTGAAAAGTTAAAAGCGTAACATTAAAAAACAAGGCACACATGGATCATCATAGAAAAGACTATGGGTGCTAAATTAAGAGAACTCGTGTGATGAATTTAATTGATGCGACCTGGTGAATTTTTTATTATTTTTTTAATAAGGTAAAAGACTTGCAAACAATGGATATAAATCAACCTGGTATGTTAACCAAATATTCCACATTCATATCAAATCAACGGATATTCAAATGACCATAACATCTAACTATAGGTTAAACCTTCAACCATTTTGCATTATCTCACTGTGGATGCATAAATGGAATGCAAAACTTGGGTTGTATTTGATTCCAAGGAAAATTACAAAAGGAAGTAAGAAATGGAAGTGGGGAAAAATTCTCCATCTTGAGGTAAGAAATGGAAGTGGGAAAAAAGCACACCCTTATATTAAAAATCATTACATTCGTATGGACTACAATATATTGATTTATCATAAGATAAACGAATTCCAGCTAACCTGTCTTGATGGAAGCAGGCGAGCAGTCCAGGGCTCAATGTCCTTAACGCCAACATCAAAACGAGGGCTAATGACACCACATTTGTTGAGTCTTCCATTCAGTTCAACCACAATCTTGCCAGACCTGTGATCATCAACATACTCAAACTCCCCAATATAACCTACAGAGGAAAAAAAAAAAAAAACTAAACTGTATTAGATCACAACAAGGACAAGAATCTTAACAAGACAAAAGGCAAACAGCATATATTAGAGGTTGCATACCATGCTTCTGCATAACAATGAGGAACTTGATGATGACTTTTGATGACGGTCTGATCATGACTTGCCTCTTCCCTATCTTCTCTGCATTATACATGCTCTTAAGAGCATCATTTAAAACACTGATTCTCACCATCCTTGCTGAAGTTGGTCACTGCAAGTCAAAAAATAAAGGTCATTGAATACATTTAGTCCAAATGCGTAAGGTTGTGTGGACACATGATTGAACCAGTAAATTACATATCGCCCAGATGTGGGAACATCACCCAATATCAACAAGAAAAATAAATGATTAAATTTTGACACCTTAAAATAAAGAGAAAATGTAATGAGAAAATCAAATTTATGGGACAATGTAGGCCTTGACTTTAACCAAACCAATACATGTGCCAAGGCTGGAATGTCAATACATTTTAATAGAAATTTGCTCAGCTTTCATAACCTCAAGGTACTATTTAGCAAATTGGATGCATCATGTATTTTCAAAGGTTACTTTTTCCTTTAATGTTTTCACTCCACTGAAAATCACCTTCGTTGCCAAAATATACCCTATTTGAAGTGTGGATGCATTTAAAATCTTATTGCCATTGCCAAATGCATACAAAGCAGTGAAAGCACTTGGATCTGCATTTGATTCAAATAGAATATGGCAATGTTTAATCATTATTGATGTTCCGCTACTATCAAAAACATATTTTAGGCAGTGACTGGCACAGTTGCTTGGTGGCAATGACCTTTTGTTTCGTAGCTTTAAGCCATAAGAACGCTGACACTAAAGGTTAATAGAGAAAATGAGGCATCAGATCTCCGATGTGATAGCATCAATGAATATTCAGATGCAAATTACCCATTAAACAAAAAAATTCATCATTTGCCTCAGTAAGATTACCTTCAAAATCCTCAAAGACTAGGTTCAAAGAAAAAATGAAACAAAACTGATTGCAACAAAAAACAAAAGAATGACACAAATCAAAGAAAATAGTCAGAAATCTCGTGTGGAAAAGCTTAAGCTCATCGCATCCAATGATGCTGCTTTAGCACTAGACTTTCATCATTCCATAAACCAAAACTTAACATAAGTTATAGTTCAATGACTATGCTTGGTACTAATGTAGAAAACGCGAAAGGAAATGTCTATTGTATTACTGGATTTATACTACCATAAGATGGCCCACAAAATCCCAAATGACTCGTTTGAAAGAAAACAAGGAAAAAAAAGAGAGAGACAGAGATAGAGAATCAAACTTAAGAAAAATGAAGGTCAGAAATCTTGTGTGGAAAAGCTTAAGCTCATCGCATCTGATGATGCTGCTCTAGCACGGGATTTTCATCATTCTATGACATTCTTCCCCCAATTATGCCTAGGCATTTATCACATTTTTTAACCAAATTCCACGTAAAGGGATGTGATGGGGTTTTTTTACAGTTTGGCTATCACAAGCCTAACACCAACCCTTCTCTTTTATCCGAGCTTGAGACTGGTTGTTGCCACGGGCGGAGTTTGGAAGGCAGTAGCAGAAATGCTGGGCTACTCCGAGACAACATAAGCATAGGATGGCAGTAGCAAAAATGTGTATGTTAAGGTGGATGTGTGGTAAAACCCGTAAGGATAAAATTAGAAATGAAAGAATTAGGAGATACTCAGGTGTAGAGCCCATAGAGGACAAAATTAGAGAATGACGTTTAACTTGGTTTGGTCACGTGCGAATGAGACCAAGCACGGCGCCAATTAGAAAATGTCTAGATTGACAAGTTAATGCAGGGTGTAGACGAAGGGGGACAACCGTTGAAAACTTGGATGAAGGAGGTGAATGAAAACATCATTGAGCTTGGATTGGGCGAGGATATGTGGGAAGACCGCATCGCTTGGAGAACCAAAATCCATGTAGCCGACCCCGAAAATATCGAGAATGGACTTCAACGATGATGATGATGATTTATCACATTTTTCGTCGGACAAATCATTAAATAAAAGACCATTGTGTGTAGTAGTGAATTGCAGGTTTACTAATGTTTTAAACAAACAAACAAAATGAAAACAAGGGCATCCTATTGAATCATCTTATGTACAAGGAATAGCAGCCATGACAGTATTGGTTGACAAAAAAGACATAGTTCTACTAGCTGATAGCATCAACGAATACTCAGATGCAAATTACTAATTAATTAAAAGATCATTGATCATTTGCCTTGAAATCATATGACACCTAGTATAACAATACCACAAAATAACTCTCCAAATTCTCAAAGATTGTGTTCGACGACTATCAAATAAAGTTAATAATCTTATGGTTGACACAATGCTTAAGAAAGACCAAGTAGTCAGAAATCTCGTGTGGAAAAGCTTAAGCTCATCGCATCAAATGATGCTGCTTCAGCACAGTTGTTTCATCACTCCACAGACACCAAACTTGACAAATGCCATAGCATATTCAAATTCTCTAGTAATTACTAGAATAAATCATCATATACTAAAGTGCCACATGCGGTGGACCAATTTGATATATTGAGGATTACATGGTACTGGTAGCATAGTTGACATGGATTTTGTGTGATTGAATACCCTAGGATAGGTTAGTCTGACAAATCTTCAATGTCTTAATCAATACCAAAAAGAAAATAAAAACTTTAGCGCCGTAAGAGGTTGGGTTTGAAATTTAATCTTCCTGCCATCGATCTAAACGCTACAAATTTTCATCTACTAACTAAGACTAAAATTTGTGTATTATTAATTTTCCTTTAAAACTTCCAACACCCCCCTCAAATTGAATGAAATCTGACAAAACTGCATGATTTACATAACCCATGACTACTGAGTCAGTGAACTATTTGATAGAGATTTGGTTTGTGGCCCTAAATAAGAAATAGAGATTTCTCAGCTAATGCAGTTGAGACCCACTACAATAGAGAGATCTAACAATAATTAAAACCTATCCTATAGATTGAAGACCACCCAAAACATGAAATCCCATCAAAACCCTTCATTTTATGATCTTAATGGGTTCCTCCTATATAGACTAAATCAAGTGGAAGCAACCCTTTCGCTTACCAAACCAAAACAAACAGATCAAACTACGGGTTCCAATAATTAGAGAAAACAAATCAACAAAACAAAACGAACGGGTCGTATTGAGAGATATATCATACAATACAATACAAGTTATCAGAGAAAACCCAGATCGCAACTAAGAAACTAAAGAACCCCAAATGATTTTTGAGAGCAGAAGGGTTTTTACCTCTTAGTGGTAAGGGTTCGAATCCGCCGCAGCTCTCGCTTGCTTCACCTCCTGTAGTGAAGAGAGATTGAGAGAGAAGGGTAGGGTTTTTGTTGTGAAGGGTTTGAAGGCTCTGCACAAAAGTAGGGTTTGGGGTCTAATACCACCCGAATAACTCAATTGTACCACCACATCAGTTTTTTTTTTTTTTTTGCTTGTTAAAGATTCATGACTATTTTGTTTTATTTTTTACGGCTCGAACAGGAGTGATCGGTAAGGATGAGGTAAGGGTTTTTTTTTGTTTTATTTCTCAAATTTAAATTTTATATGACCTTGAAAAATCATTTGAGAACCATATGCTGAATGACAATCTCGTAAAATTTTAGAAGCTTGTGTAATGCAATTTGCTAGAAATTTTTATTTAATCACAATTTGAATTACCATTAAGGTAAGATTTAGAAGTATAGTTTCGAATAGGTCAATTGAAGACTAAATTGGTATGGGCTTGAAAATTTGAGGAGTTGTAAGGTAGATGAAAATATGAAAAAAAAAAAAAAAAAAAATTGGTAGTTGAAGCCGAGTGAGTAGAAAAATTAGGCAATGGAGTACTAGCTCAGCTGAAATATGTGGTTGCTTTTAGCCCACCAAATTACTGAGATATTTGAAGTATACACTAGAATATATTATAATGTTATACTTGTTGCGCAATTTTTTATCTAATGTTATATTTGTTGCATAATTTGTTTGCGTCAAACTAAGGTACCGCATGAAAGTGATGTGTATTATGATTTTGAATTTGTTAGGTTGAATCATAAAGTTAGGATAAGATATGTGAAAACAATTAAAAAAAAAATTTATAGAGTTTCCTTTGTTTATGGTGAATTAAGAGTAAATGTTACCGATTTGAGTATAGTTAACGAGTCGGATATCCTTACAATGCATTTGTTATAGGGGTATCAATTGACCAGATTTTATCCGAAATTTGATTTGATCCAATCCGATAAAATTGGATTTGGATTTGAATGTTTCGGGTTTGAATAGGATTCACATGTAAGAAATTAATTTGGATTGTATATCTGATTGAATCTGGATTATGTTAAATCTGATTCAATAAATTATGAATTGTATATGATGATGTACACATGGCATAAAAGCCTCATCACAAGAATACAGTGCCCGATCATGTGAATTGTATATGATGATGTATACAATTCGATAAATTATGAATTGTATATGATGATGTACATCAAAATGGACCAATTATCACGACCGTACACGTGGCATAAAGCCCCATCACGAGAATACAACGCCGGATCCATTGGGTCAGCTCATAAAGCCCAAAAGGATTGAGGACGATTATAGAGTCTCGGAATAGACCCACCTCTAAGGAAGCGTAAGCGGAATCCGAATCCAGGCCCAGACAAATCAAAGGCCAAATCCATGTCCGTCACACGTTCTCTCATTAAAAAGAAAAACGTTGCACCAATAAAGAGCCGGGGAGGGACCTACGCCTTCACAAACGCATCTCCATTAAGGAGGAGACTGTTACAAAAACATCTTCTTCCGTTGCGCCTCACATACTTAAGTCACGCAGAAAGTTAACTACAATCATTATAAAAGGTAAATGGAACTTTTGACAAAGGTATGCAACTTTAACTGAGTTTTGTCCAGATTTACATTTATTCTTCCAACAGAGTTATTGACTTAAGCATCGAAGCGCCTTCGGCCACCAAAAAGGTGGTCCTTGGCAATCTAGCTGTTGTTTTGCAGGTCAAACTCACAGGACGACGATTTTTAGATGCATCAGTTTGGCGCCGTCCGTGGGGAACAACAAAGTTCCTTACCTTTCACCAGTATCATCTCCCTCCGAAATACGGAGATATGGCGACCACTAGATCACGCAACAATGGAAAACATGGGGAAACACCAGGCGTTGTTCCACCACCCTTGACAATGAGGCATCAAATTGACGCTCCTAGAACAAAGGCAACACCAATGGACCCTGAATCAGATCCATGGTCACTTTTCATACGTCAGGCTTTGTCAATGATAAAGACGCTCAGATCGATAAAACAAAAGCCTGACGAGACACTGAAGGTGTATTTTACCTGCTTCAACAGTGAGATAACCACCATCAACGTGTGCAATGACACGACGGCCGTCTCAACCTTCATAGACGGTTTGGGAAAAGGATAGTTCTATAACTTCTTGACTCTGGACTCACCAGCAAGCATGACAGACCTGGCAAGGGAAGCGTTGAACCCAGGGAGAAATCGATCAACAGGATATGCATGCTTCTTGGAGCCCATTCCAAGTACGAACTATCAAGTGGGTCTAGGAAAAAGGCTCTTTGAGGTATGAGGATCCAAGCGATATGCGGCGAGCAGTGAGCCCCGCATGCTCAGAAGCATGACCACTCCTAGCCACTGGTATTTATGGAAAAAGAAAAAGAAAAAAAAACACCTCTAGGATATACAGTTGCTGCACAACGATGCCCTGGTAGTAACAATTCCCCTGGCAAGCTAGGAAGTAAGAAGGTCCTTGGTGAACACCAGGAGCTCACTGAACGTCCTGTTACTCCGTACGTTCCGTAGCATGCAACTAAAGGATAAAGCATTAACCCCAGATAACCATCCGATGATCGATTTTAGCGGCGAAAAATGATTCTCCGTGGGGAAGATACAACTGACGGTAACAGCGGGAGAGAAGCCAACGAACCGTGTGGTTGATACACTAAGGAGCGGCCAGACAGCTGCCAGGGAACGCGAGTACATAACAGCACTGCCACCTAGTGATTCTCAATTGGAGACTGGCCCCGCAATTAAGATGACTCTCCATTCCACCCGGGAAGCAGAAGAAGAACAACCCATCGCAGACAACGAATGATGCAGGAGGATCCAAGTCAGATGATGTTGAGCTATCAGATAGCACGTTGTTGGCAGATCAGTGCAAAGATGGAAGGAAATCGTGATATTTTCCTAATTATGGCAGTTTTTGGTGCGTTTCGGTATTTTGGCCATAACTTTGGCTATGGGTATCAGAATCGCGCATATGACCCCAATTCGGAAAGCTTTTTTCTGTGCGCACCTCATGGTCACTGAGCCATGCTCGGTGCACATCTTTTCGAGGCCAAAATCCACTATTTCCCCTTCCGAATCCATAATTTTAGTATTTTTTTCCTTTTATAGTAATATTTCATTCATCGTTTATGAAATGATTTTGAACCCGATTTGGACCAAGTTTTCGGCAGATTATTTCTTTTATTACGTATTTTATTTTAGCATGATTATTGATATTTTGCTATTTTTTATAAAATTATAATAATAACGAAATTTAGCTATAAAGCCCGGCTTGTGGGCTGACTTTAGGGATACTTTTAGATTTGAATAATTTTAATTGACATCAGAGGCGTTTCTCTATGTTTTGGACGAATCTCTTATATCTTTTTTTACAAATTGTCTATTGAAACTAGCCTTTCAGAATAATCGTTATTTTGTTCGGCATCAACAAGGCTCCAGTAAAGCCCTCAAAGCAGGTCCAACGCCGGCCATCTGGAAGAAGAAACCATCACGGTTTACCTCGATAGCCCTTCTCAACAGCAAGGTTGTCCAAATTGGATCCTGCTTGAACAAAAATTGGCAAGACAACTCACGAACCTACACAACAGAACCAGGACATCTTCGCTTGGACCATGTGAGACATGGTGGGAATTGATCCAAGAATGCGTTCAGCCAACCGACCAGACTGATCACTTAAGACATTTTCATCATTTGATGGCTCTAAAGAAAACCACGAAGTCGATTCTGTGCAAAACGTTCCCAACCAGCAATAAACTGGTTCAACAGCTTACCGCCAAGTTCAATAGATTCTTTCTGGGCCTTAACCACTGCTTTCATTATCAGATTCATCGAGAGCTAGTGAATGAGAAAATGAACCCATTACCTTTTGCACATCCGACAAAAGCCGGACGAAACAATAAGAGAATATGTTACCCGTCTCACCAACGAACTAACAATGATTGATGGATACAGCGACAACACAGCCATTGCGACTTTTGTCACAGGATTTAAGAGATGTACCTTTTTCGATGCCCTTAACTTGAAACCTCCAAAAGGCATGGCGGTCCGGCTGAAAATAACACAAAATCATATCTCCTTCGAGGAAATGAAAGATGAGAGGAGAAAGAACGATTAAGGGAGGGAGAACAATTGGAGGAAGAAATAAAATAAGAAAAAAATATGAGATAGCGGATCACGGGAGGACATCAGTCATTTAAAGAAACATCAAAGCGACAGAGTCCAACCAGCAGGAATCCAATAAATTGCAGCCGGCGCGACCCAATCATGAGCGAATAACCAGCGTAATGAGATAAACATAGAGGACGACTGAATGAGTTCGTCGGCACATTAGATAAGTAGCTCAAGGGCAAGGAACAAGTGAACGCTACCGCCACGAGATCAAAGGGAGCGATCAAGGAAATTAATATACGCTCTACACAACATTCGCCCTGGGAAAGAAACGCCTCTTACCCGAACAGACCTATATCGAAGTCGAGATACCAACGCTCAAAATACCTCAACAGTAGAGACAAATTCGGCCAAAATCAATTGCAAAAGGAACTAACAAACTACATCAGACCACAACAAGCAGGGCCAAACGGGGAGCAGTAACTACGTGAGCAATTAAGGTCATCAATTAGAAGGAATAACATAGGCGAGCACCATCCCAAAGGTAAACAATAGCAACGTAGGAATAAAAGAAGAAATGCTCCACAATGTAACGGACCCACTATAGGAGAACGACTGCTAAAATGGTAGAAAAAAACTCAAAAAAGTTTCATTTTCGGAATCGACATCTCACAAAATCAAAACAGCTTCATAGCAAAGCTACAAAAAACAATGGTGCAAAAACCCACAAAAAATCAGTACGCAAGTCAAATAATCACGATAAGCTTCTGGTCAGATCAACTAAAAAAGTACAAGTTGGACGAATGAGTCAACTAAAAGAAAATGACTTCGAGTCAACCAGAGTGTCGCTCAAAACGAAACAAAAGAAGGACACTAGAGTCAAATTGAACAAAAGCTTTGAATCGACCGAGGTGTCGAGTTAACGAAGCAAAGGTTGGACACCCGAGTCACCTAAACACGAAAAACTTTGAATCGACCGAGGTGTCAAGTTAACAAAGTAAAGGTTGGACACCCGAGTCACCTAAACATAAAAACTTTGAATCGACCAAGGTGTCGAGTTAACAAAGTAAAGGTTGGACACTCGAGTCACTTAAACATAAAAAACTTTGAATCGACCAAGGTGTCGAGTTAACGAAGTAAAGGTTTGACATCCGAGTCACCTAAACATATAAAACTTCAAATCTACCAAGATGTCGAGTTAACAAAGTAAAGGTTGGGCTCTCGAGTCACCTAAACACGAAAAACTTTGAATCGACCAAAATGTCGAACTAACGAAGTAAATGCTGGACACCCGAGTCACCTAAAAGGCAAACAAAAAGTCCGAGCTGAGAGAACGGATCAATAGTTTGAAAAGATACAAGCGAAAAACAATCCTTTACACATAAATTAGAAATAACGATAGCAACTAGCCGCTAAACAATAAACAAGCACGTAAGCAGTTATAAAAGAACTTGATATAAAAGCTACGACAGTTACAAAAAACAAAAAAGTTAATCTTTATTGATAAACAATACTTTGTTACATTCGGATAAGGTGATAAAGAAACAGGAGAGGAAACATGAGCAATGGCAGGATTAGTTGGAACTAGAAAATAAATCTTTTCGGGAGTAGGGAACATCAACGACTTCGAAATATTTGATGATAGAAGGGGCAATGACTTATCTAGTGCTGAAGCAAGCTCCTCGTCGTCATCATTTTCAAACGCTTCACCGACCAAGTGGCGATACTTAGACAAGTCTTCGCCGAGCCCTTCGATATAATATATAAGCTCGACCTGGTCGTCAACAACTTGCTGCCAATCTTCAGCTTCGACCACACGAAGCTTATCCTTAGCAACAACAAATTCATTTTTTGCTACGGCAAGCTGCTCTTCATCAATGGAGAGTATACCAGAAGCATCTGCCTTGACATCATCAAGCATAGCAGTTATTTGTTCACCTGCCCCTCGGCAGTGTCACACATAAGGGATTGCTCCAATCCAGAACAAGAAGCCTCATCGAAAGTCGCTTTCTCAACGGATAATTCTTTCTCCACATGGAAAAGACGGGTGCAAACCTCACCTAGCTTAGCTCTCAAAGAGTCAAGATCAACAACAGACTTATCTTGTAGGTTTTTCACCTCCGCCAAAGATTCCCGAGTCGTCGCGGCAATCTTCTCCGAGCCCGTGCATTGCATTCTCAATACATCAAATTAGGAAAAGATATGAGAAAATACTAGGGCTGAAAACCGAACCATCGGTTCGGTTTTTCACCTAAATCGTGAACCGAACCGACCTAGGTCGGTTTTAAAATTTTCAAACCGAAACCGAACCGACCATTAACAAAACCGATCCGAAACCGAACCGATTCTAATTTATGCAAACCGTAACCGAACCGAACCGACTAAAATCGAACCAAAACCGAAATAAAACCGAACCGACCGACTATTTTAAACATATTATATTATTTATATATAAAAAATATATTATTTATTATATATATTCGATCGGTTCGGTTTGGTCGGTTAAAATCACATAAAAACCGAAAACCGAACCGACCACTTCGGTTTTGAATTTTTTAAAATCGAAACCGATCCGAACCGAATTTAAACCGAACCAATTGGTTCGGTTTTTATCGGTTCGGTCGGTTTAGTCGGTTTGATCGGTTTTTTGTTCAGCCCTAGAAAATACCAGCAACAACACTGCCAACCTCCTCTCCAAAAGAGCTACCTGATCACGACTAACTCAATAAATCGAGTCCATTAACCTAGGGATGGCAACGGGGCGGATTGGGACGGATTTAAGCAAATCCATCCCTGCCCCGCTGAGGATTGCGGGGCTCAAAATCCGCCCCGCATATCCGTTTATTAGTATTTTTCAAAATCGCCCCCGCCCCAGACGGATTTGCGGATATCCGCCCCGCTCCGGATATCCGCATAAAATAAGTTCATAGGTGGGTTTTGAATCCCCGCCCCAACCAACCCGCCCCGCCTGATACAATTTTTACGTAACAGCAACACTGCATTCTCAAAAATTACAAAAAATATGAAGATCTCAGAGATTACAAAAATTATCTTTGGTCTTCAGATCAGAGATCTCAGATCTTAGATCTTTGATCTTAGATCTGCCTTCAATCACCCTTCGACAGATCACCCTTTGACCACCCTTGAGGCCGAGATCAGGCCGAGATCACCCTTGCGACCACCCTTGAGGCCGAGATCACCCCTTGCGACCACCCTTGAGGCTGAGATCACCCTTGCGACCACCCTTGAGGCCGAGATCAGGCTGAGTCCATGCCGAGATCAGGCCGAGATCAGGCTGAGACCAGGCCGAGATCACCCCTTGCGACCACCCTTGAGGCCGAGATCACCCTTGCGACCACCCTTGAGGCCGAGATCACCCTTGCGAGCTTCGACCACCCTGCGAGACCACCCTTGAGGCAGAGCCTTTGACCTCGCTGTGAGTTTTGTGAGAAATGAGAATGAAATGAAACAAAATGAGATTATTATGAGAATGAGATGAGGGTATTCCTTATTTATAGTTAAGGGTATTCTAGTAATTTATTCGGTTAAACGGATATCCGCGGGGCGGATATGGTTAAATCTGTATCCGCCCCGAATAATAAACGGATATAATCTGGATATCCGTATCCGCCCCAACCTCCATATGCCCTTAACCAAATCCGCCCCAAATGGGGCGAGTGGGGCGGATATCCGTGAAAATTTGCCCCACTGCCATCCCTACATTAACCCCGCGTAAGCAAGATGATTCATCTCGTCCATTATCTGCTCAAGACCACGGTCGATATGATCAAACAGGTCAAGCACAGACATCAGAGTCATCTCCACCAACCGCCTGTACCATTCATTTACCAACCTACATGCGCCATCCTGCACATCGAGATGGGTAAACCAACAAAACTCGCTGTCAAACTTGATACAAATATATTTTGGCCTAGGCTCATTCCAACTTATTCGTGGACGAAGGACGCGAGGATTCGAAAACACCGAAGAACCACCTCCGACAGCGGGGATAACAGACAGAATAACAGTAACAATGGAGAAACCACTTTTGCCCTCCCTTCGAGGAGCATCCATAACAAGGGAAGGACCGACAATAGCGGCAGGAGCAGAAGAAACCTGTCGAATACGAGAAACTAGAAATTTGGCTGCTTCACACATCAATCGAAGAAAAAGGGGAATGATCCCTGAAACACTGATTGTCAGCAATAACTTTAGATTGCTCCATTGCCAACTGGAACATCTTCTCATCAATGGCTTGAGGGTCATCATTAAACAACTCAGCAGTATCCGAAATACCATAGACAGACAAAAGTTTATTTTCACTGACATCCAATGGACGAGTAGTCTCCTCGCTCCTTTTCAATACGAGCCTCAACTCCTCATCTTCCTCAAGAGGTCGTGATTTCCCTTTGCAACATCATCACGGGAAGGACCTGGGCGAAAAGCAGTCTGACGAATCACAGACCTAGCAGAACTACGATTCAAAAGTCGTTTCTTTATCGGGACACGACCAGAATCTACAGGCAATCGCCTTGATGAACTCATAGACCTCGCAAGCTTTCTCTTTCGCGAAGCAGGAGCAGACGTAGCAACAGAAGCACTGAGATCTGTAATGTCTCAAACCGAACTCATTTCCCGATCAATGCTAGCATTACTGATGCCAACACGCGCGACACGAACTGCATGGACCTTAGCACGAGATTCAATAAACAATGTTCGCTCATAGTGTATAAACCACTACGCTCCAGGATGCTGTAAAAAGAAATGCATCAACGGGAAAACGACGAAACTTAGAAAATTGTTCACCGATCTTCTACTCTTCAGCGGATAAAAGAAGATCCTCCACCGATTAGGAACCCGGAATTATCAAAAAATCGAACGACCTCGCAATTGGAAGTAGCCTGAGTTCACGGAAGCGTAAAACCAAGACCGCGACCAATCACAAACGTCATCACTGAGATTCTCGAAACAACCAATAGAGTGAAGGAAACAGATCTCCCTGTGCACCAACAAACCAACCACAGAATGCAAGATCCTAGTGGTTAAAGGAATACTAGATCTACCAAGATCTAGACATAAGAGCCCTCGCATAAGAAGAAACCATCACCTTCCAGCCATTAGGGCTCATTTGGGTAGGAGGAATACCCAAAAAATTTAGATGTTCTCATAACAACTCCAGAACGGGGAATCAAAAGCCAGAAGAGAACATGCACGAGTACAATGCAATGTATCCAACCATTAGGTTACAAGGGCTGTCACCCCGTCATGGCAAAACAATCTCAAGGTCAGGCAGAATACTATAGTCAGAACGAATGCTCTCCAGAGTCAACTGAGAAGCTCTGTTAAGAGATAAGTGAGCTTCGCATAGGGCTAGTGATTGACCACTTAACTTGTCACCAATCGACATCGTCGAATAGCGAATAAGTGATGAAAATGAAGATGATGAAAGAGCAAACAAACCCTAAATTCAAATGTAGCGTGAAGAGGGTAAATATATTTGTCACATTTCCTTTTATAGAGCCAAGGAATGAAGAGACAACTCATTGGATAGCGTGTGAGATATGATGGCTATGAGAAAATCCAAAAATGTGCGAGAAATACGAACATGCAAGCAAAGGATCGAGACACCAACTCACGAAAAGCGGCTGATAACATTAAATACAAGGAAATGATGAAATTGAAAGACAAACCACTAGAGTTAGTGGCCAAGTCAACATGCCCACTAACTAAGGGGGAGTAGCTGATGATACATCAAAATGGACAAATTATCACGACTGTACACGTGGCATAAAGCCCCATCACGAGAATATAGTGCCCGATCCATTACGCCAGCTCATAAAGCTCAAAATGATTGAGGACAATTATAAAGACCCATAATAGGCCCACCTCTAAAGAAGTGTAAGCGAGATCCGAATCCAGGCTCAGACAAATCAAAGCCCAAATCCAAGCCCGTCACACGTTCTTTCATTAAGAAGAAGAACGTTGCACCAAGAAATAGTCGTGGAAGGACCTACACCTCCACAACACACATCTCCATTAAGGAGGAGACTGTTACAGAAACATCTCATTCCGTTGCGCTTCATATGCTTAAGTCGCGCAGAAAGTTAACTATGACTATTATAAAAGGGGAAAGCGAACTTTCGACAAAGACATGCACTTTTAACCGAGTTTTGTCCAAATTTACATTTCTTCTTCCAACAGAGTTATTGACTTAAGCATCGGAGCGCCTTCGGCAACCAAAAAGGTGGTCTTTGGCAGTCTAACAGTTGTTTTGCGGGTCAAACTCATAGGAGGCGGTTTTTTGACGCATCAGTATATTTTACACTTTTGCTTGAAAATAGATAAGTTATGGGCATCAATAATAGGATGAAAGTGTTTTTGATCATTTTTAGCATCTAATTATAAACAAATTCTAAGAGATATTATATATTTATCGGAATTTATTTAGTTTAATAAAAATTGCAATTTAAGTGATTTCAGATTCGATTGGGACTATATTCGAATTTGACCACACGTACTAGATTTGGATTTGGAGTTGTACTATTTAATAAACATTCAAATTTTGATTTCTCGTGTCCTTGTCTAATTCAGATTCAAATTTTTGACGATTTGAATCCAAATTATTGACACCCCTAATACAAAGTCCCTTTACAAGTTAATCGAATGGTGCACATGTGTGCATTGACGTGGAAGTTGCATGGAGATAAAAACTAATTATAAGCCAAGCGGTAAGCCGTAACATAAGCTAAGTCCCTAGGTTGGGAAAATAATTAAAATTTTAACAAAATTTCATTTGTTTGTGTGGATTGATAGTCCCTATCACTGGGTTAAGTTGAGTGTAGTTAACGAGCCCAATCCACTTTCAAGCCATGAGGTTAAGTAAAGCGAATAGTTTACATATATGCTAATGTAGAAAGATATACGAAGATAACCAATTATAAGCCAAGCCGATAGATAATCAAATGGTTATTAGAAAACTCAGGACTCCATATAGAATTCATGTTTTCTCTATTTATTCTCTTTAGTTTTCTTCTCCACGAAGGTACCTTGTGTTATCTCTTTGGTGTTCATGTCAACTCGGTCATAGCTTAGAGGGTGTATGTTTTTGCTTCTAAATAGAATCAGAAATCTTAATGAAAAGTGGGGCACCTAGACAAGGGCATTCGTTTTTTAGTTATGATTATAAGTTGAACTTCTGATTGGAGTAAACAACGGAGAGGTATTGATCACTTAGCACTGAGTGCTGACTAAAAAATAATTCCAATTTTAACCTTAAAATGTAATGACAATTGTTGCCCCCATATTCTTAAAAACAAATAGGGTTAAAAGTTGACGTCACACCTTCATTTTCTTCTCCAAGCATTGTCGTTCTATCTACCTTTATAATGACTCTTCAACAGTAAGAAACTTATCTCGTTTATCTCCTTCATATTTGTTTTCTTTGTTTGTATTTCCAAACTTTTTTTCATCTATCCAATTATCTTTCTCTTTGTATTTTTCAAGTTTTTTTATCAGTGTATTTTCGATATTCTTATAGTGAAATATATTCTAACATTCTCTGTGATTTGAATAATTATTGAGTATGATCTTAAGCACAATATAGTAGGGAAAAATTATCAAACGATTCCCATTCAACACCTAAAAAACAAATACATTTTATTTTACAGCTTGTAATAAGCAGCTTATTTAAAAACAAAATAAGCAGTTAATTCAAAAGCTCGTTCAGAACTTTTAACTCCAGTTATAAGTGAAGCAATGATTACTCCACACCACCAAAAACGATGTTTCACACCACCATGTACTTTTTTTGTTTTTTTTTCTACTAAACCCACACCATCAAAAAAAAAAGTTTTTGAAAAAAACAATAACCTAAAAATAGGATAACTTTCGACCAATTTAAATCCTCAATTGAGATAGATTCTCAAACTCATCAACACATGAAAATTGTAGTACTCTGAGTTATCTAATAAACACAACTTGAATCACTTGAAAGTGTTTTAAAATGAGCAATTTATGGTCATTTTACCAAAGTCGTACAAATCTGTCTTTCAATGAAAACGGGATAGTGTCCTTGCCTTTCGGCCAACTTATATGCTTGATTGAGACCGATTATCAACCTCATCAAAACATGAAAATTGTAGTACTGTGAGTTACCTAATAAACACAATTTTAATCACTTAAAATGTTTTGAAATGAGCAAGTTATGGTCATTTTACTAAAGTCGCTTAAATCTGCCTCTCAATGAAAACGTGATAGTGTCCCTTACTTTCGGCCAACTTATATGTTTGATCGAGACCGATTCTCAAGCTCATCAAAACACAAAAGTTGTAGTACTCTGAGTTACCTAATAAACACAAATTGAATCACTTGAGAATGTTTTGAAATGAGAAAATTATGGTCATTTTACTAAAGTCGCGCAAATCTATCCGAAAAAGTCTGTTTTCACCCATTTGCCTGGACCTCTGCGAGATTTTGAAAAAAAATCGTCTGAAAATTTTGCGAGATTTTGCAATAACATCGCCTGGGACCTATGCGACTCGCATCGTTCATTTGTTTTTGCAAATTCTTGCATTGTTTTGTGCGAACAATACATGTTTCCTCTAAAATTCTTGCATTGATTCATTTTCTGGTGAAGTAGTGAGTATTGATTAAATAAATAAGGAATCCTCCAAAGAAACTGAAATTTCAAATGTTATGTTAACAAAACATTAATTTCGTGAAGCAATCGAACGAATCAAATGAGGGGGAAGAAGAATCGAGTGCTTGCGATTTGCATTTTGAATGCAATAGGAAAGATTCGTTGCCTTTGCGTTTTGAATGGAGGAGAAAAATGTTGATTTGCTTGTTTATATTACTTGTTGTTGATTTTGTGTTTTGCGTTTGAGAGGTTGCGATTTGTGGTTCGATTTTGAGAGATATTTAAATATTGATTTGTGTTTGCAAGATATTTGAATGTGAGGAAAAGGAAGATTTGAATGGGGGAGGAGAGTCTTGCGTTTCGATTTGAATGTGGAAGAGAAAAATATTGTTTCTTTTATTTATATAGGTGGTGTGGGAAAGAGTGGTGGTGTGATAAATAAAGTAGATGGGTGAAATAGTTAAATATATGAGAAACACTTTTGGTGGTATGGAGCAGTCATTGCCTATAAGTTAACTTCTAAACACTTAAAAAAAACCACTTAATACCTTAATGTGCGTGCCATTATCCCCCGGTAGGAGCTAGGATTTAGAAAACCTTTAGATAGGTGCTCTAATAAGTAGTTTTGGGTGTACTATGGCTGAATTTTTTGCGGCGGAAATCGCTCTACTTCTTGTACAGGCACGACAATGGCTTACATGGTTGATCTTGGGAGACTCAGGTGTCTTAGTATCTATTTTGCATGACTAATTGGAAGATAGGTAGACAGACATGCGATGAATGTGACAACCATTAGTATGTAGTATTCGGGCTCTTCGTTCAAATTTGCCAAAATGAATCTGTAAATATATCCCTTAAAAACTTAACACTGAAGCTCATGTATATGCTAAAACAAAAAAAGTAGTAGTATTGGATAGAACCAAACTAGTCTAAAATATCTCCACCTCACACCACAACACCATATATAAACCCCAAAGTCCCCTCTCCTTTCTCCCTCTCACCTCAATCTGAAACCCTCCCAAAACCCTCTCATCCAATTAACCTCTCCGTAATTTCTCTCTCTTCTTTTTCATCAGAATCCCCTCTTCAAACCCAATCAACCCCACCCCTTGAAACCATGAGTTCATACAACAACACAAGCAGCTTTGACAGTCTCCTGCTTCAAAGCTTAATGGGCAGATTACAGCTCCGCCCCCCATACCTCAACACAAACTCTTACCTCTCCAAGAGCTTGGAAGAGCTGCTCCTCGACACCAACTCAATCAACGAAGAAGACGATGGCATCGAAGGCAAATCTAAACCTGCCAACGAGCAAACTGAGCTCGCAAGAGAGGAGTCCAGGCTCGAAAAGGAGATAATTCGGGTGATTCTCAGTGGGAAGAGTGAAACCCTAAAACCCAATTCAGGTCAAGCTGTGGCGATTGGGGAACATTACGTATGTGTGGGGTTTCATCAGGAAGACAATTCGGATTATCGGGTTTGGGAGTGGCATGGGCATATTATGTTGTTTGATGAGGAAAATGGGTATAACCCAGAGTATATTTATGGGAATTATTTTGAGAGGTCGGCGGTGAAGCCGATTAAGGTGGTTGAGGAGAAGATGGAGGAAGAGGAGGTGGAGGAGGAGCAGAAGGAGGAGAAAAGTGGGAACTTGGGTCTCAGGGAGCTGATTGATGGCGGTGATTCGATCAGTGGCCGGATTCTTCGTCGTCATCTGAATGCTGGTTCTCCCAGGTAAAAACTTTATTGGCTGATTTTTTTTTAGTTCGTTTATGGTTTAATGGATTGATAGTGATTAAAGTGTTGGCTTCCTATTGGGGATTTTGACCCTTTTCAGTTTTTATTTGTTTTCTTGTCTAGAATTGTTTTATGATGCTTTTGGAGTCAATTTAGTATTTATGAATAAAATGGATATTGCAAGCCTTGTGTTTTAGTTTTAAGGAGGACCCAAATGATTTAATTGAGAGATTGATAAAACATCTACCCTTGCAGAGAGTATTGTCCTGATTTTGTAGGAAATGTAGTTGTTGAATTTATAATGGCGGCAGTCGGATACATTGTTTCTAGAACTCTTGTTTGATTGCCTATTGTGCGTGCCATCAGAATTTACTTTTCTTTCGCATCCCTCATCCGTTTTCAATTTTCCTTGTTGTCTTCACTAGTTAACTGTGACAGTTTTGTTTTGGTTTATAACTCCTTGTTGTTGTATTTGGGTCCTTATAGTAATGGCATTGTTGTTACTAGGGCTGGGCAAGTACGCGTAATCGGCCCAAAAGCTAAAAATCGAAAATCGGCCCGAGAAATTCGGGCCCGTGTTTATGAGACCCGAAATCGGACCGAGTTGACCGGGTAACCGAGGTCCCGGTTAACCGATTTACGGGCCGGTCTTGGTCCTAAGAGCAAAAAAATACTTCTACAGTAAAAAAAATACTTTATTATCATACGTACAAAAATTATATCAAAAAATCACAAAAAAAACCATACAACAAATTACAAGATCAGATTCATCGTCTGTAACCATACAACAAAATTAAAAAATACTTCATTCATTCATCGTCTGTAAGATTTGATCGAGAGATCTGATCAAGGGAAAGGCGGGGAAGGGAGGGGAGAGGGAGGCGGCTCGGCCTCCGCCTTCGCTGAGAGAGGGAGGTGGTCGATCTCCGCCTTCGCTGAGAGTAGGGCTGGTGTCACAGACTAGCAATCCGTGCGGCACTAGCTATCCAATTCACCAGTAAGCGTATGAGTGGTTACTTTGACGGGCACAAATATTAACTTGAGAATGCACAATATCAATCTGTAGACAATATAACGATGCACAATAGTCAGCAAAAGCTTTCATTAATATTCAATAGATTACAATGGGGAGGAACGTTCGAAAGGACGTTGCTCAAGACTAGTTCGATGCTATCGATCGATGGAAATACAAGTTTGAAGTTGAAAAGCAATGCAAAGAAAACAATAAAAATGCTAGCGGTACAGTTTGGCCTGACTATGCAATGGAGGCAACACGTCCTCACAGTCAAGAGCTCAAACCTTCCCCCTATAATATAGATGCTAAGCATTTGGGCACTTTTCAAAAGGGAACATTGAGTTTTGAGACCATTAGGAAAGTCTTGAAAGGCCTCTGACGTTGATTTTCCTGACCAACGGTACTAGTCCTGACACTCTCCCACACTCAATTCGCTGACACCCTCGCAGCGAACTTTTCCAAGTACTCTTCCAGCTTTGAGAGGTACGGCAGCAGATGCTCGATTGGCTCCCAACTGATCTCTGAAGGAGGCTCATCCTGCCACTTGACCAAATACTCTCTATCCGGGCCTGTGTTGTTGATGAGGCGGTCAGCTAAGATTTCTTCCACTTCTCGATCTGGCTTAGTAGGATGCTTAGGCAATGCTTGGGTAGATACATTTATTGTGAGATCAGTGGCATCTGCATGGTAGGACTTCAAGTTACTTGCATGGAAGACAGGATGGGTGAAACGGAGCCAATGTGGTAACTTGACGTGATAGGAGACTTTGCCTACTTTCTCAATAATCTGTACCGGTCCCTCATACTTGCGAAACAGATTGTTGTGTGCTCTAGCTGCCCGTTTATACTTGTTGAACATATCTAGCTTCACCAATACCAAGTCCCCGACTTCAAAAGGATCAATCCGTCGTTTCTTGTCGGCTCATTTCTTCATGTGACGGGAGGCTTTCTCAAGATAGGCTCGAGCAACTTCAATGTTTTTCTGCCAGGCTTTGACAAATTCAAGAGCTCTTGGGCTGGGTCCTTGGTATCCGGTAAGCATTGTATGTGGTGTCAATGGTTGCTGACCAGTGACTAACTGAAAGGGGCCGGAGTGAGTAGCTGAGCTCTTTTGTAAGTTGAAACAGAATTATGCAACATCAAGTAGTCCCACCCAATTTTTCTGATTTGCACTTACAAAAT
The DNA here is from genome assembly GCA_963556465.1 of Berberis vulgaris. NCBI lineage: Eukaryota > Viridiplantae > Streptophyta > Magnoliopsida > Ranunculales > Berberidaceae > Berberis > Berberis vulgaris. The sequence goes on from OY747133.1 coordinate 1,431,318, forward strand.
GACGAAGGTATTCTTCGAGCATAGAGTTAAAACGCTCAGTCTGTCCGTCAGATTGGGGATGTTGGCTTGTCGATATATTAAGTTTGGATCCCAAGAGCTTGAACAACTCCTTTCAGAACTTTCCTGTGAAGCGAGCATCACGGTCGCTAACAATGTTTTCGGGCAGTCCCCAATACTTCACTACATGCTTGAGGAACAATTGCGCCATATCTTCGGCTGTGCAAGTCAGTCCGGTCGGCACAAAGGTCACATACTTTGAGAATCGGTCAACAACTACAAGGATACACCTGAAATCCTCCACTTTCGGTAACCAGTAATGAAGTCCATGGAAACACTTTCCCAAGGACGAGTTGGAACAGGCAAGGGCTCTAGTAAGCCTACTGGTCGATCTCTTTCAACCTTATCTTGCTGGCAAATAAGACATGTTCGAACATAGGCCATTACATCCTCCTGTATCTGCGGCCAATAGTACCCCCTCTCTAGGAATGCAAGTGTTCGTCTCCAACCTGGATGTCCCGCCCAATGGGTGTCATGGCATTCTCTCAAAAGTTCTTTCCTCAAACCAGAAGTTCTTGGAACATAGAGGTGATTACCAGTTGTGAGTATTGCTCCATTTTTTATCCAGAACCGTCGAGTTTTGCCCTGCTTGATCAACTCTGTAATCGCCTTCGCTTGTGGGTTTGTCTGTAGGCCTGCTTTGATCTTCTCCAAGATGGTGTGACTCGGATCGGTATGGGTTAGCACTGCAAGGTCTGCCCTTCTACTGAGTGCATCAGCTACATTGTTAGTGCGCCCTGACTTGTATTCCAATACTAAGTCAAATTCTGCTAATTTTTCCTGCCATCAAGATTGCTTGGAGGTTAGCATCTTCGGAGTAAGGAAATGGCTTGCTGCAGCATTATCCGTTTTAACAAGGACTTGAGATCCCAAGAGGTAGTGTCTCCACACCCGTAAACAATGTACAATGGCTAGCAATTTCTTTTCCTGAGCTGAGTAACGGGACTCTGTATCATTCAACTTTCGACTCTCATATGCTACCGGGTGACCATCTTGAAGCAAAACTCCCCCTAAGGCATAATCATATGCATCTGTTTGTACTTCAAAGGGCTTGGTGATGTCTGGCAAGGCCAATACTGGATCTTTCATCACGGCCAGTTTCAAGTCTTGGAATGAAGCTTCACACTGCCTATCCCATTCCCATGTTCGGTCTTGTTTCAATAAATTTGTCAGTGCAACAACTCTCTTAGAGTAGTCCCTTATGAAGCGACGATAATAGTTTGCGAGTCCAAGGAAAGAACGTAGTTGAGACACGTTCTTAGGAGTGTTCCAATCATTGATTGCCTTGACTTTCTCCATGTCCATCAGAATCTTGCCATTGCCAATAACATGACCCAAGAAATTGATCTGGGTCTGGCCGAATGAGCACTTCTCATTCTTGACAAAGAGATGATTACACCCAAGGATTTGGAACACTTCTCGCAAATGATGTAGGTGTTCTTCTATAGTCCCACTATAAACCACAATATCGTCAAGATAGACAATCACGGACTTGTCCAGAAGGTGACGGAACAGGCCATTCATAAGGGTGCAAAACGTAGCTGGAGCATTGGTCAAGCCGAAAGGCATTACTAGGAACTCATATGACCCATATCTAGTAGAACAAACAGTTTTGGGTTCGTCACCAGCAGCAATGCGGACCTGATGGTAACCTGATCTCAAGTCAAGTTTTGTGAAGTATCTGGCGGATCCAAGTTGGTCGAATAAGTCTGCAATGAGCGGTAGCGGGTATTTGTTCTTTATAGTGACTTTGTTCAAGGCTCTATAATCAACACAAAGGCGAAGACTGCCATCATGTTTCCGCTGAAAAAGAACAGGCGCCCCATAAGGTGCTTTAGAGGGCCGAATGAATCCCGACTCCAACAAGCCATCTAGTTGTTTTCTCAATTCGGTCAACTCTGGAGGGCTCATGCGATATGGACTACGTGCGGGTGGCTTGGCACCAGGCACTAACTCAATTTCGCGATCAATGAGCCTTCTGGGAGGTAGATTCTTTGGCAATTCATTCGGCATCACTTCGCTGAAGTCAGCAATAACATGGGCAACTTTCTCAGGGATTTTGCTAGTATCATCTTCCATCTCTAGCTTTGCCACAGCTAAGTATGTATCTTCTCCTTTGGCCAAGCCTCTCTTGACTTGGAGCGCCGACAATATTCTATCATGAGTTGTGGGTCGAATTGATGTTGGTACAATGCGTAGTTTGGGTCCGAAAAAGCCCAAGAAGTCCATGAAAGGTAGTGGTCCTGCTGCAGCTCCTCGGAAGAATTCTTGGCCAAGAATCACTTTAAAATCATCAAGTGGAACGGACAAGAAGTTTGATCTTCCTTCCCATGGACCAACCTGTAGTGGCACAGCTCTAGCCATACCATTAATAGAGATTGCCTCAGAGTTGACAGCTTTCAACTTACCCACATCTCCTTCTAAGTTCAGACTCACACGTCTAGCTTCATCTGGGGCAATAAAATTGTCTGTCGCTCCTGAATCTAACAATGCTTGGGAAGGGAACCCATTGATAGTGATGTCGATGTATTGCAAAATCTTCTTGTGTGGGTGCTCATACATTTCTCATTTGACAGCATTGAGCTTGCGTAGAGCTCCCCTCTGGGAGGTCTCACTGTTGGTGGGGTTCGAGCTCGATGCGGTCGAGTTAGAAGGTTCTGTTTGAAGCAAGGACATCAATGAGTGTAGGGCTGGTTTGGATGGACATTTGCCTGTTGGGTGATCCCTGCTATTGCAAAGAATGCATGGGGCAGGTGCAGATGGTCTCCACTGCCCAGAAGGTTCTGTTTGAAGCCGACTAATCTGTTATCCCAAACTGCTCAACTGGTCCATTATGTTTTCTAGTCTCTGCATTCGACTAGCCTGTCGTTCCTCCATAGCGCTAAGGCGCTCGCTTAGTTCCTGTATCCTGGTTTGCATTCAACAAGCTCTGGCTTTGATACCAACTGTCACAGACTAGCAATCCGTGCGGCACTAGCTATCCAATTCACCAGTAAGCCTATGAGTAGTTACTTTGACGGGCACAAATATTAACTTGAGAATGCACAATATCAATCTGTAGACAATATAACGATGCACAATAGTCAGCAAAAACTTTCATTAACATTCAATAGATTACAATGGGGAAGAACGTTCGAAAGGACGTTGCTCAAGACTAGTTCGATGCTATCAATCGATGGAAATACAAGTTTGAAGTTGAAAAGCAATGCAAAGAAAATAATAAAAATGCTAACGGTACAGTTTGGCCCGACTATGCAATGGAGGCAACACGTCCTCACAGTCAAAAGCTCAAACCTTCCCACTATAATATAGATGCTAAGCATTTGGGCACTTTTCAAAAGGGAACATTGAGTTTTGAGACCATTAGGAAAGTCTTGAAAGGCCTCTGACGTTGATTTTTCTGACCAACGGTACTAGTCCTGACAGCTGGGAGTAGGCCTCCGCCTTCGCTGAGAGAGGGAGGCGGCTCGGCCTCCGCCTTCGCTGAGAGTAGGGCTGGGAGTAGGCCTCCGCCTTCGCTGAGTAGGGCTGAGAGTAGGCGGGGGGGGGGGGGGGGGCTCCGCCTTCGCTGAGAGTAGGGCTGGGAGCCTTCATATGCCTTCATATGGGGTTTAAAAAGCAAGATGAGTTTAACCTGGGCCAGGCCGGTTACCCGACGGGCTTCAGAAATGGAAACCGAGGCCCGGACCAGAAACTTCGGGCCGGACCGAGCTTTTACAACTGAAACATTTTTAATTAATAAAAACCGATCCGACCCGATCGGTCCGGTTGTCAGTTTGGTCCGAGCTTTCGGTCCTAAATGCCCACCCTTAATTGTTACCTATGTTTTTGAGTAAAATTGGAAAATGAAGGTAACAATAATTTATATCGAAAGAAAATTAGAGACGAAGGCCCACGCATGATAGGGCGAACAATATTTAATTGATGCATTCAAAGTTCTCCTTTTTGATAAATGATCATCAAAACTGACCCTAAACCTTATTTCCCCTTATTATGTCAAAATAGTCTAGTTTGCAAATGAGATATAAGAAGCTTTTATATGGCAGATGGAAGCCTTAGAAGGTTCTTTCAAAACACCTAAACAAATGGTTTTTAAAGCCCCATTGTTCACATTAAAAAAACTTGCATGCTTGTGCTCGGTCGGTCAAAACATTTTTGCCATGATAATCACCACTCCCTTGGCTTTGTGATTTAATGTACAGTGCATTCCTGCACAAGATCAACATATAGTATTTGCTTCGATTTAGCTTAAATCAAAGCAAGCTAATGGTGTTATGGCCTAGTGGTTAGGGCTGTGTGGGTTTGTCCCCCACGTCCTAGCTTCGAATCCCACCTGCGGCATGGTTACTTTCTAATGGGTGTTGACCTATAGGTCGCCCAGTTGATAGGTTATGGGATCCTTAAAAACCTAAATCGCCTTCCAAAAAAAATCAAAGCAAATAGTTACTGTTGATCTCGTGCTGGAATGCAAAAATGTAATGCTTTTGATCAACCCGTAGCAAAATAAAATTATCGAGTAAGTAGTCTTTTAAGCTTTTTGGCAACCATAATTTCGGCAACCCACTCGACTAGTTGGATAGATTGGTCAAAATTCAACAAATGGAATCGAATAATTCGAAATGATAAAAGGTTATATGGATTCACTGAGAAAATGAGGATTTCATTCAGTTGTGGCAAGGCAAGGCTATTGCAAAGCTCACAAATATTGGGAAGTGACACAAGGTCGTAGCAAGAGATGGGATGATGTCATGATGGAGATGATAAGAGTTGGAAAATCGCTCAAGATTTCAGAGATTTTTTGCCTTTGTACCCCGAGTCATACTCGGTTTATTCTCAATCTATGATGGTTTCAGAAGGATCGTGAAGCTCTGAAGAGGGGGTGGTTCTCAATGCCATGGTTTGGGCATGGTTGACTACAATGCGAAGGGTTAAAAAACGGTTGTATCTGTGCTCGATTGATTTTTTGAGTGTAAAAAAAAAATTTGCAAACAAAAACAAATAAATTTGCTATCATTTCTGTGTCTATATTCTAAAGCATCATTTATAGCAAATGACACCAAACAAAGGTTGCTCCCCTTCCTTCATGCATCTGAATCCTAGCCACCTTACCCTTATGCATTTGAAGTCCTTGTGACTAGCAGCGGCGGACCCAGGAATATAGTTAAGAGAGGGCGAAATAGCAAAAAGTTATTATCGGTAATAGTAATTATCCAAGGAGGAGCTAGGAAATCCTGCCCCAGGTTGATAATTTAATAAGAAACTTTAAATAACATCTACAAATAAACATAAAATCATAAAATATTAATTGTAATTTAGTACTGTGCATTTATCTAATAAGTACAACTATAAAAAAATTGTACATGTGCATTGTATATAAGCCCTATAGTCCTATTTTAAGCCATAAGGTCACTTTGTCGACAATGAACAATCATAGCAAAAACAAATGAGTAAAATAACTAGAATATATAATTAAAATATAATATAATTAAGATTAAGTTTAAAGTAACAAAATATGAAATGTACGAACGTGATAAGATCCTAATACAATTTTATAAGAAAAAATGGGTTTTACAAGCGAATCTAACCCTCAAATTTTGTATGAGATTACTAATGATATATATTTTCTTTTCTGTGTTCTATAGTTATTATTTTAGATATTTATTTCATATATTTTTTGTTATGGGTTTTATACCACCTGCGAACAAGCACAAATTTTTTTAATGTTTTCAATTAATTAGCTAGGGAAATGGATAAAGAAAATTCAGAGACAGGTAAGAATAGCAGGTAACAATAGAGAATAGTAATATCAATGGCATTACTGAGAGACAGTGAAATATACCCAAAAAATCTATTGCCTCAAGAGAATCGAACATAGATCATTTAGTAAAAAGGTTAAATAACAGACCACTAGGCCAAATAGGCATATATGGTAAATTTTTTATAAATGTGTTTAATGACCTAATTGTGTGTTGTATATTAAATTTTTTTGGAAATGCTAGATATGTACTCAAAACTTTTTAAAAGTTGGGGGGTAGCTAGTAGGTCCGCCCTTGGTGACGAGGGCACCCATATTTGAGCATGCCGGAGTGGATCAACTTAACTTGCTGACCTCCTTAATATGGTTAGAGATGGAAAGCTTCTCACTTTTCAAGTCAATACCTGGTCTCGTTGCTAGAGAATACAATAGGTTTGGATGTGGGGTGGATGTCAGGGAAAAACGAACATGACCAGTGGGTTCCTAGATGGTTTATAGTGGTCAACACTTGGATTGAGCATAAACTTCATATGGCTGAGCAGGATTCAATCTCCTTTTGCTATATTATTTCTGGTTGGATCGACTTTTGGAGAGGACTTTCCCACCTTGACCATCAAGAATCTTTAAGAAGGCTGTGTCCAATCAACATAGCCGATTGTGTCATGATATTCGAGAGTAGTGTAAATACCACAATCTGTAGTCACAATTTCTTAGTATTTCCCATGTTCATCAAAGCTTCAGGTCACTGGCAGTTACATGACAGCCCTGATCAGCTAGCTGTGAGCCTGTGAAAGACTTCTGGAACCTGACAATGTATAAGTTGCCATATTCAATTGACTGAACACGAATTAAAACATGGTTTAATTAGGTTTTCATTTGCCATCAAAAGGTGTTCAGTGGTAGTCATCAGAAAGACGACTAGAAATTGGATTACTTTTTGAATATCCTTTTTAATATAAGATGAATAGGCCTATCCCCAAAAAAAATGATGTAAGAGGAAAAATGTCAAGCACTTGTTTCAAGAGATTATGGTTGAATGGAATTTGATAGGGAATGGATATCTGTCGCCAAGTCAGGACACGATTGATGAATTCCTGAGTGCAATGGCTTATTTAGTACTGGCATTTTTGTCTTAATGTGGTTATTCACTAGGGAATGTTATCTTGGCTCCTGTTACTTTCTCAGTTTCTTATACTATTGCTATTTGTTATACTCTTGAGCATTTTTGTCATAGACTATATCTGTGATGTATTTATTTATTCCTAGGACAAACCTTTGGTTTCTCTTTGCTGCATTTTATAATCCATATTCTTGAATTGACAGATTTTAGGTAGTAGGCTAGTATTGGAAGCAGAGTTGTAGGAAGCTGGAAGCCAGAGAATCCAAGCTGTAGCCACACTCTGCACTCTCTGTGTCACTTCCTTTTTAGTCTTTGGAGATTCGGACTATCTGCTTCCATTTAGTGAGCTCCCCTTGTTCCCAGATTGAGTGGTTATAATTGAAGTTCCTGCACTTCAGAGTTGAGCTGGTCAGTTCATGTTGACACAAGTTTGTTTTTCTGAAATAATTTTGAGAAGGATGAAAAGTTGAACTTAAAGTTATAACTTTGAAGCATGGTTTGAAAATGGAATGTGTAATTGTTTGCAATGGATTGATATATTGTGCTCGGCAATCTTCAATTACTTCTATTTTTGTTGGTAAAAAAGATATATTATTCATTAAGAAAGAATTACAAAGAGATGTTTCTGTTAGAACACTTTTTTTTTTTAATAGTTGTCTTAGCTATATACATCCAAGTCTTTCGGGGTTGAAGCATTATCCATTTTGATTTTTAGCCAATCTGTAAAATTTATTCGAGAGGGGGGTGCATGGTTTAGGGATGCTCCATGCTACTTGAAGAACTGTGGTGCTACTTAGTGAGGTTGAGCACTTATCTGTGAGCCCAAACAGGCTCTAGGCTTGACGTCCAGTCCAAGAATTGTGCACACTACATTTTATGAGCTGCCTACTTCAGTATCCGGCTTTGTGGGGGTAGGTTACAGGTTTTAAGGCTATAAGGTTGGGAAGTCGAATTGGGGCCATGCATTTTTTTTCTTTCCTTGAACTATAGACGATTATTTCACAGCCATAGGGCCCGGAACTCGAAAATTGCCCCCTAGAAATTTCTCTACCCCTTCTCATCTTGAAGAGACAGGGTTAATCACGAGTCCTTAGATATAGGTGACCATTTTTATCAATCTAACCTCTTCCCTCCCATGGGACATACAAGGGACATCATTATTATCCAAATTTAGGTTTCTTTCCATGATAAAAAACTGCACATGTTTGGAGATTGCCATTCCCATGCCTAATCCCGAATCAGGTTTAGTCAACCCATGACCCAAATCCGGCATAAGTTACAACGTCAGAGAGAATTCTATAATTTCATATATGTAGGCTGTAGCTTCATAAGTTGAAGTTTCATGGATTGTCGAATTCTTTAAAGATTGATGAATTTAAGAATTCTTTGCGAAATTACCCTAAGTTCTGAGAAACTCATCTATTACAAAAATTTCTGTGCGGGAATAACAAATTCAGAGTCAAGTTTTGAGCGACTTCATTTCATTCCTTTCTGAAAAGGTGTATTTTACGTACATCATATGTGCATGATCGTCACAGTGTGGAGAGATCCCTGAGAAACTCTATTTCATGATCACAGCATATCCCAGTCCCCTCTGATGATGAAAATCTCATAACTCTAGGTCATGGGCGGTACGATATTGACTTATTGTTCATCACCCATGCGAAGACCATGCTCACCGTGTTAGGTAGAAAATCCTTTCTATAAAGCGCAATTCAAACTCTCAAGTTCTTTAGGTTTAAGGGAAAGAAAGTATTACACCAATTCTCTCTGAACTCTCCTATTTTTGTTCTTGAAAACATAATCAGTACTATATACAAAGAATTCTCCACCCAAGGAAAATGTTCAAATAAAGAAGTTAGATGATAAAGGTGGGAATCTTAACCCAAATGGGCTTCAGTTAATTAATGATAATAAAGACTTGAATAATGAAGTATGGCTTTCCTTTCTTTGCCTTGGATGATAGTTTTTCTTTGTGGGGTTTTCTTCTTCTATGCCTTGAAATAGGGATTGGAGATTGCGTTCAAATTGGAGTGGTTAGGTGAATTGATTTTGAACGAATTTAGCAAATTGAATGCGACTTGGGAAGTTTACCATGAAAATTTGAGAATGTATCCGAAGACTGTGAATACGAATAACTCCTTTCGGTATTCTACGGCTATTCTTACATTTTACATGAACCTGGTATCAGTTCTGTGTTATATTAGTTTATAGATTTGCAATTAACTAATACATGATTGTATCATACAGTTGCTTCATAGTTGTCTGAATTTTTTTGAAGTTCTGTTTCTCAACAAGTCTATTAACCCCTGAAAATAAGATATGAACTGCATGCAAACTGTCCAAGATTTAGATTAGTGAGCTCTCTCTGTCACGCATGTCAGCCGAAAAATTATTCCAAATTGGTGCATTCAAAACATAGGTTTTTTTCTATTTGGTGCTAAATTTGGACGGCCTTATTGACAGAGAAGAAGCTCGATCAATCTTCGTTTACAGGTACTTAAATTGAGATGTTTAACAGGGATCATACACGAAGTGGTTTTTAATTGGAAGTCGACATTATTAATCATGTTGCAATGTATTAGAAACTAGATGGATTTGTTAGAAATTCTGAAGACTACACCAAGTCATGTTGAAGAAATCCAACAAGCTCTTCTAATATGTGACCAATTCTGTACTATGTTGTATGGTTTATATCTGTATGTCTTATTTAGACTTTACTATGAGAAGGATTATTCCAAAACCTAAGTGACAAATACCATTAATTGATAATCTTTGAGGATTCGTTTTAGTCAACTATGCTTAAAAACAAATCAGCATAATCTCACGAAGCATATGAAAACGATTTATGGAACAAGTTGATGATGAAAGCCAGACCAAGGATTGTGATTTCGTTTTTCGAGTTAATTTTGTTCCGTGATTTTAAGAAATATTTCGTTTTGCAAAAAAAAAAGCGTAAAATTTTGGTAATTCAATGCATGTTAATTTTATCGTTCTTTAGGGTTTACCATCTTCCCATTGAGCAACAATATCTGATTTTTTACGAGATCTTAATCTGATGTGGTTAATGTGGGGCTCGTGCTCATTGTCCTCGTAGTAAAAAGATGAGCCCACACGCCCTACATTAAGAACCATATCGTAAATGAAATCACAAAACTTTTGTGAGATAGTAGTATTTTTTGAAATTAAGAAATTGGAATCATCATAAGGTGAGGATAAACAACATATGTGAATACTTTTATAATCAATTGGAATCATCATAAGTTAGGTGAAGGCAAAGCATGAAAATAACATATGTGACTACTTTTATGAGAGGGAAGAACATTCCAATGTAAGGCAAGAACTAAACAACAACAAAAAAAAAACTTTTAAGCCCAAGTTAAGTCAACTTAATTGTTAAATTAATCAATAAGCTTTCATCCAACCTCATGCATTGTAACAATCCAACCTCTCAACCGGCTCCTATTAGGATCCCCTTAATCTTACTTAGTTTTTCATGTTTGAGACCCAAGTGACAAACATGTAAACCTTGAAACTCATATTAGTCAACCATGCATCAAAACTCACTTATGTTTAATCAACCAATCCTAACAAAATACATGAACAAAAGTTATCGCGTTATTAGGAAAGCAGGGTTTTAGATCTCATTGTGTCACTTTTATCAAGTATTTAACATCAAGTTATAGTTAATGGGGGTACTAGCTCAACTGGTAGGCTTATTGCGAATGATATCTCAGGTCTAGATTTGAAGTAGCGAAGGGATGGAGTTTGAACTATGGAGACAAGGAAGAAAACAACATTCTATTAGTGTGAATAATTTCGTATTAGTACACATGTATAGTTTTTGACACATTTTTGTTATAATATGTTGACAGGGAAGACATTGTAATAAAAACAAGGGCTAAGTAACAAATGACCTTTTTACGCATAATTTAGTCAACCATTTAAATAAATCTTGATACATTACACATATATCAAGTTTTTTTCGACCTTTCGTTCAAGTTAAGCACGGATTTGAAAGGCATCTTATCCTTACGAGGAAATAATTAAGTCTTTTGAGATAAGCGCGGAAAGTTAAAAAAAAACACACACATACACACAAAAATTATAGCAGAGCCTCATACACCTCTCTCGATTAGTCTAGAGATGCTTTGATAGGTTTCGAACTAGACCTAACTCTATTTTTTCTCGTTTTCCATTTTAATGACTACCTTGCATTTATTACGTTAGGTTAGGGTTCATCATCTGTGACAGGGCGCTTTGCATCACTTTATATTTGCTTGATCGAATGATTTACTATCGGTCTAGTACCAAACCAAAAATACACTCTTATTTAATGCAAATTGAGTGAGCGACTTGATTCTTAAACAATACAAATTAGATTTGCAATAAGTTATCTATTTAGCTAATAATTAATATATACTTATTAGCAACCCAACATTATTAAAAAAAAAAAAAACCTATTAGCAGCTGTATTCCACATGATTTGAAATATCATAGATGACAAAAATGATCATTTGAATTTCTTTGATCTTGTAAAGCAGAGTTTCTACGGAGCTTGGTCCGAAAGCATTGATTTGTGCCTGAGAGGGTGGTCTGCACGTGATTGGACCACTCTACCATTCTTTTCATGGATTTGGAGAAGTTGGAGAGGGGTAGAGTGGTCTGATCATGTGTAAACCAGCCTTCCAAACACAAATCAGTGCTTTCGGACCAGGCCCTCTAGAAATTTTCCTTATAAAGTAGTGATCAAATGTCTATAATTATTATGCATTTGTACAATGGATCCAGGCTAAGACTCTCGTTTCTACGATTAGTTCTGTCGATGCAATAATTTAAGTTTCAAATCAAATATATATACATTTTTTTAAACAAAAATTTGATGTCATAATATCATCATTTGTGTAGGAGTTGATGGATAAGGAAGGGGTCAACCCCTTATTCAATTCCCATGATCATCAAAGGCAGCAAACAAGCATTAAAAACCAGGTTGATCAAGACAAACATAATCCACAACCCATCCAGATTTATTTAATTATTCTCAAATTTGTGATTTATTTTTATTTTTCAATCCAATTTTTAATGTAGGTTGAATATAGGAGTGTCAAAATGAAGGTTTTAAAAATGGCGGAAAAGGGAAATGTAACCAAAATATATTCACAAAAGCCGCCCCGAGACTCTTGTTTCAGAAAAATTCTAGAGAGCCTGATCCGGAAGCACAGATTTGCTTATTTAAAGACTCAATCCATTCTCTCTTCTTTAATTAACTTGAAAATTTGTTCTTAATCAATTAATCTCAGTCATTCCATTTTCTCACTCAGCAATTAATAAGGTGGTGACTTATAAATTTTGCTTGACAAGGAAAGACACCCACTTCTATTTGATCAAGAAATCTCTTTGAACAAAGTCCTTATTTTGGTTTCACACTCTTCCAATCAGTAGAAATATAAGAGGAGAAGAGACGAAGAAATCATCATCTTGTACAACTCCATAGAGAAAAACAAAGAAGGTATTTTGGTATGTTTTTCATGATTTTCTACGCAGCGAATTAGTTCATGCATTGTGTGGTCTAGTTTTCGATCACAATGGCACATTTGCTTTTCATTTCAACTTTTCTCCTGAATGTGATGTGAAGTTTCCAAGTAATCAGAAGCTGAAATTGTTTCCAAAGCTTATTGATTGATGAAGTAGTATCTTCTCATTCTTTTGATCTGAAAACTTATACATTTTGGTTTGATCAAATGAATTTTTTATTTGATTCAATCAAATTTTCAATCTCTAACTTTGTTTTCGGCATTTAGAAAGCAAGTTGGGAATGCCAATCATTCACATTTCATATGTAGTTTTTTTTTTTTAAAGTAGTGTTTCAATGAAGTTAGAAAGTGTTTGGGTTGTTTTGCTGACAGGGTTTTGTTATATTTCTGGTGTTTTGATTGAGTTTGCGGGGAAGTTCTTTTTCAAGAATGAGAAACGAGGTTTATCAATCATTTCCTTCACACCTCTACTTCGGTAATTTGAATCTAGAAACTTGTAAACTCAATGTTCAACAAATTATTCATTTGTTCATGATTTTGATTGAATTTTGTATTCAGGAAACAACGAATTTCAGATGCTGAACTCAGACATCTCTAAGTAAGTCATTTTTTTCTTCCTTTTATGGTGTTTATTTTATGCTTTCTTTGAGTCTTGAAAAAAGTGAGTTTTGCGAAACTCAAACCCCAGATTTGATTGTTATCTTGCATTTCAGCTTCTTTCACGATTCTCAGCTCTCCAATGATCACCAATATGGGAATTTATTGCCACTCTCAACTATAGAATCTTCCCAAACTCTTACCTCTCTACAAAGCCCAGGTTCGATAAAAACCATATTTATTTATGTCATAATGATTGTTATCAAGATTTCAGTTTTATTGATCTTTTTAATTTTGACAGTAATAAAAACCTATGAAAATGCCTACAACGCTTCTTTGTAATTTCTACAGTTTTGTCGGATGCAACTATTTCTGCATCACAACCGGGACTAATCCAGAGTATCTCTTCAGTTCCAGAGGCGAAACCAGTCGTAAGTTCCTTTGTAACATAGATTTTACTGGTTTAGTATATTATTCTTCCTTCGTAGGCCATTCAAATGACTGTTTAAGTACAATTTCATAGATTTAGGATGTATCATGATTGGGATTCTTTTATCATTGTCGTCTACGGCCTACACGGGTAATAAATAGATTAGGTTGATATTGTGCGTCTTTTATATGCTAAATAATGTATTTATTTTTAATAAAGATTTTTATGATGAAACCTGATACTTTCAGCATTTTTAATTTGTTAAGTTAATCATTCATTCCTTTTTTATAAATTTTCAGGCAATGAAAAATGATAGAAAGCGTTCTATTCCGCTAGAAAACAACTTTACGATGGAGGAATCTAAGAAAATGAAGGCAGTCTGTGAAGAAGATCCACGTCCTTGTCATCCTATTCACGACCCTTCATCAGATGCTCAAGAAAAAGAAAAGAAAGTACGTATATACACGATAACATACATATAAACGATAACATCACGTGTATACGGAATTTGGATATTGAATTCTTGAAACTTATATAACCCATTGTTTAAAACAGGCACCAGTACGGAGAAGCCAAAAGATAGGTGACAAAATAACAGCCCTTCAGAAATTAGTGTCTCCATTTGGCAAGGTAAGTAATTGTTACTTCTAATAGTAACAATGGGTCTTATGTTTCTGTTTTCGATTTTTACCTCTGAAAACTTTGTTGATCATCTATCTTTGTATAGAAACTTAACATAAATATTCATGGTTACAGACAGATACAGCTTCCGTACTTCAAGAGGCTGCGATTTACATCAAGTACCTTCAGGAACAAATTGAGGTAAATAACCTTTTAACGCAAACAAAGTATTGTCTGTTCGTAGTGTTAAAACTGTTATCTATCACATCTTTAGTGTGTTTTTACAATCTTTCGCTAATCTATTTCAGGTGTTGAGTGCTCCATATTTCGCTGCCAGACCCTTTTGTCCTCAGGTAAGCATATGCATCCATGAAACTGTAAATTGTGGTAATTTATTTTATCATATATATATATATTATTTTTTTTTCATATGTTAAATTTATTTGCACATTCTTCGTACAGCTAGTTGTTGGAGGAAAAGATGCGGATTTAGGAAGTCGAGGTCTATGTCTGGTTCCGCTGTCATATACTCAGAACCTTACCAAGGGTGAACAACCTGAGCATTCTATTTCTAGGAGAACCATCATTCCAAGGAAACACTAATACCCAATCTAGTAACAAGTTCCAATCATCATCGACTTAATTTGGTTGTTTAAATTCAAATCTATTCATTTATTGAATCTTAATTGTATTACTGAGTATAGCCTACAGAGAAAAAACTGATATATATATATAGAGATTTCTTGTAGAGAAGATATTTTGCTTCATTTATTTGGAGATTGATAGATTTAACAATAGGAAGATTGAGAGATGCATTTATGTATCGATATCTTTTGTTTTATTCTTAATTAAGAGGTTTAGATTACCTTGATTTAGAGGTCTTTTTTATTTGAAAGCCTGGCTTCGTATTAATGTCATTTTCGGTTTTGCTTTTGAGTTTGCATAGTCTGTCAATTGAACAGACTGGCAACAGAGATTTGGTGGAGTCCTTACTTCAATTAGACTTGCAATAGTTTTCGATGATTGTCAAGTCTGCTCTAGGTGATTCTACCATGTATTTGGAATCCATTACAGGTTCAGAACTTGATACCGCAAAGATTGTTGTGGCTTAATTTGATCCGAGTAATTATTCGTAAAGTGTTTTCACCACAAGTACCATTTTAACAATGGTCTATCAGTGTATGTACCTGTATGTCTCCATCTTGTAGAAGAAAAATACGCCGGCTTCACTGAAAAATTGCAAAGTACGCAGAAGAGGTGTTGAATGAATTAGTTCCATCTGTTTGCCTACAATGGCTTGTATACCATGCTTTAGTCCAAGTTAGGTTTTCATTTGAGGATCTCACTGTGAAAAAGATCCGGGCCGGGAATTTATTAGGCCTAAGATCCTGACCAACTAATATTGATTATGTTGAAGCGAAAACTTCAAAACCTTGAGCAAATGTCATTGATAACTCTCTGAATAAGCAAATCTATAATTCTCACTGAAGGACTATCAAAGTTCTAGCAGGGTGAAATTTGTTTTTTGGCTAGAATTTGGTTATAAGGCCAAATGTTCATTACCCTAATGTCTAACTTCTACTGAATCTTAATTAGCGAAAACAAAAATTTCATTTATTACCATATAATTAATCCCATACTATCCATATTCAACATAGTTTATTTGAACGATTCAATGGATTTCATAGAATCTTAGGGTGTGTTTGGTTGCATAGAATCATCTGCCATGGGAATCCATGAGGAAAACACCTAAATCTGATATTCACTTGCGAATCCATTGTTACGCGCAAGCATTACAAATACCGAAATGCGAAGTTAACAAACAAATATCTAAGACAATGAATTTACGTGCTTCGGCAATTTGCGTATGTCCACGGGCAAAGAGAACAATTTTACTAGTGAGATTGAAAAATACAACTGGAGAGAGCTACTACACAATACACATGTCTAAATGACACCACATAAATATACGTTGGTGCGTATATCACACAAACAATAATCTCTCTCCTTTCACTTACACAAACAAAAGGGTTACAAACCCTAACTCTTAAACTAGATCCCCTCCTCCCCTCTTCCTCACTTATCACACACGCATCAACAAGAGATGAATACCTAACACAACTCAATTTGGAGGATGGATTCAAATGGGGAAACTCATATCTTTTTATAGCCTGAAGAGGCGGCAGTGGAGGGCGGTGGAAACCCTTCCACCACCTTCTTCTCTTTTCATTCTAGCAAGTTCCAGCTGAACATCTTCATATCCAGCTTGTTCTTCTCTGCAATTTTCAGCTAATAGACAACAAATCTCCACCAAATTCGATCGCCGACATACCTTATCGACTCCATCAAGTTCTTCTTCTTCAACTTTTTTTTTTTCAACATCCACCATTACATTTTGTGATCAACGGTGAAAATGGAAGTCTCATGAACATGAGATTTTTTGATTTTTTTTCTTAAAGAGGTCAAGTTTAAACGCCAGTTGAATTAACTCTTATTGGAGATAAGGTAAGACATAAAGGCTAACTTTAACTCCCAGCTGATAGATGAAACGAATCTCAACCATGATTTATGTTTATCTACAAACTTATCTTTTTATGCTTTAAGTTCTATGTGATCTATTAGATTTATATATTTGAGTAAATCTTAGTCGTCTTTTATCACCAACCTCAAACACCATTTTGATTTGTAATATAGACTAGGGTGTTTTCCGTACCGTTAGCACGATAAAAGTTTAACATGATAAAAAAAAATTATTCTACTTTAAATATCAAGATAAATAAATATCAAAATGTTTGGTATGATAATCAAACTCATGCACTCTTGGTGCTTTGAGTTTTATGTGATCCGTTATATTCTTATATTTGAGTTAATCTCAACCGTCTTTTATCTCCAACCTCGAGCACCATCCTAATTTGTAATAAAGATACTAAATTTTTACTATAAAATCAAGACCTCAAGTCACATTAAACATAGTTGCATAGATCCTAATCTAGTGCTTTACATTTCTTAGTTTTTGAAAATCTATATTTTGACTCGATTTAAAAGCCTGTAACTACACAATTTAGACGATTTTTTAAGGGTTTTCATTTTTTTTGATAACCACATAATTTTTGCTCTCATTCCAAGACCTCACATCTAAATAAACATGCTTTCATAGATCATAGCATAGTGATTTAAATTCTTTTAGTTTCTTGAAAATCATTTTTTGTCCTCAATTTAAAGGATTTAACTCACGATTTTTTTATGATTTCCAAAGTTTTTTGTTTTTATTATTAACCACGGAATTTTCGCTTCCATTTCAAAACTTTTCGTCCAAATAAACATACTCGCATAGATATTAGTCAATAGCTTTAAATTTTCTAAGTTTTTTAAAATTCAAAATTTTGGCTCAATTGCAAATGCTTTTTATTACCACTAAATATTCACTTCGATATCAAGAGGATTTCTTAAGGCTTTTTTATTACCGCTAAATATTCACTCCGATTTCAAAACTTTGCATCTAAATAAATATACTCGTATAGATCCTAATCATGAGCTTTGAATTTTCCTATTTTTTGAAAATGAAAATCTTGTCTCAGTTTCAAAAGCTTACACACTATTTCTGAATTTTTTTAATTATCGATAAATACTGAATTTTTTTAATTATCTCATATCGATAAATACATTTCTTAGTTTTTGAACCAATATTTTGACTCAATTTAAAAGCCTTTAACACGCGGAATCTAGAGTTTTTTGTTTTTTTGATAACGACGGAATTTCCGTTCTCATTCCAAAATTTCACGTCTTAATAAACATGCTTTCATAGATCCTAGTATAGGGATTTAAATTATTAGTTTTTTTAACATCATAATTTGTCCACAATTTCACAGGCAAAACCCACACTTTTTTATGATTTCCGAAGTTTTTTGTCTTTGTTAATAACCAGTGAATTTTTGCTCCCATTTCAAGACTTTGCGTCAAAACAAACATACTCACATAGATCCTAATCAAGAGCTTGAAATTTTCTTAGTTTTTTTTAACTCAAAATTATGGCTAAATTTCAAAGGGCACGACTTTTTACTATTTCTAACGTTTTTTATTTTTATTGATACACACTGAATTTTGATTTTCTCCCCCTTCAAATCTCATATTATAATTAACATAATCACATACATCTTATTATAGTTCTATAAATTTCTTCGTTTTTCAAAGAAATTTTTTATTCAATTCAAAAGGCAATCACATGATATTGGACGATTTCGAATTTTTTATTTTATTTTATAGATAAACACTGGATATTTGCTCCCATTTCAAGGCTTCACATCTTAAAAAACATACTCGCATAGATCCTCGTCTAAAGCTTTAAATCTTCTTAGTTTTTTGAAAATCATGATTTGGGTTCAATTTTATAGGTTTTAACCCACGATTTTGGATGATTTCAATTTTTTTTTTGTAGATAAATACTGAATTTTCGTTATAATATCAAGACCTCAATTCACATTAAAGATAGTTGCATAGATCCTAATCTAAAGCTGTACATTTCTTAGTTTTTTGAAAACCAATATTTTGATTCAATTTAAAAACCTTTAACATACGATTTAGAAAAATTTGGAAGGTCTTCATTTTTTTGATAACCAAGGAATTTCACTCACATTCCAAGATTTTATGTTTAAATAAACATGCTTTCATAGATCCTAATATAGAAACTAAAATTTTTGTCTTTTGAAAATCAATATTTATCCTCAATTTTAATGGCTTTAACCCACGATTTTGGATGCTTTCGAAGATTTTGTTTTTATTAATAACCACCGCCCATTTCAAGACTTGCATCTAAATAATTATACTCACATTGATCCTAGTCAACATCTTTAGATTTTGTTAGTTTCTGAAATTCAAAATTTTGGCTCAATTGCAAAGGCTTTAACTCACAATTCAGATGATTTCTTGAGGAGTCTGTCTAACTGGCAAGGAAACCAGCGAGGGAGGGGGTCGCAACCCTCCATTTCGCTCGGGATGCGCGAAGGGGATGCAATGCACGCATCTCGAGAGAGATGGAGGGTTGCCACCCCCTCCCTCGCTGGTTTCCTCGCCGGTTTCCTCGACAGTTAGAATTTCTGTTTCTTGAGACTTTTTTTATTACCACTAAATGTTCGCTCCGATTTCAAGACTTTGCATCTAAATAAATATACTCGTATATATGGCCTAGTCAAAGGCTTTGTATTTAATTAGTTTTTTTTAAATGATAAATTTGTCTCAATTTTGACGGTTTTAACCCATTTTTTTCTGAAGTTTTTTTGTTATCGATAAACACTGAATTTTTTTCCCGCTTCAAAACTCATATTACAACTAACACAGTCACGAGCATTTTATATTTGTGCTATAAAGTTTCTTAGTTTTTTGAATAAATAATTTTATTCAATTCCATAAGCTATCTGACAATTTTGGTCAATTTTTTGAAAGCCTCTTTTTTTTTTTTTTTTTTTTTTTGTAGATAAACACTGAATTTCGTTTTAAAATCAAGACATCAAGTTATATTAAACATAGTTGCATAGATCCTTATCTAGAGCTGTACATTTATTAGTTTTTTTAAAACCAATATTTTAACTCAATTTAAATTCCTATAACACACGATTTAGACGATTTTAGAAGGGTTCCATTTTTTTAATAACCACGGAATTTTCCTTCTCATTCCAAGACTTCTAAATTCACATGATTTCATAGATCTTATAGTGAGGCTAGGGAACCAGGATGATGTGGCATCGTTAGAGAAGTTTTTTACAACATCGAGATACACATAAAATCTTTGGAGATTTCATCATTCTTTCGAGATCACACCACGTCACCCTGATTACAAAAACATGATTTTCTAGCATTTTTGTAGATCTTATTGTAGAGATTAAATTATTTTTTTTTTGGTTTTTTGAAAATCAATATTTGTCCTTAATTTTGAAAGGCTTTTAATCCACGATTTTGGATGATTTTTGAAGATTTTGTTTTTATTAATAACCACGAAATTTTCGCTTCCATTTAAAGGCTTTGAATCTAAATAAACATACTCGCATAGATCCTAGTCAATAGATTAAATTTTTTTGTTTAGTTTTTTTTAAATTCAAAATTTTGGCTCAATTGGAAAGGCTTTAACCCACGATTTAGATGATTTCTTAAGGCCTTTTTGGATTAGGATTACTACTAAACATTCGCTTTGATGTCAAGACTTTGCATCCAAATAAATATACTCGTATACATCCTGGTTAAGGGCTTTGAAGTTTCTTAGTTTTTTGAAAATTAAAATTTTGTCTCATGTTTAAAAGGCTTCAACCCACAATTTTTTTATTTTTTTTACTATTTTTGAAATTTTTTGTTATTGATAAACACTGAGTTTTCATTTTCTCCCACTTCAAATCTCATATTAAAACTAATACAGTCCCATGCATCTTATATTTGTGCTATTAAATTTCTTAGTTTTTCGAATAAATAATTTTATTCAATTCCGAAAGCTATCTGACAATTTTGGTCGATTTTGAAAGTTTTTTTTTTGTAGATAAATACTTAATTTTTTTTTTAATAAAATCAAGATATTAAATCACATTAAACATAGTTGTATTGATCCTAATCTAGAGCTATACATTTCTTAATTTTCGAAAACCAATATTTAGACTCAATTTAAAAGCCTTTAACACACGATTTTGGAAGGGTTTTTGTTTTTTTGATAACGACGGAATTTTCGCTCTCATTCCAAGATTTCACGTCTAAACAAATATGCTTTTATAGATCCTATTATAGAGATTTAATTTATTTTAGTTTTTGAAAATTAATATTTGTCCCCAATTTCAAGGGTTTTTTAACCCACGATTTATTTCTGAAGTTTTTTGTTTTTATTAATAACCATGGAATTTTTGCTCCCATTTCAAGACTTTGCGTCTAAATAAAAATACCCGCATAGATCCCAATCAATAACTTTAAAAGTATTGAAAACACTTACGACGTAAAGTGTATTAGATTAAAGTTATTTTTTGAAAAAAAATGCCCACGGCTTGATATGCATATTTAAAACGGTAAGCGTTTGTATTAATGATTGATTTCATTGGAAATATATTCAAGATTGAATTTCAACCATACCAAGTTTACTAAAATCCGACGACTAAGTAGATAACTATGACAATTTAAATAAAAAAACACAGATTTTTATTTCTCCGCCACAATTTTTACAAAAATGTCATTGTTGAATCCCCACTATCAATATCTTCCAAAACTTTCAATCTTGGTATTCTTTTATCTCAAACACCAAATTTATTTGCGCCGAGGAACTTTATTCTTTGCACAACTGGATGTTGGAACCCTTCCAATGTCACCAATGAATTCACACGTTTATTACCTTTATCTTCGGGTCTATGTAGTTCAATCCCACAGCTTTTTATTTATTTTTAATCTATTGCCCCCTACCACCTCCGATGTCGCCAAAAGGTTCAAACTCTATCCTAGACCTGTGATTTCATTCCCCACAAGCCTAATGTTAAGGTGGTACCCCTTGGCAATCCCACATCCTTTCATGACAATTTAATTTTGTTGTTATTATATGGATTTCATATAACCTAAGATTCTTTCATGACCATTCTACATTGTGCACCAGACACAAGCAAACTAACGCTGCCAATGGATTAGATTTGGATTATGAAGTTGCAAAAATTACTTGAAAAAGTTAAATTTTTCCATTTGGACCTCATTCATCTAAGTCCAGCCCGGTCTGTTCAACATTACTTCAATACATTCCAGCTGTCACGCTTCTATTAGCTAGAATAGCTCGACTCAGATCAGACTTAAGTTTGTCAATTCACAATTTCACATACACAAATCTCATCTCAACCGTAAATAACACCATTGAACTTTAACTCAATCCAACACACCAAAATACACCACGTCATCGATCCACGTTAACCCCCTTCAACCAATCCCCTCCAATTACTTCTCTCCATATAAACTCCCTCTCTTGCAATCAAACCTTCTTCATCAAACAACAACAACAACTCTTTCTTTGCTTCCAAAAATCTTCCACCCTCCAATGGCACCCAAAGCAGCAGAGAAGAAGCCTGCAGAGAAGACCCCAGCAACATCAGCAGCCGAGAAGAAACCCAAAGCTGGGAAAAAGCTCCCTGCTGCCAAGGATGGTGCAGCAGCAGGAGACAATAAGAAGAAGAAGAGATCAAAGAAGAATGTGGAAACATACAAAATTTACATCTTCAAGGTGTTGAAGCAAGTTCACCCAGACATAGGTATCTCAAGCAAGGCAATGGGTATCATGAACTCATTCATCAATGACATATTTGAGAAACTTGCTCACGAAGCCTCCAAGCTTGCCAGGTATAACAAGAAACCCACTATTACCTCCCGGGAGATTCAGACTGCTGTCAGGCTGGTCTTACCCGGGGAATTGGCCAAGCACGCCGTGTCTGAGGGGACTAAGGCTGTCACCAAGTTTACCTCTAGCTAAGGGGAAATTCTTGTAGTTACTGGAAGTTTAGTTAAGATGGAAATTCTTGTCTCAGTCAGGCTCTTTAGAAATTATCCTTAAAATGCATCAACAAAAAATTGTAAAATTTCTCAGAAAAATCAATTCTACCAAAGAGATTGATTTCCATTGCATTTCTTATGTAACTCAACATTCAAATACAAAAACTTGGAAACCTAAAATATAGTACAATAAAAAATGCCCTAATTCTTCTTCTTTGTCTTCTCAATCAACAAGCTCCGATTGAAGTACTCCTCCTCCAATCTCCTCCCACAAAAACTCGGAAACCTCTCTATCAATCTACTAGACACCACACGCGGTAGTGTAGCCTTCAGCTGTGGAATCAACGAGAACTGTTGAGTTTTAGTCGATGCTCCACATGAAATGAGCTTGATAAAAACTGTAGATGTCTTCAACTTGCCACTTGGGTTATTCCTCGATTCATCTGAGCATTTTGAGCTGTTCATGCCACTGAGGGGAATTTTCTTCTCTGCTCAGCTCTGTAGATTGATTTATGAGCGCTTCTTTCTCCTCTTGTACTAGTTTTCTTTCGCGATTCTTTTCTTCTGTTTGTGTCCATGCATCAGCTAAACCTGAGCTCAATTTTGCTTTGTAGACTTTGCATGCATTCAGATCTATTGAACTCGAAGACTGATTTCTCCTCAAGACTCGTTTCTCCTCAGTTTTATTCACTAGAGTCTTGGTTTCGTGCCATCTGAAGCTCACTGAACGCTGATGGACCTCTGATCCTTTTAAAACATATTCTTGACCGTGTACTGGATGGATGAAATCATCTTCCGATAAATCTTGCCAGACGTATCCATTTTTGTAACTCCTGAATCACACAATATATTATCATCAATTCAATCAAACCAAAAGATTGTGAACAAACCACTTAAATATTTGAATTAAAACACACCGTTTAGAAGACCAAGAGTACATGTTCCTGATGCCATTTCCTCGCAAAATGTTCAATCTATTGATCACATCTGCATAACAAAAAGAAACTCTTTAAAAAAAAAAACCGATTCAATGTAAACATTACTAGAAATTTGTTTAATTTTTACCTCTGAGATATAGTCCTTCATTCGAGTTTGAGCCGAGAGGGACTTCCATGAAATGAGGGTGCTCAAGATTTCCATTCCTACAAAGATAGTAGACAACAGGAACTCTTCTCTCCGGACTTAATATTGTTTCTCTTCCTCTTGAAATCGTCACTGCCATTAGATGATGCGGGTTCGAATCTCTCTATTGGATTTATAGAGAATTGAAGTTGTCACAAGGTGGTGGGAGTGTGGAGCGGGAGGGTTGCGTTCAAATGTTCAGACTTCAGACTTATAAGAGTTCATATTTTGAAAGGATTGTAAATATGTTGACTAAACTATTAATCATGTGTTAAGTGGTTCAATTATGTGAAGAATAGTCCACATTTTTTGAGGATTTTAAGGGATGATTAAAGAAAAAGAATAACTAATCAATGAGAGCATGGCGTATTTTTAGAGTGGAAAAGTGAACCAGATAGAGGTGGTAGGCCTACGGCAAATGGAATCATAGGTCCAAGATTTAAACCTTGCCGGCGGCATATGAAGTGGGGAGGGATTAAGGGATTAAAAAAAAAATTATGAAAGAAGATTTGGGTAAATTTTATGCACTTCATATTGTAAAACTTGTGTCAGATGGTATTATAAAGAGCAATGTTACTTATGGTGATCGCAATATCTCCTAGTTCGATACATGCCTTCATTACATTGCTCGACTGACTGTGCATTGAGATGCATAATCACACGCTTTAAAGAACTTGATACATCATTAGCAGTTGATATTTACACGTTCCTCGGTTAATGGTAACCTAATTACAGAAAATTGGTGGGAAAAATTACCATGGAAATCACTTGAGGATTATAGGAAGTAGTAGCAGAGTGTACAAAATTCCTATCTAGAATGAGTAAGTCTAGTCGACCCGGTTTGCCGACCTGGTGGCATTTTTACACTTTTTGCCCCTTCTCTTTAAACCACAACCACAAACACTTTAAAGAGGATGAACAAAAGAGTAATTTTAGAATCAATTCCACCTCATATCATGATCAAGTTTGGTGAAAGCTTTCAACACTAGACACAATATCTACAATTCTTCCATGTTTTCAATGGAAAGTCTTACCTAATCTGGAATAAATTTCAACAATGTTATTCTTGTTTGAATCTTTGGTCACAAAAACCATATAAATTGACAACCAAATAAAGAAAGGAAGAAAGAAGAAAGAAAGGAGACAATGTAGGATACTTTGTAGAGTGATTCTAGATGTCGAGGAAACTGGCGAGGGAGGGTGCCTCGCACGTGCCCGACCTTTGTTTCAAAAAAAAAAAAAAAAAAAAGCGGAAATTTTGTTTGAATTTCGTTGCTGAAATTTAAGAGGGAGGGAGGGACCAAAAAAACAGAGGGAGGGACCAAAAAAACAGAAGGAGGGACCAAAAAAACAGAGAGATAAGAAATCAGAAGAGAAGAGATGATGAAACTCTCCCTCTCCCCAAACTCGACAGAGAAGAGAAGACCGAACAATCTCTTGCCGGAGAGGAGGGAGGTTTATGGGGGTGGAAGAGAAGACCGAACAATCTCCCTGCTGCTATGTTTCAGGTTCAGCTGGCAAATAAAAACCAGCTCATTGTATGATGTATACAATGAGCTTGTTACAGGGACCCCATTGAGAGTGTATGAGGAGGGACCCCATTGAGAGTGTATGAGCAGGCACCTCATTCAGATGTATGAGCAGGCACCCCATTTTGTACTAACCAGAGAAGAAATAAGTCTGATGTATATGGATTTGGAGTGGTTCTGTTTGAGCTTGTTACAGGGAAGAAGCCTGTGGGAGATGAATATCCAGAGGACAGAGATACAAATTTGGTGAGCTGGGTGAGAGGGCTACTTAGAAAGAATCAGCTTTCGAGAGCTGTTGATCCAAAGATACAAGGGATCGGACCAGACAACCAAATGGAGGAAGCTTTGCGTATTGGGTACCTATTAGGTACAACTGATTTGCCAACGAAGAGACCGACCATGCAACAGATTGTTGGGCTTTTGAAAGATATTGAACCTGTTGTGAAACCTTGAAGTAGAAGAAGCAATTGAAGATTGTTTATTGTTTTATTTTCTTTCTTGCTAACTTTGTCTCTTAGAATTGTTAATGAAATCTTTCTATGGTTCTTCCATAGAAGAGAATGTATAGTAGTCGACCTCATCAGGATTTGTTTAGGGTATTGGAGTTTTTTTTCTTCTTCTTTCTTTTGATGACATTGTTAGAAGCACAAAATCTGAATTACATACAGAAGTTTGAACCTTGAGGATGTTATTCTACTTACTATCTTCTTTGTTTTTGTTTACTTCCATTCTTCTTTAGTTATTTTCATTTTTGTTCTTGCAGCTCCAAAAGTTTGAACATAAACATTTTTGTTCTTTAGTTATCCTTTTGTCAGAAACATACATAAACATAGTGAAAAAGATGCTTGTGGATTGTATGAGCAGGCACCCCATTGTGTTTGCATTCAGACTGTCGATAACCATAACAGAGAGTCATACAACAAGGACAGAAGAGAAGAAATGTAGTTGTTGTTTGCATTCAGACCGTCGATAACCAAATTACATTCAAAGTTCTGAACACACTCAATGAGAGATCTGCAGAATACAAGAAGCTATGATAATGATCCCGAGTCAGTTGGAGGTTTTTCTTTGAGATCTGCAGAATACAAGAAGCTATGATAATGATCCCGAGTCAGTTGGAGGTTTTTCTTTGGGATGTTTTCATTTTGAGATAGAACAGAGAGACTTGAGATTTTGAGATTTTTTCTTTGGGATGTTCTGAACATATTCAAAGTGAACTATTTGGGTGAGTTCACATGTTGTCAGTGCAACAACATTCACATGTTGTCAAGGAATGAGGAATGAGGTTTTTCTTTGGGACGTTTTCACATGTTGTCAAGGAATGAGGATAGCTCTTCACTTGATATTGAAGTGAACTATTTGGGTGAGTTCAGAAGCAACTCGATCAGTTCCCTGTCCTTTGCATTGCAAAACTGAGTTCTTTCAAGGAGTTTGGGATGGCTGTATCTTGCTGATGCACACACTTTTGATGGTTTAACTTTAAATTCCTCAAATATTAATAACTTCTACATATCTTAAGAGGATATAGAACAAACATTTATTGGATTGCTAAGACTACCAAACATAAGTTTTAGTTGTTACATTTACTAAAAGGTGAGCAGGGAAGCCTGTAACAAGCTCAAACAGAACCACTCCAAATCCATATACATCAGATTTATTTCTTCTCTGGTTAGTACAAAATGAGGTGCCTGCTCATACATCTGAATGGGGTGCCTGCTCATACACTCTCAATGGGGTCCCTGTAACAAGCTCATTGTATACATCATACAATGAGCTGGTTTTGATTTGCCAGCTGAACCTGAAACATAGCAGCAGGGAGATTGTTCGGTCTTCTCTTCCACCCCCATAAACCTCCCTCCTCTCCGGCACGAGATTGTTCGGTCTTCTCTTCTCTGTCGAGTTTGGGGAGAGGGAGAGCTTCATCATCTCTTCTCTTCTGATTTCTTCTCTCTCTGTTTTTTTTGGTCCCTCCCTCTGTTTTTTGGTCCCTCCCTCCCTCTTAAATTTCAGCAACGAAATTCAAACAAAATTCCCGCTTTTTTTTTTTTTTTTTTTTTGAAACAAAGGTCGGGCACGTGCGAAACACCCTCCCTCGCCAATTTCCTCGACATCTAGAATCACTCTACTAGTATGTAACATAAACATTTGTAGTATAGTTAGTCAATCTATAATCAACCCCGTAACTTTGGGAGAAGGGTGCCTCCTCACAAAGGGGGTTGCAGTGACCAGGCCGGGCGACTGTTTACCAAAAACACATTAATAGAAGTCTGTGTTCATGAATTTATGAAATTTGACACATTAATGGACCCATTCTCCACTTGATCTACCTCAAATCTAAAAAATAAGAGCCTGTCTAACTATCGAGGAAACCAGCGAGGAAAACAACGAGGGAGAGGGGGTGTGACCACTCACCCCCTCGAGATTTGTGCTTCTGCGCATCTCAAAATGTAGGTGTGCATCTCGAGGGGGATGAGCGGTCACACCTCCCTCCCTCGCTGTTTTCCTCGCCATTTAGAATTTCTGAAAAAATAATTGAACTTTTTGTGAATATTGTGTATGGCTAGGAGATTCGTGCAAAAAAGATGCTTGTGAACCTTATGAGCCACCCAATTTCCGACCCCATTTAAGGTTATATATATTTCTTTTGAACAAAGTAAATTATACAATTCAAAATTGTGATATGTTCATCAAGGTTTAAGAATTTTGAAGATAGCAATTCGAGTTTACCCCAATCTTATAAACAGGGGCGGACCCAGGATTTTAGTGGAGGGGGGGCAAAATGGAAAATACTTATTAGTTGATAATAGTAGTTATCAATGGTAAAGCCAATTTTTTTTTTTACCGAAGCTAGTAACTAATAAAAAAAAATTCAACTATAAAAAATACAATTTTAAGCCAAAATAAGGTCACTATTGATAACCTTAGCAAAGAGCAAACAAGCATAATAACTAGAATATATAACTAATATCACAAAAAAGTTTGTCTAGGCAGCCAGACTTTAAAGCCATTTTTTGGTCAGGCTAGAGCATTTTTACACCTTTACCCATTCTCTTTAAAATACAATCACAAACGTTATCTATAGAAGGGATAGAAATGTAAAAAACTTAAAACCTGACCAAAAAGTGGCTATAAAGCCTGGTTGTCTAGAATTGAGAATTACAAAATAATTAGGATAAGTTCTAGGTGAAGCTAAAAAAAATTTGAAATTTGCGAATCTAATATGATCATAATACAATTTCAAAGAAAAAATAGTTTATATGAGGCTCAAATTTTGTACGAGTTGGCTAATGGTATATATTTTCATTGAATTCTATTGTTATTATTTTAGATATTAATTTTAAATATTTTTTTGTTAGGGGTTTAATATTACTTGTGAAAAACAATTCATTTATTTAATATTAATAAATTTTTATTAAACTAAACATTTTTTAATGTTTGCAATTACTAATAAAATTGCTAGGGGTGGGCAATGTCGGTTCGGTTCGGTTTTGAGCCCCAAACCGATTTCGAACCGATTTCATTCGGTTTGCCCAAACCCAAACTGAAACCGAATTTTGTATTTGTAAATCGATGAATTCGGTTGAACCGAATTTCGGATCGGTTCGGTTCGGTTAAGCCGAAATTTCAGGCTCAAGCACTTGAAAGACTTTCATTAAAACATGCCCAATTTTTTTATAGGCCTAATTTTTTACAGACCCAATTTTTAGCCCAAAATTGAAAACTTTGATAAAAGGGGGGCAATTCAGTGCAACAAGGTGTATTGCAGTGCATTTGTTGCACTAATCAGGTATTGACACACACCTGTTATTTAGTTATTTATATATATATCTAATTAATCGGTCGGTTCGGTTATAAATCGGTTGGTTCAAAATCGTAAACCGATTTCGAACCGTTTATAATCGGTTTGGTTCGGTTTAAATTTTTTTCTTTCTATTCATATTTCGGTTCGGTCGGTTAACTAAATTTAAATCGGTTTTTGCCCACCCCTAAAAATTGCATTGAAAATAAAATAAAAAATGCACTCGAAGAGTATCGAACTCAGGTCTTTTACTAAAAATATAAACCTCCAACCACTACACCAACAAAGACATGTTTGAATGTTTTCATAAACAATTAACATATTGTATGCTACATTATATAATCGATTTTTTAAGACTAAAATATATATACTAAAAATATTTTAAAAATTGAGGGGGGGCAGCTGCCCCCCTCGCCCCTTACTAGGTCCGCCCATGCTTATAAATTCTTCCATTGTCAAACTCTGGCATTAACAAGTTCTATACGACAGAGAAAAAAAGCCCCAAGTTCTAAACTCAATAGCTTCAAGAACTTCCATCACCAACCACCGTCGATTAGAAATAAACTTCAACAATCAACATTCATCCACGTCATCAATCCGTGTGACTCTCCACTCTTCAATCAAAAGTCCATCTTCCCCTCTTTAAAACCAAACTCTCCAACACAAACACAAAAACACAACTCCTTCAACCTTCAACAAGTCCTCCTCCTCTCTTTCCGTTTCCGTTACTTACCCTTCCGTTCCGTTTCGTTTCCAATGGCACCCAAAGCAGCAGAGAAGAAGCCCGCAGAGAAGAAACCCGCAGAGGAGAAGAAGGCAGAGAAGACCCCAGCAACAGCAGCAGCAGCCGAGAAGAAACCCAAAGCAGGGAAAAAGCTCCCTGCTGCCAAGGATGGTGCAGCAGCAGGAGACAATAAGAAGAAGAAGAGATCAAAGAAGAACGTGGAAACATACAAGATTTACATCTTCAAGGTGTTGAAGCAAGTTCACCCAGACATAGGTATCTCAAGCAAGGCAATGGGTATCATGAACTCATTCATCAATGACATTTTTGAGAAACTTGCTCACGAAGCCTCCAAGCTTGCCAGGTATAACAAGAAACCCACTATTACCTCCCGGGAGATTCAGACTGCTGTCAGGCTGGTCTTGCCCGGGGAGTTGGCCAAGCACGCCGTGTCTGAAGGGACTAAGGCTGTCACCAAGTTTACCTCTAGCTAAGGGAAAATTCTTGTAATGGGTTACTGGAAGTTTAGTTAAGATGGAAATTCTTGTCTCAGTGATTTCGAATTCGAATCAGGCTCTTTAGAAATTATCCTTAAAATGCATCAACAAAAAATTGTAAAATTTCTCAGAAAAATCAATTCTACCAAAGAGATTGATTTCCATTGCATTTCTTATGTAACTCAACATTCAAATACAAAAACTTGGAAACCTAAAATATAGTACAACCAAACACGCCCTAATTCTTCTTCTTTGTCTTCTCAATCAACAAGCTCCGATTGAAGTACTCCTCCTCCAATCTCCTCCCACAAAAACTCGGAAACCTCTCTATCAATCTACTAGACACCACACGCGGTAGTGTAGCCTTCAGCTGCGGAATCAAGGAGAACTGTTGAGTTTTAGTCAATGCTCCACATGAAATGAGCTGGATAAAAACTGTAGATGTCTTCAACTTGCCACTTGGGTTATTCCTCGATTCATCTGAGCATTTTGAGCTGTTCATGCCACTATCCAGACTCAGAGTAGATGGAGGAGGTGCATTTTCTTCTCTGCTCAGCTCCGTAGATTGATTTATGAGCGCTTCTTTCTCCTCTTGTACTAGTTTTCTTTCGCGATTCTTTTCTTCTGTTTGTGTCCATGCATCAGCTAAACCTGAGCTCAATTTTGCTTTGTAGACTTTGCATGCATTCAGATCTATTGAACTCGAAGACTGATTTCTCCTCAAGACTCGTTTCTCCTCTGTTTTATTCACTAGAGTCTTGGTTTCGTGCCATCTGAAGCTCACTGAACGCTGATGGACCTCTGATCCTTTTAAAACATATTCTTGACCGTGTACTGGATGGATGAAATCATCTTCCGATAAATCTTGCCAGAGGTATCCATTTTTGTAACTCCTAAATCACACAATATATTATCATCAATTCAATCAAACCAAAAGATTGTGAACAAACCACTTAAATATTTGAATTAAAACACACCGTTTAGAAGACCAAGAGTACATGTTCCTGATGCCATTTCCTCGCAAAATGTTCAATCTATTGATCACATCTGCATAACGGGGAAAAGAAATTCATTAAAAAAAAAAAACCGATTCAATGTAAACATTACTAGAAATTTGTTTCATTTTTACCTCTGAGATATAGTCCTTCATTCGAGTTTGAGCCGAGAGGGACTTCCATGAAATGAGGGTGCTCAAGATTTCCATTCCTACAAAGATAGTAGACAACAGGAACTCTTCTTTCCGGACTTAATATTGTTTCTCTTCCTCTTGAAATCGTCACTGCCATTAGATGATGCGGGTTCGAATCTCTCTATTGGATTTATAGAGAATTGAAGTTGTCACAAGGTGGTGGGAGTGTGGATGGAGCGGGAGGGTTGCGTTCAAATGTTCAGACTTCAGACTTAAAAGAGTTCATATTTTGAAAGGATTGTAAATATGTTGACCAAACTATTAATCATGTGTTAAGTGGTTCAATTATGTGAAGAAAAGTCCACATTTTTTGAGGATTTTAAGGGATGATTAAAGAAAAAGAGTGGAAAGGTGAATCAGAGGTGGTAGGCCTACGACAAATGGAATCACATGTCCAAGATTTAAACCTTGCCGGCGGCATATGAAGTGGGGAGGGGTTAAGGGATTAAAAAAAAAATTATGAAAGAAGATTTGGGTAAATTTTATGCACTTCCTATTGTAAAACTTGTGTCAGATGGTATTATAAAGAGCAATGTTATGGTGATCGTAATATCTCCTAGTTTGATACATGCCTTCATTACATTGCTTGACTAACTGTGCATTGAGATGCATAATCACACGCTTTAAAGAACTTGATACATCATTAGCAGTTGAGATTTACACGTTCCTCGGTTTATGGTAACCTAATTACAGGAAATTGGTGGGAAAAATTACCATGGAAATCACTTGGGGATTATAGGAAGTAATAGCAGAGTGTACAAAATTCCTATCTAGAATGAGTAAGTCTAGTCGACCCGGTCTGCCGGCCTGGTGGCATTTTTTACACTTTTTGCCCCTCCTCTTTAAACCACAACCACAAACACTTTAAAGAGGAGGAACAAAAATGTAATTCTAGCCAGCCAGGCCCAGGCTGTCTAGAATTTCTGATCTAGAATCAATTCCACCTCATATCATGATCAAGTTTGGTGAGAGCTTTCAACACTAGACACAATATCTACAATTCTTCCATGTTTTCAATGGAAAGTCTTACCTAATCTGGAATAAATTTCAACAATGTTATTCTTGTTTGAATCTTTGGTCACAAAAACCATATAAATTGACAACCAAATAAAGAAAGGAAGAAAGAAAGGAGACAATGTAGGATACTTTGTAACATAAACATTTGTAGTATAGCTAGTCAATTTATAATCAATCCCGTAACCTCGGGAGAAGGGTGCCTCCTCACAAAGGGGTCGCAGTGACCAGGCCGGGCGACTGTTTACCAAAAACACATTAGTGGAAGTCTGGGTTCATGAATTTATGAAATTTGACACATTAATGGACCCATTCTCCACTTGATCTACCTCAAATCTAAAGAATAATTGAACTTTTTGTGAATATTATGTATGGCTAGGAGATTCGTGCAAAAACGATGCCTGTGAACCTTAAGAGCCACCCAATTTCCGACCCCATTTAAGGTTATATATATTTCTTTTGAACAAAGTAAATTATACAATTCAAAATTGTGATATGTTCATCAAGGTTTAAGAATTTTGAAGATAGCAATTCGAGTTTACCCCAATCTTATAAATTCTTCCATTGTCAAACTCTGGCATTAACAAGTTCTATACGACAGAGAAAAAAAGCCCCAAGTTCGAAGATAATTCAAATTGTTATACATATGTGCTCCAACAAAAAATATAAATTAAAAACTTTGATATATTTTTATTCATATGTACCTTCTTCAAAAAATATAAATTAAATAAAAATAAAAAAATTGAAAATTACTTTGAATTAGAATTCACTTGATCAACAGCTTGCTTATTTGGACAATCAGATGATAGATGGCCAGAAACACCACACACGTAACATGTTCGCCTTTTCTTCTTCTTCTTCTCACCACCGGAGCTGGGACCGACATTTTCAGCCTGCTCAGCATTTTCTGCCTGATTATTTGGACAAGCAGACGAAAGATGGCCAGGGACACCGCACTCGTAGCATGTTCGCCTCTTCTTCTCACCACCACTGGAGCTTGGAGTAGCATCTTCAGCTTGCTTAGAACTTTTAGCCTTCTTATTAGGACAAGCAGATGAAAGATGGCCAGGGATGCCACATTCATAGCATGTTCGCCTCTTCTTCTCACCACCACCAGAGCTTAGACTGACATCTTCGGCCTACTTAGCATTTTCAGCCTGCTTATTTGGACAAGCAGATGAAAAATGGCCAGGGACACCACACTTTTAGCATGTTCGCCTCTTGTCAGAGCTTAGACTGACATCTTCAGCCTGTTTAGCATTTTCTGCCTGCTTATTTGGACAAGCAGCTGAAAGATGGCCATTGAGGCCACATTCCTAGCATGTCCTCTTTTTCTTCTTATCACCACCGGAGCTTAGACTGGCATTGTCAGGCTTCTTAAGGGTAGAGCTTGGGACTGATTGCTTCTCAGCTTGTTTCTTCGGAACTGCACATGTTATCATCACTGGTCGTCCGTAAACAACCCTTTGATCCAACTTCAAGGCAGCTGTCAAAGATTCCTTGTCCGAGAAATCAACATGTGCATAGCCTCGGAACTCACCTGTTTCTTTGTCTGTACCAAATCGAATGGACGATATTTTGCAATCCGAGAAAAGCTGTTTCAGGTCTTCCTCTGTTATATCCCAAGACAAGTTCCCCAAGTAGGCCCGGTTGTAGCCCTCAATGATCTTTGGTGTAAAATCGTGTACCTTGTTGTTAGCCTTATTTGTTTTGTAGGGCTGGATCTTCAGAAACAATCCGCCCCTGACACAAATACAAATTTCAAATATATAAGATTAAAAGCAAATATGGAAGGTTGATAAAATCAACTCAGCCTATATATACTTACATGTCAGCTCCATCAAGAGCTAAGGCTCTTTTTGCTGCAGCTTCAGTCTGCAGATATAAACATAAAGAGTTACTATACCGTTCTTTAAGCTCATGTTGGTTTTAGTTTTGAATCAAAGGGTTGGAACTTTTACACGTCTCAGCGCTAAAATTTTCATATCAGGAGAAATGATGTTAATTGTGATCTAGGGAACTGGACATGCCTTGTGTCCAGAAAAGAAAATTTTGTTACCCTTTGAATGTGATGATGATTCACACAAACCACACGAGCTAGATATAAGTTTCCATGCTGGAATCAAATCTCATACAAGAAAGAATTACCATTCACCTTACACATGGCTTTGTCAAAGGTGTAACAACAGGTTCTAAATCTAACAGTCTTCATGTTTGTGCCTTTCGAAAACCAGTGATAAATGACGCTTATCTAGCCATAGTGACGTACCCAGCAATCCGTTGAGAGAACCGAGCATCACTCGGTAACTGAAAAGGGTAGAGAATGAGTTGCATATCACGTTCAGAAGGAACAGACCTAAGCACCAAATCATTGTTGTTGCTTGGGGTTTGAGTGAGAAAATAAAAATAAAAATTGCCTGCTTTGAATTTTGTGAGTGCGACTTGCTTCCTTCCTAAAAAAAATCCATTTTTTTAAAGAGTAGAAATTTTGGTGTTGTAGCCTTCACCTAGACTAGCATATGGCCCCGCTCTAAGGTTGGAGTGAGGCGTTTTAAATAAAAAATGTAGCCTTTAGAGCCCCGGCAGAGCCCCTGACAACATATATCAAAGTTGTTTAGCATAATCTCCATATGCCACATACTATGAAATTTTCGCCTCGCAATGCTGTAAAATTGATCATCCTCGAATCATAAATCCTCAACTGCCATTAGGTTGCGCCCTTCCAATTACAAGGCACCTTGGAACTGCATGTCAGATGATTATATCTAAGATTGGACTTATTAAAATCACATATAAATACTTTTACAGCACTTGCAATATTTTAATGCATTTTTTTAATCAAACATTTCTCTGCTAATATTTTATGCATAACCTACGGGTTATCAAGATGTCCTTGAATCTTCTTTTCCTATTAACAACTCTAAGCATTCCGTCCTATGTCTGCCTAAAAAAGCTACCACTCTGTCGCTTCTATTTCTCTAGTCTCTCTCCTATCAATCCACTTTGTTAGATATAATTTCCTAATTACTGCCTAGACTGGACCTTCAGGTTCGACGTCATTCCAAGTCCTCATTTGCACTAGTATGTGTACAACTTTTCCTTTGTGCCCTGAGTTTGAATCTGTGCCCTTTATCTTCTACAAGCCAACATACAAGGTATAAACAAAGTTACTCCCCTTGAATATTAAGCCATTGAAAACCAATGAGACATTCACACACACATACTTACCCAAATAAATCCAAAAAATAGCTCTATTCCTTCACCAATCTGTGCCACTCTTCTAGAAAAAATCGGCATTAGAAAAACTAGGCCTCTGACAGCTAATTGGGCCACCGTTAAGATTTTTCCTAAAGCTATCCCCTTCAAGAAGATGTCTTAGGACGTTATGCTCAATACAGTACAATGTTAGAAATCATCTCAAGCAGTCTTGCCTTTTGTCAATCTCTCAGCTATGTTCTGGTCAGAATTAGTATCAATAATCAGAGCCGTTGAAGCCACCAAGGAAAACAGTGCAAATGCAAGACGTCTTGTGAATTTTCCTCTGAGATGAATAGATTATAATGGTAAATTAAAGGTTTTTATTAAGTCTCTCTCCTGGTCGCTCTCACTTTTAATTTCGAGACTTTGAAAACACTGAGCATACTAAAGGTAATTAAGATAGATAGCGGTAGAGTTGACGAGCTGAAATTAAAATTGGGGAGTTTATTACAGTAATTTATAATGACCCAGCAAATGGGCACAATTTTAGAGGATGTATACTAATCTTACAGATAACCCCAACTGTCCAAGAGTCAGCTTGGGCATCTGTCCCATAACACGCTGTAAATAGCTCAGGCATCTTTTCCCCCTAAACTACAGACTGCAGAGTATTGTGGCTAGCTTAGGCATTTATTCCAAACATGCCCTAAAGTTTGTCAGAACTCTAGCAATCTCGTATGCATGTTTTAGGTGTTTCTATGGCTCAAACACTTTTCCCCCCAAACATTCTGTCCCTTGATTTGGATCATATGAGCTCAACCTAATGACAGTCCACAAAGAAATTCCAACTAGACAGACATAAGATCATCTAGGGCCAATTTTACCCCTGACCTTTGCCAAATCCACCCAGAAACCCCATTCTCAGATCAGCCTAAACACATGCTGTGGAGATTTATCCACCCATTTGAATATTCTGTGGTTTATTTCCTTTCAAATGGACCAACTCATAACATTTGGCACCCTTGCCCATAACCATGCCCCCTAGGACAAGAGGATGCCAACTTTCCAATCCTTAAGCACTTAACTGAGGCTCCCAAGACTCATATGCTGCACCATAAACTCTGCCAGGATGTTCAGCCATATATATTCCTATAATTGACAGTTAACATGGGATCCATCTTCAAGCCGTTCTAAAACATTCTTGGTCTCAATCTGATCCCTCCAATTATCTATTGCGAAGTCTCTTCCTTGAACTGCCATCCATGCCCAGAAACTAACCTCGCCCCATAGAACTATCGAGCCTGTATAGTGAACCTCGTAAGTTTTGGGTATCACGATTGTGTGACTGTTTATGTTCTTGCACTGGTATTAATTTGTTTTATTTGTTATTTATTTATTGTTATCTTGCACAAGTGTAGGCTATACAATATCTTGACAGGTTTAGTGTTTTATTCTACATGCTTACATTTTTCACCAGTGCTACTGAATCAAAGAGTAATAACACCAAACTTGCACGGTAAAAACAGCCATGGCATGTGCAGGCCAAACATATGCTCTACAAGTTTTGGGATTATAAACTAATAGTGGAAAGACAAGCACAAAAGCGTAACAAATTAATCGCTACAATTTCAATAAGATTATTCACTTCATCCACCAAATGGTTTTTAATCAGCAAAAATTGATACATTTTACCTGAAAATTAGTTGAAACTTGAAAGTCAAGGAGAGCAAACTTGACATAAATGCAAAAGCCAGTTTAAGTTGAGTCTGACCTTAAAGGTGATCACGGCGATCCCCCTGAACTTCCCAGTATCAGGAAATGTCATACAATCCATTTTGATTATAGTACCACACCCTTCAAAAAAGCTCTGGATGTCCTCCTCAGTAGAGTAGTATGGAATCCCCCCAACATAAACCTTTGTAGTGACATCAGTGCTTTCCTGACTGTCAATCCTTTCCTGACTTTCAGCATTTTCCCGACTGAACACAGAAAATAGCATATGAAACCAGTGATAATCGAAAAATCTATTCATTACACTCAGACTATTTCCTCCTTGTGAAGAATCACACACACATTAAATCACATATTAGCAGAAACATTTTACACAAGTAACTGATATTCCATAGCATAATTATCATGCAGCGAAAGATAATCACTTTTTCTGTAAATTATGCAATATAACCTCAAATTTCAGACTTTGACTTGGCTTTCGAGGTTAGCGAATTTTAACAGTCTCTTCCATTGTCAAACTCTGACACTAACAAGATCTATGCAGCACAGAATAAACAAAAAACTATTCAAATTAGCAGATAACAATTACAAGTGTAAAAATGTAAACATATGGGCTCTACACAACCATTTAAAATTTCAATGTTACCAAACATTTGGCTAAAAGACCCAGAACTGTATAAAATTCAATAATGATAATGGATACTTAAATAACAATAATAAAGTAAAACCCAAAACTTCAATAATTCAGCCATCAAAAACTAAAAATTAGAAAATGGGGTTCTTTTATTTTACCTCTGAATCACCTCCTCCACAACTGGTTCTTCTTCTTCTTTCACCTCTTTATTTCCAGACTCAGCCCCTTTGTTCTCCACCTCCTTACTCTTCTTATTGTTCCTCTTCTTCAACTTCTTCACAGGCTTCTCCCCATTTGCTTCCCCTCCCTCCTTCTTCCCACCCCCTTCTCCCTTCCCCTTCTTCTCCCCATTTGATTCAGCAACCTCACTTGCCCCCTTTTCTTCTCTCTTCCTCCTCTTCTTCTTTTTCTCACTCAACTCCTTCACCCCAGAAGACCCATCCTTGTTTTCCATCTGGGTATCCCCTTCTTCCTTAAATGGCAAAACTTTCCTCCTCTTCTCCCTCTTTGACATTCTGGGTTTCTGTGTTGTGGAGTCCTTAAGCTCCTTGAAGGACTTTGATTGAGACTTTGGGTTTTGCTCTTTGGACTCCTCCTTCGCTGCTAGTGTCACTGCAAGTGTTTCTCGTAGCTTCTGCTTCAGCTTTTTGTTTGATAAAACCATTCTCTTCTTCTTCGATTATTCGATCTCTCACTTCAACAATGGAGAGAGAGATAGAGAGAGCAGACGAACCCAACAAAAACCTTTTAAGTTTCTGAGAATAGTTTTATATGCACCCCAGGTATTATCATCTCACCCCAATTTGGTTCATTACTCTGTTCCACCCCCTTTTTTCCCCTCCAACTTCACATCTGTATCTCTCTTTGGTTTTGTTCTCATAGTAAAAAGGAACATTTCTATGCAGCCCGGGAGAGAGCATTGATTAGTGTTTGGGAAGGGTGTTCAGCATGTGAGTGCTAATTTTACCCCTTTCTTCATGGGTTGTAGAATTGGCATTTACGTGTTGAACACCCTCCCCAAGCATAAGGACCAGACTAAGTAGATTTTTAGTAATAAAAAAAAATAGTGTCTTGAGGTGTAGAATCATCAGGCACGAATCTAGGGTGCCCCCATTGACTTTTTTTTTTTTTCTTCTCTTTGATTTGTCAATCTTGCAACACTGACGATGCCATCCCGCCCTATCCTTTCTTTGCTCCCTATGTTCTTTGTGACGCTGATGACCTCGCCCGCCCCTTTCTTCTTTTTTACTCTCTCTATCTGTTTACTGTAAGACTGACAACCGCCCCGCCTCCTCGTACGTTCGTCTCATTTCTTCTTTGTTTAATTTATTTCCCTTTCCCACCATCGCCACTAGCTATCAACAACCCCAACCTTTTTTGTCTGCTTTGAGGAGGAAGAATTTTTTTAAGTATTTTCTCGAGATGAATTCGTATATCGAGGTCTTGTTTTGTATGTTATTCATAGAATTTTTCTGGAGATACATGAAAAATTCGACCCATTAGTTTTTTCCTCGATATACATATTTGTATCTGGAGATTCATCTGTGGATTATTGTTTGAAGGATATTTTGATAATCAACGTGAGCCTTTTGACAACTAACGGATGTTGACTGCAATTCCTGGGAGAGACTGCAGTAGTGATTAATGTTAGGAGTATCCTCTAATTAGCTATTATTTAAAGGAAAAATCGCAAATAACCTAATTTGTTTTTTGTAAACATATAATTTTACATTTGAAATTAATTTTGCTTCTTAACTTTATACACCAATTCGATTTGTTCCTCATAAATTTATCTTTCATGCTCTTACAAAATAGCTTGTTGGATCCATTTTTCTTCCCCATAGATTAAATGAAATTTTGTTTAGCAATTGGTGTTTTGTATATATTTTTGTATTGTTCAAATTTTAACAAAAGTTATGTTAATGCAATTAATTATTATATCCTCCCCCCCTCAAACAAAAATAGTGGGTCCGTCACTAAGAATCATTGGATCTACTTCGAGATATTAGGGTTAATCGACTCCGCTGCAAGCCTAAGTGATCAACTTTGCTTTATACTTTTATTTCTTTGACACCAACTAAATTATTGAATTTGGATGTATGGAGCCCAGAGGACCATTTTGGTTCAAATTTTGTTTTAACTAGTTTGGTGTTGGTTCATGAGTTTTAAAACCGAAAGCCTTCATCTGGTTCTCAATTTTGTTGTTTTTGTATGGAAAATTGAGCATGTTTTTGTATTGTAATCAATCCGGCCGAAGCATTACACATATAAATATGAACACTTAAAAGTTAAATGAAACACAATAGTGGTCTATTTCGGTTTGAGAATATGCCAAACTGTGTCAAGGTTTTCACGTAAAACTGATCTGAAGATAACCATGCACAATCCTATTTGCATGTGAATGGCGTAGTAAAGTTTTGGCCAATTATCAATGTTGCTTACTCGCAGGCAACAAGTCATGCTTGCCACTGTAAAATAAAACTATTGACAGAAAAAATGCTTCTGCAACATAAACACAAGTAACAGACTTGCATTTGCCTATCTTCAACTTAAAGATCTTCTAATTAAATTATGATCTCAACAAAGATCCACTTCTTGCTGATCAGAACAAAAAAAAAAGAAGTAAACAACAACAACAACAAGAAGCGGGGAAGAAGCAGTTCTTCCTTCCACCCTATGATAGGAATACTATGATCTCAAATACCCGCTCAAAATATAGTATCACCCTCACAGACATCTCTTAGTACAAGATCTTTCCTAGGATACAATAGTCACAGACTCATCATTTGATGAGTTATCACAGTAGCATATTTGTCAGAACATTTGTCTTTCAATGGCTCACATAGCTGCCAAGCATCTAGAGTTCGTCAATAATCATTGGCAACCTTTAACTTTTTTCTTTCCGTCTCATCTTTCAAATGTTTTGCTCTCAAGTTATCATCAATTGACAGCTGCAAAAGGACTTCTGTTTGGGGATACCATACTTGGTTGCTGCTGATGCTTCATTTTGCCTCCGGTATTGCCACCTTTGGTGCTGTTCAATGACCTTAGCTTTGCCACCAAATCTTCAGAGGAAGGTGTCCTTAATTCTTCAATGGACTCCACCGTAGGAACTTCTAGTACTCGCTTTGTGGGTGTCTTTGTGTGGTCAACCTGCATTTGCCAAATCAGTCAATGAGATAGTCCTGTTTTAAAGAACACAGATGGCTTGCAGCGTTACATGTTGATAAAGTTGACTAACAATGACTGATGAATTAAGGACGGAAAGAGTTTTATACAATTCTATTCTATTCTTCTTAAATCCCTTCACCGTATATGAATATCTAAATCAAGGGCATTATTTTCTAAAAGGTATGGTTCTGTCAGTATGAACGAAAGAATGTAACTGTGACCTGACAAGTAGGAAGATGTCTAACAACAAATTTATTTGTTCTGATCCATTTTTAATTATCGTGAATCGGTTATTCCATAATTTCCAGCCGTTATTTTATTTCTCCTGCACTTCGAGTTATAGTAACTGATGATACATCAAATTGTCACCTGATCGTGGCCATACACGTGGCGAAACCATCATAATTAGAGATGGTCGTTACGAATAAAATAAGTCACGGCGGAAATCACTCCCCCAAAGTTGCACCTCAATTAAGAGAGTTACAGAGAATATAATTCATGGCGGGAACACTCTCCCAAGGACACATCTCAATTATGAGAGGATCGTTTCGAAGGAGATAAGTCATGCGGGAATCACTCCCCTAAGGACGCATCTCAATGAAGGAGGTGACCTTTATAATAAACGCCCCCCCCCTTCATTGCGCCATTCGAGCTTAAGTCATGCACATAGTTGAATGCACTCATTATATAAAGTAAGGAAAAAGGTATGAGAAGGACACATTCCATCAATGGTATGCAAACATAACACAACTATACTCTGTCCAAATTCATTCTTTCCCATTTAACTGACTTAAGCATCAGAGTGCCTTCGGCCACAAACAAGTGGTCTTTTACAATCTAACCTTGTTTTGTAGGTCAGATCTCTAGGAGGACAGATTTGGACGCATCAGTTACAGAACTCAATGAGTTTTTCCTTGTATGTTATCAACGATAAGGTATCCTAGTTAGATGATCGAAACCATGGTGTGTTTGCATGAACATGTGTCAGCAGATTTTCTTAAAGAGCATTTCAGAGTAAACATACCGAGTACTCTTTAGAGAGGCATTGGTCGGTCAACTTTCTGATATCTGATACGCTTTCACCGTGATTGTCTTGTATTGATTTGAGCTGACCCAAGCACAAAGTCGACATTGATTCCATTTCTTCCTTAGCTTTGTGGTCCAGCTGAAGAGAATCTGCATAC
The DNA here is from genome assembly GCA_963556465.1 of Berberis vulgaris. Taxonomy (NCBI): domain Eukaryota; kingdom Viridiplantae; phylum Streptophyta; class Magnoliopsida; order Ranunculales; family Berberidaceae; genus Berberis; species Berberis vulgaris. The sequence continues at coordinate 1,473,711 of OY747133.1, forward strand.
ATGTGTTATGGTATGATCAATACAAACCCAAATTTGTAGTACACTAAAGCATCCAAATCAACTTGTAAGCGATGGTCGTACTGTTAACATCTGCAAGCAGATCACAGGTTCTGGCACAAAATTCTTCACTATTGGAGGAGGATACCGACTTGACTTCTTTAATCACATCATCATTCTCACAAATACTTTCCCTAGTAAGAAACCACCAAAAAAAGTTAAAAAATATGAAAAAGGATATAACATATAATATTCAATGTTCCATGGAAAGTAATACATACTCCACAAGAGATTCAATATTTTCAAGGCCGTCCTTGTTGAGCCGGTTAACACATAACTGGGCTTGCTCCCACTGCTTCCTTGAATCATCCACTCTATTTGAACTGCATGTAATTAAGCAAATGTGAATTAGCTATTTAATCACTAAACCCTCTAATACAGACGCAAGCTAGAATGTCCTCAGTTTGCGTGTGTGGATGAGCATGTTCTATACAGGACTGGACATTTTGCCATACATCCTAATTTTTTATGCACTGAAGCCTTTTTCGTAAAAAAATTGCCCAATATTACCATATATTCATTTTTTTCAAATGTAATGGTAATGGGTACATCATGTTTGACATTGGTGCGCCTGACACACTACTATGTATATTCTTCTACCACAGTTTTACTGGGATATAGAAACCAGACTATGAAATCACAAGATAAAAAATTTACCATTCCTGAAGAAGGTTTTCCGTAAAAGCCTTGGTCTCAGCCGCTGACACTGTGTCTTCCAAGAAATTTCTTTCTACTTTTTTGAAATATTGATTCCAGTCATTATTAGCATTTACTGAAAGTTTTTGTATATCAAGCATTTCTTGCTGTAGCCTTCCCTTTGTTTCAATCTCTTGCTCATCCATATTGTTCAGCGCCTTTGAGACCTGATCATAAACAGATGAGAAATGTTAACGACTATAACCTTATCATGGCTATGAAACCAAGCATGATCAAAAGGTTTGTGGTTGACCATAGCTGTTCTGTTAGATATCAAAGTTCCTAATATGATGGCAATCTTTTCAAGGGCCACTTTCTCCTCTCTGGAAGACTCTTCCTGCACATGTAAAACTAGACTAAGTTAGTTTCTCTTTCAGTCCTAGTGTTACTATCACACATAGACGATGTCAATTTCTTTTGACCTGAAATGTTCTCTGCAATGACTCTATTTGCCGTGACTTTTCCACCTGATTCTCTTCAACGAAAGTCATGAGCTTGGAGGAACGGTGATGGAGGTCACTGAAAAATTCGTTAGTTGCTTTTGAAATAACTTGAGCAGTAATCAAACTCCTACGAAGTCCCTGGAATTCATAAAGAATATGATTGTAATCAAGCGTACAATAACAGCAGATGTAGGAATGGAGGTGTTTGACAACGGAAGAAAGCATTGGAAACAAAGATGTAACCATGCAGCATATACAAGTGAAACAGTTAATAATCATGTGAAACAACTGCAATAATACCTCCTCTTGTTGTTGAGCTGAAAAGTTTAATAGTTCTTTTTGCTCATGAAGGGAATGCTGGATATCATGAATAACCTCTCCGGACTCGTTCACTGCAGTGATCATAGACTGAAATGGAACAAAGATTACAAGCTGGCAAAAACAAAAATCTAACATTTTGGATAGTTATAACTTATTTTTTTATTTTTCGTACGTTTTCAATGGCCATTGTTTGAGCTACGATTGTTGATCTTATTTCCTCCAAGTTGGAGGAAGAGCCCTTCTGCATTGTCTCTGCAAGCTCCTTCATAGCTCTTAATCCACGATTATATGTGTCTTTAATTTTCTCAATTCTTGATTCCAAGACCTTGCTTGCCTGATAAGAAATATGAGAAGTGAATCAACAATTTAGTAGTCACAAAATCTTTAACGTTAACTATAACAATTGAATTTCTTCTCTTACATCACATTTACTTGCAAGGAATGAGCAGATATGCTCTTCCATGCATCTTAGCTGTTGCTGTTGTTGAGAAACTGAACATAGTACTGTCCTGTGTAAGCTTTTCAGGCTCTGATCAAGTTGAGACCCAAAAGTCAGAACTAACTGATGGTTTTCTCTTTCCATATCGTTTTTTCGATCTGCACAAAGTAAAAATTCTTGATCTTATAATCCAGGAAGCTTATTTTTCAAGTTTTACTTTGAAAGATAAAAGGTCTGGAAAAAAATGTCTTATGGACTAGGAAACTCTTTTAAGTGTAAAGAATGGTTACCTATTTCTCCAGACAATACACCAATGTCTTCTGATGCATTTTGCAAATTAGTGCGCAACTCCTTTGCCCGCTCGAGAATTGAATTTTCTAATTTGCATTTCCATATACACAATCAATAAGAAAAGATAAAACTATAGTACAAATACCAAGGAAAAACTAGGGTACAACAGGAATTCCTCTATGCACTTACCTGAGTTTAGTAGATTTGAGATGATGAACTCCTTATCCTTCAGGGTTGAGATTGCTATCTGGTGGTTCTCTTGAAGCTCTTGTAACTTCTTGTTACAGTTCTCCAAATTCATCTGAAAATTTAAAGAACCTCGATTGAGCTAAAGTGTCTGAGTAAATAGCACGAAACTACAAAATGCAGTTACATTTCTACCTTGCATTCTTTGAGCTGACTTTCTAAGTCCAGTTTATGTTCTTGCTCAGAAAGGTAGAGCTCTTGGAACTCTTGGGCTTGCTGCAATTAACACATGTTAGTCTGGGCATATGCATATAATATCATTAGACAAATGACTATCAGATGTGAAACAAGATGTACCTTTTCCTTCAATTCGAGATCACTCGACAATTGCTCAATTTTCTCAGTCATGGCCTAGTGATCATAGGACATAAAAATGATATACATATCCAAGTCAAGGCAATATTTTAAGAATTGTGAGATCGAAAAATCATTACTACAATTAATGCTCAACATTTTGTGCATGTGAAAAGGTTAAGACCCTTTATTCCAAGTGCAACTTGGGAGTTTTGATAAGTACAAGATCCAAAACTTATCACTTCCTTTTCAGGTTATAAATAAAAACCTTCAATATACAAGTTTAATACCATCAATCAGATGATCATGGACATCCATCAGGTTAAGTTTTGCTAATAAGTAATAACGACATACCTTTTTGTCAGCCTCATCTTGAGCAAATCTATCATGTGGAATGTATACACCATTCTTTTCTCGTGCTGCTCGCACATCTGTTACCAATGTATGAGATCTTGGAATTTTTTTCAATCAAACAATTGAAATTAAAAGGTAAAAGCGTCGTCAAACCTTGTTTCATTCTTTCCATTTCCAGGTACAGATCCTTGAGTAACATGGTCTTGGAAATTTTTTGGTTTGCCTGAAAATGATATTGCACACCTTCAGTAAAAGAAAAAAAGATATATAAAAAAAAGTAATTTATTTGGGAAGAAACCCATAGGAAAGACAGAATTGAGTACTCATACAAACCTCTGGCTTGTTTTTAATGTTTTTGGCACGATAGGCGTAATCAAGTGTGCTTAAAGTTTCTTCCAAAGAGTGGACAGATGGAGAAATGGTAGCTATGATGCATGTTTTTGTTTTCCCACCCAAAGATTCTCTTAATAATCTTGTGAGCTTACTATCCCTGGATTCACAACAAGAAGTTAGAATAGGAAACAAAGAAACCTCCATAACAGTGGCTGTGTAAGACTTATAACTCCATATATACCTGTAAGGAATGTGACTAGAATGTTCGAAAAGTGCATTTATGACACGGCCGAGTGTTAGTAAGCTCTTGTTTATCTCTCCAGCTTCTCTTGCTCGACTCTGCACATTGCAGAATTGACTTTAGTCAATAGATATAGACATACACAAAATTTGTCATCTGTCCGGAGGTTGTGTATGCTTAGAACATAAAGCAAGACTGAGCTTTTATACCTATGTATCAATTTTACACTCTTTTAACTGGACCATTCATGGTTACAAGATCAATAACTTACATCTCTTACACCTGAACGTGAAATATTCTCTGAACCTGCCAAGTCTACAAGGTTAAGTTTGCCACACTTTATGAGCTCCTCTCCTCCAATAGTTGCTTCTTTTACATGGATATTTATAGAGAAGACAGAATGTGAACGGCTGCATTGAAAAGACATAAATTTACTTAGTCATCTACTTGCTACAAAGTTTGCAATGTTAAGATATAGATAAATGCTACCTGCTGTGTTTGTTGAGCAGGGTATCCACAGAGCGCCTTTTGGATGATCCACGTTCCAAGAGATTATAAATTTCATTTGCGCTGTACACAACCTCTTCTTCAAGTCCTCTTACAATCACACCACCCCTTCCATCCTCCATCAATGATATTGGTTTCCTTTGTCTATCATCCCCATATCTAACAGAATCTTCAGGGGCTAACAAATCAGTTATTTCTTCATTGTATAACTCCAAGAAGGTGACTTTCATACTATAGTCTGCATTTTGTGCTTCTAATGCATCAAATATTTGACGTACTGCTCTTGGAATAACCCCAGCCTCAGCAGACAATTCTCCTCCCTGGTACGAGACAATGAATTACACAACGAAATCAAATATGGAAATTTTGTAATTCAGAATATAAAAAATGTAAGGTAGTTCTTTCTATAGATATACCTTAGTTTTACCCCCCTCCATCGTGTATGTTTTACCGGTGCCTGTCTGCCCATAAGCAAAGACAGTGCAATTGAAACCCTCAAGAACTTCATTCACAATCGGGGAAATGGCATGTTCATATATCGATCTTTGCTGCGATTTGGGCCCAAAAACCTTTCGAGTATTTCAAAATAACAAAAAAAATATAACTAATCAGTATTCTTTTACCAGGAAAGCTGCTGATTAGATAGCAGACAATGGAATTTCATACCTTATCAAAGGTGAAAGCTCTGTCTACTTGCTTGTTAGCTACATTGTGCAGAACAGTAACTTCTCTCCTTTGTTCATTACAAGATATCACCTTTGGAATGTTCAGTCTTTGCTCATCATCACTTAATGGCCTGATAATTGAAGTTGAGAAAACAAATTATAGACAAACTAGTAATTTAACAAAAGTATTAATGACAAGAACAACAATGACGAAGAATATGATAATAACACTGCAGAAATACAGAAATGCTTGAAGAAAACATAGGGTTCTCATATAACAGTGACATGTCTTAAATGTATGAGGAATAAAAGATTACAAACATGACAAACGGTTAGGAAATTATACAGCCTTGCAGAAATTGATAGCACACATTCACATTCAAAGTATTACTTTAGCAGAAGCACTATTACTTTCGCACTCAAAACATCTGTGCTGGAAAGGGGCGAGGCCGCTGCCGTCCAGCACCGAATCAATGATATCTCTCGCAGAAACCAATCCACTACCAAGATTGTTAAAGCTTATTCAACTATTGCACACTGCATTTTGGTCCTTCTACAAAGAAACATGACTACAAATTGAAGTTTGCGAAAACATCAAGATTCCTCTCATTGGGGTTTCTAAATTCCACAAATTAGACAAAAAAAAACATCAATTGACGGCACACATTCACATTCAAATTCACCCAAATCTCCAAATTTCAAAAAGTAGAAAACCATCTCACAGCAAAATTGAGCTCAAACAATCAAAACCACATAACAAACTAATGGGGTTATTAAAAAATATCACCTGCATCTTAGCAGCACTTGTACATTCGTCTCTCGATCTCGATCATGCTTATTTCCTCCCCCATCCACCCCTCTCACCTCCGCTCTTCGCCTCTCCGGCCTAGGTGTCAAAAATGGCGAAGGAGACGGCATCATCATCCCCACGCCTACTTTCCTTGTATGATCTGGAGTAAAATGCATCTTCACACCTTTACAAACCTGAAAAACAGAGAATCAGAAAGTAACCCATCAAAACAAAAGACCCCAAATCACAAAGAACAATCATAAAAACCCTTACTTGAGAGAGAGAAAACTCACCAACTGTTCGAGATTCGATCAAAAACCCTCAATGGGTATCTCTCTTTTGCCCTAAATTTCACTTTGGAGATCTCTTTCACCTTTTGTGTGGAGCGATTTGGTCTAAAAAAGTTTCAAATGAGTGAGTGAGGCGTTGAAATCAAGAAATATGTAGCCGTTGGAGACAATGGGGTGCTCATCAAGATTTTTGCATTTCAAAGTGGGGGGGGGGGGGGGGGGGGGGGGTGGGGGTTGGTTATTAAAATTCAAAATTAGTGCTTGGGCGGGTATTTACTAAATCAGGGTTTAATTTGGAATGGAAATATTGAGTTTAGAGTGGATGTTTAATGGTGTTGTTTGTTGACATCTCATGTATAATGTGACATTCTAATCACTTGGGAGATAGATTTGGTACATCGGAATTCTATTAGGATGACATGTAAGTTTTTTAGATCATCGACACCATGGTATAAGATGCAACTTACCTTGGTTCGTAAGGAAATTATTTTAGACAAATTTAATTATGAATTTTATTAGGCAAAGTTAACTTTTCAGGCAACGATAATCAATCAGAAAAAGGATGTGATACTTTATTTTCTATATAGTAGAAACCGAATCTCTACATCATGGTGTTTTTTAAGTCCTTGCGTAAAAAGAGTCTGGATTGGGGCTCGACAACTACGTATTTTTGGATCAATGAGTGTTAGCTTAGCTGGTTCAATCACTCAACAAGAGTTGACTTAATACTTAATTTTTATGAAGTAAAATCTCTACACCATGGTGCAATTGCGCTATTTTATTTTGTGAGTTCAAGCTAGACATAGAGAGTATTCTAACTTTTAAAAGTGAAGGTGCCCATAAAATTGTGTGAAGATTTTCCACTTCAACAAAAGTAAATAAATAAAAATGAATTTTTTTTAGACGGGGAATTATGACTATTTTAGCTAGGATTAATTTTATTTATTTAAAAGGATGGGGTTTTTGATGTTGCAGATAGAGATTAAGCATTGTTTTCAAATGAAATGAAAGAAAGATAGCTTTTAGAGAGACCGCTTATCACAAATGAAAAGAAAGATACCTTTCAGAGAAATCACTTACGGCAAATGGACTGTAAAGAAGCCAATTTCACTAAATTCCCTTTCTTGGTGCAACCATAGGTTATATCAACATGAGTCAACTTGTTGAGGTGGGAATTCACATTCACACACATACCACCTCATGATATGTAACAACGAGATTCTTATAAAGATATGGACTGTCTAAAGCACAATACGTAGTCCGGTAATATCAAAACTATATGAGTTTTCTGTGGAAGTATCAAACTCTTACAAAACAAAATCAAACAATGTCTTCTGTACCAAATCCCACACAAGGCCTGATACCATTGTTACAATCCACCCCTCCTCCCCTTTAGGGGCCCAACGTCCTTGTTAGCTTACTTTCAGTTGGGTCTGATTGTAATGCCTTCTCACACAAGGGTGTTGCTCTGATACCTTTTTGGGTCTAACTACTTGCATGACTTCAAAACATGTCATACCAAGAGACACAACCTCGCACATATATAGTTTATTTCCTTCTCTCATCCAGGTGATATAAGACTATAACCCCGTAGCGGTGTCACAATTATTCTCATTATTGTACTGAATTCTTCCCTTTCTTCTATTCTCCATCTGAAATCTTCTTCTTCTTTTCAACATCCGATGCTCTAGTAACACTGTCTGAAAATGGTTACATTGTTAGAAAATTATTAAAGTAAATAAACAGATTGCAAATAATATTAAACTGTATAATGAGAACATAAAACAAGTAAAAAAAAATTACATAGAAAATGAACCTTAACAGGAACCGAAACCAAACAGAGGAACTCCAAAAATGTAGGAGCGTCGAGGCCTGTTTGACAGTGTCCTTAAAGTGTATTCGCTCTCCCATGTGTGCTGGAATGAATGAGCGTACACTTCCCAGGATACAATGACTATCGAACTAGCATTGTGCACCGTGCACCATGCACCATGCACCAGAGGTCTAGTGTCAGACGAACTTGAACTAGAGTCTTTGTCTATCACCGGAGTAGAATAGATTATGGAGAGGAGAATATAGAGGAAAGATCAACTCCTATATCTCTCATGGGGAACAAACAATTGAATGTTATTAAAACAAAAAACTTTTGGCTTTTCATTTGCATAACCTTTGGCTTTTCATTTGCACAAAGTTAATACAAAAACCTTTTGTATTACCAAAGTTAATGTTAGGCTATTCAATTTATCACAATGAGTGACAATTTCTCATTCACCCATAATTTTCCAACAATCCCCCACATGAATGAAATTGAATGACGTCAGGAATGACTAGGACTTGACTCGACTCGACACAACATGGTGATAGGTTATGCGATTGATACCTGCATAGGATAGGTAGCGGACATGTCAACTTTACTGGCTAATCAGTAGACGTGATGTCCTTGAACTGTTCTGCCGTTTGTATAAACGATCACATATCTCACACATATATCTTCCTGACACAAGTTCAGTTCTCATTATTATGTTCATTTTGGCCGTGAACATCTGCCTGGTTCTGCAAGAGTTTCTAAAGGATTTAGCCCAGCAATCCTCGTTTGAAGCGGCCCCACTTCTCTCTCACATAGGTGAACTCTTACTTAAGAGTAAACCCGCATTACTCCGCATGAAAATTCAACAGTTCCAATGCTTAAGAATTATTAAAAGTTGAAATGCTTAACCTTTTCCTACGGGTGTCACTGTTTGCATCATAGAAATAGGACTGGGGAGACCCCCACAGTGACCTCACTCAGTCTCAACAATTAGGTTGTCCCTTTGAACCAAGATCTTGGGATCTCCAGTCAACATGGTTGGGTTTCCTTTGTCTCAACTTTATAATTTCACGGGCTTAAGTCCCATTCCTCTAGATGTCTTCTCAACTTGGTCTCTGGGTAACCCTTTAGTTAGCGGATCCACATTATTTTCTTTAGACCTTATGTAGTCAATACTTATGACTCCAGTTGAGAGAAGTTGTCTATCAGTTTTGTGTCGTCGATGTATGTGTCTAGACTTACCGTTATACATTGCACTATATGCCCTACCAATCGTAGATTGGTTATCACAATATATGCATATTGCAGGCACAAATTTCGACCAATTTGGAATGTCTTCTAGGGCTGAACAAAAAACCGATCAAACCGATCTAAACCGAACCGATTGGTTCGGTTTAAATTCGGTTTTAAAAAATTCAAAACCGAAGTGGTCAGTTCGGTTTTCGATTTCTATGTGATTTTAACCGACCAAACCGAACCGACCAAATATATATAATAAATAATATATAAATAATACAATATATTTAAAATAGTCGGTCGGTTCGGTTTTATTTCGATTTTGATTCAATTTTAGTCGGTTCGGTTCGGTTACGGTTTGCATAAATTAGAATCGGTTCGGTTTCGGATCGGTTTTGTTAATGGTCGGTTCGGTTTGAAAATTTTAAAACCGATCTAAGTCGGTTCGGTTCACAGTTTAGGTGAAAAACCGAACCGACGGTTCGGTTTTCAGCCCTAATGTCCTCCAAGAAATTTCGTAGCCATTCAGCCTCTTCACCACACTTATCTAAGGCTACAAACTCAGATTCCATAGTGGATCTAGTTATCACAATTTGTTTTGAGGATTTCCATGAGACAACATCACCTCCCAAAGTGAATACATACCCACTAGTTGCCTTTGAGTATTGTATATCAGATATCCAGCTCGCGTCGGTGTACCCTTCAACGAATTTTGGATATCTAGTATAGTGCAGACCATAATCACGAGTAAATCGTAGATACCTCAGTATTCTCATGACATCTTTCCAGTGTTCAGATTCTGGATTACTCGTATATCTAGCTAGCCTGCTGACAGTGAAAGCAATGTCTGGTCTTGTACAACTCATTAAGTACATAAGACTGCCTATCACTCTTGCATACTCAATTTGAGAGATGTTTTCCTCTTTATTATTTGACAAGTGTTGGCTTATATCTATTGGTGTTCTAGCTAAGCCAAAATCACCTTTGCAGAACTTGTCAAGAATTTTGTCAACGTAGTGTGACTGACTCAGAATAAATCCTTCAGCTGTTCTTGTAATTTTAATTCCCAAAATTACATCAGCCAGTCCCATATCTTTCATATCAAACCTTGACTTCAATATGTCCCTTGTCAATTTAATCATGTGTTCATTGCTTCCCACAATGAGCATGTCATCAACATATAAACACAGAATAACATAAATTATAGATGTCGAGGAAACTGGCGAGGGAGGGTGTCTCACACGTCCCCGACCTTTGTTTCAAAAAAAAAAAAAAAGCAGAAAATTTGTTTGAATTTCGTTGCTGAAATTTAAGAGGGAGGGAGGGACCAAAAAACAGAGAGAACACAGACAAGGGAATACCTCTCCCCAAACCCATCTCCACAGAGAAGGAATCAGAAGAGAAGAGAAGATGAAGCTCTCCCTCTCCCCAAACTCGACAGAGAAGAGAAGAGACGACCGAACAATCTCGTGCCGGAGAGGAGGGAGGTTTATGGGGGTGGAAGGATCTTCGATATTAGTCATCAATACACTGCCAATATGCCCTCTTGGGCTTCCACCGAGGGGTTGGGTCAGTTTTTGTGGCTTACCAAGAGTATGAAAAATGGGTCTGAAGCTAATTTTTCTGAGATGAAGATGCCCACACATACTGGGACTCATGTTGATGCACCTAGACATGTTTTAGATCACTATTTCGATGCTGGGTTCGATGTTGATACCCTTGATCTTGAGGTTCTTAATGGTATTGCTTTCTTCTATCTCATTTGTTGTTGTTATTTTCATTGATTTTAAGTTCACCACCTGTTTGATGAAATTGCACTGTGATGATTTGAAGAAGTTGATTGAATTGGAATTAGGGAAGATTGTGAAGAGTTCAAAGATTATGAAGAGAAATGCTCGTAAAGTAAGGTTAAGAAATAGTTTAGAGAAAGCTCTGTTTTGTGAGAGTAACAGTAATGATTAGTAAAGTTGTTATGGTGGTTTAGGGCCCTTGAGAGTGTTAAGCTTGCGAAGGTGGTTCTATGTAAGGAAAGAAAAGCATTTAGTCAAGATTCTTTAGTAATGTATTTGTTTTTTTCTTTTTGGATACAGGTTGATACCAAGTTTAGATGGTAAGGAAACAGAAAAACAATGTGAACACACATCGACTTCGTTTGCTTTTTGACTTTCAAAATCAAGAAAGTTTTTCTTAGGTTTCTCAATCACCTCCAACAACTTTAGCACCTTTGTAAGGATGAGATGACTTTTGAGCAAGCAATATTTTGGATCTACCCTTCGAAATATTTTGAGAGATCTGCAGAATACAAAATATTTTCTTGTATTCTTAGAAATATTTAGTTTTTCTTGTATTCTGCAGATCTCTCAAAATATTTCGAAGGGTAGATCCAAAATATTGCTTGCTCAAAGGTCATCTCACCCTTACAAAGGTGCTAAAGTTGTTGGAGGTGATTGAGAAACCTAAGAAAAACTAAGAAAAACTTTCTTGATTTCTAAAGTCAAAAAGCAAAAGAAGTCGATGTTTGTTCACATTGTTTTTCTGTTTCCTTACCATCTAAACTTGGTATCAACCTGTATCCAAAAAGAAAAAAAAAACAAATACATTACTAAAGAATCTTGACTAAATGCTTTTCTTTCCTTACATAGAACCACCTTCGCAAGCTTAACACTCTCAAGGGCCCTAAACCACTATAATAGCTTTACTAATCATTACTGTTACTCTCACAAAACAGAGCTTTCTCTAAACTATTTCCCAACCTTACTTTACGAGCATTTCTCTTCATAATCTTTGAACTCTTCATAATCTTCCCTAATTCCAATTCAATCAACTTCTTCAAATCATCACAATGCAATTTCATCAAACAGGTGGTGAACTTAAAATCAATGAAAATAACAACAACAAATGAGATAGAATAAAGCAATACCATTAAGAACCTCAAGATCAAGGGTATCAACATCGAACCAGCATCGAAATAGTTATCGAAAACATGTCCAGGTGCATCAACATGAGTCCCAGTATGTGTGGGCATCTTCATCTCAGAAAAATTAGCTTCAGACCCATTTTTCATACTCTTGGTAAGCCACAAAAACTGACCCAACCCCTCGGTGGAAGCCCAAGAGGGCATATTGGCGGTGTATTGATGACTAATATCGAAGATCCTTCCACCCCCATAAACCTCCCTCCTCTCCAGCACGAGATTGTTCGGTCTTCTCTGTCGAGTTTGGGGAGAGGGAGAGCTTCATCTTCTCTTCTTCTCTTCTCTTTTGATTTCTTCTCTGTGGAGATGGGTTTGGGGAGAGGTTTTTTCTTGTCTATGTTTTCTCTCTGTTTTTTGGTCCCTCCCTCCCTCTTAAATTTCAGCAACGAAATTCAAACAAATTTTCCGCTTTTTTTTTTTTTTTGAAACAAAGGTCGGGCACGTGCGAGGCACCCTCCCTCGCCAGTTTCCTCGACATCTAGAATCACCCCCATGTTCTATGTTATTGACATATACGCATTTGTCACACTCGTTGATCTTGAAACCATTTGACACCATAATACTGTCAAATTTTTCGTGCCATTGTTTAGGTGTTTGTTTTAGTCCATACAAGGACTTCACCAACTTGCACACTTTCCTTTCTTGTTCAGGCGCTATGCAACCCTCAGGTTGCTCCAAGTATATCTCTTCCTCGAGATCTCCATTAAGAAATGCAGTTTTTACATCTATTTGATGGATTTCAAGGTTTCGCAAAGCGACAATCGCTATTATCATTCTTATGGAGCTTATTCTCGTGACAGGAGAATAAGTATCAAAGTAGTCAAGACTTTGAAGCCTTTCTGCATGATTTACCGAAAAAGAAACTGGTGTAATAACGGCGGGCACTCATGCCTCAGAACCGCTTGGAACTTGACCCGCAGGTGTGTTCTCGGCCGCAGCCATATTAACATTCTGTCCCAACGGCACATGTATTTGTCCAATATTACTTACCGGAGGGTTCAAAGGAGGAGGTATATTCATTCCGTTATTGTTCCCATTGTTTCAATCGTTAAGATTAATATTATCGTTTTCATCTCTTAAAAAGAAGTCAGAAGATTAGTATTGAATAAAATTCAATCAATCCGAAAATAATTGAACACATTATTTTCCAATTCCCAATTTGTAAAAAATAATAAGATGACAAATTTCCAATATTAGGAACCAAATAATAAGACATGGCAGAATTGGTTCCGAAAGCAATTAAATTTAAGAAACTGGAAATAACTTCTTAGTGTTCCGCAACCTGTTAAGAACTTTAAAGGACGAATACACTTTAAGAATGTTAGAAAGTTATTAAAGTAAATAAACAGATTGCGAATAATATTAAACTGTATAATGAGAATAAAAAACAAGTAAAAAATTTACATAGAAAATGAACCTTAACAGGAACCGAAACTAAACAGAGGAACTCCAAAAATGTAGGAGAGTCGAGGCCTGTTTGACAGTGTCCTTAAAGTGTATTCGCTCTCCCACGGGTGCTGGAATGAATGAGCGTACACCTCCCAGAATACAACGACTATCGAACTAGCACCGTGCACCAGAGGTCTAGTGTTAGGCGAACTTGAACTAGAGTCTTTGTCTATCACCGGAGTAGAATAGATTATGGAGAGGAGAATATAGAGGAAATATCAACTCCTATATCTCTCATTTTAGGAGAGAATGAGAGCTCTTTATATAGAGTTCATGGGGAACAAACAATTGAATGCTATTAAAACAAAAAACTTTTGGCTTTTCATTTGCATAACCTTTGGTTTTTCATTTGCACAAAGTTAATACAAAAACCTTTTGTATTACCAAAGTTAATGTCCGGCTATTCAATTTATCACAATGAGTGACAATTTCTCATTCATCCATAATTTTCCAACATACATTACTCTCAATTTCCTTCAAATCACGTGAAGACATTTATCAAATACAAAAAATGATATGGATGCTCAATATGGAACTCAAACTTGCAAAATCGGAAACTATCAAAAGTTGTTTTGACAATGCCTTAAACCAAATTGTTTTGATGAAGAGATGATGTTTATAATTTAATTTACGTCCTAATATTAAGGAGATTAAGGCTCGCTATCTCATCTTAATAAAATTTTAAACTTCATCAATTTTTTATGTTGAAAACATTGAATGGTGTGTGGATTAGGTGTTTGGGAAAATACTTGTATGGGATAAAACATGTTCACAGACTATTAACCCCATGCTGCCGGCTAGGTTCGAACCCATGACATGTGATTCCATCCGCCACATCTCTACTAACTCAGTTGGTATACCTTTGGCTTACAATCACATCAAAGGTGCTCCCTTGTCTTAGACATTCCTAGAGGTCTAAATACTTTGATCCTTTTCTCCAAATACAAAAAATAAAAATAAAAACCTCAAACTTGCCATAATAAGTAGTAATCTGAACTTGCTTGTACCTTGGAAATTCCATGATTCCAAGCCACAAATAACTTGACAAAAATGTTTCTCTTTGTAGCCATTCAACCAAGCAACATATCAAGTCACGGGCAATCTAGTGTTCCCTAGATACTTTTACCAGTTCATATTGCAATCTTCGACACCATGACACTACCAACAGTTCTTAAATTGTTGTTGTAAAACTGTGCTATTCTAAGTTAACCATTAATGCCCATTCAGCCTGATAGCAATTGAGGTGTCAAGTGGAAAGTTAATAACTTAACTAAGATGATAACATTCCATGCGATTCAAAATTGATATTATTGTTGAGGATTCACTTACCTATCTTAACAAGTAATATCCATGCATAAACACCAAGTTATTTTAATTCAACATCTAGGTCGCCCCTTCTGACAATCAAATCTTAAGGGTTAACTGGGTTAGCTCAAATGTCCATCGTTGAGAAAAAATCAATAATCCTTAATAGCCCGAGCTTGCAAGAAAGGGAAAACAAGATAGAAGCGTGCAAAAGAGATGTGTTGGATTAAATACATTCCAAATCCCATATGAAATAGGCAACGACTTTTTGACACCAACACACTCATTTTTTGGACATGCTGAATGACACCACCACTTTTGTTGTTGCTGCTCCGTCTCTGTTGTTGTTCATGAGAAGAGAGGAGAATAAGAAAAAGATATGAGAAGAAAATGAATAGAGGAAAAGATAAGGAAAAGAGGAGAAGAGAGAGAAGGTGGGGTGGTGCTACCGATGATTGGGTGGTGAGTCCGACAACGAGGCAGGAACTGTTGTTGTTGGTTATCGTTGTTCTTGTGAGAAAGGAGAAGAATATGAAGAAAAGAGAGAAAAAGATGAACTTGAGTTTATACTAGTGGTATCCTTCAACAAGTGGTGATGTGCTTCAAAAAGTAGAGTTGGCAGTGACCTTCCGCAAAAGTTCCAAGTGGATACCCCTAGTAAAGGGTGTAATAGGAAAGGGCCAAGTGGACTACCCACAAAAAATTGGTGGGATACACATCATATTGGATTTATCCTATTCTTTACCCACTTGGTTGCACAAAGGCTCCAAAAAATCAACTCCACCACCTTTGCTGGATACAGTGCCAGCATCAACAACAAAAATTTATAGTGTTTGTTAAGAAGCACTTTGTGAGTTTGTGTCATCCACCACCTCTGATTTCTTTCTTCTTTATGACCATTTTCAGTGTTAAATAAAATTATCACCACCTTTGGCTACAAACAATTCAATACCTTCAATATATGCATGGAGAATCAATTTACAGGAAAAAAAAAACATTTATATTACTTCAAACATTAAAAAGAAAAAAAAAAGTGATATATCAATAGGCACGATCGAATCTTAGCTACAAATCGTATCTCATAGTGTATCAAGATCCATATACAATCTTGGCTGCATTTGTTTATGAGATATTGAGGGCATCCAATGGCCATATATACAGATTTCATCATGTTTAAACAATCTTCTTTTTTATAAAATTAAGAAGTGTGTTAAGGTGACAAAGTGTTGGTAAGATTTCTTATCAGATGCAGTGCAACTCCTAAGATTCCCTTTATTAACACATCAAAATTTTTATCATATAGTTTGCTTTTCATGGCTTTGTCATGTTGTCCTTTTTTTCTTTTTCCTTTTGAATCTTTTTATATTGAGTCTTGAAGAGACTCTGGAGTGTAAAAGAAGAAAAATATGAATTCAAAAACTAATGATTTTAGATATGAAATACCTCAAGAATTTATCGATAGGCTAATACTTGTTTATAATGTACATTGCTACTTAATCATATATTTTCTCTATATAATAATTCAGAGTGGTGTTTTACTATTCATAAATGACTGAGACAAAGTCAAATCAAAAGGATCAGAGATAAAAGATGATTGGGATTGAAAGTTGGAAAATGTATTGAATTTGAGGGTTGAGATTTATTTATTATGATGACATATTTGTAAATATAAAACATGTAAAATTGTAAAAATAATGAAAAACTTTTGAAAAAAGTGAGTGAAATGTACATGTGGTAGAGAAAGAAAATATTGTATTTTCCTTTTAGCAAAATGAAAATGATCATAACTATCAACATCGTTGTCGGATTTTTGTAAACTTACTATCGTTGAAATGTATATTTGAATATCTTTCCAAAAAATCAATGATTAGTACAAATGCCAAAATATTAAAAATATATTTTATAATTAAAAAAAGTATAATGTATTACACGTCTTTAATATTTTTTAAAACAATGAGACGGGTCGATCATACTAAAAATAATAAGTCGGACATCTTAATGCACATTTAAACAAAAATCTTAAATTTCATGTTTTGGCAAACTCAAATATTGTGGGAGAACTCATTCTTGGCGTTTAAATTTTTCCCCAAACTAATTTAAATTTGATTGAATAGGCTTACACTTCAATACTAATTAAGAACGAAAATGAGGATAGTGACAATGGTGTTCAGTAAAAAATAATTAATAAAAATAAAATTATGTGAAGTGCCAACGACAGAGGACATGCTGTAGTGTATATATATACTTTCAAAGCTACATGAATTCCATGACTTAATTAGTATAAATGGACTTGTAGTTATAGACACTAAGCTGTCCATGCACACTTGAGACATGACAGTCTTCCTCAGAGGAAAATGATGGAGATAGAGGAAGAAGAAACACGAAAGGGTCCATGGACTGAGCAAGAAGATGTCCAATTAACCGATTATGTGTGTTTATTTGGACAGCGAAGATGGGAGTTCATAGCCAAAGTTTCAGGTATGAAGAGGCAGAGAATGTATAGTACTAGCTAGCTAGCTAGGCTTGATCGTAGTAGTGTAAGAGCAAACCTATGTTATTTATGACTTTAACATTTTTTTGTTGTAGGTTTGAGAAGAACAGGTAAAAGTTGCAGGCTTAGATGGGTTAACTATTTACATCCTGGTCTCAAACGAGGCAGAATATCAGCACAAGAAGAGAGAATCATTCTCAAACTTCACTCTCGATGGGGAAACAGGTTAATATATATCATATGTTAGTAACGATTACTACTAGTAGTTCATCAATTAGTCTTTTTCTTAGGTCTTAATATGTTTTCGTTTCTTGTACAATGAAGGTGGTCAAGAATAGCTAGAAAATTACCTGGACGAACGGACAATCAGATAAAGAACTACTGGAGGACTCGTATGAGGAAGAAGGCACAAGAGAAACAGCAAAGTTCATCATCGCCTACATTATCATTGTCATCATCGCCGTCATCAATGAATAATTGTCATACACTGGATAAATCCCATGTTGTGGATGAAAAAGAATGTGCAAAAGGTTGCTACACCATGGATGAAATATGGAAGGAAATAACTTGTTTAGAAGAAGTGTATAAACAAGGTTGTGAAGGGTGTAGTAGTTACCCTTGTCCTCCAATGACCTCTCCTTCATGGTACAATTGCTCTGAATCAGTGTGGGGTGCCAATATTGATGAAGACATCAAACAACATGAACTAAAATGAAGAGAATCCTAATGACTAAACTTGTCTTTTTTTATTTTTAATTTTAGACTTTATAAGTTTTATAAATTTAGTATTGTTTGTATATATTCAATTCTATGATTAATTAGCTTTGGTTTAGTAAAAGTACTATATGTGAAATTCATCGTAAGTTTGGAACTTGATTTTTAGATGTTAAACGAAAACAAAACTCAATTCGCAATTGCGTTGCAAGGTTGGACTAATTAAGGACAAATGCGAGGAAAACAATAACCTTATTTATTTGAAGAAGAATATATTCGATTGTTATTTAGGCAGAGTTATCTACGCTAAATAGTCTAGCGCACAAAATCTTTATATGTATTGGGACACGTAAAGGCATGTGCACAACAATTGGCAAGACTGTCTAATATTTAAAGACACATAACTGGCATTGGAACACATATCATAATAGGCATATATGATATCAAGACTATCTAGGTTCTTACACCATGCACAACTCAACATCAAATTACAACCCAAGACCCAACCTTTACCCACAAAACATCAAAACCAGACCCAAAAAACTCATGCCCATCTCCTCAAACATGGAATCTCAGCTATTGAATCGGGTCTTATTCAAGCCTACTGCGAATCAAAGTCATTCTATGATGCGCTGCTTTTGTTTGATGAAACGCCTGACTGGGACTTGGTTTCCACCACAATGATAATTGGTCATTTTGCTCGACATGATCGTCATAATGATGCTATTAGTATATTCTCTCGCATGCTTGTATTGAACATCAAGCCTAGTGAGTACACTTTTGGTAGTGTAATTCACTCTTCAACTAGTCTGAAAGATCTCAGTTTGGGTAGACAATTACATGGTTTGGCAATGAAAATGGGGCTTGGGAGTAATGTATATGTGGGTAGTTCTGTTCTTGATTTATATGCTAAGTTGAGTATGATTGAAGAAGCTCGAAGTGCTTTCGAAGATACCCATGAGCCAAATGTGGTTTCTTATACAACTTTGATATATGGGTACTTGAAAAATGAGAGATTTGATGAGGCTTTGGAGCTGTTTTGGGAGATGCCAGAGAGAAATGTTGTAACTTGGAATGCTTTGATTGGTGGGTGTAGTCAGATGGGGAGAACCGAAGAGGCAGTGAACCTGTTTGTTGAGATGAATAGAGAAGGATTACAACCTAATGAATCGACGTTTCCGTGTGTCTTTAGTGCAGCTGGTAATATAGCAGCTCTTGGGATGGGCAAGAGTTTCCATGCTTGTGCTGTAAAGAACTTGGGGAGGTACAATGTGTTTGTGGGTAATTCACTGATTAGCTTTTATGCAAAATGTGGGAACATGGAAGATAGTTTGCTAGTGTTCAATAAACTTCATGAGAGGAACGTTGTTTCTTGTAATACTGTGATCAATGGGTATGCTCAAAATGGGAGAGGAAGGGAAGCATTAGAGTTCTTCCATGGAATGCAGGGCTTCAGTATTAGACCCAACGACATCACTCTCCTTTGTGTACTATCAGCTTGTAATCATGTGGGTCTAGTCGATGAGGGATACTCTTGTTTCAATCAGGCGAGAAGTGAAAACCCCAGCATCCTAAAGCCTGAGCATTATGCTTGTATGGTCGATATGCTTTCCCGCTCTGGGCGTTTTCAAGAAGCAAAAGAGTTCATCCAAGAATTACCTTTCAACCCCGGAATAGGATTTTGGAAGGCTTTGCTAGGGGGTTGTCAGATACATTCAAACACAGAATTGGCAGAGCTTGCAGTTAGAGAAATCCACTTGTTGGATCCTCAGGATGTGTCATCGTACGTTATGCTGTCAAATGCAAGGTCTGCGGCTGGAAAATGGGAGAGCGTGTCAATGATTAGGAGGGAGATGAATGAGAAAGGAATGAAGAGGATTCCTGGATGCAGTTGGATTGAGGTTGCTGGCACAGTTCATGTATTTGCCACCAGGGACAAAAGACATTGCCAGATAGATGAGATTTGTGTGCTATTAGGGTCTTGTCTTGAGCATTTGAGGGCGACCCCAATCCCCAGTATACTGCCGAACTATTAAATTGAGCATTCTTTGTTCTGATTCTAAAATGGAATCTTAGGACATTGATTGCAGATTTAAATACTAAATTATGTCAATTTAGTGGCAACAGCTATACAATACAGGTATCATTAGAATTATCACCAGCCAAGACAGTTTTATAGTGTTTGAAGTTTGATTTGGATCTGCTCAATCGGTTATCTAGAAATTTGAATCTACCCATTCCACTTTTGTGTACCAGAACATGCTTCCAAGTCCTGCACTATCTCCAGATCTACTACCTCCGTCACCAATATCGGGATGGAATCCAGTTGTGATAGCTATAGTTGGCCTACTTGGCGCTATCGTCATCATCCTTTGCTATGGCAGAAGACTCAAAGGGCAATGCTCTGATGAAGACTCATTGCGTGGACACCAAGCTGAAGTGCAACGAATGAGTGATGCCACCTCATATGATTCACAGTTGCACAGCCATGGACTAGATTCAACCATCTTGAGCTCTCTTCCTGCTGTTCAATTCAGAAAGAAGAATGAAGGAGTAGCCAACCAAGGTGAGACGGATTGTGCAGTATGCTTGGGCGTGTTCAAAGAAGAGGAATGGCTTAGATATCTACCGAATTGCACCCATGCCTTCCATATTTCTTGCATTGACAGTTGGTTTCAGTCTCATTCTGACTGTCCACTCTGTAGGACGAATGTCATATACAACCTAACTAATCATCAGGGTCAGGCTGTTTCTATGTATAGTCTGGCAGAGACTCCTAGAAACGAGTGTACCAATCAAGGAGAAAGAGCGGGTGATCACCAAGTTGTTCTTTCAGGATCCACGAGAGTCTAACAAACGCCAGCTGATTTTTCATCATCTTCTGTGGTCTTTTTCTCTGAGAAACAATATGAAAATTTTGGAAGATCTGACTCAAGTATCGGATACCAGCAAGGAGACTTTGTAGGATCCCAGATTCATTTAAACATGACATTGGGGCCAAACAGAACACCAGAGGACTTCACAAACTGCAAGTCACATGGCGTCAGTTTTGCAGAGAAACATAGTAGGCTGGTAGCAGGTCCGTCACGAGCCTTTCTCAATTTTAATTTATTTTTTCCCAAGTACTTATAAAGCTCTTATCTTGTAAATGCTATTCTCCTATGTCAAGAGGTTAAAAAAACAACAGAATGAAAATTGTGTTTTATTTAACTGTTTGTAGATTGTAGTTTGTAGTTTTTGTCCCGATACAATTATACCTTGATTGAACAGTGCAAGAATGATAACCACGTCTAAACTCTCGTGCGCTTGTAACAATACTGAAAAAAAATCAAAGAAATGTTAAATTAGAACTTTTAAACCGTTATCAAAGCATACCTTCACATTTATTCCCTGGTATACAGAATGAACACCATCCTAAACATGTCAATCTTTGCCTTCCCAACTTCATATCATAGACATGCAACTTATTGAGTGTTATCGACAACTTAGATTCTTTGTTCATGCAATTTAAAAACTAATTATCGTCATAGGCACAGCCCTTCTTGTCTTGGTATTCCCCAATGTTGCTGCATGAGCTAGAAGACAATTGCTCTAAATCAGCAAAAACCTAAAATGTCGCAATTAAATTATCAACGTCTCAAAGGAATCTTATGAGACATAGTTTATGAGCTATGGACACGAAATTCTGTCCTGTATTCAGAATACAGATCTCTTAACATAAAGGAAGTGACCCATTGCTTGTCTAAGCACATCTCAAACAACCCATGTCATCCACCATCCTTGACAAACCTTTATTATCAACCACATCACTGAGCAATGTTACAGACAGCACCATAATAAAAAAAAGAACATAAAACAATTTTATAACCAGTTCTTCGCCCATTGAGAACTCCCACCTGAATAAAGATCTCCTGGTTTTCAATGTCCCATTCAACCAGGATGTCAGTGGTGTGAGAATGTAATCATGAACTGAATTAATAGTTCCAACCCAACTCTAAGCTAACCATATCTGTGCAGCCAAAGGCCCTTGCCACAAAGATTTATGGATCACTTACTGAACAATTTCCCCACCGTTCAGAAGTTATATACTGTCCAAACCCACCATAGCTAAAGTTTGACCTTTGCTGAATTTGGGCTAAAACTGCTGTGCACTGTCACCTCTAGATGAGTAAGATAACAGAAATCACCATTTGTATCATTGATATGCTTTCCTGCTCTGGTCATTTTTCAGGAAGCAGAAGAGCTCCTAAAACACTTGCCTTCCAACATTGGTATAAGCTTTTGGAAGGCTTTGCTATGGAGTTGTCAGATACACTCGGACACAGAATTGCCAGAGTTTGCAGCTACACAAATCCATGTGTTGGATCCTGATCAGGACATGTTATTGGATGCTGCGCAGCCAAATGTGTGGTCCACAGCTGGTAAATGGAAGAATGTGCAACAGTCAAATAGATGGACGATAAAGAAATAAAGAGGATTCTTCGATGCAGTTAAACTGATCTAGCTGTCAAGGTTAATTAGTGTATTTTCACTGCAGACAAAATACATCGCCAGATACTAACAATGCTATCCAGCAGCAACAGCCATACGCACATGTGAGTACCTTTAGAATCATCACCAGCCAAGACTGTTTTGTCATGATCGAAGTTTTGACTTTTTATCTTTTCAATAGCTTATTTAGGAACTTAAATCCACCAATCTCCACTTTTGCTAATCAGAACATGTACAGTCCAGCTTCCGCACCAGCTCCAAGCAAAGTAACAATATCAAGATGGTTCCCTCCAACGATGGAATGGAATTCAGTAGTGATAGGTATAATTGTCATAGCTTGTGCCAGTTTCGTAATGAAAGTGCTCATTAAAGCTTACTAGTGAACCCACCGCAGATGACCCCTCACTACAGTTGCGCCACCATGGACTTGATTCACAGTTGCACGGCCATGGACTTGATTCCTCTATCTTGAATTCTCTTCCGGCTGTTCAATTCAGAAAGAAGAATGATGGAGCAGCAAGCCAACGTGAGACAGTGTGCAGTGTGCTTGGGGGAGTTCAAAGAAGAGGAATGGCTTAGATATCTACCCAACTGCACCCATGCCTTCCATATTTATTGCATTGATGCTTGGTTTCGGTCTCATTCTGACTGCCCACTCTGTAGAACACATGTCGTATACAACCTAACTGATCACCTGGGTCAGCCTATTACTATGTTCACTCTGTTGAAAGACTCTTAAACTGCAAGCCCATGGCAGGCATCAGTTTCTCAGAGAAACATAGAACAAGTAGCAGGTCCGAAGCCAAGCTTTCTTATTCTGACAGTTTTGATTGGTTTTCAAGTACTCAACAGATAACGATGTATCTTGTCAATGCTGTTCGCATATGTCATTCTTAAACCAATTGGTCAAGGTAGCAGACTTATGTTTGTTAGTAATTTGCTAGTGAATGTAATGAAAGAATGTAAAATTGATTGAATGTTTTAGAACATCTGCTTTCTACTGCCTTCTATATAAATGAGCATACCTAGTAAGGGAAGCTGATTATCCAATCTATAGCTGATTGGTTTTCGAATATCTCATGGAAAACGGTGAAAAAAGAGAAACCAATTTTGGGAGGAAAACACGATTCTTCCTCTCTCTCTTCTTCTTTCCCATACCACTATTTTCCAAGGACTTACTTCTATGATCTACCACGTACTTTGTTCTCGCTACTCACTGTGAGAACTATAACAAGGTGAAGCAAAGGGAACGATATTGTTAAAAAAAAACAGCAAGAACCTCTGATTCCAGTGCATGAATCACCATCAAGAATACAAACCTTCAATGTAACCACTCCAATTTAGATATGATACACAAGTTTCAAACTCTACGACCAAAGTTACACAAAGGAGGCTCAAGCGAACTGCCCTACACAAAGCTTCACAGAGTAATTGAGAGAAATAGCTAATCAAGTATACCTTAGAGAGGCACCAAAGCTCCATATATCTTCAATGGATGCTTGGTAGGAAACTGTGCCTTTAACTTGCACCTCCAAAATCTTCAATTTATAGCCTAAACATCAAACACCTATTACAGGAGAATGATAATTGCTGATTGCTCTTCAACGCTCAAGTTGTAACACTACCACCTCGCCAAAACTAGCAACATTCTCAGTGTTAAAAGAAGCGAAGAAATGGGTGGTTAGAACTTACCAATGTCTTGTGCAGAGAAGTAGTACTCATGTTTCAATCAGGCGAAACTGCACATACCAAGAGTTTCCTAAAGCCTGAGCATCATGGCCGGTAATGGTTGATATGCTTTCCTGCTCTGGACATTTTCAGAAACAATATGATTCCTCAAAGAGTAAACTTTCACTCCCAGAATAGGATTTTTGCAAGCTTTTGCTCAATAGTTGTCAGATGCACTCAAATGCACGGAATTGACAAAACTGGCGGCTCAATGAGTGCATGTATTGGATCCTCAGAACATATCATTGTAAGTTACGCTCTGCAGCTGGAATATGGCAGAGCTAGAAAGGAATGAAGACGATTCCTTGATGCAGTTGGATTGAGATCACTGGCAATCAGTTCATGTAACTACCACTGGGGACAAAATGCATTGACAGGTAAACGATACGTCCTTTATGCACTAAAAATCTTGTTTTGAGCATCTGAGGGCCAACCCAAGTTTCTAATATAGCCGAAATTATTGAATTGAAAAATGGAACACTATTTGTTCTGATACAAAAATGGAATCCTTGCAAAATGGTTGCTAAGATGCCTTTTCGCGGCAACAGCCCAGAAGCTGAGTATCCTTAGAATTATCACCAAACTGTTTTGTCATAACCGAAGTTTGACTTTTTTTTATCATGTCTATGACTTACTAGAATTTTAAATCCACCCGTCTCCATTTTCGCTCATCAACATGCATCCAAGTCCTGCACCATCTCCAGTTCTAACACCACCGAGTTGGAGGCAGCACTCACCTCTGAACTGGAACCCATTGGTGATAGGTGTAGTTGGCTTAGTTTTTGCTATCTTCTTCATGTTTTACTTCTGCAAAACTCTTAAGAAGTCAATGGTCTGAAGCAGCAGCTTCTTTGCAATGACGCCAAACTGAAATGCAAGTATTGAACGAAAACAATCCAGATGACCCTTCAATACAATCCCACAGCCATGGACTGGATACAACTATATTGTACTCTCTTCCTGCTGTTCAATTCAGGAAGAAGAACGAGGGAATACTCAGCCAAGGTGACACAGATTGTGCAGTATGCTTGGGGGAATTCAAAGGAGAGTGGCTTCGATATCTACCCAACTGTACTCACGCCTTCCATATTTCTTGCATTGACACTTGGTTTCAGTTTCATTGTAGCTGTCCACTCTGTAGGTCAAATGTTATATACATCTGACTGATCACCAGGGTCAGTCTGTTTCTATGTTAACTTTGTTGGATGCTCTGAGAAGAGAAGATAATATCTTACTAGAAATATCTGTAAATCACCAGGTTGTTCGTTTGGAGTCGTCACAGAACTACTCAACATCGACGGAGAATCCAACAAATGCAAATTGATTTTTCAAACCCCACATCTCAGGACTATTCTTCCTTCACAAGGTTTTTTTTTTTTTTAATCCCTTAACCCCTCCCACCTCAGATGCCGCCGGTTGGGTTCAACCCTATATTCTAGTAATACCATCCGCCACTGCTCAACCACTGAGCCATCACACCTTTGGCCTTCCTTCATAAATTCAAATGTTCCTAGAGCACAGGAAGAAGTCAAGCCTAAACAAATTGCAGCTCAAACTTCAATTTTGTCAGAGTACTATGGGCTACTGCAGGTCAGGAGTGAATTTTCTTAGTTTTGTCTGATTTTGAAGTGTTTTACATACAAAAAAAATGTACAATTTTTTTTTTTATTCTTTTGTGGATTCAACTTTTGTCACCAACGCAGATGATGAAAATGGTGCAAGAATGATAACGGCGGCGTAACTTTAATCGAAAGCAAAGCTGCCTCAAGACAGAATTACAGATCAATGATTCAGAAGAAAAAAAATAGTCCAGTCTTTCTGTTATAACGCAACAATCACCAACGAGATGCAAATCTCAAGCAGTATATCAAATAGAATGAACATCTGAACATTAAGCAACTTCTGCTATATGGATCCTGGATAAAGAATTGCACTTAGATCTCTACCATTGATTAGTTCATGAATTAAGACTCGTACTAGAGGAGATTCTGAGTTCAATAACATCATCAATTTGTTAGGTGAAAAAATAGATTATAATAAACAACATCGACTGTAATTCCCTTGGCTCTTTCACATTAAGTTAAAAAAACACAATTCGTCGTCAATAATACAAACATTCGCTGTAATAACTCCAATCTGTCTAATTGAACTATATCAGCTATGATACACAAGTTACAAAGTTGTACAGTAAGTGTTACAAAATATAGGGCTGAACAGAGCTGTGGTTGTATCACTTGACCTGAAGGCGGACTTCAATAAAGAGGCTAGCAACTCGAGTATCCCTCACGGGCACCTGATTCCCGGTATCTTCAGTGTGTGCATGTCCAGAACTGCAATCTTTAATCTTTATCTATCCAAAATCTATCATCAATAGCCCACAATAAAGCAACCATTGCAGGAACCAATCATTTGCCACATGCCTTCAACCTACAATACAGCCACAACCTCTCCCAGACCAGTACATTTCTCTGTGTCAAAGCAGCAAAGGAATGGTGGTTATAACAAATCATTCAATGGGTTTACTAAGGTTCAAGCCTGATATTCACAATTTTCTGCAATTCAAAAGGAGCACCTGCATCACATCTCGGCCAACATGCACATCTCTGCCTCTGAAATTTGCTCAGTCCAGCAAGCTGCAGGTTGTTGGAAATTTGCACTCAGTTTCAGACAAATTACAGAAATGTCTTGCAATTTTTTTTTCCAAACCTCCATGGTATTCACGAATGTATGAAGATGCCCCAACAAGAACCTCAGGCAAACAATCTAATCAGCAAGAACCTACAGAACCACACTTAACAAATTGAACCTCAGAGGAAGCCTCCAAGACCTTCAAATCTTTCTTGATTAATTCACAACATTATGGACAGAAAACACCGCCCCAAATTGAGAATACACATCACTTAAAGACTACGAAACACAGAGCTGTTCTAAGCACATCTCAAATGCACCCTGGCCCCTTTCAACCTATCCTCCACCAACCTTGCCACTGAGGCAGCATCATCAAAACCAGAAAATAAAACAACATTAGGAGTTCTCTTCTTCACCCATTCTAAGAACTCTGACCACAACAAAAATCTCCACGGCTTCAGTGTTCTCATCTCGTCAATCAAGAACCCGGGTGGAGTGAGAACATATTCAATGAAACGAAAAAATAAAAATCAATCCAAATCTAAGCTAACCGTATCTGTGCGGCCGAAGGCCCTTGCCAAAGTGAGGTTGCATTAAGCGAACATATAATCCATTTGTTGCCACCAAAGAGTCGTGTGTCCCTTGCTCAACAATTCTCCCACCGTTCAAAACTACGATGTTGTCCACATGTCTCATCATTGCTGCTCTGTGGGCAATAAGAATTGTTGTCTTGTTTCCCATGATCAGCGTATCAAGAGCCTCTTGAATGACTCTGCTGGACTCAGATTCAATGGAAGAGCTGGCCTCGTCCAATAACAAGATGGGTGCATTCTTCAAGACCACACGAGCGATGGCAATTCTCTGTTTCTGTCCAGGTGTTAGATCCACGCCTCTCATGCCAACATGTGTGTCATAACCATGAGGCAAGCTGCTGATGAAATGGTGAGCATTTGCTATTCTTGCAGCTTCTTTCATTTCAGCCTCAGTTGCATTGTGCCTTGCATATATTATGTTCTCTCGTATGGTGGTTGAAAAGATAATAGGCTCCTGCTGAACAAGACCTAAATGGTTTCTCAACCATCTTAGGTTAAACAGCTTCAAATCCCGCCCATCCAATAAAACTTGACCAGAAACTGGATCATAGAATCTCTCCATCAGAGAAATTATTGTGCTTTTCCCTGAGCCTGAGACACCCACCACAGCTACAGTTTGCCCTCCACTCACTTTAAGACTGAAATTGCTCAATACCATCAACTCCGGGCGAGTAGGGTAATAAAAGTCAACATTCTTTAACTCGATGCTTCCAAAAACATTTGGAGGTTTCAGCCCAGAATTATCATCTGGGTCAATCTTCGGAACACGATCTATGATTTCAAACACAGAAATGAGAGATTTTCGTCGTTTAAGTATGTATGGGGCTAGACCAAAAGGCTCCACCAATGCAAAGGTTGCAAAAGAGAAAACCATGTACTCCTTAAGAGCCGTAGTCAAATCCAAATGGCGTTGCTTAACAGAAACAGCAGTGTACCATAGAAGGAGAGCATTACAGGCAAAAAGCAGAAACTGAGAAAACCCAAAAGCAAAACCAATGGACAATCCGTGGAAGAAGCTCTTCTTGAATATCTTTATTAGCTGCCATCCATATAGCTCCATTACCTTGTTGCCAGCACAAAATGCCACAACCGTATATATGTTTCTAACTGCATCCTCAAGAACCAAGGATGCCTTCCTGTGCATTTCTTGGATGCCTCTTGAAAACCCAGCAAGCCACAGTTTCTACAAAATGTATACTTACTGACATTAATGATTGAGCAGTGGATATAATCAATAGATACAATTCACTGATGGTCAGTTAAAGTAGAATCATATTTTGTATCACCAGGATTTAGACAATAAAAGAAAGAAGGAAGAGGGCATATTAAAGGGTTGTAGAAGCAAAAACAAATCATGTATGAGCAAAGTTATGATTCACCATTGACTCTTATTGACTCGTTGCCATGTGACAGTAAATGAGATAATCTAAAATTTATTCACACTGGAATCATGAAATGCTTCTTCAAATACGTAAAAACGAAAATTTATAAAACCAGTAATGCTGGTGTTTAAACGATGAATCAAACATTTAATTGGTATGTGAGAGGAATGACGAGTAAATAGTAGAGAACAACTGAATAAAAACATGCAAATAGTTGATTCTTCATAGACAAGCATAAAGGCATGAGGTGAAACCTGTGCTATAGCTGAAACAATAAGAATGGGCAGGGTTCCCAAAGCCACAAGTGCTAGACGCCATTCCAGTATCATCCCAATAAGCACGGCAACAACAACAGCAGCAGTGTCCTGAATAAATATTGAAAGCCGGTTGCTGAAAGTAGCACGGACAAATGTAGCATCATTTGCCAAGCGCATTGATAAGGTATCAGCACTGTTCTCCTCATCATCAAACCAACCAACTTCGTTGTGCAACATTGCTGGACACCATGACAGTGGATTAGCTCACAACGAAGAGTAAATATTATGGCGCAATAGGAAATAAAATATTGTTTTTTCTTTTTTAAATGGAAATAAATACTATTGAATTCAAGAAACACAGAAAAAGGAAATGTCATCTACCTGAAAACATCATTCTCCTAACTCGTTCAGTCATTTTCTCTCCCATTATACCAAAGTAGAAGTGCTGCAAAAAATTGGCCACAACTGTTACCACACCCATACATGCAATAATCAAACACCATTTTTCAACTTCGTGACGTAGATGATGACCTTCATCTCTATAATATGACGCCACTATCATGGAAAGAACATAAGCAAGGAGAGGATTGAAGGAGCCAAAGATGGCAGCACCAATGCTCCCTAAAAGGGCATAAAGCCACTCTGCAAAACTGAGCTCTACAAGCCTCCAAAATGGAGGAGGTTTCTGAATTTGTACATTCTTTTTCTCCCTTTGTTTTGTAGCAATATCATCAAATTGACTAAAAGGTCGACTGAAAGTCTTTGAGTGGGAACGTTCGCTATTGGGATCAGATGTCAAAAGAGGTGAAATAGGAGATTCAGGATCTGAAACATTTGATGTTTGTCGACGTACAGATTGAACATCAATTTTGGGAAGCTCGGGCAATCTCATTTCAAAACTATCCTGCCTTTTTATGGATGGTACCTTGTCTACAACATCCAATGGTATCCCATTTTCAACCATTTGCTCTGAAGGTGGGCTCTGAACTTTCGACGAATCTTGTGAGTTGAAGGAGCTATCTGGGGGTCGAAAAGAATGGAAACCATGTACCCTTTGAAGAGAGGGTGACTTGACCATCTTAGGAGATGATGACTCTTGAAAGGTGTGACTGGCTGATGAACCATTTTCGATTTGGAAAGCTGATATCTCCTTGATGTTCCTCATTGGCGTCCTGGAAATTAATTTTTCATTATCAAGCTAAAGCAGATAGAAAATTGTTCAACACAATGAACTTTCATTTCCTAGAAAATAAATGAACCTTAGAAGAAGACTCTGATACAAGATAAGCAGCAGGACAAACAATACGTTTTACAAATCTAAATAGAGTATTCAGAAAACAATGCAGCTCACTGTTCTAAACAGAAGAACAGGGATATAGTCTACAATGGCCACATCCAAAGAAACAACGTATGTCAAAAAGACAAACTGTTTAAACAAGGTTACTTCTTAGAAAAAAGTAAGGTATCATTTGCAACATCTGGTTAAGAGGTTTGTTTGACCTAGAAGATTACATCAAAATATCTCTAATGGTAATAGCGTGCAAGGCAAGATGTTTTACATTTACCTTAACATTCTACCTCCACCATGCACAACAACAAATAACCCTTCCTGAAAGGCATCTCTCAATTTTCCAAAATCCAAAATTTAAAACTACTCAACTTGAAAAAAATTCCTATAAACCCGATTATTTTTATCTAATGGCTCGCTTTATTGCCAGCACAATAATAAATAAATGCAGCTTCTCTCCCAGAGATCCCAGGTCTCTATTCATTTGGTTTTCTTGGTATAAGGCACGAGAAGGGAGTGTCATTTCTCGTCTAAACAAAGACATCACCAACTCCTACTGACAACCAAATGGTTGCAGATGATGACAAACATCAAATACTGAACTTGATGAACAACATACCTCTTCGGAAGTTTTGCTGCTTCTTCACATCTAAGAAGTTCTGCATATAGACCATCCAGGGTTAACAATTCATCATGTGTACCCATTTCAACAAGTTGGCCCTCCTCCATGACAGCTATATAATCAGCATTTCTTATAAGACTAAGCCGGCGAGCTATTATTATGGTTGATCGGCCCAACATAAGGATATCAAGAGCCTCCTGAACAGCCCTTTCTGCTTCAAAATCAAGACCACCAGTGACCTCATCCAGCAGCAGAATAGCTGGATTTGAAAGTACGGCTCTAGCAACAGAAAGTTTTATCTTCTGTTCTTCTGTCAATTCCACACCAGCCCTGCCCACCTGCAATACAAAATTTAGAAGAAATGGCTAAACTAAAAGCCCACCATATATAATAAACTTAAGTTGATCCCGTCTTCTCTACCTGTGCTTCATATCCTTTCTCAAATGAGCTGATGAATGTATGTGCATGCGCTATTTTAGCAGCCTCTTCAATTTGATCAAAGGTAGCATCGGACCGCCCATAAGCAATGTTATCTCGAATGCTTAAGCTTAGCAATGCAGGTTCCTGGGTGACCAGTCCAATTTGGCTTCTTAACCATTCTAGTTTCAAGCTTTTTATATTCTCTCCATCCAAAAGAACCTCCCCTGTGCAGGGTCATACTCTGAGTAAAACATTTTGTGTAATATGAAATTGATAAGGAAACAGAGTGTGCTAGAGTGTGTAATACCTAACGTAGGATCGTAAAATCTCTCCATGAGAGGAATAATACTGCTTTTTCCTGAACCGTTCCTTCCAACCAATGCAACAGTTTTTCTAGCAGGTACAGTCAGGTAAAACCCACTTAAGATAGGAATTTCAGGTCGAGAAAGATAGCTAAAGTAAACATTTCGGAATTCAATGTTTCCTTGCACATTAATCAAGGTGTTTCCATCTTGATTAACAGATGAGGTTGATCGGCTTATCATCTCAAAAAGTCTATAAGCAGCAATTCTTCCTTGCTCAAATGAATAGAAGTTTGTTGCTGCTTGATTCAATCCACTGCAAATGGAGGTTGAAATTCCAGATTATAAGCATGGAGAATAAGTACGCGTCTTTGTGCAAGCATGTGTATATTTTTTTCAAGAATAAGAAATGAGATACTTACAGGCCACTCAAAATAACAGCAAACAGAGCTGTTATAATCTCACCACCATGGGCTTTTCCATGTGAAACCAAGAACCTTCCAACCCAAAGTTGGAGAGCACATGAACATATTGCAAGTCCATACGTAAATCCAAGTCCAAGACCTTGAACAAGACTTATCAGTATACCATACCGCAGAGTTGCCTGAAGGGAAGTTGCATAAGAATACTTGGCCAATGTTTCATTTGTGAAGGCATACAAGGTCCTGATGTATGAGACTGCCTGCACAGGAAACGTTTATTCACCAAACAGATGCCATGAAAAGAAAAAGCTCACCAGATACATAGTACACTATTCATAATTATGTAACAAGGAGCTTCATTTTCAAAAAAAATTCTAATGCAGGACATATTGGATCCACGGATACTCCATGCTTAGCATCAACCTTTCTCACATAAATTTCAAAGTTTTTCATTTTCCATTAATGTTATAACTAAGTATATTAGGACAACTGGACAAGTTAGTAGTACTTATCTAGCAGTATAAAGTTTATAGTTGAATAATTAAATTATATTATAATGTACATGTATCTCCCCATATTAGTGGTTAGTGGTTTGTGGGGTGTATGAAAAAGGGCCAGATCTGAGGAGATGTGAAATTCCTTTACTTCTCTTTTCCATTTTTTTCTTAACTTATATTTTTATCTTTGGGGTATAAACGGAGGAGACGACCGTTGAAAACTTAGATAAAGGCGGTGAAGGAAAACATCCTTGAGCTTATTAGGTGAGGATATGTGGGAAGACCGCATTGCTTGGATGACCAAAATACGTGTAGCCGACCATGAAAGTATCGGGAATGGGCTTTGATGATGATGAATTACTGCTCGTAAGAGGAGAAACAATATCCACTTGGGACAAATTCAAGATTCAAAACCCAGAAAGGTATACTGACCCAATAGAATGAAACTAATACCTACAAGTTCACATCAAATCATTGACCAAAAAAGAAAAAAAACTAAATAGATCGATAAAAGGACAGACAACAAGAGAAGATAACCTGCTCGGCAATGCTTGCTGCTTCAGCATATGCATCTTGAATATTCTCAGCAAGCCTGTGGAGAAATATGTTAGATATTCCTCCCGCGGCAACGATAAATGGACCAGTGGCTAATGTTATGAGTGCAATTTGCCAACAGTTGATCAATCCAATTATAAGACCACCAAAAAATGTCGCCATGTTATGTATATAGTTACCAACCTGTTACATCAAAGGTTCATAATGAGAAGCAACGTTGCATAGTTGGCACTTTCATGTTGCAGACCAATTTTTAAAAGCAGATAAACGACAATATTAAAATCCTTCCATTGCTTGAAGCAACATTTCTGTTCCGGAACATACTTTCTCACTAAGGGCAGATTGAATTAGCAGCACATCACTCAATACTTGGCTCACAATGTCACCATTGTTCCCATATGTGTCGAAGAAACTCATGTCCTGGTTAAGTAACACTTGGACATACTTTGACCGGATGACTGCAGTCTGCCTCTCGCCAGTCAGAATCCAGCATGAGACCTCTGCTTAAAAAAAACAATATCCAGTTTAGCGGGACTTCAACAAATAGACATAATTTCTTAGAAAGATAAAAATAAATAAATAATAGAGTAACACTTGGGAAGCTTTAACCTACCAATCCAAGCAGCAGCGAAAACACCAACAGCAATGTAGATAATCTGTAGAGTATGCTACAGAACAGAAAAAGGCTGTTAAAGAAAAATATTTTTTTTCCAACTGCATTTGAATTTACCCCTCCACTCTAACAGATTATATCCCAGTATGTGGGCCCACAACATGATCATGAATTGTTCAGAGCAGCCCAATCTTGCGTAAATCGATTAAAAAATCAACAGGATAAAAGCTAAATTGATCATAAAACAATTGAGAGCTAAAGGAACAGAAACAAAGCACTACGAGTTGTAAAACTCATTTAAATTGATCATAGTTTTCTCTCTTCATCGAGTGGAAAACAAAACTTCATCCTTAAACAGGCATCATCAACTCATCTCAGAAGTACCTAACTAACCAAAAACGGGAAGAAAAAAACCAAAACGGACAATCCAGAGGCTAGCACTTGCAGGAAAGTAGTATAAATCTTTGAAATTCAATTTCAAATTCTTTTTCAGACTAATAATTCCATCACTCTCCACTGAAACTAGTCGAAAAGACCCTTTAGTCCTTACAAAAGATTGGACCTCCGTTGGCTCCTTGAACAATACTTTTCTAAAACTGGAAAACTTCCTTTCCAGATGGAGACATTTTCCGAGTTTAGCAATCCCACTGCAGCTTGCTCTCTCTAAAGTCCACATCAAGTAAATGAGTGTGGATGCTCTCAGGGAGTTGGAAATTTGATCCTCCTGTCGGGATCTGGTTTCTACAATGAGGAGGTGGTTTACTCCCTGCACCATATGATGTGCCTGGTTCCAACATTGACAAGGAGGTAGAAGCGAATTGTGAGGGGGTGAACAGTATGCCTTGAATGAATTTTATGAGGGGAGGGAGATTGAGAAACCATGAAATCTCAGTGTTTTCTCTTTGCAAAGTGTCTCCAGTTTTTCGTGACACCTTGGAATTTGTTGTAATCTATCTATTTGGATTCTATCCTTGTCAAGAAGGGGGCAGTGTCCTTGTCAAAACTTGACTGTTCACTCATGATCTACTATCCATAAATAACTAAAACAACTGCCAAATTTCCCAAATCCATCCATTCCATTTTCCTAGTGACTGATTCAAGAATAAAGCTTCCAGTCGAGTTTAAGCAAATACCTTACAATGCATAAACTTTAAACCAACCCCACTAAACACTAACACTAAAAGAACGACACCATACTAAGGAGTTTGAATCGAACATCAAGTAAGACTAAAAAACTGATTCAGAACAAATCCCCTAATCAGATTCTTTTCTTTCTAAAGTCTGCATCAACCAAACGATGCTCTGAGGAAGTTGGAAATTATATCCTCTTGTCGGGGTCTGATTTCTATAACGACAGCGTGGTTTATGTGCCTGGTTCCAACATTGACGCGGAGGTAGAAGCAAATGAGGAGTGAACTGGCGAAAAATGTGCTTTGAATGAGTCCTATGAGGGGTGTGGGATTGGGTAATTAATCAATCTCTCTGTTTTCTCTTTGTAAGGTTTCTCCAATTTCGGTGGCACCTTGGACATTATCATAATTGCTAGGATTATCAAGGAAATTGTGACCTTTTGAAAGGTTTATGAAACAAAATAGAAACCCAATAATGTGGTTCTACTTATATTCCATTGGGGAGAAGGAAAAGTTAAATGAAAGCTACTCTATCTCGGGACTATATCTTTGTCAGACTGGCAACATCTAGATTGAGTGAAACCATATTTGCAGAGGGGTGGTGCCATGTCGTAGTCAATTACTTGACTTTTCACTTGTGATCTAAGTAGCATCCATAAATAACTAAAACAAACCCCAAATTTCCTAGTGGCAGATTCACAAGTAAAGCTTCCAAAACCATTATAAGCAAATACCTAAAAATGCATAAACTTTAAACCAACCCCACAAAACACACTAATACTAAAAGAACCATATACCATACTAAGGAGTTCAAACCAAACGTCTAAGTAAAACTAAAAGTGATTCATAACAAATCCACTAAGCAACTAAACAATTCAGTTCAATTTCAAACACTTACCCCTCTAAACTCATCAAACAACTCCTCAGACCTCAAAGTTGGATCCTTGAAGCTCATCAACTGAATAATCTTCCCAAAGAAATGCAAGTACACAACAAGAGCAGACCCATGAGCCGCCGCAGCGACCGAACCCATCACCATTAACACCCAATCAAAGCTATCAGCACAGGCAAACAGTCTAGAAAACGGCACCGCAGCCGGCGGAGGCTCGATCTCCTCCTGCTCCTCCATATCATCCTCATCATCCAACTGAACTTGCTCCAAGCTCGATTCCAAGTACGGGGACGGACTCTCAGGTGGCTCCGAAACCTCCGAAACCGGCGTCAGTGGCTGTATATGAGGCGGAGACCACCCAAACAACCCTCCTCTCGAAACCATCTACTTCAAATTCCTAAAAAATAAACGCTAGTTCATGAAAACCCGAATCGAAAAAGGGATTTGGAGGTTTGGGGTTGCTCCTCTAGGGTTGAATTGATTTGGGTTTTTTGTTTTTGTTTTGGGTGATTCAATTGAAGTGAAGAATCAATTGGGATCAAAGAACAAGACTTGGTCAGTCAAATATGCGCGCTATAGAGAGCAGCGCCAGAAAATAAGAGATGGGTTGTGAAGCTCGTCTTCTTCTCTCTCTAAAAATTGCTCCTTTCTCTTGTTTTTACTGAAAAAAACTTACAGAGAAGAGAAGAACAAAAGAGAGGGTATTGAAAGCAAAGAAGAGTCTCTAAGAGAGAGTTCACTTTGGCTTTGTAAACTTCACTTTTTTTTTCTCTCTCTTCTATTTTGTTTGAGTGAGAGTGAATGTGGTCGGGCTGTTTTCCTAATTATTCGGTAAGCTGATTTTAATAAATATTTTGTTTGTAATGAAAAAAAAAAATGTAAAAATTTGGATTGTAATTTTGAAGTTCTTCTTATAATTAGTTAAGTATTTTTACATTAGTCCGTAATTTTATACAAACTATCTATCTTACAATTTAAAGTGTTTTTTTACTGTTCATGAACAGTAAATTTAGTCTGTTTGTCTTACGTGGCAACAACTTATGTTTATGGCAGAAGTTAAATGAAAGAATTTGACCCCGATGCTCTCCTCACTCTCTCTACACCACCACCCCTCTCTTCCTTTGCGATTCCTAAACTCTACAACTTCTCATCCATCTCCCCCCAACTCTACAACTTCTCATCCCTTCCACACAAACTCATCCATCTCCCCCCAACTTCTCATCCCTCTCCAACACAAACTCCTCAAACCCTTACCCAAAACGCATCACAAATCTCCTGCTTAGTGCTCAAACCCTAACCCGATCTCCCGAAGAAGGAGCCGCTTCCAAGCGCCGAAAGCATAGCCACCATCGCCACTGAAGATCTTTCCGTCCCTCCTCCTGTTGTGTCTGGTAAGAAGAAGAAGAAGAAGTTTGAGAAGATACCTGGCTGAAGAAGTGAAGAACTCACTGATTGAGAGAACCGAACTGAAGAAGAAGTTTAGATCTCTGGCTGAAGAAGTTTGAGTTCATATCCTTCTTTAGATCTCCTCTTCTTATTCTTCTTCAGATCTGTTTCAGATCTTTTTTTTCTGCTTTCAGCAAAGCAAAACAGGTTTTTTTTTTCTCTCCTTCTTCTTCTTCTTCTTCTTCTTCTTATTTTTTGTTGATTTCATTCTTCGATTCGGTGAAATTTTGAAATTATGCTTCGGTGATTTACTGGAATGTGAATGCTCTTTACTTATTTTTATTTACTTATTTGCTGATTTTTGGTTTGGGTTATATCTTTGTAGGGGGGTTTGATGTGAATCGGTTGCCTTCAAATGAGGAGGTTGAAGATGGGTTTGGTGTGTGCTCTCCAAACAGCACTATTTCATCTTTCCAGATGGATTTCTCGATTCACAGAAGTGGAGGAAGTAGAGACTCTGAACCTTTGGGTGTTGAAATGGATCCAGAGAGAGAGCTTTGGATGAAGAAAGCTTCAAAGAACACAATACTCTCAACCCAGTAAGTAAATGATGTTTATTTGATTTGGTGTGAATTTCTCTAATCTCATTTGTCATTTGTTTGAAATCTCATAAACAAAAGCTTGAATTAGCAAAACAGCTGAATCTCATACCCAGACAAGTAGAAGTTTGGTTTCAGAACATATGAGTAAGGTACCTTTTTTATTTGTTTTTTCAAACCTTCGTCAATCTCTTTTAATGGGTGTTTCAATTTTTGTATTTTTGTTCTGATTCAATGAAAATCTATGAAATTTTCAGAACAAATTTGAAACAAACAGAGGTGGACTGTGAGTACTTGAAGAGATGTTGTGGAACACTGACAGAGGAGAACAAGAGGTTTCAGAACACTCGAAGAGCAACCAAAGAAAATAAACTCAATGTACGATTCAAATCCCTCTTTTATAATTTTTGGATATTTCCAAATATATGGGTATTTCCAATTTTGGTTGATGTGATACTTGCTTATGTGAGATTTTTCCTATGTGGAGCATGAGATTTTGTTTTAACCGTTTTGGTTTATGTTTTAACCGTTTGACGCATGAGCTTGATGACATTTTTGTTGTGTTGAGCATTGTGTTCAAACTACTATTTTCTTGACTGAATTCTTTGTCATATATCTGTTGAAATCTCTTTACTCTGTTGAACTTATCTCAAACATTGTGGTGGTTTTCAAATCTCTTTACTTTGTTGAAATTTACTCTTTGTACTCATTCAACGTAAGTGTTTTTTTAATAAATGAAAGAAAAACCCAATTTCAATTATTCGATAATTCCGTTAAAGTACGATGTACTCTGTAGTAATGCCAACGGCACGGGCATTTTTCTATATATTACATAGGAACCACTTATATAATAAAATTTTAATACTAAACTAAAATTATAATGGATTAAAATGTAACAACATTGAGATTGACATAATTAAAAAAGAGAAATATTCGATGAAATTTTGACATTTTTCGATAAATCACATTCCTTGGTTTCAGGCGAGATTTTTAAATTTCGACATTTTTCGAGAAATCACATTCCGTGGTTTCAGGCGAGAATGATTCGAATAGATTTGTGCGACTTTAGTAAAATGATCATAACTCCATCAAAACATTTTTAAGTGATTCAAGTTGTGTTTATTACATAACTCAAAGTATTACAACTTTTGTGTCTTGATAAACTTGAGAATCGTCTCGATCAAGCAAATAATAAGTTAATCGAAAGTCAACTTTAATAAAATGACCATAATTTTTTCATTTCAAATCATTCAAGTCGTGTTTATTAGATAACTTGTGTTTATTAGATAACTAAACGTGCTATAGTATTTTGATTAACTTGATAATCAATCTTGACCGAGCACATAAGTTAATAAAAAATCAAGGACTTTGTGAGACAAATTTATACAACTTTAGTAAAATGACCATAACTTGCTCATTTCAAAACATTTTCAAATGATTCAAATTGTGTTTATTAGATAACCTATAGTACTACAATTTTACTATTTTTTTTGAAAAACATTTTATTTTTGTGGTGGGGTTAATTGAAAAAAAAACAAAACAAAAAAGTACAACGTGTGTGAAAAAACACTTTTGATGGTGTGCAACAGTCGTTGCCTTGCATAAACCAGGAAAAAACTTGCTCTTTGATATTTTATCTCTTTTCCACAATAGATTTAAAATGGGGAATTCTAATTGGCGAGGAAACGAGCGAGGGAGATGGAGGGTGCAACCCTCCATCTCCCTCAATATGTGGACTTTCGCGCAAAATGAAGATGGAGGGTTGCACCCCCCTCCCTAGCCCGTTTCCTCGCCAATTAGACAAGCCCATTTAAAATTTGCTTTTCATCAAATTTCAGGGACATAAAAAGCATCGATTGGCTACAAAATGGTCATAATTGGAACTTTAAGGAGAAGAAGTCTAATCTCTCTGAATAAATAACATGTCATAATCTGGAAAAACAACTCTCCAAAACATTAACACTGTTCCTATATTTCTACTTAAGCAAACAGTCCAACTGCCATCTTACAAACAAAATCAGCTTCTAATTTATATGATACCAATCTTGTTTGCAACATCCAAAGCATCAAAATCCTGGGTCAACCTCACATATGCTTTTCTAATTTATATGATACCAATCTTGTTTGCAACATCCAAAGCATCAAAATCCGGGGTCAACCTCACATATGCTTTCTTGGTACCGTCGGGCCTGAAAACAATTGTCAACATGCAAGTCAAGCAAATTCAGAAGTAACAAAAGCAAGAATTGCATGCGAAACATAATAAATGCAACACACAACTATGAACATTTTTTCAAGCTTGAAGAAATGGAACCACACTTTAAAATACAAAAATTGTTCAATCACTTGAGACTCCACAGATAAACTTGCCACAGCAATCAAATGCCAGAAGAGATAAACTCACCTGATCAAAGTGTTGACCTTCTTGGTCTGAATGTCATACATTTTCTTGACAGCATCCTTAATCTTCTTCTTGTCGGCCCTGATATCAACAATGAAGACCAAAGTATTGTTGTCTTCGATCTTCTTCATGGCAGACTCGGTTGTAAGTGGATATTTCAAGATCTGATAATGATCAAGCTTGTTCCTGGGGGTAGCACTGATACGGGGATATTTGGGGTCTCTAGCCTTCTTCAAGGTCTTTGGGCGATGGAATGTCACCGACTTCCTGATCTTCTTGTCTTTCTTCTTCAAGGTGCCTGCACCTGACTTGACTGCCTTGGCAGCCTTCAAGGCCTGAGCCTTTGGGTCGGCCTTCTTTGTAGCAACTGCAAAAATGAATAATATCATAATAGCTCACAAAATACAGATAAAAATCCAAAGGGTTTTCCCCATTTTTTTCTACAAAACAATGCGAAAAATGTACCAGACGCTTGGTAATCAAATGAAACTGTTCACACAGGAGACTTTTTCAGGGGGGAACTTCTAGGGTTTGTAGAACTACAAATTAATGTTTTTGCAGACTAACTATATTCAAAATGTTCGAGTTGAAATTCTAAAAACAGCTAATTCTAATCTTCAACCACATTCTACACAACAGAGATTTTAACAATAAAAATCTATGACCTCATTACCCAAATAAAACCAAATTCTAATCATTTCTTTTCATACAACAAAACTATAGATGGTTTTCATTTCATACAACAAAACTATAGATGGTTTTCAGTACCATACAAATCAAATGAGTCAACAGACTAAAGGGGTTTGAACAATGTAGAATAATTAATAAATACTAACTTACAATTCAATTTAAAAGACCAAAACATCTAATTTCAATATATTGAAACATACACAACTATACATTGAATCAAAATCAACAATTGTTGGGTGATAATAATAACCCTTACAAAACAATAGTGAAACCTAAGAAACCCAATCAAATACTCAACTAGTTTACTGTTTCAACTCAATCTACTTCACAAAACAACAACAACAACCATTCGACTGGATCTAGATGTCTTCGATACATAACAAATACACATCGCACGACGGATGTAAGTAGAAAATCCACTAAAGGAGTTTTACCGATAGGTCAAAATACAAGATGGGTCGAAATTATTTGATCGAAAGAGAAGAACCCATAGTTCAAAACATGAAGTGCAAGTAAGTTTTGATCACACACAGAGAGAGAGGCGGTACCTTTTGATGGAGGCGCCATTGGAGAAACCCTGCTTGCAATCTACCTGTTCAAATCACAGAACAGATTAAGAGAGTTAGATTCTACTGAAGTGTGCAGAGATACCAAAAGTAGAGGCGGAAATGATAGAGAGAGAGAGACCTTGAGGACTCTGTAAAGTTAGGGTTTTAGAGAGGAGGAAAATAGCCAAAGAGATGAATATATACTGCGGAAGCGAACTAGGGTGAGTAAAACATGGACCAATTCGGAATCAGGCAGGGACCGAACTTAATTGAGGCCCAAGCCCATTTAAGTTAGGCTAACCCAATTTGATCAGTTGGGCTTTTAGGTTTTGAAACCCAAATTACCCTACGACCTTTCCTTCTTAAGAAAACTAGGGTTTCATCTTCTTCCAATCCATCTCGTCTATAAATTAGACACCTTGGCCTCTCCAGCCCCCATTGTGAGATATACTTTTAGGGTTCTTCTTCATTTGTGATGGTGGTTTTTTCAATTAGTTCTCTCTATCACTTCTTCTCTGTGTAAATCATATAGATATTTTCAAAAATAGGTTAGATGATCGAAATGAAAGAAAGCCTGATATTGCAATTCCTTGTCGATGTCTATTATCAAAGATCGGGAAGGATCTATCGTCAGGCAATATGCAATTCTACCTTTAGCTCTGATTATCCTCTTTTCTTCCAGAAATCAAATAGGATTTATTGGTGACAAGCTAGAGACATTTTCTTTTTCTTTTCTTCTAAAGTTAATTTATTTTTATTTTTTCGATTATTTTCTTGAAAAGATGATGGTTGTGTGATGAAGAAAATCATTCGGATTCCAAATGATTTTGTCTTCCAAACAAAATGTGATATCCTAACCAGCTACTTCTGACTCCCATCATCTATTACAAATTTTTTGATTTCGATTTTGATTTTGATTTTGATTTGGGAAATGATGAGAAAACAAACGCTTTATCAGAACATCAATTTAATTGAGATCTGTTGAATTGTTTTGCACGTCAGTCTGATCCCTTGTTTATTTATTTATAGTGTTTGGTATCAATATCTCACATCTCTTTATATATAACAGGATGGAAATTATGTAATTTGGGCGAGGCAATTTTCGGGAAATCGAAAATTGCGTATTACAGGCACAGGCACTATTATCAACTTCAATTTTCATTATAAGTTGTAGATGACTTGTTGTTAGTCATAACTGGAATGAAAAATTATTTAAAACCCTCCAAGGAAACAAGAAGAATATCTTTTAGAAATTGTAGTCATTTTCTAAAGAAGAAAGATTTGTTCAGTGTGCGAGTATATGAAAGAAATGTTGATTCAGTATATATTCATGTAAATAATTCTTGCTTTTGGTGCACTAAGAGAACACACTTGTTAAACTAAACCTTTTTAACTTTTTATACCTGATTGTGAATTTGATCATACTCGCACTTAACTTGAAGAGAATGGCATTTGGTTGAAAGTTAATGATAGGAGCTTTGCTAGGGGTTGAGGGAAAGGAGCGCGTCTTTCTCGAGATGAGTGCATTGATCTAGATATGCACGTTGGAACTCATTTCGAAGAGGATGGGTGGTTACACTTGTTCCTCGCTTCCATTTCCCTCGACCTCTAGAATTTTCGTAATGACAGTTAACTTTGACTAATTCAGAATGTATAGTTTTTATCTTTGAGTGATAATGACATAATTATAATATTATTATTTTTTATAATATTTTTGTTAATTTTTATCTTATTTTAGATTAATTATTAAATTTTTATATTTTTATAGAATGTAAAATAATAACGAATAAATCTAAGAAAAATACAATAAACAAATCACAGACACTTCCTTCAGAGGAAGTGGAGGTGAAAATAGCTTAAGTCTATAACATAAACTCAAAATCAAACCCTTAAAACCTAAATCTAACCATAAATCTAAATCCAAATCCAATGCTAAGTCCAATCCAACCCAAAAAATATTTTTTCAATTATCTTATATTCAAATTTGATATTACGATTCACTTCATTAATAATCTTTTTATCTTATCTCTATTTATTTTGTTCATTTTCTATAAATAAAAGAGAAATAGATGAGAAAATGAACGAATAGCGGAAAATAAAAATTAAAGAAAATCAAAACCTCTTTCTCATATTGTGATTCTCATCACCATCACCACTTTCATCCACCATCTGTCTCTCCGCCACCATCCAACAACCACAGTAGCCACCACCATCACCCGAGCCCCACCACCGTGAAACACTGTATGATGGTGGTTGATGGTGGATGTAGGTGATGATGGTGATGAGAATCACTGTATTATAAAGAGGTTTTGATTTTCTGTAATTTTTCTTTTTCATTCTCTTCCTTCATTTTCTCATCCATTTCTCGTTTATTTATAGAGAATGAACAAAATGAATAGAGATGAGATAAAGAGATGATTCATGGACTGAATCAAGGTAAAATCAAATCTGGATATTGGATAATATTCTTTGGGTTTGATTTTGAGTTTAGGTTGTGGACTTAAGCTATTCTCTCTTCCTTTGAAGTCATCATCTGTGATTTTTTTTAATTTCTTCGTTATTGCTCTACATTCTACAAAATTTTAATAATTAATCTAAAATAAAAATAATGATTAACAAAAATATAATTATGTGATTATTAAATACCCCTAAATCTATATTTTGTTAGTCCTTGAGCAAAACAAATAAAAAAAACCAAAAATAAAATTATAACTCACTTTCGCAGGAATCGTCGGTTGCACTTACCTTTGAAAACGTGCAACAAGGCTTTGAACCCCTAGATTACCTCTAGGGGACGAGTTATAGTCTCGTGAGGGTTTTCAGAAAATGTTATCCACAAACATCATTGACTCAACAAAACTTGGTCAAACAGTGTTCATTTTAAAAGTTCAAGAAACCAACAGTGTCATTTTAGTGTATCAACAAATTTCCAAATAATTTAATATTCTCCAAAAGTTAGAAAAAATTCACAATCATCCTCAACTCAATGTGTGATAACTTTTCATTTCAGATTAAAACAATGACTAAATCTCCTGTAGAAATTTTGTTTTGACTTCAAACCTCTTATGTCACTCACAATAAAGCACTAAGAGATTTGGTATTTCACTTAGTTTATATGTGAGGAAAGAGTAAATAATGGAAAACAATCATCTCACATATAGTATTATGAAGAACAGATTTTTCAATAATGAAATTAACATGATCTCATGGACAATAATATCAATTACTTTTGGGAATGTTGAATCAAACACCATAGGTCTTGGTTATTAAATCTCCACATCTACGGAACCAACATTTACCTAAGATCAA
This sequence comes from Berberis vulgaris, assembly GCA_963556465.1. Taxonomy (NCBI): domain Eukaryota; kingdom Viridiplantae; phylum Streptophyta; class Magnoliopsida; order Ranunculales; family Berberidaceae; genus Berberis; species Berberis vulgaris. Next base: position 1,518,407 of record OY747133.1, read on the forward strand.
CTAGGACTTTGTTGGGTTGTAGCGGGGATTGAGTAATGGTTAATAAGGAATGTCAAAGGATTATAAAAAATTTATAAGAATGTATACATCCATTCACGAACAATTAGGGTTGTCAAGAATAAACCAATGTTGCGCACTATCAATTTTTTCTTCATTCTCACATCTTTATCCTCATTGACATTCTTCTTCTGTTTTCTTTTCTTTTTTTCATATAGGATTTATGAAATGTCTCATATTTTGCTCTTTAATGCCCATTTTACACCAAGTATATTCATTCATATACATTCCCAGAAAAGTTGGGTAAAGGTTAATGGGTTAACAAATAAAAGTTATTCTAAGGTTCAAAATGCTACAAAAAGGTTAATGTTATGGGTAAGTTAAAGGGCTAGTTAATGGTCTAAAGAAAAAAAAATGCCTAGATTATTTTCTAAGTTCGGGTCAGTATTATGACATCTCAATTGAATAAGCCAAGAAGTTCTAGTGTAATAATTCAATTTTGATGTCATTCCCAAAACAATTGATCAGAAAAATGAGAATAATGAGATCAATTTACAATATATGCCATAATTAATGAAGAAGAAATTTTTTAATATTTATTTAATTAGGCGGGTATTACAAGAGTACTACAATTTTTGTATTTGGATGAGCTTGAAAATCGATCTTGATCGAGCATATAAGTTGGCTGAAAGTAATTGGACACTATCTCGTTTTCATTGCAAGAAATATTTGCGCGACTTTAGTAAAATGATCATAACTTGCTCATTTCAAAACATTTTTCAAGTGATTCAAGTTGTGTTCATTAGATAACTCGTAGTATTACAACTTTCGTATTTTGATGAGCTTGAGAATCGATTTCAATTGAGGGTTTAAATTGGTCAAACGTTACTGTGTTTTGCATTTTTTTTCGTTTTGAGTGTGGGTTTATCTGTTAAGTTATGCACATTTATTGGTGGTGTGAGTAGGTAAAAAAAAAACTCCATGGTGGTGTGGAATAGTTGCTGCCTTTTACAAATTACTATCATTTGGGCTCTTAATACAAAATGTTGATATGCATATTTAGCAGTCATATCGTGGTCTTGAAGCCAGAAATCAGTTCACCGAACACAACTAAAACAAGTTCAAGAGTAAACTCTGTTTGTTTCAAGGACAATAAATACCCAAGGAACAAAAATTTGGAAATAAATTTTCAATGATTTTTAAACTTTTCACGTTGTTTAGTTGTGTCATGGAAGTTAATTTTCAAATGATCAAATATTTATTTTGTGCGATAACAGCTGTGATTGCAGTATGGGAGATGGTGATTGATTTTATAGTTGACGTGGTTGTGGAAATAGTGGCAGTTGTGGTTGTAGTGGCGTTGGTGGTGGTGGGAGTAAGTTGTGGCATGATTGTGCCATGATGGTGGTATTAGTGACGGTGGTGATAATGGTGAAGCGATCGTGCTGGTGGTGATTGTGTTATGGTGGTAGTGGTGGGCATGGCGATGGTTGTATTATGTTGGTGGTAGTGGTGGCGGCGATGGTAGTTGTGTTATTTTGGTGGTGATGATGGTGGTGGCACTAGCCGACGATAACAGGCTAACATGGTGTGAAATGGGTGCCAACAGTGGCTCTCATTAGAAAATTAGAAAACAACGTTGAGGTTCCACATTGGTCAAGTATCGGAACAATTCTTGACTTCTTGTATCAATAGCTCTTGTTTGGAGTTGTATAACAAATGTGACCTAACTAGCTCCAGGGAGTGACTTAGTATTAGTTGTTATGAATACATAATACCTATCTATATAAATTAATTATATAGTTGCAAAGGAATGATTTAGAAAAATTTGAGAATTGCTAGTTTTGTTAGCGAAAAAAAGAAAAAGAAAAAAATAATTGTTAGTTGTAAATTTTGTATATTTAGTAGTATTGAAAACACTACTATGAAATCATATTATCTTTTAGTATATAAAAAATAACATGCGTGTATATGAGAAGCCATCTTGAGATCGCATTAAAATTTTAGTTTAGTGCTCCACGAGAACAACTTGAGAATTCACTTCTTTCCAGAAGAGAGACCCTATTATCAATCGATGATGTAAATTAGTTAGTCATAATCACGACTCAAACCCACTTGCTCGATTTTGAGGTGTCACATCATGTCCACTATTATTCATAATTATTTTAAATTTCAAAATCCTAACCCCAAAGAGATGACACGGAATAAATAAAGTGTTTAGAAAGGAAATAAGAAAAAGAGCGGTTTCTTTTGATAAAGCCATATACATAATATATAGAAATAAGACTAAGCACAATTACAAACTTGTCGCCCTTCGACTGAAGCCAAGTTATGAACCTCTTGATTGAGGTTTCTATAAATATAATTACAGTTCCATAAAGGAAGCAAAATGAGTATGCATCTAATGTTGTGAATAATCGGACGAAAAACCCAATTCATAGCAAAAGAAAGTGGAGAGTCATCATCTCGAATAAGAGAAATGAGGGTTGCCGAGTCCCAAAAAGGAAACATGTCCGAATAAGAGAAAAAAAAAAATATTTTGAGTATTTGGATTTGACGTTCAATTGTGACACACGCTTGCATTTGATGACTAGTTGCGTTTACATATATACTCCAATAAATAGATTTACGAGACGTCAATTATTAATTCAACACCAACCAAAAAGAAAAAAACGCGATTTCGTATCGCACCATCTCTTGTCCAATTTTCACGATTGTTTCCACATGTGGTCCATATTTCCCACATCCACATCCATATCCACATCCATGCCACATTGATAGATAGATAGATAATCTTACTTAATCTTTGCTTTCTAATCTTGGTTTTAGTCCAAATCAAGACCTAAAAGGCTAAAACACACCAATAAATTTCAACCATTTTTTTTTAGTTACGTGGACCAGTTGCTTACGTGCACAGTTAACACCAGCAGCGCACTTGACATTTGTCTTCGTTGGTTTTGGGCCTTGAGGAGTGCGCATGGAGATAACATACGCCTCCTCTAGTTCCCTAAACCTTAGTGGTGAAGCTTCTTCAACAAGAGAGACGTCGTCGAAGTTGAATCGGCAGGTGAAAGTCATCCCCCTCCAACATCCCTCTTCGTCGTCGTCTTCTTCTCCGTCTTTAACGACACAAGCTCCTTCGTTGCTTCAAAAATGGCGGACGAAGGTGAGGCGAATGTCGTGGTTGGAATGGATCGAGTTCTTCCTTCCTTGCTTGCGGTGGATTCGAAATTACAGATTAAGGGAGTATCTTCAAGTCGATCTCATGGCGGGGATCACCGTCGGGATCATGCTCGTTCCTCAGGTTCGGTTTCATTCTAAACTCGAATTCTTCATTCTTGATTTTGTGAAATTTGAGCTTCAATGGAGATGTCTAAGGTTTTAGTTTTAGTGTTTGATTGATTAAAATATTTGATGTTTTAGTGTTTAAGTAATGTAATGGTGATTGAGAGTTATTAGCTTGACTTTTGAGAAAATGACCTCTCAAAGTACCCCACCAGCTTTTCTCATCACAAGAATTAAATTTACATACTGATAATTTCAGTAAGTTGATTTTGAGAAATATTTTTTTGTTTGTATAATTTTGAACTTATCATTATAATTTAAGCATTTTAAACTCTTGCATACTACAAGACTTATAATGTCGTACAAACTATATATTGCATAAGAACTAATTATATAATAAAATTTTAATACTAAACTAAGGTTATGACATGTTAAAATGTACGGAAATTGAGATTGAACGGTAGAAATAAATATTTCAAATTTCAAAAGAATTTTGGTAACTCGAAAAACAGAAACATTTTGTGAAATTTCAACATTTTTCGAGTAATCACATTCCTTGTTAGCTATGTAGTAAATCTACTTTTTCAAAGTATACATTTTTATACCCTTACTAATGTAAATTATAATAAATAACATATCTTGACAATAAAGATTAATAACTATAAGACAAATATTATAGAGCAACAAAAGTCATATTATAGAGCAAATTATGTAATCATGCCCAAAACATCACGCTATATAGAGCAACAACCACCACCACTCAACAGGATGATAACCACCACCCAACAGAACAATCTCGATTTATCACCGATTTTTTTGGTGACTCACCAATTTATCAGTGACTGCTAAACCCAACCATTAAATACCTAGTTTGGATCGGTCTACCCCCCGATTTACACTAAATCGCTGTATAAATAACCCAGCTTGTTAGTGGGTATGTAAACTTAACAACCCAGGATGTGTAAATCTCTAGGCGGCATTTTGAGATGTAGCACGGATAGGAGGGAAGTTTAAGACAACTTAAGGCCCATCTACTCGCTAAATCTGATATTGAGCTAGGAAAAGAGTTTACTGTGGGCAAATTTATTTTACACACCCATTCGATGTGTAATTTTTATTTTTATTTCTTTAATGTCATTGTTGTTCCTGCTTATTGTGGATGTTCTAAGTATGAATTTCGTTGATTACTTGTAAATTTCAGGCAATGTCTTACGCGAAGCTAGCTGGACTTCATCCAATTTATGGACTATGTAAGTCTGATCTCTGTTACATTTTAGTTGGATTTGTTAAAATTTTGGAATGACTACTATTGGGAGAAAATAAAAAAGAACTGTCTAATGAAAGTATTACCACTATGACATTACGGTATAAAATACTTCCTACGAACTTATCAGTGGTTTCACTTTGGATGACATTCCAAACTTCTAAGACTTTTATCACTGACTATTTGTATGGGATCCTGTTGCATTAGAATAGATTTAACTCTTGTACATTCTGGTTCTGATATCCCTCCACATGTTTCATAAAACAGATTCTGGCTTTGTCCCTATATTTGTGTATGCTATATTTGGATCATCACGACAGCTTGCAATTGGTCCAGTGGCGTTGGTTTCTCTCTTGGTATCTAATGTGTTGGGCAGCGTTGCTGATTCTGGTGGAGAGTTGTATACAGAGCTTGCAATTTTGTTGGCTCTTATGGTTGGCGTACTGGAGTGCGTAATGGGGTTCTTGAGGTAATATAGGTTGTATAGAAACCATTACACGTTCTACTACATGGCCTCTCTTTTTTATTTTATTTTTTTAATTTTATTTATGAAATCAGGCATACATATTAGTATATCACATATTAGTTTATTTCATGAATACACATACTTATTACGTTTTCACTGCTCTGCAGGTTGGGATGGATTATTCGTTTCATTAGTCATGCTGTTATTTCTGGCTTTACGACTTCTTCAGCCATCATTATTGCCCTATCTCAAGCCAAATATTTCTTGGGATATGCTATAGTACGAAGCAGCAAAATTGTGCCCCTTATAAAAAGTATAGTTGCAGGAATAGATAAGGTATTCTCTACATTTTGAAATGATTGAGCAATCTTGAATCATTCGGTTACATTGTTTGTTCATAGTTTTCAGTGAAAACTGGCTCAGCTTTTTATTCTCACTGAACTGCACTCGAAAATCTGATTATATGAATCGTTGTACTTGTTCATAGTGTTATAGCATTGTAAGCTGGCCGACTGGGCCTAGAAAGTATTCAGTAGAGATTGCAATACATCATAATTATTATTATTTATCAAATTTATGAACTTTCTTTTGTAGAATACTAATGTATGCAATGGCCTTCAAGTTTATGTACTGAGAGCAAATCAAGGAGAGTTGTAGAAAAGTTACAATACTAATAAGACTCCTAGCCTTATTTACAAGCATGCACAAATACACGTCAATTGCTTACAATGAAGAGCACCCGTGCTCTCTATCTGGCATATACATATAAAAACTCAATTTATAAACTATGTTTATCATATTTAGTTTGGACTAGGATCAACAGAAGAGAGCAAGAGGCATATTGAAGAAAATGAGATGGGCCGATCTCTGTTGGAATTGATGATTCGATGGAGACAATTTTGGCATTGTGACAGAAGATTGTCTTCTAACATGGAGAATCCTCACAGAATTATTATAATTTTCAGAATTGTAACAATTTTGCAATTCAAATTTTTAGAATGTCATCTTTCAAAAGTGTCTACGACGTCCATGCAGGACATGTTTTAGAAAAAACTGCCTTGATGTAGGATGATCTCCATGGAGGGCTTTGTTGAAAATCACCACTTGAATTTATCGTGTGAGCATTTTGTTATAACACGATGTATGCTCATCCAACACTATTCACCTCAATCACATTTTGTTATAACACGATGTGTGCTCACTGTAAATGACTCGATCTCATACACAAATATGATAGTGTGTTTTGCCTATATTATTTCCTTTCATTTCAGCAGCATATGTCACATATTGGTTCTCTCTAACCATTTTGTTGTGATTTTGTTTTGTAGTTTTCTTGGCCCCCCTTTGTCATGGGATTCATTTTTCTGATGATTCTTCTACTAATGAAGCATTTGGTAGGCATCGCCTCGTAACTGTCCCTGAAGAAACCCAACTCTTATGTATGCGCATATTCACAAAGAAAGTGATCCTGTTGTTTTTTTTCTTCTTAATTTTATAGGGGAAAACAAGGAAGTCTTTGCGGTTTTTGCGAGCAGCTGGTCCACTAACAGCAGTTGTTTTGGGTACTGTTTTTGTAAAAATATTTCATCCATCCTCCATTTCTGTGGTGAGTATGCTCTGTGCTATATACAGTAATATCTACCGTATTGGATATAGAAATTACTGTTGAGAGCTTATATAGAATGTCTGCTTCTGGTTAGGTTGGAGAAATTCCACAAGGTCTTCCTAAATTTTCCATTCCCAAAAAATTTGAGTATGTAAAGTCCTTGATTCCAACTGCTCTTCTCATCACGGGTGTGGCTATATTGGTAAGAATCTATCTATTCAGTTCAAGCCTCCTGTGAAATTTTTATAAATCATTTTGAAGCTTCATTAATTTATCCTGCCACTTTATGTGTCCCAGGAATCCGTGGGGATTGCTAAAGCATTGGCTGCAAAGAATGGATATGATTTGGACTCCAATCAAGAGGTATGGACTGAAAAGTTAATATGCAATAAAGTTAAACTTTTAATTTTGTTTTGCATGGGTAAGCTGCGAACGATATTTGATAGGATGCAAAACGTCAATCAGTTGAACCATGGGCTCAACAAACGATCCCACGCCTGCTATGAGAAGATTCTGACACTTATTTTTTGCTCCAGTTGTTTGGCCTTGGCGTTGCAAATATATGTGGTTCATTCTTCTCCGCTTACCCTACAACAGGTGCAGTTTTCACTAGATATTTTATTGCAAGCATATGTTGTTGGGGCTTCATACAACATTTTGTAGTCACATCAATGTTATTTTGTGGAACTTTACATTTTGAATGACTTGATGAGTGTGCTGAAAGACGATACATCAAATCATTTGCAGGTTCATTCTCTAGATCAGCTGTAAATCATGAAAGTGGTGCGAAAACTGGTTTATCTGGGCTTATTATGGGAATCATAATGGGGTGCGCTCTTTTGTTCATGACACCATTATTTAGAGAAATACCTCAGGTAAAATTTCAGTCAACATTTTATTGTGAATGAACTGATTTTAGTTTAAAATTTTTTTTTTAAAATTTTATTATTATTATTATTATTATTATTATTATTATTATTATTATTATTATTATTATTATTATTATTATTATTATTTACTTCCATACTAAGCCCATGGGAAGGCATTGAAAATCCTATACTGTATGAACTTTAGATCATATGATCCTTGGTTTGTCGTGGTGTCAGCCTGTCAGGTCATTGATATATATATTTTTCCTTCCATACTAAGCCCATGGGAAGGCACTGAAAGTCCTATAGCTTTGGGGCTATTGGATGTTTTTTCTTCTGAATTTTTTTTGGGACAAACATTGGGTGTTTTCTCTTGTAAAACAAGTGTTGATGTTTAATTTGACTGTTAGTGATTTACTTCTTGATTTAATTATTTTTTTGTTTTTTGTTTTTTGTTTTTCAGTGTGCTTTGGCTGCCATCGTGATTTCTGCTGTAATGGGTTTGGTGAGCATGATGAAGTTCTGAAGGTTCATATCAAATGTAACTTTAGACCTATAGTTGGTGCGATGTGACATTTTCGTATTGTCACTTTCCTATCCAGGTTGATTATGATGAAGCTATCTTCTTATGGCGAGTAAACAAGAAAGATTTCCTGCTTTGGACGATCACGAGTGTTACGACATTGTTCCTTGGTATTGAGATTGGTGTTCTTGTTGGGGTAAGCTATTCTGTCTGCATATTTTTGTGTATTTGTATGATCTTTTCATTAGTATTATCTTCCTGTCTCGTCGTAGGCAGATTATCATCTGTTTATCTGTTTGAACTCTTTATGATGTACTTACCTTGAACCCTTGTTGTGGAGTTTGAAGTCGTCTGTCTGTCTAACTGCTTCATATATTTTTATTATATCATGTTTTGGGTGTGCAATAAACCAGAGTGCGAAATGGAAGGAGATGTGGGCATTGTATTATTTTATTAATTTTATTGTACCAATCCTTCTTCTGAGATACACCCGTATAAACAGCTCTTTGTAAATTTGATAAAACTCATGATAAATAGTATCCTATCAAATTATTTTACCAGATTTTGATGTTTCAGGTTGGCTTCTCCCTTGTGTTTGTCATCCATGAATCAGCAAACCCACATATTGGTAAGTGAAATTTGTGGAGCAGTAGGCTGTGGTTATCTATGCTTTAAGTGATGGTGCACACATAAGTTGACATCTGATTTAAAAAATGCTGTATTTTGGTATGGTTTATCTCGCAGCTGTCTTAGGTCGTCTCCCTGGAACCACTATTTATAGGAACACTCAGCAATATCCAGAGGCATATACATACAACGGGATTGTGATTGTTCGGATTGATGCACCTTTTTATTTTGCAAATATAAGCTATATCAAAGATAGGTTGGAACTTAGTCCACTTTTACTCTTTTACGTAACACAATCCTTTCCTGTTGGGCTGACATTAAAAAGGAAATTGATCTGTTTTCAGGTTACAGGAATATGAAGTAGATACTGATGGAGCCACAAAACGTGGACCAGAAGTTGAGAGAATATATTTTGTGATTTTAGAGATGGCACGTAAGTCTTCACCATCTTCATCCCTTACAAATATATAAAACATGCAGATAGCTATAATAGAAAGTCTACAACCTTTCGATTGGTATTGCACTGTTGCAGTAGTCTATTGCAATCTAATGCATATAGTTATAAAGATTCATGGCTCTTTTTCTGGTTTAACCTCTCTATTGGTGAATAAACTAAAAAAAATATGTTTTCATTCATTAAACAATGTTTTTGTTGAAAATATAGTACTGGTAGAGTTATTATGACCCTCTTTTCATGCCACTTGGTTTGCGAAAATTTTTTTTTGTTGAGTATAATAGATGATCCAAAATGGATATATTGTCAAATATTAACGTAAGTTCTCGATGTAGTTAGAAATGGTGGGATGTTCTGATTTTCTGTAAGAATACTCTCAGTTAGGGGTGTTAATTGGTTATTGAAAACTGACCAAACTGGCCGAACCGAACCGAACCGAATTATAACCGAAAAAACCCAAACCGATAAAAACTGAAACCGAACATTAGAAAACCGAACCGAACCAACTTGGTTTGGTTTGGTTTTGGTTTTTGTTTTTCACACATCCGAAACAACCGAACCCTTCCCCTTATCTTGTTTTTAATCCCTAACCCTCTCTCTCTTATTTAATCCCCCACCAACTCACTTTTATTTAAATTCTCACCCCATTCCAATGCACCCCGCATCCCTACCCTCTCTCTTAGTTCACACTTTGCCCCATTTAGAGAAATAGTTGAAAATGCCTACATTTTCTATCTTATTTAAGCCCCACCCACCTCTCCCCACCTACCCAACTTCTCTTTCTTTATTAATGTCATTTTTCTCTTTTTTAACTCTCTCTTTCTATCAAACCACTTGCAAGTTGAGGAGGAAAGACCGAGTTTGACTCAATATTGTTGAAGAAAACCAAACTTTTTACTTGCTTGCTTGCAGCAAAGATGAGCAATGGCGATGGCGACAACTGCGATACTTCTGATTTGATGAAAAAAACATTCTTGTAGAATGAAATTACGTGACTTGTGGAATCGTCATAGAAGGTTTCGGTTTTGTTCAGATCATCACATGGGTGTGGTGGAGATAGATTAAGATACAAACAATGTAATTATGGTTATATTTTTTGTATGATGTTATAGTATTGTGTATACGAGAGACAAGACAATTTTTTTTTAATCTTATGGAATTATCAAGAGAAATAGGCAAGAAAAAATTGAAAAAATTCTCTATAAATGAATGGTCGGAGCCTTGAAACTCTCTGTGTTCATCTGACATTTGTTTTCCCTTTACCGCTTTTCATTCTCTCTCTCTTTTATTTTATTTGTACTCTCTCTGTCTTTGGGTTTTCCTCATTTGCAAACCAAACTTCATTTCCTTCTTTCCATTCTTTGTAGCATTGACTTATTCCTTTTGTGCTAGAGCCAACTCGGTTGTATGTAGCAACAGAAAATAAATAAAATAAAAAGGGAAAAACCGAAAATAACCGAACCGATCGGTTTGGTTCGGGTTTGGTGATTTATTTGACAAATGTGAAAACCGAACCGAACCGAAAACCGATTTCTTGGTTTGGTTCGGTTTGGTTTTGGTCCAACTTTGAACCGACCAAACCGATTAACACCCCTACTCTCAGTGGCAAGGAGATCATTACCATTAAAAGTTTGGTACTTTACTCAATCTGCATCCAACGACAGTCTCATAATAAGCTGCCACAGATAATTTGATAGGTCAAGGACATTAATAGCAACCAATAAGTTGTGAACCCGTTCTTATTATATATAGTACTGTTTGAGTTTCCTGAAATTCCTTCCAACTGAACAGTTCATGAATTGCATCTATGATTAAAGAAAGAGGGACTTTTTATTCGATTTTTCTAAGATTTCAGTTTGTTGATAGAACCTCTGTTGTTGAGACATTGCACTACCAACTAGGTGCATATAATAGCCATATTTTGTGATTGTGAACAAACAACCTCACTGATACTCCAAAATGTTCTTATCATTGGTATAGCTGTTACATATATTGACTCCAGCGCCGTACAAGCACTAAAGGACTTGCATCAGGAGTACAAATCACGGGATATTCAGGTCAATTATCCCTCTCATTTCCAGTTCACCTTGGTTTCGTGCTGATTATTTTGTGCGTTGGTCAGTGAACATATCATTTTGTCAGTAGTAACATTCAGTTGTAAACAGATGGCGGTAGCCAACCCAAACCGAGAAGTTCTGCTGACACTTGCACATGCCGGTGTAGTCGATCTTATTGGAAAGGAATGGTACTTCGTAAGAGTCCATGATGCTGTTCAAGTCTGCCTCCAGAACGTGCCAAGTTTAAAAGGAACTCCAAAGACACCGGAGAACAAACCGAGCTTCTTCCAGAGGTTACACAGACCAGGAGATGATGTGTTGGAGTCCGGTGATCAAGACACTTGGTTAAAGGATACAGAGGCAGGCGAGAGGCAACCAAGTATCCTCAGGAGGTTAATGAAGCAGGAAGGCAGCACTGAACCAAACTCTCAAACAGAGCCCCTGTTGTCATGGAAGCCTTGATATTTAGTTGGTGATCCATACAACAACAACCGCTCCTCTTGCTTTATTGTGCATGTATATCATCAGATCTATTCGTTCCGCTTGTACATTGTATATTTTTCTGCGTATATATCCCGACTTATAATCTGATTATATATTTTTGCTGTAATCAGCTTCTGATGTTGTAACAAATTCATATTCATTGTGAATCTATTCATTTTTTATATATCTCCATTTCTTCTTTCTTTTGGGTGTCATTCTCCAGGCTTTGATTTAACCTTGGAATCTCAGTTACTGATCTTCGCAACCCGGGGACAAACAAAGGTCTTCTTACCCTCTGCTGAGAGCAACAAATGCTTCATTTACCTGTTAATGGTAAGGTGCGGAGGATCACACTCTTTGCTTTACAGGAGTGACGACGCTAAGTTTCTAACTTAATACTTATAAAACTACAATAAAAACCAATAAGCATTTAATTTAATAATGTATTACAGTTAAGACCTAAACGACATTCATTAGAACATAAAAAATTATCTTTTCTTGTCGTCTGTTTTGCTTCAGTTTTTTAAATAGAAGCTAATCATTTTTGTTGAATTTCTGAACCAGATTCAAGTTATATAAAGTTCATTTTCTCATTATTCTTTCCCAAGAAACGATTCAATGTTTTCAAAACTATCTTTTGCTCCTAAAATCCAAAGTGCACAACATATCGACTTTTCAACTAACTAAATGACTCAAACCCAATAACCCATAAAAATTTCTTGATTGGAGATTGTATTACCATGTCTATAAATAATATTGCTTACTAGTTAAAAAAATAATTTTACACAGAGATACTGGAAACCAAGTTCTTGTAACCAAGATAATGTGACGTGATATTAAAATAATGATAAAATTTTCAAAGTGTTTATGTATATCTCGAGTTGCCCTTTGCGCCAGATCAGCGCCAGGGGGCCTGTGTGTGTTTGTGCTCGATTGATGAATTATGAGGATCTCTAGGATGATGGAAGGTATTGAGGCTCTCTAACGCACCTGGCTAGCTCTCTAGACAGACTGATCTCCAAATTATAAAAAAACCTCCTCTAGCGATTTCACATCATCTTGATTGCGGAACCTATTGCAAAACCTGATTAATAGGTTTCCTGGCCTCACTCAAAAAAATAAAAAAATGTATATATTTTGTTTGTGGTGCCCTATTTGAAATAAGTGGTCGAAATAACATGACCGACAATTTATATCTATCTCTCTCAACAGAACACATTACAAAATCTCTCTCTCGTCCGCCATGAAAGCTCCTACGAGATTCTCATCGAGCTTTTTCTTGCAGGCGAGTACTAACAATGCTCAAAATCTGAGCTTTAATTGAACCCACACTTCCAATTGTTCACTTGTGATGAAACAATAAAGTTTTTGTGTTGTTTTTAGGGATTTGGTGTGTGATTTGGTTTTTTATAGTTCACTCATTCTTATATTTCCTTTAACAATTCACACCAATGCAGGTCATGTGGCTGGTGACTATTGTTGGCGCCGATGTATCGGGCGTTTCTGGAAGGTATAAGGTTACTATGAGTTATTGGAATTGTTATGTTGGATTATAGGTTATTAGTGATACATATATATATATATATTTTTTGGCTAATAATTTAGTGATACATTCAGTTCAATTGATAAAGTTCAGGTCTTGATTACCGTATTTAGAAGCTGATGGAATGAAATATAAGATAAATTTGATGTTATAATGGAAATGATGGATCTGTTTGAATTTATTGTTTTTATTTTTCTTCTTCTAGGCAAAGGAATCTTAAAGAATACCGACAACCATATGATTGCGATCATGCGAGTGACACAAAGGTTTTGTTTCGGCTTTGTTTCATAGTAATTAGCAAATCCATTCTTATGTTGTGCTTTGAAGAACTTGATGCATCCATTTGTTCTCTTTTCAAATACTAGTTACTCTAGCACACTAACAGCCACTGCTAGAAGTTTCTGGAATGAGCAAATGGATAAGTGGAACTTTAGCTACTTACGGACTTATCGTTGATTTTTATTGGATTTGGTGGTTGAGTGCTTCAAAAGGAATCTAGCAAGAAGGAGAGAAAATGATCGGAAAACGGTTATATAAGAAGGGCCGTGTAACCTTCATGAATTATCGAATTTACCAAGGTGCTATGTTAATTCGCAGTTTAATGCTCCCAGTTGAAATGAACAAGGTTATACTGCAAGAGCCTTGTATTTGACTATAGAGTTGAATTAAGTATTCTGTTGTGTGTTTTTCCCGGATGACCTTATATTTCGATGAAAATCTTATGTGAATAAGTGAAGATGGCAGCTCTACTTAGCCATCAGGAATGAAAAGGGGATAATGTTTACTCTTTATAACTGCTTTATAACCGAGTGTTAGATTGCTGTCTCTATGATACTTTTGTAGCTTTTTTTTTTTTTTTTTTTTTTCTTTACCATATTGGGTACAAATTTTACATGCAGGAGCAGGGTTTCGATAAAGAAAATTCATTTGACCTATTGGACAACCATCCATGGGCGGAAGAGGTTAGAATCCATTTTCTTGATCACAGTTTGCATGTAGATCAGGTCATTTTTTTCTTGCTCTACTAGTGACCTGCTCAGTCACTGGTTTTCAGAGCCTCATTTGTACCTGTGTTCTGTTCTCCTTGTTGTCTATTAACCTGTGTTAGACTCATTAAAAAAAATCCATTATTAATGTGTTTCTCTATACAGGACATTGACATCATTGCAACGTATACTGATGCTTCTGGTGCTTTACGGACCAATACTATCAAGTCTAAGGACTTATCAGCTTCCTGGGTTTGGAGAAACCCTGATGATAGAAGCCACGACCAACTTTACAACAATCAGGTACATTTTCTTAGATTCTCTTGAGAGGAAAGATATTGAAGCACTGTGCATGAATCTTAGCCACATTAGTTCTAAAAATGTTTAGTGAAAATTGATATTAATAATAATAAGAATAAATTTCCATTTATGTCTTCTCCAAAGTTTTGATTTATTTTGAATCTCTTGTTTTCTCGTGGCACGAATTATTTCACTTAAATCTGGTAGTTTATTTTATTTTTGTAATTTCATTGATTTCGACATTGATTGCTGGATATTCAACTCCTACTGATTTTCAGACAGAAAACACTACAACTATGACGGGAACCGACGAGAGGTCTAGATTCTCTGCTGATATGAATCAATCTGGAGAGGAAGATGCCCAATATCAAGAATCTCCCATCTCTCCAGTGAAGCTTAAACGTCGGGTGAAAGATATATTCTTTTGATTCTATTCTCTGTTTGTTAATTGAGTTAAATTTGTAACAAAATCTAGTCTTGCAGCAATTGAGGCAGCAAAGGAAGGAAGCTCGGATTGCTGAGCTTGTAAAACAGAACAAAGATACTGAAAACCAAATGCAAGCAGAAGCCATTGAGCGATCAAAACATCTCAATACCACTGTCAAGGGAAAATACAGTATATGGAGGAGAGATTATGTAAACCCCAACTCCGATTCTACTTTGAAACTTATGCGGGATCAGGTCATAATGGCCAAAGCATATGGGACTATTGCCAAATCCAAACATGAACATGCTCTTTATGATTCCTTGATGAAACACATTAAAGATAATGAACATGCTATTGGAGAAGCAAATTCAGATGTCGAGCTACACCCAAGGTAGTATTACTCGAATCTGGCTTGTTTTGTTTTCAGCATTGTGCAAGCAAGTGCTTTTCAGCCCATCACAATGCCAAACTGCGATGTTTTGTGTTTTTTGTATTACATTTCACTTTTTCTGTACTTAGCTGGGGATTTCATCCAGGGCACTTGATCGAGCTAAAGCAATGGGTCATGTTCTATCCCAGGCAAAGGACAAATTATACGAGTGTTTTACAGTAGCAAGGAAGTTACGTGCCATGATTCAGTCAACTGAAGAGAATATAAATGTTCTGAGGAAGAAAAGTGCCTTCTTGATTCAGCTTGCTGCAAAAACGCTTCCTAGACCACTGCATTGCCTTTCTATTGAGCTCGCAAATGACTATCACTTGCATGGATATGGAAAGCAAGAAATATTAAACAGAGACAAGCTTGAAGATCCCTCTCTCTACCATTATGCCATATTCTCTGATAATGTGCTTGCCGCTTCTGTTGTTGTTAACTCTACTGTCTTCCATGCTAAAGAACCAGAGAAGCACGTATTCCATGTAGTCACAGACAAACTGAATTTTCCAGCTATGAAGATGTGGTTTCTTACAAGTCCTCCTGTAGATGCAACAGTTCAGGTCGAAAACATTGATGATTTCAAGTGGCTCAATTCTACTTACTGCTCAGTTCTCCGCCAGCTTGAATCTGCCCGACTAAAGGAATACTATTTCAGGGCAGATCATCCAACCACCATATCCGATGGGTCTGATAATCTCAAATATAGGAACCCAAAGTACTTATCCATGTTGAACCATCTAAGATTTTATCTTCCTGAAGTCTATCCAAAACTAGATAAAATCCTATTTTTGGATGATGACATTGTGGTTCAGAAAGATTTGACACCTCTTTGGTCCATCGATCTGAATGGAATGGTTAATGGTGCAGTAGAGACATGTAAGGAGAGTTTTCACCGTTTTGATAAGTATCTCAATTTCTCTAACCCAAAGATCTCTGAGAATTTTGACCCTAATGCTTGTGGGTGGGCATTTGGAATGAACATCTTCGATTTGAAGGAGTGGAGGAAACAAAATATTACTGGAATATACCACTATTGGCAAGACCTGGTATTCATTCCTCTCTATTGTCTATCTGTTCCTTTGTTTTGATGCTATTGCTAATTTGAAAACAACTTATTTGCATGAGCATTGTGGTTGTTGTATTTGATATGCATGATGATCCTATTGAAAAGAGTTCGCCGTGTCTATGAACCATTTACGGTGCTTCTCGTATTCTACGGAAACATCTGCATGCGTGCATCAACCTTTACTAAAGAAAGAATGGCTTGTCACATTGTTTTCTTCTCTTCACTACATGTTATATGTGTCTTATCGTAATTTTTTTTTTTTTGCTTATGTGAATCTCTTTCACACACCTGTAGAACGAGGACCGCACTCTATGGAAGCTTGGTTCACTGCCGCCTGGACTGATCACTTTCTACAACCGAACTCAACCATTGGATAGGAACTGGCATGTTTTGGGACTTGGATATGATCCAGCACTAAACAAAACGGAGATAGCTAATGGAGCCGTTGTCCATTACAATGGGAATTACAAGCCGTGGTTGGATCTCGCTGTCACCAAGTACAAGTCCTACTGGTCCAGATATGTAATGTTTGATAACCCTTACCTTCAACTATGCAATATTAGGGAATAGTGATCGTATTTATATATTTTTTCGCATGTATTTGTTGAATTCTATTTCTTTCTTGTAGGAAAATCTACGATATCTTTTGGGTATCCACTTTCAGGTTTCTAACCATCTAGGATACACCTAAACATAATCTGCAGACCACGAAAATCCTTAAAACGATCAAAAGGAAATGTCAGGTGTTATTTACCAATGTGCCTTGACAGTTTTCTAGCTATTGAATGCCCAAAGGAATGACTGTTTTGTTAAAACTAGGTTTCGCATTAGCAAAACTTCTCTGTTAGATTGAGAAGTTACATCCTCAATCTCACTCGGAAAAAAAAATAGAACTTCTGCTAAACACATTGACGCAGCAGGTTTTCGTGTGGTCGAGCCTGTGACACATCTAGGATTGAGCAGTAACATCGATTTCGGGAAATCTGTAAATGTGTATATGGCGATATTGTTGAGTCTGACTCAGCTATGCTTCATTCACTTCATCCTTTCTGTATCTTTCTCAATCCTTGATTCATTCATACTTTTTGTGTCTTGACTTGAATTGCTTATCAGTACTATCATTGAGTTGCTCATATATTGAGATGGATAATCACCAAGTGGGTGCAATTGTGGGGTCTGATAATTGGTGAAATTGCTTTCATGAACTATCTTTCATGAACTTGCTTTCATGAATGTATGTATTTTTGATGTTGGTGGAACAAATAGAAAATATCTATTGCACAGAACAAGACAATTTTGATTGGTTTCATGGACTTATTATTGGCCGGTTTTTATATCAAAGGGGGAAGGTTCCAACTTTTGTGGCGATGGTAAAGACAAAAACCATGTTTTTTATATCAAAGGGGGAAGATTCCAACTTTTGTGGCGATGGTAAAGACAAAAACCATCTATTGTCAGCCTTAAAATTCAACCTATCCCAATTCTAGAGAGCCAGGGCTACCAACTATTTTTTTGCCTAGGGTTGAGGTTCTTTACACTTCTACCCCTTCTATAATTGATGTTTGTGGTTGTGTTTTAAATAAAATGGGTAAAAATGTAAAAGAGCCAAATCCCGGCAAAAAAAATGGTTAATTGTCTTGGCTGCCTAGACTTACTCACCTACCTAAGAGATTATTCAATTTTGAACTTCCCACATTAAATCTTGTAGAAGGATTCCATTTTTTTATCATCTTTATTTATTTATTTATTATTATCATTAATTTTTTTAAAATTTTATTTGCTTACTCTTTAATTTGATTTTAAACAAGTGAAGGGAAAATCTTGAATTTTCATAAATTAATATTACCTCTTATACATATCCTTAACGACTGCTAGACGATGGGTAAGAAGTTAAAAATCTTCCCTATGACATACTCTGTTTCATCTTTTTCTTGCGTGATTCTCTGTGCAATTAATTGGAGCTGAATTTAGCGATCTGCCATCTCTAATTCCTTTACTTCATCTCTGTCAATTCTTTGTGTGATACTATGCTAATTTTTCCTCTGAGAAACATCTGTGCTTGTTTTGGGTCACCGGAAAGGGAGAAGCTCAAACTAGATGGGTGTTCAACCGAGCATGAACCAGGACGGGGGTAGATTTAGATTTAGATTTAGAATAGACCTAATCTGAAAACCGATCCAATAATGTTTAACCCGATTGCCATCCCTAGGCTATGAATAAGATTTAACATTTTCACGATCCTGGCCCAGCAAGAGCTAGAAGTTAAATACAGAGTAAACAACACTATACATGTCCAAAATATAAAGGTGGATTGGACTCCTGGGAAAGGAATAGGGATCGTTAACATCACTTTCAGACCTTGAAACAGTAAAACAACAACAAACACACCCTTCTATCCTTACACTTCACTCATTCCCTTCCACCATATAATACAAACCTCCATCGACTAGGAAACAATTATTGTCTTATCAGGGAAACAACACATGTATGCACGACATGCCGTTTCCCTACGAACATCATGGAGATTCCCTTCCTCATACATGATTACAGTATTACCCTTTCGCGTTTGTGAATATTACATATGGTGCCACTGATCTTCATGTGTAGTAGTAGTACTATACTAGCTGCTAGTCCTTGGAATCTCTGGTGTTGTTGTTATTGGAGGAGGAATCAGATAGGATTTTTTGGATCATCATCTCTCTTTTTTCGTCTCCCATTGTATGGTCCTCTTTACTCCTCTGATATGCCTCGAAGAACTCCTTGTTTTCCTTCTCCAGTTCTTTCCACACTAGAATTGCACAAACATGCAAGTTTTTAGAAAAAGAAAAAGAAAACCCATAATCCACCTTATGTATATGTAGTAGTGAAAGATTTGGATTGAACTATTTGATAGGAAATGGAGTTTTACCAGTGGATGTGATGACTGGTTTGATATTTGCATGTTTAGAGAGGGCTTCCATGCACTCTTCTTTACTCATGTAGAATAGTAGACACTTTTCTATCAAATGTTGAACCTGTACACAAAGTAACATAAAACTAAGGCCTGAAAACCATACTAAACATGGTTTGAATGAACTCGAAGCTCATTTACTTTAAAAGTTTGATATTCTAAAACCTTTGAACAATCAAAGTTGCTAGATTGTCAGTCTCTCTAAAACTCGAACTTTATGAAACAGTTACATGTAAAAACTATCAAGCTTTTAGAGAGACTGACTTTTGAGATCAAAGGCAACTTGATCCACTATCTAGGAAACATCGATCGACGCAACTTAAAGAAAGGAGGAATGACAGAAGATTAGAAGATATAGTTACCACTCTGATGTAAGAAGCAGAAGAAGAAGAAGAAGAAGAAGAATCAGCCATGTTTGGTTTTGGTTGAATATGAAGATGGTGGGTATTTGATCAAGAAGTTGGGAGGGAGATTGTTTTGAATGGCAGAAATAAAGAAAAATAGGGATATAAATAAAAAGAGAGAGAAGGTGGGGGATAGGGGGTGGGGTCAAGAAATCCACGTGATAGATAGCAAATCATTGGTGGAGAAAGGATTGAACAAGATTTTAGAATTACAGAGAGGGTTGGTTACCTTATCACACGAGTTATTGGTGGACACTTGGATGCTTACCTCATTTTTAGCACACGAACCTCAAATTCCAACCATTGGTCATCAGCGTGGATTCATGTGTTTTACTCACTCTCACTTATGTATTTGATCAGTGAGGTGGTAGGTGGGAGGCGAGCAGGTAACTCGTACCTAGTGGGGGCCTTCTGCAGTAAAATAATAATTATAAAAATTATGTAGATTTTCTTTGGGAAAATTCTAGGGGTCGAGGGAGGGGTCGAGGGAAAGGGAGCGAGGGATGGGTGTAACCACCCATTTTCCTCGCGATGAGCGCTCGTGCGCATCTCCAACACGATGCGTTCATCCCGAGGAGGATGGGTGGTTACACCCATCCCTCGCCCCTTTCCCTCGCTCCCTCCCTCGCTCTGTAGCAAAGCTCTTTTCTTTGAGATGTATGCTAAATTGATAGATTTTTTTAAAATGTATGTATAATTAAATTTAGATAGTTAGATTTTTTTCGATATGAGTTTTTTAAGATGAAAGATTTTTAAAATCAACTGTAGAATTTTTCTTGAGATACGATTATGATTTTAGTTGGGCTTTAGGATTTTCCTCGAAATGAAATATTCGAAATACGAAAAATTCAATCTCTGCATTTGATTTCTCAGGGGCATTTTGATAATCTGCTTTGAAAACAAACGGTTAAGACACATTGACTGCTAGTCTTAGAGAAAAAGTGCAATATAAATGTTAATTTGAGGCAATGCTAAATATGACATATATTATAGAGAGAAATTGCAATTAACCCTTTATTTTTTCAAAAATCAAAATCAATCTCTTTTAGCTACATTTTTAACTTGATATTTGAGCGAGATGAAATTACTCGACTAGAACACCATTGCATGGCAAGAAAATTTGGTGAGTCATTGATACCTTTAATCTAAATTGTGAATTTCTTCATGCTTCCAAAGTTTGGAAATAGATTGTAGGCTCAAACATACCATTACATCTCGTATATAATCTTGCTTTATTTTTAGGTGAAGATATATAAAGGGTAATTTGTATTTTGCCTTCTATTATACATAACTAATTAATAAGTAGACCAATCATTAATCACTATCACAATTACCCAATTGACTAGCGGTCAACGTTTATTGATCGTCAATTTTTAAAGTAGATTACAAAAATGCCCTTCAAAATCAAAGGTTGTGATTGAATATTTTGTATCTCGAACATCTCATTTTGAGAAAAATCTTAAAGCCCAACTAAAATCGTAATCGTATCTCGAGAAAATCTAACAGTTGATAGGGATGACAACGAGGCGGATTTGAGCAAACCCATCCCCGCCCCCGCTGGGGATTTCGGGTCCCTGAAACTGCCTCACATATTCATTTATCATTTTTTTTAAAACCATTCCCGCCCCATTTGACCCGAAGAAGAAGAAGAAAAAAAAAAAAAAAAAAAAAAAGATCTGAATCTGAAAAGAAGAAGAATGGAGTATAGCAGCAAGTCTTCCTCCTCGAAATTTTGCATCCAACACCTCCTCTATAAACTCCCAAATTAGACCATAAACCGGAAAATCTAAATTATTCAATAAAAATCTTTCAAAAAAAAATCTGATTTTAATTTTCTCTTCCATACTCAAGATCATCTCCCTGTTTTAAAAAATCAGAGAGATTTTCAGATCCGGAAACCCTAGAACCACCAATAAACCAAACTCTCCTTCAGATCCCTCCCTACCCCGAGATCCGCACCACCGCACTCGAGACCAAGCAGATATCTAAGATCTTGGAGACGACGACATAGCCACCGCCACCCGCTTCTGATCCGCCTTCCGGCCGACTCTATTGCTCTTCGCCAACCTTCCTCGTTCTTCTTCATCTTCATTATTCAAAAGTGAGAGTAGAGTTAGATTTTTTTTTTCTTCTTCGAAAGTGAGAGTAGAGTCTGAGAGTGAGTGAGAGTGAGAGCAGTCTGAGAGAGTTTTTTTTTTCTCTGTGAGAGTAAGTCTGAAAGTAGAGTTCGAGTCTGAGAGAGTTTTTTTTTTCTCTTCTTCGAAAGTGATAGTTTTTTTTTCCTAATAAAGGGGCAGGGGTATTTATGTAAATTTCATACTTAAACGGATATCCGTGAGGTGGTTATGGCCAAATCTGTATCTGCCCCGAATATTCGACGGATGTTGTTTGGACATTCGCATCCGCCTCGAAACCCGTTTAGCCATATCCAAATCCTCCCATACGGATTGGGTGGGGCGGATATCCGTGACTATCCGCCCCACAGCCATCTCTAACAATTGATTTTAAAAAAACTTTCATCTTAAACAATTTATCTTAGGGTTGAAAAATCGAACCCACTTAAACAGTGAACCGAACCGACTTAGGTCGATATTAAAATTTTCAAACCGAAACCGACCATTAACAAAATCGATCCGATTCTAATTTATGCAAACCGTAACCGAACTGACTAAAATCAAACCAAAACCGAACCGAACCGAATATTTTAAACATATTATATTAGTTATATATAAAATATATATATTATTTATTATATATATTCAGTCGGTTAAAATCACATAAAAATCGAAACAGAAGCGGTCGGTTCCGCTTCGGTTTTGAAAAATCGATCCGAACCGAATTTGGTTCGATTTTGATCGGTTCGGTCGGTTTAATCGGTTTGATCGAATTTTTGTTCAACCCTAAATTATCTCGAGGAAAATCTAATGATCCAAATTTAATAGTACATACATCTCTAAGTAAATCTAACGATCCAAATTTAATTATGCACACATCTCGGGAAAAATATCTGACTGTCCAACACACATTAGGGAAAATCAACGGTTCAACACACATCTCGAGAAAAAATTGGTGGCTCAAATTTATTTGTATACGCATTCTCGAGGAAAATCTAACGACTCAAGTTTATTCATGCATATTTCTTGAAAAAATCTAATGGTTCATAGTTTTCTTGTGATGTGTGTTGAATCGTTGATTGTTTTCGAGATGTGCGCACAGATAAATCTGATGTCTCAGATTTTTCTCGACACGTGTATGAATAAATTTGAGCAGTAAGATTTTTCCTCGAGATGGTGTCGGACAATCATATTTTTTTTTCGAAATGCGTGCGTAATTAAATTTGGATTGTTAGATTTTATTCGAGATGAATTGTTTAAGATGAAATATATTTTTAAAATCAACTGTTGAATTTTTCGCGAAATACGATTATGATTTCAGTTGGGTCTTAGGATTTTTCTCGAGATACGAAAGATTCAATTTCAGCTTTTGATTTTTGAGGTGTATTTTGGTAATTTGCTTTAAAAATTGACGGTTAATGATCGTTGACTGCTAGTCAAGGGGAGTAATTGTAATATGATTAATGACAAGTCTACTTATTAATTACCTATGTATAATAGGGGGCTAAATGCAAATTAGCCTTATACTAATCCACTTTTACAAACTTATAATCGTTGAGTGAGCTTAGAGAATAAGGTTTTGCAACCAAAATGATGTGGCATCATCACATGAGGCTTTATAATTTTGAGATATTAATAAATACTTTGGAGGTTTTATCATTATTTCAAGATCATGCCACGTTATCCTAATTGCAAAAACTTAATTTTCTAGTATTTTCAATAATTGTTTGAGTATTGAATGGACAATTGTGTTTGATGTTATGAGAGGTCTTTTTCTAGCATAAAGGACTTTTCGGCGCAACTAATTACTATTAACTAATAATATATTTTGACCTTTATGTGTTATGATATTCTCTCGTACCAGCCAAAACTACAAAAATAATAATAATAATAATAACAACAATAATACTTGGTTTCAAATTGAGCACATTTAACTCCAAACATATTTTAACCCCAAACATTTGAAATTCTGGATTGGTGTAAAATAATTTCAATTTACATATTTGTAGTTTCAAACATTATCCGACCCATTTTATGCCCTACGTTCTCCCATGTATCAAACTTTACGGAGAAAATCTACCCACTGTGGTTGCCTTAGTGGAACTTAGTGGTGTCAATATGAGAATGTTTTGGTTACTCTGTTTTTCTTCTTCCCCAACTTATCTTCTTCGGAGTTTTAGATTTGGACACTTTAAGAGACTGAAAACCAGAGACAAAAAAGAAAAAAATGGAATCTCTCGCCAAATTCAAGCACCACCACCATCCACTTCACCTCTACTTACTCAAAGGCGCCTCCTTTACAAGACCCATTTATTCAATTTCACTCAAACCCCCATCAAAACCCATTCGAATTCTCAACTCCTCCTCCCCTGTTTCCTCCTCAATCACTCCCACCCCACAAAATCTGCAAAAGATCTTACCTTTAGAACCCCTAAACACCCTTTCTTCTCTTCTCAAAGCGACCTGCATCACCATCGCCACAGCCTCTCTGGTCTTCACTCGCTTCACCAACCTCTCAATTGCAGCCCCAATCGCCCAACCCAGAGTTGAATCATCATCCATATCCACAGATGAGCAAACAGAGGAGGAGAAACTGGTGGAGGAGTGTTTGGACTCGAACCCAAACGACGTCAATGCTTTAAGAACCCTAATGATGGTGAAAATCCAGGAAAGGAATGCAGAAGAGGTGATTTCGATACTTGATCAGTTGATAAAGATCGGACCTTTGGATACCTACTACCATCTATTCGAAATGGCGAAGGTAGAGTTTGAGGAGGTGCTGAAGAAGAACCCTTTCGATTTCGAAGCCTATTACTGGTTGGCATTTTTTCAGTTGGAGCCCAAAGAAATAGAAGCTGTAATGAAGAGGATTGAGGTTGTAATGAAGAAATGTGAGAGTGAAAATAGGAAAGAAGATTGTAGGGATTTTAAGATGTTACTTGCTGATATTAAGTTTCTTGTTCAGATTATTATGTTCAAAAAGGGTATTATGTTCAAAAAGGGGAATAATAATAAGAGAGCTTTTAAGCTTTATAAGGAGCTTGTGCCGGAGGATCCTGAGGACTTTCTACCACATATCCATCTGGCTATCATTATAGTCAGATGAGGAAAATCGGTGAGGCCAGGAAACATCTTGATGCTCATCAGCGGCTGGTTCCAAAGGATCACCCTTCTTTTGCTCAGCAGTTCGAAGATGGTGTGATGTCAAGGGAGGCTTTTCAAGAGATTTTTGGGAGTGGAAAATCAAACTGAAGAGATATATATAGATAACTTGGTAAGATTACTTATCACACTCTTGTTTCTACTTCATGTTTGGGTATTTGTAGTGAAAATTAGATGCAATGATTTAAATTAGTCAATTATATAATTGGTCCGAGTTTTGAATTCTTGGCCATTTGAAAGGAATGTTATCATGTATAGTTTGATTAATCGGAGCATATAGTTTGTTGAATTTTTTGGATTTGACAAGTGTGCCATTGTTCTTTTATATATACAAATTTTATTTGAAAAAACAATGAATCATGGTTTGGAGTCTTTGATATTCTAGCAATTTTTTTACGGTGCTGAATGGTTAGGGATTTTAGTTTGGTGTCTTTAGAAGGGGGAGGAAGATAGTAGCAGGAACTGGGTTTTTATAGTTCTGATAATGGCGAGGATACCTTGTGGTTATGGTAATTATTGAAGGGTTTATTCAAGATTTCAAGTTGGTGTTAGTGACAGAGAGAAAACTCATGGCACCGACAGCAGAATATATATTATCAGATCCTTTAACATTTTGTTAGCATTGAAGCAAACGAGGAATTTAACTAAATTTGACAAAGTTTAAAGGATGAAAGAAACCCTTTGTGAATCACTGGAGAAAAAAATGTGTGAAGTATAGGAAATTATTTAGGTAGAATAAGAGTATAAGACCGGGAATGTAAGGAACAACGAATAAGAACTAAGGACGAAGCATAGAGCAAGAACACTAGTAGTAATAGTCGTTACTATTATTATCAAGGATGCAAAGACTCTTCGGAACATTCTCGTTTCGAGAGTCGGATGCGGACTCGCGTCTGACACGCGTTCGACACGTATTCGATACGCGGTTAACGGTCAAGACACGTTGATTGAGACCGACATGGCCAGGACATGGTTCCAACACGGCCAGTTAGGGGTGGGCACGGGACGAGACGAGACGGGATGAGAAAAACCCCATCCTGACCTCGTTCCATTCCAAACGGGTTCGGGATGGGACGAGATTAACGTGCTCTGCTTAATCAGAGCAGAATCAAATGCAGTATAATAATCTGAGCAATATCACCATGAAGACGTAACATTACTAAAAAACTAAAGATTTACACACTAAGCAATATACTAACTGAATACAACCACGACATAAAACTAGCAGCGAAAACATCGTAATGGAAAAGATGTTAGAGGGGATGACCAATTCGGTTATCTGTACCATCAGATGATTCGCTTTCAGTTCAATTTTATGGATGACTACAGTTCAACATACATCATAAATCTGCTATTGGCATATCATCATTGTTCTGTTCAGTTCAGTTCAATTGTCCAACTCGCTAAAATACCAGTATACCACGCAGTTCAATTTAGACATCTAAGTTTTCAACTTTCAAATTAACTTGTCACAGGTTTCATTGTAACTACTAATTACTGCCTGGAAGAGTTGACAAAATGCATGTAGGAATTGAAGAAGTCAAACACTACTAATTACTAATGCATTGTAGGAGTCATAATGCATTGTAACTACTAATTACTGCCTGTAGGAGTCATAAATGCATGTACTTGTAATCAGAGATGACAAAATTAATAAAAAACACTACTCATTTTAAAAGTAATTTCCAATATTTCTAGTTCATTTTGAGCTTAACAAAGATAAACTATAAGATCTAACATCAATAGTTTTATTTTTACTGTAATGTCATTTTCCAAAACTTATATCATGTCAACACTGAGTTAGGAATTGAAGAAGTCAAACACTAAGTAACCCTCCAACACTAAGTAACCTTAAACCTAAAGGAATGAGAGAAGTGATTACAAATTTACAATTATATATCACTGAATTTGTATGAGCATCCAAATATTGCAATCCTAAAATAAATAAAAATATTAATAATAAATATTAAAAAATTAGCTCGGGACGGGACGAGATTGGCGGGATTAAAAATTTTCATCCCATTCTAAATCGGGACGAGACGAGATCGGGATGAAATTATTCAATCTCATTAAGACCCGAAAAAATTGGGATGGGACGAGATCAAGATCGCGGGATGGGATGCCCACCCCTACGGGCAGTGTTTTTTTTGGTTTTTTTTCCTATTTTTTTCTGCTGGTTTTCGGAAGTAGTTCTTGAAGAAACACCAGTTCCACTGCACTCAATTGCAATTGCCAATTCTTCGATTCCTTCAGTCGGGGAGAGGGGTTGCTTCAATTAGAGCACTTTTTCGCACCGTACGCTCTAAATTAGATACAATACAAAAAAAAAAAAAAATGTATTTTGCTATATAATTTCTTTGTAATTTGATTTATTTGTTTCTGATGACTAATTTGCTCTTATATACATAATTATACACTATTTTGAAACAATTTGTAAATTAGATACACTTTCCAGTAAATTTTGACTATTCGAGCATCTCTGTAAATTTTTCTATCTCTCTTTTTAAGCTCTCTTCTTCCAGCTTCATAAGTAAAAAATTTAAACAATTTTAAGCTTTAGGTTGTTGTTTATGTTCATATAAGTTATAAAAAAATAAAAATTAATAAAAAGTAAGTTTGACTCTTTCGCCGATTCCTAATTTTTTAAAAATTGCCAAGTCATCGTATCGCCACAACATGCGTGTTCGTGTTCGTGTTCGTGTTCATGTTCGTGTCCGTATATCCTTGATTATTATTGACATAAACACTTTCGTATATTTCTGATTCTTGTCTGCAGTATGTCCTTTTATTTTCCTTGTTAGATGAAAATCGTTTCCAAAAGCCAAAATCCAATGACACAAACCCAACCTAACATCAAAAAGTGGACAACTCATTTGATGATGTACTGCAAATACCTTGAAGTTGGTTATACTACATTTCATATTTTATTGCGCTATAACTGCACGTGAAAAACGTGGTTGATTTGTCAACAAAGGAAGAAAAAAGTAAATCCAATCACCAAATAGCTCAGATCACACAATAAACCAGTGCTACTCTTTGCCATAACTTTTCATGAAAAAACCTGGATGAACTTATATTCCAATTTTTAAGTTATATATATACTGTGCATGCATTGCCTTTGGAAGAAAAGAAATACTGTAACAGATGATAATTAATATTTGTTATTAACACTAATGATAGTGGATGATTTTTGTTAAGGAATTGCTCACTATGTGGTGTCACGGATTTCATGCCTGCTGATGGTTTAAAGTAGAAATGCTGAATTCATATGACAACTGCATATCATTTTTTGGTTTGTTGGGTCCCAAGCCTCACTAATTTTTTCAATGTTTCATTAGTGATCCTACTCGTCATGAGGTGGAGGAATTGACATTAGATCTTTCTCCGTTCTTCCTCTCTTTTTTCTGATATACTTTAATCACTTTACACCCATCGTTTAGAATTCGTGCTTTATTTAAGAGTCGCTTAAGCTTCATCACTGCTCACACACTAGCTATGGTTCTTGACCTCGTCTCCTACGCCATCATCTTCTTCATCTCATCATATGTAGTTAGGTTCATTTTCGCCTGTGGGACACGACCTAGTCCTTTACGCCTTCCACCAAGTCCAATATCATTACCATTCATTGGACACCTCCACCTCCTAGATGTCGTTCCGTACAAATCATTCTACAAACTTACCAACTATTATGGTCCATTGATCCATATTCGCCTTGGCTCTGTTCCATGCATTGTTACCTCCTCGCCTGAACTCGCCAAAGAGTTTCTTTTCACTAATGAGTTAACCTTTGCTTCTCGTCCCATAACCATTGCCACACACCACCTTACTTACAATTCCTCTGGCTTTACATTTGTTACCTATGGACCCCAATGGAAGTTCATGAAGAAGATTTGCATGTCTAATCTTCTAGGTGGCAAAAATTTAGCCAAGGCATACCCCATCCGGAGGAATGAGTTGAAACGGTTTATGCAATTGCTTGTAGAAAATTCCATTGCTGGTGAAGCATTAGATCTCTCTGAAGAGTTGGTTAAACTATCAAATGCAGTTGTAACTAGAATGATGTTTAAGCCTTTGGGGAAGAATGACCAAACTGAAGAGGTTCGTGTTTTAGCTCGAGAAGTGACTGAGATCTTCGGTAACTTTAACCTTTCGGATTTTGTATGGTTCCTTCGGAATTTTGATTTGCAAGGGCTGCATAGAAAGTCTAAAAATGCGCGAAGGCGGTACGATGTTTTGTTAGAAAGATTAATAAAGGAGCATCAAGAAGTCAGAGATGCGGATGATGGTGATGGTGCGAGGGATTTCCTTGATATCTTACTTGACATTTACGAGGATGACAACTCAGAGATTAGACTGAGCAGAGATCATATCAAGGCCTTTGTTTTGGTTAGTGTTGACAACATTACAAATTTTTTTTAAGGGCAAACAAGATTTTTAATGGATCTATGAATCATTGAAATGCCTTAAATGTAATGCGATTTGCTTATGCAATTTTACAGGATGTTTTGACAGCAGGGACCGATACATCTGCTGCGGCAACTGAATGGGCAATGTCAGAGCTAATCAACTATCCTACAATCCTCAACAAAGCACGGAAAGAGATCGATACAGTGGTAGGGAAGAATAGTAGATTGGTAGAAGAGTCTGACCTACCGAACCTTCCATACATTCAAGCCATCTTTAGAGAGACGCTTCGACTTCACCCACCAGCTCCAATGCTTGCAAGAGAATCTTCCCAAGACTGCAAGGTTGGTGGCTACGACATCCCTGCAAACACCCAGCTCTTCGTCAACGTGTGGTCTATTAATAGGAACCCGGACTACTGGGATAACCCACTTGAGTTTCGACCTGAGAGATTCATTTTAGAACATGATGGACAAAGTAGTTTGGTTGCAACTGATGTTAGAGGTCAGCATTTCACTCTATTGCCTTTTGGGACTGGAAGGAGAGGGTGTCCAGGAATGTGGTTAGCTCTCCAACAAGTGCCTACTGTGTTGGCTGCTTTGATCCAGTGTTTTGATTGGAAAACTGTTGGTCACAGTGAGGGGATTAAGCCTGGAACTGTCGATATGACTGAACGGCCTGGATTAACAATTCCAAGGGCTAATCCTCTCGTGCTTTTACCTGTTATTCATTTTAATCCATTCATCACCGAAAATGAAAGCATGGAAGGCAAACCTAAGTAGGGCTACGCTTCAAAAGTAGTAGATGGATGTGCATCTATGCATTTCTTATATGCAATTGAGTGTTGCAATACACATTTGGGATTGGAACCAAATATGTTGGTTATGGCACCTATTGCAGTAAACATTCGAAAGAGCGTGCGTGGCTTGAATGGATCAGGGATTAGTTTCAGACGAATCCTACAAGGTTGGAGGATTGCTTTCTCAATAAACAGATTTAAGGGTGTCTCCTTCTAGGCATTTTTATGATTCATATAATGAAGAGTGTTTGCTTGCGTGTAGGCCTTCCATGTATTTATATTCTTATTGCAGTTATATTATAATCTCATAGCTTGCAAAGATGGTAGAATCTTAAGTGGCTATAAAATCTAGCTGCGCAGATTTTAAGTATTAAGAGAGGATTGAAAGAAGAAATAATAGAGATAGAGACAAAGTGGGGTTGGTTGGATATTAAAATGGTTCGTTGGGATCTAAAAAAAGTGAGAGAGAGATACGTCGATGGGGTTGGCTGAGAATTAAAAAAATGAGAGAGATAGGTGGGTGGGTGGGTGGGAGTGGGTGGGTTGGCTGGGAGTTAAAGACGAGATAAATCGCTTTCAGTTTGGTTAATTTGATTTAATTTGGTTTTCACTATTCAATTTTGGTGGAAGTTAAAATTGAGATAAAAAAGCTTTTGGTTCAGTTATTTTGGTGGTGTAAAAAAAAATCGAAACCGAACCGAAACTAATTCGATTCAATTTCGATTTTCACTATTTAATTTTGATTTTTATTCGGTTCGACTATTTTTGGTTTAATTCGGTTCGATCGGTTTTAGGAAATTAACCAATTAACAACTCTATTTTTGGTATCAGATAATCTATCACAATATTTTCACCAGAAGAAGGATAAAAAAACAGAACATATCGCAGACTTTACCATTAATAGTATTTGATTGTACTCTTAAGTCAATGTGAGCTACATGTTTGATTCTTAAAGAAGTGAGTAAAAAAAAAAAATCTCTAATCTCAATGATCGACGGAGGGGGCGATTTCTGTAAGAAACTGTGTATTTTTTGTGTGTCATGGATTTCATGCTTTCATGCTTGAAGTAGAAATGGAAGGCTGCATTATTTGGTGAGCCAAAGTACACATCTCGATCACGAGAGTATTGAGAATGGGCTTTGACGATGATAATGATGCTCGAAGCAGAAATACAACTTCACATGATTATCGCATGCCATTTTTTATGCAGAAGGATTCGAGTCAGATGATGCTGAGTTGTCAGATAACACGTTGTTGGCACTGAGATACCTTGAGTTGGCAGATCAGCGCAAAGATGACAGGTAGTCGTGATCTTTTTCTAATTGAGGCAATTTTGGGTGCGTTTCGGTATTTTGGCCATAACTTTGGTTACGGGTATTAGAACCGCACATATGACCCCAATTCGGAAAGCTCTTTTCGGCATGCACGTCGTAGTCACCGAACATTTTTTCGAGGTCAAAATCCACTGTTTTCTTTTCCGAATCCACAATTTAAGTAATTTTTTTTCCTTTTATAATAATATTTCATTTATCGTTTAGGAAGTGATTCTGAACCCAATTTGGGCCAGATTTTTGGCAGATTATTTCTTTTATTATGTATTTCATTTTGGCACGATTATTGGGATTTTGCTATTTTTGATAAAATTATGATAATGACGAATTTTAACTATAAAGCCCGACTTGTGGGCTGACTTTCGAGAGACTATTTGATTTGTATAATTTTGAATTGAACAAAAAAGATATTTCTCTGTGTTTTGAGCGATCCTCTTGTGCCTTTCCCTGTGATTTATCTGTTGAAACCAACCTGAAGAATAATCGCTATTCTATCTGGGGTCAATTTTTGTTAGTAACAAATGCTTCTATATAAATAGGGGTGGGCAAGAATCCCGGTCCTGACCCGATCGGACCGGACCGGCATGGTCCCAAATCGGTTTAAACCGGGACCATTAGGTTCATGTAGTTTTAATCCCGGTCCCGGTCCCGGTCCCGAACCGGTTTTCACTAATTTTATCTCGGACCGTTCTGGTTACTCTAGCAAGCGGGCCCAAGCCCAAGCCCAGGATTTTTATTAAACCCAAGCCCATTCCATTACCATATCTTTAGTTTCTTTCTTTATTTACTCTCATCTCTCAAGGGAGAAAATGTCTAGAAGAGCCGAAGAGGCAAAGGAAAGGAGAAGAGACCTCTCAACCAAACCTTTTCTCTTAATCTCTCTCTCTTGCAACACAGATCAAACACAAAAAGAGCGCAAACGAAACGCAGAGAGAGAGAGAGAGGAGAAAAGATGAAGCACTCAGTGTTGCAGCAGAAACAGCAGCAGCAGAGAAGCAATAGCTTCATAGGCCTAGAAGATGGAAGAGCATCAGCTGCTAAGTCTCCGGCTAGTCAACCACGCAATTTGCTGTCTAATCAGCATTGTTCTAGGTTTCCGATTCTCTCGCATTCCCAGCAGCCATTACAGAGAAAGAAATCAAACAAAACACAACCGCACAAAGCCTAAACCCTAGAGCAACTCTCTCCCATTTCGTTTCATTTCTTCCTCCAACTAGTACAGAATCCACCACCAACACCAATGGCCAGCTCCGTCGTCCTCGATCCCCCACCATCTCCATCCCAACTCCCACCACCCGAAACCCTAAGACCTTCTTTCTCCCTTCAGCCCTCTCACAACCCACAGTGTTGTAGAGCTGTTGCTCTTCGTCCTGCTGCTGCTGCTTCTTCTCCTTGCTGAACCTTCGAGAGAAAGAGAGAGGGACGAGAGAGATGAGGATCAGGGTTAGAGGAGCGAGGTGGCTGCCGCTATTCGTTCTGTTGACCACATTCTCATCTAAGTCAACAGAGAACTTATAATACAAAGTAGGAAATCATTTTGGGCCTCTGGCAAATCAAGCCCAAAAAAAGTTGTTGTCTGAATTGGAAATGAGCAAACCGGGTAGGCATGGTCCCGACTCGGACTGTCCCGGTTCCAAACAGTCCGGGTCCAATCGGGTTGTCCCAAAAAAATGCCTTACCCGACCCGGACGGTTTCCGATTAACTGAACCGGGACTGAGACTGGGATAGGCTTCAACCCAGACCGTGCCCACCCCTATATATAAACATTGTGATTCTTTGATTACTATCAGACACAATTAGAGATTCACTATCACTTGACTTTCTTGCCAACAAACGAAGAAACTGGTGTACTTGCTCACGTCTAACGGACTCCGTTTGGGCTACAGGCCTATGGCCTAAAAGCTCAGACATGCATGTTTTCTTCATGAACCTCCAATAAGAACTATAGTCAGCGATTATCAATA
Organism: Berberis vulgaris; assembly: GCA_963556465.1. Classification (NCBI taxonomy): domain Eukaryota; kingdom Viridiplantae; phylum Streptophyta; class Magnoliopsida; order Ranunculales; family Berberidaceae; genus Berberis; species Berberis vulgaris. The sequence continues at coordinate 1,551,925 of OY747133.1, forward strand.
GGAACAATTGTATGAGAGTTTCCTGATGACACTTGTATTAGGCCTAGAAGCGAAGTTTAGTTCATTTGATATCAAGCATTCTTTGGAAAGCTCAGCGGAGTTGACAATGACAATGGGGACGGAACCAAACCTGAGGGAGATCATGGGCCCAAACTTGGCATGGAGGTTGTGGAAGCATTGGTGGACGATTGGCCCATGAGGTGGAGGTGCCCGATTATCGGTAGCGCCATTGGGCTTGGTGGGAGATGGTATTGGGACTTCTTGGTTAGGAAATTTTTCTTGATGAAATGTGTTGAGAGGAGGTAGAGAATGGCAAAGAAGAAGACATTGAGGATCAACAGGGTTGTTTGTGTTTTTTGAGTCTCAAATGCTTTCAATTTCAAATGGATTCTTTGTTGTGTTGAAATTGAGAGCTCTTGGGGGTGCTTTTATAGGTAGGGGGTACCATAAGAGTGCTCTGATGTTCTTCTGACTTTGACCAAAGATGGTTTCGGCTAGGGCTGAACAAAAAATCGATTAAACCGACCGAATCGATCTAAACCGAATCGATTGGTTCGGTTTAAATTCGGTTCGGATCGGTTTCGATTTTAAAAAATTCAAAACCGAAGTGGTCGGTTCGGTTTTCGGTTTTTATGTGATTTTAACCGATCAAACCGAACCGACCGAATATATATAATAAATAATATATATTTTATATATAAATAATACAATATGTTTAAAATAGTCGGTCGGTTCGGTTTTATTTCGGTTTTGGTTTGATTTTAATCGGTTCGGTTACGGTTTGCATAAATTAGAATCGGTTCGGTTTCGGATCGGTTTTGTTAATGGTCGGTTCGATTTCGATTTGAAAATTTTAAAATCGAACTAAGTCGGTTCGGTTCACGGTTTAGGCCAGCCATAGTTTCGGCCAACACATGATGAGGTTGATTTTTGAATTGTTCATCTGTTCATGCATGTAAGGTTGACAATATAAATTGTTTATTTGGACTTTTCTATTATTTGATGGACATTTACATGTATATATGTATTTGTTTAAGCTTTATCTTGATCGAGTCTTGGCTATGACTTTACCAAGATGAGACTTTCCTACACAGCTTCAAGGAACAGAGTTTGAAAGCACATTTTTAATGTTTGAAAATACAATTTTTTTTTTTTGAGAAGTGAGCTGGGGTTTTTAGGATTCTCGAACCTTATATTAATAAAAAAGATGATGATAAAGTTTATAATTGCTCATACTTTCACTCATTACATCATCTAAGGAGCAATAAACTTGCTTCAAAGCTTCAACAAATAACCTAATTAGTTCTAGATTCATCGTCTTCAGGTTGGAGAGTAACCTTGCAAATTGTTCTGCTACTAAAGTGGTTGCATGATAGACCTGTCGTAACTTTACTTCCTCATAATTACCAATCAACCATTTAATCACTCTCATGACCTGATTTATACCTAATGTGGGCCCCAGAATGTATGAGAAGTCGTCGTAAAGAATTGAAACACAATAAATCATGATATAGAAACCATTGAATGCTAGCACTAACCTAGCATCCATACAAGGTTCTAATAAACATTTGCATTCTACCTGTATTATCATCATCAGTTACCTGAATTTAGGATTTATCTTCTTATTTTGAGAAGACTTTCGAAGAGCATATTCCGTGGGAGACTGTATTGTGGTAACCTCATATTCTTCTTCAATAATGTTTTGCCCCTCCTTTGCTGCTTTCGCTTCAAGTAAGGCTTTAATTTCGGTGATCAATGCATCCTTACATATTCTTGTAATTGATGTATTCAAAGCATTGATGACTTGGAGTGTTAGCCAATCCATGGGCCTTTTTGGAGAGTTCGTACGATCTTCCCCGTCTTCCATCAGTCATCTCTCGTCCTACTTCAGAAAACGTAGAAGCTGATTTTGAGGTTGCATCAGCCTCTTCACTCCATCTTTCCTTGAAAATACAACTTGCAAGAAAAGTAAACCTTTTATTTCTTAGAAAGGTTTATCTTTTAATTTTTGTATTTGTATGATACTAGACCTGTTAAATCTTACTGACTGCGAGATGTATATCATGATTCAGTAGTATATGTTTGTGAGACAATATTTCTTATACTATGTTGTAGATGTTTCGAAAAAAAATATGTATATAATATAGATACTTTTTTTATAAAAGGCGAGCAAGGGTTTTAATACATCTTTAAAGTGATACATAAATAGCCTCCAATTACTTAGCTCAACTAGTAAGACTTGTGATTGGTGATATGATAAATTAGGGATTCGAACCTGTCAAAGGCATTGAAACAATGAAAATTTACTCGCCTTTAACTGTAGGGCTAGGCTTGTGATAACATAACCGAGTTACTGAAATCAAACAACACTTAATCAAACTAACCTTTTAGCTATAGAGCTTCAATTTAAAGCAAACCTTATAACCCTATAAGAATATGGCGGAGAAATGTTTGCGTGTTAGAAATGTGATTATTTGTTTCTAAGTTGCATTATTTAGTGGTGTTCAATCAAATAAAATCTTATAAAACTAACGGTATTTTGGATTCGCCTTGCCCTCGCTTAGTATATATGCACTATCATTATCACTTATCCTACTAGTTGCCACTACTTCAGTTGAGAAAATATTTTTTGCAGTGAATATAGTGAATGATCGTTTACGAAATTGAATGAGAGATGACTGGATGAATAATTGTCTAGATACATATATTTAAAAGAAAATTTTTATGACATTAACAATGAAACAATCATGAAACAATTTCAGGGTATGAAAATGTGTCGAAGCCAGTTGTAATGCTTATTTTATTCTATTAGGAGAGGGAGAGAGTTTTTGGTATTCATGTTATGGATGTAGATGTGAAAGTGTTCAAATTATAGAACTTTATTTTTGTATATCCAACGTGATCTTCATCCTTTTCTGAATGAAAATTATTTATTAAATCATGTGAAGTTTTGTTTAGCAATTATTGTTTTGTAAAGTTATTTATATATTGTTCAAATAAAAAAATTTATGTTAAAAGAATTATTTTTATATTATCATTAATTAACTATGATTCAACACTCTCCCCTTCCCCCCCTCAACTAAAATCTTGGCTCCGACACTGACTGCACCGGAGGCGCCATTGCATAGTCACGAAGAGCTAGAGGTGCCAACTATACCATCTGGTCCTTGCTTGATATAGTTTTTTTTTTTTGAAATGTTTAGACTTTGGGTCTCACCATTTGTTTTAATCTAATAATTGATATCATTAGGTCAGTGTTTGCTTGATAAAGAAATTGCAAGAAAATAAACGAGTAAAAATTTTGCGAAAAATGGACTTCAAATTTTGGTGACTTGACTCAGTAAAGAGCAAAGAATGTCAAAGACTGCTTACTTTCTCTCAGTGAAACCCTAATTTAATTAAATTGCGTGGTTTTGAGTTTGAAGCTGAGCTGTTCAAGAACTTCGGCTATTATTTGATTATCCACCAAAATGTGTGTAAACCAATAATCCATTGGAGCAGGATTATAATATTTGACCTATCGTTATCTGACTGCGATGTTCGAGTTGGACATTCTAAACTAGAATAGACATTCAGATCACACAATGATTGAAAGTCTGGGTAGCCGAAATCAACTACCTAATCCTAACAATTTCAAAAAACTATGCACTTAAGCCTCCGCGAATACATTTCCAGTTTATGTTTCTTTTAGTTGCTTATAGTTAAAAACTTGTTAAGATTGCTATGTGTTCGTGTTCAAATTCAATAGTACATAAAGCATAATGTTTCCACGTTTCTACATTTTCGATGATACTGGATGGTCAAAACCTGCATCCTTACATAGGCATATCGGCGCATGCAACTCAAAGAATCTCTTGAAAGATTGAATCTTAAATGGTATTCGAACTTCTGATTCCAATTTATATTTATATATTTATATGTTTGAGAATAAGATCGTTCAAGTTAAAAAAAAAATAAACGAGAACGAGAGTAACATACAAACAATAACCATTAGAAATAGAAATTCAGAATGGATTTTTTTTTAATTAACCATAAGCAGGTACAACAAATTAAATTTACTTCTCTGTTTACAAATAAATCTTTGACTGAATATGTGCCCCAAAATTAATCAACAAAACACACAACCAGTTTGAGCTTCAACATAGGTTGTCTTGCAAATCAAGCTTTGATGACAAATGGATGAAAACGGGAAACTGGAACAAGAACCAATGGTTTGGCCTTGGGAACAGTCAACCCAGCCTTCTCAGTCATGTCGACGGTGGTAGGTGTGATTCCCTTACCGTCGCTGGCAATCTTCCAATCAAAACACTGGATCATAGCACCCAACACCAATGGTATCTCTTGTAGAGCCAATGACATACCAGGACATGCTCTTCTTCCAGTCCCAAATGGTGGAAAATGAAAGTTTCTTCCATTTACATCAACTAGACTAGTTGGTGCATCAACCTTGCCAATGGGCATGAACCTCTCTGGCTCAAACTCCAATGGGTCTTTCCAGTTTTTGGGGTCTCTGTTGATGGACCAAATGTTGAAGAAAAGTGTTGTTTTCGCGGGGATGTCATAGCCTTTGATCTTGCAATCCTGAGCGGCTTCTCTTAGGAACATTGGCGCCGGTGGGTGAACACGAAGTGTTTCTCTTACGATGCATTGGAGGTAAGTCAGGTGTGGGATATCAGACTCTTCAATCAACCTGTTGTTTCCTACAACCCTGTTGATCTCTTCTTGTGCTGTCTTGAGCATGTTCGGATGGTTGATCAGCTCTGCCATTGCCCATTCAATCGGAATTATTGCTGAATCTGTTCCAGCAGATAAAACATCCTATAGACAAAATGTAAATTATTAGATACTATTTGAAAATGTAACAAACTAAACATTTACTGATGAACAATAACAACAACAGTAATAATGATAATTATAATGGACTTACCAACACGATAGCCTTGATGTTAATCCTTGTTATTTTGACCTCGGCGTTCTCATCTTCAGAGATATCAAGCAATGTATCAAGAAAATCCTTTTCTCGTTCAGCATCATCAATCTTGTTTTCCTTAGTTGCCTGTCTGAGTTGTTGACGTTTATCAATAATATTTTCAAGTAAAAAGTCATACCGTCGAAGAATGTCATCAGACCGCTTCTTTAGTCCTTGTAAATCAATGTTTTTAAGGAACCCAATATAATCAGAGACATTAAATTCCAAGAAAATCTCTGATATTTCGCAAATAAGAGTAAAAACCTCCATGAGTTGATCATCCTTCTCCGAGTACCTTAACCCCAACATCATTCGAGCTATTATGTTGTTTGACATTTTCATAAGCTCATCAGACATAATTAGAGATTCATTATCACTTGACTTTCTTGCTAACAAGCGAAGAAAGTGGTGTACTTCCTCACGTCTAACGGGCTCCGTTTGGGCTACAGGCCTATGGCCTAAAAGCTCAGACATGCATGTTTTCTTCATGAACCTCCAATAAGGACTATAGTCAGCAAAGGCGAACCCGGAACAATTGTATGAGAGTTTCCTGATGACACTTGTATTAGGCCGAGAAGCGAAGTTTAGTTCATTTGATATCAAACATTCTTTGGCAAGCTCGGCAGAGTTGACAATGACAATGGGGACAGAACCAAACCGGAGGGAGATCATGGGCCCATACTTAGCATGGAGGCTGTGGAAGCATTGGTGGACGATCGGGCCCATGAGATGAAGGTGCCCGATTATCGGTAACGCCATTGGGCTTGGTGGGAGATGGTATTGGGACTTCTTGGTTGGGAAAATTTTGTTGATGAAAAGTGTTGAGAGGAGGTAGAGAATGGCAAAGAAGAAGACATTGAGGATCAACATGGTTGTTTGTATTTTTTTAGTCTTAACAAATGCTTTCAACTTCAAATGGATTCTTTGTTGTGTTGAAATTGAGAGCTCTTTAGGATGCTTTTATAGGAAGGGCGTGCGTACCTTAATAGTGCTCTCATATCCTTCTGACTTTGACCAGAGATGGTTTGGGCCAACAGTTGAATTTTGAATTATTCATCTATTCATGTATCTAAGATTGACAATATAAGTTGTTTATGTGATGAATGTTTAAATGTATATACGTATTTGTTTAAGCTTATCTTATGTTGATTGAATCTTGCCTATGACTTTTCCAAGATGTGACTTTCCTGCACAGCTTAAGGAACAGGGTTTGAAAGAATAATTATAATGTTTAGAAATACAACTTTCAAGATAGTAAACCTTTTATTTCTTTGAGAGGTTTATCCTTTAATTTTGTACCTGTTAAATCTAACTGACCGCGAGATGTATATCATGATGCATGCAGTAGAGTATATGTTTCTGAGACAGTATTTCTTATACTATGTTGCACATGTTTCGAAAAAAAATATGTATATAACAGAGATATCTTTAAATGGCGAGGAAGTGTTTTAGTAGATCTTTGAAGTACTGTATAAATAGCCCACGAATGATTAGCTTAACTAGTAAGACTTGTGACCGGTGGTATGATAAATTAAGGATTTGAACTTGTCAAAGGCATTGAAGACACGAAAACTTACTTGCCTTTAATTGTAGGGATGGGCTTGTAATAACAAAACCGAGTTACTGAAATCAAACTAACATTCATCAGATGAAGTTAAAGAATGTGATGGGATTTTGTGGAGAAAACGTCTAAGCCTCTAAGATGAAGTTAAAGAATGTGATGGGATTTTGTGGAGAAGAAAATCTTTAATTAGATTGGGCTTGCAATTGTTGTTTTATATTGTTATTTATGCATTGTTCAAATTAAAAAAATTAATTTTTATATTATCATTAATTAACTATTATTCATCACTCCATCCTCCCTTCAACTAAAATCCTGGCTCCATCACTAATTGCACCGGAGGCGCCATTGCATAGTTATGGAGAGCTAGAGGCGCCAACTATACCATTTGGTCCTTGCTTGAGATAGGGTTGTTAATTGGATTACGACATCACTCCTGACTTTTTTTTTCCTTCAAATATTTAGACTTTGGGTCTCATCATTTGTTTTAGTCTAATATTTGATATTATTAGGTTAGTGTCTACTTGGTCATGAAATTGCAAGAAAATAAACGAGTAAAATATTGCAGAAAACTGACTTCAAAATTTGGTGACTTGACCCTATAAGATGTCAAAGACTACTTACTTTCTCCTTCAGTGAAACCCTAAATTAATTAAATCACGTAGTTTTGAGTTTGACATCTAAACTATTCAAGAACTTCGGCTATCATTTGATTATCTGCCAAAATGTGTGTAAACCAATATTTATCTATTGGAGTCGGATTATATTTGATCTATATATCTTTATCTGATTCCGACGTTAATTATTTGATGGATTCTAACTTCAAGTTTTGTTTGGGATTAATTGTGTCAATATTGTGACTCACTTGTCGGAAGGTTTGCCCATGTTCTTATCCACTACCTATAGAAAACTTAAAATGAAAATGTTCCATTGTTTGCCAAATTCAATGAGAACTTCATCCTGGTTTTCTAAATGGCTAGTGACTGGTAGTTGACTTTCCTAGCACAAAAAGACTGGTTGCTGAGTTGGTCGTAAGGAATGATCTAATCAACCCTTCTTGAGAAATAAGCGATTTGGAAGATATTTCCTTAAAACTCGAACACCACCTAAATTGCTGCAAGTCTGATAGGTTTCGCAGACTAGGTCGCTCTCTTTAAGACATTTCGCGGTTCTGCCCAAGATTGTTCTCTTTAAGACGTTTCACGGCTCTACCCAAGATTGTGCAAGCAGTCTGATAAGTTTCATCTCAATCCGACCCGACTCAGCCGGTGGTGGCGGCGTGCGCGTGCGGAATGGACCAACATTGGTCTATCTCCTCCTTGCTTCACTAAAGTGGGTACCCTTTGGGGTCTAAACCTAAGTTCAAACACTATCCTTATTAACTCCTCCAAAGTGAGTTACATAAAGGATATGAGAAAACAATATAGAAAGAGATTTGAAAGTTAAGAAATCATTTCCCTTTGTTTTTAAAATTCAAACCAAAATTTCAATAATCCCCCACTTGAATTTTTAAAAAACATTTCTTCATCGAGCAATCTAAAAAATATAAGATTGTGCATAAACAAAAATGTCTTTCAACTTGAACTCTTGCGTAGTGTTCATGATTTAGATTATACTAGAGTAACTCGTAGTTTTGAACTCTATCTCTAACAACATTACATGCACAACCTTACCAAGGTGAAGTCTAAAAAGCCTGTGTTTTAAGGCCATGCACGTATATCTCAGTATAGTGAAGGCTCTAGGAATTTTGCTCACAAATTTCATAAGAAGTGGCATTACTTCTACAATCACTTAGGTGAGTCTATCAAGAGTATTCCTGTAGCTAGGTACTCCACTCCACATAGAGTATAGATCTCATTAAGAGTTTTAACTCATCCTACCATCCAGGAACTCATGCTTCAATCTAGGAATGGAATTACTATAAAGTCAGCATGATTCACTTCATATCATTCACGACTTGTTATTACCCATTGAACTTATTCTTGGGATCTCCAGTCTATAGGTCGGGTTACCATCATGAATAACTCATCAATCTAAGAGCATAAGTCTCATTCCTTTCGAGGTTTTGAAAACATTCTCTCTAGCTAATCCTTTCGTCAAGGGATCAACCAAGTTCTCATCAGTTTGTACATGATCCACTCTAACAGCTCCAGTAGATAGAAACTCTCTAATCGTACCGTGCTTATGACATATTTGTCGTCTCTTGCCATTATAATAATGGTCCTGTATCTTTGCAATAACCGCGACACTATCGTAATGGATCAAGACAGCTGGTATCGGTCTTTCCCATAGAGGGATCTCTGCTAGTAGGTTTCTTAACCAACCTACTTCCTCACTAGCCGTGGCTAGTGCTACTAGGGCTAGGCAGGTCCAAGTAACTGACCCGAAAAGCCAAAACCTAAGACCAGACCGATCATTCAAAAGTTGAAATTTTTTAGCCCGAGCCCGAACCTAATGAGGCCGGTTAACTGGACCCCAATTAACCGAATGCTCAGGCGGGCCGGGTCGGTCTTGGTCATTTTACATCCCAGTTTTCAGCCCAGGCCCATTTGTTCATCCCATTTTCCAGCCCTAGTAATTATAAGTCCATAGTATCCATCTTCTTCTCAACTCTTTTGAGCCTCTCCACACTGTCTCTGCCTCATCTCATTCATGTAAACCACTTCTAAAACCAAACCCCTCTTGTCTTCTAAATGTTCACAATGGCTCTCCGCTCTCCCTTTTGCAAAGCCCCAACAACGAGCTACTTGAAGAGAACTAACCGATTGGACTGAAATCAACTAGTTTTATCTTGATCCCACCTCTCTTTCTTTGATTTTGAAGTTTTGGGGGTTGTAAAAGGTGAGAAAAAAGAGAGCAAGACGTCAACGATGAAGCTTCAGATCATATGATAGAGAAAAACAAGGTGATTTGCAAGCTCTACTTTGTGGTGGATCTGGAAGCGGAGGTGGAAAAGCAGTTGTTGAAGGAGGTGGAGAAGGTGGGGGCGCTGGCGGAGGAGGAGATGAAGGAGCGGAGAGGCCACGCTTAGATCTCGGTGGCATCATGTTTTGATCAGTGGGTGGTGGTGGTGAATCGGTCTGGAGCGAAGATGAGTGACTCGGAATCGGTAGAGGGAAGGTGAGAATGAAAAGGGAGACGACGCCTTTGTGATGGCAAAGGGTATTGGGAAGGTTTCAAGGATGGATAGAAATTGAAGTGTTTGAAAAAGATGAAGTTGCCAGATGCTAGCCTTCAAGATCCCATGCGATAGAGCAGAACGATCCCACATCCAACCTTATTACAACATACCTTCTTGCAACAGACTTGAAAGCGTTGATTGAAAGAAACATCGGGTATTATCAGCAATATTGTGAAGCCAAAATCCAGGGCTGCCCATGATGATGTTTTCATGGTTTTCTCCCCAACTTGGTTCAGTGCCTTGGAGCAACCCGCACTCGCCTTTCGAATTCTGGCGAGTGAGGTGTAGGATTTGAGCCAGGAGCAATTGGAGTTGATTGAGAGGTTGAAAGCGGAGACAAAGACTGAGGAAAGGCAGTTGGAGGGTGAGACAACTATGGTGTAGGAGAGTGTGGCAGCTCCACCATTGCTGGAGATGGCTAGGAGGATGGAAAGGTTGGTGGATGCGGTGATTGGGTCATTGAGGCCATCAGTTGGGCCGGTTAACCGGTGAGTTTTGGGATCTGAAATCGAGGCCTGAACCAAAAATTCGATATGGTTCGGGTTTTGGGACCGACAATTAAATTAATATTTAAGAAACTGGACCGAACCAGCCCGATCGGTTCGGTTTTTCGATCTAAATTGCCAAGCCCTAGGTGTTATCATCTCTGACTCCATCGTGGACTGTGCCAAAATAGTCAGTTTCTTTGATTTCCAAGAAACAACTCCACCAGCTATACTAAAAATATAGCCACTGGTGGCTTTGGAGTCATCTGAGAGGGTGTTCGAATCAGCATCGCTATATCCTTTAAGGACAACGTGAAACTTCTGATATTATAGTAGTGTGTGGGACAATTTCTTTGCATACGCCAAAAACTACAAAAAAAAAAACCCTTGGAGTTGCCACATGACCCAAAGTAATGTATGAGATGACCCCTTGTAGTAGTGGATATTATAGTAGTGTGTGGCTCTACCAATAAGGCATGAGAGAATAAAATACACACTTGTTCATTTTTGCCATCTAAAATCTCTCATTTTTACTACTTTAACCAACTCATTGTGATTGTAAATAGGATGAATGTTTTAGGGAAAAATTAGGAATCTAAGAATCAGGTTGAAGACAACTTTTACTATTCATTTGGGAAAACGATCGTTATATATAATTCAGATAAGGCACTGTTGAAGCTATCAAACCTATTAAAACCAGTTATAGTTTATGGATTTGTGTGTGCAGTTTCACCTACAAAAACTTTCTTCCCCCTGAAAAGTATGTATGGAAAACTAGAATGTCCGCTTTGGGCCTAAGGCCAACACGACTTTTACGCGTTGTATCAATGTGGCACAACGACACTGCTCATGGTACAAAACTGTCCACTTTGGGATCCAGAGGCCTATTGTGGGTTCCGTTTCTCTTGGGCCTTTCCCTCCTCCCCCCTCACGGTTCTGTTGTATCATATTTTGTTGTATCAGAGTGGCACAACGGTACTACTCATAGTACAATATTGTCTGAATTGAGATTTATGTGTCGCACGACTTTAAAACACATTATTCCAAAGGGATCCAACCTTGCACATATATAGTCGGTGTTCTAAAAAACGTTATGCGATAGGCTAGCGGCGAGCAGGGGGCTAACGCCCAGAGGACTTGAAGGGGGTCTAAGCTTGTTTTTATTTATTTATTATAATTTATAAGAATTAAGCATAACAACATATAAATTACTTCCAATTTAATAGCAAGATACATATGCAAAATGTATTTAAAAAAAGTATTTATTTTTTATTTTTTTCAGGGAAAGAGGGTTTCAAAGGGTGAGAGGGTTTTCTAATCAGATCTTAAGGGTGAGCGGGAAGGGTTTTTTAGATCTGATGCGGTGAGCGAGAGGGTTTCATAATTGGTTTTGAAGGGTTTCTGAAGAGTGGGAGGGTTTCGAAGGGTGGGAGGGCTTCGAAGGGTGAGAGGGTTTTCTAATCAGATATGAAGGTCTTGAAGTGTGAGCGAGAAGGTTTTCTCATATTTAAGGCGGTGAGCGAGAGGGTTTCCAATTTCTAATCAGATCTGAAGGATTCAAAGGATGAGCGAGAGGTTTTCCAAGGGTGAGCGAGAGGGTTTTCTCAGTCGGTGGTGAATGGTTTTCTCAGTGGCAAAAAGGTTTTCTCAGTGGTGAGTGAGAGGGTTTTCTCAGTCAGTGGTGAGGGCTGAGCTATGAGTAAGGGTTGCGCGGGGCTGAATCATGAGTATTCTTTTCAAACTCTTTAATGCAATTTTTGTTCTTGCTTGACAGTGGAGTGATTGATGATGGTAGTTCGGAGTAAATCAGTGGTTAAAATCGAAGGGTCGAAGTTTGGTCTACAAAGACCATAGGCGGTTTCTTCCTGTTTGAATCAAGTGCAAAGTTTTGGGCAAAGGTTTTTTTGGAATCTAATATGGGAGTTTGGTTAGGGTTACAAGTCAAAAAAGTTGCGAGAGTAGGCAAACATAACTTCACTGCCAATTGGAAAGAAAGGAATCATGGATGATGGTGGTGAAGGAGTCAAATAGAGGTGGTGTTTTCCTCTCAATCATGATTGGCTGGCGCTATGGAACCAAGACTTTGAAAATTCCATCCAATCTTGATTGCAACGGCTAGTTAACTCTGGCTAAACTGGTGAATGATGCAACTATCAAGCATCAGAAGCAACTGATACCTAGTCTTCAAACATCCAAAACCAAGACTTTTCTCACTCAACAGCCCAAAGTGAATCCCCCTCCCTGTCCAAGGTCTTATGCTGAAGTGGTTTCAAACAACACTTTCTGTTATCCCAATTCCTCAGCTGTCAGGTAGGAGTCGGAGAAATTGGCTAATATTAGGCACGATTCTCCGCTTGATTTCCTCTCCAAAGTTCTCGGGGAACATTTTCCTCAGGTGGAGCATCTTGTTGGAGTAAATGGGGTCAATTTGGCGAGGACGACAATTGACTCCAAGATCTGTTGGTCACCGATGGCAATGCCGGGTGGGCAATCCGCCTAACTGGTGTTTGTTAATAAGCAGCAGGTTTGGAAACCTATAGCTCAGGTCTTTCCCAAAACATCTCTCCAACAGGCCTACAGTCAAAACAACCCCCATGGGTGCAACCGAGTCTTGTTCCAAGTGGTGAAAACTCAAAAGCCGCGAATTCTCGACTGAGTTCATTACACAAGGGGAAAAGCCTTATGGTAAAATCTCCGACACAGGTATCTAAGTCGGAACAATGTGTTGACTCACTGGAAGTCGTATCAGAATAGAGGCTTCGATTGGACGGGGAACAGATTAGAGTTGAGGACAAAGTCTAGGAATAGAGAGCTACTACTCATTAGATCTCATATCTCGAGGCAGTGGAGAATGACCTTTTCAATTTGGACACTCTCTTGAACAAGTTTGCAAAATAAGAAAATAGAGCTCGTAAACAAGCCAAAAGGGCGCAAAGAGATCAATCTCTCATTTGGGCCAATTTCTCAGTCTTCTCTACTAGGTCCTCTCTCAGGTTAAAACAAAGGCAACTGAAATCGGGCATTGCTAAAAAATCAGTGCAGGTGAAACAATTGGATGCAAATGTTGATTGGAGCGGAGCTTAACTTCTTACCCGATCCAGGAAAACAATCTTCATTTCCCGCCAGGTTTTAAACCTTGCGCTGAGCATCTTGAGGAAGCTCTTCCACGCCTGTTCATTTGGGAGCTCCGCTAGGTTTTGAAGCTCCTTTAACCGATCAACATTTTACTGAAGCCGCCTCAAGCCAGCCCATCGGGATTACTTCAGGTGAGTGTTCAAGGGCCAAACTTGGCAGTGATCTCAGTGGTTTAGGGCATCGTCTTGTTGAATCAAAGTTTAGCAGCGATGAGGACGGAGTTCGTTCATCTTTTAGAAATACGGGTAATATGATAGGGGTTGATCTCAGTCTAGATGCAGACATGGCATTGGATATGGTGCAAGCTTTGTATTCAGGTTGAGGTTTTTTGCCGATTTTGTGGGGAGTTTTTGGTTTTCGTTTCTTTCTGGTCTGGTTTTTGCGGAGATTTTGTGCCAATCTTCTTCGTCTTGTGGTTCGATCGTGGCTTTTGTTTAGAGTTTGTTTGGCTCTTAGTTTTTTTATTAGTTCTTTGCAGGGGCTTTATTGTTTAGAGCTCTTTTGTCTGGGATTTTTGGGAGAGTTTGCTCAGTTATGTTTTGGTTGTTTTTTTCTTTTGGAGAGTTGGTAGTTTGGATTCTTTGTTGTGGGCTTTCCTTGCTTTAGGAATGTACCATCTTCTTTGTGGTTTGTCTTCCCCTTAAATAAAAATCTTATTGTTTGACCAAAAAAAATTTAAATAAAAAATTCAATAATTCGTCTAGACCGATTTTTAGAACACTAATAATAATATAGCATATCTCCTTTCCTCACCCATGCAATATGAGATTATAACACTAGGTCGTCTGACAACCTCTGAGTCCACCCACACAAGATAGTATGCCAATCATAGAGCCTACCATGCATAGCCTTCAAACAAAACTTTAGACAGTACAAATGGAAACAACATGAAATTAAAGTCAAACTGGAAAATTGTTTCCAATTAAAATTTGATTGCCTCTCTAAAGTAAATATTAGGGGTGGGCACTGATGCGGGTTTAACTAACCTAAATAAATAGGCTAATTTTAACCCAATTGTAATAACCGCAAGTGCACGGTGCCTAACTGGTAGACAACGGCAAGTACGGGTCGATCCCACGAGGAAAGTGGATGCAATTGAAATTTATAATTTAATTTAAACTAATTTAAATGGAAAATGGGGTTACAGCATTTTAAAACTAAACTAAAAATAAATTTAAAAATAAGAAAAGTAAAATAAAATAAAAATGTGGATTTTGTGGGCTTGGACTCACCAATGAGTTAGTAAAAATTATTTAAATCTAAATTACTGAATTTAAAAACGAGAAGCTTTAAGGATGAGAATCCCTTGCTTACACCGAATACGTGATCGTTAAAATCCAATTAAATTATATCATGTTTCTATCAAACATTAACAAAGTATTTCAAGCAAAAGCAATTTATCAAAAACTTTCAGAAATAAATTGTAATTAACAATTAAGCACACAATTCAGTAAAATCAATCACAATAAGTTATACAACCCATTTAGTTTATCGCAAACTCGATGTGGTGGTACTCAGCAGTTGGTCCGAACACAAATCCTGATAAAATGAAGTACACAAGCTCTGTGGTAGTACAGAGAGAAATCGGGGGTGCAAATAACGAAAATTAGAATTCTGTTATTTCCCGCCAGAGCTACAGTACCCCTGCGGTACTCCTTCGTCTCCAGCGCGACAGCGTCGCTCGCGGTGCTGCTTCTCTGCTCCTCGCGAGCTTCGTCGTCCTACAACCTGCTCCGGACCTGCTAGAAAACAGAGAGAGGGTGAGGAAACACTGAGATAAGGAAAAAAACGCAAAGGAGGATGAGCGGTGCACTCCCTGTTTCTGCTGTCGCGGTGATTTGTGCCGCCTGCTGAAGCGCCGTTTGCGAAGGTGGTCGTGAGAGAGGGATGCAGGAAGGAGCTCGAGATGAAGAGAGGCCGAGAGAAGAGGAGGAACAGTGGCGGCGGCGAGGCGGAACAGAGCCGCGGTGAGGCTGTGTTTCGCGGCGTGGTGGTGGTTCTCCGTCTGTTGTGATGCGGGAACAGAGAGAGCGAGGTGGAGGAGGGATAAAAACAGGAAGGAAGGCCGATAGAGGGGAGTAAGGTCTGTGGCGAGGTGATGTTTTTAACGTGAAACAGGGTTGTCACGCCCCGGTTTCATAGTGATTAGTGGCGGTGGTGGTCTGTTTCGTGGTGTGCGGGGTGGCTGATGGTGGGAGAACGAGATGGTAGTGGTGGCTGTGTGGACAGGGGAGAGGAGCAGGGACAGGGAGATGTCTGATGCGAAACAGGGTTGTCACTCCCCTGTTTCGTGGTGGTGACGGTGCTCGCACGGTGGTGGCGGGGTGAGGTGGTGATGGTGGTGGCTCTGGTGTGATGAAAATCACGTTGTGAGGAAGAGGGTTTAATTTTCTGTAATTTTTCTTTTCCCTTCTCTTCCTCCCCTTCTCATTCATTGAATTTTTGTATTTAAAGAGAATTAGGAGAAAATGAATATGGACAGATTCAGGAGAGTGTTCAATGAGTGATTTAAGGAAAAAAAATAAATCAGAATCTTTGGTGATTGAGGGAATGTGTCTAGGGTTTGATTGGGCTTAGCATTGGATTTGGATTTAAGTTATGGGCTTGGTTTTGGGTTTATGGGTTAGGTTTTGGGTTTAGGTTATGGGCTTAGGTTTTGGATTTAGATGTGTGACCCTCTACTTTGTACCACCGCTAGAATCGACCAATTGTCATTCCTTAACTTGTCGCCTTAATATGATTTCATCGTTTACGCTCAAATTCCTACAAAGACATGAAAACGAAATAATTACTATAAAATATAATAATCGAAATACTAACATATATAAATTGAGGGATATATTATGTAATAATTATGTGAATATCAGGCACAGGGCGGGATGGATTCATCCCAATCTCATCCCATTGTTTTAGCTTCGGGACGGGATAGACTTCATCCCGTCCGCGTCCCACATGACGGTATGAGCATGGTTGGATTTTTGTGCAATTACTAAGTTATTATGATGTGCATATTTAAACGTATGTTCTTATAATTACTATATTATCAACCTTCTCATTAGGTCTACTTATTTGTTCCACAATATGCTAGGTCTTATTTTTGTAAGTTTATATTTATGTTCTTATTTACATCATCAATTCAAGAATATTATATCATTATGCACATTAAGGAGTTATCTATGAAAGTGTTATTGTTTTAAACTATAATACAATTATTTGTGATATTAAGTTCACACAACTCTTCAAAAATTCATGTACCATATATACTTAATTTGAAACACAAAATTTTGAGTTTATAAGTATTAAAAACAATAATAATTAATATTAAATAGGTTTGGGACGGGACGGGATGGGCGGGATTAAAAATCTTCATCCCGATCCCATCCCATTCTAGATCTGGGCAGGACGGGATCAGGATGGGTTGGATCAATCTCAAAAAGACCCAAAAAAAATATAGAGAGGATGGGACGAGATCGGAATCGTGGGATGGGATGCCCACCCCTAGTAAATATGAGATGATAAATAATCGTTAGGAAAAAAAAAGTAACGATGTCTTCGCCCGAGTTTGAACCAGAAACCTTCAATGTGTTAGATTGACGTGATAACCATCTACACCACAAAACTATTTCAAAAGTAAAAAAGGGAAAATTTCATAATAGTGCTATCCTATTGAATCTTTGGCTTTTTCAACTATACGAACATATTTAAGTAATTGTCTTTCTCTCGGACCATAATGAAAACACAATTTTTGTTATCAGCTAGATGAATATGATATTGAGATCTTTTCCCAGAACGCTATTGGTTTCGAGGATCACTTCCAGATATAAGACTTTTACTAGTAAGTCCCGGTAAAGCTCTTAGACAACGTATTTTTTTAAACAATGCCTCATGTTCAACAATAGCGAAAACCCTCAAATCCAAAGCCGCTTGGCGTTCCAGCCCAATTCCAACAATGCACTTCTCGGAGTTTGACGTTGCATGTTGGAACTCATTAAAGCCCGATTCGCATCATGTATTTGATAAAAGGAATGAGAGGAGCCGGAAAAAATAGCCTTCTAAAACATGCATTTTAACTAGTGCTTAACCAATTTCATTTTTATCTTAAAGTCTTCTAAATTTAAATCTTGTATTAGAAAACTTGAAATTTGTCGAAAACACAAATATGGACCATACTATTCATCAGTGTTCTAAAAATGGGTCTAGGCGGCTGCCTAGGCTGGGAGCTGTCTAGGTGGGCTAGGCAACTTCCTAGGCGGGTTTTTGATTTTTTTTTTTTTTTTTTTTTTTTTTTTATTTCGAGTTCGAAAAAAAATTTAAGACTTTGTTTTCTTATACATTTTATATATGTATTTTGACATTGAACTGGAAATAATTTATATGTTATTATGCTTAACTTTTGAAATTATAAATTATAATGAATAAATGAATAAATAAATAAATAACCGCCTAGGCCCCTGCCTAGTCCTCTAGGTGCTAGTCCCCTACCTGCCGCCCGCCCACCACCTAGCGATTTTTAGAACATTGTTATTCATTTATTCAATCACATCACATTCTATGCATAGGACATCAAGTCAAGTCAATAGCTGTAGACATTGTTTGATAATCACATTTGGATTTAAATATCGGAAAATGACTTTTAATGCCTACTTTTTCATAAAATAGTTTTAGATATCGTAGTTGATATAATGATTAATTTGTGTTTACTTTTATACTTTTATGACCAACAAAGATTATTTCATTAACTCATACACTTATAGGACATATTTACCATTCCTAAACAAATAGAAAACATAATTTTATATTTCTGTAACCAGCGAGGACTCTTTCATTAATGATTCTAATTTTTTTTTTGTTATTTTACTTTTTTTTAACCCTTAACCCCTTGAACCTCATTAGTCATTATTGTTTTTTTGTTAATTTTTATTTTTATTTTATGTTATCTTGTTCTTTAATTACAGTTTGAACAATTATTTTATGATTTGTTAGCTACAAATGGCTACATTAATATTTTCATGTCAGCATTTAATATTTAAGTTTGAAGAGTAAACTTTTTTTTTTTTCAATTAATGGTTGCTTCAATTCTCTGTCACTATTTAGTTTACATGAAATTGTCTTATTAAATATTGGTTCTCATTTTATCTCTAAGGCTGTGATCATGCTCTGTAGTAGATAGTTTGTGACTAAATAGCGATTAAAGAATAAAATATATTATATTACGAGTACCCATGCATTGAAGAATAGGAAATCAAATTTCGATAGGGAGAAAATTGATTTTATTAACTACATTATAGAATAAGAAATAATGATAATTAAACCAAATTTCTAATCATCATTAAGAAATGTAATGCACGGTACTTGTAAACTTTTCTAATCAAATTTATAACAAGTTACTCAAATTGATTTAGTTAAATAATTAAAACCAATTTTCTAATCATCATTAATTACATTATGAAAAGTTTACTAAACCTTAACATAATAATTTGATTAACTTGTCAATCAATGAAAACTTATAATTGGTGGCTCATAATTAGAGTTATTAATATCAATATCAACCAGCGACATGGGGTGGGAAGGGTTAAGGGTAAAAAAAAAAACAAATTGGAATTATTAATAAAAGAGTCACTGTTGATCATAAAAGTATAAAATTTGGTTTTCTATTTGTTTAGGAAGGGTAAAAATATCATATAATTTTATGAGTTAATATGGGTTAATAAAAGAGTCATTGTTGGTCATAAAAGTATAAAAGTAGGCACAAATTAGCCATTTTGTGAAAAAATAGGCCTTAAAAGTCATTTTCCGTTTAAATATTATCAATGTACTAGTAGATTATTCAAATAAGCTAAATATTATTACAATTATGTTCTAATACAATGTTGAATTAAATCCATTTCCAAACAAGCAATTCTTCCAAAATTTTCGAGTAAACTAAAATTCTATTAAGAAATGTATGCTTAAGGGGAGATAAAT
Organism: Berberis vulgaris; assembly: GCA_963556465.1. Lineage (NCBI taxonomy): Eukaryota > Viridiplantae > Streptophyta > Magnoliopsida > Ranunculales > Berberidaceae > Berberis > Berberis vulgaris. The sequence continues at coordinate 1,571,220 of OY747133.1, forward strand.
ATGGAGATCGTTCTAAATATGCGCAAATCAAACATCGTTTATTATATATATATATATATATATTTCAGTCTTTTTTTTTTTACAAAACCTTATGGTTCATAATGTAGTACACTAATTAAAATATTCCGACGATGGAGGTGGTGGTGGTGGAATACTGGTCTTAGTACTAGGTCCACTTGGTGGAATAGGAATGCCTTTGGGTAGCCTTTGATACCACCACGGCGGTGGCACTCTAGCCCAACTACTCGGCCCACTTGGCGGAATTTCGGCACCTTTCAGTAACTTTTGGAGCCACCATGGCGTCTCAGATGGTGGTTGTCGTGGTGGTGGTGATAAATGTCGCGATGGTCCTGAATACAGTATGCGCGAAGAACTTCCCAAACCAAAGAAGAACACAAATACTAAAATTAACACAAAACTAAACCCTTTGATCTCCATTTTTTTGTTGTGGAATTTCTTTTCCACACAAGAAGGTTTTTATATGGAGTTATTGAGTGACTGTTGCCTAACCTTTCCTTGTTAATCTGTTTATCAAAATTTTAAAATTGGAATCCAAATCCTTCATTTTGACATTTTGCTTAATCCTACAAAACAAATTTGGTTATTGGAATTCATTTTTGGAAAACGTTTCCTATATTCTAAGAATTTCTAAATTATAATATTTCATTTTTGTAATATGATTGAAAGTTGCCTAGAAAACAAAGATTTCAATTGATTTAAATTGAAGGCTCACTAATAACATAACAAATTTGTCCAATATGAAATCCCCACAAAATCAATCCAGAAATATGTATCCCATATCAGTGGATTTCTAAGGCTGATTTCAATATGTAATCAATCATTTACTTCTCAAATTTTTAGCTTATCATGGGAGATTTTCAACACCTTTCAATCTAAGGGTCTGATTGATTGCACGGAAAATAGATATGAAAATTGAAACTATTTTCCTGAATTCAATTCCGATACCGCCCCCTCAAATTTGGATTTTCATGAATAATGGAAAACAATCTTATGAAGAATCGATTTTTTATCAGTAAATAGATAAATCAAAGAGCAAAAATCTACATAACAAGGAAAATAGATTTCACTTTAGAAGGAAAATGGAAAATGACTAACCAAATAAACTAATAATGACTACATGTACCATTAACTAATGATGGGGGCGTTTTGGGCCCATATGTCACTCAAAAATCCCTACAAATCACTTTGTTTATGAGGATCTCTTCATCTTCTTCTGCATCGAGATGTGTAAATTTACTCCACCGTGTTCACTTTGTATCATTGCATTAGGTAACTTTAAGAGTATCATTTATTTAATTTCTTTCCAAATTTTAATAAGGACAAAAATGAAATTATAAAAAGTTCGCATATCTTCCTAAGTTTTTTTCAATATTATTGGGTGCCCATCTTAAGGAGATAACTTTTGTTCCTTGAGTTTACAAATATAACTGCTCAAAACATGAATCAAACTATGATAAATAATAATAATAATAATAACAAATTGGCCAAACATGATGATTTTTATTGAAACTATGATAACAAAAATGTTTATTTCGTATCTTTACGAATGCTAGATGTCATACATAAATAACAAATAATGTCTCGAATGAATTTTCATTCATATTAGTTGCTTCGATGGGTTGTGATTGATCCCTGGAGACGGCGCACTTGATCCAACAGTGGTGGTTTTGGGTAGCTTGTGAAATACCAAGCCTGGAGGTGATGAGCTCGGTGGGTTATTGATAATTGGAGATGGTGAGCTTGGTGGAACATGGCTTTTAGGCAGCTTGTGGAATCGGAATGGGGTGTTCGTAGATTCGGAAGACAACCCCAGCTTTCTTGCTGAAGAACTTTCCAATCTCAATAAGAAAAAGAACACCAACATGAACACAAGCTTAGACATCTTGATCTCCATACTTAAATTGCTTGTATGTTTTTTTTTTCACATAACTTTTTGTTCTTAAATAGAGTTTCAACAATTATAGACGGTCAGGTTTGGTAGTCACTTTTTTGTTAAGTCTTGGCTTTTTTACACTTCTACCCCTTCTATAGATGGTGTTTGTGGTTGTGTTTTAAAAAGAATGGGTAAAAAGTGTAAAAAAAAAAATCAAGACGTGACAAAAAAATGGCTACCAAACCTGGCTGGCTAGACTTTCGCGATTTTTTAGAGACGAAAATCGAAAACTAAATACCTTTCATTAGCATATAATTTTTCTTTAGCACTTTCGCGATTTTTTTCCGTTTTTTGGTTCTCAAAATCTAAAATTTTATTTACCAATCTTTCTTCCAATACCATCTCTTAATACAATATATTTTAAAATCTCTTAAATATTATTCTAAATAATTGTTTGGCCTTTTGAGCTTGTTTTCCCTTTTATGGGTAGAACAAAAAATTAGCCAAAATATGATTCAATTAATTCTAAAAAAGTAAGGGAAAGTGAAATATTGTTATATCATAGAGTAATAATTTCCTACATAAAAACAATCATATAATTATTAATTTCTATTCTTTGCAACAAAAAATTAAGAAAATACTTTTTCTGGGTTATTTGCATATAAAGGCTGAGGAAAATCCTTAAGCCCAACTTAAATCGTAATCATATTACGAGGAAAAATGTTGGTCTATCTCCTCCCTCCTTCACTAAAGTGAGTACCTCTTGGGGTCCAAACTCAAGTCCAAACACTATCTTATTAACTCCTCCAAAGTGAGTTACATAGAGAAATATAGGACTAAATAATATAGAGAGATTTGAAAGTTAAAAAACCATTTACCTTTGTTTTTAAAATTCAAACCAAAATTTCAACAGCTTCTCTATGTAAATTTTCAAAAGTACACACTAGAGTTGAAGGGATTTTAATTTAAAAATTAGAGACCTTATTTACTTGCACAAAGATCATCCTTTGTAAGCCTACCTGGTTGCATACATAACATCTTGCTTCGAACATCAAAAGCTATAGAAGGGACACAGTTAAACCAGTTAGACTCTAAAAATTTGCTTTTGTTTTCTAGACCTCTAGTTATGAATTCATCAGTATTCGTTCATTGTTAGTTTCAATTTGTTGATAGTGTTTTAATTAGACTTTGCGGTTTGTTGCAATAGTCGAATGTGGCATTTCTACATGAGTCGTATTCTCCTATATTTATCATCTCATAATTACTTTACAATGGCAATAAAATCTTAACAGGAAGCATTTTTCCGGCTTGACTTTAATTTCATGTTGTTTCCATTTGTACTGTCCACAGTTTTGTTTGAAGGCTAATACAATGAGATCAATCTAGTAATTCAAGAGTGTGAGATGAGCTTTTAAACCATACAATATTATGTGTAACACCCAGTGTGAGTGTGGCGGGTTCTGTGGCTGGCAGACTACCTTATGTGAGCAAATTTAGAGGTTGTGAGGCTACCTAATTATAGTCACGTATTGCCGAGATGAGGGAAGGAGATATGCTATATTATTATTAGTGTTCTAAAATTGGTCTAGGCGACCTCCTAGGTGGATTATTGATTTTTTTTATTAAAAAAATAAAAAATTAAGACTTTTTTTAAAATACATTTTACATAATAGATGTATCTTGGCATTGAATTGAAAATAATTTATTTACCATTATGCTTAATTTATTAATTATAAATTATAATAAATAAATAAAACCCGCCTAGGCCCCCGCCTAGTCCTTTGGGTGCTCGCCGCCTGCCTATCGTTTAACATTTTTTAGAACACTCGCTATATATGCGTGAGGTTGGATCCCCTTGGAATAATGCGTTTTAAAGTTGTGCAACACATAGATCCCAATTCGGATAATATTGTACCATGAGCAGTACCGTTGTGCCACTCTGATACAACGAAATTGTGAGGGGTAGGGGGAGGGAAAGGCCCCAGAGAGGCGGGGCCCACAATAAGCCCGTGGATCCCAAAGTGGACAGTATTGTACCATAAACAATGACGTTGTGCCACATTGATACATCGCGTAAAAGCCGTGTTGGCCTTGTGCCCAAAGCGGACATTCTAGTTTTTCTATACATACTTTTTAGGTTGAAGAAAGTTTCTCTAGGTGAAACTACACACAAAAATCCATATACTATAGATGCATTTTAATAGGTTTGATAGCTTCAAGCATGGCCGGACCTACTAAGGGGCGAGGGGGGCAGCTGTTCCCCTCAACTTTTAAAATATTTTTAGTATATATACTTTATTCTTAAAAAAATTGATTATATAAGGTAGAATACAATATGAAAATTGTTTATATAAATCGTTGAACATGTCTTTGTTGGTGGAGTGGTTTGAGGTTTATCAATTTTAGTAAAAGACCCGAGTTCGATACTCTTCGAGTACATTTTTATTTTGTTTTCAAATCAATTTTTTTAGTAATTGCAAACATTAAAAAATGTTTAGTTTAATGAAAATTTATTAACATTAAAGCAATGAATTGTTTTCCACAACTGGTATAAAATCTCTAACAAAAATATATTTAAAATTAATATCTAAAATAATAACTATAGAATTCAATGAAAATATATACCATTAGCCAACTCGTACAAAATTTGAGCCTCATATAAACTATTTTTCTATGAAATTGTATCATGATCATATTAGGTTCGCAAATTTAAAAAAAAAAAAAATTAGCTACACCTAGATACTTATCCTAATTATTTCTTGATATTAGTTATATATTCTAGTTATTATGCTCGTTTGCTCCTTGCTAAGGTTATCGATAGTGATCTTATTTTGGCTTAAAATTGGACCACACTAAATTCAATTTGGTATATACAATGTATTTTTGTATTAGTTACTTGCTGAGTTAGAAAAAAAAAAAAGGCTAGTGATAACTACTATTATCAACTAATAAGTATTTTTTATTTCGCCCCCTCCCCTTAAATAAAATCCTGGGTCCACCCCTGATCATCAACCTCATCACAATTACTATACATCAATAGATATATATCATATGTATTTGAAAGAAAAACCTTATTATGAGTGATATTTCACTGATAACGCAGTTATTGCGTCGGTTTGGCTTTGACAATGAAAGTGACAGTGCAAAACCTTATCTCATACTTTTCTTATATGTATCCTTCACCTATTATTTTCTCCTTAATGCTTTTGTCTCTTTCGCAGGCCTGCAAGCTAAGAGAAAATCAGTCTCCATCATTCATCCGTCGTCTAGATATTATCAATGTTTATGACATTAACACTAGGGCGTGTGTGAATGTATTGTATGCATGTGTTCCTCATGAAGAAAGTTTATGTAGGTGAAACTACACACACAAATCCATATACTATAGATGCGTTTTAATAGGTTTGATAGCTTCAAGCATGGTCGGACCTACTAAGGCCTCAACTTTTAAAATATTTTTAGTATATATATTTTAGCCTTAAAAAAAATCATTATATAATGTAGAATACAATATGAAAATTGTTTATATAAATCTTTGAACATGATTTTGTTGGTGTAGTGGTTTGATGTTAAACATTTTTAGTCAAAGACATGAGTTCGATACTCTGCGAGTACATTTTTATTTTGTTTTAAATGCAATTTTTTTAGTAATTGCAAACATTAAAAAATGTTTAGTTTAATAAAAATTTATTAACATTAAAGCAATGAATTGTTTTTCACAACTGGTATAAAATCTCTAACAAAAAAATATTTAAAATTAATATCTAAAATAATAACTATAGAATTCAATGAAAATATATACCATTAGCCAACTCGTACAAAATTTGAGCCTCATATAAACTATTTTTCTATGAAATTGTATTATGATCATATTAGGTTCGCAAATTTTAAAAAAAAAAATTTAGCTACACCTAGATACTTATCCTAATTATTTCTTGATATTAGTTATATATTCTAGTTATTATGCTCGTTTGCTCCATGCTAAGGTTATCGATAGTGATCTTATTTTGGCTTAAAATTGGACCACACTAAATTCAATTTGGTATATACAGTGTATTTTTTTATTAGTTACTAGCTGAGTTAGAAAAAAAAAATTGGCTATTGATAACTACTATTATCAACTAATAAGTATTCTTTTTTTTCGCCCCCTCCCCTTAACTAAAATCCTGGGTCCACCCCTGATCATCAACCTCATCACAATTACTACACATCTATAGATATATATCATATGTATTTGAAAGAAAAACCTTATTACGAGTGATATTTCATTGATAACGCAGTTATTGCGTCGGTTTGGCTTTGACAATGAAAGTGACAGTGCAAAACCTTATCTCATACTTTTCTTAGATGTATCCTTCACCTATTCTTTTCTCCTTAATGCTTTCGTCTCTTTCGCAGGCGTCAAGCTAAGAGAAAATCAGTCTCCATCATTCATCCGTCGTCTAGATATTATCAATGTTTATGACATTAACACTAGGGCGTGTGTGAATGTATTGTATGCATGTGTTTCTCATGAAGAAAGTTTATGTAGGTGAAACTACACACACAAATCCATATACTATAGATGTGTTTTAATAGGTTTGATAGCTTCAAGCATGGCCGGACCTACTAAGGGGCTGCCCCCCTCAACTTTTAAAATATTTTTAGTATATATACTTTAGTCTTAAAAAAATTCATTATATAATGTAGAATACAATATGACAATTGTTTATATAAGTATTTGAACATGTTTTTGTTGGTGTAGTGGTTTGTTGTTAAACATTTTTAGTCAAAGACACGAGTTCAATACTCTGCGAGTACATTTTTATTTAGTTTTAAATGCAATTTTTTTAGTAATTGAAAACATTAAAAAATGTTTAGTTTAATAAAAATTTATTAACATTAAAGCAATGAATTGTTTTTCACAACTGGTATAAAATCTCTAACAAAAAAATATTTAAAATTAATATCTAAAATAATAACTATAGAATTCAATGAAAATATATACCATTAGCCAACTCGTACAAAATTTGAGCCTCATATAAACTATTTTTCTATGAAATTATATTATGATCATATTAGGTTCGCAAATTTAAAAAAAAAAATTAGCTACACCTAGATACTTATCCTAATTATTTCTTGATATTAGTTATATATTTTAGTTATTATGTTCGTTTGCTCCTTGCTAAGGTTATCGATAGTGATCTTATTTTGGCTTAAAATTGGACCACACTAAATTCAATTTGGTATATACAGTGTATTTTTTTATTAGTTACTAGCTGAGTTAGAAAAAAAAAATTGGCTATTGATAACTACTATTATCAACTAATAAGTATTTTTTTTTTCGCCCCCTCCCCTTAACTAAAATCCTGGGTCCACCCCTGATCATCAACCTCATCACAATTACTACACATCTATAGATATATATCATATGTATTTGAAAGAAAAACCTTATTATGAGTGATATTTCATTGATAACGCAGTTATTGCGTCGGTTTGGCTTTGACAATGAAAGTGACAGTGCAAAACCTTATCTCATACTTTTCTTAGATGTATCCTTCACCTATTCTTTTCTCCTTAATGCTTTCGTCTCTTTCGCAGGCCTCAAGCTAAGAGAAAATCAGTCTCCATCATTCATCCGTCGTCTAGATATTATCAATGTTTATGACATTAACACTAGGGCGTGTGTGAATGTATTGTATGCATGTGTTCCTCATGAAGAAAGTTTATGTAGGTGAAACTACACACACAAATCAATATACTATAGATGCATTTTAATAGGTTTGATAGCTTCAAGCATGGCCGGACCTACTAAGGGCTGCCTCCCTCAACTTTTAAAATATTTTTTGTATATATACTTTAGTCTTAAAAAAATTGATTATATAATGTAGAATACAATATGAAAATTGTTTATATAAATCTTTGAACATGTTTTTGTTGGTGTAGTGGTTTGATGTTTATAATTTTTAGTAAAAGACTCGAGTTCGATACTCTTCGAGTACATTTTTATTTTGTTTTCAAATCAATTTTTTTAGTAATTGCAAACATTAAAAAATGTTTAGTTTAATGAAAATTTATTAACATTAAAGCAATGAATTGTTTTTCACAACTGGTATAAAACCTCTAACAAAAAAATAATAACTTTAGAATTCAATGAAAATATATATCATTAGCCAACTCGTACAAAATTTGAGCCTCATATAAACTATTTTTCTATGAAATTGTATCATAATCATATTAGGTTCGCAAATTTAAAAAAAAAATTTAGCTACACCTAGATACTTATCCTAATTATTTCTTGATATTAGTTATATATTCTAGTTATTATGCTCGTTCGCTCCTTGCTAAGGTTATCGATAGTGATCTTATTTTGGCTTAAAATTGGACCACACTAAATTCAATTTGGTATATACAATGTATTTTTTTTATTAGTTACTAGCTGAGTTAGAAAAAAAAATTGGCTATTGATAACTACTATTATCAACTAATAAGTATTTTTTATTTCGCCCCCTCCCCTTAACTAAAATCCTGGTCCACCCCTGATCATCAACCTCATCACAATTACTACACATCTATAGATATATATCATATGTATTTGAAAGAAAAACCTTATTATGAGTGATATTTCACTGATAACGCAGTTATTGCGTCGGTTTGGCTTTGACAATGAAAGTGACAGTGCAAAACCTGATCTCATACTTTTCTTAGATGTATCCTTCACCTATTCTTTTATCCTTAATGCTTTCGTCTCTTTCGCAGGCCTGCAAGCTAAGAGAAAATCAGTCTCCATCATTCATCTGTCGTCTAGATATTATCAATGTTTATGACATTAACACTAGGGCGTGTGTGAATGTATTGTATACATGTGTTCCTCATGAAGAAAGTTTATGTAGGTGAAACTACACACACAAATCCATATACTATAGATGCGTTTTAATAGGTTTGATGGCTTCAAGCATGGCCGGACCTACTAAGGGGCTGCCCCCCTCAACTTTTAAAATATTTTTAGTATATATACTTTACTCTTAAAAAAATTGATTATATAATGTAGAATACAATATGACAATTGTTTATATAAATCTTTGAACATGTCTTTGTTGGTTTAGTGCTTTAATGTTTATCATTTTTAGTAAAAGACCCGAGTTCGATACTTTTCGAGTACATTTTTATTTTGTTTTCAAATCAATTATTTTAGTAATTGCAAACATTAAAAAATGTTTAGTTTAATAAAAATTTATTAACATTAAAGCAATGAATTGTTTTTCACAACTGGTATAAAATCTCTAACAAAAAAATATTTAAAATTAATATCTAAAATAATAACTATAGAATTAAATGAAAATATATACTATTAGCCAACTCGTACAAAATTTGAGCCTCATATAAACTATTTTTCTATGAAATTGTATCATGATCATATTAGGTTCGCAAATTTAAAAAAAAAAAATTAGCTACACCTAGATACTTATCCTAATTATTTCTTGATATTAGTTATATATTCTAGTTATTATGCTCGTTTGTTCCTTGCTAAGGTTATCGATAGTGATCTTATTTTGGCTTAAAATTGGACCACACTAAATTCAATTTGGTATATACAATGTATTTTTTTATTAGTTACTAGCTGAGTTAGAAAAAAAAAATTGGCTATTGATAACTACTATTATCAACTAATAAATATTTTTTATTTCGCCCCCTCCCCTTAAATAAAATCCTGGGTCCACCCCTGATCATCAACTTCATCACAATTACTATATCTATAGATATATATCATATGTATTTGAAAGAAAAACCTTATTATGAGTGATATTTCACTGATAACGCAGTTATTGCGTCGGTTTGGCTTTGACAATGAAAGTGACAGTGCAAAACCTTATCTCATACTTTTCTTACATGTATCCTTCACCTATTCTTTTCTCCTTAATGCTTTCGTCTCTTTCGCAGGCCTGCAAGCTAAGAGAAAATCAGTCTCCATCATTCATCCGTCGTCTAGATATTATCAATGTTTATGACATTGACACTAGGGCGTGTGTGAATGTATTGTATGCATGTGTTTCTCATGCAATGTGTGTTGCTATGTGATCCTGAGCATAAACATTTTGTATAATTGGGTTATTATCCAAGGTTTTACTCACCCTCACTTTATAGCTACGGTCTGAGATTTCTAAAGATTTCCATTTTAAAGATATTCCATTTGGCAGGACACTGAAAAGAAAACCCATTCATATCTTGGATCTCTCAACACACTAAATTACAACTAGATCTAACCTTTTATAACTTGAGTTCCCTCCCAATTGCATCTCCATTTTTGAACTCGAAGGAAACCTTTTAGGCATTGGGGTCTAGACCCCAAAACCTTCTTGATGAGTTTTCTTTTGGAATAGAATGCACAATACTTTGCATTAAGTGCATGTTTTTTAAATCTGCATATGACAGCTCATGGCATATATGTTCTTTTAAGAACTGTTAATAACCAATATTTTTCAAGACAATCTTTAAGCGATTATTAATAGTGAATGTGGTTATATATAAGTGTAAGTGATTTGAACATCTATACATGTAACGATTTATATTATCAATACTTGTACATGGGTTAAATAAGAAAAAAAAGTTTGGCCTATTATGCATTAATTTTGTGCTTAATTTGTCTATTTAAAGCTTATTCCAGTAGCCTCAAAGTTTCTTAGATTTTTAGCTATTTTTTTCACATTTTTTTTCTCAAGGATCATTTTCAAAGTAATTTCGGTAAGTTGATATTAAGAAATATTTCGTCAAGTATTTCATTGTGTATAGAAAAATGTAAAAATTTCGGTCATAATTTTGAAGTTATTGATATAATTTAAGCATTTTAAACTCTTACATACTACATAAAGAGTCTCAAACTACATATAGCATAAGAATCACTTTTAAAACAAAATTGTAATACTAAATTAAGGTTATAATAAGTTAAAATGTAAAAAATTAAGATTGAACAAATGAAAAAAAAATTATTTCGGATTTCGAAAGAAATTTTGGTAACTCAAAAAAAGATATATTTTGTGAAATTTCGACATTTTTCGAGAAATCACATTCCTTGATTTTTCTTCACACTATTATTGAAAGGTGAAACATGAACTTTGCCTATAACTTATACATGGACACAAATATTTCTTTCTGATTCTTAACATGGATTTTCTGAAAACTTTCTTAGATTTTCCAAACTTCAAAATGATGAGGACTATACGAGTAGTCCTTTACTTTTTTTTTTTTTTTTTTTTTTTTTTGTAAGAATCAAAAAATTTTATTATTTTTTCTGGTGCCAGTTAGGGGAGGGCATCCCATCCCATCCCAGTAAGGTCCCGTCTCGAGTTTTTTGGGTCCTTTTGGAATTAATCAAACCCATCACGATCCTGTTCCATTTCGATCTAGAGTGGGATGAGATCAAAATGGAGATTTTCAATTCCGTCGATCTCATCCCTTCCTGAACTTAGGTTAGAAGTTAGAACTTATATTATCCTGACCTCTGCACATCATCTGCACAATACAATATATTAGGAATGAGAACATTAATATTTAAGTCTGAAAGTCTAAAATAGTTTACATCGGTATGATATTAGGTATTGAGCATAAAAGGCTATTTAACTACATTTGTCTATATCTTCTCATTTGTTTTTGTGGTTTTATTGTGTTTAAGAATCGTTGCAATGAACTAAATTTTTATAACCCTAAAGAGGTGAAAATAGGACATGCGTGTGATTGTCACATTATTACAAACATGGTTGTGGATCTCATTGTCACATTGCTTTGGAAAGGATCATGGCACCACCCAAAGGTCATTCATTCATTGTGGAGATCCCGTGCCATAATTATTTACATAAAAATGGCCTTGATAGACTTCAATTGGTCAAAGGGGTTATAATGAGGTCCACTTGAAGAAGATAGTCAAAATCTAGCTAAAGGACCTAACCAAGGATCTTTTAAGTGGTGAACCAAAAGAGCACTTGAGACCGCGTTCAATAACTAGTGGTACAACATACTCTCCTTTTTATTATCTCTTTTACTTGACAAAGGTATCTTGGTTAAGATGGCTAAGGTTGGGTTCAATATACCCATCAACAACATGCTTTCCTTAAAAAAAAAAAAAAAAAATTCCCTTTTCAATTATTCACTATGCCTCCAATCTCTGATAAAACAATTACTATAGCTATATTTCAACTGAAAATCATACTCCAGAGCATCAAAAATTGAAAGCACCTGGTTTCATTGTTGGAATGATGTTAAAGTACTACTGATTTTGGTTTCCAGTATATATTTACACTTTTTTATTGTTGATATGGATTTTCTGAAAACTTTCTTAGATTTTCCAAACTTCAAAATGATGAAGACTATATGAGTAGTCCTTTACTTTTGTTTTGTGCGAATAATTTTTTTTTTTTTTTTTTTTCTTGTGCCTGTTAGGGGAAGGCATCCCATCCCGTCTCGGTTTGGTCCCGTCTCAAGTTGTTTGGGTTCTTTTGGAATTAATAAAACCCATCCCGATCCTGTCCTATTTCGATCTAGAGTGGGATGGGATCGAAATGGAGAGTTTCAATTCCATCGATCTTATCCTTTCCTGAACTTAGTTTAGAAGTTAGAACTTATATTATCCTAATTTTAGATCCTTTGCAAATCATCTGCACGATACAATATATTAGATATGAGAACATTAATATTTAAGCTTGAAAGTCTAAAATAGTTTACATCTGTAGGATATTAGGTATTGAGCATAAAAGGCTATTTGACTGCATTTGTCTACATCTTCTCATTTTTATTTTTTTTGTGTGGTTTTACTGTGTTTAAGTATCGTTGCAATGAATTAAATCTTTGTAACCCTAAAGAGGTGAAGATAGGACATGTGTGTGACTGTCACATTATTACAAACATGGTTGTGATCTCATTGTCACATTGCTTTGGTAATGATCATGGCACCACCCAAAGGTCATTCATTCATTGTGGGGATCCCATGCCATAATTATTTACATAGAAATGGCCTTGATAGACTTCAATTGGTCAAAGGGGTTATAATGAGGTCGAAGAAGATAGTTTTTTTTTTTTTTGCCAAACACGAAGATGTTTATTAAGGAAACAATATACAAAGATAAACATTCCTATATCAAGGAATGCCAAGACACCATGAAAGGACCTAACCAGGGATCTTTTAAGTGGTGAACCAAAAGAGCACTTGAGACCGCGTTCAATAACTAGTGGTACAACATACTCTCCTTTTCATTATCTCTTTTACTTGACAAAGGTATCTTGGTTAGGATGGCTAAGGCAATGGTTATTTAACCCTCACGTTTTGGGTTTAATATACCCATCAACAACATGCTTTCGATAATTTTTTTTTTTTTCCTTTTCAGTTATTCACTATGCCTCCAATCTCTGATAAAACAATTACTATAGCTATATTTCAACTGAAAATCATACTCCAGAGCATTAAAAATTGAAAGCACCTGGTTTCGTTGTTGGAATGATGTTAAAATACTACTGATTTTGGTTTCCAGTATATATTTACATTTTTTATTGTTGATTTTGTCAGCTATATAAACCGTCACCTAATAAAACCTAATGACATTTTAGTAATGAAACTTCAAATAAAGCAGGTGAGCAATCTAAAACTCCCACAAAATCATTCATCAAAATGTGAAACATGAACTTGGACACAAATATTTCTTTATGATTGTTGATATTGATTTTCTGAAATTTTTCTTGGAATTTCCAAACTTCAAAATGATGAGGACTATATGAGTATTCCTTTACTTCTTCTTTTTGTGCGAATAATTTATTATTATTATTATTATTTTGGGGTGCCTATTAGGGAAAGGCATCCCATCCCATCTCGAGTTTTTTGGGTCCTTTTAGAATTAATCAAACCTATCACGATCCTGTCCCATTTCGATCTAGAGTGAGATGGGATCGAAATGGAGATTTTCAATTCCGTCAATCTCATCCTTTCCCGAACTTAGGTTAGAAGTTAGAACTTATATTATCCTGATTCTAGATCCTTTGCAAATCATCTGCACGATACAATATATTAGATATGAGAACATTAATATTTAAGCCTGAAAGTCTAAAATAGTTTACATTTGTATGATATTTAGGTATTGAGCATAAAAGACTATTTGACTGCATTTGTCTATATCTTATCATTTGTTTTACTGTGTTTGGGGTCATATGCGCGATTCTGATAACCGTAGCCAAAGTTATGGCCAAAATACCGAAACGCACCCAAAACTGCCCCAATTAAGAAAATATTACAATTTCCTGCCATCTTTGCGCTGATCTGCCAAATTAAGGTATCTCAGTGCCAACAACGTGCTATCTGACAACTCAGCATCATCTGACTCGGATCCTGCATCAGTTTGGAAACAAGGGTCTATGATTTTTCCTCCCTTAATAAACAGATCAAATTTGCAATATATCGTCAATTATCAAGATGACAAGATGTATTCAGGATTGTAGATATGAAGATTGAGAATCTAATCTAAGCACGTGAATGTTCGGTGTTTACGCAAGCAGTTAATGTAAATGATTCAAACAAGAGCCAACTTAAGTTGGGTTAGTGAGAGAACAAACTTATTTCTGAGTTGTAGCCGAAGCTCGACCCAAATCTAATTCTTTCTAAGCTCGTTGAAAGCTTGAACTTGGCACGAAGATGGTGCATTGTTCATCTGTATCATATGAACATGCTCCACTTGCAGTCCTATATGGAGAAGGCTCAATAAGCCATGTATTTGTTTTGTCAAACTTACTTGAGAAAGCTTTGAATGTCGGTGTTTTTTTTTTTTTTGGAAAGGCTGAGTAGGGTTTTAATTGGATTTCAGAACCATTAACGCCTTTTACAGGGTTAAAACGCTGAACTTGTGATACCATCCGCCACAAGTAGCTAGTACCCCCGTTGACGAATGTCAATTTTTTTTCCTATGTTACTTCCACATTTTTTTTAATAAACATCACCTACATCTTCTATTTCCTTTCCAAACAGTAACTCTTTTTGGAGTATGGCACCCGTCCTTTGCATCAAAAGTGATAAGAAGGAATCGAAAACCACCCCATTTGTTTTCAAATGCATTCAACAAATTTTAGTTTCTTGGAATTTTTCACTAACAATGGCCATCTGAGAATCTACCATAGATACTTCACTGCCAAATGTAGAGAAAATTTTACATCTTTGGAACCATTTCTTGCACTTTTGTGCAACACCTGCTTATATATAAACATTGTGATTCCTTGATTTCTATCAGCAAGTTAAGTTAGCAGCCATGGTTAAATATATTGACTAATTAAATATATACTGTAGAAGGACTCTTTTAATTTCCTATTTAAAATGATATAAAACAAAATTGAGTATTAACTTCATTTGAAATTAGTATTAGCTAGTGTATGGAACTATATAAAATTTAGTATTATATGAAATTAGTCTTGCAAATCAAGCTTTGATGACAAATGGATCAAAACGGGAAACTGGAACAAGAACCAATGGTTTGGCCTTGGGAACAGTTAACCCAGCCTTCTCAGTCATGTCGACGGTGGTAGGTGTGATTCCCTTACCGTCGCTGGCAATCTTCCAATCAAAACACTGGATCATAGCACCCAACACCAATGGTATCTCTTGTAGAGCCAAAGACATACCAGGACAAGCTCTTCTTCCAGTACCAAATGGTGGAAAATGAAAGTTTCTTCCATTTACATCAACTAGACTGGTTGGTGCATCAACCTTGCCAATGGGCATGAACCTTTCAGGCTCGAACTCCAATGGGTCTTTCCAGTTCTTGGGGTCTCTGTTGATGGACCAAATGTTGAAGAAAAGTGTTGTTTTCGCGGGGATGTCATAGCCTTTGATCGTGCAATCCTGAGAGGCTTCTCTTAGGAATATTGGCGCCGGTGGGTGAAAACGAAGCGTTTCTCTTACGATGCATTGGAGGTAAGTCAGGTGTGGGATATCAGACTCTTCAATCAACCTGTTGTTTCCTACAACCCTGTTGATCTCTTCTTGTACTGTCTTGAGCATGTTCGGATGGTTGATCAGCTCTGCCATTGCCCATTCAATCGGAATTATTGCTGAATCTGTTCCAGCAGATAAAACATCCTATAGACAAAATGTAAATTATTAGATACTATTTGAAAATGTAACAAACTAAACACTTACTGATGAACAATAACAACAAAATAATGATAATTATAATGGACTTACCAACACGATAGCCTTGATGTTAATCCTTGTTATTTTGACCTCGGCGTTCTCATCTTCAGAGATATCAAGCAATGTATCAAGAAAATCCTTTTCTCGTTCAGCATCATCAATCTTGTTTTCCTTAGTTGCCTGTCTGAGTTGTTGACGTTTATCAATAATATTTTCAAGTAAAAAGTCATACCGTCGAAGAATGTCATCAGACCGCTTCTTTAGTCCTTGTAAATCAATGTTTTTAAGGAACCCAATATAATCAGAGACATTAAATTCCAAGAAAATCTCTGATATTTCGCGAATAAGAGTAAAAACCTCCATGAGTTGATCATCCTTCTCCGAGTACCTTAACCCCAACATCATTCGAGCTATTATGTTGTTTGACATTTTCATAAGCTCATCAGACATAATTAGAGATTCATTATCACTTGACTTTCTTGCTAACAAGCGAAGAAAGCGGTGTACTTCCTCACGTCTAACGGACTCCGTTTGGGCTACAGGCCTATGGCCTAAAAGCTCAGACATGCATGTTTTCTTCATGAACCTCCAATAAGGACTATAGTCAGCAAAGGCGAACCCGGAACAGTTGTATGAGAGTTTCCTGACGACACTTGTATTAGGCCGAGAAGCGAAGTTTAGTTCATTTGATATCAAACATTCTTTGGCAAGCTCGGCAGAGTTGACAATGACAATGGGGACGGAACCAAACCGGAGGGAGATCATGGGCCCATGAGGTGGAGGTGCCCGATTATCGGTAACGCCATTGGGCTTGGTGGGAGATGGTATTGGGACTTCTTGGTTGCGAAAATTTTGTTGATGAAAAGTGTTGAGAGGAGGTAGAGAATGGCAAAGAAGAAGACATTGAGGATCAACATGGTTGTTTGTGTTTTTGACTCTTAACAAATTCTTTCAACTTCAATTAATGGATTCTTTGTTATGTTGAAATCGAGAGCTCTTTGGGGTGCTTTTATAGGAAGGGGGTACCTTAAGGGCCTGTTTGGTTCCACGTTGTAATGGGAATAGTAATGGAAGTAGTAATGGGAGTGGTAATGGGAGTAGTAATGGGACTGTAAAAGGAGTGCTTGGTTTAACTATGAATGTAATGGGAGTGGAAATGTGACTTTACCAATATGCCCTCACTACAAAGCATAAAAACTTCAACACAACAACAAAGATGATGAGGGCAAATGAAGTCATTTTGCTTTGTTGACCATTACAATGACCAATGTAATGGCCATTCATAGGGTGGGAGGATGTAATGGCCATTACAACCAAATTGGTAATGGGAATGACGATTACAATGTTTTTTTGTGCCACCAAACAAATGAATGCAATTGACCATTGTAATAGCCATTACATTACAATGGTCAAAGGGGTAACCAAACATGCCATAAGAGTGCTCTCATATCCTTCTTACTTTGACCAGAGATGGTTTTGGCTAACACATCAGGTTGATTTTTGAATTATTCTTCTGTTCATGTATCTAAGATTGACCAATAGGTGTTGACCTATGGGTGTTGATTTATAGGTCACCCAGTTGATAGGTTATGGAATCATTAAAAACTCAGTTTGCCTTCGAAAAAAAAAATTTGAAAATATAAATTGCTTATTATTTGATGGATTTTCAGATGTATAGATGTATTTGTTTAAGCTTATCCCAAGACTCAACCAAGATGTGACTTTCCCACACAGCTTAAGGAACAGGGTTTGAAAGCATAATTATAATGTTTAGAAATACAACTTGCAAGATAGGATAGGTAAACCTTTTATTTCTTATAAGTGTCGAGGAAACCAGCGAGGAAATGAGCGAGGGGAGGGAGGTGGCGGGGTGGAGACCGTTCACCTCCCTCGGGATGCGTGCCATCTTTTTTGATGTGCGCATCCCGAGGGAGGTGAACGGTCCCCACCCCGCCACCTCCCTCCCCTCGCTCATTTCCTCGCTGGTTTCCTCGACACCTAGAATTTAACTTCTTATAAAGGTTTATCTTTTAAGTTCGTATTTGTATGGTACTAGACCTTTTAGCTATATAGTTTCAATTTAAAAGAAAACCCTATAAGAATATGGTCGAGAAAAGTTCTTAAGTTCATTACAAGTTTTTCCTTGGGGGGACATGCTCATTCACTTTCGAAAAATCAAAATTTTTTGTTCTTCATAATTGAGAACATACTGTAGCTAAAGAATGTGATGAGATTTTGTGGAGAATAAGGTAAGTAAATAAATTAAGGAAGATGACCATTGACCAATGCAGGTACCCCATTCATCATTTGAAGAATAAAAATAGGGCAAAGGTTGTTTGCATGTTGGTGCTCTGTTTCTTGTTGTGCATTGTTGAAAGCTCCAAGGCAAGAAGTATTAAAAGTGTTGAAAAATATTTTGATGAAGTAATATCAGTTGCAGGGGATGAAATTGTGCCCAACTCGCCAATGTCATGACAGCTCAACGATTGGAGCTTGGTGGATGGTATCACTTGGTCATGGGTTCGAACTCAGTTTGCGGCATCTTTATTAGTTTATGGTGTGTTGATCAGTTCTGGTCTTTAATGGGTTCGCTCGTTTTCCAAAAAAAAAAAAAAATTGTGCCCAACGCAAACGAGGATGATAAAATATGAGAAGTCAACAACATGTCGGTAGCCAATAGAGATGTATGGGAAGAGGATAAGAACCGCACATGCAATAGATTGAGACAGAAAATTTGTCAAGTTCCTGAAGAAGAGCATGAGCTAGGCCTCTCCAGTGATGATGATATGTTTACAAAACTGACTATAAAAACGTTCTCTAACACCTACACCAAAGATTTTAGACTATGTCCCCGAAAATCCAATAGAACTAAGAAAACAAACAAAATGTACAAAGGCTGAGTTTGTTTATAGTCTAGATTTGTTTTGGTGAATCCTCTCTTGTAAGAGTTTGTTTCAGTATTTGCTTTTACTTTTGTTTCATTTGTATAAAGGTTTTGGGGTCCTTAAAATCCAGCTCAATTTCCAAAAAAAATAAAAAAATCAATTGCAAATGAATCATGGAGTCCTGATGAAGGAGTAGGAACTGACCCTCCATCTAACTATATTATTGTAAAAAATGTTCACGTGAAATTTAATTTTATTTTCTTAACTTTATATACTAATTTAATTTATTTTTTATATATTTATTTTCTGTGCTCCTCGAACGTGACTAGTTGAACCATTTTCTTTCCCTTTCTCTTCAACAACTATTTCAACCAAAATCTCTCCAACACAATCTTATACAACTGATAAAGCTGAAAATTTTGTCATAACCTATCACTTCTCCAATCAAATCATGGAAATGAGTCTAAAGATAAGGATAAAAGAAGATAACTTCTACCTGTCGACGAAGCCAGCGAAGAAATCAGCGAGGAAGGAGGGACCGTCCATTTCTCTTGGAATGTGTGTCATCATTTTTCATGTACACATTTTGAGGGGATGAACGGTCCCCTCCTTCCCTCACTCCCTCCCTCGCTGATTTTCTCGCTGCAATGGGAGATGACTGGATCACTACACCACAAATGCTTATTCATAGCGTTTCAAAAACGCTATTCTAGGATATCATAGCGTTTTAGTAAACGTTGTGTCAGCCGGAGCTATAATAGATACTGAGTTATTTATAGTATTTGAAACGCTATTGTAAGTAGACCATTAATAGCATTTTTCAAGTGCTATTGTTTAGCTTGTAATAGCGTTTTAAAAATGTTATGGTAAAACCTGTAATAGCGTGTAGAAAGTGCTATTGTTTAGCTTGTGATAGTGCTTAAGAACCAATAGCGTTTCTGAAATGCTATTGTCTTCACTCACTTATTGTATTAGTTTCTATAGCGTTTCTCAAGTCCCTTTTTTTCTATAGCACTCATCAAGTGCTATCAAATGACTTTTTATAACACTGATTTTTATAACCATAGAAGATAATATTGCATATATTATATGTAAAACATCCAAATGATCCAAAAATAGATATTAATCATCTCATAAACATACGAATTACCATCACGATTTGAATACAATACGATAAAAATATTATCTCAATGACAACATTTGTCTCCAAACTACTACACTATATCTCAATGAAAATTGATCTCTTCGCTCCCACAATTACATGAATTTGACATAAAGTTGCTAGATAGTCTCATACTTGGCACCGTGGTGATTGTAGAAATAATAATCCCTTATTGAGGTCAATAAAAGTACTTATAAAGCACATTTCATGATCAGCTCTGATAGCATGGCTCCTAGCAGTCCAAAAAGTGCACCTGATGCACCGACTGTAATGGTTTCGAAATGCAAAGCAGAAGACAAGCTCCCACCAAACCCGAAAAGGATAAACAATAGTCCTATGCGCCGTACAAATTCATAAACACAAAAGAGACATGTAAGGTAAATTAAATCAAATTTGAACTTTACAACTTAATATTTGATGCTTACAAAATCCAAACTCCTATTCAAGGAGGATGCCTATAAATAGAAGACTTGTCATATTAGCAGCCAAATGGATGATGCCAATATGAAGCCACATATGCAAGTAATGAGACGACATCCTTACCTTTATCCACCACTAATGGTTAGTTAAGAGCTCCCATTTTCACAAGCTTGCACAAATATAAAGCAACAGAAAGTAACTAAATGCATGTATATAGTTAGCTACACATGTAGTCATTTAAGATGACAACTTGAATACATTGCAGGGTATGGTTGCTTCTTTCCGGTATTCAATTTTTCTTTCAACTTCCCCAACAACTGAAATATGGATATCATAAGAAAACATGAATACAAAATAGAGAAAGTTTATGACAAAGTATTTCAAGATCAACTGACATAATACTGTAAAGTTAAACTGGGAAGACCAGAATATGCCAGATAAGGATTTACTTGGCACCCGTTCCCAAAGCCATTCCCTGCCACCCTTGCAAAGCACCAAGATCTTGCTCAAAGCGCTGCTGCAATACAAACTACAGACCTGCACCGTGGCTGCATTTTCCACTTCCCTGCAGTATGATCCAGCTAAAAACCGACCCCAAAAATAGGTCCTTACTGCATCCTAACTCTGTCATTACAAACCACAGCCAAGAAACCACCAAACGCCTCAAAGAAAACTCCAAACAGTCATCAAAACAAAGCTCGAAACCAGAGCATTCTCTGTTTTTTGTTGCAACAAAAAAGGATATACATCTCTGTTTTAAATACTGAAAAAACATCCCAAATCCACCCTTGCAAAAACAGTTGGAATGCATAGTTGTGCCCTTGATGATACCCAATTAAGAATGGCACTCATCATATCAATTGGATCCATGAAAATAAAAAGGCAAGTATCATTCATATGCTCTAATCCCAAATCTTTAAAATGACTTCTTCCTCTTTTGAGCAACTATATATTCTCCAATTAGTGCCTTGCTAACCTAACTCAAAACGTTCATATCAAGCTACTTCAGACAATTTGTAGTTAGCATATAGAGCAAATAACAATTTCAGAAGAACAATTCAAATACAAGAAACACACGCACAAAAAGAGATGAACCATACTCTTTGTGAAATTCAAAGTGTTTAAATGGTATGAAGGGTAAGCTAGCTAAGATGCCTTCAACATGTGCCTTATTTTTCTTCATTAGAACAATTAATCAATTTCAAAATGTTGATATATAAGAACAATTTTGAAAAAAAAATTATCATTTCTTTAAAAAAAAAAAAAAAAAAAAAAACATACAAGGAATCACTATAAGTTGTGCTCATCATATGGAATCAGTCCAACAGATTATCTGACTAAGTTCCTGGATCTAACCCCATACATATGAGACTCAGACCTTTGATTAGAACCAAATTAGATCATTATTAAAAATAACTCAGTGGATTCTTGCAAAAACAGGAACAATCATTTTATATTGTGACGAAGTATGATTTTAATACAAGAGATCTCGCTTGCTAGTCTATTTAAGAAAAATGTTGTGAACTATAATGAATTAGCTACCATCATTCCCACCATCTTGTAAAGTGCTAATAACTCAAAAATATTAGTTTTAATTAGAATGCAGACTACAAAGCAATCTCTCACTGTGTAAAAATCATGTTCCGTGGACAATAGACCTTATTCTTGAATGTTTTACCTTGTACAGAGAATCAAGCACTTCACTGGATGGTTTTCGAGACTTAAGATAGTGACTATAACAAGCCAATATATTCAAAATCACGAAAGGACAAACTTTCCACTTCCATACCTGTCACCAACGACAATATTGTAATATCAATACATGAAAGTTGACGTTTAATACGCATGGAGTAATTCAGCTTGGTTACATACCACCATCTAGATAATCAAGTAAATGATAACAATATGGTCTTATCTTTTACATAAGAAAAAAGGCAATATTCTCATCTATAAGATCAGATGCAAGTAACAACTCATACTTGGTAATAGGCCAACTGAGAATGCTTATTACCAAGTATTGAGGTCAACAAATCAACCATTTCTAAACCAAATTTTGCAAAACCAAAAGAACCTTTTTTTTTTCAATTAGACATAAAAACAACAAACAGATATCAAAGATGTCAGATTTCAAGAAAAAAGACATTGATAATGGAAATGGATGATCCTTAGCGCAATGGATGATCCTTAGGAAGAAAGCTCCTAATTGTCTTCCCATATACCTCACAAGTGGAGAATTGAATGAGACGCTTGTTGTTTTTTGAACATTACTTCACCTAAAACACATATTGACATCAAATCAAACACCTACATTAACCCAAAAACACCAAGAAAAAGCTCAAACCCCATCGACCAAAATCCTCACCATTGGAAGCGCATCACTGAAATTGCTATAAATTGTTTCTAATGGCCCGAGTGTTGTAATCCACCGGAGTACAAATCGCAGCAAGATTGATAGTCTACACCACAAAAACCCACCAAAACCAAATAAAAACACAAACTTTAAATTTATTTGAAAGGAATGCTTTTTTTTCTTCAAAATTTTGTAAAATACGATATTATGAAACAAATCAACTTATAAAGATACTTATACCTCCAAAAGATGGGAACCAAATTTCTTTGAAAGAAATGCTTATTTTCTCTGCTTCTTCTCTCTTTTTTCTTTCTTCCAAACATATATGAACATAATCTCCAAAATCCCTAATTCCATCCAAATTGCACATGCAACACAATTCCAATTCCCCAAATAAAAAATAAAACGCATAAAAAAAAGAAGCTAAAAGTCTATCTTTCTGAAGATTACCAAGGAGGATGAATGGTATCATAAGGCTTTGAAGAGCTTCATGTGGCACCGCCTCAAGGTTAGCCTCTTGCAATGAATGGAAAAAACCCAAATCAATTATATAAAATTAGCCTCAAATCCAAAGAGAAAATACAGACCATGGAAGCTTATATAGAGAAGGAAAAATAAGAAGAAGAAGAAGAAGAAGAAGAAGAAGAAGAAGAAGAAGAGTAGAGATGGCTTACCTGCTAATTTTTAGGGGCCCCTTTTAGAGACAGGGGAAGAAAGAAACCCTAATGAGAGTTCAACGACTTCAAATGTGCAGCAAGAGCTCTGTAAAGTAGTGGATAATTTGGAATGGACGTAATTCCCTACCACCGGACACCTTCGATGATTGGGTATTAGGTGTTCTTGTTGTTGGTGTTGAACATCTCCTTCTTCTTTTACCATGGCTGCTTAGATCAGAGAAGGAGAAGATTGAAGAAAAATTCAATAGGGGGCATTTGAGTTGGCAAGGTAACATCATTAGTGCTTGAAGAAATCAGGTTTGGGGTGCCATGAAAGATGAAGAAGAGAGGAGCTTTTGAGAGAGATTTGTGAAGAGTTTTTGTTGAAAACATAGCAGAAGATAGAGAGGGAGAGAAGGGGCCAAGGAGAAGAGAGAAAAAGAGGGGGAGAAAGGCAAAGAGGAGGAGTGGTCAGTGGAGAACACCACTTCGATCTGCTGCGAAGGAGAGCGAGACTGAGAGGGAAGCAAATGTAGAAATAGGTTTTCTAAAATTTTGGAGGAGTGATTTTAAAAATTTTAAGTGGAATCATGCGGATTAATTTTTTTAACTTCCCGCTTCCACTTTCATAGCGTTTTAGTATTATAATGTTATTAAAATTTGGGCTTTTATAGCATAAGTGTAAAAAACGCTAAGGTCAAATGCTATTAATAAGCAATTGTGGTGTAGTGGATGAATGATTGTCACACATATTTAAAATGAAGTTTTTGGTATTTATGTTATGGATGTAGATATGTAAATGTTCAAATTATAAAAGTTTATTTTTTATATCCAAGGTGATCTTCATCATTTTTTGAATAAAATCCTTTATTAAATTAAATAGAGTTTTGCTTAGCAATTGTTGTTTTGTATATGCATTTATGTATTGTTCAAATAAAAAAAAAGACATTATGTGAAAATAATTAATTTTGATAATAAATAATTTATGTTAAAATAATTAATTTTTATATTATTATTAATTAACTATGATTCAACACTCTGCCTCCTTCAACTAAAATTTCGGCTCCATCACTGACTGCGTCAGAGGCGCCATTGCATGATTATGGAGAGCTAGAGGCGCCAACTATACCATCTGGTCCTTGCTGGATATAGGGTTGTTAATTAGATTACGACATCACTTCTGACTCTCTTTTTTTTTCATAAATATTTAGACTTTGGGTCTCATCATGTGTTTTAATCTAATAATTGATATCATTAGGTTAGTGTCTGCTTGGTCATGAAATTGCAATAAAAAAAAACAAGTAAATTTATTGCGGAAAATTGACTTCAAATTTTGGTGACCTGACTCAGTATGGAGCAAAGAATGTCAAAGACTGCTTACTTTCTCTTTCAGTGAAACCCTAATTTAATTAAACTCTACTTAATTAGATTTGAGTTTGAAGCTGAACTGTTCAAGAACTTCGGCAATTATTTGATTATCCACCTAAATGTGTGTAAACCAATAATCCATTGGAGCAGGATTATATTTGACCTATCTTTATTTGATTGCGACGTTTGAGTTGGACATTCTACATAAAAGAAAATCATTGGAATTGTATTATTGTTTTGTTGTGTTTTTTCATACAAGTTTATATAAGCTAACTTTACCTAGCCTTATGAAAACAAGAACCTTAAAACTTTTTATACAAGATATTCTAATTGTGTCATATTTTGAATTTTCTACGATTCTATTATTGTACTTTCCTATTCGTGTATTTTCCTTCTTGTAGATATGAATCAATCTTGAACTTGAGTTTAGCTATGTTGAATGTAAGACCTACATATTTTAACTAAAGTAGAATAGACATTCAAATCATACTACGATTGAAAGTCTGACTAGCCGATATCAACTACCTAATACAAACAATTTCTAAAAATTACGTACTTAAGCCTCCGCGAACACATTTCCAGTTTATGTTTCTTTTAGTTGCTTATAATTAAAAACTTGTTGACATTGCTATGTGTTCATGTTCAATGGTACATAAAGCAAGTTGCTACATTATCGATGATATTCTAAGGTCAACACTTGCATCCTTACATAAGCGTATCGGCACATGCAACTCAGAATATCTTGAAGTATTGAATTTTGAATGGTATTCAAACTTCTGAATTTTTTTGAATATTTTAAAATATTCAAGTAAATATTCAAAGCTTTAAGAATACATATAACTAATTGACTGTTTCAATAGAATTATAGATTATCATGAAAATACATCGATAAGAATAAATGACACATTATTTATATATTATCTTGCACTATTTTAGGACAATAGTGCCTATTATGTCAGCCCAAGTGGTTCAATTTTTTATATTTTTAGGAATTTCCATGACTTCGTCCATAGAACCTTATCCTTCAATACAATTTCCTCAGTTGTTCCCAAAAAAATAATTAAAAAATAAGATAAAATAAATAAATGCAACTCTTAAGGTAAGAACACCCTCTTTGGTCAAAGTCAGAACGACATTAAAGCACTCTTATTTAGGGTTGAAAACCGAAATCGGAAGGACATTAAAGCACTCTTAAGAACACCCCTGAGAAGTCAGAAGGACATTACACCTTCTTCGATTCAATTTTTCACCTAAACTGTGAATCGAACCGACTTAAGTCGGTTTTTTTGTTCAGCCCTAACTCTTAAGGTACCCCTTACCTATAAAAGCACCCCAAAGAACTCTCAATTTCAACACAACAAAGAATCCGTTTGAAGTTGAAAGCATTTGTTAAGACTCAAAAACACAAACAGCCATGTTGATCCTCAATGTGTTCTTCTTTGCCATTCTCTACCTCCTCTCAACACTTTTCATCAAGAAAATGTTCCCAACCAAGAAGTCTCAATACCATCTCCCACCAAGCCCAATGGCGCTACCGATAATCGGGCACCTCCACCTCATGGGCCCGATCGTCCACCAATGCTTCCACAACCTCCATGCCAAGTTCGGGCCCATGATCTCCCTCCGGTTTGGTTCCGTCCCCATTGTCATTGTCAACTCCGCTGAGCTTGCCAAGGAATGCTTGATATCAAATGAACTAAACTTCGCTTCTAGGCCTAATACAAGTGTCATCAGGAAACTATCCTACAATTGTTCCGGGTTCGCCTTTGCTGACTATAGTCCTTATTGGAGGTTCATGAAGAAAACATGCATGTCTGAGCTTTTAGGCCATAGGCCTGTAGCCCAAACGGAGTCCGTTAGACGTGAGGAAGTACACCGGTTTCTTCGCTTGTTAGCAAGAAAGTCAAGTGATAATGAATCTCTAATTATGTCTGATGAGCTTATGAAAATGTCAAACAACATAATAGCTCGAATGATGTTGGGGTTAAGGTACTCGGAGAAGGATGATCAACTCATGGAGGTTTTCACTCTTATTCGCGAAATATCAGAGATTTTCTTGGAATTTAATGTCTCTGATTATATTGGGTTCCTTAAAAACATTGATTTACAAGGACTAAAGAAGCGATCTGATGATATTCTTCGACGGTATGACTTTTTACTTGAAAATATTATTGATAAACGTCAACAACTCAGACAGGCAACTAAGGAAAACAAGATTGATGATGCTGAACGAGAAAAGGATTTTCTTGATACATTGCTTGATATCTCTGAAGAAGAGAACGCCGAGGTCAAAATAACAAGGATTAACATCAAAGCAATCGTCCTAGTAAGTTCATTATCATTATTCTTATTATATAATATACATAGTAAAATATTTATTTATGAAATTTTCAAGAATTTACAGCTTAGGGTTTGCCTAGGCTTCTTATTAAAAGCTAAAACTTTGAAAGTGGGGAACATCAAGGAGGTGCTTAGTTATTACTTTTGAATACCTTAGGGATCGTATTTACTAATTTAAATTTTTTGTTTTCTTTAGGATGTTTTATCTGCTGGAACAGATTCAGCAATAATTCCGATCGAATGGGCAATGGCAGAGCTGATAAACCATCCAAACATGCTCAAGACAGCACAGGAAGAGATCAATAGAGTTGTAGGGAACAATAGGTTGATTGATGAGTCTGATATCCCACACCTGACTTACCTCCAATGCATCGTAAGAGAAACACTTCGTGTTCACCCACCGGCGCCAATGTTCCTAAGAGAAGCCGCACAGGATTGCAAGATCAAAGGCTATGACATCCCCGCGAAAACAACACTATTCTTTAACATTTGGTCCATCAACAGAGACCCCAAAAACTGGATAGACCCATTGGAGTTCAAGCCAGAGAGGTTCATGCCCACTGGCAAGGTTGACGCACCAACTAGTCTAGTTGATGTAAATGGAAGAAACTTTCATTTTCCACCATTTGGGACTGGAAGAAGAGCTTGTCCTGGTATGTCATTGGCTCTACAAGAGATACCATTAGTGTTGGGTGCTATGATCCAGTGTTTCGATTGGAAGATTGCCAGCGACGGTAATGGAATCACACCGACCTCAGTCGACATGACTGAGAAGGCTGGATTGACTGTTCCTAAGGCCAAACCATTGGTCCTTGTTCCGATCTCTCGTTTCGATCCCTTTGCCACCATGTAAAGTTGATTTTGAAGGCAATTTGAATGTTGTGTTTTTCATGAAATATTTTTTTTTTTTGGTTGTATAATAGAAAGAGAGAATGTATTATCTACAACAAATCTAGAGAGCCAAGCCTTTAGAGCCAGGGCATTGACGGGGTTCTATGTCTGTGTTATTGTGTTTGATTGGACCATTATGAGCATCTCTAGGATGATGGATGGCATTGGGCTTGGCTTGGCTGCTTGGCTCTCCAGAAAAGTTTGTATTATCTATCTATATTTGTGATAAGTTTGTCTAGGCAGCCAGACTTTATAGCCATTTTTTTGTCAGGCTTGGATTTTTTTTTTTACATTTTTATCGATTTCTCTTTAAAACACAACTACAAACATTATCTATAGAATGAGTAAAAGTGTAAAAAACCTAAAACTAACAAAAAAATGGCATAAAGGATGGTTGTCTAGATTTTTTGCTTTATAACATAAATGGACTTGAGGAATAGTGATTTTGTAAATTTGTCGTGCACAATTTTTTCTCCCGAAATTGCCCTTATCTAAAATCGAGAAACCCCAAACCATCCCCCTCTCTTAATGCTATTTACATTTAAAATTTGGCCCTTTAAAATATTACTTAATTATAATTAAGTCCTAACATTATTTATTTTAAGCCTTCAATTATATGTAAACGATAAATAGGCCCTTACATCTGACTTTTACTCCCATTTTGCCATCCACTTTCTATTTTACAATAAAAACCAATCATTCATAAACATTAATTAATTATACATAAACCCCTCACATAATTTATTTGAAGACCTCAATTATTTATAAACTATAACAATGTCATTATGTCGAACTTTTAGATTTCTCATTTTGTCCTCTACATTTTATAATCTTTACAATCAAAATCAACCTACTCTCAAACATTGATTAATTATACTTAACCCCTAACATAATTTATTTGAAGCCATCAATATCTATAAAGTATAAATAATGAACCCGTCTAACTGTCGAGGAAGACAGCGAGGAAACCAGCGAGGGACCCCACAGGGGGGGAGAGAGCCGTTCATCTCCCCCGAGATGCGCGCTTGAATTTTCAATGCACAAATCCCGAATATTCAAGCGCGCATCCCGGGGGGATGGACGGCTCCCACCCCCCCCCCCCCCCCTGTGGGGTCCCTCGCTGGTTTCCTCGACAATTAGAATTTTTCATAAATAATAGGTTCTTACGGTAGTGAGAGTGCAATCTTTGATTGCAATATTTTTATAATTATTTTGTTTAGAAATCTTTAGTCAAATCTTCTAAAATTTTAAATTTACATATTATCGAAGTTATATGATAAATTTAAAAAATATTGAATATTAGCGCACATAGAGCGCGTCCACATCCTAGTTTATTATAGGGGTGGGCATCCCATCCCGCGATCTCGATCCCGTCCCGATTCATCTAGTCCCGATTTTTTCAGGTTTTATTGGAATTGATCAATTCAATTTCGATCATGTCCCGATCTAGAATGGGATGAGATCGGGATAGAGATTTTCAATCCCGCCCATCCCGAATTGATTTTTAAATATTTATTATTAATAGTTTTAATATATTTTTAGGAGTGTAATTCTTTCTTTATATCTAATATTGATCATATTATGATCAGATACATATTGATAATTTGATATAAGCATTCTAAGATCCATATTGATCATTTGAGATACATATTCACTCAATTACGATGTAAGCACAAGTCACTCTATGATGATATAAGCATTCTAAGATACATATTGATCATTTTTTTTAATCTCCGCTATGGATAGGCAACTAAGGGATGTCGGACCTTAATTACTTGTCCCAAAACGGGATATAAAAAACAAAGTGGGAAGGAAAAACAAAAACTAGACAAATATATCAAATCTAGACTGACCAGGCCCCTAGATCAAAGCATGTACTTGCTGTTGCATTTATTCATTCTAGATGATCTTCGAGGAAAAACCTTGAAGTTTTTGAAGCAATCGTGATCCAACGTATTTTTGTTGTCATATTCCTCTTATCGAATCTTTTCATTAATCGTATGTGATCTTTCTTTAAACCTGACAATATTCTTGACCTGATGGTGTTTTCATCCAAATCTTCTTCATCCAAACTGTTTTCATCAGAATTGTTGGTATCAGACTCCTGATCATTTTCTCTGTTAGCCTGACCAACTAAATCCCCTAAACGACCAGAACTTCCAAAGGTCTCTACTAATGGAACCGGAGTCACCGAAATGGCCTGTTTCGACTGAGACCAAACACTAGGCGCCGAGTCATGCTGTTTAGTCGCCACCAACTTGATATTGCTACTCGAATACCCAGCATCTTTTAAATCCGCTATCGATTCAGACCCCAACGAAGCCACCACCACTGTGTCCACTAACAATTGCACCTGTTGATCCACAACCTGTAATTCCTTTTCTAACCCTCCCTAGTTATTCGTCGCGATTGGAATCCTTTCAGATTCTGGTAACTCTTTGACATTTGTGCTAGAAGTATGCCTCTTTTCCCTACAGTCTCGCCTGTCCAGTTCTGGCGTCCCCTGTTCTTGTCGATTCTTCATTTCCACGATCTCCAAAGAATCCTCTACTTGTAGATTTTCAACATCCTAGCTATCACGTAGAGGAGTAACCACTACACCAAAATGGGTAATTAGTAACATCAATATTTATTAATTTGTAACACTTCATTGTGTTACAAGTCTTGTAACCCAAAAAAAATGTTACTAATAATTGACTTAAGTTACTATTAATAATTTTATAAATATATTATTTATAAAAATAATTAAGAAATAAAAAAAATTAGTTAAATTATTAATTAGTAAAATACTGCTATAATATGTGGGCTGCATATTTTTCTTCTATAACGTTTTAAAATCAATAGCAAGTGACGCCCAGATAAATACGTTGAACCTAACCCTACCACAGCGTGTCTATCCTCCCCTCTCTGCCCATTTTGTCGTAGCTGCATTGCTCAACTAGTGGTAGCTAAGGTGAAGACCGATGATGACACTGAAAGGGAGAGGGATGTCAGCCCTTCGAAGCTAAGGCGGGCGAGGAGGTTTAGCAACTTCAGTGAGGGAAGCAGCAGCTTCAAAAACATGTCGATGGGATCATTCGGGAAGATGGGTGGCCGCTTTTCAGGAAAGGTAGTAGTCGACAGCGGTGATTGGATAGATATGCCTTCATAAGTTGAGGGGGGGGATTCAGCATTGGGTATCAAAATCATTGTATAATGCTCCTTTTGCTATGTATGTAGATTCTAAGGCAACGTGAGAGCAAAAGGAGTGGGATTCAGATAAGGAGATTTGGTTTGGATTGAGGTGGTGGCTGGGGATGAAGGGGCCGGAAAGAGTGGAGTTGAGATGGGGGAGGGGATTGATTCTGGGTTGAGGGTGTGATGGTGTTTTCATTCAGATTGAACAAGCACTAATGCTTTATGATACATTCTTTCATTGATAAACACTCGTATTATATAAAAGCAACTGCCAGGTTGTATTTTGTATGTTTTATGCCACAAGCCAAGGAATGCTCAAAAATAACAAGGAGACAATTTTTTTTGTAATTTCATTGATATGGAGAATGTTGCTATATAATTCACAGGGATTGAATTTCTCGCTAACTATGAATTTGAGTCCAAAATTGGATGCCTTAAAGGTAAATTAGATACTTGTATAGATTTTAGTTTTACATTTTTTTTCCTGATTCCTTTTCGAAGGGGATTGAGTGATTGTTAACAGATTCAGTTCAAGTTGACTTATCAGGGATTAGTGGTATTTAAAAAAAAAATTGTAACATGTGAAGATGTTGCTAATATTTGAACATTGTAACATACTACAATGTGTTACATAAAATTTGTAACAAGTGGAGATGTTACGAAATTTAAATATTGTAACACATAGATGTGTTACTAATATTTGTAATGTCATGACTTGTAAGATTTTTGTGGTGTTACAAAATATTTTAGTAACATAGCTAGTGTGTTACAAATTGTCATTTATGGTGTAGTCAACACCTCCATGAACCGCTTCACTTTGAGAACAAGGAAACACACCCAACAAATCAAATGGATCCACCTCACCTTTATTTTCTAATTCCGCCAGGATGCTAGATGAGTTCACCACTTCTACCTTGTCATTATTTGTGACATTTCGAGCATTCAGAGGTGTTGGGCATTTTCCTCCCTATTCATAATTTTTAAACCACTAGTTTCTACTCTTTCAGTCCTTGGAGCCTGATATTCTTCATTGGGTGATACACTTTCTCCCCCGCCTGAGGAGTTTCATGGGCCTTTCCTTTCTCTAATGTTTCGCCTACTGTCGTGTTGAACTTATTGACTGCCTTAACTGTCATAGCCTGTTTTTTCTGCACAATCACATGCTTCCTTCGGCAGTTTATCTCATCGTGGCCAATAAGAGTGCATAAGTCACAGTATTTAAACCCTGGGAAGATCAATTTTTGCCAAAAACCTTTGTTCCCTGCCCTGTCAATCTAGACTCTGTTTGGTAAGGCCTCTAATAAATCCATCTATACACAATTCCTGGCTGCTTTTGGTCTGGTCAAACACCACATATTGTCATCCATACTTAAGTACCCTCCGAAAGAATCTCCAATAGCCCTCAGCAGTGGGGATGAAAAAATTGTAATGGGAGGTTAGGAAGTTCAACCCATAAAGGAACAAACATCGGATCCGATCTCAAGCTGAATAGTGTGCTAGCGAAAAACTTTAAATCTAACCCCACGAATAAGAGTAGAGTCTCTAGATAGAACTTTTTTTGCCTCCTGTTCTGATTGCAGCCTAACCAAAACATATCTCGGATCTAGCAAACCCTTTGAAAAATCGCCCAAAAGCTCCCATGGGCGGTGAATCGCATCTCGGATTGATTCTAGTGTCGGCCTGAAACTTGAAAATTTTAACACAATAACATGTTTTTCCATAAAACGCTCACCTCCGTTTTTGTCGATACCCATCATTGCCACTGCTAGTGAACCTTCTTTCCTAAACTTAGTTCCTTTCATTGATGATTCGTCAACCTGCACAACATGAAGGTTTCCGAGGGCTTGCGCAACAGATTTAGGAGGTTGCGCTCCATCTCTAAGGCCAGCCAAGGGAGATCCGCCGGAACCACCGCCATGAATGCATTCACCACGTGAAAAATACCAGCCTGCTCCAAAGAAGAGACATACACCTGACCCTCATATCATAGCCCCTCAAAAACTCCTCCCTAACATAGAGCCCCTCATATCGGATTGCATCACCGCCCTTCATTGCCGATTAGAAGTTTAATATGTTGGTGAAGGTCGAGATCTAGATCTGGATCTAGAAGCAGACCCTTTAGCCAGTAAATCTGCCTTAGCTCCCAAGAATCACGAACCTCAGAGGTTGATCTAAGCTCTTGCTGTTCAGATCTAAGCTCTCGCAGTCGTGGTTGAATCATATCTAAGCTCTCGCAGATCTCAAATGACAATCTGATACATATTGATCATTTGATTGTATCACCGACATATTCTCTCTCATTCACACTTGTCCATCTCCTTTTTCTAGCATCTATTCCCCAATATTTTACATGTCGTACTATTTATCCGGTTGTAATTATAAACTTCATCTTGGAGTATTTCTTTCTTTGGCACATTATTAGAAAGCCCAATGCTTGGCCCATATTTTCACTGGTCTTTGCAAGTTAAGTATACAAAATTGTAGCAAATTGGTCTCCGCAACTTGTACAAATGAACACATGTTTGGCACATTTACAATATTTTTTTATTTTCCGCTGATCTCGTCCCGTTTGGATGGGACAAGGTCGGGATGAGTCTATCACATTCCGACACCGAACGAATGGGATGAGGTCCATCCCACCACGTGCCCACCCTTAATTTGTTGTAAAAGTAAATTGCTATGTCCATTTGATTTAATGTAGGTTAGTTTTGCAAAATTGCATCAAGTAAAATATAAAAAAAATTAAATATAATGGCTTTTCCCGGGTTCGAATATCCGTCCCGTGCCCAACCCTAATTCGTTGTAAAAGTAAATTGCTACGTCCATTTGATCTAATCTAGATTAGTTTTGCAAAATTGCATCAAGTAAAATATAAAAAATTAAATATAATTAATGGCTTCGCCCGGGTTTGAACCGGAGACCTTCAGTGTGTTAGCCTGACGTGATAACCAACTACACCACGAAACCATTTTAAAAGAAAGAGAGGCAAAACTTATACTGGTAAAACTGACCAGTTGAACCTTTTGCGTTTCCAATGATACAAACATATATTTAAGCAATTGTCGCTCTCTCAAACCATAATGAAAACTCAATTTTTGTTTCTCTACTAAATGAATATGATATTGAAATCTTTTCCCGAAATGTTATTGGTTTCGAGGATCACTTCCGGATGTAGGACTTTTACTAGTAAGTCCTGGTAAAGCTCCCAGATAGCATATTTAAAAAAAAAACGAGGCATCATGTTTGGCAATAGCGAAAACCCTCGAATCCAAAATCGTTTGGCGTTCCAGCCCAGCTCCAACAATGTACTTCTCGAATCAAGAAAGCATAACTGCTTGACATTGCATGTTGGAACTTATTAAAGCCCGATTCACATCATTGTATTCGAATAACAGGAATGAGGAAAGCTATAAAAAAAATAGCCTTCTAAAATGTGCATTTTAACTGGTGCTTTTCGAGTGTGAGATGACTGAATGAATGATTGTTTGGTTACATATATTTAAAAGGAAGTTTTTTATGGCAATAACAACGAAACAATCATGAAACGATTTCAGTATATGAAATTGCGACGAAGCCACTTGTAAAAAAAAAATTATTCTATTAGTGAAGGGAGAGAGGTTTAGGGATTCATATTGTAGATGTAGATGTGTAAGTGTTCAAATTATAAAATTTTATTTTTGTATATCCAAGATAATCTTCATCATTTTTTGAATGAATATATTTTATTTGATTAAATGGAGTTTTGTTTAGCAATTGGTGTTTTGTATAATTATTTATGTATTGTTCAAATAAAAAAAAAATATGTTCAAATAATAACTTTTATATTATTATTAATTAACTATGACTCATCACTCTGCCCTCCCTTCAACTAAAATCCTGGCTCACTGCTTCGAAGGTGCCTATGCATAGTTATGGAGAGCTAGAGGCGCCAACTATACCATCTGGTCGTAGCTCGAAATAGGGTTTTTTTTTTTGGAAGGCGAGCTGGGTTTTCAGGATCCCATAACATATCAAAGACCAGAACTGGTCAACACACCATAAACTGATAAATATGCCGCCGACTGGGTTTAAATGATAACTTTAAATGGATTTGCCCAGGTTTGAACCGGTGTATGAAGGACGCGATAACCAACTACACCACGAAACCAAAATTAGCTAAGGGCAAAACGTCCACTAGTAAAACATGATTTGTTAAACCTTTGGCTTTTTCCAACTACACGAACATAATTGTCTCTCTCTCAAACCATAAAAAATGTGATTTTTGTTTTTCTTCTAAATGATTACGATATTGAGATTTTTTTCAGAACACCATTGGTTGTGAGGATCACTTCCGAATAAAAAATGCTAGGTGGCGGGCGAGCGGCGAGTAGGGAACTAGCGCCTAGAGGACTAGGCGAGGGCCTAGGTGGTTATTTATTTATTTATTTATATATTTATTATTATCTATAATTTGTAAAAGTTAAGCATAATTGCATATAAATTACTTCTAATTAAATGCCAAGATACATATGCAAAATGTATTATAAAAATAGAGTATTAATTTTTTATTTTTTCCTAATTGAAAATAAATAAAATATATAATAATAATAATAATAATAATAATAATAATAATAATAATAATAATAATAATAATAATAATAATAATAATAATAATAATAATAATAATAAGAAACCAACCTAGGAGCCCGCCTAGGCCATCTTGGCGGCTCCCAACAGCTTAGACCTTTTTATAGAACACTGCTTTTATTATTAAGTCGCGATAAAGCTCTCAGACGACATATTTTTTTAAAACGAGGCCTCATGTTCGGCAATAGCTGAAACACTCGCATCCAAAACCACTTGGCGTTCCAACCTAATTCTAACAATGCAATTCTAGAATCGTGAAAGTGGAACTGCTTGAAGTTGCATGTTGGAACTCATATCATAGCCCCTCAAAAACTCCTCCCTAACATAGAGCCCCTCAAAAACTCCTCCCTAACATAGAGCCCCTCATATCGGATTGCATCACCACCCTTCATTGTCGATTAGAAGTTCAATATGTTGGTGAAGGTCGAGATCTAGATCTGGATCTAGAAGCAGACCCTTTAGCCAGTAAATCTGCCTTAGCTCCCAAGAATCATGACCTCGGAGGTTGATCTAAGCTCTTGCTGTTCAGATCTAAGCTCTCGCAGTCGTGGTTGAATCAGATCTAAGCTCTCGCAGATCTCAAATGACAATCTGATACATATTGATCATTTGATTGTATCACCAACATATTCTCTCTCATTCACACTTTTCCATCTCCTTTTTCTAGCATCTATTCCCCAATATTTTACATGTCGTACTATTTATCCGGTTGTAATTATAAACTTCATCTTGGAGTATTTCTTTCTTTGACACATTATTAGAAAGCCCAATGTTTGGCCCATATTTCCACTGGTCTCTGCAAGTTAAGTATACAAAATTGTAGCAAATTGGTCTCCGCAACTTGTACAAATGAACACATGTTTGGCACATTTACAATATTTTTTTATTTTCCGCTGATCTCGCCCCGTTTGGATGGGACAAGGTTGGGATGAGTCTATCGCGTTCCGACCCCGAACGAATGGGATGAGGTCCATCCCACCCCGTGCCCACCCTTAATTTGTTGTAAAAGTAAATTGCTATGTCGATTTGATTTAATGTAGGTTAGTTTTGCAAAATTGCATCAAGCAAAATATAAAAAAATTAAATATAATGGCTTCGCTCGGGTTCGAATATCCGTCCCGTGCCCAACCCTAATTTGTTGTAAAAGTAAATTGCTACGTCCATTTGATCTAATCTAGATTAGTTTTGCAAAATTGCATCAAGTAAAATATAAAAAATTAAATATAATGGCTTCGCCTGAGACCTTCAATGTGTTAGACTGACGTGATAACCAACTACCCCACAAAACCATTTTGAAAGAAAGAGAGGCAAAACTTATACCGGTAAAATTGACCAGTTGAACCTTTTGCGTTTCCACTGATACAAACATATATTTAAGCAATTGTCTCTCTCTCAAACCATAATGAAAACTCAATTTTTGTTTCTCTACTAAATGAATATGATATTGAAATCTTTTCCCAAAATGCTATTGGTTTCGAGGATCACTTCCGGATGTAGGACTTTTACTAGTAAGTCCTGGTAAAGCTCCCAGATAGCATATTTAAAAAAAAAAACGAGGCATCGTGTTTGGCAATAGCGAAAACCCTCGAATCCAAATCGCTTGGCGTTCCAGCCCAGCTCCAACAATGTACTTCTCGAATCAAGAAATCATAACTGCTTGACATTGCATGTTGGAACTTATTAAAGCCCGATTCACATCATTGTATTCGAATAACAGGAATGAGGAAAGCTATAAAAAAAATTAAATAGCCTTCTAAAATGTGGATTTTAACTAGTGCTTATCG
This sequence comes from Berberis vulgaris, assembly GCA_963556465.1. Classification (NCBI taxonomy): domain Eukaryota; kingdom Viridiplantae; phylum Streptophyta; class Magnoliopsida; order Ranunculales; family Berberidaceae; genus Berberis; species Berberis vulgaris. Next base: position 1,608,910 of record OY747133.1, read on the forward strand.
AGTGTGAGATGACTGAATGAATGATTGTTTGGTTACATATATTTAAAAGGAAGTTTTTTATGGCAATAACAACGAAACAATCATGAAACGATTTCAGGATATGAAATTGCGACGAAGCCAATTGTAAAAAAAAAAAATTATTCTATTAGTGGAGGCAGAGAGGTTTTGGGATTCATATTGTAGATGTAGATGTGTAAGTGTTCAAATTATAAAATTTTATTTTTGTATATCCAAGATAATCTTCATCATTTTTTGAATGAATATCTTTTTCGATTAAATGGAGTTTTGTTTAGCAATTGGTGGTTTATATAATTATTTATGTATTGTTCAAATTAAAAAAAAATTATGTTAAAATAATAACATTTATATTACTATTAATTAACTATGACTCATCACTCCGCCCTCCATTCAACTAAAATTATGGCTCACTACGTCAGAAGCGCCTATGCATAGTTATGGAGAGCTAGAGGCGCCAACTATACCATCAGGTCGTAGCTCGAAATAGGGTTTTTTTTTTAAAGGCGGGTTGGGTTTTCAGGATCCCATAACATATCAAAGACCAGAACTGGTCAACACACCATAAACTGATAAATATGCCGCCGGCTGGGTTTAAATGATAACTTTAAATGGCTTTGCCCGGGTTTGAACTGGTGTATGAAGGACGTGATAACCAACTACACCACGAAACCAAAATTAGCTAAGGGCAAAACGTCCTTTGTTAAACCTTTGGCTTTTTCCAACTACACTGAACATAATTGTCGCTCTCTCAAACCATAACAAAAATGTGATTTTTGTTTTTCTTCTAAATGATGACGATATTGAGATTTTTTTCAGAACACCATTGGTTGTGAGGATCACTTCCGGATAAAAAATGCTAGGTGGCGGGCGAGCAGCGAGTAGGGAACTAGCGCCCAGAGGACTAGGCGAGGGCCTAGGTGGTTATTTATTTATATATTTATTATTATCTATAATTTGTAAAAGTTAAGCATAATTGCATATAAATTACTTCTAATTAAATGCCAATATACATATGCAAAATGTATTAGAAAAATAGAGTATTAATTTTTTTATTTTTTCCTAACTGGAAATAAATAAATAAATAAATATAATATAATAATAATATAATAATAATAATAATAATAATAATAATAATAATAATAATAATAATAATAATAATAATAATAATAATAATAATAATAAGAAACCAACCTAGGAGCCCGCCTAGGCCATCTGGGCAGCTCCCAACAGCTTAGACCTTTTTTTAGAACACTGCTTTTATTATTAAGTCGCAATAAAGCTCTCAGACGACATATATTTTTACAACGAGGCCTCATGTTCGGCAATAGCTGAAACACTCGCATCCAAAACCACTTGGCGTTCCAACCTAGTTCTAACAATGCACTTCTAGAATCGTGAAAGTGGAACTGCTTGAAGTTGCATGTTGGAACTCATTAAATCCTGATTCGCATCAATGTATAGCTCTGTCATTACTGACTGTTTCAATACTATTTTAGGACAAAAACGCCTATTATATTATCCACAGAATCTTATCGTTCAATGCAATTTCCTCAGCTGTTCAAAAAAATAAAAAATAAATACATAAAATGCAACTTCCTCCTTTGAATGAGATACCCCCTAAGAACAGCCTCTTTGATCAAAATCAGAAGGTTATTAGAGCACTCTTAAAGGTACCCCCTACCTATAAAAGCACCCTAAAAAGCTCTCAATTTCAACACAAAACAAAGAATCCATTTGAAGTCGAAAGCATTTGTTTAGACTCAAAAAAATACAAACAACCATGTTGATCCTCAATGTCTTCTTCTTTGCCATTCTCTACCTACTCTCAACACTTTTCATCAACAAAGTTTTCCAAACCAAGAAGTCTCAATACCATCTCCCACCAAGCCCAATGGCACTACCGATAATCGGGCACCTCCACCTCATGGGCCCCATCGTCCACCAATGCTTCCACAACCTCCATGCCAAGTTCGGGCCCATGATCTCTCTCCGGTTTGGTTCCGTTCCCATTGTCATTGTCAACTCCGCCGAGCTTGCCAAAGAATGTTTGATATCAAATGAACTAAACTTCGCTTCTCGGCCTAATACAAGTGTCATCAGGAAACTCTCATACAATTGTTCCGGGTTCGCCTTTGCTGACTATAGTCCTTATTGGAGGTTCATGAAAAAAACATGCATGTCTGAGCTTTTAGGCCATAGGCCTGTAGCCCAAACGGAGTCCGTTAGATGTGAGGAAGTACACCGGTTTCTTCGCTTGTTAGCAAGAAAGTCAAGTGATAATGAATCTCTAATTATGTCTGATGAGCTTATGAAAATGTCAAACAACATAATAGCTAGAATGATGATGGGGTTAAGGTACTCGGAGAAGGATGATCAACTCATGGAGTTTTTTACTCTTATTCGCGAAATATCAGAGATTTTCTTGGAATTTAATGTCTCTGATTATATTGGGTTCCTTAAAAACATTGATTTACAAGGACTAAAGAAGCGATCTGATGATATTCTTCGACGGTATGACTTTTTACTTGAAAATATTATTGATAAACGTCAACAACTCAGACAGGCAACTAAGGAAAACAAGATTGATGATGCTGAGCGAGAAAAGGATTTTCTTGATACATTGCTTGATATCGCTGAAGATGAGAACGCCGAGGTCAAAATAACAAGGATTAACATCAAGGCTATCGTGTTGGTGAGTCCATTATAATTATCATTATTACTGTTGTTGTTATTGTTCATCAGTAAATGTTTAGTTTGTTACATTTTCAAATAGTATCTAATAATTTACATTTTGTCTATAGGATGTTTTAACTGCTGGAACAGATTCAGCAATAATTCCGATTGAATGGGCAATGGCAGAGCTGATCAACCATCCGAACATGCTCAAGACAGCACAAGAAGAGATCAACAGGGTTGTAGGAAACAACAGGTTGATTGAAGAGTCTGATATCCCACACCTGACTTACCTCCAATGCATCGTAAGAGAAACACTTCGTGTTCACCCACCGGTGCCAATGTTCCTAAGAGAAGCCGCACAGGATTGCAAGATCAAAGGCTATGACATCCCTGCGAAAACAACACTATTCTTTAACATTTGGTCCATCAACAGAGACCCCAAAAACTGGAAAGACCCATTGGAATTCGAGCCTGAAAGGTTCATGCCCATTGGCAAGGTTGATGCACCAACCCGTCTAGTTGATGTAAATGGAAGAAACTTTCATTTTCCACCATTTGGGACTGGAAGAAGAGCTTGTCCTGGTATATCTTTGGCTCTACAAGAGATACCATTGGTGTTGGGTGCTATGATCCAGTGTTTCGATTGGAAGATTGCCAGTGACGGTAAGGGAATCACACCGACCTCAGTCGACATGACTGAGAAGGCTGGATTGACTGTTCCTAAGGCCAAACCATTGGTCCTTGTTCCGATCTCTCGTTTCGATCCCTTTGCCACCATGTAATGTTTATTTTGAAGGCAATTTGAATGTTGTTTATTTCATGAATTTCATTTTTTATATTAGAAAGAGAGAATGTATTATTTGTTGCAATTTTTGTTGTAAAAGTAGATTGCTATGTTTATTGGATCTGACATTAGTCTAAATTTGCATCAAGTAAAATAATACATTCTCTATTTTTACATTCTCTCTTTCTATCTTTTTTTTTTATATATATATATATAACTTTAAATGGCTTTGTCTGGGTTCCAACCGGTGTAAGAATGACGTCATAACCAATTACACCACGAAACCAAAATTAGCTAATGGTAAAACATTCATTAGTCCACCAATTGTAACTCAGTTGGTCGGACATTTACTCTCCTTGTGAGAAGTCTCGGGTTCGAGACTTACCGGTTAGAATGTAGCATTCGGGCTTGATTTAGTTAACCCTATAGGGTCAATCATGTAGCCTTCGGGCGTGGATGATTAATAAATAAATAAAAATGGTCAACGACCCAATTTAAAAATAAAAAATAAAAAACTTGATTTGTTAAACCTTTGGCCTTTTCCAACTACACGAACATAATTGTCGCTCTCTCAAACCATAATAAAAATGTGATTTTATTTTTCTTCTAGATGATTACGTTATTGAGATTTTTTTTCGGAACACTATTGGTTGTGAGGATCACTTCCGAATAAAAAATGATAGGCGGTGAGTAGGGAACTAGCGCCCAGAGGACTAGGTGGGAGCCTAGGTGGTTATTTATTTATTTATTTATTTATTTATTATAATCTATAATTTGTAAAAGTTAAGCATAATTGCATACAAATTACTTCTAATTCAATGCCAAGATACATATGCAAAATGTATTAAAAAAAAGTATTTATTTTTTATTTTTTCCGAACTAGAAATAAAATAATATAATAATAATAATAATAATAATAATAATAATAATAATAATAATAATAATAATAATCTCAAAGATTTATTGTAAACAGAGAAGTAAATTTAATTTGTTGTTGCTGCTTATGGTTAATAAAAAATTCCATTCTAAATTTCTACTTCTAATGGATATTGTGTGAGGTTGTGAAATCGATACCAGAATTGGAATTGTTTGTATGTTACTCTTTTCAAACATATAAGTATAACGCCTTCGGTTCAAACATATACTAATTTGATTCCAGTTTCGGTTTTTATTTCAAATGAGTAATACTAAAATTACAAATAGTTTTTTCCAATGAATATAAATATAAATTGGAGCAAATTTTACAGACTTGACGAGAAGAACCACAGTTTAGGAACCATTTTCTAGCGATTCTAACAAAATAGGTACCAGAATTGGGTATGCAATGAAGCACATTGACATGTACTAATTTGCAGTTCAACCTTGCTTAGGTTTGCCTTCCATGCTTTTGTTTTCGATGATGAAAGGATTGAAGCGAATAGCGGGTACAAGCACAAGAGCATTAGCCCTTGGAATTGTCAATCCAGGTCGTTCAACCATATCGACAGTTCCAGGCTTAAATATCCCTTCATGATGACCAACAGTTTTCCAATCAAAACACTGGATCAAGGCAGCCAACACAGTAGGCACTTGTTGGAGAGCTAACCACATTCCTGGACACCCTCTCCTTCCAGTCCCAAAAGGCAATAGAGTGAAATGCTGACCCCTAACATCAGTTGCAACCAAACTTCTCTGTCCATCATGTTCTAAAATGAATCTCTCAGGTCGAAACTCGAGCGGGTTCTCCCAGTAGTCTGAGTTCCTATTAATAGACCACACATTGACGAACAGTTGGGTGTTTGCAGGGATGTCGTAGCCACCAATCTTGCAGTCTTGGGAGGACTCTCTTGCAAGCATTGGAGCTGGTGGGTGAAGTCTAAGCGTCTCCCTAAAGATGGCTTGAATGTATGGAAGGTTCGGTAAGTCAGACTCTTCCACCAATCTACTATTTTTCCCTACCACCATATCGATCTCTTTCCGTGCTTTGTTGAGGATTGTAGGATTGTTGATTAGCTCTGACATTGCCCATTCAGTTGCTGCAGCAGTTGTATCGGTCCCTGCTGTCAAAATATCCTGTAGAATTGCATAAGCAAATCGTGTTAACATTTAAGGCATTTCAATGGTTCATGGATCCATTAAAAAAAATTGTAAGGTTTTTAATACTAACCAAAACAAAGGCCTTGATATGATCTCTACTGAGTCTAATCTCTAAATTGTCATCGTCGTAAATATCAAGTAAGATATCAAGGAAATCTCTCGCACCATCACCATCACCATCATCCGCATCTCTGACTTCTTGATGCTCCTTCATTATCCTTTCTAATAAAACATCAAAACGGCTTCTAGCATTTTTGGCCTTTCTAAGTAGCCCTTGTAAATCAAAATTCCGAAGGAACCATATAAAATCTGAAAGGTTAAAGTTACCGAATATCTCAGTCACTTCTCGAGCTAAAACACGAACCTCTTCAGTTTGGTCATTCTTCCCCAAAGGCTTAAACATCATTCTAGTTACAATTGTGTTTGATACCTTAACCAACTCTTCAGAGAGGTCTACTGCTTCACCAGCAATGGACTTGTCTACAAGAAACTGCATAAATCGTTTCAACTCATTCCTCCTGATTGGGTACGCTTTGGTTAAACTTTTGCCACCTAGAAGATCAGCCATGCAAAGCTTCTTCATGAACTTCCATCGGGGTCCATAGGGAACAAATGCAAAGCCAGATGAGTCGTAAGTCAGGTAACGTGTGGCCTTGCTTACGCTACGAGAAGCAAAGGTCAATTCATTGGCGTAAAGGAACTCCTTGGCAAATTCAGAAGAGGAGGTAATGATACATGGAATGGAACCAAGGCGAAGATGTATCAATGGCCCATAACGGGTGGTAAGGTTGTGGAATGATTTGTATGGAACGGCGTCTAGTAAGTGAAGGTGTCCGATGATTGGTAAGGACATCGGACTTGGGGGGAGGTGCATTCTAGTAGGTCGTGTCATGACCCATACTAGAAATGCTGAGACTAAGAAGATTATGGTGTAGATGAGCAGGTCAAGAACCATAGCTGCTAACTTAACTTGCTGATAGTAATCAAGGAATCACAATGGGTAATCAGTGAATTTGTATTTCTGCTTCAAGCATGAAATCCGTGACTACTGAGCACACAGTTGCTTACAGAAATCGCCCCCTCCGTCGATTATATCGTTGAGATTAGTACTCACACCAACATTGGGCATTATACTATTATTGCGTATGATCAATCTCACTCCACCCAAAAAAACCACCCAACCCACCCAGTTTAAGTGAAATGTATTGTATTGCAAGTGTATATATTAAAAAGACCATTTTGTTTATCGTATCGTCTAAGCTATCGCATCTTAGAGATTTGTTTATTTACTTCAATAAGAATCAAACATGTAGCTCACAGTGACTTAAGAGTGCAATAAAAATACTATTAGTGGTATAGTATGCGATATATTCTGCATTTTTTATCCTTATTTTGGTGAAGATATTGTGATACTGGGACATGCCTGAATACATCTTGATAATTGACCAAATATTGCAAATTTGATCTGTTTATTGAGGGAGGAAAAATCATAGACCCTTCAAGATCATTTGAATGGTTTCCAAACACATACAACAGACTAAATCTAGCTTATACTCTCCCTTCCTCTTCATGTCAACACCAAGAGCTTTGCTTCAAAATGTTCTTTTATGTTGCGATGAGCTGCGATGAGCTTTGCTTCAAAATGTTAATGACTGATTATATCGATCTTTTATGTTGCCAATGCAAGCAATATTTTGATCTCTTCCTCTCTTACACCAACTTGAACAAACCCCTTCAATGATTACAAATAACTAGTCGTGAGTGCCCGCTACGCGCGCATATAAATTATTTGTTTAATATTATTTATTTTCAAGATGAAGTAAATGTGAATTCGAATTTATCTATCCTTCAACGATTTTGTACATTGATTCTATATGCATCGAGCAAATTGTTGATTGACACAAAAAATGAAATAGTGCTAATAATTAAATTTTGTATATTGCCTATTAGTCTAAAAAATTATTTTGAATTTAATTTTGTGTGTCTTACTCATGTTCTTTACAACATTATAAAAAAAAATACTAAAACTTTTGATTGGATGTAAATATGGTGAATAAATAGTTTAGATCAACATATTAAGTTTTAAGTTTTTTCAAAATGCCATAAAAATAGAAAATTAAATTCATGAATAATATAGAAAAAATAACTAAATCCTAATTTTCTATTGGGTCTGAGACAAAAAGCCATCTTATCCCATGCTACAATTTCTTTACATACGCCAAAAACTACAAAAAAAAAAAAAAAAAAAAAAACCTTGGAGTTGCCACATGACCCAAAGTAATGTATCAGATGACCCCTTATAGAAGTGGATATTATAGTAATGTGTGGCTCCACCAATAAGGCATGAGTGAATAAAATACACCCTTGTTCATTTTTGTAATATAAAATCTCTCGTTTTTACTACTTTAACGCCAACTCATTGTGATTGTAAATAGGATGATTGTTTTTGGCAAAATTGGGAATCTAAGAATTAATCAGGTTGAAGACAACATTTCCTATTCATTTGGGAGAACAGTCGTTATATATAATTCAGTTAAGGCACTGTTGAAGCTATCAAACCTATTAAAACCAGTTATAGTTTATGGATTTGTGTGTGCAGTTTCACCTACAGAAACTTTTTTCCCGCTGAAAAGTATGTAGGGAAAACTAGAATGTATGCTTTGGGCCTAAGGCCAACATGACTTTTACGCGTTGTATCAATGTGGCACAACGACACTGCTCCTGGTACAAAACTGTCCACTTTGGGATCCAGGGGCCTATTGTGGGTCCCGCTTCTCTTGGGCCTTTCCCTCCTCCTCCCCCTTACGGTTTCGTTGTATCAGAGTGGCACAGCGGAACTCATGGTACAATATTGTCCGAATTGGGATCTATGTGTCGCACAGCTTTAAAACGCATTGTTCCAAGGGGATCCAACCTCGCACATATATAGCCAGTGTTCTAAAAAACATTATGCGATAGGCTGGCAGCAAGCAGGGGACTAGCGCCCAGAGGACTTGGCGGGGGCCTAGGCTATTTTTTATTTATTTATTATAAATTACTTCCAATTTAATGGCAAGATACATATGCAAAATGAATTTAAAAAAATCTTAATTTATTATTTTTTCAGGGTGAGAGGGTTTTCTAATCAGATCTGAAGGTCTCGAAGGGTGAACGAGAGGGTTTCCAATTTCTAATCAGATCTGAAGGTTTTGAAGGATGAGCGAGAGGTTTTTCTCCAAGGGTGAGCGAAAGGGTTTTTTAGTCGATGGTGAAGGGTTTTCTCAGTGGTGAGTGAGAGGGTTTTCTCAATCAGTGGTGAGGGCTGCGCGGGGCTGAATCATGAGTATTCTTTTCAAACTTTTTAATACAATTTTTGTTCTTGCTTGACAGTGGAGTGATTGATGATGGCAGTTGGGAGTAAATCATTGGTTGAAATCGAAGGGAAGGAGTTTGGGCTACAAAGACCATAGGTGGTTTCTTCTTGTTTGAATCAAGTGCGAAGTTTTGGGCTAAGGGGTGGGCACGGGACGGGATGGGACGAGATGGACTCATCCCTATCCCATCCCGTTCATTCGGGATCGGGACGGGATGAGCACGTACTATATAGTCCTCTAATAAAAATAACAAAAAGAGTTTTATCTCACATTACTCACACAAACCAATAATGTCAAATTTATACACATATAACTTACATCATAAATAATAATAGATATTAAATAAATAAATGTTAAACTTTTTTTAGGAAGACAAATAAATATTAAACTTCATTTAGAATTAATGATTCAATTCATTTAGATTTCATATAGAATTTGATATTACATTGATTTAATTTCAACACATCCTAAACTTTAATTTAGAAGAGTATTTTGATTAAAATTAATAATAATAAATATGAAATAAATGAATTCGAGATGGGATGGGATAGGCGGGATTGAAAATCTCCATCCCAATTCCATCCCACTCTAGATCGGGACGGGACGGGATCGGGATGAGCTTGATCAATCCCAAAATGACCAAAAAAAATGGGACGATACGGGTTCGGGATTGCGGGATAGGATGCCCACCCCTAGAATCTAATATGGGAGTTTGGTTAGGGTTACAGCTCGAAAATGTTGTGAGAGCGAGCAAACATAGCTTCACTACCAGTTGGAAAGAAATGAATCGGTGGATGATGGTGGTGAAGGAGTAATACAGAGGTGGCGTTTTCCTCTCAATCATGGTTGATTGGCGCTCTGGAACCAAGACTTTGAAAGTTCCAGCCGATCTCGATGACAACGGCTGGTTAACTCTGGCTAAACTGGTGAATGGAGCAACTATCAAGCATCAAAAAGCAGCTGATACCCAGGCCTCAAGCATCCAAAACCAAGTTTTCTTACTCAGCAGCTCAGAGTGAATCCCCCTCCCCATCCTAGGTCTTATGTTGAAGTGGTTTCAAACACCACTTTCTGTTATCCCAATTCCTCAGCTGTCGGGAAGGAGTCGGAGAAATTGGCTAATATTAGGCACGATTCTCCGCTTGATTTCCTCTCCAAAGTTCTTGGGGTACATCTTCCTCGAGTGGAGCATCTTGTTGGAGTTAATGGGGTCAATTTGGCGAGGATGACAGTTGACTCCAAGATCTGTTGGTCAATGATGGCGATGTCGGGTGGGCAATCCGCCTAACTGGTATTTGTTAATACCAACCAGAGGGTTGGCAGTCAGCAGCAGCAGGTTTGGAAACCCAGAGCTCATGTCTTTCCCGAAACATCTCTCCGACAAGTCGTACAGTCAAAGCAACCCCCATTGGTGCAACCGAGTCATGTTCAGAGTGATGAAAACTCGACGACCACGACTTCTCGACCGAGTTCATTACACAAAGTGAAAGGCCTTCTAGTAAACTCTCTGACCCGGGTATCTAAGTTAGAACAATGTGTTGACTCACTGGAAGTTGTATTGGAATAGGGACTTCGATTGGAAGGGGAGCATATCAGAGCTGAGGACAGAGTCCAGGAACATAGAGCTACTACTCATCAATCTCATATCTCGAGGCAGTGGAGAATGACCTTTTCAATTTGGACCCTCTCCTAAACAAGTTTGCAAAACTAGAAAATAAGACTCGTAAACAAGCCAAAAAGGCGCAAATATATCGATATCTCCTTTGGGCCAATTTATCAGTCTTCCCAACTAGGTCCTCTTTCAGGTTAAAACAAAGGCAAGTGAAATCGGACATTTTTAAGAAATCGGGGCAGGTGGAACAATTGGATGCAAATGTTGAATTGGAGCGGAGCTTAACTTCTGACACAATCCAGGAAAACAGTTTTCGTTTCCTGCCAAGTTTTAAACCTTACGTTGAGCATCTTGAAGAAGCTCTTCCACGCATGCTCATTTGGGAGCTTTGCCAGGTTTTGAAGCTCATTTAACCGATCAACATTCTATTGAAGTCGCCTCAAACCAGCTCATCGGGATTACTTCAGGCGAGTGTTCAAGGGCCAATCATGGCAATGATCTCAGTGGTTTAGGGCGGCGTTCTGTTGAATCAGAGTTTAGCAGCGATGAAGACGAAGTTCGTTCATCTTTCAAAAATATGGGTAATATGATAGGGGTTGATCTCAGTCTAGATGCAGATCGGGCATTGGATATGGTGCAAGCTTTGTATTCATGTTGAAGTTTTTTGCCAATTTTGTGGGGAGTTTGTGGTTCTCGTTTCTTTTGGGTCTGGTTTTTGCTGAGATTTTGTGTCAATCTTCTTCGTTTTGTGGTTCGATCGTGGATTTTGTTTGGAATTTGTTTAGCTCTTGGTTTTTTTATTAGTTCTTCGTGGGGCTTTATTGTTTGGAGCTCTTTTTTCAGGGATTATTGGGAGAGCTTGCTCAGTTTTGTTTTGGTTGTTTTTTTTTCGTTTGGGGAGTTGGTAATTTGGACTCTTTGTTGTGGGTTTTCCTTGCTTTAGGATTGTACCATCTTCTTTGTGGTTTGCCTTCCCCTTGAATAAAAATATTTTTGTTTGACCAAAAAATCAATTAATTTAAAAAATATATAATACTCTGCCTAGACCGATTTTTAGAACACTAATAATAATATAGCATATCTCCTTCCCTCACCCAGACAATATGAGATTATACAATCTCTGAGTCCACCCACACAAGATAGTATGCCAGTCATAGAGCCCGCCATGCATAGCCTTCAAACAAAACTTTAGACAGTACAAATGGAAACAACATGAAATTAAAGTCAAACCAGAAAAATGCTCCCTAAAGTAAATATGAGATGATAAATAATCGTTAGGAAAAAAATGAAGCAATGATGGGTTCGCCCGGGTTTGAACTAAAGACCTTTAGTGTATTAGAATGATAACCAACTCCACCACAAAACCATTTGGACATTGGGAGAGGACAAAATTTATACTAGGGATGTTCTATTGAATCTTTGGTTTTTTCAACTATACGAACATATTTAAGCAATTGTCGCTCTCTCAAACCATAATGAAAACGCAATTTTTGTTATCATCTAGATGAATATGATATTGAGATCTTTTCCCAGAACGCTATTGGTTTCGAGGATCACTTCTAAATGTAGGACTTTTACTAGTAAGTCCCAGTAAAGCTCTCAGACAACGTATTATTTTTTAAACAAGGCCTCGTGTTTGACAATAGCGAAAACCCTTGAATCCAAAGCCGCTTGGCGTTCCAGCCCAATTCCAACAATGCACTTCTCAGATCAAGAAAACAAAATTGCTTGACATTGCATGTTGGAACTCATTAAAGCCCGATTCGCATCATGTATTCGATAAAAGGAATGAGGGGAGCTGGAAAAAATAGCCTTCTAAAACATGCATTTTAACTAATGCTTAACCAATTCATTATTGTCTTAAAGTCTTCTAAATTTAAATCTTTCATTAGAAAACCTAAAATTTGTCGAAAACACAAACATGGACCATACTATTCATTTATTCAATCACATCACATTCTATGCATAGGAACATCAAGTCAAGTCAATAGCTATAGTCATTGTTTGATAATCACATTTGGGTTTAAATATCGGAAAATGACTTTTAAGGCCTACTTTTTCATAAAGTATACAATTTAGATATCGTAGTTAATATAATGACTAATTTGTGTTTACTTTTATATTTTTATAACCAATAATGACTATTTCATTAACCCAAGTTAACTCATACACTTATAGGACATATTTATCATTCTTAAACAAATAGAAAACCAAATTTTATACTTTTGTGACCAAGAAAGATTCTTTCATTAATGATTCTAATTTTTATTTTTTTATGTTATCTTGTTCTTTAATTGCAGTTTAAGCAATTATTTTATGACATTTGTTAGTTATAAATGGCTACATTAATATTTTTATGTCAGCATTTTTTTTTGTTCTTGAATGTTTGTCACTCTGAATGTTTTTTATTTGATCGGTTGTGAAGGTATATCTAAGTTTGAAGAACAAACTTTTTTTTCCAATTAATGGTTGTTTCAATTCTCTATCACTATTTAGTTTACAAGAAATTATCTTATTCAATATTAGTTCTCATTTTATCTTTGAGGCTATGATCATGCTTTGTGGTAGATAGCTTGTAACTAAATAGCGATTAATATATATATATATTATTTTACAGGTACCCATGCATTGAAGAATATGAAATCAAATTTCTATAGTGGAAAAATTGATTTTATTAACTACATTATGAAATAAGAAACAATGATAATTAAAACAAATTTTCTAATCATCATTAACAAAGGTAATGCACGGTACCTGTAAACTTTTCTAATCAAATTTATGACAAGTTACTCAAATTGATTTTATTAAATAAATAAAACTAATTTTCTAATCATTATTAATTGCATTATGAAAAGTTTACCAAACATTAGCATAATGATTTGATTAACTTGTCAGTCAATGAAAACTTATAAAAACTTGTAATTTGTGTCTCATAATTAAAATCAATAATATCGATATCTACCAGTGGCATGGGGTGGGAAGGGTTAAGGGAAAAAATAATATCGATATGCTCATTTTTACTAGGTCATGGGTTCAAACCCAGCTTGCGACATCTTTATGGGTTCTGAGATTCTATAAAAACTCTGTTTGTCTTTCAAAAAAAATTAAAAATAAAAATAAATTAAAAATAAAAACAAAAATTAGAATTATTAATAAAAGAGTCATTGTTTGTCATAAAAGTATAAAATTTGGTTTTCTATTTGTTTAGGAAATGTAAAAATATCATATAATTTTATGAATTAACCTGGGTAAATAAAAGATTATTTCTTGGTCACAAAAGTATAAAAGTATAAAAGTATGCGCAAATTAGCCATTACATCAACTACGATATCTAAATTGTCTATTTGTTAAAAAAAATAAACCTTAAAAGTCATTTTCCGTTTAAATACTATCAATGAACTAGTAGATTATTCAAGTAAGCTAAATATTATTACAATTATGTTCTAATACAATGTTGAATTATATCAATTTCCAAACAAGCAATTCTTCCAAAAATTTTGAGTAAACTAAAATTCTATTAAGAAACGTATGCTTAAGGGGAGATAAATATGGAGATCGTTCCAAATATGCGCAAATCAAACATCGTTTATTATCAATATATATATATATATTTTTTCAGTTTTTTTTTTTGCAAAACATTATGGCTCATAATGTAGTACACTAATTAAAATATTCCGACGATGGAGGTGGTGGTGGTGGAATACTGGTCTTAGTACTCGGCCCACTTGGTGGAATAGGAATGCCTTTGGGTAGCCTTTGATACCACCATGGCGGTGGCACTCTAGCCCAACTACTCAGCCCACTTGGTAGAATTTGGGCACCTTTCGGTAACTTTTGGAGCCACGTCTCAGATGGTGGTTGTCGTGGTGATGGTGATAAATGTCGCGATGGTCCTGAATACAGTATGCGTGAAGAACTTCCCAAACCAAAGAAGAACACAAATACTAAAATTAGCACAAAACTAAACCCTTTGATCTCCATTTTTTTTGTTGTGGAATTTCTTTTTCCACACAAGAAGGTTTTTATATGGAGTTATTGAGTGACTGTTGCCTAACCTTTCCTTGTTAATCTGTTTATCAAAATTTTAAAATTGGAATCCAAATCCTTCATTTTGACATTTTGCTTAATCCTACAAAACAAATTTGGTTATTGGAATTCTTTTCTGGAAAACATTTCATATATTTTAAGAAACTTTAAATTGTAATATTTCATTTTTGTAATATGATTAAAAGTTGCTTAAAAAACAAAGAAATGATCTCACTAATAACATAACAAATTTGTCCAATATGAAATCCCCACAAAATCAATTCAGAAATATGTATCCCATATCAGTGGATTTCTAAGGTTGATTTCAATATGTAATCAATCATTTACATCTCAAATTTTTAGCTTATCAATGGGAGATTTTCAACACCTTTCAATCTAAGGGTCTGATTGATTGCACGGAAAATAGATATGGAAATTAAAACTATTTTTCTGAATTCAATTCCGATACCTCCCCTTCAAATTTGGATTTTCATGAGTAGTGAAAAATAATCTTATGAATAATTGATTTCTTATCAGTAAATAGACAAATCAAATAGCAAAAATCTATATAACAAGGAAAATAGATTTCACTTTCAAAGGAAAATGAAAAATAACTAACCAAATAAACTAATAATGACTACATTTACCATAAACTAATGATGGGGCTGCCCGTTTTGGGCCCATATATCACTCCAAAATCCCTACAAATCACTTCGTTCATGAGGATCTCTTCATCTTATTCTTCTATGCGCATCGAGATGTGTAAATTACTAAATTTATACCACCTTGTTCTCTTTGTATCAATGCATTAGGTAACTTTAGGAGTCTATCATTTAATTTAATTTCTTTCAAATATTAAAAATGATTGCGTGGTGGTGAAGAAAATTCTAAATCAAAATTTTCCAAATTTCAATAAGGACAAAAATGGAATTATAAAAAGTTCGCATATCTTCCTAAGTTTTTCAATATTATTGGGTGCCCATCTCAAGGAGATAACTTTTTTTTGCTCCTTGAGTTTACAAATATAAGTGCTCCAAACATAAAACAAACTATGATTAAAAATAATAATAATAATAATAATAATTAAAAAAATTGCCAAACATGAAGATTTTTATTAAAACTATTATAACAAAACTATTTATTTTGTATCTTTGCGAATGTTAGATGTCATACATAAATAAATAATGTCTAGAATGAATTTTCATTCATATTAGTTGCTTCGATGGGTTGTGATTGATCCCTGGAGACGGCGCACTTGATCCAACAGGGGTGGTTTGGGTAGCTTGTGAAATACCAAGTCTGAAGGTGATGAGCCTGGTGGGTTATTGATAACTGGAGATGGCGAGCTTGGTGGAACAGGGCTTTTAGGCAGCCTGTGGAATCAGAATGGGGTGTTCATAGATTGGGAAAACAACCCTAGCTTTCTTGCTGAAGAACTTTCCAAATTCAATAAGAAAACACAAGCTTAGACATCTTGATATTCATACTTAAATTGTTTGTAAGTTTTTTTTCACATAACTTTTTGTTCTTAAATAGAGTTCAACAATTCTAAATGGCCAGGTTTGGTAGTCACTTTTTGGTTAAGTCTTGGCTTTTTTATAATTCTACCCCTTCTATAGATGAGTTTTGTGGTTGTGTTTTAAAGAAATAAAAAGTGTAAAAAAATAAAAAAATAAAAAACAAGACTTGACCAAAAAATGGCTACCAAACTTGGTTGGCTAGACTTTTGCGATTTTTTAGAGACAAAAATCGGAAACTAAATACCTATCATTAGCATATAATTTTTCTTTAGCACTTTCGCTATTTTTTTCCTTTTTTGGTTCTCAAAATCGAAAACTTTATGTACCAATCTTTCTTCCAATATCATCTATGTATACAATATATTTTAAAATCTCCTAAATATTATTCTAAATAATTGTTTGGCCTTTTGGGCTTGTTTTCCCTTTCATGGGTAGAACAGAAAATTTGCAAAAATATGATTCAATTTCTAAAAAAGTAAGGGAAAGTGAAATATTGTTATATCATAAACTAATAATTTCCTACATAAAAACAATCATATAATTATTAATTTCTATTCTTTGCAACCAAAAACTAAGAAAATACTCTTTTTTTTGTTATTTGCATTTTTCCCATATAATACATGTCTTATTCAGCTTCGCCCTCAATTGTTATTTGTATTGCACTTTCTCCCTAAGACTAGCAGTCAACGTGAATTGACCGTCTGTTTTCAAAACAGATTACCAAAATTCTCCTGAGAAATCAAAGGTTGAGATTGAATCTTTCGTATCTCGAACATGTCATCTCGGGAAAAATCCTAAATCCCAACTGAAATCGTAATCGTATCTCGAGAAAAATCCAACAATTGATTTTTAAAAAATCTTGCATTTTAAACAACTCAACTCAAGGAAAATCTAACAATCCAAATTTAATCGTACACACATCTCTATGTAAATCTAATGGTCCAAATTTAATTATGTGTGCATCTCGAGAACAAATTTATCCATGCATCTCGAGGACATCTAATTTATTCGTGCGCGCATCTAGAGAAAAATATGATGTTTTAAAAATTTTGAATTAAATTTTGCCCCTTGAAAGAAATTTGAATTTAATTTTGCCCGTAAAGCATAACAGATCTAAGAGATAAAAGGAGGGGGAAAGAGGAAGAAGGAAAAAGTGGATGAATGAATAATGTGGCCCTAACTTTATTATAAAGGTTGTGAAACAAATAAGGAAGGATGAAGGAGGAAGAAAAAAATACAAGAATGAGGAAGAAGAGTGAAGATGAAGGGGAGATGTGGTGGCGAGGCTGCGAGATAGAAGAGGATAAAAGAGAGTGAAGAGGGAGGAAGAGGAAGATAATCAAAATTTTCTTGATTAAATATTTGGAGTGGAAAAATTTGCCAGAAGTTAAGCTTGAGTTACATGTCATCTTCAACATCTCTTGGGTTTGTTCTGTTTCAGAAGGCAAAATTAAATTCAAATTTATTTTATAGGGTTAAGTTATTGTCATTAATTTATTATATGGGAGCAATTTATTCAGACGTTAGAGTTTTATTGAGATGCGTGCACGAATAAATCTGAATCGTCAGATTTTTCTCGAAACGCATGTTAAATCGTCAAATTCCTCGAGATGTGTGATGGATCATCGAATTTTCCTTGAGATGCATGCTAGATCGTTAGATTTCCTCGAAATGTGTACACAATTAAATTTGTACTGTTAAATTTACCTAAAGATGTGTGTGCGATTAAATTTGGACCGTTAGATTTTTCTCGAGATGAGTTGTTTAAGATGCAAGATTTTTTAAAATCAACTGTTGAATTTTCCTTGAGATACGATTTCAATTGGGCCTTAGGATATTTCTCGAGATACAAAAGATTCAATATCAGCCTTTGATTTCTCTGGAGTATTTTGGTAATCTGCTTTGAAAACAAACGGTCAAGGCACGTTAACTGCTAGCAGTCTTAGGGGAAAAGTGCAATAAGAATAATAATTGAGGGCAAAGCTAAATAAGGCATGTATCATAAGGGGAAAATGCAAATAACCATTCTTTTTTAAAGAAAACTCTTATTTTCTATTTTTTTTATGCAAAAAAAAAAAAAAACTATTCTTTTCCATACACACCAAAATTATTATTCCGATCTTGAAAACCTTGGGTAAACTACTATTTTTTTTATATTTTCAGTTCGACTATTTTTTTTAACATTTTACATATTTATTTTGGCATTGAATTGAAAGTTATTTATGAACTATTATGCTTAACTTTTGTAAATTATAAATTATAATAAAAAAATCGTCTTAGCCCCCGATTAGACCTCTGGACACTAGTTCCCTGCTCATCACTCGCCTACTACCTAACGATTTTTAGAACCTTGATAAATAGTATCTAATTGAAGAAAATTTTCACGAATAATACTGTTTATATACACAATGACCCCAAAATATCAATTGGCAAAGGAAACACACCTACCTAATCATTGAATCTAGGACAATTTCCTTTTGACTTATAATACATTTTCATTTATCTAATTGAGCAAGTTGTGAGCAAGTTGTTTATATCATCAAAAGTCAAATTGATGCTTACCTCTCCTTCATGACTTTGTCTCTTCAATCTTCATTCAATCTGTTTGTTTGCAAAAAGAGGAGAGAAAAAAGATGCCTGCCTCCATTAAAAAAGAAAAAAAAAGAAGTGCCCAAAGCTTCCAAATCAAAAAGGCAAAAAAAAAAAAAAGAGGAAAGAAGAAGAAGAAAGGAGATGGTAGTAGAACTCATGGCTGTCTCTGTTGCTTTCATCGTTTTGTTGTATGTATTGAGGCAAATAGTGAAGATAGTGAAGGTTTCTATCATTGAGCAATAAATTTTCCTTAAAGCAAATGAACAAAATTGGATTAATAAAAAAAAAATATGTAAAAATGAATCCACCATTGCTGCGATAATGTACAAATGTATAATACTTGTATATTTTCATACTTATGTGGGGTAGTTTACAAAGAAATTTGTGTATCAAAGTACCTTCGGCCGCTACAACAATGGTCACTGACTTAATCGCTGCTTATTTTTGTAGATTTGAGATCAGAAGACATATATGAACACATCAATATTGAAAACATAATCAAACAAGCAAAGCATTTACCTTTAGTAACTTTCTTTTAGTCATTCTAGGTTTGGATTCTGCTGATTACATTATGAAACTTTAATTTGACTTGATTACATTACATTTGAACATTATATTAGATTTCTTTACACTCACATAACACTAATAGGAATTTACAAAACCAAAAACAAAATCGACATTCCCTCATAGATCAGTAAGTGAGGCTGGTGACTGGTGGTGCTGATGAAGATGACCAAAATTGGGCATTTTTTACTCTTGAGACGCTTGAGAGCACCTCTACTGGTGTCACATCCCCGATAATGGTCACCTTCTTTGTCGGAAAATCTATGCTAAATGATCTCACCCCTGCTCAAAATGATCAAATTAAGTTAATATTATCTCTCACAATAAAAATGGCGACGAAGAAAATTGGAGAATTTGATGTAAATTAGTACTTCATTACTCTTTACCTTGCATTTTGGAGATGTGTTTCCTCACTTTTCTTTCACAACCTTTGCAATGTAAAGACACCCTCAAAACCACAACCTAAAAAATATAAATTAAAATTAAAAAATCAAAACATGATCATAAAAATAATTATAATAAACTACTAATAGAATTATAACAAAAAAAATATAAATATACATATATTCCGGCTTCAAGAAAAAATAATTCATAAAATTAGGGGAAATGGAGTACTCAAAAATTGAAAGAAACAATAGTCTGGGTATTCGATGATTCTAACCTTCTACCTTAATTCTTTTTTTTTTTAATTATTAGACTCGCAATGGAAATAAAAAAAATTGGGATGATTTTTGTGAGGTATTCATATTTGCATCTAAAATATTGAAAATTTAATGACCATAAAACTTCAATGAAAAGTGTTGTATAAAAAAAAAATTTTAATGAAAATTGAAACAAAGTGGTGTTTTTTTTAATTTTTTTTTTTTCAGTCAAACACGAAGATGTTTATTAAAAATAGGAAAGAAAATCATTCCTATAACAAAATGGTGTTAAAACTTAAAAATGAAGAAAATAAAAATAAAATATTCTATGGTAAAAAAGAAAACAAACCTGATTATTAGACCCAGTACTTGAAGAAGGAGAAGATGTTGAAGGTTTCGGAGAAGAGAAGACAGGATGTGAATCAATAGATACTAATGCAGAATCAAACTCATGTGGATCAAAGGATACTAATGCAGAATCTGGATCGAATTCGGAGAAGACATCCAAGAAGACAGAGTCACTCAACAGGTATCTAGATGACCCAGTAGGACTATTTATGAAAGGGTCATCAGAAGGGTTGTAAGTGCTCTTGTTCTTATTGTTGTGGTTCTTGTAACCTTTATGTTTAGTAGGCTTTGGAGGCTTGGAAGGTTGCTCAATAATAGTTAAAGAAGAAGAAGCCGCGGAAGAATTAGAAGATGTTGTAGAAGTAGAAGGGGCCGACGAAGAAGGTTTGGTTATTGGCCTTGATCTTCTTGGGTCTCTCAAGCGTGGGTTGTGTCGATCAATGGCTGGACTACTGCTAATGCTATTGCCATGGTCAAGTAGGGAGTGTTGTTGTTGAATGTTTATGCTTGAACATATTGCTGTTGAAGCTTGTGATGTGCAGAAGAGATCTTTTGCTTTCATTGTATATTTTTGTTTAGTGCATGAAAGTGAGAGTGATGCTTAAATGAAGTAAAGAGAGGAGAAGAGAAGAGAAGATGAACTTCTCTTGTTAGCTAGTGTGCTCTGCTTTTTATTTTGTGAGGATAGAATTATCTAAAAAAAAAATAACAATGGTCCACCAAAAAGGTTAAAATTGAAAGTTTTATTCTTATACCCATCTCAATATCCACATTTTAAGATACCAAAAATACTAGGTAAGCAGGTTATGCAATCAGGATGACGTGATATCATTAGAAGATGTTTTTTATAACTTCGAGATGCATAAATACTTTGGAAATTTTATCAATTTTTCGAGATCACGCCATGTCATCCTAGTTGTAAAACCTGATTTCCTAGTATTTTATGTTTTATTTTTTTAACGGAGAGAAAGATTCATGTGAGACAATAGTAGTTTCAAGACCATGGCTGATTTTGAAGAGTCGTGACTTAGCTGAGGTATGACTATTTCACACCATCAAAAGTGCTTTTTCACACCATCGTATACTTTTTTTTTCTTTTTTTCTACTAACTCACACCGCCCACAAAGCGTTTTTAGAAAAAAGAGTCCTAACTTTTGCTTCATCTGCTTTGCTCAATGTGTTGAATGAACACTCTGTAAATCAATGGGGGTTGTTGTCGAACCCCAAAACCAGGGTTTTGCAATTGGAAGAGACAAGGCAACTGTAGGAGAAGCGACTCCATCACGCCCCCATTACCAAATTGATTTTCTGAAACCGTTGTGCTGGAAATGGAATAAAAATGAAGCCATGTGACTCAACACATTGGAGTTATGTAATGGGATATGCAACTTTGCACAACAATGTATTGTACAATTTCAGTTTCAAATTACAGTATCACATCACAGTTTGCATTTTAGATATATGTATCGTTATCCAAATTTGTAAGATTGCGTGTATAGGGGAACTCCTAAGCACACGATAAATGAACTTGCTCAATGTCTAGAAGGCACCTATTATTAGCGTGCTTCCTCAAAAATGAAAGGTCTAGAGTAATAGTCTTTGATATTCAATGAGTTCACAAGGTTATCAAAATCCACTCGTAATTAAGTCATAAAAATGACGCGGCACACCAGCATGAGTGACAAAGTTCACCAAAAAAAAATGTAATGATCTTAACACATCTTAGATGGTCCAACTCCAGCCCATTCTTGCCAACTTTACTCAAAGCTACAGCTAGAACTAAGCACAAAGAATCAAAATAACACTTGTTTCATGAACAAAATCTGATTCCTTATTTCTCCCTCCATTGTATGAAGACACAAATGTATAGAATCTGATGCCTTCACAACTCTGCCTTACTTTCCTCATCTTTTCCTCTGTCCATCTCTTGACCAACTTCTCTTGTTTATTTTTATTTTTATTTTTATTTTTTTAAAAAAAATAATATACTCCAGTACTTTTCTCTAGTTAGTGTTTGGGGAGAGTGTTTAGCATATAAGTGTCAACTCTACCCATCTCTTCATGTGTTTGGAAAAATGAAAAGAGGGATAAAATTAACACTCACGTATTTAACACTCTCTCGGAACACTGATACTCTCTCCCTTTGTTGTGTAGAAAGCTTCTTTTTCAAAGTATCCTTTTTAATAATCAATCAACTCACTTTAATGAGATATTTATCAAAGTTTAGAATATATGGTTAATCTAGCTCATTGAGAATTGTGTTCTCAAGTGTTTGAGAAAAGATTATGGTCCTGAAAGTTTTAATTTTCTATCGATCTTTTCTCTCTTTGGCTTATTCACCTTTTTTGCTGATCGATTGATTGATCAACGACCAGTCGTGGTCACATTTTTGTTTTCCACTAATAAGTGGAGTACTTTGCTTTTATTTATATTCTAATTATTCCTTTTTTTTTCCATGTAAAGTAAGGCATGCAATGCAACACCTTGCATTCATGAAGATGAACATGTTATACGACATTTTCGGTTTAATTAGCTTCATCTTCTTATATTAATTTTTAAGCATGTCACTGAAATCATGTTCATGTTTATGCTCATTGATGTTCGTTTGCCACTTCTCAAAAATTGTAGTTTCTGAGTCAATGGGGTACTAGCTGAGCAGTAGGCTTGTGGCGAATGGAATCATAAGTCTAGGATTCGAACCCTTCTAACGGTATTTGAGGTGAAAATGTAGGGCTAAAAAAAAATTTAATTTTTTTTTAAATCTCAGAAATGGTTCCATTGTTCCACAAGATCCAGTAGGACAATAATTATAGAGAAGCGGATTATAACTACATTTTTTTTTTTTGGCATCAATATGAAATAGATTACATCTACAAAAATCAAATTTTTTTTTTAAAGGCAAGCAGGGTTTTTATAGGATCTCATAACCCACTAAAGATGCCACAAGCTGGGTTTGAACCCATGACCTAGTAGTACCATCCGTCAAGCTCTAACCGTTGAGTTGTCATGCCATTGGCCAAGTAGGCGACTCGTTCGTAAGTGCATAATGCAACTACTAGGCGACTTTTTGGTCATTTTGTTCGCACCAAAAATGAAGATAATTTTTTAATTTGCAAGTTTTTTTTTTCCAGCAATTTGCAAGTTGTTAAAAACATAAGAAAAAAAATCTTCACTTGCAAAAAATCATTTGATTGAAATTGTTGGACTTTAAAATCCAATATGGGCTTAAATTCAATGCCCAATCAAAATTTTTAAAAAGTGGCAATCCAAATTCAATTTAAAAGCCCAAACCCAAGAATAAGTCAGAGAATTCAACTCATCAAGGTCTTTTTGGGCTTGTTCAAGTTGACTGATTTTAGCCCTAATAATATCGATGCATTGGAAGCTTGATTTTACATCCCTTTCTGCTATAACCATTCACTATGCCATCATCTACAACAAATGGCATCTCAATTATGCTAAGGTGTAGACGCGATCTACGTGTTCGAATTATTATTGTAGTTCTAAACAGAATAATTATATATACTTTTAATGGCATATATATAGTTTATTAAAAAATATTTAAATAATGGACTTCAAATAAATTATGTTAAAGGCATAAGTATAATTAATCAATGTTTGATAATTTTTTTTTTAAGTATGAAATGTGGAAGGCAAAAATATGCCCTTGTGAGTAAGGATTGTGATTTTGTTATTTAAGTTAATTTTGATCATCGATTGTAAGAAATATTTCGTTTTGTTTAGAAAAATGTGAAACTTTCAGTTGTACCTTTGAATAACAATATGAGTTATATATTTGAAACTCTTAAATATTACATTAAAAAGTCACACAATTTATAGTGAGGCATACAAATTATATATTACATAAGAATCACGCATATAACAAACTTTTGATACTATAATGACATTATAATATGTCAAATTGTACAAAGATTGTAATATTTTTCTCAAAAGAATTCCCATGAGAAAATAAATCGGATTTCGAGAGATATTTCGGTAATTCTAAAATAAAAATATTTTGTGAAATTTCAAAATATTTGCAAGAAATCACATTCCTTGCTTGTGAGTATTAAACCTTATCTCGAGATAAACGAGTGATGGGTGTAACATTTTCCTCGTGATGAGTGTCACTGCATATCTCGAGAATAATTGGTGGTTATACCCATCCCTCGCCCCCTAGAATTCCTGCTTAATTTTTGCTCGAGGATTGAAATCTTAGTCTTTCTAGTGAGATTTTTTTTATCAATATGGCTACTTTCGCATATTTGAGTTAAAAATAAATATAACCCATTGAGTATGATAAAGGAAAAATGACGATTAAAATCAATGACTTTAAAACATTTTTCTAGAAGATTCCGCATAATCTAACCCATGTAGTGGTGCAGTTTGTCCATTTTTTTTTTTATTAAAAATCTGATCATATATAACATTTTTGAAATTATATGCCACTTTTATCTATACGTGCAGTGCTTATGACAATCCAATATTGTTGAAATATAACAAAGTCATTATAGCTTTCTGGATTATCTCTGACTCAAATAACCAAATCTGAATCGAATAGATTCATTCAGATCTAGTCGAGTGAGACATGATTATCCATTTTGTAGTCGGATTCAGATATTGTATGAAATCTATACACAACCATTTGCAGCGACGAAACCAAAATTTTTGTTGATGTGGATTCAGTGATGAGTCATAGTTAATTAATGACAATAGTAATTAATTACTTTAACAAAAAATTCAATTCAAATAATGCATAAATAAATATACAAATCACCAATTGTTAAACAAAACTTCATCTAATTTAAGGAGAAAAAAAATGAATCCAACAAGCTACTGAGCACGCAAATAAATATATGATGGACAAATCAAATTGGCATATAAAGTTAAGGGGCAAAATTTAATTTCAAATGTAAAATTAAATGTGGATTAAGAAATTGGGTTATTTGCGATTTGTTGCATATTATAAATAGGAGCCCTTCTAGGGAGCGAGGGAAAGGAGGGAGGGATGGGTGTAACCACCCATCCTCCTCGAAATGATAGTCAGCGTGCATCTCAATGGCGATGTGCTCGTCTCGAGGAGGATGAGTGGTTACACCCATCTCTCGCTCCCTATAATTTTTGTATAAATAGCTAATTAGATGTTGCCCATCATTAATCACTATTACAATATCCCTTCGGGCCTGTGCATTGACTGTCCGTTGACTGTCTGAATGCTCATGTTGATTACCAAAATGCACTTCAAACAGTAACCCACAGATGAATATCGAGATACAAACATATATTTTGAGGAAAAATTAATATATCAAAATTTCATGTATCTCCAAAAAAATCCTATGTAATGCGTCTGTTTTCATGTAAATCTGACCTGCAAAACATATGTTAGATTGCTAAAGACCACCTGTTCGATGGCCGAAGGCACTCCGATGCTTAAGTCATTAACTCTGTTGGAAACGGAGATAAATCTGGACATAACTCAGTTAAAATTGTACACATTTGTCGAATGTTCCATTTACCTTATATAATGGTTGTTATAAATTATATGTGCAACTTAAGCGTATGAGGCTCATCGGGAGGAAACGCTTTTTATAACTGTCTCATTATTTATGAAGATGCGTATTTGAGGGAGTAATTTCCTCCACGACTATATTTTCTTTGTAACATTTATCTTATTTAAGAGATAACTTCGTTGGGCTTGGATTTGGGCATCTGACTATGGTTTGTTCTGATGGGCTCTGTTTGGATTTTATGACTGAATCTGTTTTTTTTGGGCTTAGTGAGTTGGCCTGGTCTCGAAATATTTGGTCATTGTGATGGAAGATTTCTGCCACGTGTATGGTCGTGATGGTAGTCTTATTTGATGTATCATCACTATGAATGAACTAGAACTCGATATAAGAATTCATCTAGAAAAATTTCATTAAAAAAACATTTTCTTCCTCAAAGCAGACAAGAAAGGTTGGAGCTGCTGGTGGCTGATGACGATGGTGAGAAAAAACTAAATCAAGCAAATATGGAAGGAGAAGAAAATACTAGGAGGCAAGGTGATTGCTGGTGTCGCAGTAAACAAATAGAGGGAAAATGGACAAAACAAGGTCGTCGACATTGCAGATAATAGATAGAGAATAAGGGATGGGGCAGGACGGAGTCGTCGGCATCACAGGGGTGAGCATTAGAAATAACTAATTTTTTTTTTCAAAAGTCAATGGGGGCATACCTCCATCCCTGGCATCTGAAAAATTAAATTCCTAATTTCCATTGTCGCTCTAAGTCGAAGAATGTGATTTCGTGAAATGTTGCGAAATTTCAAAGAAAATATCGTTTTTTTAAGATTACGAAAAGAAAAATGGCGAAATTAAAAATTACATTTTTCGAGGGTTCTTTTTGAAAATTTTTGAGATTTTTTCGTTAATTTCATAAAAAATATTCTTAAAATTTTAATTTTCAGTAAAATACAAAACCCATCTACCAAATATTACATTTTTTTCGAAAAATTTCAAAATATTTTTTTCGTAAATTTCAGGTTTTCGTATTATCAATAATTTTAATTATTTATTGATTTTTAAAACTCACCCCTGATATTCTAATAATCATATATTTTACTTATATATTGATTTTTGAAACTCTAATTTTCTAATTATATATTTGTTTCATTTTTTAGTATTTAGGCTTCATTTAATACGTTTAATAGATTTATGTACTTGCATCTACTTTTTCACATTATTTTTCTTTACACACCAACATATTTCTCAAAATATATCTTAAAATCAAGATACCGAAATGAACTCAAAAAAACGAAATCACAATTCTTGCTCTCAGTGAATCACAATTCTTGCTCTCAGTGAATCCACGGATGCATATAGCACAAAAAATGCCCAAGTGAACCCGAGTAGAGATGACCAGACGAACTGGGGTTTATACAAAACTCACTCCCACTTCAACTCTCCCAAAATGTTCCACACAAAGCCCTAATATCCATCTCTCTTCCCCCTTCCAAAACCCTAATTTCATCCATATTCACCAAAAATTCGTCCCACCCCACCTCACGAAATCTTCTCCTAACTATAAACCCTAAAGAAATTAAGGTTTTTGGTTCGAATTCGATCCACAATGTATCTCTACAGTCTCACTCTCCAACAAGCGACAGGCATTGTGTGCGCGACGAACGGGAACTTCGTAGGGGGGAAAACACAGGAGATAGTGGTGGCGAGAGGCAAAGTTCTCGATCTTCTTCGGCCCGACGAGAGCGGTAAGATCCAAACCATACTTTCTGTTGAAGTTTTCGGTGCAATTCGGTCGTTAGCTCAGTTTAGATTAACTGGTAGTCAAAAAGATTATATAGTTGTGGGGTCCGATTCGGGGCGAATAGTGATCTTGGAGTATAATAAAGAGAAGAATGTGTTTGACAAAATTCATCAGGAGACCTTTGGGAAGTCTGGGTGTAGGAGGATTGTGCCTGGGCAGTACTTGGCGGTCGATCCGAAGGGTCGGGCAGTGATGATTGGGGCTTGTGAGAAGCAGAAGTTAGTGTATGTGTTGAATAGGGACACATCAGCGAGGTTAACCATTTCGTCACCATTGGAGGCGCATAAGTCGCATACGGTGGTTTATTCGATTGCTGGGGTGGATTGCGGGTTTGATAACCCGATTTTTGCAGCAATTGAGCTGGATTATTCGGAGGCGGATCAGGATTCGACTGGGCAGTCTGCGAATGATGCGCAGAAGCATTTGACTTTTTATGAGCTTGATCTTGGGTTGAATCACGTTTCTAGGAAGTGGTCGGAGCCAATTGATAATGGGGCGAATATGCTTGTTACGGTGCCAGGAGGTGCCGATGGGCCGAGTGGGGTTCTTGTTTGTGCAGAGAATTTCGTGATTTATAAGAATCAGGGGCATCCTGATGTTAGAGCTGTTATTCCGAGAAGAGCTGACTTGCCTGCAGAGCGTGGGGTTTTGATAGTGTCTGCGGCAACGCATAAGCAGAAATCGATGTTTTTCTTTTTGTTGCAGACGGAGTATGGGGATGTTTTTAAGGTGACGTTGGAGCATGATAATGATAGAGTCAGTGAGTTGAAGATTAAGTACTTTGATACAATGCCGGTTACAGCTGCAATGTGTGTTCTGAAAACGGGGTTTCTGTTTGCTGCTTCGGAGTTTGGCAATCATGGTTTATATCAGTTCAAGGCTATAGGAGATGATGCTGATGTGGAGTCTTCATCCGCGACTTTGATGGAAACTGAAGACGGTTATCAGCCTGTCTTTTTCCAGCCTAGGGGACTTAAGAATCTTGTGAGGATTGACCAGGTCGAGAGTCTGATGCCTTTGATGGACATGAAGGTTATAAACTTATTCGAGGAAGAGACTCCTCAAATATTCTCGCTTTGTGGTCGTGGCCCACGTTCATCCCTTAGGATACTAAGACCGGGATTGGCTGTTAGTGAAATGGCTGTGTCACAACTCCCTGGTATCCCAAGTGCTGTCTGGACAGTGAAGAAGAATGTGAATGATGAGTTCGATGCCTATATTGTTGTGTCATTTGCAAATGCTACCCTTGTACTTTCGATTGGTGAGACCGTTGAAGAAGTCAGTGACAGTGGGTTTCTTGATACCACTCCTTCACTTGCTGTTTCACTGTTAGGAGATGACTCCCTAATGCAAGTTCACCCGAATGGCATCAGGCATATTAGAGAAGATGGGCGTATCAATGAGTGGAAAACTCCAGGGAAGAGGACTATTGTGAAGGTGGCATCTAATAGAATTCAAGTGGTTATTGCCCTCAGCGGGGGCGAGCTTATATACTTTGAGATGGATATCACAGGTAATTTGATGGAAGTTGAGAAGCATGAAATGTCAGGAGATGTGGCATGTTTAGATATTGCCCCAGTTCCTGAAGGAAGACAGAGATCCCGATTTCTTGCAGTTGGTTCCTATGATAACACGATCCGCATCTTGTCACTAGACCCCGATGATTGCATGCAAGTTTTGAGTGTGCAGAGTGTGTCTTCTCCTCCAGAATCCTTACTACTCCTTGAAGTGCAAGCATCAGTTGGTGGTGAAGATGGTGCAGATCATCCGGCTAGCGTTTTTCTTAATGCCGGTTTACAGAATGGAGTTCTTTTCAGAACTGTGGTTGATATGGTGACGGGTCAGCTTTCAGATACACGATCTCGTTTCTTAGGTTTGAGAGCCCCAAAGCTATTTGCTTGCATCGTTCGAGAACGAAGAGCTATGCTTTGCCTCTCGAGTCGGCCTTGGTTGGGGTATATTCACCAAGGTCATTTCTTGCTGACACCTCTTTCATACGAGACCCTTGAGTATGCAGCTTCATTTTCATCTGATCAGTGTGCTGAGGGTGTGGTTGCCGTTGCTGGAGATGCGTTGAGGGTTTTCACTATTGAACGCCTAGGAGAGACATTTAATGAAACTGTGATCCCTTTGAGGTACACACCCAGAAAGTTTGTTATCCATCCTAAGAAAAAAACGTTAGTGATCATTGAGAGTGACCAAGGAGCATTCACTGCAGAAGAGCGTGAAACAGCAAGAAAAGAATGCTTGGAGGCTGTAGGGATGGGAGAGAATGAAAATGGTAATGGGGAGCAGGTGGAGAATGGTGCAGATGATGAGGATAAGGATGATCCTCTTTCCGATGAGCAGTATGGCTATCCAAAGGCAGAATCAGAGAAGTGGGTATCTTGCATCAGAGTCCTTGATGCGAAGGCATCCCAAACGACATGTTTGCTGGAGCTTGAAGACAATGAAGCTGCATTCAGTGTATGTACTGTAAATTTCCATGATAAGGAGTACGGAACTCTTCTTGCTGTTGGTACGGCAAAGGGATTGCAATTTTGGCCCAAGAGAAGTTTTGAAGCAGGATATATTCACATTTATAGATTTGTAGACGATGGAAAGGCCCTTGAACTGTTGCACAAGACACAAGTTGAAGGTGTTCCTCTTGCTTTGTGCCACTATCAAGGAAGATTGCTCGCTGGTATAGGTCCTGTGCTCAGATTATATGATTTGGGAAAGAAAAAACTGCTCCGGAAATGCGAGAATAAGCTTTTTCCCAATACAATATGCTCTATTCATACCTATCGTGACCGAATTTACATTGGTGACATCCAAGAGGTATGTCATTTATTCCCTAGCTTGTAACATACTAACATACTACTTTATCCATGCACTGGGGCGTTTTCTGTAACAGAGCTAACTCCATTTTTATTTACACTTTAGATTAGATGCTATCTAGCTATGTTATATTTCACTTGCCATTTGCGCTTGTGGTATGTCAGTGGGCCGTTGTGTGGTCCCTACCCTGAGCTTCAATTATATATCTGACAGTAAACAGTTTCTCATTCTCACCATTCCGATTAGCTATGCTGAGACTTGGGGACTAGAAGGGATCTGAGTGGTTGGGAATTCAAAAACCCAGTTGCTCCTTTGAGCACAATTGGTGATCAGCCTCGAACTTTTGCAAATGGGGATCGCCATACTGCATTGGCAATTGTTTGAGTAAATTCTTGATTAGAGACCTGCTTCAAGACATCCTCTTCAAGTATTTGGAGAACTTCACCAATGTCTTTTTTTTTTTTTTTTTTTAAGTTTATATCGATTCTCAAAAAGTTCCTTAGTGGAGAAAACCTTAGAAAGAGGAAGCACATTATTGATTGATTTGAAAATTAAGATTTTTTTTCTTTCCTCTGCCCTCTCAAAAAGTTTGTTAGTGAAGATAACCTAAGAAAGAGGAAGCACATTATTGATTGATTAGAAAATTATGATTTATTTCATTCCTCCGCACTCGAATAACCGGAAGTGGAACAATACACCACATTTGGTTCAGGCAAGGGCACACAACAAGAGGGTGTTCTCCCCACCAAATTAGATTGAGGGGAAGGAACTCTTTCCTTCTTAATCAGTTCCATCCCCTAGATGGTTTCGGATATTTTGATAATATTTTTTTTTAGCTTAGAATGTTTGTCATTAATAGTTATTATTTTTTGTTGTTAATTTTTTATCAATTGGAATCTAATTCTTTGGGGTAAGAGAATGAAACACAATTTTAATTTGTGAAAACATTTGAAGCCAGTATGTATGAAGAAAGGGTAAATTACTGTGAGTGGAACAATATCATCAAACATAGTTCACGCGTTGTTAGACAATCCATCCTCTAGTGAGCCTCTTCAAAAGTTGCTCAACACAAATTGCTGAAACAAAACCTTGCAAATAAGTGATTTTTTTTCTAATGAGAATAAAAGTTCTGAATGAGAAGAATCGGAATTAGGGGCAACTCTCGTAGTCACTTCACTTCTTCAGAAACTAGTAAGCATCAAGTCTTGTATCAGAGCATCAGGAATAGCAGTTCTGAATGACTGTAACATCTGGTTCTTGTTGGAGTTTGGCTCTGATTGAAGTCTCCTGATGTGTTCTGTAAAGAAGGGTTTGTTTGGCCTGAGGTGTTTGTATGAAGTCTGCAAATTTCTTAAATGTAACAAAGTTGGAGTTTTGACATCTACCTGATGCATAATATCTATATACCTATGGAATATTTCATGCAACCTCTTGATCACCAGGCATGATGTATATATATTTTGCTATTGGCTGCCCATTGTTGCCTTTCAGATTAGGAGCCCGTCTTTTGCTTCATTGGTCTTTTCTGTTTTTGGTCTAGAATTCTTTTATTGGCGAATCAGGGATTTCGGATATTGCCTAACAAAGTGAGGGATTTTTTTGTATTCATGAAAAATTGTTCCCATTTCTTCCAAGGTGTTAAAAGGTTTGACATATGATTTTCTTTGCTGTCCTTTGGGGTATTTGTTTGGAGTTAGACTTTTTGAGGGGATCGCTCCAGAGGTGGTTTTGAAAAGTAAATGCTATATTTTCGGTTGGTGTAATGGTCAGCGCTCAGGTGTATCTGTCTACAGATTTGCAGACGATGTTTGGGTGATTTATTGGATTGTATGAATTTCCCGACTGAGGAATTAGGATTGTAAATTTGGAGAGTTAGCTGCTATATAGATTAGTCTTGACATTTGGGATGGGCAATCTTGCTCAGAATTACAATGGACTTGAGCCTTCAAAAAAAAAGAAAAAAAGAAAGAAAATGTATGTAGAATTTCTAATGAGTTGACTGGGCTTGTTAGAGCTTATTCTTGTTTTTGTCCATCTAATTCTACCATGATCCGTCACTGGTCGTTTCTAGGGGTAATTTTAGGGGTTGCATCTGAGATTTTTATTTTTATTCCCTCATCCCCGAGATTACAATCCTATTATTTATTGTTTGGAAAATACCAATAGCAAGGTTGAACTCTATTTTTCATATTATCGAAATATGTATTGGTAGTGATCTCTATGAGGGTCAACACGTTAAATACCTCTTTGGGTATGCCAAGTGCAATTATATTATTTTTCTCCCTTAAGTTGGCATGGTTGTTCTATTGATACAGTGCATCTAAAGTATGTTTCTTCATGCTAATTGTGCATTTCTTGGAATAACATTCCATTTTGTAATAGTATTGATAACTTGAAATAATCTGTTTGTTATTTTACCGTACTTGTCATCTTGTTTGCTTGGTGCTAACTGTGCTAATTGTCTGCATGTTGGTGTTTGATGCAGTCATTCCATTACTGCAAATATAGGAGAGATGAGAATCAGCTCTATATATTTGCTGATGATAGTGTTCCCAGGTGGCTTACAGCAGCATACCATATAGATTTTGACACCATGGCAGGTGCTGACAAGTTTGGTAATGTGTACTTTGTACGCTTATCTCAGGACGTGTCTGATGAGATTGAAGAAGATCCGACAGGTGGGAAGATAAAGTGGGAGCAGGGGAAGTTAAATGGGGCACCCAACAAGGTGGAAGAGATTGTGCAGTTCCATGTAGGTGATGTGGTAACTTGCTTGCAGAAGGCATCTCTCATACCAGGAGGTGGTGAGTGCATCATTTATGGTACAGTAATGGGAAGCTTAGGAGCGCTACTGGCCTTCACTTCCAGAGAGGATGTGGACTTCTTTTCTCACTTGGAGATGCATATGAGGCAAGAACACCCACCGTTGTGTGGAAGAGACCACATGGCTTTTAGATCTGCCTATTTCCCAGTAAAGGTAAGTCTTTGACTTTGGATCATATAGTTCTGCTAGTAGTTATCAAGCTATATAGATATAGTATCAATCCATATAGATATAGTTCTACAAAAATGTAAAGGCGATTCATTACATGTGATTTGGTGCATCTTCAAAAAACATGAGTATTTTGTTACAGGTTTTGTGGACGTTCTCATTCTCTTAAAATTTGCATGTATTGTACACCTTTTGGGTACTTGTGACCCTGTTTTGGACTCAGAAATACGGAATCGGGTTCAATATTACACTTCTGTATGTTAGTTTCTGTGTGGCTGTCTTGTACACCTAGATGTGTTGGGTAAGACGTTTAATTTTATTGATGCTTTATTACGAATATAGAAAGCCTAGTATATTACGGCATGTTAGCAGTCAAACCTGATTTCTGTGCTTCATTGTTCTAATTTAGATAGAAAATTGGCAGTAGCTCTATATTGTTAAGCTTTGCACTAACATCACAGTTTGAACTAATATTTGCAGGATGTAATCGATGGTGATCTCTGCGAGCAGTTTCCCACTCTGCCTCAAGATTTGCAGAGGAAGATTGCTGATGAATTGGATAGGACTCCAGGGGAAATATTGAAGAAGCTTGAGGAAATCAGAAACAAGATCATCTAAGAAATGTATCGTGTGCTGAACTG
The DNA here is from genome assembly GCA_963556465.1 of Berberis vulgaris. Taxonomy (NCBI): domain Eukaryota; kingdom Viridiplantae; phylum Streptophyta; class Magnoliopsida; order Ranunculales; family Berberidaceae; genus Berberis; species Berberis vulgaris. The sequence goes on from OY747133.1 coordinate 1,642,878, forward strand.
TTTGAAGATATACGAGTATTGAATCGTACCAAACTTTTTGAAGACATACCAGGAGCATCGGAATGCTTGATATCATGAATGTTCATTGTATAAATAAGATGTGCCCCGAAAGTTGCTCCATTCACGTTTTAACAAGGTTTCTGTATTGTTTCGACTCTTGCGGGCCATTTCTCCTCACCTATTGAGCTGGTTATAGCACATTTTGCAATCAATGTAATGTCTAAAGCATGAATCGACTTCAGAATCATGATAGTTTGATAGTTACTAAGCTAACGTATGTATCTTGGTTACAATCAGTGTTTAGTATTTTCGAGCCTCTGACTGACAAGAATGATCTTTGTTTAAAGATTGATAGTTGCAGTATTGTTCTATAACTTCTATTTTAATGATTGTTAAGGTTGTAATGTTGGGTATCCTTATCTCCCCTTACTATTTGCTTTGCTTGCTCAAAGTTGCTTCGATGCTCAATAGTACTCTCCTGGTGATATGTTGAGCTTGTTGGATAACTTCTGTCACCAAAAACATTGCTGCAAAGCTAACAATTAAAAGCTGCTGGTGAACATCGATGGTTTTGTTTGCAGATGTTTGAGCGCAATGTTTGCTTGCCCTATTTTGATGTGTCGCGGAGTGTTTGCGTTGCTGACATTACCTTTTCCTTGTTGCCTTGAGTAACTGTACAAAGGTGGTTGTCATTTTAACGACGATATTCCCTCGCATCCCTAAAGTTCCACAACTTACATAGATTAGCACTGAAGCTATTCAAGTTGTGGGTGAATATGGTCTGATGTCTTACTCAGCGTGCTTCCAATGTGTCGGAGCCATATTTGTAGCTGAAAGTTCTAGCTGAAGAAACATGTTCAGATCTGGACTGTGGCTGTCCCTTAGCTAAAGGATTGCCTTCATCCCATCCCTTCATGATCGAAATATTTATAGCTATTGTCCCAACCTAATTTAAGTTGTTCTCGATTCTCACAGCACTGAGAAAGTAAGGTTCAAACCCGGACTTATGATTCCATCCGTCACAAGTCTGCCGTTGAACTAGTACTCGGTACTTCCATTGGCAGTAGTTTAAATACAGTATTGTGACTCAAAATTATGGTCCTCCAGATACATTTCAAATTTGTGAGATTGCTAATTAAGATATTTATTTTTATTTTATTTTGGGCTTTGACAGCCCCATGGACACATTAGATGTGGGCTTGTGACTTGGGCTCTCTCAATTAGGGGCATTATTGTCATTCTAAAATAATGAGGTCCTTAAAACGAATTTTACAAAACTCTTTCATGTCCCTTTAAATAACACCATCACTTCGATTAGGGTTTTCATTCAGAGAGAGAGCAAAGAGAGCGGCAGGAACCAAAGCAGAGCAGCAGCGATGGGTAAGTCAATCTCCACTCCAAAATTTCTCTTAAAACTTTGCGATTTCCTATCAAAATCCAATCTTTTAGAAAACCCATACTTCATTTTCTCACCGTTTTGTGTTGAAAATCTGCTACAGCGAGGATCAAGGTTCATGAGCTCAGAAACAAGTCCAAGGCCGACCTGTTGAACCAGTTGAAGGATCTCAAGGCAGAGCTCGCTCTCCTTCGTGTCGCCAAGGTCACTGGTGGCGCACCTAACAAGCTCTCTAAGATGTAAAAATCTCACGCCCCACTCTTTGTTTCCTCTTGTTTTTGTTGGTTCTTCAATGGGTCTTATTGGATTTAGTGGTTCTAATTTGTGGGTTGTGTGAGTTTTTACCATATTTTGTGTGTTTAAAATGGGTTTTTGGTTTATGTTTGATTTGGTTGTTGATGGTTCTTCAATGGAGTTTATTGGGTGCTTTTGCCCTCTATTGAGTTCTATAATGAGTTTATAGCATTTTTTTTTCAATGGGTTGAATTTTGGGTTTTTTGATTTTGTTGTATTTAATCATTAATGGGTTTAATTTGTGCTGTTTATGCCATGTTTTGATGGGTTTGAATAGGTTTTTTGTTAGTTTATGTTTGTTTAGGTTGTTAATGGGACTGATTTGGTGATGTTTGGTCTGTTTTTTTTTTTGGTGCAGCAAGGTAGTGAGGTTGTCAATTGCACAGGTTTTGACTGTGATTTCACAGAAACAGAAGGTAGCTCTGAGGGAGGCTTACAAAAACAAGAAGTTCTTGCCTCTTGATCTTCGTCCCAAAAAGACCAGGGCCATTCGAAGGCGCCTTACCAAGCATCAGGTGAGACCTCTTTGCATTGTTTCGCTATTGCTTTTCTTAATAATTAGTTCCATGATTTGGGTTTTAGTTTATTTTGTGAATTTGAGAACGAGTTTGCATTCTGGTATTTTTGGTTTCTGATTGGCTGATTGCAATGTTGAGAAATGTCACATAGTTCATCGTAAAGGTTTGAACATGATAGGATTGTTTCCTTGGTACATGGTCCATCTTAGAAAAAATTTAGTTAAGTATTGAGTATTAACTCGTCGGTTTGTCTCAGTGAAAGTGTTATAGTACAGAGCATTGCCTATGCTAAAAGGTAGAAAATAATAAGGGATAGAGAGTGATGATATGATACAATTCATCATGTATGGAGTTGTTATTTGCATAGGAATAAGTCAATAGTTGAGTCATAATCAGTCCATGTAGTTGTTAGTTGCATTAGAATAGGACTTCCTTGTTGTATAAGAATAGGTCTATTAGTGCTCATGCATTCCTATCTAATTGGGTATCTTGTTACTATAAACACTATATAAGGTGCTAATGACATTGAATGAAGCATTATCGATTCAATTATCTTATTCTCACATCTCTTTCACCCCTCATCTTTCTACTCTTCTCACTCCTTGCTTTACACTTGTCAATGGTATTAAAGCCATTCGATCCCAATGGACACCTGAGGTAAAACAAACGCTGAGTTTCACAATGAAGTCAGTGAAATACTAGCTTGCCATGAGTCTAGTTTCGACCAAGTGCACACCACCCTCCAAACTGTTCTCACCGAGCTTCAAGCTCTAAGAGCATCTCGCAACCTCAAGCTCCAAACATGGACGATGTTGACCCCTTTGCCGTCGGTGACACGTCCCAGCCAGCCAAGGATTGTGATTTCGTTTGTCGAGGTAATTTCGAAAAGTTGATTTTAAGAAATATTTCGTGAAATATTTCGCTGTGTATAGAAAAAACGTAAAAATTTTGATTGTAATTTTGAATTTATCAATATAATTTAAGCATTTTAAACTTTTAAATACTACATAAAGAGTACTACAAGGCTGTTGTACAAACAATATATTGCATAAAAATAACTTATACAACAAAATTTTAATACTAAATTAAAGTTAAAATGGGTTAAAATGTAGGAAAATTGAGATTGGTCTAACGAAAAAAATTAATATTTTGGATTTCGAAAGAAAATTTGGTAACTAAAAAAAGAAATATTCGGTGAAATTTCAACATTTTTCGAGAAATCACATTCCTTGTAGCCAGCCAATCGCAACTTGCCCGAAACCTACACCTCTCACCCTCGTACGCCAAACTTCAACATCAAACTCTATTTCCCAAAATTCACTGGGGATGCATTTATCGTGCCAAACAATATTTTGAGTTCAAAATATATCCACACATTAGCGGGTACAACTCTCATCAATTGACTTTGAATTTGGTCAACCATTGACATGCAGATTTTACCAAGGCTTTATTACATCGTTTTGGTACCACCGAATTCGATGATCCATCCGAAGCTCTTATCCGCCTTAAACAAACATCTACTATTGCTATGTATCAAGAAGAAGGATGTAATAGATGTGAGAGTTAGATAATTGAAGCAATAATGCTTCATTCAATGTCATTAGCTCCTATTATATAGTGCTTACAGTAACAAGATACCCAATCAAATAGGAATGCATGTGCACTAATGGACCTATTCTTTTTTTTTTTTTTTTTGGAAAGCCTAATGGACCATTTTTATACAACAAGGAATTCCTATTCTAATGCAATTAACAACTACATGGACTGATTATGCAAATAATGGCCGACTCAACTATGCAGATAACTACATACGTGATGATTTGTGTCATGATACCTCACCTTTTCAGCTGTTTTGGTTGGATCATGGATTAAAATATAGCCTTGCAATCGCGATATATCACTATTTTTTAGCTCCAAATTGCAAAATTCGATTTGACATCTGATCTACCATATATTGTTTGGTTGTCAAAATTTGGATAAGTGTTGATTACCTTTCAGTAGTTTATTTCCTTTTGGTGGTTTATACTTGCTCCCCCATGTTGCTTTATATTTAGGCACGAGTCATATGGTTTGGAGGATGTGTTTAATATTATATGTTAGCTTTTTATATCTCGAATGCTGTAATTTCAATACATGACCAGAGTTTGCAGTAGTGTCATACACCAAGTAGCTGTTGGAGTTTGTCCTTGCTATTCAGAAATTTGGTAGGTTGCACCTTTCTAGTTTATAAAGAAGAATGAGTTGTTATGCAATCACTTGTAAAACTCGTGGAGGTTTCAAAATTATGAAGATTGCGTTGGACAATCAAGCTATTGAAGTTTAGGAACAGATTATCATCGTAAGAATTCGTGAATAATATTTAACTGAAAGTGATCTGTTTGGAAACCATACTCTTTAGTTATTTTTTGGTCTTATAGGTACCATGCTAAATAATCCTGTAGAGTACACAGTCATGGTGTACATAAGTAACAAGTTTGTCTCCGATGAATTTCTTTAGGCAACACTAATTTCATTTTTGGTATAAAAGAAAAAGAAGAGAGACTACAATTTCACTGAAGATAAAATCTCTTTTTGCACTTATGTTCACTTTTTAACTTTTTCAGTTAGATTCCGTGATCAGATTTTGCAATAAATCCCTTTTTCATTCTCTTGATTGGCTTAGAACAAGTTTTTATGGATTTGTTAATGATTATAATTTAATAAAGTTTTACTAACTAATCACAATATGGTCAATTGCAGGCTTCTCTGAAGACAGAGAGGGAGAAGAAAAAAGAAATGTATTTCCCCATGCGAAAGTACGCCATCAAGGTGTAATTGATGGTCTATCTTAGAGATAATTTTGTGTCATTCCATCTAGGATGATTTTGACAGCAGACTTAGATGCAGATTGGTTATTTTCCTTTTTTCTTTTTGTTCCAGAACAAAACTAGCATTTGAATTTATCGTTTACCATGTGTTATAGTTTGTGGCTTGTCTCTTCTCTGGAGTTATTTTCATTTTGAACATCGAAAACTACAATAGTTATTGTGTTTTGAACTTGCAGTATCCATGTTTAATTTGATGCAGCATTTTTCATATTAGTAATGTTCATCTACTGAAGACACTGACATTCGTGCAAATTTGGTTGAATCGTTCATCTGCTTGGTGTAGATTAATGTTCATTATTCTGCAACACTAACGTATGAAGCTCCTATAACCAAAACCTGAACCTCTGATCCCTGCTTGTTTTCGAAGAGCATCCCAAGATAGGTGTATTCTGGATGCAAACTGTGTTGGTGTTGGGGTTAAATGGTTTGCAGATCTTACGACATGGTAGAGCAATGGCATTGCTCTATGGTTCCTTCGATCATTGCTCTTTGGTTCCTTCGATGGTTGGAAAGCGGAAAGCTTTAGTTGACTAGGTAGCAAGCACAAGTAGAATTGGGAAAACATTTCTTGCAAGTTGAATCTAAAACCTACGGAAAACAAAACAAAGAAAGGCCAGGATTGGAATTGAAGGCCATTATCCAAATTGATTCAGAGCAAATGGATTATGGCCAAATCATAGACCGCTACTGTGTCTGTTGATTATGAAGACATTGGCAAGATTTCTCGGTGAGGTCTTGCAAGTGTAATGTCTTGATTGAAGTATACTTTTATGTAGTTTCGTGTTTTTACTTTGTTGCTGTACCATGAGCTTTGTTTGTTCAACACTAGAAATAAAAATTTTGACAATAGAAACCTATGGTTTTGAGGGGTTCATGTTACGAAAAATACTTTGTTTTCGCATTTACAAGAATGATCAAAGTGTTTATGCGTTCTCAAGGTTGTAAAAAACTCTTCTAATCATGACACATTGTTTTGTTGTCAAATTTGATTGCAAAACCTGATTCCCTAACTAAGTTGATAAATCAAGAGTCCAATATGAGAGTGGCATTGGATCCGTCCATACTAGTGTGACCAGTAGAGAGCAAATTGTTGTTCTTCAGCAAATCAATGTGTTAGTGTTTAGTATTATAAAGCTAGAAAAGTTTCATTCATATATGGACCGCATAGCGCAGTGGATTAGCGCGTTTGACTTCGGATCAAAAGGTCGTGGGTTCGACTCCCACTGTGGTCGTTTTAATTTTGTGTACTTTTTTTAGGTTCTTGATTTTAAACCTGATTTTCTAGCTAGGTTCTTGAATTCCACCGGGTCCCCCAGCCTGGTTTGCTGTCTTGGAGGTGAAAGTACAATTTTGCCCCCTCCCCCGTCTTTAAACACTTTCTAAAAAAAGGTGGTTAAAAAGAGGGGGGGCAAAATTGTCTTTTTGCCCCACCCAGGCAGCAACCTTGCTGGTTTTCCCAGGCCAGAAAGAATTTCGGGTGTTTTAAACTTTAAAGTAAAAGAATAAAAGTGTAAAAAAAATCCAAACTTAACTAAAAAATAATTGTATTTCGTGACTAACTTAAACTTTCTTTTCTCATGATACGTATAAACATTTCCAAATCATAACACATAAAATGTGATTGTTCCCAGATCGAATGTGAGCTATTCGGCCTGGTAAATTCGATAATAGACCTTCCTTCTCCTTGATTTCGAGCACCTTTCAACAAAGTTACTTAATTTTTTATTATTTTTTTATTATTTTTTTTGAAAGGCAAGCATGTCACCGGTGGGTATAAAACTCAAGACATGAGGATTAAACCACCACAACCTTAACCATCTAACCAGACTACCATTGACAAAGTTACTTAAATTTAATTTAGCTTTACCAATGGAGACGCTCTAATCAATCAATTTCCATCCGCTATTTGAAATCAATCATTGAAATAAATAATCTTACCACTAATTAACTTTGAAGCCATCATTATTATCCCTAATAAAATCGAAGAAGAATATAAGCTCCTCCCTCCGTAACCCTTATTTTTATAAGTATGGACCAAATCGACCACCTTTTTAGTCCTTTATAAGTATGGCTATCGCTTTCATCTTTATTAATTATCCAAATATATGAGTTTAGTAGTTATCAAGGTGCATAATATAATGTTCATTTTAACAAAAAGTCTAAACATGCAAATCTGACTTAGGTATATGAGATCACCCATGCATATATACTTTGCAAAATTCACAAACAATAAACCTCAAAACTTTGTTTTATAACGATTCAAATGGTACGGTATTCTGTGTATTACAATAATTCACACATTTGCCAGCTTTGTATTGTGTTTAGTCTTTACGGAGAAAAAAATAGAGACTGATCACCTAAGTTTCGGCCATTTGGAAGCCTAATATACGAATTACTTTGATCGTGAATTTCCTCTTTAACTTGAATGCACACACGAAGATCTAACGGAAATGCCATTCCCATACGACAAATCTGACAAGTAGTTCCCCAAATCATCAGGCGAATACTTAACAACGGTCTCAAAATTCTGTTCACATGGATCCCCTCATGAATTTCATGACATAGGATTCTATACAACCAAACACACCCTTAAGTTCTCGTTGTCAATGTCTATTTGCTTGCCAGAATATGTTTATACCCAAGTCTTTGATCTTGAACTAGCCAGTGGAGTGCACCTTGCACTGAATGTGATTCCTTGTCGTAAATATTGTAAATATTGAAAATAATACTATCAGTAATAAATAATTTTTGTTGAAAAACTACATTCCATACAAAAATAATAGAGTAATTCTAGGTGTCGAGGAAACCAGCGAGGAAATGAGCGAGGGGAGGGAGGTGGCGGGGTGGGAACCGTTCACCTCCCTCGGGATGCATGCCAACTTTTTCGGTGCGTGCATCCCGAGGGAGGTGAACGGTTCCCACCCCGCCACCTCCCTCCCCTCGCTCATTTCCTCGCTGGTTTCCTCGACACCTAGAATTACTGAAAATAATAATAAACTGTCAAATGTTAAAAGCATAGCATTCGCGGATTGGAGTTGAAGACTGCAGCAAATTAAGCCGGACCCAAAGCTTCCATAATCGCTTGAATCATACTGCCATTTCTGCATACCCTCATTAACAGGATTGTCGCTATGAAGTTCTCTTTGCACACAGGGACACTTACTCTCACTTGATTTTTGAATTTTTTTTAATATGCCAACCTCTGTGTCGTCGAAAACTCCATCTTGTCCTACCCCTTCCTCTCTCTTTGTTCTCTGCAATGTTGACGATTATGTTCCGTATTTTCTCTCTTCTGCTCCCTTTATTTGTTTACTGTAATATCAGCAACCGCCCCACTTCCTACTCTCTTCCTCTTTGTTTGATTAAGTTCTTTTTTCCACCATTGCCAATTCGCCACCAGCAACCTCAATCTTTATTGCCTGCTTTGAGAAATTTTAAAAAAAAAAATGTATTTTCTCAAGATGAATTTGTATTTTGCGGTATAGTTTTGTATTTTATTCATAGAATTTTTTTGAAGATACATGAAAATTTTGATGCATTAAATTTTTTTTTTCTCAAGATACATGTTTGTATCTTGAGGTTTATCTGTGAGTTATTATTTGAAGCGAGTTTTGGTAATCAACGTGAACTTTTTGACAATCAATGCATGTTGATTGCAAGTCCTGGAGGAAGACTGCAATGATGATTAATGACTGGGTAACCTCTAATTAGCTATTTACGATAGGTAATAAATTACAAATAATCCAATTTTTTATCCACATCTAATTTTACATTTGAAATTAATTTATGTCCCTTAAATTTATATTCTAATTTGATTTGTCCCTCCTATATTTATCTTTTGTGCTCCTACAAAGTAGCTTGTTAGACTTATTTTCCTCCTCATAGATTAGATGGAGTTTGTTTAGCAATAGGTGTTTTATATATTGTTGAAATTAATTTTTTTTGTTAAAGTAATTAATTATTATATTATCTATAACTCATCACTCTGCTCTCTTTCAACAAAAATCCTGACTCCGTCACTGTTTGTACATGTCTATTCAAGAACATGTTTACAATCAAAATTTTCATTTCAATTTTTTTGACAATGCCTCGAAACATAATCACAATTAGTGTTTACACGAAGTTTGCACCCCAAACCCAATTCTCAGTTAGTTAACCATCAGAATACCAAAACCTGGTTGTTTTTTTTACTAATGGATAGATTTTGATTGGAGTATTTTAGGTCAAAAAGTCTAACTGTCGAGGGAAATGGCGAGGAAAACAGCAAGGGAGGGGGAGGGCTGTCCATCCCCTTCGGGATGCGTGCAATTATTTTTCTTGCATGCATCCCGAGGGTGATGGACGGCCACCCCCTCCCTCGCTGTTTTCCTCGACAGTTAGACGGGTTCATTTTAGGTATTTAGACTTGAGATTAGTAGGTAGAATCGCGTATTGGACACGTGCATGCATTTTAATAAGCCAAAACCTTGCACTTGCACTTGCTCTGAATGTGATAATGTGATCGCCTAATCCAAAATAAAAGCAAACTACTTTGTACTTCCGCATAATTTCATCAAACCCGCCAAAGTTTGTCGCCCTCTCATTACTAATGCAGTTGCCGCTAAAATCAAAACAATATGAAGTTATGATATCGTCCTTGATCGGCACATAAAACTAGTCATTAATTCTTACAGTTGGCATTGTAAAACCTGTTTATGAAGGTACATATGAATGACTTGCCTATTGAAGATGCTCGTAGGGACTGTCAGGACTGTCGGCACCATTAAAAATGGTACATATGTATGACTTGCCTATTGAAGATGATCGTAAGGATTGTTGGGATCAAGCTGTCAGGTTCTGATATCATTTTATCACGATCTTATTCAGATAATACAATATTATTCGCTCTGAATCCAACTTAACTATTTGTACGGTTTTAAAATGCGTTGTGTTATGTAAATTCAAACTCGTACATATATAGCACATATCTTTCTCTCACTCAGACAATGAGAGCTTATAACCCGTTAGTAGTCTATCAACCTCTAAACTCGCTCACACACAAAACTCTCAAGGCCCTGTTTGGTTCCACGTTGTAATGGGAGTGGTAATGAGAGTAGTAATGGGAGTGGTAATGAAAATGTAATGAGAGTGGTAATGAGAATGTAATAGATGTGTTTGGTTTACCTATGAATGTAATGGGAGTAGGAATGTGTCTTTACGAATATGCCTTCACTACAAAGCATCAAAACTTTAACACAACAGTAAATGAAATCATTTTGAGGGCAAGTGAGGTCATTTTGCTTTGTTGACCATTACAATGACCAATGTAATGACCATTTATAGGGTGGGAGGAAGGAATGGCAATTACAACCAAATTGGTAATGGGAATGACGATTACGATACTTTTTTGTGCCACCAAACAAATGAATGCAATTGACCATTATAATACCCATTACATTACAATGATCAAAGGGGTAACCAAACAGGTCCTCAATCTCAGAGCTCGTCCACATATTACAGTCCATCAACCTCATAGCCTACCCATATAGAGTGTTACAAATAGTGAATGACAACACACAGAGATAGTCTGAACAAATATCGAACATTATTATCAAACTTAATGTGGTTAGAAATCTCAAAACTCGTGAAGGGACTGTAGTCCTTGAGTTTCAGTAAATACCCAACAATAGGTAGTTGTGCTTATGAAACTCTGAGGGCTCACTTTGGCATGTGAGGCAATAAATTTGTGACAGAGATGCAGACCATAACAAACCTTACTGAATTGAAAAGATGGGGACACAACAAAGCTTATAAACTCTACCTATCCACAAGGAACATTTATAAGATTGCATTGTTTGATCACACCGGATTTAATTTCTTCAATCTTACTAAATGTTTTGTAGTCTAAGAGAAAAAGGGTTTTAAAAACATAAAACTTACAGTGATCGGAGAATTTTTTTGTATTATATAGGTGGACAAGAATTAGTGATATAAAAGAAGGAACATAAGACTAAATTTGATGATGACCTATGTTACTAAATTCAACATAAACTCTATATATCCTTTGAGCCCTTCTAGGCAGTGAGGAAAGGGGCAGGGGGGGGGGGGGGGGGGGTCATGCCAACATGTACGGAATTTCTAGTTTCCTTTTTCAAAAAATCTAGAGAGCTAGGCCCGTGTCAGGTCAACTCAATACCATTCATCATCCTAAAGATGTTGAAAATAGCTCAATCTCTATAATGATGGATGGTATTGGGCTGGCCTGACGCGAGCTTAGCTCTCTAAAAAAATTGTTCCTTTTAGGATGAGATTCTCATATTGGAAAAACTTTGATTGTGTCTTCTTCTTCTTTCATTCTTTTACTAAATTTCTAAAAGATTTTTATCCTTACTAGTGCAGCTTGTTTATATACAAGAATTTCTTTAGTTTAGACAGCCTGATTGTGGAACAATAAATGAAGACTCCTTAACAATTTATTGTTGAGAACTCGAGACATCAAACATCACATTTATATGATAAACATGGGATGTCGTAGTAGTGCCAGTTCCATAGAACCATTAACAACTAATTGATTTATATAGTGTTTCTAATAATGACTTGATATTAACATTTCATTAGGATCCATACATCTCTCTTCTCTAGGTTCAAACTTTATAAATTCTTTGATTAGAGAAATAAGTACAGTCTAACTTCTTTAAATTAATACTCCAATAATTAATAACTTCTGACATTTAATAAAATTTAAATTTATTAACCTTTAATAAAATTTCATAAAACAGATTGTGTTCTATAGGCACAATTTAATATTTCTGATATCTAATAATTAATACAAAATATTAAAAAAATAATAATTAGCAAAAACACGTTACTTAGAGAACCATCTATCTAGAGTAGTCTATTTCTTCCCGGTTGTCCTGATCTCAAACTGATACCTTGACATACCTTATGAGCTACAACATGAGTGGGATTTAAAAGGTCAATAAGAGAAATACATGAGTGAAGGGCACCTAATTTATCTTTGCTAAACAAAGGAGATCATCATCCATATCTTCTTCGACTTTGATAATCTTAACATTTTGCCAAGAATGCTCAACTTTTCTAAAGAAAGAAAAAAAAAAAAAAACACAACATGAAACGCCTTGATGAACTGATCACTGTTTCTCTCATTTTGACCTTTCAAGTAACAAATCTTTCTATTTTCCATTAATGGGGTTTAACACTGTTTTCAACAGGTAGAAACAAATTTTTTTTTCAGTGAAGAGGATGATTTGTTTATGTTTGTTAAATATAAATAAATAATCCAATTTAAAGTAAAAGCTATAGCTCAACCACCAATATAAATAAGGAACTGACCAGTAATAAAATCAGATCTACATCCATAGCTTATCCATGTGAAAAGGTAGCTGTTCAATTTACTCCTCCAAAACCTGTCCACCAAAATCACTAATTTTTATTGATTTAAGAGCATGGCATCCCATCTTCTTGCCATTCTGCCTTAATCACAAATTAGGTTAGGCACATTAGTATAACTATTTTGATTAACAACATCAATCAGTTTAATTACATATTTTACATTCTCTCTATAAAGGAAAGTAAAAATTATCAATTTTTGCAGTGTCTATGTTGATTTCTCAAATCCTGACCTAATTATTGGATTCGAGCACTACTACAGTGCCTGGTGGTATGCCTGGTGTCACCAGGCACCGTCTATCTGTTGCGAGATATGTAATAATGTACATCTCGAGGCAAATGGACGGTGCCTGGTGGCCACCAAGCACAACACCAGGCATACCACCAGGCACCCTAGATTTTTCCGATTCGAGCACTATTGGATTCTAATTCATTAGCCACTTTTTGCTTTATCTAATTATAATTCATTCTATGATCCCAACCAAAAAATGTATCCTCAATTAAGATGGCGGCTTCAATCAACTATAGTGCATAACTAGGACCTTAGTAAAATAAATAGTTAGAAGTGTCAATTGAGTTAGTTCACATTCATTAAATGTGCTATTTTTATTTTTATTTTTATTTCCTGATAAACACATTTAGTAGTATGTACCTTACAAAGAAATTTCAAGCAACCTTCAGGTTTTATAAATAGGCACCTTATTAAGAAAGTTGTAACCTAAACCTCACACCTATTTCCCCACCCATCTGACAATGGGTCTCCTCCTCCTTGTTCTGTCTCTTTGGTTTGTTCTCTACTCATTCTTCCTCCTACTAAAACTGATCCATGAATGGAGAGAACAAGCTTGCTATATAATTCACTATGAATGCTACAAACCAAGTGATGACAGAAAGCTAAGTAGTGAATTTGCAGGCGACATTGTCTTGAAAAAGAAAAACCTTGGTAGAGAAGAATTAAAGTTCATCCTAAAGGCAACTGTTGGCTCTGGCATTGGTGAGGAAACCTATGTGTCACGAAACATCCTTGAGCGTAGAGAAGAATCCCCAAGTCTCAAAGACGCGATCATGGAGATAGAGGAGTTCTTCTATAACACCCTTGATAATCTCTTTGCAAAGACAGGTATTTCTCCATCAGATATCGATGTACTTGTTGTGAACATATCCATGTTCACAACATCACCCTCTCCTGCAGCATGGATCATCCACCATTACAAGATGAGAGAAGATACAAAGGTGTATTTTTTTTCAGGGATGGGGTGTAGCGCAACCCTGATATCCATCAATGTGGTTCAAAACATATTTAAATCACACAAGGATGCATTAGCCCTAGTTGTTAGCACTGAATGTATTGGATCTAATTGGTATTCGGGGACTGATAAGTCGATGATGTTGCCTAATTGTCTGTTTAGGTCAGGTGGCAGTGCGATTTTGTTAACAAATAGGCCAAGTCTCAAGCATCTAGCCATGTTTAAGTTGAAATGCCTAGTCCGAACACACCTTGGAGCGAATGATGAAGCTTACGAATGTGCCATGCAAATGGAAGACAATGGAGGACGATTAGGCGTCCGTCTGGGCAAGAATCTCCCAAAGGCGGCTACAAAAGCCTTTATTGCAAACCTAAGGGAGCTGGCACCGAAGGTTCTTCCCATACAGGAACTAGTACGATATGCGATGGTATCAAGCTTCCAACGAAAGAAAAATGGACCTAATATGAAAAGCGGGGTGAACTTCAAAACTGGGGTCGACCATTTTTGCATCCACGCTGGAGGAACAGCTGTGATCAAAGGTATCGGAAAGAGTTTAGAGCTTAGTGATCATGATACAGAGCCAGCTATGATGACACTCCATAGATTTGGCAACACAAGTGCTAGCAGTCTTTGGTATGTATTAGGATACATGGAAGCTAAGAAGAGGCTCAAGAAGGGAGATAAGGTGCTTATGATAAGCTTTGGGGCTGGTTTCAAGTGTAATAGTTGTTTATGGGAGGTGATGAGAGAGTTAGGGAATGAAAATGTTTGGGAGGATTGCATTGCTAGGTACCCTCCCAAAATTCTGACTAACCCTTACATGGAAAAGTACAAATGGGTCAATGAAGATTGACCCAAATGTATCTTGAGTTCTTGACAAATATTGAGGGAGTGTGAAGGATCAAGTGCTGGGCTTGATTTAGCTAGAATTTTATTATGAAGTAAATAATGTGTTTTAATTATCGTTTCTCCCAAGTCCCACCCACCATCATTTCATAGTGTTATTGAAGATGAAATTACATTATTTATGTATTTGCTTTCTTCAATGAGTTTATTCAATATGTTATGAAATGCACATGGGCCTTTGATAGAAGTACACATTAGGGCTAGGCAATTTAGACCGAAAAACCGAACCAAACTGGAAATCAGCCCGATTCGAACTGGTAGGTTCGGTTTTTTAATAGATTTTTAATCCTAGGTTCAGTTTTTAGGTTCGGCTAGTAAATTTCGGTCGTGTCCTTGATTCCAGCAATCCTAAACAGTCGATTAACCGAATCCGGCTCGTTGTTTAAATAGACAATAGCCTTTTAATAGCCCAAAGATAAGTCTGGTCCAAATCAAGTTTTGCTAAACTTCTCATTCTAGACTCCTTCCAAACTACTCTTCTTCTTCCATTCGCGGCTCCGCCTCCAGACTCCTTCCAAACTTCTCTTCTTCTGTCATCATCAATATGGCAGCAAAGCCCGATAATATCAAAATCCTCCGCGCAGAACGGGCAGGGGAACTCCGCTCTCGAGTCATCATCAACGTCGATTTCTTCAAACCCAAGGTGCAAACCTGGTCCAATTTCACCACAATCAAAACCCCTTTTCACAAAATCCCATCAAACCCAACAAGAAGATCTAATTTTTCAATAAAATTTCACTCACCAGATCGCGATTGAAGAGCTGATTGGTACCTCCTGGAAGCGGTTGAAAGGCGACGGGTCCATGAATCAGATTCCATTATTCTATCCCACCCACCGACTAATTGAGTTCAAAATCGAGTTGTGTGGCCTGGAAGCAAAAACATTGATTGAGGGTTTTAGTATAGAAGTGTTTGGAATCCTAGAAATGAAGGTTTGATGAAGAGAGATAATGTGATTCTCTTCTCTGTGTGTACTGAGTGTCAAGTGTCAACACCACCGTTGCACATCACCCCGACCCATCCATCTTCTTTGGATTAACTGAACCACCACCCTCAACAATTGAGTTCTTTGTTTTCTTCTCTGATGGAAAGGAAGGAGAAGGGAGAGGGGAGAGAAAAAAGAGAAAAAAAATATCTAGGTTGAACCAAATTAGACCGAGACCGGCCCGATCTGACACGAGAATTCGGTTAACCGCCCTTATTCGGTCTGGTCTCAGTTCTCAAATTTCAGTTTTCAAAAATTCGGTCCGAACTTCGGTTTTAGATTTTCGGGCTGGTTACCCGGACCTGCCCAACCCTAGTACACATGATAATTTTCCCTTATACGTCCTTTTTTTTCACCTCCATCGAAAAATAATTTACCTTGAATAAATCGAGCCTAATGTCGTGTAGATTTCAATAATGTTGAATTTGAGTAAGATTTCGCTTTAAATATTAATGGATACTAACTCGGCTGGAAAGACAATTAACAGTTCCTTCACCTATCGAGGTTAACTAAAAAGTTCAATAAAAAATAAAATATAAAAAAAATACAAGTTTTATTTTTTATAAGAGCTCCTTGGTTTACATTATTTTATTAAATTTAAAAAGCCTCCATGGTGAGGCTGTTAGGGTGTTTCATTGATGGATCTCATTCCAGCAATGTTGGAAATGAAGAGAGAATTGATATGCGGCGATAAGAAGAAATACATAAATTTAAGTTGTACAACGTATGAAACCCTATGGTATAAATTGCTAATTTAACAATGAAGAACAAGAGATGTAACACAAAGTATGGAAGTTAGGATAGAAAAAATTGTATTGTCTTATGATTTGCAGGCTGTTCGAGAGGCCTGATACTCTCCAGAGAGCAATTGCTCTTGTACAAATGAGTTTACAAATTGAATGAATGCCTTCCCTTCTAAGTGCTACCCTCTATATAGTGTTTACAATGACTGACTGATTTAGACAACTTGCTCTTACATGTCAACTTGCTAACAACTTGCTAACATAACCACTTGCTATCAAAGTATTTAACAGAATGTGGATTGTAAACAAAATACTAACTGAGCATTTCCTGCTGGCACTAACAGAACAATGACTCTGTCAAGACGCCCTGGTGGCTCCTTGCTGGAATGGCTCTGTCAAGACCTCCCATGCTAGCTCATTGTTGATTCATTACAAGATTTGCTCTGCTTCCTTATTCATTGCATGACTTCTTGCTGCCTCATTGCAATTCCATGGTTGTGTTGCTGCCTACACCTTTGTCTATGATATGTATGATACACTGGGTCTATCACCCTACTTTTATGACACCTAAAGATTTAATTCCAATATTTATGAGTAATTAAAGTGGAAATTTGATTCCTATATTTTGTCAAAATAACATATTGTTCATTATAATTGCCTATTCAAGTGGATGCTATTGTCCATGGCAGTACCCTTCCAGCATATCACCCTCATCCACTTCTCAGGAATTGTGGTGATACATGGGATCAATCAAAAGAAAGCTTGGTTGCAAATATAAATAAAAAAGGAAGAGAATAACTATGTGGGAGATTGAACACACATAAGTTGTTAACCCCAAGAAGATTGAACACACAACAACTCACTGGAAATAGAAGGAGAGACTGATTTGTTAGGAAAGCCCATTGGGCTTTCAATTGCTCAAATGGCCCCCACGTTTGAAGAGAATTCCATGGCCCATTAGGCTGATCTCCTCGCCCAAATTACTACAAATTTTTTTCCCCAATTCTAATTGTCGAGGAAACCAGCGAGGAAAACAGCGAGGGAGGACCCTCCATCCCCCTCGCGATACGTGCAAGGGATGGGACGCACGCATAACGAGGGGGATGTCCTTGACTGTTTTCCTCGCCAGTTAGCTAAGTTCAATTTTTTTTACAAAAATGCTAGGAAATCAGGTTTTTGCAACCATGTTTTACAACTAGGATGACGTATCACGATCTAGAAAGAATATGAAATCTCCAAAGATTTTATATGTATCTCAAAATTGTAAAAAACTCTTCTAATGATACCACATCATTCTGGTTGCAAAACATATTTTCCTAGCCTCACTCTTTTTTTTAATACCCTTAACCCCTCTCACCCCAATGCCACTGATAAGGTTCAAATCTTAGATAAAACCAAAAGATTATGGATGGGTTAGGGTTAATGACTCAAAGATAAAACCCCATTATGTGGAGGTGGAGGAAACACAGATCTTATCAAGGAGGTGCCCCATAACTCATAACCCTCTTGTGCCCACGAAGTCCCTTTGGGCCACAAATCAGAATTCTTTATTTTATAGGAAAACCATATAGAGTTGCTAGATAATTAAAACTCTGATGATCCCAGGCAAGGGCAAAACAAATTTAGCAGCGCCTCATTACTCTAAGAGTGTATTTGGTTGTATGGAATCTTATGCTACGAGAATCTATGAGGAAGCTACTTAAATTTAAGCTAATTTGAGTTTCACTCACCAATCCAACATTAGATTTTATGATCAATAGCGGGAACGAAATTCCCATAAACATGGAAATCACATGTTTTGGAGACCAGTGATTCTCAAGTTCATAAGACTATCATTTTCACCAATGATCACAAAATCTAATGGTGGATTGGGAAGTAAAATTCAAATTAGCTTAGATTTAAGTTGTCCCCTCATAAGTTTTTATAGCATAGGATTACATGCAACCAAACCCACCCTAAGATCAAATGATTACTTATATTGTTAGTATCACACTGAAGTTATCCATTTATGACCTATAAAAAAAGGGAAAATGACTTATTAAGTCTACTTTTTATAATTAAAGATCACGTCATACTCTAACAATTGAAAATGCCTTAAAAGACATATTTTTTTTTTTATAATTAAAAACTCTTAAAAGCCACAAACCCAACCTATGCTTTAAAAATAATTAGAAAAATATTCTTACCTTTTAACTTTAGTGATCAATTTTTAAAATTTATTCACCATCTTAAAACCAATCATAAGTTTACTTCCAGATTATTTTTTTTTATTTACTTTCAGATTATCCAGCAAGAATTGATCGATTGTGTTTTAGAGACATGATGCAACTTTGAAAAAATATCAAATTACGTTAAAAAATTGCATATTTTGCTTGTTTCGATGTAACTGAAATTTGAATACATAAATAATAACATCATATCAATATGTCTAGCAATATGAGTATATTTGTCTTTTTACATATCTTTTAGCCATGGTTTAAGGTTGTGGTCTTTAATAGTCTTGAATTACAAAAAGTAGCTATTTTGAAGCATTTTCAATTGTTAGTGTCTTGTGTGATCTATATTATAAAAGTTAGGCATTGTAAGTCATTTTTCCATAAAATAAAATCTCTCATAAATAATAGCATTAGGTTATGTTGTTCTTCCAAGCGTCAAAAACCATGTCATCACTCATGTCAGACACTGAACACCTAATTACGATTGTGTTTAGAGCAGTACTACGTAGCACTGGTATCTTGCCTGGCATGTGTCAGGCTCGTGCCACTTCAGGGGCATCAAAAGGGCAAAAAAAAAAAAAAAAAAAAAAAAAAAATTCGATGTCACTCACTATGGGTAGAGTTGCCTAACTTGCCTTTGCATTTATTTCATCCCCCTCTTTTGAAAGCAATTGTGAACTCTTTTGGTGTTTTTTTGCGCATGGATGATCACACTCGATGTCTTTCACGCCCGGGTTATGCCCGTGTTTGCGTGGAGATGACTTTGGCGGAAAAGTTACCGAGTAGAATTTGGATAGATAGATCTAACAATAGGGGCTTTTGGCAAAAGATTGAATACCCGGGTTTCAAATATTGTGATTATTGCTCATTGCTAGTGCATCAGGAGGATTATTGTAGAAAAAAGTTAGGTCATAAGGGTAATGTGAAAACACCCAACTTGGTGAAAGAAGAGAAAACTAGAAACAAAATGTGGAAGCCAAAGTCCTCAAGCAACAATATGTCTCAGTGGTAAAAATAAATAAAGTTTCAAAGCCAGAAGCTGGCACTAGTGGTGTAAAGAATAATCAGGGTGAGAAAATCCAGGAGGGAGTTGGTGCTGAGAGGCTGATGGTCAAAGATTCGGGGAATGTCATGTTGTCAAACAAATTCGAGTCACTTACGGATAACATAGTTGAAGACGAGAATAATCTAATGAATACTCAATCGCTTTGTAAGGAGAAGGCTCCAGTCAGTGACATGGTAAAGCTAGAAACAACGGAGGAAGGACTTCTTGAGGTGGGGTACACAGCTGTTGAGATTGAAAATGCGATTGAAAAACAAGGAGAGACAATTTCAGGGCTTGTTTTGTCCCAGCCAGAGCGTGTTCTGCCAATAACAGGGCTTGCTTCGTCAGAGCAAGTCGCGCTCGGAGCAGAGCATGTACGCTCTGTTTCTGCAGAGCACGCAGCGTCACCAATAGAGCAGGTTGATTTGGTGAACAAAACATCACATGTTGTAGATGATGATCCAAAGAAGTTGATCCCTAGGAAAAATGCGAATGATGGCCAAGCTTTTCTGCAAGAATGTGATAATGCTTTAGGTAGCAGCTCAAGGCCGCAGAGAGCGCACAAGTATGTTAACCAATTGGAACCAGGGAGGGCGTAGGGGGTTTTGATCAAGGCTGCAGGCGGGGATGTCAGGATCTCTAGCCCAGGGAAAAAGAAGCGCAGTGGGAATGCTTCTCTACAGATAAATGCAATGATTCCAGGCAGCAACTCCGGGCCAACAAAGGAGGACGCAGTAGTTGACGATGATCACGTTGACAGTGGATTTGTCTATGGCGCTGGCAGTGGAGCTCACATTGGTGCTCAGACTCGCGTTCATAGTGGTGACAAGGTGCATGACCGGAAGGTAGGGGTTCCAGCAGATGCGGGTTTTGTACAAGATGACGAAACTTAAGTGGACGCAGTAGTACTTGAAGCATCGGATAAAAAACATATTAACTATTTGGTTCGTAATGTTAACAGCGAAACCGATACCGACATTTCGGATACAATCAGTTCAGAAGAAAAAGATTTGGATGAATACACCATTAGGTCAAGATTAGTGTCAGGTCTAAAGACAGACCAACTTCGATTATCGAAAATATTTGATGCGACGGACTTCAAAGACATCAAGGTATTTCCTCGAAGATCATCTAGAATGTAGAAAAGTAACAGCAAGTACAGACATTGATCATCTAAAAATTCCACGTGTCTACGCCGACAAAGTCAGTCTTTGCTGCTGGTGAGCAGTAGGCATCTGATGCAAGTTCTGCCTTAATGAGCAACCAGATTGTATCAACTAGAGCTTCATGGTTGTCAAATGCATTTAGTATGGTCTCTAGAACAGCTGAAAATGTGAACCATATGACCATGGAAAAAGTTTGAGAGAGCTCAGTGAGGTTGTATTTATTTTATGTGTATTGATTGTGCATGTTCGATATAATTATTGTATATTGGTAGGTTAGGTGAGACATTTTATGCCCCTGACTTGTTGGTATTTTTGTTTGATTTTAGTCAATTGAATAAAATTATTGTTATTAACGTTATTAATTATTTATTTATGTATGTATATTATTGTTAGTTAATTAGTTAATAATATTACTATTATATCCTAATATTTGAAAATGTTATGTTGGGATAGCATTTCATAGCATTCACAAATGTAAGGTTGGGATAAAATGCTATGTTGGGATAACATTTTCATAGTGCTATGTCTAAAAGATAACATGGGCTATTATGACTTGCACTAAATGTTATGGAAACTTTTTCATAGCAGTCTTAGTTTCTTACAATGCCTTAAAAGGTCAATTTTGTTGTAGCGCAAAGCCTTGACCTCCATGAACCATTTCATATCAAACTCTATCCTTATCGACATGGTCATTCAAATCCCTACCTAGGAAAATCTTATTGGAAGAGGGGATTTAATTAACTAACTTCTCTAAAGAGTCCAAGAAACCCTTCTTAGTCTCCTCGTCGAAACCAACTTGAGGCGCATATGCGCTAATAACATGCACTATCTCTAGTTCTAAAGGTAATTTAATACTTATGATTCTATCCCCAAACCTCCTAACGTCTACTACCACATTATTAAAAACCTTATCTACCACTATTCTCACCCATTCTTAGTTCCATTTGTTTTAGAATAGAAAAGTTTGAACCTCCTCCTATATCTTTAGCCTTGTTCTCCTTCCACTTTGTCTCTTGGAGACAAGCTATGTTTGTAGAATTAAACCAAAAACTTAAGACTCTAGTTGATTCAATGGAAACAAAAGAAGAATAGAAACATACCATGATCCATTGCGATTTCCCTTAAATTGTGATGAGTTGGATCTTCCGATTGATTCAAGCGTATAACTTTAGAGTCTCTGTTGAGAGGATACAGAGAACAATACCAAAAGCAATCTTTTTCACGCAATGCTCAATCAGGGACCAACCCGTATTTATAATGCTCGTAAGTCATAACCCTATAACTCACGGGCTGTGAATTTCCAATTTTGCCCCTCATTAAATTAGAAATTACATCCTTATTTACACCATGTTTTTTATTAATACCTTATAGTCTAACAACCCTATTAAATCACATATTAGATGGACTACACTTTAAGATAGCAATACACATTGTATACATATGTGTGCCCATATTATTGGATTTGTCCAACAATCTCCCACTTGGGCCACATATGTTATCTTTAAATGTGTATAACCTTATGAGCTCAAAATTGCTATCACAAGTAAAGGTGAATTCCTAAACAATCTCGTCCATTGATTATACTGATATAGGATTAAAGCGATTTTCGTCACATTTAAGTTTATTCCTAGGACACTCTTTAAGACTGAATTTTTCTCCTTTAGATATAGGGGTATCTCCTGGTTTACAATCTTGCATGCCAAACCTTTTAAGCACTTTTTCTTTATAGCCCTTTTGAGATAATCCAAGAATACCCCGAAAACGATCCCGGTATATTTGAATCCCTAAGACAAAAGAAGCTTCACCAAGATCTATCATTTCAAATTGCTTTGATAGAAATCTTTTACTTTTGTGCAACATGTCTATATTATTAGTGGCAAGCAATATGTCATCAACATACAAAACCAAGAAGATATGCTTACTCCCACTGAACTTATGACACACACAATTATCAACAACATTTGTCTCAAAACCAAACGAGACAATTACTTGATGAAATTTGTAGTACCATTGACGGGAAGCTTGCTTGAGTCCATAGATGGATTTCTTTAGTCTACAAACCATATTCTTTGGGTTTTCAGACACAAAGTTTTCTGGTTGCACCATATAAATTGTTTAATCAATGTCGCCAATGAGAAACGTTGTTTTAACATCCATCTGATGTAACTCAAGGTCAAAATGTGCAACAAGTGCCATGATTGTCCTAAATGAGCCTTTCTTTGACACCGGAGAGAAAGTCTCTTTATAGTCGATGTCTTCCTTTTGAGTGAACCTTTAGCTACAAGATGAGTTTTATATCTTTTCACATTACCTTTTGAGTCCCTCTTGGTTTTGAATATCCATTTACAACCAATAGGCTTTGTATTTTCAGGTAATGGGACAAGATCCCAAACTTGATTGTCTTGCATAGACTTGTACTCCTCATTCATAGCATCTATCCACTTTTGAGAGTTATAATCCTGCATGGCTTGATTGAAGTTGATTGGATCATTTTCCACCAATCCATCATTTTCCTCATGTTCTTGGAGAAAAACCATATAATCATCCGGAATAGCACTTCTCTTTTCTCTCGTGGATCTCCTTAATGGCATTTGATCTTGAGGTTGTTGAGTTTGTTCTTCTAGAATATTTACTTCAATTTGAGCAGGGAGTAGTTCAACATTTTCCTGTTGAGGTTCCAGATCTGCTTCTTGATCAATGACAAGTATTGGAACATGTACATTGTCAAAAATAGTAGTAGGAGTCGAAATCGATTCCTCCTCAAAGACAATGTCTCTTATCTTACTTCTCCCCCCAAACTCAACATCCTCGAAAAATGTTGTTGTTCCCATTTCAAAAATGGACTTAATAGTGGGATTATAGAATCTGTAGCCCCTTGATCGCTCAGAGTAGCCAATGAAGTAGCTGTTCACTGTTTTGGAGTCCAATTTCTTTTCATTCGGCCGATAAGGCCTTGCTTCAGTTGGATATCCCCAAATGTGAAAATGCTTTTAGACTAGGTTTTCTGCCTGTCCAAAGTTCATACGGTGTTTTGGCAGCTGCTTTAGTTGGTACTTTATTAAGGATATAAGCTGTTGTCTTTAGTGCTTCTCCCCAGAGTGATTCAGGTAAGGTAGAATGACTGAGCATACTCCTTACCATGTCCTTAAGAGTTCGGTTTCGTCTTTCATCTACACCATTCATGCTAGGTGATCCCGGCATGGTGTACTGTGGGACGATTCCACATTCCTCTAGGAATTTAGCAAATGGTCCTGGACAATTCCACCTTGCTCCTACGTAGGACGTCCATTAGTTCTATTGACTTACCCATCAAGGTTGTTACGTTTCAAGAAGTTAATCTAATCATTATAGCTTTAGTTATAGCATGGACTAGCTTCTTTACCCGCCCCCCATCCAGAATGGTGCAAAAACCCTTGCCTATTTCATACTACAGTCGAGCGTCGCTGTAGTGCGTCTTGCTCATTTGTCACTACACCGAGCGAATGTGCAACGCGTCGCTTACAACGGGGGATGCCCTAACTTTCTGCATTCATTTTTGAACCAAAATCTATGAAAATGGATTGACGAGTTTTTTTTTACAGGTGGTTGTCACAGGCTAACACCGACCCTCCTCCTTTATCCGAGCTCCAGATCGGCTGTTGCCTACAACCACGGAAAATCAATTCTAGACACAAGGACAAATCCATAACCAAAACTCCCTATGGTAGTAACCTACCCCCCAAGGCCCAAGGGGTGAGGGGTGACTATCACTGTTTGGCTCATTATTAAGATATCTTGAATAAGAGGATGCAAGGATTATAGGAATGGTTGGACACAAAACATTTGAGGGTTGCTTTTTGTACAACACACTGGCCAGTTACCGTTGACATTGACTTGGACGAACTGTGAGTCAAGTTAACAACACTTTTAAAAAAGCTTAAAGGTTTTTTCATGTTCAAATTCATCTTCAACCTTATACTGCCACTTGTTTCTAAAGCTCAATGTTGATTCATGGTATGGGTTGTTTGACGATAATCTCGACAACTTTCCTTCTCTTCATGTTATGGTACTCCAATTCAGCCATTGCAGCTACCTTAGGAAATGACACTGATAGGTTCTCTTTGCTTGCCATCAAAGCACAGATAACTGACGATCCACTTCAGGTGTTAAGCTCTTGGAATAGTTCGATCAACTTCTGTGACTGGAAAGGGGTTACATGCAGCCTACGTCGTCAACGGGTCACTAGTCTGGACTTAAGTGGAAATAGCTTGGTTGGATCCATATCACCGCATATTGGGAACCTCTCCTTCCTCAAGGTAATTGATCTTTATAACAACACCCTACATGGCACAATTCCGGAAAATATCGGTCGTTTGTTTCGTTTAAAATATCTTTCATTGGAAAAGAACAATTTCGAAGGGAAAATACCGGAAAATATCGGTCGTTTGTTTCGTTTAAAATATCTTTCATTGGAAAAGAACAATTTCGAAGGGAAAATACCATCCAATTTGACTCATTGTTCTGAACTTACTTACTTGAGCTTGGTCAATAACAATCTCACTGGAAATCTTCCTACTGAGCTTGGATCATTGTCAAAACTTGTCAAATTAGGTCTTGAATATAACAACCTATCTGGAGGTATACCATCTTCATTTGGGAACCTTTCATCTCTCCAAATCATCTATGTGCAATTCAATACTTTGGAAGGAAGTATTCCTGATACATTTGGCCGCATATTAACTTTGAATGTTTTGGCATTTGGTGCTAATAGATTGTCTGGTAGGATTCCTCCTTCTGTCTACAATCTTTCATCTATCAAGTTCATTTCATTGACTGATAATCAACTAGAAGGAAGTCTTCCACCGGACATAGGCCTCACTCTCTCAAATCTCAAAAAACTCTATAGGTGGAAACAAATTTTCAGGCCCCATTCCATTCTCGCTACCAAATGCTTCACAACTTGAAGTAATTGATATATCTGAAAACCATTTTTCTGGAGAAGTCCCTAGTAACTTGGGACAATTGAATCTCCGTTGGTTAACCATTGGAGGTAATAAGTTTGCAACAGGTGAGCTGAGTTTTATCACACCTTTGACCAATTGCACTGGCTTAGAACGTTTGGATTTTAGTGGCAATCGTTTTGAAGGTGCTTTGCCAAACTCATTTTCAAACCTCTCCACCAAACTCATTGATCTTAGCCTTGGAAATAATCAAATATCTGGAAGCATCCCTCTAGGCATTGAAAATCTGGTTAACTTAAATGTATTAGAAATGTCCAATAATCTTTTTAGTGGTAGCATTCCCACTTCCCTTGGGAAGCTTCAAAATCTGCAAAGATTGGCCTTGAACCAAAACAGATTAACAGGAGAAATTCCATCCTCTTTTGGAAACATGAGTCTATTGTCTGATCTGAATTTAGCAAATAACAGCTTGGAAGGAAGCATTCCTGGAGGTCTTGGGAACTGTAAGAATTTGCAGAAGTTGTACCTCTCAATGAATAACCTTAACGGTTCCATACCTGAGCAATTTATTGGCCTCAATGACCAACCTTTCTATGTAGACCTGTCACATAATTCTTTGACAGGTTTTCTACCTGCACAAATAGGCAATTTGAGAAATCTCCAGTACCTTTCTGTTTCTGATAATGCACTCTCTGGTGAAATTCCCAGTTCATTAGGGAACTGCTTGAGGTTGGAAGTTCTATACTTAGATCACAACTTCTTCGGAGGAGAAATTCCCTCATCGTGGATCAATCTAAATGCTCTCACTGAATTATATTTGTCAAGCAATAACTTCTCAGGGAAACTACCAACATATCTGGAAAGCTTACCCTCTTTACAGATATTGAATTTGTCTTTCAATGATTTTGAGGGTGGGGTTCCAATAAAGGGAGTGTTCAGAAATGCAAGTGCAGTATCATTGGTTGGAAATAAAAAGCTTTGTGGAGGTGTCGGTGCATTCCATTTGCCTGCATGTTCCGCTAAAATGCCAGCCAAACATCGAAAATCTGCTAATCCCAAACTAGTCATTGCAATGATTAGTGTGGTTTTGTTTCTTGCTCTTTCCTTGGGTTTGCTTTTCAACTATCGGAGACTAAAACCAAGGAAGGAACCTTCCTCGGTACCATCAGTTGGGGAAAAACACACTATGGTCTCTTACAAAGATCTTCACCGGGCAACTAATGGATTCTCTTTAATGAATTTGATTGGCTCGGGGAGCTTCGGCCATGTATACAAGGGAATTCTTTCTCAATATGCATTGGATGTTGCAGTGAAGGTATTTAACCGTCATCAAGAAGGATATTCCAAGAGCTTTTTGGCCGAGTGTGAAGCATTGAGAAACATACGCCACAGGAATCTTGTGAAAACCTTAACTTCGTGTTCTAGTGTGGATGTTGATGGAAATGATTTCAAAGCTCTAGTCTTCGAGTTCATGCCCAAAGGAAGTCTGGAGAAGTGGCTGCATCCAGATGCAGATAGCGAACAAAGCCATTCAAGTTTAAATCTTATTCAAAAGCTACATATTGCAATTGCCATTGCTTCTGCCCTGGATTATCTTCATCACCAATGTCACATACAAATTGTTCATTGTGATCTGAAGCCAAGTAATGTTCTTCTTGACGATGACATGATTGCTCATGTTGGTGATTTTGGTTTGGCGAGGCTCCTCTCAAAGACAAGAAAGAACTTCTCAATGACTCAAACAAGCTCAATTGGGATAAAGGGATCATTGGCTATGTAGCTCCAGGTATACAATATTTCCCCTCGTCCCATATAATTTGGGTTGTAGATCATATTTATAATTAAAATCAAATTTCTATGTTTATGTTGTTTTTCTTCTTTAGTTTGAATTGTATCTTTTAAATAATCATCTACGTCGAAACATTAATTCAAGAAGTTTTGTTAATAATTCCCTTCAAAAGTGGTTTCTTAATACTGTCAGGACTTGTAATTTCAGAGTATGGTATGGGTTGTGAGGCCTCAACACAAGGAGATGTTTACAGCTTTGGAATCCTCTTGCTGGAGATGTTCTTAGGAAAGAAGCCGACAGATGAAATGTTCAAAGATGGTTTGAATCTTCATAAATTTGCGAGTGCAGCATTACCAAAACGAGCTTCAGAGAGAGTGTATCCTGTACTTGCAGGTGAAGAAATTCAACCAGAAGAAGATATGATCAACCTGGAACGTTCCAGTTCTAATAGGGATTTTATGCAAGAATGCCAAGTAGCAATTATTAGAACTGGAGTTGCTTGCTCAGTTGAACCACCAGGCGAACGGATGAACATGGATGATGTCACTAGGGAGTTGAGCTCGATTAGACACACTTTTCTTGCCGCAATGGGGAGAAGCCAGGCTAAGTAGTGATGGATCATAAGGTAAGCATACCTGTATCTTTCATGCTTGAAACGATTTCATTTAATAGAAAATTTCCAAAACAAATTACATGGAACAAGTAGATAATGTTAACAAGTTGTGTAATTTAGAAATGGAGTTGTTATGTGTACCCGACCGTTTGGTTCGGTTGCACCAACTTTAGTTTATATATTTAATTTATAAAAGTTACTTAGTGTATCCAACCATTATTTGTTAACTCTAAAACAACAATGTTTAATTATAAGGAGTAAGAGAAACGACTCCTTGCCTCCTCCCCATTTCTACGTTCATCAGTTTGGTAG
This sequence comes from Berberis vulgaris, assembly GCA_963556465.1. Lineage (NCBI taxonomy): Eukaryota > Viridiplantae > Streptophyta > Magnoliopsida > Ranunculales > Berberidaceae > Berberis > Berberis vulgaris. The sequence continues at coordinate 1,671,304 of OY747133.1, forward strand.
TTATTCTTTTGAGCAACCAAATAATATATTCACAACTCCAATTATTGAAAAAAAAAATGTCATTGAAATATAAAATTTAAAAAATAGATGTTTTTCTAACTTCTAAGAGCATTGCAATAGTTGTGAAAAAAAAATCTCTATATCTAGTACATATTCAATATACATGTATGAACCCAATTTCAAATGTCATTCTTTTTTTTTTTTTGCTCAAATAAAATAGTGCACCCAATAAAATCGTTTTCATAAAAAATGTAAGTTGGTGTTACGCATTTTAAGTTGGTGCAACCGAACTAAATAGTCAGATACACGTAGCAAATCTCTTTAGATATTGAGTTCGTCTCTAAAGTTAGAAGCATAATTCATTTATAGTTCAATGTTAAAATTCTTTTTGTGCTGGAATCACAGGCCCAGGTTAATGAAGATTGGATATTGCTGAAGTTGTACACCTTTGGTGAACTTAGTATTTTAGAGTGAATTTATTTATGCTCTATATGTGTTCCAAGGAAATGTTTGTAAAATATTCTTTTCTTTCTTGTTTTAAACTTACAGAATAAAAATAAACCTATATCATGTAAACTATATTGTCAGACTTGTACGCCAACTTCCTTTGTATTATGTTTCATGTTTCATTGTCAGACTTATCTGACTTATGTAAGCTTTTGCAAAGTTTTCACTGACCTATGCTCACTGTTTTTTTTTTTCCAAGAAATGGGTTTATGTATGCATCCTTTTAGAACATCAGGAAAAAAAAAAAAACCCACTGCCAAAGTATACCTACTTGCGGAGTGTTTATTTCACAGAAGATGTTCATCAACTTGATCTGTCAAAGTTGAGTAAGTCTAGCCAGCCATGTTTGTTGATCACTTTTGAGTCAAATTTTAGCTTTTTTACACTTTTACCCCTTCTTTTTAAAACACAACCACAAACACCACCTATAAAACGGGGTAGAATTGTAAAAAAAATCAAGACTTGATCCAAAATTGACTAGCAAACCTAACTGGCTAGAATTGTTGGTCAAAATTACACTAGTATTGATCATCATTGTGTAATAATGCTTTAGAAGAAAGGTTGTGGTATTAAGTCCTCAAAAAATTCCAAGAATGATAGCCAGTCAACCTATCAGTAGTGTTTCCAAAATGTAAGGTTTAATATGCTTAATCCTTCCAACAATAGCTCGGTATGCATTCCTTACCCAATGTTGAACCATCTGTATCATTATTACATAAACCAGACAAGTGGAGAAGGGTCAATTTTAGAGTTCCATTTGGGGTTTTTTGTATTGGATCAATTTTTTGAATTTGACTAATAAAATTTTGTTTCCTGAGTTGCTTGTTGGATAATTTTACATGGAGTCGAAAGACATTACATAATATTGTGAATACGAACATAGGAGAGATGAAAACCACAAACAAGCGGGGTTGAGTGCTTCCATTGGATACCTTGATTCATACTTACTTCCACCTCATAGCCATTTTGGAGCAATCCTCCCATAAGCTCACCCACACTTAAGGTGGGATGTTAGTCACATATGGTAAGCTCTAGGCCTTCACTCCACTTATTTCTCTAAACTCTACAAATACTACTCAAGCATCCAAACTTGTTTTCCACGAAATTTAACCTGCAAAACAAGGTTTGACTGCCAAAACCACCTGTTTGGTGGTCGAAAGCACTTCGATGCTTAAGTCAGTTAATAACTGCAGGAGAGTATGAACTTGGATAGAGTATAATTGTGTTATGTTTGCATACCTTCAATCGAATGTCATTTTTACCTTATATAATGTGTGTAATCAACTCTCTGCATGCTTTAAGCATGTAGGGCGTGATGAGGGAAGATGTTTCTCACAACGGTCTCCTCCTTCATTGAGATACGTCCTTGGGGGAGTGATTCCCACCATGACTTGTTTCCTTCGTAACACCCTTCTTCTCTAAGGGAAGAGATCTTTTGGGACCTAGGCTTGGGCCTTTAACTATTAAAGACCCTTTTAGGCTTTAATGATTAAATCTGCCTCTTTGGGCTTCTAGGGTTGGATCTGTTATTTGTGTCAAGATTGAAGTGTTTGTTCCTCGTGATGGATGATCTTCGCCACGTGTACGATCGTGATTAGATGATTATTTGATGTATCATCAACTACAGTTACTTCTCTCCCCCAAAATGTTCTCTCCAATGTGTGATTAAGTGTGACGTAGTCTATTCAAGCATCTCCAAACATGGGGGTATTTATAGGTTAAATGGGGAGAAGCTAATACATAGTGGTGGTGGTGGTGGTGGTGGTGATACTGGGTAGGGTGGTTTCCATTTTTAGCAATTACATGAGCTTGAGGGGCATATGGGAGATGAAGGAAAGTGGTTTAAATGTGAATTGAACAAATAGGGTATGAAGAACAAATTGGGATAGAAATTGAATTTTGATTTAACAGTAGGGGTTTTTTTAGAGATTCTTTGGCTATGTTGGTCATATGGAGGTCCAAATCTTAATCTTGACTTCTTCGAGATCCACAACTTGTGATCATGTGGGTTTGACTTCATGGATCTTGGACTTGCAAAACATTGAGCTTTCTATAGCTTGAACTTAGCCTTATTGTACAATTTTGTGTCGAATTTGATGATTAATAGTTGAATTCATATAAAACACACAAAATGCACCTAATGAGAGATTTTTATTATATAATTTGACATAGTTTGTATGTTTAAGAGCATAAAATATCACATTTCTATATCTATCAAATCCCCCCAAACCTACATTTTGATAGTCCTCGAGCAAACGAAAAGAATAAAAACCAACTCATTTTTGCGGGCATCGCGATTACATTTAGCATATGCAACAAGCCTTGAAACCCCTATTTTTATTTGTCACAAATTTTCATTTCAAAGTGGACTAATTTCTAGATTGCTTTTCCCGAAAATTTGCTTAGACTTCAAAACTCAAAAGGTAACATAATTGCTTAGAATTAATCACTCAGAGATTTGGTTAATTCTCCAGAAAGGATTATTATCCATTGAGATTGTTGACTTTATTCACCACCTTCTCATTCTGATCATACCTTTCTAAGGATTAGAGTAGGATTTTGACTAGATTGTAATGGAGATTAGGACAATGGTAACTTGAACTTTAAAAGAAATTTTGATAACTTGAAAAAAATATTTATTTCATGATATTTCGACATTTTTCAAGAAATCACATTTCTTAGCTGGGATAACTATGCGTGTGAGTGATGATAGGTTGTAAAGCCAAAGAGGGACCATACCAGATATTCGATTCACACCAAATCCAATACTTTTTATAGAAATTGTTTGTTTGGTACTTTTTATTTTAAATTATAAACAGGTCAAGGAGCAATTAAAAAACATAGTCCATATGACCCCTGTTTGAGGAATCCACTAATTTGGTAACTAATTCAATCAAAGTAGTCAGGGGAAGTTTAAGTCCAATACTTGTGATTATTTTGATCAGTCAGTAATTATCCAAGCAAATCTGTGCTCTGAACTAAATAAAAGGTCCCTGGAAGGCAACCTGTAAATCCTACTTCAAAGATGTTGTAGATGCTATGATTGTATATAATCTCAAAGGATGGGTGAAGAATAACACTTGGGACAGCATGACAACATCAAAATTTGATGAGAAAAACTACTTTCCATATGTAATTTAAAGGAGAAAATGCCTGCCCTCAAAGACTAGTACAGTGCATGGCACTTGGAACCCAAATACGTTACCCATACTAGAAGTAAACGTGTTAGTAACAAAACCTTACTAAGAGAGGACTGAAGAATAGACCAACTTGTTAAAATTGTCCATGTACTTGCAGAGGATTTGGCAGCTACGGCAGTTCCTCCTCAGCTGCTGTGTTGAGCTTGAGAATAGATCTTGGTTTTGGTACCTTTACCCTGCTAGAACAATTACCCTGCGTTGCTTGAATTGTTCCTTCTTTTTTTTCCTCAAGAGTGAAGAATACACGAGTACAGTGTGTACAAGCCTAGATATGAAGCATAGAGAGCTAGTCAAGTTCAATCCAAAATTTTCTAGACTGCCCCTGCCCCCTTGTACAATAACACTAAAAAGACATTTTAAAACATCTACTGATGGAGAAAGCTCCTATAATACTAATTCTTCTTTTTTAATCGGAAGTATCAAAAACTTCTTCCATAGGTATTCTGACTTCGTCTTTATGCAGACAAACTTAGGAATAGATGAAATCATGCATTACTCCTTATCGCCGGCCATTGTCTTTTCTCTTTCATTTATTGGGAGATTGTTCACCTAAGCTCCTTTCGTAGTTTTGTTGTGAGATCCTAAGTGGGCGGACCTGAGGTGAGGGTGAGGGTTAGAGTCCAACAGGCCCAATAGGCCGAGAGGGGTTGGACGAGCTACAAGGGGAATTATAGTCTCATATCGCCTGGGTAGGGAGGAGGATGATCCTTATATGTGTGGGGTCAGCTCCCCAATGTGAATTGCTCGGCCGAATAAACCCCTTACGAAGCAACTCATCAAGTTGTACTTTCATCTCTTCCAATTGCTTAGGTGCAAGCCTGTACGCTGATTTAAATATAGGTGTAGTACCAGAAACTAGGTCAATCCGAAACTCTACCTCACGACGAGGAGGGATACTAGGAATCTCCTGAAACACATCAGGGAACTCACACACAACCTCTACAGAGCTGGTGTCGGGACAAGAAATCTCAAAGGAGCTAAGAAAACTCGACATCAAAGAAACCGAATCGGGCTCACAAGCCAACACACGAGGCGAAACATCAGGTGGCGCTAACATCACCGACCTATGCAAGCAATCAATGATCACCGGATGACTGGACAACCAATCCATCCTTAGAATCAAATGATAGCCCTCAAAACCAAAAACAATAAAGTCAAACACAAAGTTGTACCCCAACAAGGAAAACTCGAAATGGGGACAATATTCCCACAACCAAACCGAACTGCCCAAGGGAGACACAACGCACAAGGGCTCCGGTAAAGGCACTACCTCAAGGTTGTCTCTAACAACCAACTGTCTAGAAATAAAAGACCTAGACGCTTCTGTATCGAAAAGAGCCCTCAACAGGGAAGACGACGAATGCACAAAACCTGGCACACAACACATGTATCCTGAATCACATAACAACACACTAACATGCAATTTTTCCTACGCATAATGCACATAACACAAATCTTACTACATCTGGCACACACAACTACAAGAAAAAAAATAATAACATTTCCCTGACCGGGAATAGCTGCTAGGCGAACAGGCGGTGCTGGGAGAAGGACTCAGCTCTGACCAATTTCAGGCGCATGTGCTAACTGTCCCTGAGGCACCCTCTGCTGTGCTGGTCCATCCCTATTCTAAGGACAAAGTCTAGAAAAGTGCCCCAATTGTCCACAAGTATAACAAACTACATGTTCCCATCAATTTGTCTGACCTCTTGGATAATCACGGGCTACATGTCCCTCCTGACCACAAGTGAAGCAACCGCTCCTAGTTCCTGTCTGACCACCCCACCTAGGCTGTCTCTGTTGCTACTGCTGTCGATGATCTCTATCACCTCTGCGGTCTCTGCCAGACCTAGTTGGTCCCCCTCTACCAGGGTCTCTCTGCTGGACAGCGACACGCTCTGGCTGCTGTGCCTGCTCAATTGTCTGGCTTCCTCGGCCAAACCTCTGGCTGCGTTCCGAACCTCTAGCTCGTCGAACCAAAGTCTCTTGTCTACACTCGGCATCCACTCGCTCCTGACTCAAAGTGACGTCCACTAATCTCTCAAAATGACGATCAATCATCACCATCAATTGTTTCCTTAGGAATGGGTTCAGACCACTCAAAAACTTCATGTTCTTCTTCTCTGGAGTATCTCTAAAACAAGTGGCATAGCGGCTCAATTGTGTAAACTCGGCCAAGTATTCAGAAACCGATCTAGAACCTTGCTGTAAATGTAGAAACCTGTCCACAATCTCAGCTCTGGCAGAATCAAGAACAAAATGTTGTTCAAACACCTGGCAAAATGTATCTCACTGCATCTCTGACACATCACGACTCTGCCTCACTGAATCCCACCAGTACATAGCCTCTCCGTCAAACTGGTGTGCTGTTAACTCAGTACGATGTATAGGTGTCAGCACCATCCTCTCAAATATGAGCTCTACCTTACGGATCCACTGATCCGCAGCTAGAGAATCTCCAGTACCATCAAATCTTTCACCACCCAAGCTGACGAAATCCCTGTTGCGCCGAGTAAACGGATCCTCTGACTGACTGCCCTGCCTCATATTCTGTGCCAATTGGGTCATCTGATGCGGATTTAACTAACCTAAATTAATAGGTTAATTCAGCCCACTTGTAATAACCGCAAGTGCACGGTGCCTAACTGGTAGACAACGGCAAGTACGGGTCGATCCCACGAAGAAGGTGGATGCAATTGAAATTTTAGAATTTAATTAAACTAATTTAGAGAAAATGGGGTTACAGCATTTTTAAAACTAAACTAAAAATAAATTAAAAATAAGAAAAATAAAAGATAGATGAAATGGGTTTTGTGGGTTTGGACTCACTAATGAGTTAGCAAAATTATTGAAATCTAAATTACTGAATTTAACGAGAAGCTTTAGGGATGAGAATCCCTTGCTTACACCGAATATGTGATCGTTAAAATCCAATTAAACTTATATCATGTTTCTATCAAACATTAACAAATCACACTACAAGAAAAAAGGTCATTCATAGCGTTTCAAAAACGCTATGGTAGGATACCATAGCGTTTTAATAAACGCTATGTTTGCCGCCGCTATAATAGACCCAAGGTCTATTATAGCGTTTTAAAACCGCTATAGTAAGTAGTCTTTTATAGCGTTTTAAAAACGCTATGGTAGAGCCTTTTATAGTGTTTCTGAAACGCTATGATAGAGTCTACCATAGCGTTTCTGAAACGCTATAAAAGGCTCTACCATAGCGTTTCAAAAACGCTATGGTAGAGTATACATAGGAATTTTTTTATTTTTATTTTTATTTTTATTTTTATTTTATTTTTTTACTTTTGATTACATCTTATAGGTAAGTATAATTCAGCACGTGCATCAATTCTTGCATCAGGTAAGTAAAATTTAATATGACTTTTTATTAAATTTAAAAACAACATTTACAACCTCTGATCAACAAATTCCAGCAATTGCTTTCAAGCAATTCATTACAGCAGAAATTTTAGATCATTCACAATTCATTACAGCACGTGCATCAATTCATTACAGCAGAAACAACAGCATTTACAATTCGACATTGTGTAGTCCATTGCATCCTCCTGGAGCTTTTCTTTTCTCAATTACTTTCAAAACTGCATGGCCAACAGTTGTACATACGGGATTTCCACCAAAGGTGTTGAAGTAACTATGATGCGTCAAGACCTGTGCAATCTCAGGGGTTGTAGCAACAGCACCAAGCGGAATGCCATTTCCAATACCCTGAACATATCACAGCAACAAACATATCAGCAGACTGAAAGTAACATTTACAACACAAAATGTCCGTAGAAAAACTTAACAAAGATGCTACAATAACATAACCTTACGATACTGAAAATAAATAAAAACCACTACTACCACACACTGAAATACTGAAGAAGACAACTGATGGGAGTTTTCAATTTCTCTCATTAATTAGAAAACAAATAGAATAACAAAAACTTACTTTTGTGTACTTAGAAATGTGTACTCAATGACGTGGTACAAAAAATATAAGATTTCACCTTTTCTCTTTGCTACTCTTCCCACTAGCTATCCCAACATCAGCAGCTCTACACACTCACTTCTTTAATATCAAAACCCCATTTTTAAAGGGTATGAAACGACAGACAGATACCTTGCTGATATGTGAAAAAAGTTCCATATTATGAAAGCATTTTTTACCAATAATAAGAGGCTAGACAATTTTTCACAGAGCATCATGTGTGTGTATAACATATCATGTATCTAAACATAATAATGCAGATGAAAAATTATCATGCACTCTTCGGTGATAATATAGTCCTGCAATCACCTTGTTCCCAAACAAAGCACGACATCCGCCATTTTGCAATGCTCTACTGCTTGATCCATCTCCTTTGGAGGCAAAGCATCCTACAGAAGATGATACATTCGAACAGTAAGAGTTAAAACACACATACACACAACATATTTATATATATGACGATTTACCCATTCAACTATTTCTAGACCCTTGACATTTTTTTTATTCCATGGTAAAACTACATTTTAACCAAGCAAAGCAACAAAGGACTTACCTCCCAATCAAGAACTGTGTCCTTCAGTTTTTAGCAAATGTTTTGTTCAAACAACGCCGTGATGTTTCTTTCAAGCCAATGGTCTCAACCTCGAAATCCCGCAAAGACCTAAGAGAAATTAAGTGCATTAGATGGTAGTTACAAAGAAATGGATAGAAGGTATGTCTTGTATGAATACTTCGAAAGCTGAGTATGCCACACTACTAAGCTTTGTGCAACTTCTTTTTTTCAGTTTATTTATATTAAAGGTTGCACTTAAAAGTTTAAGTCTTACTGCAATACGACCCATAGCTTGTGAATCAGAAGATACGATACTAATAGCACCCATATCATGCAAAATGTCTTCTGCAGCAATTGTTTCTTTCTGGATCCGTGATTCAGCAAACTTTAAATCTTCTGGAATGTCTTTATCAAGGTGATGACAAACAATCTGCAAAAAATGGATCAATATGAGAGACGGAACCAATTTATTATGCAGACCAAAGATAGAACTTATATGTCAGAGACCATGACCTAAGTAGTTGAAGTCAGATAGAGTTTACCTGAAACCACTATCCTGAAGGAGGACGGGCCAATAAAGAAGTTGACAACTGCGGATATGAATGTTCTTTGATGTGTAGCAAAATATCTTTGCTATAACTTTGTAGATCAGAGTCTCGGATGCATAAGTGAGAAAGCAATGGAAGACTTGAAGTAAGACGTAGAAGAATGTAGACAATGAAGCAAAAAATGTGGCTGCTAAATGACACACGAGGGAAGCCAACCTAACAGACACAGAATAGACTATTAGCACCGATGCAAATACCATAGAAAATAATGAGAAAAATAGCTTTTATATGAAACAGAGATTACATGGAAACAAATGAGGACCGGTGAAAATAGCTTTTGGAGTCCAAACAACTCTCAAAAGCATTTTTAGCACAAGTAGCACAGTTGATTGCCAAAATGACTGTATCCTATATTTGAAGATTACAATTATCAAAATAAGCAATTAATTGCAGAATAATCAAAATAATTGCATAAAAAATGAAATCAACTGTGACTGAAAACTCATCATGCTGCATCAAGAAAGTCAGACGTTACCAAGTCCGGCAATGGTGGTTTCTTTTGAAGCTTATCAACCCACATCGGGTTTTTAATTGGCTTCTTCACTAGTTCAGCAGAACCCCAAGAACTGAGAGAGAAATGGTGCGCACCATAGTTTGGTGGCTCATAGACAATGACCTGCAGCCATAAAAATAAGACCAAAAAGAATGCAGAAAAGTAATCATATAACTGGAATGTAAAGGAAGGAGCAAAGATAACCTGACTTACATACGTGAACATCACAGCTAGGGATTAGCTGCCCACCCCAGTGAATGTGATGCAACTTTGGGGTCCAAAGGATGCCCTTTGGGGAATATCTCAGAGGGTGGTAAGAGAATTGGATCCAGTTACCATTTATAATAGAGGATTGCCTATATTGTTCTAAGAATCCATTAGGACATACGCTCCTATAGAACTTTGTGGAGCCATCTTCTTCCAACCCAACATCTTGAACTGGCCCATTCAAGCTACTATCTGATGCACGGTAACCCAAACCAGAGAATGATGATTTATCCTGTAGAAGCTGAGGCATTCTCTTATTTGGACACTGCAGAATCCCCTGCTTATGGAAACAAACAAGCAGTGTAAGCACTCTGGGAAATCCCACCATAACAATCACACAATTTTCTGCAAGACACATACAAAATGTACACAATCAACAAACAAAATGACATTTGAAAAGTAGATCAAATATTAATATCTAAAACCATAAATTTTAACTAATTTTCACCCAAACTATCAATATCAAAATGTGGGTTTCATCCAACAACAGCTCAAATTCATCACATCAGTATGAAAACATAAAACCCAGAAAGTATCACCACTAGTAAAACTGACAGAACAAAAACCCAAATCATAACAAAATGTAAAAACCACAAATGCACATGTTCATGTCTTTCTCATAGTCTGTGAGATTAAAGTTGATGTCTGCTATAGTCTCCCAAAACTTAATTGCAGCTATATCATACGCCCTGCAATCAAAACCCCAAAAAAATCAAAACTCAACACATCATATCATAATTGAATCATAAATTGCAAAAACACAAGGGGATATGGATGGATTCATGATCTGTTTGGTTGATTTGTAATCCTTACTCAAACAGATCTGCAAACCACATCGTAATCAGAGTTCCAATGTTCAATCTAACCCTAACCCTAGAATCTTCTCGACTCCAAATTGATCAGAGAGAGGGAAACAGAGAGAGGGAGAGAGAAGGAGAGTGATAGAGAACTGCAACAACAAAAGCAAGAGGGAAATCAAGCAAGAACGACAGAGTTAAAACAATAGCTCGTTCGTGAGAGAGACAAAGAGAGGGAGACCGAGAGAGAGGCGAGAGCGATAGAGAAACAGATAGCGAGGGAGCATCAGAGCAAGAGAAATGGGAGAATCGCAGATGGAGCGAGGGAGAAGGAGTTGCGTGTTTCTCTATTTTTAGCTGCGAGAGAGCGCGATCTAAAATTTTGGGCGAAATCGTGAGCACTTGTACGTTTTTTATTTCCCGCTCAGTTTTTTAACAGTGTTTTCAAGTTATAAAGTCTTTAAAACTTTGTTTTTTATAGCACAAAGTGTAAAACCGCTATTATCAAATGTTATGAATGAGGACATGTGTTGTAGTTTTCAAGCAAATACGCTCTTACCAAGTATTAAGTGTCTTTTTAGGGCACACTTAATCAAAGTTTAAGCTTAATATTTTAAACACATGCTTTGAATATTAATAAAGGGTAATTCTAACTACCAAACATATCAAGTTTAATTTCTCGAACATGCAAGGTGAAAGCAATTTATCAAAATTCAGAAATAAATTGTAGTTAACAATTAAGTGCACAATTCAGTAAAATAAATCAAAATAACTTATACAACCCATTTAGTTTATCACAAGCTCGATATGGTGGCACTCAGCAGATCAGCAGGTGGTTATGCACGAATCCCGAGGAAATGGTCCCAAAACGCTCTGTGGTGGTACAAAGCAAAACCCGGGGTGTAAATAGCCAAATAACAGAATTTGACTCTTTCTCCCGCCCTCGCTACAGTACTGCTACAGTACTGCCTCGCCCGGTCGTCTTCTCCAGCGCGACAGCGCTTGTTCTCGCGGCTTTCCTTCGCTCCTCGCGGCCTTCCTCGTCCTCAAATCATCTCCAGAACCTGAAAAAGAGAAATAGAGGGTGAGGAAACAGCTAGATATCAATAAAAACGCAAAGGAGGGCGAGGAACAGGGCTCCCTGTTTCTGTGGCTGCGAGCTCTGTCTCGCGAGGTGGCGGTGATGGTGCTTGGTCTGGTCGTGACGGTGGTCGCGAGAGAAGGAGTCAGGAAGAAGCTCGAGACGAAGAGAGGCCGAGAAATGATGGGAAACAGGGTCTGCGAGGCAGAACAGAGTCGCGGTGTGGCTCTGTTTCGCGGCGTGGTTGCAGTGGTTCTGTCGCGGAGAGTCGTGGTCTGTTGTGGTGGTGGGACTCGTGCGGAGGTGGTGGCGGTTGTGTGGACAGGGGAAAGGAGCAGAGAGTGGTGGTGGAGGGAAAATTGGACGTGAAACAGGGTTGTCACACCCCTGTTTCACGGTGGTGACGGTGGCGATTGCGGAGCTCGGTGGTGGCGATGGCGAGGTGACTGTGTGCTGAGTGAGTGGAGTGAGTGAGAGATGGATGAGTGGTGAGGGTGACCTTGTGAGAATCACCTTTGAGAGAGGAGCTCATTTGAGGAAATCTCCATTGAGAGGTTTTGATTTCTATTTCTCTTCTTTTCCCTTCTCTTCCTCCTCCTCTCTTCTCACCCTATTCTCCTCTATTTATAGAAAATAATAGGGATGAAATGAAGGAATGATTCATCAATGAGGGTAGGAGAAGGATTGGGCTTAGGTTTGGGTTTAGGGTATGGATTGGGTTTAGGTTATGAATTAGGTTTCGGGTTTAGGGTATGGATTGGGTTTAGGTTATGAATTAGGTTTCGGGTTTAGGTTATGGATTGGGTTTAGGTTTTGGGTTTAGGTTATGAATTAGGTTTCGGGTTTAGGTTATGGATTGGGTTTAGATTATGAATTAGGTTTCGGGTTTAGGTTTGTGACTGCTTTATACCACCGTTGGAATCGACTAATTGTCGTTCCTTAACTTGTCGCTTTAATGTGATTTCATCGTTTACGCTCAAATTCCTACAAAGACATGTAAATGAAATAATTACTATAAAATATAATAATCGAAACACTAACATGTATAAATTAAGGGATATATTATGTAATAATTATGTGAATATCATCATCATTTCCATAAAAGCCTGAGAGACATCCTCTCCAGCAGTGTCTGATCCCTCACCTTGGGATCTCTTACCACGCGCCATCACCAAACAACCTCTACGTAAAAGAAAACACACATACAATACATCAAACAACACAACAAAAGTCCTAACTCCTCTACCCAATTCACTCAAGGAAGTGGTATACAATGATGTTCTATGTGAACCGGTAAGCAATGGCTCTGATACCATTCTGTGACGACCCGATCCGCACAAGAAGATATTGTCCGCTTTGGGTCCAACCGGTCCGCACGGCTTTAAAAGGCCTCTTCCTATGAGGATCCAACCTCGCACATATATAGCACACATCACCATCCCGCACTCAGGCGATGTGGGACTATGATCTCCCCTTGGTAGCTAGTGAGACCCTAAGTGGGCAGATCTGAGGTGAGGGTGAGGGTTGGAGCCCAACAGGCCCAATAGGCTGAGAGGGGTTGGACGAGCTACAAGGGGAGTCATAGTCCCATATCGCCTGGGTAGGGGAGGAGGATGATCCTATATGTGTGGGGTCAGCTCCCCATTGTATTAACGCGTTTTAAAGCCGGGAGGGCCGGATGGTAGCCCAAAGCGGACAGTATTGGTACAGTGCGGGATGGGGTCGTCACAGAATGGTATCAGAGCCTAACCCAACCGGAAGTGTGCCACGTGGAGGTGGGCCCTCGGGCAACGTGGATGTTGTACCTGTGTGGCCAATGAGGACGTTGGGCTTTAAGGGGGGTGGATTGTGAGACCCTAAGTGGGCGAACCTGAGGTGAGGGTGAGGGTTGGAGCCCAACAGGCCCAATAGGCTGAGAGGGGTTGGACGAGCTACAAGGGGAATCATAGTCCCATATCGCCTGGGTAGGGGAGGATGATGATCCTTATATGTGCGGGGTCAGCTCCCCATTGTATCTAAAGCCGTGAGGGCCGGATGGTAGCCCAAAGTAGACAGTATTGGTACAGTGCGGGAGGAGGTCGTCACAAAATTGTATCAGAGTCTGACCCAGCCGAAAGTGTGCCGCGTGGAGGTGGGCCCTCGGGCAACGTAGACGTTGTGCCTGTGTGACCAACGAGGACGTTGGGCCTTAAGGGGGGTGGACTGTGAGACCCTTGTGTGGACGGACCTGAGGGTGAGGGTTAGAGCCCAATAGGCCCAACAGGCCTGTGGATCCCAAGAGGGGTTGGACTAGCTACCAAGGGGAGATCATAGTCCCACATCGCCTGGGTGCGGAATGGTGATGTGTGCTATATATGTGCGATGTTGAATCCCCATAGTAAGAGGCCTTTTAAAGCCGTGCGGACCGGTTGGACCCAAAGTAGACAATATTGGGTCGTCATACTTGTTATCCTTTGTAGGTTTGTGAATGCAAAGAACTATATATCATGCTTAAGTTACAAAGAAGATAGAGTATCTGTCGAACACATCCAAGAACATGTCAGAGATAGAAGAGGTAGATGATGAGTTAGCCTACAATATAGACGCAAAGGTGCAGAAGGAAAGGATCAAGGAGATTATCAAGTTCCAGAAGTCGACATATCTGTCTTCATCTTCCTTCTCCTCCTCAGTTGCTTCTGGTTCTTCCTTCTCTTCCTCCAACAAAAGTAGTAGTTTGCTAGAACTGATGAAAGGAGGAAGCACGTCTTTAAGAAGATTATTCGACATGGAACATACTAGTCTTGCAACCCATTTCAAGGACTACAGTGGTTCACCCATAACCATACCTATCCCTTTGTGGGACAGTGATACAGAAAATGTGAGCGATACATGGGCAGCAGTTAAGAGCTTCAGACCTAGTGAGGCGTGTCAATTTGCCGATACATGAGCAGCAGTTAAGAACTTCTTCTTCTTCTTCATCCTCCTCTTCCTCCCTTCTCTTCAAAAGATGAGTACGATCTCCAACAATCTTTCTTCATTTCGACTGGGTGCGGCTAGGTGACTGCAGCCATTATCTTCCTTCCTCAAGGTGAGCAATACATAAATCTTTTGCTCGATTATCTCCATTTTAGTTAATATTTCCTTTCTATGTTCAATCAAATTTTTAAAATCCCTCTCGGTTTTACTAGATTAAGGAATTTTCCTTTTTTCGCTAGCAGTTAAATTTGTCCTGATTCTTCTGAATTACTTGCCTACCAATTGCTAAAACGAACACATGTAGTCACCAAATAGATTGTATGTCTAAGAGAGTGTGTGTGAAGTGGAAGACATAGCAAAGTGAGAGAGAGAGAGGGGCACACTCTAGAGTACTGCAAAAACGAATTCACTGTGTGACGGGCGGTGTGTACAAGGCCTAGAAACGAATTCACCGTCGCATGGCTAATCGGCGATTACTAGCGATTCCGGCTTCATGCAGGCGAGTTGCAGCCTGCAATTCAAACTGAGGATGGGTTTTTGGGGTTAGCTCACCCTCGCGGTATCACGACCCATTGCTATTAACAATAAAACTGAACTTCGGTTATGCATTCGTTAAATTTCAATGTGTTGATCGACCGTAGAGGGGTTGACAAACCGAATACATATTAAAAATCAATAAATTAAAAAATATAAACAATACATAAATTTCAAGATTGTTGCAAAATATTTGAAAAAATTACACTTAAATCTAAAAATCATAAATCCAAAAATTAACATTAAGAATATTTCATATAAAATCATCATTCAACAACATGAATAATGTCCACCAAATGTTTTGTTTTAGGATTAAGAAAATGTGTTTGGGTACACCAAGCAATTTTCAAAAGCTAAAACTAAAATATAAAGTTGCAGGCATCGAGCCAAATAGTCGGGTACACATAGCAACTCCCTAATAAAATCGAACCGATTTTAATATAGATAAACCGTAAACTGTAAACTGAACCGGCGGGTTTTTAGAATTGGAACCGAGAATTTTAGTCCACTCCGAGTCTTAGGACTGAAAATTAAAAGGACAATAAAAGACTGGTCCGGTATTTCCATCTGAAATGCCCATTCGATGATGAGAACACGATGCAAAGAATTTTTGAACGCTTCTTGCAGCTCCTAAGTCGAATTTTCATCACGAACCTTTTAGATATTGGCATGACAATGTGAGGAAGCACAATTTTCAAGATGCAATGACTAAAAAAATTCACGAACATGCTTTTCAAAAAAAAAAAAATCTCACATAGGACTACATATTGATCAACATAAATGAAAAAAAAAATAGTATCTCCAGTTCTTTAGAAAGAACATCTTGATCACATGGTTCTTTTATAACCACTTCCATTCTTCAAGCACACATTTTTTTTTTTTATCATGGTCTCCATTATGTAAAGGTGAAACATCGTTTAATTTAATTGCTCATTCGACGATACCATAAGTGTACTCTACTTGATCATCCAAATAATAATTGAGGAGAGTAATCAACATCCACATTGAGTGTTGTTTTGTCACATTCTTTGTCGTAGGCACAACTAATTTTGTTGATTTAATTTTCAAATATATCATTTCTAATAGAGAGTCGCCTATGAGTGGAGGCTTAGAAGGTAAATTGCGGTTGGTGAAAAAGATGGGGAATTTGTTTACCTTGCGTGTTCAATGTCCGGATGACTTCGTCGGCAACAAGTTCTTTCACCATAAGAGTAATTCTATCAATTAGTTTGTTGTGTGATTGTTTCAATGCAACTTGTAAATCGACTTTGGTAACATGTTGCTAAGATTTGGCTACACTGGTTGGGAATATGGGTTTGGGCGGCTAAATTGGAGGAGTCGGGTTGAATGGCTGAAGTTTTTTTTTTTCAATAAAATTGGAGACGGAAGGGATGGTGGTGGCTAAACATGAAAAACACGATGATTATGAGATAAAAATTGGCTATGATACCAATAGGCGCAATGACTATTAAAAAGAAAAAGGAGATTTGGAGATCTCAAAGGGAGAATAGAGGGGAGAAATAGAAGAAGGATAATTTAGGGTGATAATTGAAGAAGGTGGAGAGCTAATAAGGAGATAGAAAATTTGAGAGAAAATAATTTGATTGATAATTCTTTGTTGGTTACAATTCACGAGTTTTCCCTCCTTTAAAAAAAATACTATATATTCCAAGCAAAACTAGAAATAAACCTTCATTTTCTATTGTAATACCTAAAATAACTAGATTTGTTTAATTAAAATCTTAATTAAACTAGAAAATTCTAAAGTCTATTATATTCCTACATCATAAAATCAGATAATTAAGAAAAGAGAAAGCAAGCATTATCAGCAAAGTTGGGCAAAAATCTGTAGTGGGTGGAAAAATAGAAAAAGTCTTCAACCTCTTACTGCAACTGTATGGGTTGTTTGAGGATAATCTCGACAATTTTCCTTCTGTTCATGTTATGGTATTCAGATTTTGTCATTGCAGCTAACTTAGGGAATGACACTGATAGGTTCTCTTTGCTTGCCATCAAAGGACAGATAATTGACGATCCACTTCTGTGACTGGAAAGGGGTTACATGCAGCCTGCGTCATCAACGGGTCACTAGTCTGAACTTAACTGGAAAAAGTTTGGTTGGATCCATATCACCGCATATTGGAAACCTCTCCTTCCTCAAGGTAATTGATCTTTATAACAACAGCCTACATGACACAATTCCTGAAAATATAGGTCGTTTGTTTCGTTTAAAATTTCTTAAATTGGAAAAGAACAATTTCGAAGGGAAAATACCATCCAATTTGACTCATTGTTCTGAACTTACGTACTTGGACTTGGTCAACTCAACAACAATCTCACTGGAAATCTTCCTACTGAGCTTGGATCATTGTCAAAACTTGTCAAATTAGGTCTTGACTATAACAACCTATCTGGAGGTATACCATCTTCATTTGGGAACCTTTCATCTCTCCAATTCATCTATGTGCAATTCAATACTTTGGAAGGAAGTATTCCTGATACATTTGGCCTAATATTAAGTTTGACTGATTTGGCCTTTGCTTATAATAGATTGTCTGGTAGGATTCCTCCTTCTGTCTACAATCTTTCATCTATCAAGTCCATTTCATTGCCTGATAATCAACTAGAAGGAAGTCTTCCACCGGACATAGGCCTCACTCTCCCAAATCTCAAAGAACTTCATATAGGTGGAAACAAATTTTCAGGCCCCATTCCATTCTCGCTACCAAATGCTTCACAACTTGAAGAAATTGATATACCTCTAAACCATTTTTCTGGAGAAGTCCCTAGTAACTTGGGACAATTGAACCTCCGTCGGTTAAACATTGGAGGTAATAAGTTTGTAAATGGGAAAATAGGTGAGCTGAGTTTTATCACGTCTTTGACAAATTGCACTGGCTTAGAATTTTTGGCTTTTTATGGCAATCGTTTTGAAGGTGCTTTGCCAAACTCATTTTCAAACCTCTCCACCAAACTCATTGTGCTTACCATTGGAAATAATCAAATATCTGGAAGCATCCCTCTAGGCATTGAAAATCTAGTTAACTTAAATGTATTAGGAATGTACTACAATCTTTTTAGTGGTAGCATTCCCACTTCCTTTGGGAAGCTTCAAAATCTGCAAAGATTGGCCTTGAACCAAAACAGATTAACAGGAGAAATTCCATCCTCTTTTGGAAACATGAGTCTATTGTCAGATCTGAATTTAGCAAATAACAGCTTGGAAGGAAGCATTCCTGGAGGTCTTGGGAACTGTAAGAATTTGCAGAAGTTGTACCTCTCAATGAATAACCTTAACGGTTCCATACCTGAGCAATTTATTGGCCTCAATGACCAACCTTTCTATGTAGACCTGTCACATAATTCTTTGACAGGTTTTCTACCTGCACAAATAGGCAATTTGAGAAATCTCCAGTACCTTTCTGTTTCTGATAATGCACTCTCTGGTGAAATTCCCAGTTCATTAAGGAAGTTCTATACTTAGATCACAACTTCTTCGGAGGAGAAATTCCCTCATCGTGGATCAGTCTAAATCCTCTCATTGAATTATATTTGTCAAGCAATAATTTCTCAGGGAAAATACCAACATATCTGGAAAGCTTACCCTCTTTACAGATACTGAATTTGTCTTTCAATGATTTTGAGGGTGGGGTTCCAATAAAGGGAGTGTTCAGAAATGCAAGTGCAGTATCATTGGTTGGAAATAAAAAGCTTTGTGGAGGTGTCGGTGCATTCCATTTGCCTGCATGTTCTGCTAAAATGTCAGCCAAACATCGAAAATCTGCTAATCCCAAACTAGTCATTGCAATGATTAGTGTGGTTTTGTTTCTTGCTCTTTCCTTGGGTTTTCTTTTCAACTATCGGAGACTAAAACCAAGGAAGGAGCCTTCCTCGGTACCATCAGTAGGGGAAAAACACACTATGGTCTCTTACAAAGATCTTCACCGGGCAACTAATAGATTCTCACTACACTAAAACAGTGTTTTTGTAACTGTTTTGAAGTGTAGCTGAAAATATTAGAATCACTTATCAAATGATACTATTCTTGGTGATCCTAAATTTAGAATCATGTTGAAAGTGATACTGCTTAAAATTAGTATCATTTGGCTAATGATACTATTTTTTATTAAATGATTCAACTTTACAAATTTGCATCTCAACAAAGATGATCCTAATTGTAAAAGAGAATCACATACTTAAAATTAGTATCATTAGCCAAATGATACTAATTTTTACTAAATGATTCAACTTTACAAATTTGCATCTCAACAAAGATGATACTAATTGTAAAGAGAATCACATAGTGCATGATGCTGATTTTTGTTAGAAGAAGCAATTGTATAAATTAGCATCACATAATAAATTATACTATTGAAAATATTGTCACTACATGATTCTTGCAAAATCTTTGAACAACACAGAAGAGTGAAGTTGATACTATGACAAAATGGAAATTTTATTCAGTTTAATCTCTTACAGTTTACAAAAAAAATGCCCAACTTACAAAAAAAACATGCTTTTACCCTTCAAGGTGTTATTCAGCTAATGACTTAGCAGATATCTTACTGAAAATATTAGAATCAACTTAGTCATTACAATAACAAGACCAACATCAACAAAATTTACAGGTTCTTTCAACGTAACTGCTCATATGAAAACAGTAAGATAGTCATTGCAATAACAAAATCATAAGTACAATCAGGTCTGGTCACCACCATCCAGACAATCCAAAGTTGTTTATGCAGTGTTAGTGAAATGCTCTGACAGATTCATATTGAACATTCTCCATTGCATACTCTAAACTCCTAGATCCTTGTGCATTATTCCCTGCAAATAAAGTAAAATAAAGCTCAATCAAAATGCTAAATATGAAGTTCCTCCTGAATCTACATGGTCCAGAGCCCCATGGAATAACCACTTGAAGGTTAGTATTGATTGGTTAATAGTTAGATAACAATAAGGACTTGTTTATTTCATTATTTACGTATATGAATTATCTAAATATATCAATCATTATGGTAGTTTAATATGTATTATGACAGAGGGTGAGTAAAGTTGGAGATGGGTTGCTAGATAAACCAGAGGATGTATGCTTTGATGAAGAAGGTACCCTATACATGGCTACCAGAGATGGTTGGATTAAGAAGATGCATAGGAATGGATCCTGGGAAGACTGGAAGATGTTAGGTGGTGATGGTTTACTTGGGATAGTTGTGTCCTCTAAATAAGGCAATCTACTTGTCTGTGATGCAGATAAGGTACGACGGATATACACTAAGTTCAGGTTGTGTTTGATTGTATATTTAGATAATTTTCATGCAAGTATCTTTAAATGGATCGCTTTATTGCAAATGAAAATCAATATAGAAAACATTTTCATTTTTGAAAGCGAAATACAGGGAGGCATACCTTCTTTCCTAGTTTGAACAAGAACTCCATTTCTTACCCTCCCTTCAGGATAAGAAAAATATGTTCATTATCAATTTCACAAATGCCAATACACTTCATTTACTCATGCAACAGTGACTCCCATCCATTCAAGTATTTTCTTCATATTAAAAGCGCATTCCCTTTTCTAATGTAAAGCCTTCCGTGTAGATTTGCTAGCGAAATAAGTTTGATCCTATTTAAATGTATACCCGTGAAAATTTTCTGATGCTATCAATGTGCAAGTTCTACCACCATGAAGATGGAGCTATTACCCAAACTAAAGATATTATATATCACAGGGGTTGCTACAGGTTAATGAAGAAGGGGTATCCTTTATTTCTAGTCACAAACCAGGCTATAACAAACATGGAGTCGCTATCTTTCCTATTGAAAATCAGTAATCATCGTCAATCTGCAACCAAACTGAA
Organism: Berberis vulgaris; assembly: GCA_963556465.1. Taxonomy (NCBI): domain Eukaryota; kingdom Viridiplantae; phylum Streptophyta; class Magnoliopsida; order Ranunculales; family Berberidaceae; genus Berberis; species Berberis vulgaris. The sequence continues at coordinate 1,692,154 of OY747133.1, forward strand.
GTTTAGTCAACAAAGAAAACAGAGAGAACTTATCTTACTTGAAGCCATACTATCCTTACTTTAGCTTCCAATGGAACAATCCTCTGGAACCCGCTAGAATGCACTGAGCTGGATGAATCAGGAGAAATACAACTGGCTTCGTCTTCTCTAACCTCAGATGAAAATCCCCAACATTGAGCTTTTTGCAACGATGGATCACTTCTAAAGCTACTGTTACCAATAGAAGAATTACGCAGTGCTGTATGCTTGAATCTGATATCTTCATGGCTGCTTTTGCGTTTACTGTAACAATAGAGACAATAGAAAGTGAAGAAAACATCAACTAGATAGAAATATTTCCAAGCAAAGAGATGGGCATAATAAAAAAAGCATTCCACCTCTGAAAATGAATTACCTCACTAGGTACACATTAATAGGTCCTGTAGTGCTTCTAATAATAATTCGAAATTGCCTTTGTGAATGATCGAAAGGCTGTTCTGATAAATCAACATCATGTTCATTGAAAGTTGTTGAATCAGATATTGTCCAAACTGTTTCCAGGAAAATTCAGCACAATCATCCCTCTTACGCACCTGGTCAGGATCTGGGACTTCAAGAAAACTTGCTGTCGGAGCTTTTATTGCAATAAGTGTGTTACCCTGTACCACATAAAGGTATATATAAAAATATAAGAAATGGGTGCCAAAGTGACATGCAAATAAATACACAAAATTATATTGGACTTCCACGTCAAACTAAACATGGAAGGAGGGAACGCTCATGATATCTTCTTGAGTCAAGAACATGAACCTACAAAAAGACATGCAGTTCATCTATATGGGAACAAAACTATATACCGAATCCAAAAGCAGCATTGAAATAAACGTACTTTCTACTGTTTTCATCTTCATCCAGAGCATTCAATTTTTCTTGCTTTTGTCTGGAACAAGGACATGATGTTAGCCTAGCTTTGACATGGATGAATGTGAAAAAAAATTTGCAGTAGAATAGTTTAAATAACTAAACCTTATCTCATTATCAATCCTCCACTCTTCAGCATATAATCTTTCAATTTCGGCCAGTAAAAGTATGTGATATTGATTAAAACCAAACATGGTATTAAAATCTTTAAATACGTCACGTACTTTAAAGCATGACAGATGCCCGAGATCAACCAAAGATCTAATGGTATGCCATAGCCAAAAGCAATGTGATTAAATTTCCAGGCAAGAATGCTAGAGTTAGTGAGTGAGCACCTTCAAGCTAGTAACTTGATCATCTAATTCTGCTGGCCTTGAGGAATTCAGGCCCCTGTTATAAAGACATTGTTAGTAATAAGCTAGTATAATTGAACTTGTATGTGAAATGATCAAAAAATATATATTTGTTTCTTACTTCCAGCGTATATTATTTTTTGACGTTTTCTCTATCAATCCTATTCCCTCGAGAACATTTGTGATATCATATATCCTCCTCTTCTGGACCTGTCAAAGAATGAAAACCAAAATGAAGCACTGCAAAAGCAGGTCATACAACAATGATTATCATAAACATCATAGGACATAGGATATAAACATGTCTACCTCCAGTACATCAGCAGTTCTGTTTAAATCAAGGGTGCCGTCATCAGCCTCCAAGAGCAAATTGATGAACTTCTTTGTTAACAAACCTGATATGTATTGCATCCTTGTCAATTAACTTCACAATATATAAGACTACCTAAAGAGAAAAATGTTTTTTTTTTTTTTTTTTTTAAACGGTCAAACATGAAGATGTTTATTAATGAAAGAAAGGGAAACAAGCTACCTGCTAGAGTCTGAAAATTAGAAGGGGACCCTGCAAACAACTCCAAATATATGTGAAAAAAGTGGAATTGACTATTAAGAACCCATAAGTCTAATATGCAGTATTATACAAAGTTACAAACAAATGGATCAGACAAAGTACCAGCATTTAGTATAGTTGTCTGAGGCCCAGATCTTGCATATTTTGTACCCTTTGATTTATTATAAAGTTTTGCACCAGTGCCCTGAACAGGTGTACCATTCTGGTTAATCTCATCAGGTTTGCCTGCCACAGGTGTAACTGGACTACTTACTGCTTCCTTTTGTCCTTCGCTAGGTATAAATTCATGAAACTGAGGTTCACGATGGTCCGCTACATTTGTTTGCTTTAACTGCAAGAAGTTGTGAAAGTATTGCATTTGCATATTAAGGCCATATCAATGGGAGTAAATACACATATCCATGTGTATCATGTAAAAAAACACTATCTAGGAATGTACGATGTCAAACGCTATTCTTTCAAACTCTACCAACCAGACACTCCATAGTTTATTCAAAAGATAGGGGAGCAATGGAATAAACCACAGACGTAATATAAAACCTTAAAATTAACATTTGGATTGAAGGGAGCAATACAAGCAATCACATACATCAAAATCAAAGATGTTTTCACAGCACGAGGCAGCCCCAAGGCGCTGGCAGCCTGGCAGGCCTCCTTAGTACCTCACCCCACCCCACCCACTGCCCCGGACAACGTAGTCAACAACACATTTCTCTCTCTCATTGGGCGGTTCCCAAATACATTCAAAACTCTTGTTTGGCCCATCGCCAATAACATATAAGAGTTGTATCAGTTTAGAAACTAATAATAATAAGGACTTCTAAGATTGGAAGGTTTCCAAGTAACTAACACCATTAAGGCTGGTGCAAAAGAAATTATTCTTTACTGGCCAAGTAAAGGCTGACTAATCAGCAACTCACGCCGATCAGCTACAGATGATATTTCGGGAAATCAGATAGCCCTAACCCCAGTTAGAAAAAAACAATATACAGCCCTAGCAGAAATTGTGGCAGCAAGGTTTTTTTTTCCCCTTCAAAAGACAGGTTTCTCGATGGATGGAATCCTGGTTGAGGCTTACAGAAGGGGGGATCCTTTCTGAACATAGTAGTTTATGACTGAATAATGGTGTAAATGAAGATGAAAGAAAACAGATTGAAATCTACAACCAATCATAACCACAATGCACAATTCCAAAGGGTTCACTTTGAACCTTCACCTTTGTAATCCTGTATAAACTCTCTTTCTTGCAGGTATTACATTCATCTTCTAGTTTTGTAGGGTTAATAAAAATGAAGCCACTCTAAAACAGTAACTTATTTGTAGCAGATGCACCATTTTCTCTGACATATCCTCCAATTTAGTGAAGAACTTATTGCGTATTAAATTTTATATGTTTAGCCCAAGGCAGCAAAACCTTTTTGCCTCCGCCCTGCATATCCTCCAATTTCCATCATCTCATTTGCAACAACAACTTACGGAACCAAAGTAATAAATATGATCAAATCAAAAGATTTTGCGAATGAAACATTGTCTATCTTGCCCGCTCATCATAAACATCAAAGACTAGGCAAACCAGTTGTATGTTTTATTATTGTTGCTACCAATCTTAGATATAAATTGATGCGAAATGAAGCTATTATGAAAACCAGGTTATCAAACCATTTCATCATTATGGTTTAATGCCACAACTATTAAAACTATTTTATGTCCTCTACATAAGACCGCCACAAGCTATTTGTTTATTGTTATAAAAGCTAGATTGCAAGATATATTTCCATGAGAAACTCATATCTAATTTCACCTCGAGTCACCCTTCCATTCCATCCTCCCAGTAAACAAACAACAATAACAAATCACTTTCAAAGAAAATACCCATTCAAAGTAAAATAAAAGCACAAATGCAGACTAGACTAAGATCAATCAAAACCAAACACACACAAGTATTCTAGGATCGTTTTCTGAATTTCATTTTCTTTGTAAACCTCATCTATTCTAAAAGACTTCATCAAACTATACAACAATGAGATCAAAAGAGTAGTAGGAGGAAGTAGAAACACTTCATTTTACTTCAAATGTAAGAAAACACAGAACATTAGCATCCAATATCATCAAAATGGGGGAAAACAGAGCATTTGAAACGAACTTTCAAATTAACCATGGATATTAAAGTTCATTTAAAATTCAGAGCATAAATATAGTATAAATTTGGGATGGTATATATAGAAGTTCAGAACCAACAGAAACGCATATACAGGCAAACTTCATAACATATCAGTGACTTGTTCAATCAATGGGAACTCACCTTCAAATGATGAGTCCAGCCAATCAAATGAGAAGAAAACTCACCTTCAACTTCTAGCAAGAGCTAGGGTTTCCACAAATAAGAGAAAACGATTGGAGAAGATAAAGTGCGAGATCGATTGGAGAGCTGGAGTAGATTAGAAATTGATTACTCTGAGAGTTGATTTATGAGCTCGCTTGTTTCTGAGATCGATTAGAGAGATGGAGAAGATTAGAGAGCCATCGATTGTACAAATGTGAAGAAGAATAGAGATTAGAAATCACTTTGTTAGCCCTAAATTGTTTCTGAGATCGATTAGAGAGCCATCGATTGCTCAAATGTGAAGTTAATTGCAGACGAGTGACTCAATCTGCAACAAATGCGAAGATGAAGATGCATTTCAAGTATTTCATTGCTATTTCAATCTGCAACAAATGTGAAGTTTATCAGATTTCATTGTTATTTCAATCGAAAAAAAATCTGCAACAAACAGAATACCTTTCATTGCTGAGCGTTTTCAAATCGGATTCCACTCTGGATGCTTGAATACCTAACTAATGGAGTGTAGTAGATCCAAACGATTAAACATTGATTTTGCAACAGGAAGAAAGAGTTTGAAGTTTGAAGAGTTTGAAGTTTTTCATCAAACGAGGGAAGAAAGAGTTTTACTTTACACGTGCATATCACATGACAATTTAATAATGTCACAATTTTGAATAGTAACAGAAAATATATGATACAATATAATACAATGAGTATCACTAAAAATATGATGCTAATTATGGTTACAGATTGCCAATAATGGTGTAGTGTCTCTTTAATGAATTTGATTGGCTCGGGCAGCTTCGGCCGTGTATACAAGGGAATTCTTTCTCAATATGCATTGGATGTTGCAGTGAAGGTATTTAACCGTCATCAAGAAGGATATTCCAAGAGCTTTTTGGCCGAGTGTGAAGCATTGAGAAACATACGCCACAGGAATCTTGTGAAAACCTTAACTTCGTGTTCTAGTGTGGATGTTGATGGAAATGATTTCAAAGCTCTAGTCTTCGAGTTCATGCCCAAAGGAAGTCTGGAGAAGTGGCTGCATCCAGATGCAGATAGCGAACAAAGCCATTCAAGTTTAAATATTATTCAAAAGCTAAATATTGCAATTGACGTTGCTTCCGCCCTAGATTATCTTCATCACCAATGTCACATACAAATTGTTCATTGTGATCTGAAGCCAAGTCATGTTCTTCTTGACGATGACATGATTGCTCATGTTGGTGATTTTGGTTTGGCGAGGCTCCTCTCAAAGACAAGAAAGAACTTCTCAATGACTCTTTTTTTTTTTTTTTTTTTTGACGGTCAAACATGAAGATGTTTATTAATGAAAGAAAGAGAAATAAAATACAACGAGAAACATTCCTATATCAAGGAATGCCAAGACACTATAAAAGTGTCAAAACTCAAATCCCTAAATAAATTACATGCCGAACCCATCCTCCACAACAATTCTCTAATCTCGATAAAGATAGAGTGCTCCGATCTGTGTAGTCCTTCAAAAACCCTTTTATTTCTTTCTTTCCACACACACCACATGAGAACGTGAGGGACCCTACGCCATAACCACTCCCCCCGACGGGAAGGATTAGCTTGAGACCACCAACTTAGCCAATCTAAAATGGAGCCTTCAAACATCAAACTCAAACCGAATTCCACCAAGAAACTACTCCAAATGGATTTGGAGAAACTGCAATGCAGCATCAAATGGTCCAGTGTTTCTTCAAATTCATTGCAAAGCACACAAAGACTCCCAGTGAGGATTCCTATTTTCCTTAACCTATCTTTAGTCAAGATCTTCTCGTGCAAAACTGACCAACTAAAGAAATTGATCCGAGGAAAAAGGTTTTTCACCCATACCAGATTTTTGTGGGAGGAAATGAAGGGGTTAGAGTGGGTCTCATAATGAGATGCAGCCAACATATCCAAAAATTCTTTCACCGAGAAGCCCACACCTTTACCCTTCCACACCAAACTATCTGGTCCCTCTGAGAGCATTTGTCTACCCAACAGATGAATAAGATTAGCGAACTCATCTAGTTCCCCAGTATTAAGGTGTCTGCGAAAGGAAAGGTCCCAAGAGTTGTCGTTAGACCAAAAACTGCTCACACTCCCATATTGATTGTTGTTAATGATAAACAACCTTGGAAACAGATCCTTCAAAGATTGGTTACTACACCAAACATCATGCCAGAAAGAGATGAGATCACCATTTCCACATTGGAGAGAGGTGTGAGGGTAGAAGCCACTTGCGCACCGGGAGATAGACTTCCACAAAGAGCAGCCGTAGGAAGTGTACTTAGTTCTCTTTTCCCAAACCCATCTATTGCGCCCATATTTGTCCATGATGAGAGATCTCCATAAGTTATCATTCTCTTCTGCAAATCGCCAAAGCCACTTAGAAAGTAATGCAATATTGAAAGTGAGCACCTGACGAATGCCTAAACCACCTCGGGATTTAGGGCAACAAATTTTCTCCTAGCCCACTAAATGCATCTTTCTAGAGTTATGAGAAGAACCCCAAAGAAAATCGCGCATGATCCGTTCCATCTTGGCAGCAATGGAACAGGGAACCTTGATAAGAGACAGAATGAAGACCGGGATAGAAGCTAATGTGGATTTGACAAGAGCTAGTCTGCCTGCTTTGGAGAGAAATTTGCGTTTTCAAGACGCTAGTTTCGATTCCATCCTTTCGATCGTCTCATCCCACACAGCTTTACTTTTGAAACTAGCCCCCAATGGCATGCCCAGGTACTTAACTGGAAGGTGACCTGCTGAACAACCCAATAAACCCGCCAACTGGTGCAAATGAGGGACATCTCCAATGGGCAACACCCTTGATTTGTGGAAGTTGATTTTCAGTCCTGAAATAACTTCGAACCAAAGCATAATTCTCTTAAGAGCAAGAACCTGAGAAGCGGAAGCATCACAAAAGAGGATAGTATCATCCGCATACTGGAGAATAGAGACAGGTGGACTACCCTCCGCGACAGAAAACCCTCTTACTAGGCCAGCATCAACCGCTTTAAGAATCATTTGGGTTAAACCTTCTGCTGCTATAGTAAAAAGAAGAGGAGACGGAGGATCACCTTGTCGCAGGCCTTTCGAGCTATTGAAAAACCCGTGCAGTTGACCATTAATTTTCAGAGAGAAATTAGCTGTAGATCTGCAAGTGTGAAGCCAATGAATCCATTTGGAGTCAAACCCCATGCGAGTCATTACCAAATCCAAGTATCTCCAAGAAACATTGTCAAAGGCTTTGGAGAAATCTAATTTGATAACAAGCCCTGGAACACCCTGTTTTTTTCTAGAATCAATAATTTCATTGGCAATCAAGGGGCTATCAACCACCTGTCTTCCACTGACTGCTGCACTTTGAAAAGGAGAAATGACTGAATGAAGAACTATTTTCAATCTGTTGGCCAACACCTTGGCAATGATCTTATAGGCCCCATTCAAAATACTGATAGATCTAAAATCTTTTACCGTCCGTATTCCCGCACATTTAGGAATGAGCGAGATGATAGTGGTGTTCAACCGCCAATCAAGAAAGTTTCTCGAGTTAAAATCTGCAACAACTTTCAGAAAATCATTTTTGATTACCTCCCACATATTCAAATAGAACACCATTGAGAAACCATCAAGACCTGGAGAAACTTCAGATTTTAGATCTTCCATTGCCGCTCTAATTTCCATCTCCGAAAAGTTTTCTACCAAGGCAGTAGCCGTAGACTGAGAGATAGACTTGAAGGTAATCCCCGAGAAGAAAGGTCGCCACTCCTCCTTTTCATGGAACAACTTCTTGAAGTGAGATAGCAAGAGTGCTCTAATACTGACTTCATCCACTACCAACTCCTGACCCGTGCTGAGAGCTTCAATGGAGTTAAACAGTCTACGTCTGTTAGCCAATGTATGAAAGAATTTAGTCCCCTGATCCATATGACGAACCCAGTTGACTCCTGATCTGATTCTCCAAAACTCATCATCTCTCTCTCAAGCAAGCTCAATTGGGATAAAGGGATCTATTGGCTATGTAGCTCCAGGTATACAATATTTCCCCTTGTCCCATATAATTTGGGTTGTAGATCATATTTATAATTAAAATCAAATTTCTATGTTTATGTTGTTTTTCTTCTTAAGTTTTCTCTACTTTTTTTTTTGGGAAAGCGAGCGGGGGTTATTTAGGATCTCCAAACCTGAAAAATAACTGGGAGTTACATTCGTATATAGGTTTTTCCCGATTTATCTTCATCAACTATATCTTTCAAGTCTTGAGCAAACGAGCTCGGCGTAACTTCCACATAGACTGAGCCTGGGTTTAGACTTGCAAGTCTGTCTGCAAGCTTGTTAGCTTCTCTGTACTCATGCCTTATTGTATATTCTTCCAGAGCTCCAAGCATTCTCCTGATTCTATTGATCGTATGTCGTAAATCCCATACTGAATGTCCAGACTTTGTCAAATAATATCAGTGGTTATTTCCAGTTTTAGTATATTTCTCGAGCTAGCTAGGCGAAGTCCTGCCTCAACTCCTTGTAATTCATGCATTAGTATAGTCTGACCAGGTACTGAGCCAGCACAAGCAGCTACAATATCACCTTGATCATCCTGTATGACAGCACCATAGCCTCCAATGGGTCTTCGTAATGATCCATCAGTGTTGAGCTTATTCCATCCAGTGGGGGCTTGTTCCAAGAACACATAATTGGGGTTCGGGTCCTGAATTTTGGTTCTAGTCACCATCTCCCAACCAGTTGTCTATTGGAAGCATTGCCTTTGATAGTTAGCTCTTCAACACTGAACTTGAGCCTGATATCATTGTAATACGCTTGGCTAATTCAATATCTGAGCATAGTTGCTGCTGGTACAGCCTGGTGTTCCTTTCAGTCCATATGTAGTAGATGGTAGCATTCAATGTTACCTTCTTAATTTGAGTACTACTACCATTACCCCTGAGGTTTCGAGCACACCATCTGAGCTCCTCATCCCAGCCTGCAATCTGCCTGGAATAGCCCAGGTAGTCCAACATTTTGCCCCAAACAATTTGAGAGTAGGAGCATTTAAAGAATAGGTGAGTTTCAGTCTCACTTTTCAGGTTACATAATGGGCAAGTATCCTGTTGGGTTTTCCCCCATTGCTCGAGTTTACTCAGCGTTTTTAGAGCTCCATGACATAGGATCCAAGTTATAAACGAATGCCTCGGAATGCAACCTTTAAACCAGACAATGTGTGCCCAGTCCACTATTCTGTTACGTTTCCTGATTGCTTCATAGGTGGACTTCAGCTGAAACAGTCCATCACCACTTGATGTCCATAGAATCTCATCTTGTTTACTAGTATCTAGCTCAACATCTTTCAAATGGCTAATAATGTCACTGATAAGGCTTTCAGCACTCTGGGGTATGCTCCAGTTGTTATCACTAATAATGGCCGAAACTTTAGCTCCTCTATGAAGAGTAGAGTCATACAGTAGTTCCTGTGGGAATTGATTCATTAGAATACCTGATGGATGCCAGGGGTCCTTCCAAAAGAGAGTATTTTCGCCATTTCCAATGGAGTGAATAGCTAACTGTGATGCCTTTGCCCTACATTCCAGTATCTTTCGCCAACACCAAGATGCTTCTTTTGGGGTATTCATCAGCCAGAAGTTTCTTTGCTTGATCTCGGCGCGTGATAATACTCCAAATGTGCTTCATGCATGCTGCCACATTTCCAATTCGAATATCCCTAATACCTAGCCCACCTTCTTTGTATGGATGACATATTTTTTCCCAACTTACGAGTGCTTTCTTAGCTGCTACATCACCTCCTGACCATAAGAAACTCCGAAGTATACTATTGATGCATTCAATGGTTCGCATAGGAAGCCCGAAACAGGATGTCCAGTAGATATGCATACTAGCTAGGATTGACTTGATAAGAACCAATCTTCCTGCATAGGTAAGGAATTTGTTCTTCCAGGAATTGACTTTCTTCTTTATCCTTTCTATGATAGGCATACATTGAGCATGAGACAGATAGGAAGAAGTCATTGATAGTCCTAAGTACTTGACTGGTAAGTTCCCTTGAGCAAACTGAAGGTGGGAGGAAATCATATCCTTTTCACTGTCTAGTACCCCTGCTAGAAACAACATACTTTTGTCACAGTTTATTTCTAGTCCGGTGCAGTTCTTGAAGTCAGTGAGAGCATCAGCAAGTGCTTTAGCCGAGCCTTGATCACCATGAAAAAAAGCTATAAGATCGTCCGCAAAGCAAATATGAGTGACAACAGGATCTTGACATCTATAATGGAGCTTGTAATGACCTTCCTGAACCTGCTTGCGCAACAAGACGTGCAATAGTTCCATGATCATAACAAATAGATAAGGGGACATGGGGCATCCTTGCCTTATTCCTCAAGTAGCTCTTATATATCCTTTAGGGGAGCCATTCAGACAAATAGAGAATTTTGGAGTACTAATGCACTCCTTGACCCATTCAATGAACATACCAGGAAATTTGACCTTCTTGAGTAACTGTAGAATTGCATCCCATCGGACCATATCATAAGCTTTCTTGAGGTCTATCTTCGCTGCACACCTAGGCGGGCCCTTATCTCTATGATAGTTTCTTACAAGCTCGTGGACTAGCATAATGTTGTCTTGGATGTGTCGTCCTCAAATGAAGGCAGACTGTGAGTCACTCACTATCTTTTGGACAACAACAACCTGCACTGCACTAGTTGATGGTTCTTAATTAACGCTTCATCCAAACAAAAAATTTGGTGTGGTAGGTTAATAATAGCTACTTATTTTGGGCCCAACATAAGATAATCAGGCCCACAACTATAATTGCCATCTTGATTTGGATCACAAAAGATGGATTACTTGGTTAACTAAATCCCTCTCATTGAATTATAAGGTTTGTGTGATTCGATTGATTACCAAAAGATTATTGTTCACACCATTTTTATTTTTATAAATCCTTTTTATAATTTTTTATAAATTTTTATAAATCTCACATGTTTGCCAGAGTGCATATACAAGGCATTGACAAATGCAAAATGACTGTACACGTCTCCTAGTTGAGAAACTAAAATAATTCGGGGCGGATAATGAGGCAAGCCAGATATCCGCCGCTCGGTGCGGGGCGGGGATGGTTTGTACAAAACAAAGTAAACGGTTATTCGGGGCGGATTCTGAGATCTCCAATCTCTGGCGGGGCCGGGACAAATTTACCCAAATCCACCCCATTGCCATCCCTATTCCCATAAGTAGTGGGAAAATAATATTACAAAGAATTGATTTTCTGTCAGTAAATAGACAACGGAACAAGGAAAATCTGCATAACAAGGGAAATGAAAACCATTTCCCAGGAAAATGGCTAACCAAACGTACCTTTAGAAAATTATCGGATATCATTAACTATATCCTTAATTGTTGGGAGATTACAAACAGATGTACTTATAAGAAACTTTCAGGCTTTTCAGGAAATCCCCAGTAACATTCATCCTTATTTCCCAACAAAATCACTATCAGACCCTTCGATTTTCCAGTGTTCTCATATTTTTTATCCCCTCATAAAAGGCTGCTAATGTTCCACAGTAAGAAGTCTTGTGTGTTGGGAGCCTTACATTATTTATTTATGTTTTTTTTTTCTCAAATTCTTGAATAAATGGCTAAACATCACAAAATGCACGTGTTTTCCCCCCTTAAACTACATCCATTTTGAAGATATGATTAGGACAGCTTACATTGCATTGGGTGATAAGCCAGTTAGAGTTGTTACTGCAATTGGAAGGCAGAGCGCCTTATAAATGTCAGTCTCTAAAAACAAATTTAATTCACACCCATTTCCTTTTCATTCCAAATTTTTTCTCTGTCAGTGTCAGTCATTCATGGAGCTCTTTATGGAACTAACTTTGATCTCTCTTCTTTTCATTCTCTTCTTCCTTGGGAAGTTGTTTCATCAATGGAGAAACCAAACATGCTTCATAATGGCCTATGAGTGTTATAAGCCCACTGATGATAGAAAGCTAAACACTGAACTCTGTGGCAATATCATCAAGAGAACCAAGAACTTGGATCTCGAAGAATTTAAGTTTGCCTTGAAAGTCGTTGTTGGTTCGGGTATCAGTGAAGAAACTTATGGGCCTAAAAATATCATTGATGGCAGAGAACATTGCGCAACTCCCATGGATGCAGTTTCAGAGGTGGATGAGATCTTCTATGACACCCTCGATAAACTCTTTGCGAAGTCAGGAATTTTGCCCACGGATATTGATATACTAGCTGTAAATGTGTCATTGTTTGCTACTTTACCTTCTCTAGCTGCAAGGATAATCAACCATTACAAGATGAGAGAGGACATCAAGGTGTTCAATCTCTCTGGAATGGGTTGTAGTGCAAGTTTGGCCTCCATCAATGTAGTCCAAAATGTTTTTAAATCCTACAATAACACTTTTGCTATTGTTGTCACCTCAGAATCTGGCTCAGCAAGTTGGTATTCAGGTACCAACAAGTCCATGATGCTCACAAATTTCTTGTTTCGATCGGGTGGATGTTCAATTCTATTGACAAACAAGCAAAGTCTTAAACACCAAGCCATGTTCAAGTTGAAAGGCCTAGTTCGAACTCACCTGGGTGCGGATGATGAAGCATACAACTATGCAGTGCAGAAAGAAGATGAAAATGGGAACCTAGGGATTCACCTAAGCAAGAGCCTTCTGATAGGATCTGACCTGTTCTTGTGGTGTTCTGCAGAATTGACAAGCAATCAGCAAAGCAACTAACCAGTTTCTACTGTCAGAGCTGCAAAGCAATGGAAGAAAAGATCCTAGCAGTAACACAATCACAGTAATAGAGAAGAATATAGAAGATCTGTGAACAATGAGTCAAGATAGAATTTGTAGTAGCAATGAATTGTATTGAATGGAATGTAAATGTTACAATGAATTGTATGGAATGGAATGTGGAAGGCAGATTCGAGATGCCCAATCTCCCAGAGAGCAAATGCTCAAATATACAAACTGTTTTTCCATCCCCTTTTCTGTTCTCTGATCTACTATTTATAAGAGTCCTAATAACTTCTACAATACTGACATAACAACAATACAGAGCCTAACAAATTGGCTTGCTAACCCACCGACTGCCTAACCAACCTGACTGTTATTCTTATTGCTAATGTACCATTGCATAACCATCTTGCAGAATATAGCAACTTGCATTCTTCGAATCCTACTTATATCTCCTCCTTGTATAAGTATATTTGATAGGAGGTCCATCACCTTCCCAAAGGTGTAACTCAAGCTTTCACCATGAACCTAAGAGAATTGGCACCAAAAGTCCTTCCCTTAAGGGAACTACTTCGCGCTTTGATAGTAATGGTGCTTCGTCGTTTCAATAACCAAAAGAGCTCCATAGGTGGTGGAGAGAGTGCAATCATAAACTTCAAGGCTGGTGTAGACCATTTTGTCATCCAAGCAGGTGGAACCGCAGTTATCAATGGCGTTGGAAAGAATCTAGGGCTTAACGAATATGATCTTGAGCCCGCTAGGATGACACTTCATAGATTTGGTAATACGTCGGCTAGTGCTCTTTGGTATGTGTTAGCCTACATGGATGCTAAAAGGAGACTTAAGAAGGGTGACAGAGTTCTTATGATAGGGTTTGGTGCAGGTTTCAAGTGTAACAGTTGTTTGTGGGAGGTGGTCAGAGATTTAGAGGATGGGACTGCTTGGAAGGATTGCATTGCTAAGTACCCTCCTAAAACCCTAGAAACCCCTTTCATGGAGAAGTATGGGTGGATCAATGACACGGACACAACAAATATCCAACTTGAATTTTGAAATGTATCATAACTCCTCAAATTTGGAGAAATAGGCAAGGGAGATTGATCCCCTTTTCAGTGTCAGTAGGATTACTCTTGTTCTTCATAAAACCCTAGCTGTAGTTTCTTTGTTTTTTATGTTTGAGGTAAATTTTATCAAGAAGCAGTTTATACAATGTTATATTTTCTTTCCATTATTTTGTACTTTACCACCGATCCTTTTTCAATGTGTTTGTTCCAAGTCATTTTTCATCAAAAATGAAAACATTGGAAATACATGGGTGGACAAGAATTATTGATTTGAAAGAGTGACATTAGGTCAAAAGCAACCAGAATTCTAAGCAAAAACATATACAGATTATAAGAAGAGCAGAGTTGGGTGTGTCTATACTGGGAAGTTGACACAGCTACTGAAGGACAAGCCTATTTAGTTCTAACACGAAGTTCTCAATCCAAAGAGGGGGGTTTCTCTAACTTCCAATGATACTCAACGTTTCACTGCTTGTAACATTGACAGTTAGGAACTACCGACTGATTCACTATCCAGTCACACCTGGCTCTGGCTCTTACATGGGTGGTTCAGAATGACATAGATGCAGGTTCTCTTCTTCTTCTTTTTCACACAATTTTTTTTTGCTCGGGAATCAATAATCAACTGAGGAAAAAACCTTAGTTTGATGTAGGGTTTTTAAAATTTATGAATGATGGCAGTGAATATTTAGTGCAGAGTTTGGTTACAGTGTCAGAGATAATAACCACCAAATCGGTCCTTGTGAGGATCGAGCCATCGACTTTCACCATTTGTCACAGGTTCTGCCAGTGGACACCAAAAATCTTCACTCGGATAACTGCCTTAGAGCATCTCCAATAGGCATTTCTTTGCCTCTACCAATGGCTCTACCAAATTTACTTTATCAAATATTTTAAAACGCGTTGTATCATGGGGATTCAAACTCGCACATATATAGCACATCGCTTTCTCTCACCAATGCAATGTGGGACTATCCCATTAGGTCTACTTATCTACAAAAGTGTTATTGTTTTAAACTATAAGACAATTATTTGTGATGCTAAGTTCACACAACTCAAAACTTCATGTACCACACTTAATTTGACACACAAAATTGAGTTAATAAATATTAAAATTAATAATAATAATAATAATAATAATAAATATTAATAAATAAGTTCAGGACGTGATTAGCGAGATTAAAAATCTTCATCCCGATCCCATTTCACTCTAGATCGGGACGGGACGGGATCGGGATGGGTCCAAAAAAAATGGAACGGGATGGGACCGAGATGAAATCGGGATCGTGGAATGGGATGTCCACCCCTACTTATTGTCCTACCTATTGTGGTTGTAAAAACTATGTTGTTTGATTTCTCTCTATTTATGACTTTAAGCACACAACGAAAAATATAAGCATGAATACTACGCAACTGAAAACAAGAATTATCTACCATTTCTCTATTTCGTTTGATTTTTTCAGAAAGACTCACCTAGAGTGCAGTTCTTTAGTTTTTTACATTTCATGTATTAATGTATCTTTGGCTTGTCATGATATCTTCATCAACATATGAGATGCAGTCAAATTCAATTGAGTTAATCAAGTTGGGTACTATCTCGCTGCAAGACCTAAACCTAAAATCAATATTAACCCACCCGAAATGTGAAAGGCGGAACGTGCTACACTCCAGCAAAAGTTTGTCAGGATGTATAGTGTTGCATGACAACTTTCACAACAGGCGTTTGTAGTCCAACGGTTAGGATAATTGCCTTCCAAGCAATAGACCCGGGTTCGACTCCCGGCAAACGCATTCACTTTTTCTTTTTCTTTTTTTTTCTTATTCATGAAACTGTTCTTCATTCATAATCTGTTCAAAAGTATTTAGCAGGAAGTACGTTTCCATTTTAATTTTTATTTGTGATTATATAATAAAGCCAAATAGATAACAATCTCAACAAACTGACCTGCAAATAAAGTAGAGAAACTACTTTGGCAAAGGGTAACTGGATCAGTTTCAACAGAAAATTGAGACGTCAAATCCTGATGTATGAAAGACATAGCTTAATGAGGACATGCTAAACAAAATAGAAAGCCCCATCCTTTATTTATCTATATTTGCACTCCCCAAAAAGAGGTGTATGTGCATGTGGGGAGGGTAACTAAGGAGTCTTTTATTGACACTTTCCCAATCACTGGATTACACATACCTTGAGATAGGAATGCAAAAGCGTCCTCTCCAATTTCTTATCGAGCTCCTCTACCAGAATGAGCGGCTTTGTACTCTGATACATCTGGAAGATCAAACACATATTGAATAGTTTATTGGTTTACCCCTTTACCATTCAAACATTATTCGGAATTGGATAAATTGTGACTATCAAACTAAAAGTAAAACAAAGCAATTATTCAACAATCTCGACAAGAAAGTAGAACAAGTAACAAGTGAAATATGATCTCATATAAGGAAAACTGCAATTACCAATTTAAATTCATATGTAGATAGAAACAAGATTTGATGAAACAAAAGTTGAGCAAATTAATCAGATTAACTTAACAAAGAGAGACGTGGCACCTTTACATCCCATTTAGTACAATGGCCGCAACACTAAATCCCGTACCACCTAAATTTAAGAGCAAGTTCTGGCTAGGCTGATGATACAACAACATAAGTGTATGGATGATTCAATCCCTCCCGATCTATAATTTCAGCCTCACTGGTTATGTACAAAGGCAGAATGCCAGAATCACCAATAATCCCCACATGAGCATTTCCCTTCTTTGAAATGGTGGAACCGGTGCATGTCCCTCACGATGATCTCTCTCCCAGTTACCAAAGAAATGTACTTTGTTGCATTATGGCAGTCGCCACATACACGGAGGTTCTTTCGTATGTGGATGGTGGTGCCTGGGCTAGTATTTATAAGTCCAAACGCAATCGCGAGCTTCTCACTATGGGTGGTAAGGAGTTGTTCCTGAATGCTATCTTCCACATCGTGTATTGAAGTGGTGTCAGGGACATAGCCAGCAGCTTTGATCTCATCTACTAATGCCTCTAGCTTTGCATATATAGTCTCAGATTGCGGATGTGTTGTGTTACCAGAGTAGAAAGCATGGACCTCATCCCTCAGCTCAACCAAACTGCAGCCAGGGGTCTTTTGAAGCCCTTTTTTCTTCATCAGTGTCCGAACATTTGCTACATCCTTCCACCTTGAAGCGGCAGCATATATATTGGCCAACAACACGTGGTATCCTCCCTCATTTGGTTCAAGCTCGAACAATCTTTTTGCTGCCATCTCCCCCAAGTCAACGTTTTTGTGAATCTTGCATGCACCCAACATTGCGCCAAATACACTAATCCCAGGTTCAATGGGCATATTTTGGATAAATTCCCAGGCCTCATTAAGCTTGCCAGCACGACCAAGAAGATCTACCATGGTTCCATAGTGATCTGTCCCTGGTTCTAAACTGTAATCTTGTTTCATGCTGGTGAAATAGCGAGTCCCCTCTTCCACCAAACCTGAGTGACTACATGCTGAGAGAACACACAAAAAGGTTACACTATTAGGCTTTACAACCCCCCTTTTCATCTTCTCAAACAGTTCAACTGCAGCCTTTCCATCTCCATGAGTCCCATACCCATCTATCATTGCATTCCATGTCATCACATGCCGCACATCCATCATGTCGAAGAGTTTTCGAGCAATGTGGACACCCCCACACTTTGCATACATGTCTACCATCGCTGTCATGACAAAAACATTATCGTCCAAGCAAGACCTAATAGTGACCCCATGTATCCACTTTGCTTGACGTAACACTGATAACTCGACAAGTGCAGAAATGACACTCACCATTGTGAAAGAATCTGGCTTTACATTTTCCCTTTGCATCTGTAAAAAGAGACTTAAAGCCTCATTTATACGACCATTCTGCGAATAACCCAAGATCATAGCATTCCACGATACAAGTGTTTTACTCCTCAAGTTTTTGAATAATTCAGCAGCCATGTCTACTTTCTTACACTTAGAGTACATGGCAATTAGAGAGTTAGTGATGGAAGTATTCGATCCAAGTCCAATTTTATTAGCTAATTCATGAAGATACCTCCCTCGTTCAAGATCACCCAAATCAGCACAAGCTTGCAGCGTCCCCATTATTGTAACATCAGTGGGTTCCACCCTTTCACCCATCATCTTATCAAAAATTTGTATTGCTTCCTCGGAATACCCATGCTCAGCATACCCATCAATCATAGAATTCCATGAAACCACATTCCTTGACCTCATCTTATCAAAAACCAATCTCGCCTTCTCAATCACCCCGCATTTCGAGTACATATTCATCAATGCCGTCGAAACATTCACAAATGGTCCTAAGCCAGCCCTAACAACATAAGCATGAATTTCCTTCCCAATCCTCAACAACAAAAGATCCCCACAAGCAGGCAAAACAGTCACAATCGTAACCAAATCAGGCCGCTTCCCATCCTCCTGCATCCTCAGAACCAACTCCAACGCCCTCCTCGCCAACCCATTCTGAGCATACCCAGCAATAATCGCATTCCAAGCAACCAAATCTCTCTCAGGCATTCTATCAAACATCTTCCGCGCCTCCTCAACCCTTCTACACTTTGCATACAAATTCATCACCGCAGTCATAGCAAACACATTCGAACCAAACCCACTCACAATCAAATGCCCATGAATCTCCTTCCCCCTCCTAAGCTCCCCACTATCCCCACAACTCTTCAACAAATACGTAAAATTATAAATCACCGGCCTAACCCCATCCTCCTTCATCCTCCGAAAAAAACCAAACGCCTCCTCAACCGACCCTTTTCTCGCATACCCTTTCATCATAGTATAATATAACTCCTCAATCTTATCCTCAATAGGGTCAAAAACAAGTGCCGCTTCCCGTAAATGCCCCAAATTTGCAAACAAGCTAACGAGCTTTGTTTGGAACAAATGCTCGGAGTAGAAACCATTCTTCACGATAAGAGAGAGTATCTGGTAGAGCTCGCTGACGTCGGAACATAGCTCGAGGAGAATTGCGGTAGGGTGGGTGTAGATGTGAGGGGGAATGTAAGTTCTTTGAGAGAGGGTATGTGAAGAAGAAGGTTTGGGAGATTGGGTGTGAAGGATAGCAGAGGAGGGAGGGCGGCGTACTCTAGAGTGGGGTGAATAAGAGGTCGGAAGGAGAGATGGGAAGGTGAAGAGTGTTGAAGTGGAAGACATTATTGGTCTCCCTATCTGTGTTTTGAAAGGGGAACGTTGGAGATAAAGCCGTTGGAGTGTGTGAACCATTTCTGGCGGGGGTTTCATTAAGGTTGGGATTTGGTGGATTTTATGTGATGGTGATTACGAGTATCCCTAGGTTCTTCTAACCTTGTGTAATCGTTGTTGAGGGTAAATTTGACGTTTGTCACTTGTAATAATAGGGTAAATGACTTTAGTCCTTTTATGAATTGTTGTTAATTGAACATTCATGGGTGGAGATGCCCTTTAGGTTGGAAACCCAAATTTCTTGCTTTCTACTCTTTTGATGAAGAAGCTCTAAGTGATCCTAAAGTGATACCCACAACTAGGGATGACAATGGGGCGGATTTGGGCAAATATATTTACACCCCGCTCGAATCCGCCCTGAATGACTCTTTTTTTTAAATCATTCCCGTTTCGCACGAATTGGCAAATATCAACTCCACGTCCGATTATTCTTTTATTGTCTTTTGCACCTATTTTTTATACTCCTTTTTAGGCACTGAATCAACTCACTTATGTTTACAATCCAATTGATATTTCGCCAACGAATGAGAAAAAGGGATCCGTACGTGCTCTCATCCACTGATTTAACGAATTCAAAAGCTAAAAGCTACAACCCTACAAATCTCCTCATTCTTCTATTATTATTTCTCTCCCAAAACTTTAGATAGAACAATTGAGATAGGAAAAACGGAAGAAGATCCTCATCTTACATAAATCCTCAACACACACACACAAAACCATCTCCATTTACATCCCTACCGTCTATCATGTGTCGACAATCCTCTAAAGTGCACTAATCATCCCCAATAGCCGTGAAAATCTCCAAAAGCTCCCTCACAGAGATTTTTCCATCTCCATCAGAATCAAAGATATCAAATGCTTCGAGCATCTCTGAGTCGCCAATAGGCCCTAAAGCCGAGCTGATCGGAACGGAGGTCTTAAGGCTTACATAACTATCTCCATCATCCCTATCAACACCCGTCAACGACATCTTCTGTGCACTCACCAACTTTGATTCTAGGGTAGCAGTGAAGAAGATGATGATAAAACGCACTCATTCACCTGTTCACAATTTCACACACTGTCTCTGTCATCTCAGCCAATTTTCCCCAAATTGAAGGAGGAGAACAATTACTTACTGTCAATGGACGTCAGAAGATGGTCAATCTGGAGAAGGCGTCGTGCGTTGATGGAAAGTCACTGGAGTGAAAGAAGAGAGGGCGTGGAGAAATGAAAGTTTAAAAAAGGTTTAGTATTTAGGGTTTTTCTTAAGGTACTTTAGTAATAACTATATATTTATGGAAATCCGTAGGGCGGATATGGCAAAATTTGTATTCGCCCCGAATTCGTGATGGATAGAAGTTGGATTTTTGGAATTTGCCCCGAAATTCGTTAAATCTAACCCAAATTCGCCGTATTCGGTGTAGGGCGGGGCAAATATTAGTGAAAATTCGTCTCATTGTATCCATATCCACAATTAGGAGTGGGCATAGGACTGGATGGACTTCATCCCTATCTCATCCAGTTCCTTCATGATCGGAGCAAGATTGGGACGGAACGAGATTAACATGTTTTGATTTATAAGTAGAGAAAAAATACAAAATATTACTCAAAACTTGCATGGGAGGAAAACGATAGGGCCATGTGCGTACGAACAACGAAAAATTCTCCAGGTTGATGTCAAGTATGTAATATAAGTTAAACAAATTTGATATAAGTATTTATAAATATCAATTTTGCGAATTCAAGACCATATTAGGATGAATAATTAACTCTGTTTAAAGTAGTTTTAATGGTTAGATATTGAGCACACATGAAAAAACAAGGGGATCAAATGATGAACAGTTTAAAATGTTTTCAAAGCCTTGATATATCATTTTTGTCTGGGTTCATAGTATAAAATTAAATTTCAATGAAATTCTAATGTTTTAGTAGAATGTATGTATGTTTTAGACACATAAAAGATACACATACTAAAAAGTTGCACATTACAAAGAGAAAGAAATACCATCCACCCCAACTACAAGAATATTTTTAATAAATATATTAAAATTAATAATAATAAATATAAAAAAATCAAATCAGAACGGAACGTTATTGAAACGAGATTGATCGATCACAATAAAAACCGGAAAAAAAGAATTGAGACGTAATTGGGATGAGATTGAAATTGCGAGATGAAATGTCCACCCCTTCCCACAACTAGTTTTAGACCCTTTTCGCCAAATCCCTTTTTTTCAAAGTTTCATCTTCATTGATAAACCTTGAGATATAAAACTTCAATAAAACAACAATAACGACAGAATCACTAGGTCCACCTTAGCACAAAAAAAACTGCAGAATAGCTCACTTATGAATTATGATGGAGAGCACAAACATCATTACATGAGGAACACAACCAAATGTGACGCATGTGCTTTGCTAACTTCCGTTCAAAGAATAACACATGAAAAAATGGACTATAGGCTTGGACTTTGGACCTCTATATGACTTCAACAAAGGCGTGTACCTCATTACAGTCCATAAAACATTGCATTAAACAAACTAAAAAATGTTTTACAACAAGGATGATATGACGTGATATTGAAAGAACGATAAAATTTCTAAAAAAATTATGTATATGTATATAAAATCCTTCTCTGTGACACGATGTCACATGATCATCCTTACTGTAAAACATGAATCCCTAACCTCACTCAAACAAAATAGTCCAGACAATCACTCTATTCCCACCAAATTATTCCTTCACGATTAACACCATTTTTTTTTTAATGCATGTTGCGGTATAAAGTTTTGTTTAATGTTTCACATACTTTCATAAAGTGTGTATAAAATAATTAGTGTTGATAAGACTATGTAAATTATAAATTAATCATCTGTCGCGCTCTTGATAAATCATGCATTTGATGACGTCTAAACGTTTACGACAATAGTTTGCAATTCATTTAGGTATTCTACGAGTCCATATTGTCTGCACCAAGGCGCAAAGTCTTATGCTAGGAGACTCAAGTACGCTTAACTCTATTTTGCAATATGATCAGCGGGACCCTAGGACGATCTTTTGTTAGCCATAACATCCTATTCTCAACCACATCCGACGACTGCTTTCTATTCATAGCTTTTGGTTCAATGAATATATTAATAGACTCCTACGTGTCCTATGCGATAAGCTTTAACAAAACCATATCCAAATTTCATCGACTCCTACATGTCCTATGGTGAATTGGCAAGACCCAACACTCATGTTCACTGGTTAGACTTCTTTTGAGTGTTAGGAATCTAAATTAAATTTAATTAAATTTTGTATAAGTATGAGTAATTACCTAGTTTAGTGCTTAATTACTTGTTTACTATAATTAGTGATCAAGCCTCGTAATGTAGGGTCAGCTTTCGTAATGGTAAGTTAGGCTCGTCTAAGTAAAAACACTTTTCAATTTGAACGCCATGAAATTGAAAACTCATCAAACCAGAAAAAAGAAAAAAAAAATAATTAAATAAATAAAAAAAATCCAACTTTTTCTTCCGTCGTCTTCCATCTGATCCTTCCCTCCTCCTTCCTCTCCTCACCTTCCACTCTCTCTCTATCTCTCATGCCTTCGCTTTACAAAAACCCTAGAAGAAGAAGAATCATTCCTCTCATTTCTAGGGTTTCATTTTCTCTTCATTAGACTGATTGCATCCTCCCATGGCTTCTTCTTCACTCATGGAAACGGGTTAGGTTCTTCTTCATTTTTATCTGTATTTTAAATTATTTGATTTTTCGTGAGCGACTTCATGGTAGTTGATTTCTTGTTTAAATTTAAATGTTGTTAATTGGATTGTTTGTTATTGGATGATTGGATTAAAGGTGGCGAGAGAGATTTGGAGAAAGGAATGGAATTACGGAACCCAGTTGCGAATATTATTCCAACACAGGAAATTATGGCAAAATCTAAATCATCAAATTCTGGAAAGAAACTTGATCAGGTGAATTCTGGGAAGAAGCTGATGGCTGAGCCGTCGCCAATACAGTCTCCATCAGCGGTGACAGTTCCGGCTCTGGTGATGTCGAATTCAGGGAAGAGGATAGATCAGGTGAGCAGGAGCTCGTTGGGAGATCAATCACCGACGGGGACGGCGTCGCCATCGGCTTCAGCGACTGCTCCGGCGTTGGTTTTGTCGAATTCAGGAAAGAGGATGGATCGGTCAGGGAAGAAGAAGTATGTGAAGCAGGTGACGGGACGGCATAATGATACCGAGCTTCATTTGGCAGCTCAGAGAGGAGATCTGATGGCGGTGAAACAGATTCTGCAGGATATAGATGATCAGATGACTGGGACTTTGAGTGGAGCTGAGTTTGATGCGGAGGTGGCGGAGATTCGATCGGCTGTGGTTAATGAGGTGAATGAGTTGGGAGAGACTCCGTTGTTCATTGCCGCGGATAAGGGGTATCTTGATGTGGTGAAGGAGTTGTTGAAGTATACTACTAAGGATAGTATTGCTAGGAAGAATCGATTGGGGTTTGATGCATTGCATATAGCTGCTAGTAAAGGCCGTCAAGGTGATAATTCTTTATCAATTTCACAAAATTTCTACATCATTAGAGTAACTTGTGTTTTGCATGATTTTTTAGTAGAATCATAGGGTGATAGTAGTGAGTCTAGTGACTAGTAGTGAGTGACAACTTTGTAATGATATGTTCTACTCATTTATTCTTGATATTGGGAAGTTTAATCATTAGAGACCTCGAGGCTATATCGTCGAGACTTGACCTTTGCCTCATCTTGAGGGTGCTGCAAGGCTTGCACCTTGAACACTATTTTGAACATTTATTGGTCATCTCTTTGGTAGGTTCAGGGGAAGATCAAAACTAGAAATGAGTCGAATCTCCCAAAATAATCAGTAATAGGACTGAAACATTAAATCAGGAGTTAATCGTACTAGCTGCCATATAAGGGTGTCACAATCCGCTACTTCAAGAAATCTATAATTGCAAACATACTTTGGCCTAGTGAACCAAATTCATCCTAAAGAACGGGTGGCAAAGAAAGTTATATGTGAGAGGATAGAGATTTTAGGCAATTGACTCAAATCTATCTCATATCTAGTCTCAACAGAATCCACCCGTGTGTCTAGTAGCTCCTGCACTGGGATTTTATCAACTTAAGAGTGTAAGGTCACAGGTTGGAAGTTTTAGGGCACCAAACTTTTCACTGGGGTCTGTTGGTGCAACATTGTAGCCATTTATCCTAAGTTCAATGAGAGACATGTTGTATTTGTATCATGTTAGGGATTATAATTGTATAGATACAGAATTGAAATGATCAACTTTCGTGAATCTCGGTTCCTCTTTCATTCTCGTTGTTTCTAATTTAAAACTCCATATGTGTATTAAAGAAGTTGTTAATAGGTGATAAGATAAGATCAGTAATGAATCTGATATAATGTGCAACAAATGGTACTATGGAAGATTTTGTTATTCCTGCATGGCTAGTTTTTTGTTTATGTCACTAGATGACCATTTTATCAGTGCTCTATATGCATTAAGTAGGAGACTGAGCAATGCACTAGTACTGACTGTTTTTATACAGATGTTGTTCAGGTGTTGTTGGATCATGACCCTGGATTGAGCAAAACACTCGGTCCATCGAATGCAACTCCTCTTATATCTGCTGCTACTAGAGGACATACAGCTGTAGTTGATGAACTGTTGGCAATGGATTCTGGCTTGCTAGAGATTTCTCGATCCAATGGGAAAAATGCATTGCATTTGGCTGCTCGTCAAGGACACGTAGATATTGTAAAAGCATTACTTAACAAGGATCCACAGTTGGCTCGAAGGACCGACAAGAAAGGCCAGACTGCATTGCATATGGCTGTAAAAGGGGTCAGCTGTGAATCGGTAAGATTGCTCCTCAATGCTGATGCAGCTATCGTCATGCTCCCTGACAAGTTTGGAAATACAGCATTGCATGTCGCCACCAGGAAAAAGCGAGCAGAGGTTTGTTCTTGCTTCTTTGTCAATTGGCCTATTCATAACTTTTTTTGCATGTCATAATTGCTTCTTTATCACTTGACCTATTCGTACATAATTTTTTTTTTTTTTTTGGAATGATTTTCATGAATTGCTAGTGTTTCAAATTAGTACGTTCTTATTGAATTTTGCAGGTAAATGTATTTAGAGCAGTGATGACACTCCTTTTCCATTTTTTGCTTTTGTTCTTTTAATACAGGATTCTTTAGAACCTTGAGAAAAACTAAAAGAGGGTAAATTGAACTAAAAATGAGGCAAGTTATATAGTGATATGGAACAGTGTTGAGAGATACACCTAGTGGCGGAGGTTGTTTCAATGTGCGGTCAGAATTATTCCACCATGGTACATTAATTAAAATTTTCATCAAAGTAGATGCCAAATGTTCTCGACTAAGTGAACTCAAACAAATATTTGTACGTGGCAGAGAGAAGCGTGTGAAAACCCTCAACTTCTGCAAATCCCTGCATGCTTTTTGAATGTTTTCACAGAAAAACATCAGTATCTAGAAATGGGTTTGTTGATAGGCACAAAACCCATTATATGCGCTGGTTGCATAATCTTTTAATTTTGCGGTTGGAATTTTTGAAAAATTAAAGACATTTGATTCTTTCTGCACACTGTACCTGATTAACAAGTGGTCATCTAGTTTGAAAGTGTAGTAAATGGACAATGTTCTTATGGATCTTTTCATGCCCAGTTTGTAGATTTAAGTTTTACGTTGTTGCATTAATTCCCATATGGAATTAGTGCTAGTCATCAAATTAGCATAACTGTACGTATATTGATTGTCGTCACTCTCTATTGCAGATAGTGAATGAGCTTCTCCTCCTCCCAGACAGCAATGTTAATGCACTGAACAGAGACCACAAGACCGCTCTAGACATAGCTGAAGGTCTCCCACTGTCTGAAGAATCGTCAGAGATAAGAGAGTGTTTGTCTCGATATGGTGCAGTCAGGGCAAATGAACTGAACCAACCGAGGGATGAACTTCGGAAAACTGTGACAGAGATCAAGAAGGATGTCCATACCCAACTCGAGCAGACTAGGAGAACCAACAAGAACGTTAGTGGGATTGCTAAGGAGTTAAGGAAGTTGCATAGGGAAGGAATCAACAATGCTACCAACTCTGTTACTGTGGTTGCAGTTCTCTTTGCTACTGTTGCTTTCGCAGCTATCTTTACCGTACCTGGTGGAGATGATGACACTGGTAAAGCAGTTTCGGTAGGCCGTGCTTCTTTCAAGATCTTCTTCATCTTCAACGCCATTGCACTATTCACATCCTTGGCAGTGGTGGTGGTTCAGATTACTCTTGTTAGAGGAGAAACAAAATCTGAGAGGCGGGTCGTGGAGGTGATCAACAAGTTGATGTGGTTAGCATCTGTATGCACTTCAGTGGCCTTTATCGCATCCTCATATATAGTGGTGGGTAGGCATTATGAGTGGGCAGCAATACTGGTAACACTCATTGGAGGATTGATAATGGCAGCTGTTCTTGGCACCATGACCTATTACGTAGTGAAATCTAAACGAAATAGATCCATCAGAAAGAAGGTGAAGAAGTACTCTGGGAGAAGCGGGTCAACCTCATGGCACCATTCCGAATTCTCTGATTCAGAAGTTAATCCTATTTATGCCATTTAGAATGGGGCTCTCCAATTGGACAGGTTTTGTCGCTTCCCGTTATTTATGTAGAAACGGAAAAGAACCTTGTTTTTTTTTTTTTTGGTATGATTTTGCTACTTATATAGGAAATCTGGGGCCAGAAACATGCGTAAGGTGGAGCCTTCCAATCTGTCCTTCTCTAACGGTAAAAGATAATATAAGTTGTGTATATATATGTAATATATTGAGCATATAGGGTAAGCAACTCCTCCCTTTGTAACTTTAGAATCACCTTGAAGCAAGTGAAAAGCCATGGGTGTATGTGATCATCATGGGATTTTCGTCCTCACAGAAATAGCTTAGACTAATTGAAGAATTACCATAGGCTAGGGTCTGGAGAGTATTAGTTTATAACGACCTTATGCAGTTACCATTTTTACTGTGTTGCAATAGACTGTTGTAGTTGCTAGTGACATCAATTGGACTTCCTGGAGCTCAGCATGATAGGGACAGATACAAATGCATCAATAGATCGAATTGTTGCGACAACTACATGGTCCTTCTATTGGCAGCAGGGTTTTATTCCAGAGAGTCGATATTAATCCCCTCCAACTACTTGTAGTCCATTGTTAGTGTTGCTTGTTTGAGTGGGACTTGCATGTATCTGCGTGTACGAGCAATGCTGGTGCTATGTGTTAAGCTGATCAGTAGGTACTGGCAAAACAATATATGTGTGGTCAATGACTTCAAAATTTGTTCAGTGTGAAGGTTTGTGGCTTGATCCCTTTTTCCCTTATTTTCGTGGGAGGAAAGCATAATTTCTTCTGGAGCAGGGCAAATAGATCACATCTCAGGAATGTGAGGGCAGACCCAAACCCGATCCGATCTGACCCAAGAGATGGCCTGTCGGAGTGTAAAATATCATATCGATATTGTTGGGATAAATGCATGAATGATGTGTTGTCAAAGGTTATGATACACGAAGATATATTGCATCCAACAAGATATTAGTTCATCTGTTAGACTTGTGACGGATGATATCACAAGTTCAGGGTTCGAATCTTGTTGGAGGCATGTGAACCAATTAAATTTCTGCTCGCATTTCAAAAAAATAAAGATATATTACAAATATTGATGAAACTATTAATTGATTCAGTTTTTCTTAAGTGCACTGGTAAAGTGTCTGGTAACTTGCCTGATGGCTATCAGGCATCGTAGGATTGTATCGAGATAAGTGATAGTATCACTCTAACTGATTTTACAATACAAATCACAATACAATAAAATGATGATATATCTGGATATTTTGAACAAAAAATACTTTATTTATCTTTTATGAGTTTTTGAAGCGATCAATCTAAGAGCATCTCCAACTGCCTCCTTTGTCATTGTCGGTTAATCTAAGAGCATCTCCAACTGCCCTCCTTTGTCATTGTCCCTTGACGAATGCCACTTAGAGTAACATGACTATATGAGTAGCATTTAGCAGTCTACTTAGCCTAATCAAGCCGTCATGGTGACACCCTAAAAACACATATTAACCCAAAATTTTTTTTTGAGGACAAAGCATTTGGAACCTTAATTCTTATATTTATTTTCTTTGCAGGCATTCTAACACTAGGACTACTTAAACTCTAATTTTTATTTTCTGAATAGATGCTAAAAAAACTATTTAAATTCATTGTTATACACATCAGATTTCCAACAATAGCGTATGTCAATTTCAAATTGAGTAATGCTACGGTGCCTAGTTCAGCCAGGCACCGTAAATTTGCATCGAGATAGGTAGATTTACATCGAGATAAGAGACAACTCATATCTCGATGCAGATCTACGATGCCTGATTTACACCAGATACAACACCAGACATAAGGTCGGTACACTTAGAAAAAGCTCTTTCAAATTTGATGACCCCAAATTAGGCAGCCAACCCATAATATTATTATCTTCATTTCTTCGTCACTCAATTCAAGAGTCAAAGCTAAGACAAAAATGATTAAAAAAAAAAAAAATCTTCAATTGACCTCCATTTGATGATGACTCATGACACCATTTCAACATTGATTTGCTTTCAATCATCAAATCATTGTACCTAGAAATTAAACTTTGCTTTCAAAGGTCAAATATGTTGGAAAAAAAAATTTAGGAAGAAAAATATGTTTTGTATTTCAAAAGAACTGTCGGTTTGATAAAAACTCGATGTTTATATGGGTAATGAATGAGTTAAGGACTTATTTTTGGTATCGATTAGTTTGTCATCCAAGCTAAAAATAAAAATAAAAATAAAAATTTCACGTGTTTCGCATTATGATGTCCCCATTACACATTATTATCATCATTAAGAGATAGAGAAATATATAAGCGTAACTTATTTATTTATTCTTATTTGTTAATTATTATTTGGTCGTCAAAATTTCCAAAGATGCTCGTCAAACCGAGTGGTTAGATATGAAGTATATATAAAAAAAAATTAAAAAACAAAAATAAAGTGATGTTATATTAAAAACATGTTGAAATAATGAAATCGTATAATAAAGTCATGAAAAAGGAGAGCAAACAAGGCTAGTTAGAATTTTTAAATATGCTATGACCAAAAACTTGATGAAACCAAGATTTTTATGAATTAAGAACAACTAATTCATCAACCAATGGGAATTAAAATATGATTATGACATGAACAGTAAGAACATATGGTCAATGACTACTGTTGTGTATGTAATGAGTATGCGGTGCAAATCAATACTAAATACTAAATATTTTTATCTGCTATTCTCAGCATGTCTTTATCCTCAGCTTTCTGCTTTTTGTTTTCTCAAACTTCTGTATCTGTTTTGTTTTTGAGTTTTTTTTTTTTAGAGGCTTTTGGGATGTGTGCTTCATGTTCTTGCTCAACTTCCTTTTTCTTTCCAATGGAATGACAGATAGAAAGATGGGTTCTACTTGTTTTCAGATCTTTCTTCATGATTTCTTGGGTGCTTCTATGAACTACTATGGTGGTATAAGTTGATCAAGACAAGTTATATAAACCATTGCCAATTAAGGTGAGTAAAATCAATCAGAGGTTAATGTAATTGGGTTTTGTTTAGTTTAATGGTTTTGTATTTGGATAAATTTGTTGCATATTGTAGTTGTTTGATTCTTCTCTTGTTTTTATGGTTGTTTATGTCTTTGTTGTTTGGTGAAGGTTTTGATTACTTGGAAAAGAACAAATAGCATTGTTGTGAACATTATGATATTGGTTTGTGCTGGAAGTGATGATAGAAATGAACATGGGGTTTAGTGTCAAAAGGTGCAATTTTTGAGGTTTTATGGATGTGGGGTTGATTTTAAAATGATATATTAGGGAGTTAATGGTTTTTTTGATCTGGGTTTTTGGTCGAGGTAGAGCTTTTGGCTCGAAAACGCGTATTGGGGTGTTTAGTTGTTTACTGAGCTTGCTTTGTTTATGGGAGAATTGATTTTGGCATAAAGATTAGGTTTTGATAGTTGGGATAGTTTTGGGGGTTTTTTGAAAATTGGATTCGATGGATGAGACTTCTAGGCAAATGAGCTTCCGGCGGAAGAAGATGACAAAGCAATTGACAGGGAAACGTGGGGATACTTCCCTGCATTCGGCTGCACGAGCAGGAAATCTAGAAGAGCTTAAAGAAATTTTTGCAAAGACTAAGGAGGAGGAAGTGAAGGAAATGTTATTGAAGCAGAACCAATCAGGCGAAACCGCTCTGTATGTTGCTGCTGAATATGGGTATGTTGATGTGGTAGAAGAGATGGTTAAGCACTATGACCCAACATCTGCTGGCATTAGAGCGAGGAATGGTTACGATGCCTTCCACATTGCTGCCAAGCAAGGAGACTTGGGTATGTTTGTGTCATACTCGTAAGATTTGTTCGTTTTCGTAATTTTAGCAATGTAACGATGGCATAAACACATGTTTCATTGCTTAACTTCAGTGTTTCCCTGTACTGAATATTAGCTATTGCTTGGACATGTTCACAGAGGTTTTGAAGGTTCTCCATCAGGCTCATCCGGTGCTCTCTATGACTGTTGATCAATCAAACACAACTGCAATGCACACCACCGCGACACACGGGTTTATTGAGGTAGTGAATTTCCTGTTGGAGCTGGATGGGAGCATAGCTAAGATAGCAAAGAGCAATTGTAAAACTGCCCTGCATTCAGCAGCAAGGAATGGACACTTGGTGGTTGTAAGGACGCTTTTAAGCAAGGAACCAAGTATTGCAACAAGGGTTGATAAGAAAGGGCAAACTGCGCTTCATATGTCAGCAAAAGGACAGAGTAGTGAGTTGGTGGGGGAGTTAATCGGGGTGGAACCAGCTTTGGTTAACATGGTTGACACCAAAGGCAACACGGCATTGCACATAGCTGCTCGCAAGGGTCGGGCTGAGGTAAAATGCATTCTCCTTATCTCTTGCTTATTGAAAATACACACACTCACAAAGGCACTAAACAATATCTGGTTGTGCAATCAGATTGAAGTTTATTACATTTGGAAATGAACCATAGTATGATTTGGGTTCTTGTAAGGCTAAATAATATTGAACATTTTCTAGGTTTTTTCCCTTTCCCAAACGAACTATTTACAATGGATGGAGAGGTATCAAATAGCAAACTTGATCAGGTTGTATTTTGCTTCAGACGACATATCAAAATGAAGGATTCCCATGTGCCAACTCTTCAAATCTTTATTGCTTGATCATTGAGATTTTTACAATGTTGTATAAATACTTGTTTTTCAGAGTGATGGTTGTCTCTCTATTTTTCATCCTAAAATTATCTTAAACCTTATTTCTTTACATTACATATTCAAGGAAAGAAATCTTGTTTTAGATCAGTAACTTTCTTGTCAAATTGTATGTACAACTTGGTGTCTCAACATTGTCATGCAAGTATTATCTAGGATTGTCATCCTGAATCTCCTCACAAAGACCCGCATGGTGATTATAAAGAAGAGTCTAATTTGTTCAAATATGTGAACTATATTGAAGTGATTCAGTCTTTGAATCATCTGCTTAATTCTTTGAACAATAGGGATTGCTTGCCATGGTGGAGGAGTGTTATGCTTGATGTATTGCACACAATTGGTTGAGTCTGTCCCCACCCATGCATACAACGCTTGTCTTTGTCGGAAGAAGACAAGCTCTTCTTCAAGGCATCAAACGATTTCTGTGCCGCCTCCGTCCACTGGAAATGGGACTCCTTCTTCATACAATTAGTCAATCCGGCCTTCACTGACTGAAATCTGATTGAGATATAAATTGGCTTTTTCAGAGTTTTTATTTTATCTAAGCCTTGATAACATACAGAAAGAAACAACCTTTTTATTTATCTCAGGTGGAAGAGGTTTTGGACTAACCCATGTTTTTTTTCATGCAGATATCCAAGAAGCTACTAGATCATCGGGACGTTGATACTAGGTTCATTAACAAGTCAGGGGAAACTGCTCTTGACACTGCTGAGAAATTTGGGAACTCTGCAGTTGTGGCCATTCTACAAGAATATGGAGTTGAATCTAGCAAAAATATGAAGCCACAACCCCAAGGTGCAGCCCGAGAGCTAAAGCAAACAGTGAGTGATATAAAGCACAATGTTCACTACCAGCTCGAGCACACCCACCAAACAAGGAAGCAAGTTCAAGAGATTTCCAAACGTCTCAAGAAAATGCATGTTGAGGGACTCAACAATGCAATCAATTCAACAACCGTCGTAGCTGTCCTCATTGCAACAGTGGCCTTTGCTGCCATCTTCACCGTTCCGGGTCAGTTTGCTGAGGACCCAACAGAAATGGCACCTAATGTATCCCTTGGAGAAGCTAACATTGCACCGCAGGCCCCATTCATGATCTTCTTCATATTCGACTCTCTTGCTCTCTTCATATCTCTGGCTGTTGTGGTTGTGCAAACTTCAGTTGTAGCCATAGAAAGCAAAACAAAGCAGCAAATGATTGGAGTTATCAACAAGCTAATGTGGTTGGCTTGTGTGCTCATATCAGTTGCTTTTGTTTCATTAGCCTATATAGTCGTTGGCAAGCATGAGAGGTGGTTGGCAATTAGCGTTACAGTTGTTGGAACAATAATCATGGCAACGACATTGGGGACAATGTGTTATTGGGTCATCATGCATCGAATTGAGGCTTCAAACTTGAGGAGCATTCGGATGTCATCTATGGGTAGTAGGTCTCACTCATGGACTGTCTCAGTGGCATCAGATACCGAGATTGAATTTAAAAAGATGTATGCGATATAAGACATATTTCCATGCCAGGTATAGTTTGTTTCTTTTTTCGTGCCTGGTTGACAAGTCCTTTCTATACGTTATAAGCTTCTCAACTCGTCATTGATACCAGTCTTTCCCATTCTATGTAATGAAAATAATGGTTTATCATCCCGTTGATGGTTGGCGTACGAACCTCAAGCTGGTCTTATAGCCCTTGTACCATTTTTCGCTGTAGCTAATGACGGTTTTTGTTCAATCACTCTGTCTTATAACATAATAATGTTGATTACAAAAAAGCACGAAAAAACAAGTGTAATTGAATAGTTGTGTTCATAATGAAAAAATTTCAGCACTGTTGGCAGAATGCTGAGCCATTGTGATTTCTTTCCTTTTTGTTTTTGATGAAACAAGAGCTCTTTCAGGCATCTAATATTTGCTTCTATTGTTTGTGTTCATTTTATTGGGCTATGAGGGTTGATAACACAGCTCGATAAAAAAATTACTCAAGTCTCTTTTCTTTCTATTGTTCGATTAAGAGAGATAATAGGTAAACGATATTGATCCCTGATTGAATTCCCTGTGAAAATATATCACATTAGAAAATTTTGAATATTTCATATCGTAAATATTCTTTATAGAATTGCCAAAAATAATGAGTCAATTTATTTGATTATATCAATTTTATTTGAAATTGTTAAAGCTCTTGTTAACTAGGTGTTTGTCCTCAATGTTTTTTTTTGGTTAAACAACCCGACTTATGTGGACAAATGAGCAGTCCGGAAACTAAGATGTCAAGATTGGATTGGACATGGGCACATAGAGACCAACCTGAGGTTTGGATTGAGTTGGGAATGGACAAAACATCGAAACAATGGATTGATCTCGTGCAAGAGTTATTCTACATGGCGAGGAAACCAGCGAGGGAAGTGAGGTTGAGGGGGGGAAACCGTTCACCCCCTCAGGATGCGAGCCGTTGATTTTTGTGCACGCATCCCGAGGGGGTTGAACGGTTTCACCCCCTCCACCTCACTTCCCTCGCTCATTTCCTCGACATTTAGAATTTCTGCTCGTGCAATGCTTTCAACCTGCCCACTTCCAACCCTATTTATAGTGCCTGTGGAAGTGAAAACCAATATTTAATAGCTCATATTCCAACAAACTATAGTAGATAGGGGTGCAAATTAGATCAAATGTAGCAAATTTTGTTTTGCTTGGTGGGAAAAGTGAGGGGAGATAAAAAGTACTAAAGCACTTCTCCACCTTTGCCATATGCGATGAGCCAAATTTTGGCTTTCCATCTCATAGTTGGAGCGAATTTTGTGTCTTTGTTCCACTACCATCTCGCCTTTCACTCCATTGTTGGAGATGCTACAAATCAAAGGTAAATTACCTCGCAAATCAAATCGTCATTCTTCTCCGGAGTCACAATCACTATTTCCAACATAAGCATGAAAAGTCACGTGCCATTTTCCTTCTAAACAATTTTCCAAGGAGCGAAAACCCCAAG
Organism: Berberis vulgaris; assembly: GCA_963556465.1. NCBI lineage: Eukaryota > Viridiplantae > Streptophyta > Magnoliopsida > Ranunculales > Berberidaceae > Berberis > Berberis vulgaris. Next base: position 1,726,742 of record OY747133.1, read on the forward strand.
AAACAAATTCTCTTCAAGTACTCACTAGTGTTGGTAGTTGTTAGGGTTGAAAATCGAACCGACAGTTCGGTTTCGGAATCAAATTTTTTAACCAAAATCAAACCAAACATTAAGAAAATCGATCCGATCTTAATTTATATAAATCATAAACCAAACCGACCGACTAAATTAAATGTATTATATTATTTTTACATATAATATTTTATTTGTTATATATATTCAATTTTTTTGGTTAAAATCACTTAAAAACCAAAAACCGAACTGACTATATCGGTTTTTCATTTTCTAAAACTGAAACTAGACCTAAACCGAACTGATCCATTTAATCGACTTACTTGATTTTTTTTCAACCCTAGGACCTAGTAGCTGTTTGCTAAAGGTGTTCTAGCTGAGTTGGTAGAGGTGTGACGGATGGTATCACACGTCATGAATTTAAACCCGGCCGCGCGGCATGGGCTAGAGAGGGTTAAAGGTATTAAAAAAAAAACCTAGTAATTGCTTCGATGGTGGAACAAAGATATATATAAAAGCACCACAATACTTGTTTCTCCCTATGTGGGGAACATAGACACAAAATCCGCCTTCGTCATCACAGACTCATTTCGAATACGAAGAACAACTGAAGAAGATCTCCTGAAACACTCGTAGAACAACAAACACATCTCTCATCTCTACGAAAATGGACGCAGAGCTTCTGGAATTGCAGAGACAATTCGAATTCGCTCAACAAGCGAAGTCAAGCATCCGCTTATCCGATCGCAACGTCGTCGAATTAGTCCAAAAGCTTCAAGAGCTTCAAATCATCGATTTCGATCTCCTCCACACTGTCTCTGGCAAAGAATACATCACTCCCGTAATCTCCTCTCTCTCTTTCTCTCACGCATTTCCTCATCATTGTTATTCAAATGTGACGATTTCTTCAGTTTCTAGGGCTTTTCAATAGTGCCGATATTAAATTCTATCAAATTTCACCATTTCATCGATTTCTAGGGATTTTCGATAATTCAATTTCTCTTTATTATTAACCTAATTCGATCAAATTTCACCGTTTCATCGATTTCTAGGGATGCAGACTTAATTTATCTTAATTGTTGACTTAATTTCTCTTAATTCGATCAAATTTCTAGGGTTTTTCGATAATGCAAACTTAATTCTCTTAATTATTAACCGTATTCGATCAAATTTCACGGTTTCATCGATTTCTAGTGTTTTTGGATATTGCGGACTTAATTTCTGTTAATTATTGACTTAATTCGATCAAATTTCTCTATTTCACTGATTTCTAGGGTTTTTTTTTTAATGAAAATTTATAATGCGGAACTAATTTCTCGTTAATTCTTTACCTAATTTGACCAGATTTTCATCGATTTCTAGGGTTTTGTATTAAGACCCAACCAATACTAAAAAATCCCGAGCTGTCAAAGGGCGGAAGATTAATTACTTAACTCGGATCCTAACATACCCAAAGTCCGACAAGGACCCAATGATAGCTTTCTCCCTTTGGTAGCTTCACTTACCTCCCAATATTCAACAACTTAGCACTATTCTCATACATAGTACTAATTTATATTAATCCAACCTCTAGGTCGCCTCTGTGGGGGGAATCGAACCTAGCACGTTGGGTTTGGTTCTGATACCAATTGTTAAGAACCAACCAATACTCCTCAAAAGCCTGAGCTGTCAAGGAGTGGAAGATTAATTACTTAACTAGGATCCTAGCATTTTGCAATGAGAATCCATAATGTGGACTTAATTTCTCTTGATTCTTGACCAAATTTGATCAAATTTCACTATTCCGTACTAATTTCTTGATTTGATACAAACAGGATCAGTTGAAGCTGGAGATTCTAGCAGAGATCAAGAAATCAGGGCGAGTTTCGCTGATCGATCTCTCAGATGTGATTGGAGTGGATTTATATCATATTGAGAAGCAATCGCAACAGATTGTGAAGGATGATGCAGGACTTATGTTGATTCAAGGAGAGATCATTTCACAGTCTTATTGGGACTCTGTTGGAGAGGAAATCAATGAGCGTCTTCAAGAATGTAGTCAGATTGCGTTGGCGGAGCTCGCCGCGCAATTGCATGTGGGATCGGAGTTGATTACTTCCGTTCTCGAGCCTCGCATTGGAAATATAGTAAAAAAAACCTCACTTTACCACTCCATTTTTTTTTTGTTTGTCAATTATAAATTTTTAATATTTTTGAATAGTTGTAGTGTTTGATTGTAATTAATGGGATTTATGATTACATATAGGTGAAAGGTAGACTTGAAGGTGGGCAATTGTACACACCTGCATATGTTGCTCGTGTTAGTGCAATGGTTCGTGGAGCTACGAGGGCTATTACAGTTCCTACGCATTTATCCACAGTTTGGAACAATTTGCAGCAATCACTGCAAAACATGGATGGATCGAATGGTATTGCGGTTGAGGGTGCATTTTTCCAGTCTTTGTTTAATGGACTTGTAAAGGAAGGGGAGATACTTGGATCACTTCGTGCAGGAGTTCATTGGACCCCATCTGTATGTGAACTTGTATTTGTTTGGTTTGGTTTAAATTTAGGTTTATTTTTTGGATGTATGTCAATTGTCTAATGGTGGTTATTTTTGCAATTGTGTGCAAAAGGTATTTGCCCATGCTCAGAAGGAGGGAGTAGATTCTTTCTTTTCACAGGTATGTCATGTCTCATGTTTTATGTTATGTGAAGTTGATGTATTTTAAGTAGTTTAGTTAGTCTAGTAGTGTGGATGCTAGTAAGAAAGGTGGTGGGAGCACATCCTCATCCTTCGTGCTTTTAGAGTTATGTTATCTCCTGCATGTTAAATAGGGTTTGAGGCTGTTACTCAGCTACTACTACGGTTTAGCTACCTTGAGAAAAAGTAAGAAGCTAAGAGATGGATCTATTAGTACTTCAAATCAGTTTCCAACAACTTGTTAACCGTTATTTTTTGAGGTAAAATTCCATTGAAAATCCCCAAAAGAAGAGAAACTCCTAAACTAGTTAGAAGGGACCATCCAGGAAAAGAAAAAAAATGTTACCTCGACATCCGGGTTAAACCTTGCATAAATATTGCTCTGGCTTATTGTTTAACAACTACACATTCCTCGTTTTCTGGCCTTGTTTTGCTGTACTTTTTTACTTTACGAACTTGCTTTTTAGATGTAAAGCTGGATGTGATACATAAGTTACTGATTTGTAATTGGTGATAATCTTAAGAGCTAATTTTGTTGCAAGATTGATGCAATTTCTCTCCCTTTCTGTGACTTCACTAATTTAATGCTTTGTCTTCTCTAATATATTTTGCTTACAGAATTCTTATATCAGCTATGACGCTCTTTACAAACTTGCAATCCCCCAACCTAAACAATACTTGCAGGTAGCTACATGAATGTTACTGTTGTTTGCGACTTTTATTTTGATGTTGCGGCTGAGTTGGTTAAGTTGTGTTTATTTTTGTTTCGTATTACATAATGTAATTATGACTGTGTTTGTGCACTCTAATTTAGTCCAGATATCCTGAAGGTATACTACTAGATACTGTTTTTGTTCACCCTTCGATGGTTGAGATGTTGGACTCGTCTACTGAGGATGCTATTGAACAAAATAGTTGGTAAGTCTATATCTTAGGGGCCTGTCCTTTTCTTTTTTGTCTACTCTCTGGATATCAAGCTTTACTTTCTAGACTTGAATTTCCTAGAGACATCCATGTTCCAAATCCAATGTTAGCTTGGAGGAGCGTATGTTTAGATGGATGTGTGGTAAAACCTGAAAGGATAAAATTAGGAATGAAAAAATTAGGAGTTACTTAGGTGTAGCATCCATAGAGGACAAAATTAGAGAAAGGCGTTCAACGTGGTTTGGTCACGTGCGAAGGAAACCAAGCACGGCTCCAATTAGAAAATGTCAAAATTGGCAAGTTAGTGGAGGGTGTAGACGGAGGGGACGACCGTTGAATACTTGGATGAAGGCGGTAAAGGAAGACATCCTTGAGCTTGGATTAGGCGAGGATATGTGGGAAAACCACATTGCTTGGAGAACCAAAATACATGTAGCCTACCCCGAGAGTATTGGGAATGGGCTTTGATGATGATGATGATTTAATTATAAATATATAACTAGATCTCCGAATAGTATTTTGTACTAAGTTCCAGCATGATGTTGCCATATCTGTGCTTTCTTTACTCAAATCTCGTGTTATTATTGGCTATTTTATGACATTAGTTTATTTTGAAGGGAAAACAACTTAAGAGAAGTGGTCCAATTTATGCAGTTAGCTGTAAGATCTTTGGCAGTGGAGCTAAGAAGCTGCTGTTCTTTCTGACATTACCTTTGCTACTGCAGGATTGACTCACTCACAGTTTTGCCAGCGCTTTTTGGAACACAAGATGCTTCTAAACTTATGTCACTTTGTCCATCTGTTCAAAGAGCTCTTAAGGTGTATTTTCTGCTCTACACCAGCAATTACTGTTATTATTAGATTATTGATTTTTCCTTAGAAAAAAAAAATATTAATTTTCCAGATGTTGTTGTTCAGAGTTCAAAGGCGCTCATCTTGGGGGATGCTTGTGTATTTAGTACTGCTTTTATCAAGGTAATAGTCAGCCCACAATAAAGAATTTTTGCTTATCAAGATATCTTAGAAATGATGCGTTATTATTTGTTTCACGGCTCCATAATAGAAACAGTACCCATACGCTCTTGGATTAACAGAAATATTGCAAACAGATTGGTGATTGACAATACACATGTCGTCTATTTGGGTAAAATATGGTATTATCGAGGATGAAAATTATAGATTTTTTGTACAATATACTAGTATGGTGGTCAGCACTTATATGGTCTTGGGAGCTTCTGTTGAATTTGTGAGATCCTCTTATAAATTAATGTTGGAAAACAAAAATTCAAAATTTTACTTTGGAGTTCACAAAGAGCACCCATTTCATAGTAGTTGAAACTGGAGTGATGGATATTATAGTGAATCCTGCTTCATGGATAGGTTTCGACTCTCTCTTCATCTTACAAGACAAATTAACCAACATTTATTGAATACATGGAGGGGCTCCTCATTGGTTTATTTTCGGGAGAAACCTCAATGACTGGTAATTGAAGTCAACTAAAACTTCATTGCACATCTTGATGAATTTGTCATCCTTCTAGTAAAAGACAGAAAATGTATGTGGTCAGAGGATTTTGATCATTGCTTTATGCTTCTTTTTATCTTTGAGCTGTTCATGTTGGGGTACAAAGCCCAACCAGAATGGGGTTTCCACATTTGTCTTCTTTATTACTATTATATATGTGCCAATTTCTTATTTACATGTCATGCTATCTATAGTTTGTCCCTTTGCACTATATATTGCGAATTTCAGAGAAATCTCAATTCGAAAGTTTTTTTATACGAGGAAGAAAGTCTTTTGACAAAAATTCCCTCACTCGGTTCTGTAAGATGCATGATGTCTTCTACTTGACGATTGTTTGAGAACCATATTCTGTATGTGCGTCTGTCTGTAGCATGTTTGTACATATGTTATGTGTTTGTGTTTGTCTCTGAGACACTCATAGCGTGTCTAGTGCACCCTGTATGCTGGGTGCTCATCCATGCGTATGCGCACATTCTTTTGCTTATGCTCAGACGTGCGGACTGCTGACTTTTTCTTGTAAGAATGTGGGTGTGCTTAGAACGTGCATGTGCATAGGCGTGTACTCAACTTTTACATAAACATGTGCTCATTTGTGTCAAACATCCAGGTAAGGGGTGAGACAAAGAGGTGACTTGTTTATAAATATACAATGGGCAGAACACACTCATAGTTTTAAAGGTTTCATACCGATAGGTGCTTTGCTGACTGGATAGATTAGATTATGAACAAAACCCATCAGGTGCAGGGACGTGTGACTCTTGCAAGTCTTACTTTGATTAGATCCTCTGAGGGTTACATTAAGTCGGGACTCCTTCTCAATCTGTTTGGAACTGAACTGAGACCTCAAGCCCTTCTAGTCTTTGGGTTTTTATGATTGAATTGCATCAGGAGGATTCCTAAGCACTTCCTTCTCGATAATATGAGGGCCATTCTGAGTGAAACTGGACCCATCTGATTGAACTTGATTTCCAATCGTCCGTGTCGCTAGAAACATTTATTTGTATGATTATGATTTTTAATCTCTGATTTAAAACTCTGGAAGCATCTTTTGAATTATTTTACATCTTGTTGTTATCTCGCATGTTTCTTTATTTTGGATACCGAATTATGAGATGTTGAATACTTGATATGGCTTGCTTCTACACTGATTTCTGATTCTTTCAGTTCTATCATGTCTTTGTATTGGCTAGGATTTGTTTGAGCGCATGGAAAAGGAGGTGGAAACCTTTAGTCCTTCAAAGACTTCTGGTCAAATGATATACAGCAGTTCACCTATAGTTAATGAAGCCGATGCTGGACACCGTTCTGATAAGTTCACTGATTTTGATGAAGCTTCTGTGGAAAGCGCTACTAATAAATCTGTTACGGAGAAAGGATCGAAGAAGAAAAGAGGAAAAGCCACAGGAAGTGCAAAGACAGGAGCAGCTGAAAGTGCTCATGATGACCAGGAAAACCTTCCTATAAAAACTAAGAAAAACCAGAGAAAAAGCAAGGAAGCGAGTTCTTCACAAGTTTCAAATTCAAAATCTGGTGCTAAGAAAGACTCCGATAAGATGAAAGATGATGGCCTTAATATTCCTTCTGAAGAATGGATTAGGGAAAAGATTATCATGCTGATCCCAGACTTTGAAGGATATGGAGGTCAGTTAACTGCATGCTTTTAATACTTTTATGATAAATAATTATACAACTACTTTACATCCTCTGTCATGGACTTAGCAGTTTGATTTGACAGATTTGGATGATCCAAATTCATTTCTTAGACATCTGGCAGCCCATTTGAGACCTATGCTGATATCTTCACTGAAGGAGAGAAGGAAGAAATTGTTTATGGAAAATTCAGAGAGGATGAAGCAATTACTCGATAATGCACAGAAGAAACTTGATGAGGTTACTGTCTCTTGTCATTAATGGTTAATCTGTGATATTTCATTGTTCTTCGCATGGAATGTTTTGTGCATTAGTGGCAGTTCAGGCCACAACGGATAACGAAGATCAAAACGATTCCCGAGTTTGTTCATACCAAGAACCCTAGTTTTCTTGAGCTTACAATCAGAACTAACTCCAAAATAATCTTTACTATTCTCCTAAATACTTCATCCTATGGGGCTAAGTGACACCCTTTTATTACGAAACACGCCTACTACAATAATATACTCTAAACACCATCGATTAGCAAAAGCTATGTTGCCACAATTTAGATATCAAAATAAATATTTTTATGCTTATTTGTCAGCATTGCTCATGGATATATCCTTTTTTTTTTCGTGAGATTCATTTCCTACGGGAATAGATATATACCACATTTTTTCAGTTTCTACCTATACTTTGGCTTATAGTTTGTTGTATACTTGTTAATAAGGTCTTTATCTACCCTTGTGCTCTTCCAGTCTTTCTTAAATATGCAGCTCTATGAGAAAGCACTGGATCTGTTTGAGGATGATCCTTCAACCTCAGTAAGTTTTCTCACTCTATGATCTCTGTTATAGTTGATTTTCATTATTTATGAGACTGACTAGAAAGGTTTCTAATCAAATTGATAGGTCATTTTGCACAAACATCTGTTGAAAACAACAGCTACTTCCATTGCGGATGTGCTTTTAGTAACATTGGTAATCATTTCACTTTTGAGTTCGTTTATGAAAACTGATGACAGTTTCCGACCCTCACACTCGCAATGAGATGAAGCACTTATCTGACATGTTCATCTATATGTAGGATATGCATAACAAGTTGAAGAATGGCGTTGAAGTTGAAGACTCACAAAACCCAGAATCTTCTTCACTTACTTCTGGAGATAGAATAACTCTTGTATGATATTTTCACTTCTGAATATGAATGTCATTTGGTTGCCAATTTGGAATTTTTTTTTATCCTACTATTTCAAGATTTTCATCAACATGTATGCAATTATTCTTTTATTCAACCACTAGAAGTGAATGCAGTCAAATGCTTTTGGTTTTACAGGCAAAGAGTTTGGAGGGATCTCTGTCAGTTAAGGCTCTTGCATTGGTTGAGGCTTTGGAAGGAAAGGTTAGTCCATCACTATGAACAACTCTATTCATTGTCAAGATTGCAACTTCATCTTTTTAATAACCTGTATACTGTCATAAATCTGATAAATACTTATTTCCCTTCTTCTCCTGAAGCGAATTTAAACTGAACAATTATTGGACACTTGCACCCTTTATCATCAGCTTCTACAGCTTGAAACTGTGTGCCTGTTCCAAAAGAACGATTGACAATTATTTTCAATCTGGAAGTTGTGCCTTAAATATGTTCTTGTAAAGTAACTCAGTGTTCTTTAAAATTTGCTGAAAATCATCGCTCTTTTAAGCTTTTCTGTTTTTATTAAGCGGAGAAAGGGGAGATTTACTAATAATAACTTCCAGTGCTTCTGCTCCTTCTGCTGAGAATCCATGCTCCCCACCCTATTGATGCTCTGAAGCATGGTATTGGTAACCTTGTGCATAATAAGTCTGTGAAGGAAAACAATTGTGGCTTGTTTCTGCGGATGACATAATCTGCATATAGAAGAACTCGTATGGGTTCACTTATAACTGGCTCCCATCATTCTGCTTGAGTTTGAAACTTCATTGGCTAGTCATATGTCTAATTTTGCTGACTCATTTTGTTTGAAAATTTTCATTCTTTAGTTATGTGCTAACATTTATATGTGGCAGCGGGTGGAGACCTTTATCACTGCACTTAGAGATGTAGCAGAGGAAAGGTAACTTTTACTCCTAATATTGATGGCATCTACATCTAACATTGTGAATTGATTTGTGTATGTAAAATTTCCTTTCTTCAGTGGGCTTCTGGTGAAGAAACTTGATAAGAAATTGGAGAGGACCCTTTTGCATTCTTATCGTAAGGTATGTTTATTCAAGTGATTGGAAAGATGTCTGTAAATTGAAAGCTGTGGAAATCTTTTCTTCAATAAGGGACTACTTATTTACCCTCCTCGCATGCACACACAATTATTTTTGGAGTGCAAAAATAGATAAATATAGGATGGGAGTTTTCTATTTTTTTGCTAGCACTTTCTCATTAGGCTGTGCCTTTCATACGTCAGGATTTGACATCTCAAGTGTCTGCCGAAACTGATCCAGTTGCACTTCTGCCAAAAGTAGTTTCTCTACTTTATTTGCAGGTCAGTTCAATTGTATTTATTTATTTATTGATTATATTTTTGAAATATAGTCACCATGAATAGAACAAAAAAATTATTTTCTGCCATTTTCTTTTATAAATCATACTTTTCTTTCCTAGGTGCACAACAAAGCTCTTCAAGCCCCTGGGAGGGCCATTTCTGTTGCTGTTTCTAAATTGAAGGTAAGGAATATACTTAATATGGCTTTTCACTTGTTCTTTGATAGCGATAAGGGAATATTATTGAACATCAGGAGAGTGACGAACTTTAATAGAATAGTATTACACAAAGTCAGAATCCCTGTTGCAGCGTGACACATTTCTATATTGACCATAACATACTTGGATGATTCACCAATAAAAGATGTGTTTTGACCAAAACACATAATAAAAATGAAAGATGTTATCTTAAATAATGCACTTCAGTTGCATTGTCCTTCAATTTTATGGGTCATGTCTTTGGTCTAAACATTCCATTTATTGTTTTGTTAGGGAAAACTGGAAGATGCAGCATACAAAGTTTTAAATGATTACCATGCTGCTACTGTCACTCTTTTAGCTTTACTTTCAGCTGCACCAGATGATGTGAGTAAAGATTCCACTGTTCTTTTCTTTATATACTAAATCTGCTGCCTTTCCTGATTTTTGGCATGATCTTGTGAATTGTTTGGTTCCTGAATCAATCTGTGGAGACTTGATTCATGGTCGAGTAAGGTAATAAGGACTTGAAATTTTTTTGGATAGTGAAAAGAAAAATAAAAAAATAAATGATATCCTACAGTGAAACTCTAGGTCTATCATGCTATACATGCTAAATAATGCCAAATTTCCAGGCTTTCTTTTAATGTTGTCATGGGACTTAACCTATGGTTTATATTGTTATATCATTTCAAAAATCTTGAAATCAAAGTAATGGTGTTATTCCGGAGCATGTCAACTTCTAATTTCATGTTTGTATTCAATTTTTTTTTTTCTGTGGTAGAAAAATGTAAATTGATAAAGCTGCTATTATAAGAAAAAAGAGACATTTTAGCATGTCTCAAGATTGTTTTAGCATGTGAAAGTAACGGTGTTATTCCGATGCATGTGAACTCCTAATTTTGTATTTTTATTCTATTATTTTTTTTTCTGTGGTAGTAAAATATAAATCGATAAAGCAGCTATTATAAGAAAAAAGAGAGAGATTATAGCATGTCTTAAGATTGATTGAGAGGCTGTGCTCTTAAATAACAAGGAAGCTAATTCACTACAGGTGGTTTTAAGTTAACCCCCCCCATATGTCATTTCAACAGATTTTCTTTTTTTTTTAAACCTTAACCCTCCCCATCCCATGCTGCCGGCCAGGTTTGAATCTGTGACATGTGATTCCATCTGCCACACCTCTACCAACTCAGCTAGTACACCTTAGGCTCATTCAACAGATGCTTCTAGTGCTGACGGTTTAGAGAGCCTTCAAGTTTTATGAATAGACATGTCTGAAGTTTTCAGTGATTTGCTTGTAATGCATTGATTGCTTATGCCATTTCCGTTTTAGCATTTAGGTTAGCTGAATTAGCTATTTGCCTATGTATGAGTAAAACACTTTTGTAGCTTAGCTATTGCTCTGTAGAAGATCAAGTAAGCCAATTGAAGGTATACAATCGTCATTATAATTTGGACGAATCATCTTAATTAGTGAAATTGTACGTTTTTGCAGGAAGAGAGCTGCTCATCAGATAGAATTATGACTCAAAGAGAGTTTCTTGAAAGCCTCATGCCAAACCTTAAAAGACTTGTTATGGGCGCCTCTCAATCTTAACTCTGACCTAATACGAGGCAAAGATCATCACACAAAAGAGATGCTTTGTTTGAGTTTCATTGATGCAAAATTAGTATACTACATACAGCAAAAGACAGAAATTCAAGCTAGATGGACTAGAACTAATGTTGAAGTTCAATATCTTCTCCTTGGTCAAGACATGTAATACATCTTTCAGAAATGTGGAAACCCCCAGAAGCTTGGAGGAAGCTTATAGAAATGCATGCTTTCTACTATTTCGTGGTTGGTAAGCCCAGATGAAGGCATGAAACGGTGCTACATTATATACTGACTGCATACAAAAAGTTGAGAAAAACCTTGTATAAAGAAGTAGAAATGATTTTCATTGTTCTGGGTGCTTTACTAAAAACGCACAGGTCTTGATTCTTGTAAAAACTTATGGGATTACCGGGAAAATCTGTTCCTGCAATCATCATTTAAACCACAATGATGTCTATGACGTTGGCTACAATTGAAGATGGGAATATCATCCATCAAACTATTGAAATTGAAGTCGTGATATACCAATGTACAACTGAAGTTGAGGTAAAACATTGAATCAAAGGCTCAAGGAAAAGGTGGCATGTCTTCTATAGATGTTTGAGGTATCATTTTGTGTTATAATATTTAATTTAATAATAATAAGATAGATATTTGATAGTGAAAAGTGCAGTCTTGAAAGTGCATCATGATGATCATCATGGTTTTAATTGAATCCCAAAACCATTTAACGCCTCCGACAATATCTGAATCTTGGATTTGTGCAGCGCTTCTAGGGGGTCTGGTCTAGACCATGGACCCGAGGCCCCTAGAATTTCTGGGATTTGTGATACTATCCATCACAAATTTAATAGCTCAACTAGTAATTACATTGTGGTGAATCCAATGTTATTAACAATTGATAGTTTAGTAAATAATACTTATAGAGAAACAATTTTAGTATAAAAATAAATAATAATAAACTAATACTCAAAAGTCAATCAAACTACAATTCAAATAGATGGAATGAAGACTTGACTCCTTCTCCCTTCACCTCTCTCACGTGATCCTCAGGTGCTAAATCAACCGAACTAGATCTGTCTCTCTCAATTTTGTCTCCATTTCTGTCTCTCTCGCTCGCTCACTCGTTCTTTCATTCGTGTGTTTCTTCTCTGCAAATTCAATCTTTTGCCCTAATTGATTGATTCGAAGAACAAACAGAAGAAGAAGAAGAAGATGTCGTGGTTGAGGACGGCAGTGAACAAAGCGGTGGAGGTAGGAGGGAAGAACAACCTCACTCGCATTCGTAACTACGCCGATAACGTCGTTCAACAAGCAGGTCAAGCTGTCGCTGAAGGCGCCAAGATTTTGCAGGATCGCATTGTAATTTCTCCCTCTCTCTCTCTCTCTCTCTCTCTCTTCGTTTAGTTAAGAATTTCATTTGCATGAAATTTTGCCGAAATTAGTAAAAATTTGCTGAACCCCCCGTGCAATTGCATTCAATTTGGGAAAATTAGAAGAAAGGTTTGTAATTTTTTGATTTGGGTATGGCAAAATGAATGAATTAGAGCTAGAAAATTTTAATTTGAATGATTTTGAAAGAGGTTGATTTTTTGAATACAAGGGTTGGTTTCTTTCAAGTGATTTACTTGTTAGAGAAAGAAAAATTTTGGGTTGAATTAGGTTAATGTGAACTTCTGTAGGTTTTTAATGTTTAGGTAGATAATGCTTGTTATGTTTCATATTTTATGTAGGAATTAGAGAGGTTTGTATGAGATTGTCAATTTGGAGAGCTATAGGTGGAAGATAATTTTGACAGAGATTTACATTGTTGAGCTCTTTTTAGCCCCAATGGTGGGCCTCACATGTTTTAATGTGATTGATGCTTAATGGGGTTTAGGGTTAAAAAGGAAACCCTCATACGGTTTCTTATGAATGAAGTCTGTAGTCAATGTACTAAATTTTGAATAGATTATACTTGAAAGTAGTTCTTAGAGTAATCTTGAAGATTGTGAAGATTAGGGTTCAATTAATTGGGGAAATGGAGTTGACGTTTAACTTATTGTTATTCTCTATAATTGATCGATATTCTCGCTTTCGCTTCCACTATATGTTTACATATCGTATGTCAACTAGATAGCTAGCATGTATTTATCCAGCAAGTGTTACTAGTGCAAATCCCTCTTTGTTTCCTTTTTATACTAACATAATGAATAGATTTTACTTTGTCTCCAAAAGAAGTTAAAAAATAAAATAAAAATTGATCGTGGTGGTTATTATAGGTAGAAAGTGGACTACATGCTGAACTACGAATTCTTTATAGTATATGTTAAGATGTTGTTGAAATGATGTCTAACTTTCCAAAATCCACCAAAAAAAGTTAGTATTTTGATTAGAAAGGTATTAACAGCTGCCGACTTGAAGGGATTATTAATGAGAAACTTGTTCATTTTTACTTGCATTTTATCTGTGAAGGATACTGTTTTTTAACTGTCAATCTCTTCCTTTGCACTAAGTATTATAGGATGAATCACTTTTTTTAAAACTTATTTGAAAATTAGCTTGACGTAGTGAAAAGAAATACTTTCAATGATTGAATCATCTCAAGTGATTTGTATAATATTGCAGGGTTCTCGTACCTTTAAAAGCTTCAGGCAAACTGTAAAGAGATTGGAAGAAGTTGCTATTTCTTGCAGGGGCTTGGAAAGAACTCAGTTAATGAGAAGATGGTTGATTGCACTAAATGAAATCGAAAGGTTATCTTCAGGTTCTCCAGATGATAAAGATAAACTTCTTGAAGAACCACATGCTTCTGAAGAATCCAAGGATTCCTTAAAAAAACCTTCTTTAGTGAGTATATCTAACTCTTTCGAAACAGCTTAATATTTTTCATTGATGTGAAGTGAGTATAACAATTACAATAGCATTTCTTGTTTTCAGCTGATAATAGTAATTACTTATTATGTTTTGGAGGATTGTTGCATCTTAAAGTACAAATGTTGTGCAGTCATTGTCTACAAAATGCAATAATATCTTAAGTTTATTAAAATTTCTTGCTCGGCAAAGAATTCTCTTAGTTTTTTTTTTTTTTGTCCAACAACATAATGACTTCCTATGATTCTGCAGTATGGATTAATTTCCATAATACTGCACAGCTTGTTATTACTGGGCTTATTTATCTGCAAGCACATCTTGTAATTAGTGGCTAATTCATCGTACGTAGTTGTAAGGAGTTGACGAATTAGGTGTCAAATAGATGTGAGGTCAATAAAGAGTGTTGCACAGTAGAGAGTGGAAAAACTCGCTTTTGATTTCTTCCCTTTGTGAATAAAGGTTCAGTTTGCTTGCTTTTTGAAAGGTAAGTTGTTCTTCAGATTCCGTTTTTGAGTTTCTTGAGTGACAAATTGTAGTTTTGTATTGTTGTTCTTTCTTCAGTGACTACTTCATCTTAATTAACTTGACTGTGGTTATAATATTCGGTCCTAAGTTGCAACTCAGTTGTTTGAATGCACGATACTCCCAATTGAGCGTCAGACTTTTACTCAAGGTAAAATGTTCACTGGTACAGTCTGAGACAATGCCAAGATAAACTTCACTTTCTCATGCTAATCATTTATGACTGAAATTGCCATTAACACATTCAGAAAATAAATGGGATATTTTTAACCATGGTAAACCTTTCTTGCTAATGGGTTTCTTTGGACTCTGTAAATCAATCGCTATTGAACCATTCCTTTGTGTTTTGTTTAAATGTCTTGTTTGTTATTCTTTGTTATGGACAGGTTTTATACTATGATTCTGAGTTGGGAGGTGAACCAATGAACTTTCGAGATGTGTTTCTTTACAGTCAAGCGCTCGAATGCTTGACAGTATCTATGGTTAGTTGATGATCACGAACGTCTTTATCTTTATTCTTTGTCAGTTGATTGTAAATTGTTACATTAGATTTTTTACCTGTTTGGCCATGTAACACATCTTCAAGTGAATTTTTTCCTTTTCCTCACTGATGTATACTTATATAGAAGTTCTACAACTTTAGTAATCAAGCATATAAAAGCTAATGGACATCTGGTAAACCAATTGAACTTTCGAGATGTGATTCTTTACAATCTAGCGCTCAAAAGCTTTGACAAAATCTATGGTTAGTTGATGATTATGAACATCTTTATCTTTATTCTTTGGCATTTGATTCTGTAAATTTTTTTAATAGATGTGTGTAACACATTTTTAATTTACTTGTTCGCCTTTTCCTCACTGAAATATAGAAGAATTTTCTACGACTTTAGTAATCAATCATAAAAAACAATGGAACATCTGAGAAGACTTTGCATGAGGTTGATAATTCTTTATATTGCCTTGAGTTGTCATTGATCCAACAAAAAAAAATGGGCCTTTTTAGATTAGGGAGTTTGCTTTAAGCATTGTCTATAAGTTTGGATAATAATTTTTTAACGTTCTTCTCCTCCTTTGGTTGTTATTATGTTTGTCTTTGTTTCCATAGGCTATCACATCCTTTTTTATTCTTCCTTATCCTTTGTTGGGGTAATAAGTTATCTTTGACCAGCAACGAAAATCACAGAAATGCTAATGCTTGAGGAGTTATTGTTATGACATTACTCAGAGACTGTTAAGGAAATAGGAAAAGAGAGAGCTAATTATTAAAGAAAAAATCCTTTGATATACATAAATGTACACAAGCATGTTATTTACAAAAAATAAAATAAAATTTTATAGACTAATTGCTTCCGACCATGAGCAGGTTCTCATCAGATCTACTGAAGGTCATATTCTTCAGCGAACAGTTTAAGATGAGTTTTATTGTTGCATGTTCTAGTTTTCAAGTCATATGTTGTTTTTCTAGCAAGTCACAATCCTGAAATTTCCATATGATTTTCAACATTGCATCTAAAAGTGAATGGTTTATAGTTCTTGGTTTCATCTAATTATAGTCTTGAGAGTCCAAATACTCTAATTTAAAGCATTATCCATCACTGTAGCAAAAACTAGTGCTATACTAATTGAACTCTATTTCGGGGTTGTACTTGCTGATCTTGGAGGTTTTGTGTGATTCAGATTATTGAAGGACCAGATGATGAAGAAATTTCTTTACTTCTGGAGATATTTGGGTGAGTTTATATGCACTCACAGCTTCTAAAAATATCGTGATAAACATTAAATCAAAAGTGGGTAATCTTTCACATACAATATTTATTTATTTATTTATTTATTTATTTATTTATTTATAAAATTGATTATCCTGCAATTGCTTGACAACATTCGTCTTTATATATGAAATTATTGTTATTGCGATGTTCATTATTCAATACTAATCTTTATTTGAAATGAGATGTCCATGGTAGCACTGTCAAGCTATAATACTACATACTCGTGTCATCCAATTGTGAGGCTTTACTGCTGAGGCACACCTGAGTAGAGACTGCTGTTGTTCTTTGTTCCGATATTTCTTGTACCAAGTGACTCTTAAAATCTAAATACACTCCTCCCTATTTAAGAACCGGTTCTTGATTTTTAGGTGGACATCACAATGACCACTGGGAATAATTCCAAAATCCATCATTGACGTAGGATTAGATGCTAGACAATACCTTTTTCCTAGAGGGATTCTCAAAACAAGAAGCCCTTCAAACTGCAAACTGCCACTGTAGTATCATTTCCAAAATGCTGGCATGATACATAGAAATCCCAACACTGGAGTATGATTCCCAGGGTTCGAACCCTGCCCTAGGCATTTGATTGTTCTCCGCAATAAAAACCCGCTCACCCTTCAAGGGAACAAAAAAAAACCCAACGTATTCTTCCATGCTTAGCTGAGAAGAAAAAGGTAAAGGCCCAACTGGGTGCGGTCACAAGGGATAGATTGACTGCCATCTTTTAGATATCTTTCTTAACCCCTCCAAATGCATTAGTTAAAGCACATCCCAACTTCTGAAGTAAATCAACCATTTCTATGGCTTACACTACCATCTATCAGTTTACCCCTTTTTGACATTATGTTGATCTAAAGATCTAAACCCCTACTTGATTTATTTGTCGTTTATAGGCTCTGTCTTACAGGACGGAAGGAAGTTCACGATGCAATTGTGAGCAGCATACAAGATTTGGCAAAAGCGTATTCAAGTTACCAAGATGAAGTACTGGTAAATAATTTATGACTTTTTAATATATCTATACTTGTCAATATTGTAAGTATTTTTGTTTTTGGCTGAATAAATTTAATTATTATGGGTATCGGGGGGATTAAGATAGACGCTTAATTTGAACGTCTTTCATAGAATTTACCATGTCAGAGAACTTCCTTCTACCTTTTTTTTTTTTTTTTTTTCTTTCTTTCGAAAGAGCTAGTGCAGCTGTAAGATATGTTTTCTTTACAGAGGGTAGGTTAAGTGCTTACTGTATGAGGGGATTAAGCTATGTTAACTTTGAATAATTTCAATATAAAAAAAAAATTCTGAAATTTTATAGGTTAAGCGGGACGAACTGCTTCAATTTGCACAAGGAGCCATTTCAGGGTTGAAAAAGAATGCTGATCTTGTGAGGTGACCGAGAAACTTGATGCTAGTGTTCTTATGTTTACCCTTCTTCATTTTGTCTTTTAAGAGCTAGTTCTTCTCTTTACCCTTATGTTTTGTGATCACAGAATAGATGCTGAAATCTCGACTCTACAGCAAAAACTTGATGGAGTGAAAGCACCCCAGGTGCATTCAAGTGAAGGTCAAGGTGAAACATTAGAGAAAACTTCAACGATAGAGGTATATATGGAATTCTGTTTAGATATGTATATAAGTGTGCATGAATATATGCAAGCATACCTACCTATATATGGTTTGATCCACTGAAAGGAACAACCTTGAGAAACAGATTAGCTAGTACTCTGATACCCCACTTTCATAGTTGAACCTGAAAGATGTTTAAGACAAAACATTCTGCAATCAATTTCCGGCCTAATGACCTGTTCAGGAAATGGTCTTACTGCTGTTCATGCAGCAGTACCAGTTTTGAATTTCAATCCTGAAGTATTTCATGGTATCCAAACAGTTGCATGTCATGGCCTTAGCTCAGTTCCCATTATCTGTATTTTGACATGCTTACTGGTTTACACAAGACATCCAATAACATTGTGCTTGTGTTTGTAGGCTTTGAAAGGGGCACTGGCAGAAGTTCGACTTTGTTCCAGACTGGAAGAATTGTTACTAAAGAAAAAATCCTTAAATAATGGAGACTCTTCCGAGATTCATTCTCAGAAGGTCTGTTTTCATTCTCCTTGTATTATTTGAAATCTTCATATATTTTCTTTTTACATATTAATGATGACATCATGACATAGAAAGGTAGAATCCTTAATTTTTCTGTTAATGATTTGATAATATTTGTAAACTAAACCTTACTAAAGTAAATGGAAGTAAAATAAGTAGTTTGCAAATTTGTAGTACAATGGAGTGTAGAAAGTTCCATCATATAAATCTAAGCAAATTCATAAGACAATGGAGTGTAGAAAGTTTCATCATATAAATCTAAGTAAAAAGTGTGTAAGCTGGTATAGTATGGATGACCCATTTATCAAAACATAAGGGGCAGCTCTTGGCATCCCCGATATTCTAGGTTTCTGTTGGGCATATTTGTGTGGGGTCCTTCGACATAGGATATATCAAGATGGTCAAGGCGTTGAGCGAAGGCGAAAACCCCTCTGACTGCTTTAAGCGAAAAGCGAAAGTGAGGCGAGCGGTTTATGAACATAAAGTGACTGGGATAAAAAAAATTCTAATAAATAATTTATAAAATACAAATAGATGCATTTACTTATATCTAGGAAAAATTTTTATTAATGATAACTAGGCATAAAATTTACTATATAATTTACACTGTTAATGATTAATTTCATCTATGATCCTCGATCAATTCCACCACCTAATTAAAGTAAGAATAAAAAAAATTAATATGTAAACAATTAAAATTTTTTAAGATGATATCTAAGAGTATAATAGAAATTTTCCTCTATTAGTGTACTTGGTAGCTAATTAGCAATATCGTTGTATACTTGTACTATGAAAACAACTTTTAAAAAAAATGTAGATCTTTGTTTGGGCTTTGGAGTATTTGAAAATTGGACCAATTTCTATTGCAAAATATTTGCAATCCTAATAATAAATCTCATTACCTAAATGTCTATTGAAAAAAAATTATAATAAAAAATAAAAAATGATTTTTTGTTGTTGAAGTGTCGTTTTGACCGCTTTAGCAAGAGTGACCGTTTTTTTCCGACTTTTCCTTGCTTTTCGATTTGTCCAAAGCAAAGCTTGTTGTCACCGCTTTTCACTTTGCTTCTTGCTATAAGCGGTCGCTTTGGCTCAC
Source organism: Berberis vulgaris (assembly GCA_963556465.1). Lineage (NCBI taxonomy): Eukaryota > Viridiplantae > Streptophyta > Magnoliopsida > Ranunculales > Berberidaceae > Berberis > Berberis vulgaris. Next base: position 1,746,185 of record OY747133.1, read on the forward strand.
TTAGACTACACAGGGAAATATACATGTCTTAGTGGCTTGATGCAATATGTGCATATACATCTGTTTTGTGAAGACACAGGTACGGCTGTCAAGCTTTGGCTCAAATATGGAATGAGTTTGCATTAAATTTAATCAAATTTTATAGAAAATCGATGACATAATCAATTATATTTACAATATGTTTTTAAGGCTTGCTTTTATTGAAAAGAGGAACAAATAAAAATAAAAGATTACAACCCAGAAGAGAGATTAAGGCTGCAATGTGGGTGTATTGGATAGAATAGTGCCACAACTTGTATGGAATGTCTGTCAATTAAGAATATAAGTCGGTAATTCACTCCCTAGCTCATGTGCCAACACGCCTAACAAGCGAATTCCTGTCTGTAGGGAATTTAGCGTCGTTGGTCATTTTACTTGGTTTGTAGCCCCTACGTTTCTTGGCCCATACAGTCTTACCAACTATACAAAGTATATATTTTACCATGCAATCGTTCTGTTTCAACTAAGCAACCGTATTGTTTCATTCACTTTGGTATTTCTATCCTTGTATAACAGTTTTTTCAAAATTTTGATATAATTTGTTTCAATTCTTTATGCAGGTTGATAAGCTGCGAGTCTTGTCAGATTCTCTTGCAAATTCTACCTCAAAAGCGGAAAAGCGCATTTCCGATCACAGGTCTAATCACTTAAGTAGTGCCTGGAAGCTCGTTGCTTATGTTTTTCTTCCGGTTGCATTACTTCTGAATGATGATAGCTTTTTTGCCTCAGTGTATGTGTTGTTTAGTTTTGGAACAAGTTAAACAAGACTTATCTACCTCAACTCTTACTAATGGTAATGGGCATATCATGGCTTATGGTTTGAGTACAACTCTAGGTGAGCCTTGAGGCGTAATCCTCGATGTGTTCTATCTCTTGAATATGTTTTAAAGCGTAAAAGCAGACAGAGATCCAATATGGCTCTTGTAATGTGGATGAGAGTTCATCAGAGTGGAAGCTTCATTGTGGAGATGCTTGTTTGTTTGGGTAATGAATTAGCTAACTGGTTCTTAATGAGTTGAAAATAGTAGTAGTCTTCAAGGATGAAAATGGAATGTAAGATCCTATTTTTTATTGGATAACTAATGGAAGGTCACACTCCCTTTCATAGGCATATAGGTTTTTCAATGAGGATGGTTGTACCTAAGGTCTTTTTTTTGTTCATGTGGCAATTTACCAACCAAAGATGTTGAGAGACGAGAAACGTGATTGGGTCGTTGCAAAGGCCTTACTTGATGGAGTTGGAAATTCAGGGCCTTTAGTAACGGAACTGGAAAGTTGATTTGCTGTTTATGTGTGACCTTTTAGGCTTTATGGCTAGAGAGCAATAGAGAAATATTTCAAGATCGTGCTCTCAAGTAGAGGAGAGTGATCAGGGAGGTACTGGTTCTTTTGTGGCATTGGGCTCATGTCAGAATCTTAGTCTCTCTCTCTCTCTCTCTCTTTTCTTGTATTCTTGGAACATTTGATCTTGGAGTAATAGAGGTAATATCTCTTTATTGTGTCCTCCAACAATAAAGTTTAAACCTTTTCACAGAACAAAAAAGATAAAATCATTGCTTTTCATGCTTAAATAAACAACTTCCATATGTTAGCACCTACTATTAATTTATGGTATTCTGCAAGAAACCATGCTTGTACTAGTTGTTTATTACTTCACCTGTTCACCATCATTTGTCGGGTTGAAGGCTCATAAGTTACTGCTCTCAAAATTTAGGTTTTATGGATTGAATGAGGTTAGCTATGCTATTATCACTGATTCAGTCCATAATCTGAGCAGGCATCAGAAAGAAGAGGCGCTTAAGTTTCGTGTTGCAAAAGCCGGTGAAGTTGGTGAAATTGAGAAGGTAACCTACTTCTATGGAAAGTTTGTGTTTTATCAACTTGCGGAGCTCGTCATCATTTTGTAATATTACTTGCAAGTAACTAACACGATCATCATGTTAATTTGTACTATATCAAATGATTCTATAGTCTCTTTGTGTATATCCGAAGTATTCTTCTGCAGGATTTTCTGGACACAATGAGATTCTTGCTTGATGTGTTATCTGCTAGTCATCTGTTTCTCTCATTTTAAATTAATGGTTTAGAGTGATTTAGTGGCGTTTAGTGTCAACTTCTGCATTCGCACAATTATTTTAGGATAAAGAGGAAGCTGCAACTAAGGAGTTAATGGCTTTTTTACAGGAATTGACTACAGAAATTTCAGCACTTGAAAATCAAAGAGATGAACTTGAAGCTGAATTGAAAAAGGTTTTCCCCTCAATTTTATTTGTTTAATCAAAATTCTTGGACAGTCTTAAGTCTATCTCTGTTGCCTACTTGCCTTGAGGCGCTAGGTGAGGCAACAGGCCTGGTCTGGGCGCCTACGTGTGCCTAGCACCTCAGGCAGCCTCTATTTATATATATATATTTTATATTCTTCCAATTCCTCCGGCATATACCTGCAATTATACATCATTTTAACAAGTAATTTGACTAATTTCACACAAATTAGACTAAAAAAGTCATTTGACCTTGACTTAAAAAAAAAATCCTAGTCTCAGCCTCTCAGGTGGACGCCTCGCCTAGGTGACCGACCGAGACCACACTTAAAACCACCTCGCCGTATAGATCTCGGGCGCCCGCCTAGGCGTTGACCAAGACTATATAGCAGTCTATTACTAATTACTGACCCTACAGGTTTCACTTTTTCACCTAATATCTCATTTATTCGCTGTTTCATAAACTGTAATACCTGTTACCCTCATTGTATCCTAATTTAATTGGTTTTTTTTTTTTTTTTTTGTAAATATATTATGCTCTCATGTGTGTTTTGCTTAATCAATAAAAATTAAAATAAAATCGAAGAACATGTGATAAGTTGTGTAACACCCCAAAGTCGAGGAGGTGGTGTGTTGGAAAGACAACTAAATAAGGTCATGGTTGTACACAATTGTTCCACTTCGCTTAGAAAACCATTCAAGTGAAAATTGTTAAATATGGACTTGTGTTCCAATGACCCAAAGGCCTTGTCAATTAAAATCTGCACCTGCAAGGGGATGTTGTGTGAATAGTTGGTAGAGATGACGGTATATAATGATGAGTTACAATTATAACATGGTTATTATCCTTACCACTATGCAGCAACCTGTAACCATTAGTAAAGCATCGTATCCTATAGTATTTAGTTTCATAATCATCACTGAACTCCCTCAGTTAATCTGCTCCCCCTTACTGAATTATGAAAATATAAATTTTTTATTGATAACTACTATAGGACACCCCAGAAAAGATGATTTAGTGAAGAATGATCTGCAATCATTTTTTTCATCATTGTTGATAAATAAAAAGTTTAGATTGGCAAGTTAATGGAGGGTGTAGACGGAGGGGACGACCGTTGAAAACTTGGATGAAGACGGTGAATGAAGATATCATTGAGCTTGGATTAGGTGAGGAAATGTGAGAAGATCGCATTGCTTGGAGAACCAAAATTCATGTAGCCGACCCCGAAAATCTCGGGAATGGGCTTTGATGATGATGATGATGATGTTGATAAATAAAAAATTGCTGCTGTTATATTAGATGAGATTGGATAATGGTTTAATGATCATTGTAGGTTAATATCTCCTTGAATGCTGCTCGTGCACGATTACACAATACCAGGGAAGAAAGAGAGCAGTTTGATGAAGCAAGCAATAAAATTGTTTCCCACTTGAAAGCAAAGGTTTGGTATAGTTTATGCCTTCCAGAATTATCACTCAATAACTTGTTTCTCGACGTAACAGCTCGTCATTCAGCATCTGTAACCTGTTTCTTACAGTCATTATGTTCGGATTTGTAGGAAGATGAGCTGGTTAAATCCATTGCATCTTGTAGAGCAGAATCTGATGTTGTAAGTACATGGATCAACTTCCTTGAGGACACATGGGTTCTTCAGTCTACATATTCGGAACAGAAGGATAAGCAAGCCAAGTACGTACTTTGCCTTGCTATTTCTTCCATCAACGAACTGCGATGGCTTGTATCCGACTCTTGTTCTTTCTCTCATGTTCTAATAATGTAGTGTGCATATCCATCAAGGGTCCTGATTATTTTGCGATTGCAATCTGTTTTTTTATTTTTACATGTTAAAGTGAGGAGTTGGAAAATTTTAGAAACTATTTTGTGAACCTGGTTATACGTCATCTCTCTGCTTACAAGGTTGGTCACTTCAACGATTAGAGCTCCCTTTTGCTTATTTCACTTACTATGGACATACTTATTTTTCATACTTCACCATTTTATGTCTTGGATAGGAAGAGTTGGGGCCTTTTGTTACTCGTATTAGGAAAGTTGTGGAAAACTTGAAGAAATTGGATGGAGGGTAATTGAATTTTTCCGTTTTGGAACTGGAAGGCCTTGGCATTTGGAATAATAAATTTAAGGTCTCTATCATCATTTTGTGTAATGTAGGAAATCAGAAAGTGCACTTGGCGAAGATTCACAAGAGATAAATCCACGAAAAGCTCTTGAAGAAGAATATCTTGATTATGAAGCAAAGGTTCGTATGAGTTGGTGCTTAACTTATATTATGTAAGCATTAGTGTCTGTGTGGTATTTTAAGTTCTCCAGATAGAATTGATGTTACATTTTCCAAAACTTTGTCAGACAATAGCAACCTTCAGTGTAGTAGACAACATGAAGGAGCGGTTTTATGCGCTACAGGGAAAAGTTTCTGGGTATGATCTTTGTGCCATTTTTCCAAGTACATACTCATGCAGATGCACCAAAAATCTCATGACCTTTGATGATGCAGGAAAGATGACCCAAGAGTCAAAGAACTTTTCGATTCTATTGAAAAGCTAAGAGAAGAGATTGAATCAATTGAGAGGCCAATTCTTGAAGTGGAAATTCCACCCTCAAAGTCAGACACTCCATCTAGTCAGACTTCTCAAATAAGTCCGACTCAACCCCCAGAGCATAGCACCGAGATTCAAAAAGGTCCAACACAACCCTCAGAGCAGACTACTGAGACTCAAAAAATACGAACTCAACCCTTAGAACAGAACACTAAGGTGGTGCCCACCGAGAAAGATGAAACTCCAGCACCATCCCCGGCTCAGACTGACGAGAAAGTGCCACCCAAGAAACATGAGAATGCTGAATCTTCCTCTGACAAAACAGAACAACCGTTCGATTCAGAAGCAGAACTTGCTAAACTGGAATCAGAATTTGGTCAGATTGGCAAAAACTACTCAGCAGAGGAGATTGGTGGTTGGGAGTTCGATGAGCTTGAAAATGAACTAAAGTCTGGCGACTCAGGTGACAAAAAGTAAACCTAATTGCTTTACTCTTACGAGCAACATTGTATCAGTTAATAAACCAAAAATTACCATATACTCGATGTAAACTGTATCATGTAAATTAACAATTTACTGTAACATGTAACTATTTAGGTTAGTTGTAAAAGGACCTTGGGCATTGTTTACTATCATCACTTTGCAGGGCCTCCTTTAGGGACATTGATGCAAACTGAAGCCTCTTTTCCTAAATTCATTCTCCAAGTGAGTTTGTGAATGAAAACTGGATCTGATATTAATTTAAGATTTGAATCTTGGTTTTCAAATTTTTTAGGTTTCAAACCCAGTAACTGCAAAGCGAATGAAACAGTGATAAGCTCCTATATGCCAACTTATGTAGAACAACAATCACAATGATCCGTATGAGATGCAACAAAGGACTACGTCGAAAGTGTGAATTGGATGTGTTGGGTACATTCTATCACACTATATTCCTCAAGATTTAGTGTGATAAACATGTAAAAAAATTGGCACATTTTCCTCTAAATTTTTAGGTTGTTAAGTTCAGTAAAAAGGAGAAGTAACAAAAGGTTCTAAAAGTAACCTTTACTCTATTAAATAAAAGAGGAGAAAAAATCTTGACCATTGTGAAAGGTACCCACAAGCTTTTATAATTTAATGGATGAGAGTTTGTATTATTATAGGAGTGCAGAAAACCAAGATCTTGAGATATGGGCTCTCATTCAAATTCGAATTTCAGCTGCAGAAGAATGGTGGGTGTTACAGAAATTGTTACAATGACATTTTTTAAGAACTTCTGTTTCCAAAGACAATATGTTTTGTATAAGACTTCATTATATATTCTCACTATGTACAGAACAGAGTATATCATTGAGATAGAAACTGTATCATTTCAGGATTCCCATGTAGATACACTGTCATCCATTTCTTACAAGAAAATACGTTAGAGCTGATTTCGTTGATTCACTTAGCCGAAGCGATACATAAACTATACTTAGAAGACAGACATGAATACCATATCCAAGATAATCTCTTCAAAAAATTTGACTTCATAAAATATGTTTATTCAGAAATTGAATAAAATTGATATTGTAGATTTTGATTTTGTTGGAGGTTGGTGATGAAAATACTAGGAAACCGAGTTTTTGCATTCGGGTTTTATAATCACGATGAAATTTTCAAAGTGTTTATGTATCTCGAAGATATAAAAAAACTTTCTCTGCATCATTCTGATTGTAAAACCTGTTTTCCTAGCTTCCAAGTATGTGAAGAGAAATGGTCAGAATGGGGAAAAAAAACATGACAATAAATTTTGCTCATCCAACAATGAAAAAGAATTGACAATTGTGCCCCACATCACCACCCCATTCATAATTTTGAACCTCTTATTATTTGAAGACACTCAGATTTCCAAAAACACTGACAAGATTTATCTTTTCCAATTTGGCTCCATCCCCATTTTAAAAGACCCTCTCCTCTCCACTCCTCCCAATATAGAGACTGAGAAAGTGTTTTAAGGGAGACTCCCTTCTCTTTAAGGTACCCCATATGAGATGGCCAAAAACTTGAGTTCAAGTGATCAGTATTTGGATGAAGAGGACTACATAGACATGGAAGTCATAAACTCTTCAACTATTTTTTGCTTCACTCCTCCTCCATTTGAGTTCCAAATGTCCTCTACAATTTCTCTTGATAAAGACCAACCCACAACATCTCCAGCTGATGAGCTATTCTACAAAGGAAATCTCCTTCCCCTTCACCTTCCGCCGCGCTTGCGAATGGTTCAAGACCTCCTCCTTGGCTCAAATCCTGAACCATTTAAGCATAAAACAGAGTACTCTGTTTCCAAAACAGAGGACTCTATTTCAAACTATAGAACCCCATTCATTAGTACTACTAGTAGTACTAGTACACCATATGAGTCTTGCAATATTTCGCCTTCGGAGTCGTGTAGGGTGAGTACTGAACTGACCCAGGAGGAGTACTTCTCTGATTTCTCGACTGAGTTGAGGAGATTCATTGAAGAAAAACCGAAGAAGTCTGGGTCAAAAAAGATCAAGAGTTCTTCATTGGGTCTAAAGCTGAAGGCTTCCAAGGATTTTTTTAAGTCTCTATTTAATAAATCTGGCTGTAAAAATGAGTCATGCACAAAGGCAGGAAGAGTTGGAATGGAGGAGTCTGTTTTGAAAGCTAAGGAATGCTTGAACAAGTATGTTAAGGTGACAAAGAATGCCCCATTCGGGCAAATTCAAAGGGTGCGGCGAACGGATAAAGAGAAGATGAATGAAGATGGTCATAGGAGGTCGTTTTCAGGAGCAATTAATCGGCATTTGGCTACTAAGTGCTCTTGTTATTCTTCATCTTCATGTTGTTCTGTTGCTTCACCGTCTTCTTCATTCTGTAGTGTTAATTCAAGTGGTTATCATGAGATACATCTGTTGAAGAGGAGCAATAGTGCTAACTCAGATTCAATTCAAGGAGCTATTGCACATTGTAAACAGTCTCAACAGGTTCTTCATTCAAGAAAGAATGTGAATGATGTTGGGTTTTTCTCATTTCCTGCTTGTGAAGATCAAGAGAGGTAGAGATCAATGTAATGTTGTTTTAGTTGTCTGTTTATTTGAATATCCCACTAAAGCTACCCTATTGATAATTGGAAAAAAAAAAAAAAAAAAAATTGGTATCTTCGCAATGTATGAACTAGTCTCTTGTTTTACATATTGCAGTTGACAATGTATAATTATCCAGGCAACACTATATTTGATCTGTGAATGGGAAGTGGTTTGAATTCTCTTGTTGCGCCCGTCCTTAAGGTCCTAGTCTTCAAGTTGCTGAAATGCTTGGATTTGTTATGTTGTTTAACCAAGTTTATCGGGTTAGTCATCTGGTTCCCCTTCCTTTGCCCATGACCAACCCGAACTTCTTTCATTCAATTTTGATACCCATGACCAACCCAAACCTTAACTAGGTCTTGTCCATCCCACCCGAATTTCAGGTTGGGCATGGGTTGGACAGGTTGAACCCACCCAAGTTGCAGTGCTACTCTAGGTTAATGAAGAAGAGGGTTAAATAATCAAGGTCGCATCCTTCAAACCAGCTAAGTAAATAGGTACAGTAATCCTTCCAAAGTTTCAAGACATGGACACTAAAATTTAAACTTTTCCTGAATGATAGAGAATCATTACTTTTTGTAGTTTGATTCACTGTGAAAATTAAAGGATCATGTGGTGCCATAGTAGTTTACTTTCCAATACTCTGTAACTCAACCTTCCCTGATCACTCTCTTTCAAAGGTACTAGCCAAAAAGTTAAAAGGGATAAAAAAAAATATGTTTGGTTCCAGTTGTTGTTTTGAATTTGTAAGAGTAGTTTGTTAGGTACGTCTGCAACTAGTGAGATTCAAACCCGCAACCTAAACCTACTTACACCCGACGGAGACTACACAATAATGAGACTACTTGAAGGCCAGGTTCTATTGTGATTCCATCAATCCAAAAGTCTATAACAAGAAATTGACAAAAACATGTTTGTCTTTCATTTTTTCTCCCCTCATTATCAACTAAAATCTAATAGTGCTCATTGCTCTTTTAAGTGATTATCTATTATATCTAGACATGAAAAGCTTGAACAAGGAGTGGTCGGGAAAAAATTGTTTGTCCCCTTATTTAGAGGAACAGAGGTACTTAGATACACACTTTGCATTTTAATGATCACCCACTTAAAGATTGCTCAAGTGATAATAATATATATATATAAAAGGCAAGAGAAACTAACATTCTTTTGAGTTTCTCAAGTGGGGGCACTAAACCCTAAACTAAGTGAGCATGTTAGCCATAAACTTGACAAGATTAGAACTTAAAATTATAAAAGAGAGTGTTTTTAGCATAAAACCAACACCCCTTTCCCTTCCCTTCCCTACCTGATTTCCAGCTTACTCTAAAGGGAAAGAAGGGAAATGATGATTTCAATTATCTACTCAAAGAACCTTCCACTCCCTTTTCAGTGAACCAACTTGTCCTTTTGTTATTCAGAAGTTCATGATGAGACTAAAAAGATTGTATGAAAAACTAGGGCAGTGTCTCTGATAATGCACCTAAACTATCAAGAAACTATAAAGGATAGATATATGAGGTAATCTCAGCATATTATTTCAGTAGGGAACATTGTAAACTCTGTATAAATTGATGTAATTAGATGAGCATAGTAGTAATAGGTGGAGAGGCATCGCCAGTCTGCATAAATAGAGTGCCGAAGCAATAATTTATGTGCAATAAGGATGGCAATTGAAACAGACACCCCAAATGTCACCCTCCTTCCCTACAGTCAATACATTCACAATTTCCAGGCAAGGCAGAAAAATGTCTAGAGTGCCTTGCAGTCATATTAAACGCCTCAATAACAGCTTCAATGTTACATGAAGCTAGGGTTGCCCACGTGTTACTCGTATGAGTAGAGTACAATAGTTTATTGGTATCTCGTACAGCGGAGTAGGCTTAGTGATGTTCTGCGTCCTGGGTCTCTAAAATACTCTCATTATGTTACCATTGGTACATTGTAATTCGATACAAGTATTACAAGCATGCACCGTTGTGCTCCAAAATTATGAAGGATATTGTGTATGTTTGTTCAAGTGTCTGAATAAATAACTCACATTCTATTGCAGTATGTGTGGAACACTATCTTTGTGAGAGAGAAATCTATTAGTCACAGTAAAGCATGTGCAGACAGCGCCAAACATGTATATGTTATCTTAATGTAATGTAAAGAGATACAAAGTAGCTTTTTTCTTTATATAAAGTTTGAGGCAGACAAGCCTAAATCCATCACAAATAATCTAAGCCTAAAGGTACTGTTACAGATAAATATACTGTAGCGTTTACTTTGTGCTCGTCAAGGATCAATCACCACCAAGAACGTGAAAAAACCTGACTTTATCTATAATTCATAAGCCTTCGATGATGACATGTTTAGTATTGCACCTTCAGCCTTCTAGATCTCATCCTAGCAGAAGAAGAAACAGCATGGAAAAAAAAAAACGTTATAAGAGACATGGAATGAACTAACCAGGGATGTGAGAAGGGGCAAGTGGTAGTGGATGCAGGGACCATATGTTCATATGTTGACAGATGCTTGAGGCAGTCAAGTGGTGAGTACCTTTTGCTCTTTTTGACGAGTCATGTTCACGTCTTCCTTCAATGTACTGGAATCACTTTCCTGTTAAATCCAATAGAAAACATACGAAAGAAAAGTAACTCAAAGCAGTTAGAACTTAGAAGAGATCTGAACCACCAGGCAATAAGTAGAACACTGACATGCTGCCAAAACAGTACATTTGAAAGAGCAATCGAATGGAACAGTTCTGGTATAAAAAAAATGAAATAAAAATTAACTACTGCATACTAACCAAATGAGATGCAGGAGGTGATTCTAGTGGCTGCAATTTGAGTACGATCTGTTATCAAGAGGATAAGATATTCAGGCAATCTTCCTCTGAAAATAAATGGTTTGAATTAAAATATGAACTAGTTATTACCTTTGTCTTTTCATTTTTACCAACATAATCACATAAACGTTTGTTTCTCTTGAGATCTTTCCCGGCCCACCAAAGCTGGGTAGTGTCCTCTTGCAGAAGCTGTGTGTCTGGAAATTCTTATTGCATGAGTTTGGGATGTCTTCATATAAGTACAGTAAAGTATTCCATAACAAAGAAAGAATGCTGAATCAACCAGGATGATAAGAGTAACACCCAGATATGGATAATTGGACAAATAACCACATTAGTGAAAAAAATGAACTTCTTGTGACCGTGTATAACCTTAAGATTTTGGTTGTTATGTGCAAAAAGGACTTGGCAAGTTGGTTTAGGGATTGAGTTCAAAGCGGAAAAAATCTAGCAGAGAACAAATTATTTTTATTTGTTTCCATGAATTGCAATGGTCATCACTAGAGCATCATGATACTCCTGGTAAGTAGTAACAATCACCATGACTGGAGTAAACAGGAGATGTATTTAGCATGACATGCAATATGGGATTTTTTTTAATGAACAGTAACTCAGGTACAAGCTTGTTCTTTATGCATAAGGGAAATCATAGCAGACCAGAAATTCAGGTACAAGCTTACAGCTAAAGGTGGCAAGCATGTCAGATGTTGCATCTAGCGATTACACGTATAGGTAACCCGACACTCTAAGGACATTCAAAGATTGTCCAAGCCAAGAATTTTGATGTAATTGGGTTCTTTTAGCAATATTAGTACTTTAGCATTATCAGTTGTAGTATTAAGTATTATTGTAATAGCGCCTACTTAGTATCAGTCCATAATAATTAGGACATTGGTTTCCAATTAGGTTTAGGGTTTGTTTCTTGTCATAGAAATTAGGTCAATTATAAAAGGAGCGTAGGTTGTTCATTGTTAATTGGTTGATTGAATAAAAGAATTTCTTTTGTTTACTTGACTTTTAATTATTGTAGATTTATTTCAATTTCTGCTTTATTATCAATTCTCGTTTATTTTTATTTTTATTTTGGAAGGCGAGCTGGGTTTTTAAGGATCCCATAACCTATCAACTGGGCGACCTATAGGTCAACACCCATTAGAAACGCAGGTGAGATTCGAAGCTAGGACGTGGGAAACAAACCCACACAGCCCTAACCACTAGGCCATAATACCATTGGCATCAATTCTCGTTTATTTGCTACAAGTTTAATTCTATCAATTGGTATCAGAGCCGAAACGGTTATTATTATTTGGTTCGATTTGAAGAAAGAGAAAATTGAAGACTCAAAGAGAAGTTGAGAACATAAATAGAGAAGAGGAACAAAACGAAGAAACTCACGAGCAACTAAAGCCACCATCGTAAAGTTTAGAAGAAAGAAGTAAAGTTTATAAGATGCTAGAAGAATATAGGCTCCCACTAGCGAAGGCACTGGTAAAGAAGTTGGAAGAAAAGATCGAGACCATCTTGAGACAACCTTTAAGAGGATGGAACAGATGATGGATATGGTAGTCGAGAACTTCCTGTCAGGCAATAAAGAGACCATAGGACAGACCCAAATAACACCACCACCATCGCAACACCACAGGGACCCTGCCAGAGCACCGACGGCGGTGCTGCATAGGTGAGCCCTATTTCGATCGATCACATCCCACCTGCAACACTCGACTGCGCACATCCACCCTCCTCCACAGATAATCGACAGTCTCAGTCAATCAAAACCGATTGACAGCCTCGTTCAATCCTTTCCAGCCAATTCCCCGCTCAATCATCCCCAACCCCTTCGCCACCTCTCGTTTTCCATCGAAATGGGGAGGAAGAAGAAGAATTTTTTCCTCAAAGTCCCTGCTCCAATTTTTATTTCGGTCCTTGACCATTCCTTTTCATTTAAGTTCATAGTCCCCTATAGCTATTTGGACCCCATCAATTTTTCAGTACCACCACAGTTGGCTGATTCTTTAAGCTCTGATGACGAGTCTACTCACCAGCACCATAGGACAGGACAAGTACCACCACGGGACAGTATTTATGATCTAATTTGGGTCACTTTTATAACGAATTTGAAGTACAAGTTTGCGCATACCATTCAAATCACGTAGTGGATCTACTTCGAGTTCAGAATTCCTATTGGACTTTCTTTTTTGGTGCCAAGTTTTTTATTTGATTCTTTGAGGGTACCAACAACTACACAGGAAGAGTTAGAGGTCGACTTCTGTTTGTGCACTTTGCCTTGTGTTCAGTGATCGGTTGCTTGTGCTCGTCTGCCTTCTTCGACTTCAAGTCGAGGACGAGCTTCTTCAACCCGAGGAGGTTGATATAATTAGGTTCTTTTAGCAATATTAGTTCTAGTATTATTGTAATAGGGCCTATTTAGTAACAATCCATAATAATTAAAACATTGGTTTTCAATTAGGTTTATGGTTTGTTTTTTGCCATAAAAGTTAGGTCAATTATAAAAGGAACATAGGTTGTTCATTGTTAACTGATTGATTGAATAAAAGAATTTATTTTGTTTACTTGTATTTCAATTATCGTAAATTTATTTCAGATGTACTTCAATTTCTCTTTATCTTTCAATTTTGTACATGCCTCAGGTGTTGTTGATCATATTGTTACTTTGTGATGTTGTGCAGATCAATCTATCTTGCTTTCTAAGCCTCTCTCTTAACCAACACGGTTTGGAAATCTCTTTCATGCATAGAAATGGATCAACATGTTTATAATTTCCTTTGCTGTAAATAATCAAAGCACAATATTATGTTTCCAGGTTTAAGAATCCTGATTCAAACTACTTTAATCCCCGGACGCCATAGGAAATGTTTAAAATTCGAGAGCTTCCATCAAATCTGAGATCAGAATATACCATTTCAGATTTCAAACTCTCTCTTCACAGAACACAAAGTGTATCTAAAACTATTTATGTAATTATGTGCAAGCAGTCAATGAAACCTGGCAATATGGCATAGATCATTTCGCATTCCCAAATGTATGTACTATATCCAACTTCATATCAAGTAAGAATTATTAAAATGAAATTAATTTAAAAATAAAGTTTATTAAAAACTAGGATTTTTCTAGACACGACATGTAAAGCAAAGAAGCAGGTGCCTAAACAGTTGATACTGTCAGCAAATCACTAACATATTAGTTGAGGACAGGTTTTAACAAAGGCATACTGAAAATGTGGTACTTGTTATTTTGTTAATTGTCAATTTAAACAATAAAACTGACACAGGTGCAATATAGCTCCTGAACTATGAATAAGCTTACTCACTCAACACCCTGCACACAGAAAAGTAAATTGGAAACCCAAATTGTTCATGGCAAACTATATGATTGTCACCAGAACTGAAAGGATTTACATTCCAGATGCAATCAATTCTTTTCCAGATTAGTTATAATGCAACAGGAGGGTGTTGAATGTACCAGAAACAAGCCTTTCTAGCTCATTGGGATCTGAAAATCCTAGAGATTGATTCAGCAAGGCTTCCCTTTCTATGTTCTGGATATGATCTCTCAGCACATGAGATGATAAAAATTTCCTGTGGAGAACCTGGTCCTGTGATAGAAAACAGTCACTAATTATTTTCTTCCCAGAATTTGATGATTTGACTGCAACAGATGTCCATGACAAGGACACTTTGAGCACTTAAACAATAAAGGAAAGCAAAGTAACAAAGTTCCTATCGATCTATAGTTAGAAAACTGAAACTCAGATGACGGTTATGATGAGGAGGATATATGGAACCTTGGATGCATAAGCCTCAGCTTCAGACAAGGACCTCAAAAGAGCAATGTCAGCATCTGAAGGACCTCCTGCAATGAGTGTGTCTGTAAGTTGCTTCAATTACGAACATGGTAAATTGTGTTATGATCCTTGTTATGGACCTTCCCCTCCTGGACAGCTCGAGCTTTTGGGAGAGTTGGTTGGTTCATAACAATTGGTATCAAAGCCAAACCCCACATCCAAGGTTCGAATCCCGGCAGGGGCGACCTATAGGCTGGATTAAAATAATTTAGCATTATGTATGGGCATAGTGCTAAGTTGTTGAATACTGGTAGCTGAGAGAATGCTCACTGGGCCAGTGTCGATAGAGTGGGCCGACGAGGACGACGGCTTTGGAAACGTGGGGCAATGTTATGATCCTTGTTATGGACCTTCCCCTCCTGGACAGCTCGAGCTTTTGGGAGAGTTGGTTGGTTCATAACAAATTGTCCCTATCGGTCTTTGTGGGCTTTCCTTTCTTGTTGTGTGTAAAATATGTAATATAACATAACATCAGTTGAATGGAAACACATTTGAAGCAACAATACGTGAAAAGGAAAAATTCTTATTATCTTATAGCCTATTCAAATTATTCATATTTTGCAAACCTCCAAACCTACGCTATGCATAGAGTTTGGGGATACTTTTGGGTTATTCATCTTTATTTTGGTTTTCTTTGTATTCCAAGGGGGAGGGGATTTTGTTGGTGTAGGATCATATAGAGTAATGTATTTTCATTCAAATAGCGTTTGCTCATGGAGATTTTAGTTTATTCTATACATACAAAATGTAACCAGTTATAAACTTCGCTTTTTAAGTCAATGTTTCACTATAAACTAATGAGAGACTTGATACAATAATTTCATAACATGTAGCAAGAATTGGAACTTTTAACAGATTGAAAAAATCGATTATTTAAGAAATGTGAGTAAACAAAACTATGTTTGGTTTCGGAGTTTTCCATGGTAAAAATTCCATTTTCCTAGCTGTTTGGTTTAGTTTAGCATACACTGAGGAAACCCTCCCCAAGTTAAGTATATTCACTCAAGAAAGAAATCAATTTCCTTGCTATCCCATAAATTTGTTCATGAAACCAATCAAACCCAAGTACACTCTAGAAACCAATTAAAACCCCTAAACACATACACTCTAGAACAAGTACATGAGCTTCTCTCAATAGCCAAAATGTGGGGTTTCCTTCAAACTATCTAACTAAAATAAATAAATAAATAAATAAAAACCCATTAACCTTTTATAGCATTCGAACTGTTGTTTCAGATATAAGAGAGTTTCGAAACAAAAACAGTGATGAAACAAGATAAAGGAGAGACCTTTGGGGTTGCTGAGAAGACGGTGTTGCAGAGAGAAATGGAGCTTGTGAATCTTGGACTGTAAGTTGTGAATCTCAATCACTTCTCTGGCAATCTCTTCAACTTGTTTACTGATTTCACATTCATACAAGAATTGCTTCTCTTCCCCACTCTTTACCTCAATTTGAACCATTTCTTCTCTCCAACTTTTTTTTTTTCTGTAATTTGCGAGACTTTATTACTTGGGTATTAACTATCAACTTTCTTATGGCCACTATGTACATCCACAATTTCCTTTTTCACCACCACATCCGATGTTCGAGTACACGTTTACTTAGGGGTGGGCATCCCATCCCGCGATCCCGTTTCCGTCCCGATTTTTCGGGTCTTAATGGGATTGAATAATTTCATCCCGATCCCGTCCCGTCCTGATCTATAATGGGATGGGATGGGATGGGATGAAGATTTTCAATCCCGCCAATCCCGAACTAATTTTTCAATATTTATTATTTATTTATTTATTTTAGGATTGCAATATTTGGATGCCCATACAAATTCCCTGATGCATATAACATTTTAGCATCTAAAATTTTCAATGTCGTTAGGCTATCAACTCATATTTGAAGACCAATTTGTTTAATTGTATTTAACTAGGGTACATTCGATTTCATTGAAAACTTTGGATACTCAACCTATAATACAATTTAATGGGTTCCTAGTATCATCTCATTTGCAAGGATAGATATGCATGAAAATTAAACGTTGTGAAAGATTCCAATGACAGCTTCATGTGCTTATTATGGCATAGGTTACATTATGTTTAGTTGATTGCATTTTGGTTTATTATTTCATTTTCAGCATGGTTATGTGTGAACATGCAATTTGCTGAAGATCTATTTTAGTTATTGAAATTGCATGGTCAATTTGAAACACGCTGATCTCGTCCCGTCCCGAACCCGTTTGGGATGGGACGAAGTCAGGATGAGGTTTATCTCATCCCGTCCCGTCCCGATCCCGTATGAACGAGATGGGTCTATCTCGTCCCATCCCGTCCCGTGCCCACCCCTACGTTTACTTGTTTGTTTATTGGGTACGCATAATTTAGATGTATTTTATATTGGGTATGAATTTTTCGCATAATTACACGTCGGGTACAAAATGCTTGACGGTTTGTTCAACGACGCTAACCATGATCGAACATCCCACATTTGATTAGTGACAAAAGGCACATCTCAAAACAAGAAAATTTTAGAAAATAATTATCATAAAAAATAATTATTTTCACTCATAAAAAATTAATAAAATAATACAATAATTTCCTACAAATTTTGAATTTATCGATTTGTAAAATTTCAAAGTTGTCTACGATGTTGGAGGCTTTTTTCTTTTGCTTTTCTTCATACTCGTTTATTATTTTTGTTATGTTTTTCATGTTGTTGGTAGGAATAAACAGTTTTATCGAAAGAATGTGTCAAAAATTGAAATTAGCCCTTTTGCAAATTTTACAAAAGCTATATAATTCACGACTTATAAGATTTTGTTCGATTTTCACTTTGGTTGTTTTTGCTCTTATTCTCCATATCGGTTTATTCGTTTTATTAAGCTTTATATGGTTATGATAAAATAACCGGTTTCATGGAAAACTATACATAATCCACGTTGTTTTTTTTTTTTTTTTTTTTTTTTTTTTTGGGGGGGGGGGGGGGGGGGGGGGGGGGGGGGGGGGGGTCTACAATCTACAATTTTGGATTTTTTTTCCCTTTCCATCACTATCGCTCTTATTATTCATTCCCGTTTATCTTTTCTATTGTTCTTAATATGTTTTTTTTTTATAGAAATAAGCACTTTCATGGAAAGAATAAGTCAAGAACTGAATTTAGTAATTTTGAAAATTTTCAAAGGTTATATAATCCACGATATTAGAGGTTTCGTTCCATTTTTCTTTTTTTGTTCCTTTTGTTCTTATTATCCATACTTGTGTACTTTTGCAATATGATTTTCATGGAGTCTTATATCTCATTGAAAGAATGAGTCAAAAGCTAAATTTTGCAATATATATATGTGGAAAGCGTGAGGGTTTTGAAGGATCCCAAAACCTTTATAATAATAAAAATGAATTGATGAACCAGATACAATAGCTCACTCATTCGCTCAACGATAACAATGGAAATTTTCTTCAAATCCTCAACAAACAAACTTATTAGATCTAGTTCAACAATCTCCAAGTTGGAAAATAATCTCGCAAAGTAGTTTGCTACGGTAGTAGTTTCTTGGTGCACATGCAATAAGTTTACTTTCTCATAAGTACTAATCAATTGTTTAGTCATCCTTGTAACTGGATTCACACCTAATAGGGTGCTCAAGATGTAAGTGAAGTGACATAGATATCCAGAGAGCAGTGAAACTTGAAAGAGAGCAATGAAACTTGAAAGTAAATCCATCGAATGCTAATTCTATTCTAGCATCCATAAGAGAATCTAAAAGATATTTGCATCCAATATTAATTGTCTTCATTGAGTTTAAAAGTTATTTTTTACTTAGGTTTAGATGAAAGTGATCCATGCTCCATGTAATTGGGATTGGCCTTCCTCGATTTGCTTGATTTACAGAGATTTGATTGCACCCCTATTAGTAACTTTGCTCGGTTCCAAGCTTTCATATTCCGCAATGGATTTAAGTCCAACTCTTCTTTATTGATATCATCTTCGTCACCTTAATTTATTCCCACGAGTGGTGTATTCTTCATTGTCACTATTGGATTTAAGTCCAATACTAACATTCGCTTTCCCTGCAAGCTCATCTTTCTTCATTGTGTAGTTATTTGCTTTAGTTTTAGGGATGGCAGTGGGGCGGATATTCACGGATATCCGCCCCACCCAATCCGTTTGGGGCGGTTTTGGATATGGCTGAATGGGTTTTCGGGTGGTTTCGGGTATCCAAAAAATATCCGTTCACTATTCGGGGCGGATACGGATTTGGCCATATCCGCCCCGCAGGCCCCGCGGATATCCGTTTAACTAACGAATTTACAAAATTACCCTTTATCTATATAAAGGGATTAACTTCCTCCCTCGGACCCTCACCTCACACCAATCGCTCTCGGCTCTCCCTCACTCACCAAGCGACTCCCTCACTCACCGCACACCACCTCCCCCTCACAGAGCGACTCCCTCACTCCCTCCCTCCCTCCCTCCCTTCCTCCCTCACAGAGCGACTCCCTCACTCACCACACACCACCTCCCCCTCATAGAGTGACTCCCTCCCTCCCTCCCTCCCTTCCTCCCTCACAGAGCGACTCCCTCACTCACCGCACACCACCTCGCCCTCCCTCACGCCGCGAGACGCGAGATCCTCCCTGCTCCCTGCTCCCCTCACGCCGCGATCTGCCTCCCTGCTCTCGACAGAAAAGGGTTTCTTCCATCTCTTCAGAGATCAAGATCAAGAGATCAAGATCGGATCTGAGACTGAGATCGGATCTGAGACTGAAATCGGATCTGAACTGATCAGATCTGATCAAGATCAAGATCTGATCTGATCTGATCAAGATCAAGATCTGATCTGATCTGATCAAGATCAGTCAAGATCTGATCTGATCAAGATCTTATCAAGATCTGATCTGATCAAGATCAAGATCTGATCAAGATCTGATCTGATTAGATTTCAAGATCTGAGATCCTCGAATTTTTTGAAGTTGTAATTTTTTTTATTTTTTTGTTAATTTTTGTATGTTTGTAATTTCTGGAATTTTTTGTATGGTTTGTAATTTCTGTATGATCTCACAAAAATCAAATATGTTGTAATCTGTAAATTTTGTGGTTCGATATGTGAGAATCTGTTTTTTTTTTTTTTTTCCGGGTATTTTGGGCGGGGCGGATATCCGCCAATCCGTTCGGTTCGGGGATGGTTTTTACAAAATTTTGCTGTTTTCGAAGTTGGCCAGTCAATAACAGCTTGTATTTTGGTTGGATCAACCGCTACTCCTTGCTATGAAATTATGTGACCCAAATAGTCAACCTTGGATCAACCGCTACTCCTTGCTATGAAATTATGTGACCCAAATAGTCAACCTGTAAAACACCGAAGCGGCATTTTCGATTCTTTTGCATACAAACGATTAGATAATAGAATCTGTAAAACAGTCTGCAAATGTGACAGATGGTCGTCCCATGATTTTGAATACACAAGAATATCGTCAAAGAAAACTAAAATAAATTTCCGGAGATAGGGACGGAAGAGATCATTCATCAAACTCTGGAAGGTGGTTTGTGAGGCCAAATGGCATTACTAGAAATTCGTAATGTCCTTCATGTGTCCGAAAAGCTGTTTTCGGAATATCGTCCTCTTTTACTCGAATTTGGTGATATCCAGCCCTTAAATCTAATTTAGAGTAGAATTTAGCCCCATGAAGTTCATCTAATAGTTCATCGATCACAGGAATCGGATACTTATCTTTGACCATAATGTTGTTCAAGGCTCGGTAATCCACACAAAACCGCCAAGCTCCGTCCGCTTTCTTCACTAACAGGACCGGTGAAGAGAATGGGTTGTTACTCAGCCTGATCAACCCAGATTGCATAAGCTCATTCACCAATTTATCTATCTCAGTTTTCTGGTAATAAGGGTACCGATACGGCCTTACACTCACCGGTTCCGTGTTCGATTGCAATGGAATTTGATGGTCATGTGACCCCGGTGGAGGCAAGCCGGTGGGTTGTTCAAAGACATGAGAAAAGTTGGTTAGGAGGTTGGCCATATCAGGTGGATATGTGTGCGGTTGAGTGCTGCTAATAGAAGGAATAATTTGAAAAAAAAAAAAAAAAACCGGTACCTATTAAGGCATTGAATTCCTTGTCAGATAATGTTTCCATGCCAGCACGTCGCAAACCTTTGAAGTTGTGAGAAACCTCTCCAACTTTGAAGGTCATGCTTAACTGCCTGTAATCTATCTCGATGGGTCCCAGAGTTTCAAGCCATTGCACACCCAGCACCAACTGGCATGCTGCCACGGGAAGAACGTAGACGTCCGCTGTAATGGGATGTCCTTGAATGGTGAGGTTGAGCACCTGACATTGCCCAACACAATCTATTTTGTCTCGGTTTGTGACCATAACTTGAAATTTCTTGTCCTGATTTACTGGCAATCCAAACTTAGAAACTATGGTCTGATCGATGAAATTGTGAGTGCTGCCGCCATCTATTAACACTACGACATTCTTATTTTGCAGCTTGCCCAAAATGCGTATGGTTTGTGGATGGTCTGCCCCCGCAATTGCATGAAAAGAAATTTCAGGTATAGCTTCAAGATTTTCTAGTTCTAGGGAAGTATCGTTGGCATCATCAATGGTGGAATGAGGTAAATCCTCTATCATGAACAGCTGTGGTCGTTCACAACGATGGCCATGAATGAATTTCTCATCACAATAGTAGCATAACCCCTTCTCTCGACGTTCGTGTGCCTCTTGATTAGTGAGTCGACGTGCTGGTGTTGGTAGATGAGTTGAGGTTTTGTTCATTTGTTGAGTTGGGGAAGGTCCGAGCACTCCAGTTGTTGGGTTGGGTGGCGCCTTCTGGATTGCTAAAGTAGATTGAGATCGAAATTGCTGGTTGGGTTTTCTTTGTAATTGGTTTTGTTCCTCGATCAGCCGAGCCACACCTATGGTATCTGCCAAGGTTCGAGGTTGTTTAATTTTGACATCGAGGCGAATGTCATCTCGAAGTCCAGCAATAAAACAACCAATTAGAAAACTTTCGGGTAGGTCGTCAACTTGTTGTGATAGTTTTCCGAAGGCTTCTTGATAAGCTGCCACAGTGGAGGTGTGCTTAAGGCGAGTCAATGCTTCTGACGGATCCTCGTAATCTGTTGGGCCAAAATGGAGCAGGATAGCTTTGGTGAACTCAGTCCATGTGAGTGGTCCACGAAATTTCGTCAACCACCTGTGCCACTGTAAGGCAATGCCCTCTAGATGGAAAGAGGCCAGCTGAACTTGTTGGGGAGGCACAATATTCTAGAAATCAAAATATTGTTCGGCTTTGTAGATCCAGCCTTTCGGGTCTTCACCATTGAACTTGGGAAAGGACAACTTGAGTCTATGATTAAGATGACCATTGCTAGTGTTGGAACAACCAATAGTTGGTGAGTGTGAGGTTTCGCCCAAAGCGAACGGATTAATGTCGGGTTGAGAACCTCGGTTGGTTCGTAGAGCTTGTAGTTCAGTCAACACTGTTTGTAAGGCAGCATTAACCTGATCGAAGCTGGATTCATGTCGTGCCAAAATTTCATTGACATCATTGCGGAATTCTGCATTTGATTTGCCGCGGGTGTCCATGATCGCCTGGCTCTGATACCACTGATAAGGATGAATTTGATAGAGAAGAGGGAGAACAGAATTTCAGGAGGAAGAGTAAGGATTTAGGAAATATATATCTCCTTTATTCAATACTATTGACTACTTATATAGCCTTAACTCTTGAACAAACTACAACTACTCAGCTGAAAAATAGGACAACTATCTCTCAGGCTGAAGACTAGCACAACCTGAGCTTATTCTGCTAACAGCTTAACAATCTTAATCAAATATTAAACAACTTAACAAACTTGACCAAATCCTACTTGACCAGATCTATTCCACGTCTGCACTTCCAGTTGGCATGTATTCATTGTAGCACATATCATAAAACTCTAAATCGCCTCATCTTGTCTCCTCGTGTATCTCAGTGACCAAAAACACTTCCCAAAAAAAAAGATGAGTAAATTATTTATTTTGCAATATTTTCAAAGGTATCCACGATTTGGATTTTTTTTTTACGATTTTTCCTTTCCGTCACTTTTTCTCTTATTCTTAATATGTTTTTGGTAAAAATAAACACTTCCATGAAAAAGAATGAGTAGAAAACTGAATTTAACAATTTCGTAAATCTTCAAAGGCTAAACCACAATTTTGGAGATTTCGTTCGTTTTTTCTGTTTTGTTCCGGTTATTCTTTTTCTCAATACATGCTTGTACTTTTTATTGTTATTTACATGATTTTGATAGAAATAAACAGTTTCATGGAGAGAATGAGTCAAAAACTGAGTTTAGCGATTTTGCAAATTTGCTTAAAACTAAAGTTTCACTATTTTTATGGTTTATTTCGATTTTTCCTTTACATCAATTTTTCTTTTATTCTCCATACTTGTTTATCCTTTTTATTATTCCTTCCATTTTTTTTATAGAAATAAACACTTTCATTTAAAAATATTGAATTTATTGATTTTGCAAAACTTTGAAAGGCTATGCAGCGAATTTGTAAGTTTCTTTTCGAGATTTTTTTTTGCTACTTTTGCTCTTATTGTCCATAATCGTTTAACCTTTTTATTATTTTTATATGTATTTGATAGAAATAAACAATTTCATGGAAATAATGAGTAAAAAAACTGAATTTAGCAATTTTGAAGTCTATAATCCTCGATTTTGGATTTATTTATTTTTTTCGATTTTTCCATTCCGTCACTTTTCCTCTTATTCTCCATACATGTTTATCCTTTTTACTAGCTTTTCTATGTTTTTTTTTTTATATAAATAAACACTTCCATGGAAATAATGAATCAAAAATTGAGTTTAGCAATTTTGCAAATTTTCAAAGGCAATATAATCCACGATTTTGGATTTTTTCGATTTTTCTTTTTCTGTCACTTTCACTCTTATTCTCCTTACCCATTCATCTTTTTATTATTCTTAATATGTTTTTGGTAGAAATAACCACTTACATGGAAAAGAACGAGTCGAAAATTGAACTTAGAGATTTTGCAAATTTTCAAATGTTATAATTCACAAATTTTTATGGTTTTTTTTTATTTTTCATTTCGGTCACTTTTTGCTAAATTTTCTCCATACCTGTTGTAATTTTTATTAATACTTGTATGTGTTTTATAGAAATAAATACTTCAATTGAAAGAATGAGTCAAAAACTTAATTCAGTGATTTTTCAAATTTTCAAAGGTTATATCCACGATTTTTTATGGTTTCTTCGACTTTTCGTTTCTGATTTTCGGACTTATTTTCCTTACCCATTTATCCTTTTTATTGTTCTAAATGTGTTTTTTTATAGAATAAACACTTTCATTGGTAGAATGAGTCAAAAACTGAATTTAGTTCTTTTGCAAATTTTCAAAGAACTAAAATTTTGGAGGTTTTTTTTCAAAGAACTAAAATTTTGCAAAAACACGATTTTGGAGGTTTTTTAATATAATTTTTTTGGTTGATTTTGCTCTTATTCTCCATATTTATTTGCCTTTTATTATTCCTTATTTGTCTTTGATAGAAATAAACAAATTTATGGAAATAATGAGTCAAAAACTGAATTTAGCGATTTCGCTAGTTTTCAACGGTTATATATACAAACCACAATTTTGGATGAATTTTTTCTATTTTTTCCTTTTCATCACTTTCGCTCAAATTCTCCATACCCATTCATCCCTTTTCTTGTTCTTAATACATATTTTTATACAAACAAACACTGCCATGGAAATAATGAGTCAAAAACTGAGTTTAGTCATTTTGCAAATTTTCAAAGGTTTATATTCCACGATAGTGAAGGGTTTCTTCAAAAAAAAAAATGTTGGTTTTGATTTTGTTCTCCATATTTATTTAACCTTTTTATTATTCTTTATATGTTTCTGATAGAAATAGACATTTTCATGGAAAGAATGAGTGAAAAAGTGAATTTAGCAATTTTGCAAATTTTCCAAAGCTAATCCACGATTATGGAGTTTTTTTTATGTATTTTTTTTTCTTGATTTTGCTATTATTCTCCGCACCTGTTTAAACTTTTTACTATTTTATATATTTTTTTATACAAATAAACACTATCATAGAAATAATGAGTAGAAAACTGAATTTAGTGATATTTGCAAAATTTTCAAAGGCTGTATAATTTACAATTTTGAAGATTTTGTTTTTTGTTTTGTTCCTTTTGTTCTTATTCTAAATACGCGTTTATACTTTTTTTTTTATTAAATACGTGATTTTGATAGAAATAAATAGTTTCATAGAAAGAATGAGTAAAAAATTGAATTTAGCGATTTCGCCATTTTCCAAAGGTTATATAATCCACAATTTTGGATGATTTTTTCGATTTTTCATTTCGTCACTTTCTTTCTCATTCTGCGGACCCATTTATCCTTTTTATTGTTCTTAATATGTTTTTAATAGAAATAAATACTTCCGTTGAAAGAATGAGTCAAAAACTGAGTTTAGCATTTGATAGAAATAATCCATGATTGTGGAGGTTTTTCAATATATATACACACATATATTTGTTGATTTTGTTCTCCATACTTGTTTAACTTTTTTATTAGGCAACGATTATTTGGCACTACAAATTACTCTCACCCACACCACCCACCTAATTTTTTCTTTTTCACACCGTGCACTTTCTCTCTCACACTGTTGTTCTCTTCCACACCACCCATAAAAAGAAAAACCTAAAATTTTCTCCCCTCCCAAATTCAAAATGATCGAAAGCTCCTTCTCCCCTCCCAATGTCCTCTCATCTCACCACCACCATTCTTCTTCTTTGATCTTTTTCTCTCATTTCTCTTCTTCTCTTCCCTCCCCATCCAGGAGCACCCCTCGCATATCCTCTCAAATCGAAATTGAAGACAAAGTGGAATATTGAAATATGTTATATGTTGGTATCTTTCCTGTAAATGTCTCCAATAGCAATATCCTAGCCTTAACTATAAACATTGCTCTTGACATAATCAATTAAGATGAAGAACCATTCAAGAGGGAAATTGTTTAAAAAAACAAAAATGTGAACTAACATTTTAATGAAATACTTGACAAGAAGGATTGTTTGGCTAAAACATATAAATACTAGGGTATTCTCCGTGTCGTTGGCACGATAAAAGTTTCAAGAGGGAAATTGTTTAAAAAAATAAAAATGTGAACTAACATTTTAATGAAATGCTTGACAATAATGACTATTTGGCTAAAACATATAAATACTAAGGTATTCTCCGTGTCATTGGCACGATACAAGTTTAAAACTTGTCAAAACATTATTACCCTTAAGTTTTCATAATTCATACTTACTTGCCTAATCACCACCATCAACAAATAGTTGTAAAAATATTGGGTGTGAAAATCGAATCCATGCATTCTTGATACTTTAAGTTCCGTCTTTTATCTCCAACCTCAAACACAAAAATAAAAAGAAAAAATTGATTTGTAATATAGAAGATAATTAAAAAAATAAATAAAAATAAAAAATCGCCCACCGTGGGGCTCGAACCCACGACCACAAGGTTAAGAGCCTTGCGCTCTACCAACTGAGCTAGACGGGCTTATTGACATTTTTGATGATCTTTTTATTAAATTTATATCCTCAAGGAATTCTAAAAAATTTACAATTGTGGCAGCGACTATTTGGAACCACAACTTCCTCTCATCCACACCACTCATCTATTTTTTTTTCTTTCTCACACCACATTTTCTTCCATACCACCCATAAAAGGAAAAATCTAAATTTTTCTCCCCTCCCAAATTCAAAACAATCGAAAGCTCCCTCTCCCCTCCCAACTTCCTTTTCTCTTTTTCGATCCCTCATTTTCTCGTCTTCTACTCTGCATTTTCTTATCTCATTTCTCTTATTTCTTCCCTCCCCATCCGGGGGCACCCTTCGCATATCCTCTCCATTATCTCAAGTCGAAATTAAAGACGAAGCCGAAGAAGAAGAATATTTGGAGCCTTTACAGAATCTCGACCTTGATTCTGCTGTCTTCCATCATCCTTTTATTCTTCTCCTTCCTCTCGCACTTTATGTTTTTTTTTCTCCCTCACTCACAAAAGCCGCTGCGAGGGCAAAAAATTTGACCCTCGCAGAGGTACCCATCCTCGCACGAGCCACCACAAGGGCAAGAAAAAATAGAAAGTGCGAGAGGAATGAGAATAAGGATAGGGAGATGGACGATGACATATGCGATAAGAATAGAGAAGGGGAAAAGAAGATAGGGGAACTGAGAGAGAGTGAAGGAAGAAGAAATAATGAGAGAATTGGGAAAGGGGAAGGTGATGAAGAAGATGGAAAGGGGAAGGAGAAGAAGATGATGGAGAATGAGCGACAGTGGTTGTTGTGGCTCCATCTCCTCTATCTCTCACTGTCTCTCGCAATCGATCACCCCCTTTCCTTGCTACCCCCTTCCATATTGTCGTTGTTGTTCTTGAGAAGATAGGGTAAGAAAGGAAAAAGATGAATAGTGGTTTAAATGGGTGGTATGGGAGAGTTGGTAAAAAAAAATTTGGATGGGTGGTGTAGGTGAGAGTAAGTTGTGGTGCGAAAATAAATATTTCCATGGAAATAATGAGGTAAAAATTGAGTTTATTGTATTCCACAATTTGGAGATTTTTTTTTTCGAAAAATGACTTTTAGGCCTACTTTTTTACAAAATAGACAATTTAGATATCATAGTTCATGTAATGACTATTTTGTACATACTTTTATACTTTCATGACCAACGATGATTATTTCATTAACCCAGGTTAACTCATAAAGTTATATGTCATATTTATCATTTCTAAAAAACAGAAAAACTAATTTGACACTTTTATGACCAACAATGACTCTTTTATTAATGAATTTTTTTTAGATACTCTTTGTGTCAAGTTTCTTTTCTTCCTATACTTAGGAGTATTAATGCTAAAAAAAATCAACAAAGAACTTGTAAGTGCGGCAACAGTGATGTCAAAGTTGAAGAAGTAGGAAGTCTTACATCTTTCCAACTTCCTCCAAGTTTAGTCATTGATTTCTTGAATAAGGTATGCTTCCATCAATTTACTAGTCGCCCTAAACATTTAGATTTTGTAATGGAACTATTACATATCAAGTCCTTTTTTGTGCAAAAAAGAAATCAACAAATGATCTGTCATCTAGAAAACCTATGGATTTGTTGATTGTTGGTGGTGAGAAAGTTGACTCCCAAACCTCTAGTTACACATATGAACTCATTAGTCAAATTTAGATACCCAATGGGCGTTCACAGTATCATCTCTGTGTATAAATAATGATCAAAATGACATTATAAACTATTGAAAGAAGAAGTTGGCATGGAAAAAATGATCAAGTGAAGCTTTTGGGTTTATGGGTGAACCTATTTGTTTACAGGATTAGATGGGCACTTGAAATCAAGGGAGTGGAGTACGAATATGTAGAAGAAACTTCAAGCAGCAAGAGGCCCATGCTTTTGCAGAATAATCATGTTTATAAGAAGGTTCATGGAGAAAAAACGATTAGTGAATCACTTGTTATTATTACACATATAATAACTATGTTATAATTCCATTGGAATATAAAAATTTATAACAAGTTAATCAATAGATTTTATTAATTAAGTAAAATCAAATTTCTAATCATCATTAACTACATTATGAAAATTTTACCAAACCTTAGCATAATAATTTAATTAACTTGTCAGTCAATGAAAATTTGTTGTTTATAATTAGAATAATTAATATCGATGCCTACCAGCGGCATAGGGCCGAATTTATCATTTTATTCTTCGTAACATGTTAGAAATAAACATGTTAGAAATAATTAATATCGATGCCTACCAGCGGCATAGGGCCTCAATTTTGCATACCAATTTATCATTTTATTCTTCGTAACATGTTGTTGATAGAAATAAACACTTCTATGGAAAATAATAATAATAATAATAATAAGTTCAAAACCGAGTTTACCGATTTTGCAAATTTTTAAAAGCTATAATCCACCATTTTAGAGATTTCGTTCGATTTTTGGGTTTTGTTCATTCATCCTTTTGATTATTTCTTATATAGTTTTTATGGAAATAAATACTTCCGTGTAAAGAATGAGTCAAATTTTGAGTTTAGCATTTCTGCTAATTTTCAAAGCATACAATGCATGATTTTGGAGGGTTTTCTTTTTCAATATTTCTTTTTTGTCACTTTTGCTCTTATTCTTCTTACTTGTTTAACCTTTTTATTATTGTTTATATGATTTTGACAGAGCTAAATAGTTTCATGGAAATAATGAGTCAAAAACTAATTTTAGCAATTCTGCAAATATTTGAATGCTATAATCCACGATTTGATTTTTTTTCCTTTCCGCCACTTTCGCTCTTATTCTCTGGACTTGTTTATATTTTTATTATTATTGTAAATATTTATAGTAATAAACATTTCCTTGGAAAAAATGATTTGAAAGCTGAGTTTAGAGATTTCACATATTTTAAAATGTTATAATCCACAACTTCGGATTTTTTTTCAATTTTTCCTTTATGTCACTTTCGCTCTTATTCTCCATGTCTGTTTATCATTATTTATTTATTAATCCTTCTATATTTTAATAGAAATAAACATTTCAATGGAAAGAATGAGTCGAAATATGATTTTTGTGATTTTGAAAATTTTCAAAGGCTATAATCCACGATTTTGAAGGTTTCATTTGATTTTTTTTTGTTCATTTTATTCTTATTTTCCATACCCTCCTACACTTTCTATTATCATTTATATCATTTTTATATAAATAAAAGTTTCATTTAGATAATTAACTTTAAATACCTAGAAAATGATTGAAGAGGACTTTACTAGAGTTGTTGGATAGTTGAAGAATGATCGTGAGTTCTAACTTCTAAGAGATCCTTGAGAGTTGGTGGCAGAGTATAAGTTGCATATATGGATGCACTACACTAATTTGACATATTTGTAACAACTTAAAAAACAGTAATACTTTTGAGCTATTACAATCCACCAAACAATTTCAAGTTAAAACTAAATTTAGTCAACAAAATGAAAAATAGCTATACAAAAAAAGTGATACAATAAATTAGATCACCATAAATAGCATCACTTGTAAGCCCATACTATTTGTGGTGATACAATTATTAAATTATTTTGTTTTTGAAAATGTGTAAAATTGCTTTATAGATTGTTATAGCTCCAAAGTGTTACTATTTTTTGAATTGTTACAAAAATTCCAATTTGGTGGAGTGATGGTCCAACTCTGTGATTATCTTTGGTTTTAAAAAAAATCTTCTAATGTCATATTTAGGTGACCAATAGCTTTCCTCATTTTTGGGGAACTGTATATGCCTTTGATAGAGTTATAATACATTATTACTCTAAAATCTAAACAATTTTACGTTGCAGTTAATCATGATTGAGACATGGTTTCTCTTCCAAAATTACAAACAACGTGAAGTAGAAAGGGAGATTCGTGCGTTGATGAGAAAAATATGTATGATTGAGTATCGGGTATTGGTTTTGAATTATTTGAGCATACGTTGGAGGAGCAGTTAAACATGTTCTTGATTAATTTATCACATTGAAATAAGAAAAAAAAAATCCGCAAAATAGAGAATGTAGAAAAAAAATAATAACTAAGGAAAAAATAACTAAGAACAATATATTATAAACAATCCAAAACCCATAAAAAATTTACTAACAATAATATTTATTGTTAAACAACCTAAGATAATATTAAAAGGAAGAAAATTAATAAAAGAACAAAAACAAAAGAGTGATGCTAGGCGGCGAGGAAACGGGTGAGGAAGGGGGGTTTGACCCTCCATCCCCCTCGAGATGCGTGATCACCGGAAAAAAAAAAGGTACAAGTACAAAGTCTTATACTTAACAGTGGTAAACTAGTAAACCTTATAATTCAACTAAAACTCAATCAGAAAACCCCATGGAACCAACTATTGTAACAGTCACAAACGTGCATAATTTATGATAATTTACTATCACAATTTTTTTAATACAATGGACAATATAAATGGGCAAATATTGTATGAATTTTCATATTGTTAGATTTAAGCTAAAACACAGTAAGAAAAAAAACTTTATGATTACATTAGAGATTTGTAGGAGAAAAGTTAAGTTTTTATTATTGTTTATATGATTTTGATAGAGCTAAACACTTTTATGGAAGTAATGAGTCAAAAGCTGATTTTAGCAATTCTTCAAATATTTGAATGTTATAATTCACGATTTGATTTTTTTTCCTTTCTGTCACTTTCGCTCTTATTCTACGGACTTTTTTATTTTTATTATTATTTTAAATATTTGATAGAAATAAACATTTCCATGGAAAAAATGATTTGAAAACTGAGTTTAGAGATTTAACTTATTTTCAAGGTTATATAATCCACAACTTTGGATTTTTTTTTTTGATTTTTCCTTTCTGTCACTTTTGCTCTTATTCTCCATGTCTGTTTATCCTTTTTTATTATTATTAATCTTTCTATGTTTTTTTTTTTTTATATAGAAATATACATTTCCATAGAAAGAATGAGTCGTAAAATGATTTTTTTGTAATTTTGCAAATTTTTCAAATGCTATAATCCATAATTTTGAAGGTTTCATTCAAAAAAAAATTTCCTTTTATTCTTATTGTCCATCCCTGCCTACACTTTCTATTATCATTTTGATAGAAATAAACATTTTCATTTAGATAATTAACTTTAAATACCCAGAGAATGATTGGAGAGGATTTTACTAGAATTGTTGGATAGTTGAAGCATGATTGTGAGTTCTAACTTGTAAGAGATCCTAGAGAGTTGGCAGCAGAGGGCAAGTTACATATATAGATGGTCGAGTTCTATGATTATCTTTGGAACAAAATCATGTTCACTCTGTACTAGAGACTACTACTTTACAAAGCTACAAGGCACAAGCTATATCAATGTTGGGGAAGGCTCGGTCTCTTTTCCACCATTTCATAATGAAGAACAAAGTTATCCTGCAAAATAGATGAGAGATCGGCATTAATTATATCACTCATTGCAAAGAAGGGATTGAAATAGTGAATTTGTGCCAAACCTTCTGAATTTTTTTCCAGGACTTTATGTCATAGCAGATGTAGGATCCTCTCTCGTAGGTATTTGTTTTTGAAAGCAGATCTGTGTTTGGAGTTCTCGTTATCCATACTCTCAGCTCTTTATGGTAAAACCACCCTCTATTGTATCTGCAAAAAGTGAACACCCTTAGTTATTGACACTCAAATGTAATGCTACTAATTGATTTACAATTCTTAGAATAAATGATCCTTGCAGCCACAAGTTTCTAACATAACAATCATAAAACCTAACACTCCAGACCAAGCTATCTCACTTTATTCTTCCTCTCCATGTGGAGTGCACTCTACATAACACACTGACACTTCCCTTTACAAGGAAAGAAAAATCAAACACGATAGGTGTGGCCATCCATGTCATATTGTTGAGCAATTGAAATGTCAGGGACCATGGAGCACCAACCTAAGTTAAAACCAATAACAGCCCTTGAGAGAGAGAGAGTTTAACTTGGGCCAACACCTTGAAGTCCGTCATTTACCGACACAGTGGAAAAGAAAAGGGAGAAGTGGAAAGGAGCTCGACAAAAAAAGAAAAAGATAAGAGAAGGTAAATCATAGCTTATTGAGGGCTTCTAAGGTTACTACGCTTGAATGAAATGCTATGTAATGTTTGAAACTTATTCCACTGGGATGTTTGAAACTTGTTGCATTAAAAAGTGACTGTTATAATTAATGTCTCAAAACAGCCAAGCCTATTGGTCCAATCTAAAATTAACAGACAACCGACAAAGATTTAAGTGAAAGGAAGCATACAATTCATTGGCAGCATACAACTGGGCCTCATCTTTTGGCATGCTGCAGAAACAGTAGAGGCGGGTTATTAACATCATCAAGAAAATAAAACAAACAGCTCAACAACGAAAACAGAACCTTGGAAGACATTCACCTGTAAAAGATATAAAATAAATTCTCCAACCGGAACTTTGCGAAATACCCTTTCTGCATTGGTCCAGACAAAGTTTTAAGATTAGGCAAAACATGAAAAGAGCATAAAACAAACATATGCATACACAGGCTGGAATATCTCACATGCAACGCAGGTGGTTCTTTTGCATAGTAACATTCTGGCACTCTAAACTGAGGCTCTCCTGCGGCAGGCTCCTCAGACCATGGTGACCCAAATGTTTTATGAAGGTTCTCCGATGAGTTCAAGGCTAAACCAAGTGTTGTCAGATCAATCCCAAGGGCAAGGGATGTCAAATCCATATCATTCATCTTTATGACACTTAACAAACCAAGCAACCCAAACCGATCAATAGAACCTTGAGGAGCTTGCATTGACTTAGTATTCTGCTCTCTATATGGTTGGCTTAACGCTGACATTTGTTGTAGCCGAAATTGGGACGGGTTTTGGTGCTGTAAATACTGCTGAAGGACCTGATCATAAGACCCCATGCCAGACATAGAACTAGGAGAGTTTAGCGGTCTTAACCCAATGTTAGGAGGTCCACTTGTCTGAGGTTTAAAAGAAAGATAACATATATCAGATTAAGCTAAAGATGTGATGTATTGATCTGTATGACTAGAAATATTTAATCATAGCAACAATGAACATACTTGTGAGTTATAATTTGCATGGGAAGATTGGAACATGTCAGAGCCATTTAAATGGAGAAGATCCTGACTGTTTGCAGGTGTAATAGAGACCCCACCACCACCTACAGATCCAACGTGTTGCTGTTGCATAGGCCGATGAGGTGAATAAATCCCCCCTAAGTTGAACCCAGAAGATCTGCCCATCTACATTACAGCATACAAATTTGAAGTCAAATACAAAGGACAATCAGATTTTTTTTTTTTTTAATAATAATCAGGAAAATAAATATTTAGAAAGGGAACCAGGACTCACTGGAAACTGCTGAGATTGCATTATTGATGCGGAATTGTCATGAAATTGTTCTTTCTGGTGCATATCCATGGCATAGTCAGAATTGCCACCTGCAAACACATTACATATTCGTATTAATTCCATAGAACTGCAGTGCCGTTGGTTTTACAGAAAAAAATTGAAACTAAAAAAAATAGTGAAGAAAGGTGGAGTAAAAAGGGAAAGAGAAGGGAGAGTTTGAGATTGAAGATGACAGTTGTTCTCCCAAAATCATGGAAATAATCCCTTTCACGCTTATTTCCTCCTCATTCTGCTTGTTCATTGTCATCGACACCCGATAGGTTTAATTGCGGAAGCAATAACAAAATAACTAGAAACTTGAATTGATAAAGTTCTTCATTCTAATAATAATTCTCTAAACTTCAAATAGTGTAGTCAAGGCGATCGCCTAGGCGCGCCTCAAGGCGTTTTTACAAAATTCCGCCTCAAAGTGAGACAAAGTGGTGCAGTGAAATGAGGAGTCCGCCTCGCCCCGCCTCAGCCAAAAAACTGGTTGTAGCCAGCCCAATTGCAACCCATTTACAGCCCATTTGCAGCCTAATTGTTGCAAAAAATGTTGCAACCCACTCTATAATAAAGTTTTATGTTTCTTGGTGTAATATTTGATCAATTTGATAAAAACAAGATAAAACATTTTTAAGTTTTGATAAATTTTTCACACTTTTTATATTATTTTTTGGAGAAAACATACCATGTTTTAATCAATATGTGATCAACATCAATCTTGATTTTTCATAGCTTAGATCAACGATTTTTATGCTTTTATAATACTAATAGTGATTATATTTGTGAATTTTTACCAACAATTTCTTCTAACAAATGTTCAATATTCTCAAGTTTCTATTTTTTCAAGATTATTGATTTTTAACAATTTAGTGAATGTTTGCAAGTTACTTGACACTTGTGTAGTGCATCTTTTCGCTATGTTATGCAACTTTATTATATTTTCATTTCGATTCTTGGTAGTTGTGTCACTTTTTATACATATTTGCTTATGATACTTATTAAAATGATGATGTATACTACTATGCTGATATGTTTTAATTTATTATAAAAAATCTTTAAAAAATATTTTGATTCTAGGTAGTTGTGCCACTTTTTGTACGTATTTGTTTATGATATTTATCAAAATGATGTATAATACTATGCTGATATGTTTCAATTTATTATAAAAAAATCTTTAAAAAAAGTTAAGATCGCCTCAGTGAACTGAGGCGCCCGCCTCGCCTTGATTTCTAACCTATTTAAGCAAAAATCGAATAAAACCGTAATCTTATTGGATTCCTACTTGGGCTTTACATTGGACCCAACTATTAAATAATTCAAATAAATAGATAATACAAATATACCATCATTCCCTCTATTTCGAAAAAGCTCGTCCTCGAGCTTAGCCGTTGTCCGTCGAGCCATCAGGGATCAAGGAAATGTGTTCAACCTCATGATCCGTGTGTCATCCTGAGGAGGGGAAACATCAACAACCAATTGATCTCCATTTGTAATAGGGTAAGTTTTTTCTTTTGGCAATCTCAATAAAGATGACCAACTTGTCCACATCCAAAACATTTGAAATTAGGATTGTAAGCAACGGTTACAGGTGTGGTAGGACTAACTAAAGTTGTCTGAGATGTAATTGGAATAGTCAAATGATCATGTGAACGTGCTTTGACCTTCTTAGTATACTGCTCAGCTTTTGACATGGTTGTAATCGGAATTATATCAAAGCCTCCTGTATAGGCTAAGAAAATCCATGCAAATACTTGTCAACCTATTACTATTAGATTCATTCATCTTCAACCTACTGCATAAAATCCGAAATTCCTCAGTGTATTCAGAAACAATGGATTTGCCCTGTGTAAGTTTATGCAACCCACCAAACAAATCTCACCGATAATCTTTGAGGATGAAAACATGTTGCAATAATTTTTTCAACTTAGACCAAGTCTGAATTGGTGTCTTCCCCAACAACTATTTCTTTGTAGTCAAATCTCTCCACCAATTAGATGCGGTACCATGTAATTTTGTTGCAACTAACGCATGACATTAATAATAGTTAGCAACATATTCCAAAACCTCGTCTATTTGGTCAACCCAATCAACAAAAACATCTGCATCACGAGGACATCACGAGGACCATAATAAGTTGAAACATCTCATTTAATATCACCATGTTGTACATGTTCCAAGCAACGAACAAAATGATCTAAAGTCATAGGTAAAACATCAAAATTATCCTCACCTCCATGAGCATCATAATGAACTCATCCCTTTTGATTAGGAGGATGAATATTGGCTTGTTGCGGTGGTTCATAAAAGTCCAAATAAAAGTCATAAGCTTTGTCCTGAGGTGGTACATAACTTGTCTTGCGTGGGTGAATAATTTATTCATCAAAATATAAAGAATTTGAATCATGGGATGTGACATAGTTATTTCTGGGGTGACACAGCTTCAGAAGCACTTGATGAAAAATCAAATAGCTGCAGTAGAAGCACTTCAGGACAAATAAATTAGTTGCAGTGGTACAGACAGGTCCTTGGGAGGTAAATATTTTTGTCACCTCCAATTCAATCCACCACGAACAGTACCTTCATCTTCAGAAGAAGATGAACTAAAACGCATAGTAATAGGTCGATATCGACCGTGATCTCGCATCGAAACCAAGGGCTCACGTCAAGTAGTGATAGATTGAGCTAATCC
The DNA here is from genome assembly GCA_963556465.1 of Berberis vulgaris. Taxonomy (NCBI): domain Eukaryota; kingdom Viridiplantae; phylum Streptophyta; class Magnoliopsida; order Ranunculales; family Berberidaceae; genus Berberis; species Berberis vulgaris. Next base: position 1,782,512 of record OY747133.1, read on the forward strand.
AGACCAGCAACGTTGGCCGGCTAGTGATTGTCCAATTTGATGGAAGGTGGTTGTTGATTCGCGTGCAAGTGGTGTTGATGATTCAAATTAGGTAAGTCCTCCATGTACCCTTCAAATTATTCTACCTCCTCTTCTCTTTCTTTTTTGGGTTTGGGTAAGGTTAAGGCTTTTATCAATTTTCTTTTCAATCCTTTAGTAACAAGCAACTTGTTGGAGATTCTTCACAAATCGCAACACGCGATTTTCTTTTCTCTAGCAAGCCTAGATTTAGGTATTTCGAACAAATCATGGAAATTTAGGTCGCTCTCCACAACCACCCTTTTTTCTTTTGATCCGCTTTGTAAAGAAGGTTGTTGCGAACTACTAAATTTGGGTATTGTTCCTCCAAAGCATTAATGCATGTTTTCATGGCCACACAACGCGACAATTCGCGGATAGCCTGAATATCTTACTCTAAAACATCAGTTTCATATTCCTCATCTTCGAAGTTATCATACAAAGGTGCCTTTTTCTAATCAATGATGCTAGGGTTCACTTTCTCTTCTTCAAACGAATATAAAAAGATCTCATCTTGTTGTCCAGTCTCAGGATGTGAATTTCACATATAGCTTCAGGTTCTTGACAAACCAAGACAACAGTCAAGTAGTCAACTGGTCCAAGATGTCAAAAGGGTTTTCTCCATGCGCTCCATCCTTGTTGTGATGACTCTAGTTCTCTTAGGTAGTATCTTTGTCCAAGGATTTTATGTTCTGATACCAAATTGATAGGTTTAATAATGGAAGCAATAACAAAATACAATAGAAATTTGGATTGACAAACTTTCTTCACCCAGATAAAAATAATTTTCTTAACTTCAAAAAATTGACTATAAACTTGATTTCTAACCTATTTAAGCAAAACCCTAATAAAACCCTGAACTTATAGGACCCCTACTAAGCTTACATTGGACCGGCCTAATTATTAACTAATTTAAATAAATGGATACTACTAATTTACCATCATAAAAAAAAAAAAAACCCAATAACATTATTGTCTCACACAAACTATTACATAGCAAGTCTCATCTGAACATATGCCAGTGATATGACCCAGGTTTTAGGTGGATCTCTTGGGATAAGGGTTGTTTCAAGAAATGGCGAATTGCAGCAAGTTTGGTGGTCTCGGGATTTTAAGTGATGAGATTTTTTTTAACCAGGTTTTAAGTGGATCTCTTGGGATAAGGGTTGCCTCAAGAAATGGTGAATTGCAGCAAGTTTGAAGGTCTCAGGATTTTAAGTGATGAGAAAAAAAATTTTATCCTTTTTTTTTTGGAACATAGAAAAAACAAGAGTTTTATTGAGATGAGGGAAGAGACACAAAGTGGGAGAGAATCTCACAACAGAGAACAACACAGAAAATAATAGAAGTCGTCCAATAGCCAAAGGAAACCAATCGAACATAACTAAAACAAACAAAACCTCCCTGAGAATTTTCCAAAAGTAAAACCCATCTCCCAAGCCTCTCTTTCATAATCCTAATAACCTGAACTTTGGACCTCATTTATCTGTTGAAAATTTTGACATTTCTCCCACCTTACAATGGCTCCACTGATGGTAAGACGACATCTCTGCCACATCCACTCTAGGAAGGTTAGAGTTTCACACCTCAAATAGGCTAACCACTTATTTAACCCTCCAGCAATGGTCTTCACCGCCCTGAACTCAGCTTGAAAACTTAACCACATTGTTGGGGTAAACCTGCAATTGACTAGCAGATGGTCTAAAATTTCATAAGTTCGATCATATAAGCAACAGGCACTGTCCATGTTCACTCCCCTTGTCCCCTAAGACTGAGGCTTAAATTAATCAATTTGAGGATTCAAGGATGGAAGAGAATTGGATTAAGGTGGAAATGGAGATCGAAGTGATGAATGAATAGACAGAACTCATTTGACCCTTGATGGTTGAGAAGATATCTTTCAACCCACTCTTTACCACCAATTGAGGAAGATGGCTTGTGAGATTTTCTACTCCAATCAAATGGTCCTCTACTCTTTAATGACAAACACATGAATCAGGTACCAAGATTAATCTAGATTAAGAGTTCAACTTTCCATCTTGTTAAATTCAAGAAGCTTGGAAAACCAAAGAAGAATTTTCCATAAAAGGCCTACTAAATATGGTGTAAGAAAGTATTACACGCTATGTAGTGAAATTGGGAAACAAATTAACTATGTGCGCCTAAAGTAATTACCATGTCAAAGTTGATGAAAAGACATACAAAAGATATATAAAAAATGAAGCTGTGGGTGATCAAGTGAAATGATACAAGGCCAATCAGGTGGGCATCAGTTTTGTGTTTCTCAACTGAACAGATAAAGCTCCCAAGTCCCAACCACTGGAAACGAGATTTATCTTTCTGTGGTTGCAATTGTTGGCTCCTCTGATAATCCAAATGATTGGTTAGGATTCACTAAATTAATTGCAAATCACAATTCAATAAAGAAATAAATGAAGATGTATTCATAGGCTTGACTTACCATACAGTGAATGGTCAACATACAAATACTATCTACAAGTACAAGATATATTTGTTAATACACTTGTATCAAGTCCATGTCTATAGAATGCTTACACACCTTTAAATCCAGGTAACGCTGGAAAATCTTCATTTTGGATGCTAAATTCTTGGTTTTGATGGCCAATAGGACTAAGACCAACACTTTGCTTTCGCAATGAACCTGCACATCCAATTGTTAGAATCCAATCACAACACCACCCACAGTGAAAAATAATAATCACAGTAAAATAACAGTAAAAAGACAGTGAAAAATAATAATAACAGTAAAAAATAATTTAAATACCCAATTGTCCCTGAGGGCCTCCAGCAGAACTAGGCCGCCCGCCCAACTGAGGAAAGTCGTTGATGTCAAAAGCATTACTGTCATTGGAGTTCATATCATTTAAAAATCCCATTGAACTTAAATTATTCCCTGCTTGAAGTTGGCCTTGAGAAAGTGGTCCTCCAGCATTAGGATAAGAATTTCCGAGCATGGACATCATCTGTGGTGTACCTGAATCCAGTATACACTATCATCAGAGAGCAGATAAATAATGCAGAAACAACAAGAGAAAATCTATTTTTACGCTAGCATCGTTGAAGTCCGCCAAGTTAATGGGAAAAGTAATAGAAAACCAAACATACCAAAGGGATATAACGAGCAAGATTATATTGGTACAAGAAAAGGAATGACTACCATAAAATATTCATTAGCCCGAGGAATTTCGAGAAATTAATGTCATATCATAAACTCAGAACTGGCTCAAAAATAAACGTTGGTTCAAAACTTACTCCTCAGCAGTCACATAAAATAGTGTTCATTAATAGTAATAAATAATTCCAGGAAACGTACGCATTGCCTACTTGCTTGCAGGAAGAAAAGTTAAATATTTTTAATTATCTACAACTTATCAAAAGCATAAAAAAATGATTTCAAAGGTGATGATGCTGATATGTTGTCAATCAAATGGAGCTCACGACGAAAGAAAATGCATCGGTTGTTGTTGATAAAATGCATCTTAAGACAAGAGGTGGATGAGGATGATATAAGATGAGAGAAAATCTCAAGTCAATATCAACCTAAGCAACAATCTTTTATGTTGATACTGTTATCAGTTATCACCACTACCTGGAAGGACACCACTCATTAGCCGGTTGGTCCCTTGCGCACCAATACTTCCAGAACTGTTATTTGTGGCTAAATTTAATCGAGATGCAAGACTAGAAACAGACAACCCTCCACCAGAGCCTATGCTCCTTCCCATGTTTCCCCCACCAATGTTTCCCATCGAGTTTGTAATCCTTGAACCTGCATTTCCCAACATTGGTGATTGCAATCCTGGAACAGCGCTCCAGCTACCAACAGCAGAAGAGCTTGGAGGAATTCCAGGAATAGAACCACCCATGCCATTCATGCTACCGCTATATGCAGCATTTCCCACGACACTGATACCTCCTCTATTTGTAGCTGCTGAATGTCCATGGGAGCCTCCATGTGATAACTGCATATCGATGGAGAATGTGCATTAAGCCATGGTTAAGAACTGCAAGAAGCAAAAACCAGAAATTCGACCAAATAAAGATAATAGTATCATAACCAGAATGAACAATTAAGTGCTCCAGATCATGTAAGTTTCCGTAACTTACCTGAGAGAGAGCAACAGGAAGATTGTTCGATGCAAATCGTCCACCAGAAATACTTCCTGTGGGTTGCTGAACACCACTCGAAGGGGTACCATTTATTGTCGAATTTCTTGATGCAAGCGAGCCTTGCATATTTGGAACATTGAAGCTTCCATGCATGTTGTGCAGTCCTTGAATTGATCCTATGAACGATACAAACCCAGCATCAGCAGACAACCATAAACATGAATATGAACTGAATACTCATGAAGTTTCTCTCCTAACCAGCGTGATGAAAAACAGGGGCAGATGCAGCAGACTGCGCAGAAAAGGACGTTGCAAAAGATCGCCCAGAGGTGTCTGGAAGATTTGAATTTGACACGTTGAGCCCTGACTGCAACAAGTAAACTACATTAAAACAAAATGCTGAACATTGAAACGCAACAAAAACCAAAATTTTGCAACATAAAAACCTTCACAAAAAAAAAAGAATGATTAGTTAATTAACTAAAATAATCATATACATTAATTGTTTGTCACCAAGTACAATTTGAGACAAAGAATGGCTTTGCCACAAGGTAGAGGAATAAGTTTAAGGAAAATTATACCGCGACTATGCATATGTCTATTGTTGACTCAAAGAGAAGCATCTATAATGACCAATACCGACTTTCTTATGTTCCTCCCTCCCCCACAATTTGAATTTGCTTTAGCCGTTCATAACTTAAAATCTCTTCTTCCTCCAACCACCACACCCCCCCCCCCCCCCCCCCCTACAACCAAGCTTGTTTCTCCTTTTTCTCAAAACATGCAAACCCAACCATTTTCACTCCTAACTAGAATCAAACGGGTATGGTCACCACCATATAGTAGTAGCATCATCTTGATAAATTTTCTAACGCATTCCTAGTACACTATGGGGCGCAAAGTCCATAAAATCCAAAAAAAAAAAAAAAATCAAAGATTCACTATCAATTTGCTTATTTTGGAGAAAATTTAATAAGCTTACATTGAAACAAAAATATATGATGGAATGCCCTTGAACACTAAGAAAGTTCCATAATTACTTTCATTAATTAAATAGGCAATGACATTACCTATGGGGAGGGAGTAAAAATAAGTGAACCGTCTAACAAGAGCATGTGTCAGATTGGAATGTGACACGTGTACATGTACCACCCATTTGAGAAAGGAAAAGGGGAATATTTCATATAAGCCACGCAAAAGGAAGGAGAACCAGTGCGTAGGCCTTGGTTTTGATTTGGAATTGGGATACTGCTTGATCAGATATTAGAGAAGTTTCTTTTGTCCGAAATCTGTTGTATTGCAAAAGTAATATCACTTATTTGTTATCGTAATCTCTTTGTTTGTCCATACAAGCACATATGTAAAATAAACCCAATAGGAAGAATATGAATAGTGGAAATTCAATCAAACTACTGAACTACAAATAAATAAGATAAATAAAATCTCAACCTGAAGCGAAGTTTAAGATGGGGTATAGCAAGAATGAGACGTACATTATGTAGACTAGACATTGCATTAAAGTCAGAAGAGCTTGCAGGAGAACATCTGTAGCAACAATGCAGGTCTTCTGTCTTGTGGCTTGACAATAGGCTTCGGAAATGGAACTTTCCCCTGCAGAAACAGCTTTTGTAAGATACCAAATAAAGATGAGAAATACATAATATACTCTTAATCAACACTATTCGTCAATTTTCTCAAGCATAAACATGAAATTATTTCATCTAAAAGGCCAACAAGTTTAAAGCAATAACTGAAGATACGTCTAGCTGAAAAATATGGCATTTCCCACAGGAGTGAAAATGGATTAGTCAGCACAGAAAGCGAAACAAACATCTATTGTCACACCCTCCACATCCTTCCATTACACCAACCACGTGGTTCCTCCTTGCATGCAACCCCTCCTTCCATTTTATCAATCTCTCCCTCTAAATTTTGAGGATGTTATAACCCCCAATTAGAACGATTGCACAAGCAGTTATTGCCTGAACAACTATATGACCCCCTGTGGTTGAAAATGACGCTCAGAATGAATCCCCCGCTCCTTAGTCGTTTCGGTCCCACACGATTGAGCTTGAGATCAATGAGTTAGCAAGTTGACAGATATTCACCCCACGTCCCTCCTTACTTGCAGATCAAGAACTTCAGATGATTTTTCCTCCTCACAAGATGATGATACAACACGAGCCACTCCTTGATGCCAATCCTGAAAATGTTTGACATGCCCCAGGTCGCCAACACCACAACTATACACATTGAGTTTATCCACCACTCTACGGCAGTTGGCAACACAGATCACAGTCCCAACCATGGGCAATTTGTTGGTTTTAAACAGTTGAAGCATGCTGACCAAACCTAGGGACTGAAACCTTCAGCATGATGATGTTAGTGAAAATTATTTCTCTATTGATGACCGAGGAAACCCTTCGCATGGTTGAATGTGTGTGTCTAAGTGAATGCTTTTCAATTTTCAAAAACTACCAATTTTATCATAAATTGAATGTAGACTAAACGATGACAAGTTTTAAATGTTCAAAGGTAAAGCGATTTTCCTCCCTACCACATGGCCACTTTCTTTATCCACAGATAATCATATAGCTTTATGGTTGCTTTCTCTTTGCCAACACATAATATTTACGAATGCGTATGATATCGAATGCCACTCAACCATCAAGCGCACTTCACTAATTATTGTGAGATGATAAATTTTTCAGCCACTCTATCTCTTACCCCTAGACCATTCTACCTTTTTATACAGATAATACTTGTAGGGGGGAATTCATCATTGGAAGAAGAAAAAAAGGGGCACATTTATTAAATTTCAGCAGCACTTCTTTCCAATATCTTCTCGATTTCTTATCAAAAACTTATTGCCCTTACTTTCCCAATCTTACCCACAACACACACCACCACCAAATTGCTTGTAGTGTGTCTCGATAATTTTTTTTACAAACCAATAACAACTTAAATACTTAAACAGACACATCTGCTGTTTGTGTCAATATCTTACACAGGCTTGTAATCACCTACCATAATTCCATTGCTTATATTCAATACTTGTGTGACTTCTCCTAGTGTTGATAATTTATTTAGGTTACAGAACAGAAATTAAAACCGAAACAGTCAAACAAATGCATTAAGAAACAAAAAGCCCCACACCAACGAGCAGTCTATAACATAGAATCGACAACTGTGCATATCAAAACACTAACAGTACTAAACCAAGACAACAACGACGCGGTCCTAACTTCAATTCTAGTCCAGCATTCAACTCTATCTACTTCCATTAAATACACAATCATATTGAACACTATTTCCACTAGACAACTCGAGAACAGTCATCAACTCACACTTTCAACCACTAAAACAACTAAATGAAACATCAAAACCAAGAAATTCAGAACTCTTAAACCCTAATTACACAAGAATTATGTCTCCGAAAAGCAAACCAACTCATAATTGAACAAAGAAGGCGCGAAATTAATCAATTCCGTGTACATTGACCTAACAAATGATCAGAACTCTAAAACTACAAGCATACTATCATATCAAAATTACACCGCGAAAATTCTCAAAGAAAATCGTAAAATACAAACGAAGTGCAAGAAACCCTAGAAATCGGTAAACTACGTTTGAATGATCGAAATTGTGCGTAATTGAACATGTCATCAAGAAAACAAACAGAGAGACTATGGAAAGATATGAAGTTACAGAGATGAGATGAATACCTAGTGGATCAGAGAGAGAAGAGCGAATGAATTGATTGATTGAATTGAATGAAGTAAAAAGGAGGAAAAAAGAGAGGAGAATTTCTTTTTTTCTATCTAGTGCGCCTTTCTATTGAAGGGTCTGTTTGGTGGGAAGGAAAATAGACGGAGAATTGAAACCATGAAAGCTGTTTTTGACGGGACAAAAGATTTTGACTTGCACGATAGATAGGAAAATTAGTAGCGTGAAAATTTCTTTTCATGTCGTTGAATATACAGTTACAACCAAATAACAACGAAAAATCACTTGGAAACAAAGTCTGTTTGGTAAGATGGAAAATAATAGACATCGGAATTGAAGCGGTTTACAAGGATTTTGTTTTTGGGTGCAAAGGTTTGGTTTTCCATGAGATATGAAAAAACTAGTTATATGCGGATTGTTTTTTTCCTATCATTAAATACACAATCAAATAGCGAAAAATTACTTGACATGAGAATTAGCCAATGAAAGTCTGGTTAGTTGGTTAAGCCTGTGGTGGTTTAATCCCCATGTCTTAGATTCAATATCATGTATGGGTTTCTTAATAGATGTGTTGATACAATCCGACACAAAACAAAAAAGCCTTGACGGAAAACACTTCAATAACTAGTTTATTATTTGGCAAATTTCAGGTTATTTTGGTAGATCTACAACTAAAACTATAGGTTGCAGTAATGACTAAGTTGTGTCCTAATGTTTGCTCTTTTTAGGGGGTGGTATTCAATTACGAGTTTTATTAATGGATTGTGAAGAATTTTAAAATTCATTCAAATTCAGGGGTATTCAATTAAGGATTTAAAATAATACATGTAAATCTAAGGGTATTCAAATATCCATTTAAATGATTGTTTTAAAATCCATAAAAAAATCAATGGGTGTTCAATTCATGCTTTTCAAAAGTCCACTAAAATCATAGGGTATTTAAGAAGAGTAGATTTTAATGGATTTGTTAATGTTGTGGATTTTGAGGGATTTGTGAGTGGAAAGTATATATAACAAGAGTTATTCCAAATTCAACATTCCCCCATCATATTTCAATGGATTTGTATTAGCTATTGTTAAATAACACCACCATTTTTTGCTAAAGGATGTCACTATTCCATTTTTTTGTGATATGCTGAAGGACACCGTCACCTTTCCTTTTTTTCTCTCTTCACAGGAACAACACCACTTCGCCCCACAACTTCTGGCCACACCACCATACCCTACCATCGTTGGTTGCACTATCACCCGCACTTCATCTTCTCATTTGTTATTGTTCTTTTTTTTTGTTTATTCTTCTTCTTCTTTTCATTATCTTCTTTTCATTTTCGCTTTTTCTTGTCCTCTCTTCATTTTTTTTCCTTCTGATTTCTTCTTTTTTCTTTGTTTATCTTATTTTTGTAATTTTTTTCTCTTATATTCTTCTCTTCCCATTTTTTTCTTCTTCGCTCTTGCGGAGGTTCCTGCGAATAGAGGTTCCCCACTTGCCAGAACCTTCGCGATGGCAAAAAAAAAATATAGGAGAAAAAAAAAACAAAGAGAAAAAAAATGGAGGAGGAGAAGAAAAAGAAAAAGAAAACAGAAAATAATAAGAGGTGAGGGGGAGGAGGATTAAAATAAGAATATGAAAATGGGCGGAGATGGATGAGAGGTGGCGGTGTGATTGATGGAGAATAATAAGAATAATAGGTGGAGGAGGAGAAGAGGTGGCAGTAGTATGGTGGTAGTGGTGATTGAAGAAGAAGAAGAATACGAGAGTTGGCGGTAGCGGGGATAACAATTTGAAGTAAAATAGTTATTTGTATTACTTTTAGACCATCTTCAATGTATTTGATTTTTTTTTTTTTAATTTGAAGCAAAATTTTCGTAACATACAAACAATTGTTTAATTGATGTTTTGAGAGATGTTTTATGATTTGTGTTGGCATGGATAACAATGTAGGTGATGTTCTTTCATTGTTTTCTATGACTAATAACATGTTTATAAAAATACATTGAATCTATAAGAATCCATAGAAATCCATAACAAAACTTTATAAAATCTACAAAATTCAATCATTTAAAATCTATCAAAATCGACTGAATTTTGTAAAATCATTTGAAACATTTTAAAATTCACAAAATTAAAAATTTTTAAAAGTCCATTCAAATCTCGAATTAAATACCCCTGCCTTAATCTTATTGAGTTGGTAATTGAAAAACCCACTAGCTGCTATCATAACTTCATCAAAAGGGTTTGTTATGTGTTGTGAATGAGTTTGAAAGTGGAAAGGGAGATATTAAACATGGATTTGGTCCAAATCCAAGTCCAATGAGATTAACCCAATTAGCGATACATGAAATGATCGGGTATCAATAAAATGGGCCTAATCAGGCTCAAACAAAATTTTAAGATGCCACCGACAAGGTTCAAACCCTAAGCCTGTGATTTTATCAGCTACATGCCTATCACTAAGTTGATACCCAATTGATACTTTGCATTTGTTTATTAATAAAGATCCCATAAAGGCCTAATTCCAATCTCTCATTTCCTTTGTTAGAAGATTATAAAAAGACTATATAATCAAAATAATGTTCCATATCTTCATCAAAAGCTTATAATAATTCAATGATTATTCGCCATTCAAATCCCAACCTCAATACTTATCTCACCAAGACATGTCGATTATCGGTAATTAATAAACACAAATTATAACAACTAATTAATATCAACAAAATAATAGAGTTAACTATTCCATTATTCATTCAATCCCTTTATTTAATCATTTATATAGTGTTTGTACCAACAGAAATTCTAGGGGATCTGAGTCAATAACCTGATTTTCACGTTTGGGTGGGCGAAAATACATTTTTGCCTCTCCTCTTTAGAAGTGTTTTGTGATTGTATCTTTAGAAAGGATGGGCAAAAATGTATTCTCCCAACGTGAAAACCGAGCCATAGACCCAAGCCCCGTAGAAGTGCTGTTGTACCAAACATCTAATATTAGGTTCATAGAATTGGCATTTGGAAGGCAGGCCAACCATAACTATGGTTGCTTAGCTGTGGTGTTTGGGGATTCTTGTCCATGTGCCACACACTTGATGGTCCAAAACACAAAGCCCCTCCTTCTTCCATTTGTTGTATGGACATTTTTGCTTGTTTTTTATATGAGTTTCAAAGTTTGATCAATTTGCTTATCTTCAAATTAATGGCTATGTTTTTTTTTTTTTTTTTTTTTTTTTCAATTTGTTTTCTTTGATGGATGTCACGTTTTGAGAATACATTGCTTGAAGACATCTAGGGTGCCCCTTCCAAAATTTAAATATTGTTTTTGTTTATTTATTTATATTTATTACATCGACTGACATCTTCAATAGTTGATTCCCGTAAGTCTACTCTTTTTTCACTAAATTTGAAACAATTATAGTGAAACTCGAATAAGAATGATTGATAGTGTATATACTAAATGAAACAAGTTTTGTTCATTCCCGAGAAATCCATCTATGGATTCAATCCCTAATAGCCGCTCGCTCAGGGGCATTTTTTTCCTTTTTCCCCGCCCATACTCATGGAAGTCGTTCTCATTACTCATAAAAAAGCAACGCCAAAATTAGCGCACACATCTCAATCATCATATGTTAATTTCCACCCGCGATCTCAATGATATATTTCAATAACAATGGAAAGTCTATAGTCTTTTTTTGTTTTTGCTAATAAGAAGTCTTAAGTGTTAACATTATGTGCTTATTTTTTCTTGGAGACAACATGGCCACCTGGAGAAAGAGTAGTTGTTTGAATGATGTATGTGCGAAAGGCTGAAAGTTAAAAATAAAAAAAAATAAAAAAAATAAGAAGAAGAAGAAATTGGCCATCTGAAAAATTAATTAATAAATTATTTTTTAAAGTCTTCAGATGAGAGAAAGCCAAATGTTTGACATCCTAATATGACTTAAGATTTGTTTGAATTCCTTTGTATATGGTCTTGCTAACTAAGCGGCTATATAAAAAGAAAAAGAAAAAGAAAAAGAAAAAGTGATGTGTGTGGATCATTTTCTAAGTGCAATTATTCAAATTAATGACAATGAGTGGTGTGATTAAGGTTTCACTTTCATTAGGGTTAGGGACAATGCTTATCTAATTCTAGATTTTGCAATGATTACTTCAATCAAAATAATTGATCGTAACCACGTAGTATATATTCATAATCATGTCACTCGTAAAACTGATCCATTGTGTCAAAGTGTGTGTTGTGTAATACATTTAACATGATGGTGGTAACCATGTTGGGTTTGGGTTTGGGTTTGGGTTTGGCCTGGCTTGGTTTGTAGTAAAACACAACACACTGTGACATGACACGACCTATTGTCACCTGTAGGTAATGATAGATCGATTTTCGTGATTTTTATTGAAGATAAAAATAGAAACAAAATACAATCACGAAGATGTCAAAAAATAAGTCTCTAAAGAGATTACAAGTCGAATCCATCTTTCACAATAATTTTCTAATCTGCATAAAGATAGAGTGCTCTGATATGTTAAGCCATTAAAAAACCCTCATATTTATCTCTTTCCACACGCAATAAACAAATATGAGGCAAAAACCATCGTTGACTTTGATCTGCATAAAAAAACAAATGTGAGCCAAAAACCATCGTTGTGGTGGCCGATGACACTCTGATGTTAAAGTCAGACAATACGTAGAGAATGGTGTATTGCTTGACATTAGGGTTCTGTAGCATATTTAGTTCATCAACCTTGTGTCCTATTTATCCTTGTTCGACTATGCATTTGGTGGCGTGATTATAGGAAAAATATATATTGGAAATCATTTCATTGTCGAAAGTCATCCATGTAGGAGAGTTTTCATGCATGATTTATACTTTGAAATTTGTTTCATAGTAGAAGTCAGTGTTGTACTAGTCAAATTTCTAGATATTTGCCAATGACATGACAGCTCAACGGTTAGAACTTGGCGAATGGTACCACTAGGTCATGGGTTCAAACCCTGCTTGCAGATATTTGTCTTATTTGGTCTTACGGGTTCTGAGCTTGACCATTTGACTTGGGCTTAGACCATTAATTAACTATAACTAAGCCTCTAATGTAATTTATTTGAAGCCCTCAAACTATTTAAAAATTATAAAAATGTCCTTACATCCAACTTTTGAATTTATCATTTTGTCCTTCACATTTCATATTTTTACGGTCAAAACCAACCCACAAACATTAATTAATAATTTAATTATACTTGTGTATTTAACATAATTTATTTAAAGCCCTTTATTTATTTATAAATTATATATTATCCATTAAAGTATATATAATTATTTTATTTTAAAATTTAATAATAATTTTTTCTTATTAAAATAAAATTTTTAAAAATATTAAATATCTGCGCACATATAACGCCTCGACACCCTAGTGGTTAATAATATTATCATCAAATCTCAAATTAGTGAAATACTCCATTTTTATTCACTCTTATTCTATTACACCACCAAGACGAAATTCGTTAAACTAACTATTACTCACTAATTAGAGGTATAATTCTAGGGAGCCTGAGTTTGCTGTATGGAGAGCGAAATTATCCTTTTGCCCCTCATTTGTTGCTGTTATATTTAAAGAGTGAAATTCTAAGTGTTGAGGAAATGAGCGAGGAAACGAGCGAGAGAAGTGAGGTGGCGGGGGTGGGAGCCGTTCACCTCATTCGAGATGTGTGCGTTGACTTTTCGCGCGCACATCCCGAGCGGGATGAACGACTCCCACCCCGCCACCTCACTCCCCTCGCTCATTTCCTCGCTGTGTAGAATCTCTCTTAAAAAAATAAGGGTAAAAGAGTAAAAATGCCACCTAAACAGCAAACCCAGGCATCAGACCTAGGCTCCCTAGAAGTAATCCTAATTAGAGATTAGGCTCTAAATTAAGCAATAAATAAAATAAAGCAAAAAATCTTAAAATTTCCATTGTGCACCACGAGTAATGTAGAAAAGGACTGGTGATAAATTATTAAAATGAAGCTGACTCTGTTCTTCCTTTCTTTCCACTCAGTGAAGTTAAAAAAGAAAAACTCAGCTTTTTCTGTAACTACAACTCGCCATTAAAGAATTCCAAAAAAAGCTCACTTTTTTAGACCCTCTCTCACTTCGGCAACACGGTTTTTTTTTTTCTTTTTCTTTCTTTCTTCTTGTTTTGTTCACTTATGACTCGGCGCATCTGTTTTGCACAAAAGTGAAGGTCAGCTCTTTGAACTTAGCTGGCTTTGTGTGTGACTCTTTTAGCTGTTTCTGCCGGGTCGCTGGCCTGCTCTGTGAACTTGTCAATGATAAGATAGTTGAGAAGAAGAAAAGAACCAAACCTTGAGAAGAAGAAAAGAACCAAACCCCACTTTTGTTTTAGCTCAAGCAACTCTGGGTTTTGTGAGACCTCTGAAGGAAAAGTGGTCTTTTGTGCTCAATTTGTTGGGGAAAGTGGAGGAGAGCTGAAATCGAGAAATGGGTATGTGTTTCTGATGATTGGGAAGCTTGAATGATCTCAAAGGTGAAATCTTTTCATTGTTTAGTTGGTTTTCTGTGATGGGTATTTGATTGTTTGTGTGTTTGTGTTGGATCATTAGTGATAGTGGCGTTCTGTGTAGCATCTGTGAAACCCTAGATTTGAAATCCCTTTTTTTTTTTTTTTTTTTCTCTCATTTGTTGATTTAATTTAGTTTGAATGCTAGTCTGGGGTTTGTTTATCCCAGATTTGGAATCCAGTGCAGCTGCAAAGTTCCTTTTTTGCAGTTGTTAAGTCTAGATTTGAATCCAGTACAGCTGCAAAGTTCCATTTTTGCAGTTGATGAGTGTGATTTTTTCTTGTCGAGTCTAGATTTGAATCCAGCAGAGAAGAAAGTTTGCATCTTGGTAGTTGTTTGTTCCAGTTTTTCTAGAGATGGGTTTTAGAGAGGTTGAATGGCTAGTTTGGGTTTTGCCCTTGTTGAGTTTGATATGTGGTTCGAAAGGATTTGTTCCTATAGACAATTACATGATAGATTGTGGATCTTCCACCAATACATCAGTGGGAAGTCGGGTTTATGCGGCTGATAACTCAGCTTCCCCTTTTCTTACTACCCCACAGAACATTTTAGCCACTACCAATTCAAATTTGACCTCGGATACCTTTGGTCTTCCTCTGTATCGCACTGCCCGAATCCTTACCGAAACCTCCACCTACAATTTTCGAATTCAGCAGCAGGGTAGGCACTGGATTCGATTATATTTCTTTCCTTTTGTCTTCCAACAATACAATATGAGTAGAGCAACCTTCACTGTCTCTGCCCAACATTTTGTCCTTCTAAACAATTTCCAAGCTGAGAGTGATTTTGTGATGAAGGAGTTCTCAATTAATGTCAGTTCGAACAATCTTGTTCTCACCTTCACCGCGTCCAACACTTCCTTTGCCTTCATAAATGCAATGGAAGTTGTTTCAGTCCCAAACGAGCTTATCATTGATGACGCACAGGTGGTTCCTTCTCTGGTGGACTTTCGGAGTGTTAAGACACAAGTATTGGAGACAGTTTGGAGAGTGAATATGGGTGGACCAAAAATCTCCCCTCTAAATGACACATTGGGTCGTAATTGGATGACTGGGGATCAATTTTTACCCACCAAAAATTTCGCAATGTCAGTTACAAACATTCCAGCTGTCAAGTATGAGAGTGGAGGTGCTACTCAGGACACCGCTCCTCCGACTGTTTATGGTACTCTTACACAGATGAACTCAGCAGGTGATCCAAACAGCAATTTTAATGTCACATGGGAGTTTGATGTGGATCCTGGCTTTGAGTACCTAATTCGTTTTCACTTCTGCGATATAATCAGTAAATCAAAGGGCCAACTTGTCTTCAATGTTTACATAAACACTTGGGCTGCTAAGAGAGATCTTGAGCTGAGTGATGTGGTAAATGCTTTGGCCACTCCATATTATACTGATTTTGTTGCAGATGCAAGTGATGGCAAGGTGTTGCGTATAAGTGTTGGTCCTAGTACTATACCGGATATTTTCCCTAACGCCATTCTAAATGGACTGGAGATTATGAAAATGAATAATTCCAGAGGAAGCCTTGATGGTGGAGGCGCCTCTGCACATGACAAAAAGAGTTCAAAAGCGAAAATCTTTGTGATTGTGGGTGTGGTTCTTGGTTTGTGTTTTGCAGTAGTCTTGGCTGTAGTTCTGTTCCTGATATGTAGAAGGCGAAAACTGGCACGTGAGGAGCACTCAAAGACATGGATTCCTTTCCCCATGTATGGAGCAAATTCTCACAGCACGAAAGGGAAAACATCTAATGGTAACACTCTTACAGTTGCACACCTAGCATACAGATTTCCTTTTGCGATAATGCAAGATGCCACAAACAACTTTGATGAGAGTTGGGTCATTGGTGTTGGTGGTTTCGGAAAGGTGTACAAAGGAGTTCTTGGAGATGGCACGAAGGTGGCGGTGAAGAGGGCGAACCCTCTGTCACATCAGGGTCTTGCAGAGTTCCGTACTGAGATTGAAATGTTGTCTCAATTTCGCCATCGCCATTTGGTTGCACTTGTTGGCTTCTGTGATGAAAAGAATGAGATGATATTGGTATATGAGTACATGGAATATGGAACTCTCAAGAGTCATCTTTATGGTTCAGAATTTCCCACCTTGAGTTGGAAGCAGAGAATCGAGATTTGCATTGGATCGGCAAGAGGGCTTCACTACCTTCACACTGGTTTTGCAAAGGCGACCATTCACCGGGACGTCAAATCTGCAAATATCTTACTCGACGAAAATCTCATGGCCAAGGTTGCTGATTTTGGGCTTTCAAAGGCAGGTCCCGAGCTCGACCAGACCCATGTCAGTACAGCAGTTAAGGGAAGTTTCGGGTATCTCGATCCAGAATATTTCAGAAGGCAACAACTGACCGAGAAATCAGATGTCTACTCATTTGGGGTGGTTTTGTTTGAAGTTCTTTGTGCTCGGCCTGTTATTGATCCTTCCCTTCCAAGGGAGATGGTTAACTTAGCTGAATGGGCAATGAAGTGGCAGAAAAGTGGACAGTTGGAGAAAATCATAGATCCTAAGATAGCAGGTGAGATAAAGCCAGATTCGTTGAGAAAATTTGCAGAGACCGCTGAGAAATGCTTGGCTGACAGTGGGGTTGATCGTCCCACAATGGGAGACGTGTTATGGAATCTGGAGTACGTGCTTCAGCTTCAAGAGGCAGTTGTACCAAATGATCCCAATGAAAACAGTACGAATATGATAGGGGAGCTCGGCCCACAAGTAAATGATGTTCAAACTACTGCTACTGCTACTGCTACACAAATGGGAATCACAGGCACGGACGATCTATCAGGTGTTTCTATGAGTAGGGTGTTCTCACAGCTGGTGAAATCCGAAGGGAGGTAGGCGAAAAGGATCAAGTAAAGTGTTGTTAGCTGCTTATACCTCTGCAGTCTGTGCCTTGAATGAAATCATGCTGTACAGCCCGAGTCTTTTGTACAGAGTGTTTTGAAATAAGTTGTGCCAGCCTCATATATGAACAAGGTATATTTGATTCTCTGGTGTTTTCTTGCCTCGGTACATCTACAAGTTGTTAAGACTACTTGGTACTCTTTACCTTGGTTTTGTTTTAAATTTTTATCAAATTGTTGAATATTCTCTTCCTTAGAATATATAATCTATCATTGGTTTATCATCTTGTTCCAAGTATTGTTGTAAATGACTTTGGTAGATAGAAAACGTTTATACTTCCAGCAAAGATTAATGGTGGTTGTATGACCAATTTGAATCCAGCTAATTCGGAATCCTTTGGATTAGAGCCAATCAAGTCGAGAGCAATATGTTAATTACAATACATAGTATTAGCGGTAGATTGCTTTTAAAAATATTCTGGAAATATATACAGGGTTGATTAGCAGAAAATTGTTAATATAAGTTTGTTACTTACTGTGACAGAAACACATTTAGGTTTGTGTATGTCTCACTGATCTTTCTGTTTACTAAATGCATAGATGATAGATGTCTAGTGCCAAATATGTGGAAAAGTGTTTTTGATGTTCAACCCAAAAGAAGATTGTTTTCTCAATGCTCTAGCGTTACTGTTGTTGCGTGAATGTGTAGTCCATCCTATATAAATGACTGGACTCCAGATGCCTTGCTCATCTTGCACCTGAAGGTCCGGATTTCCCAGTTGTGCATCACACCTTGGCACTCTTGATAGTCTACTAAGTTGAAACTGACATAAGATACACAGTTTCTCGAGATAAATTTTATAACCTTTTCACTCATGGAATATGATTCAATTCATCCACCACGCCGAAAACTGAAAGACTGCCCCCATCAACCTAGTAGAGACTCCGGTTATAGCCAACGTCAATTCATTTAATCGTCTCTTCTTAACTGAATTAAACTTTGGTTTTTCATGGAAGACGGTATAAGGCTTGGATAACATCACTCATTAAACAAAACAAGAATTAAGCCTTTTTTTTTATTCCTTTAAATAGTTCTCTGACTTAATAATAAACATGAAAGTTAACACTTCGACACAGATGGATACTATAGAAATGCGCTTGGTCCAAGTCCCCGCCTCATCAAACCATTAACAACTATTAAGTTTGATTCAAATTCAGTGAGCTAATACATTATCATACATACCAACTCTGTAGATGGTTATGGGATCTGATTGTTGGTGAACTCCCTCACCTCTCAGACCTACCCTCCTTTTACTTATGAAGTTGGTCTGAGTAAACCAAATATTTTTTACTATCAGTTTTAATGCTATTGACTGATAAATTCTTTTTTACTGTTATAAATTATAACCAAAGACTTCCAAATACTATTTCGAAGC
Source organism: Berberis vulgaris (assembly GCA_963556465.1). Lineage (NCBI taxonomy): Eukaryota > Viridiplantae > Streptophyta > Magnoliopsida > Ranunculales > Berberidaceae > Berberis > Berberis vulgaris. The sequence goes on from OY747133.1 coordinate 1,801,267, forward strand.
AATGGAGATCCGCAAATTTGCTTAGTTATCAATTCCATACAACACCAACCAATTGATTCATATCATCAAAACTAGTTTTTTTTTTTTTTTTACTCAAAGACAGACTATTGTAGAGAAAGAGATAGTTATGAATGTTCTGTAACTTTAATCTGGTTGATCTCATGAATGCCATATAAAATACTCACTACTAGACATTTGTTACGATGAACCCAAAGATTGCTTGCATTGTAAGCTCCACTGGAAAATGTTTTCTTTCTGGTGAGTGAAATATTATGAATACCCCACTTTTGGCAAGGTCCAAATAAAGTCATATATGTTTAGATTGTTCTCTGATTCTCTTTTATAGTTACTGAAAACCAAAGTACCATCGAAGTATTGAGAAGATCTTTTCAAGTTCTCGAACTTGTAAGATGTCTCTAACTGTATAAACGATCTCATATAAATACAACTTATTCTATTTTTTCTAGGTAAAATTGGCAAATATCTAGTTGATATCTATGTTTATGCAGAACATACAACCAACTTTTGTATGTAATTGATGCACTTACATACAACCAACTTTTGCACTAATTATGATGATGGCTAAAACAGTAGTCAATGCTCAAAATAATTAAGTTCGGGTAGGGAGAAAACTGACAGGTTGTTTACAAGAGCTCAAACATATTTCCAAAGATCATAGAAAATTAGAAACCCATTAGACCAATGGAACTACACATCATGATGATCAACAAGGCAACAACAAAAACAACTAATCAAACTCAAAAGTGTGGAAACATAGATTCTTCACTAAACCATCAAAATTTACAAAACCCATAGTCACCCTTGACTTCTTCCTCCTTAATTATGGATATAAGTGCATAACACAAGAACAAACAAAGTACTTGAAGTTACATATTTTTTCTATCAACAACATCTACACTAGCAGTGCAAGCCAATAACCTATCAAATACAGAGAAAAAAGCAGCACAAGACATCTCCTTAACCTTCCTAATCACCAAACATCTCCTCCCTCTATAGTTAACCTTCTCCTTCACCTTCCCAAAACACTTCATGGTCTTCTCAGGAACACTTTCCTTCTTCGAAAACGTATAGCTTCTAAGGTACAATTGCCTGCATGAAATACTATCAACCACTGGGGCGCGCTTCATGCCATTACCGCGCTCCTTGGCAGCATCAGTGACTGATTTGACAAACTCAGCATCAGATTCTGGCCACTTGTATAGATTAACATATGTTGCACGGACAGGGACACGCGCGTCTTTTATGCAGCTTTCTATGCATATGGATGCCATTTTTTTTTTTTTTTTTTTTTTTTTATTTTTCTGGTTTTTTTGATCACCAGACCAGATACAAACTTACAAAGGCTTTGGAAGGTGGTGTTAGGGAGGGGGAGATGGTTTTTATATATTGCAAGTTTGGTGAAGATTTGGAAGAGGAGTCCAATAAAGACAAGTGTGTGAATACTTTGAATAAATAGCTGAAGTGACGAAATTGCCCTTGGAATAAGGTGGTGATGATTTTTTTTGTGTGGGTAGTTTTGGAAAGTATGTTGGGTCAAATATAGAATTTATTGTTTCTTGTGTTGTGTGACCGTTAGTGATGTGGTGGGATAAGGACGGATGGTCAGTTTTGGGTTGGGTGAACTGATGAGATTTGTTCGGTGCATTTATAACTAACTGAATCTTCCAGTCTTTCTAGCTATGTTGTGGATTCGGGTTTGGGTCTGGGTAGGTTTAAATTGAATGGGTTGGACCTGAGTTTGAACTTTTGGGCCTGGGTTGAGAGTTGAGATGTAACAATAATCAGTTATGGTCCGAATTTTTTTTTTTTTTTATTTTTTTTTAAGGTGAGCGTGTTGTCAGTGGGTATAAATCCAAGAGTGGGGGTTAAATCATTACAGCCTTAACCATCCAACCAGATTATCATTGGCTTTATGATCTGATGTTATCGAAGGTCTTTAGTTTTAACAAAAGAAAATTTTAGTACCCTATAGTCCATTATATGTTTTTTTCATTTCTTCAATGGTTATGTTACCTCTGTGTTTTCATGAAAAGTTCTTGTTTTTTTTTTTTTTTTTTTTTTTTTTTCACTTCAAAGCAAAATTCATGAACCGAGACACAACATCAAATTATGTGAGCTTTATTAAAAATCTGATCAGATGGATAAAGGAGGGATACTGGAGAATTTCGTGATATAGGGGAGGGCATGTTAAGAAACCAAAATACTTAAACCAAAATAATAACATACGGAATGCACTTTTGAATTTTCGTTATAAATAGAGTTACTTACACTTGACTTTATATAGTTGATACAGAATGTTTTTCACGCATGAATTCATACACTTTATATAGTCATCGAGGGGGGTAGCCATAAGAGAATGCAGTCTTGCAAGGAAGATAACCAAAATCAATACCATGGCAAGAATGTTGCTTTTCTACATCTCTTATCGATTTTGTTTTCGTTTTCTTCACTTTTAATTTGAATGAGCAATAAGTTGATACAAAATGGAGGGTGCTCGATGCCATATTTATAACCATCAATGATCATTATATGCATTAATATACACCACTCATAAAACATACTTAAAAATAAAATTAAAAGTGTAACCCAACTAAAAATAATAGCTAGAAAATAAATATAGCCAAGCTACATGTGTATTCATGTGCTTTTGTTTGAACAAAAGAAGGAACAAGTAAAAGTCTTAATTCATCATGTCACTGGCAATTATCTTACAGAGTGACCTTTAACAAATAATGTGAAAAGAAAAATGTAAATAAAATCTTTGAGGTTTGTCTGTCTCCTATAGGGTGATGTATTTTTGTGCACTTTCAGCAGGTCTCTTGAGAGCGCGCTATCCGCTCTCTTGTTGAGTTCGAGCCATTTCGTAGTCACCATCATTTTCCAAGGTAGAGGAGGCTCTTGGGCAAACAACTGAGAAAACAAGAAAAATGTCTTCAGTAGGCGGCCACTTGAAAAGCACACTATTGATTTGATAATGAGTGACTTCCCAACGACTCAAAAGTGTTTGATAGTGTACTTTTAGGTTTGGACATTATAAGAAAAACTTATTTGACCATAAAAGATCAAAGTTCCATGAGGTTCTGAATTTTAAACCTATTGATATTCTTTCTAAGGCAAGGTAAATAATTATGAAAATAGATTATAAACACAGTTCGATCTCTACTCTGGATTTGTGATTCCATCTGTTATAGACATACAACTGAGTTGGTATTCCATTGACAAATCCAGTTTCTCTTTGTATTGGCGGGCAATTCATATTTCCTAACGATGACATTTGCAATTGAAAACTCTATAACAACAACATCAACAACAAAAAAAAAAAAGTCTATATATGTTAAGCTAGGTGTCGTAAATGACGACTTAGTTAGTTAGTTAGTTTAATCAAAATTTAAGTAAAACTAATCAATTTGCTGATAGACACTTGCAAACAGATTTGGAATTGAGTACAAGCTGATGCATCAAACATTAGGTTTGGATTAGGGAGATTTCAGTATCAGTGTCAACTATGGTATAATGGTGAGTTAGTCAGCTATAATCACTGTATACCATATATACATAGTTAATTGTATATGTACTACACCCTATAAGCTAAGCCAAGATGTGGTAATCTCAATAGTGACACGCTAACAACAGTATTCATTCCTCCATAATTTTTTTTACAAAATTTTGTGTACGAATATTCCATTTTTTATTTTATTCCAATTGACCATACCTCTGCAAAATTTCAAAATTTCGACCTTGTTTTGTGTGTGAAAAATCAGCTTTAAATGTAAACCAAAGACTACGAAAACCCATAAATATTCACACCCGAGTTCAGAAGGTTTTGCAACCAAGGTGACGTATGGGCATTTATATATAGGCAATGACTTTTTAACATCACAAATTCTATTGTCTCATACCACCAAGTTAAAATTTATTTTTACCTACTAATCCACACCACTGATTGAAACAATATTTCTCTATTCTCTATCACATTCTCTTCTCAACAACAACAATAATAATAACATGAAAGGGATAGTAAGGAAGGGGACGATCGATTGTGAGAGATGGTGAGAGACGACCGACGATGACAACTGATCAAACTTAAAAGTGTTAAACATGAATTCTTCACTAAACCATCAAAATTTACAAAACCCATAGTCACCATTGATTTCTTCCTCCTTAATTATGGACATAAGTGCATAAACACAAGAACAAACAAAGTACTTGAAGTTAACACACACACACACACACAAAAAAAAAAAAAAAAAAGTTACATATTTTTTGTATCAACAACATCTACACTAGCAGTGCAAGCCAATAACCTATCAAATACAGAGAAAAAAGCAGCACAAGACATCTTAACCTTCCTAATCACCAAACATCTCCTCCCTCTATAGTTAACCTTCTCCTTCACCTTCCCAAAACACTTCATGGTCTTCTCAGGAACACTTTCCTTCTTCGAAAACGTATAGCTTCTAAGGTACAATTGCCTGCATGAAATACTATCCACCACTGGGGCGTGCTTCATGCCATTACTGCGCGCCTTGGCAGCATCAGTAACTGATTTGACAAACTCAGCATCAGATTCTGGCCACTTGTATAGATTAACATATGTTGCACGGACAGGGACACGCGCGTTTTTCATGCAGCTTTCTATGCATATGGATGCCATTTTTTTTTTTTATCACCAGACCAGATACAAACTTACAAAGGCTTTGGAAGGTGGTGTTAGCAGGGAGGGGGAGATGGTTTTGATTATATATTGCAAGTTTGGTGAAGATTTGGAAGAGGAGTCCAAGAGAGGCAAGTGTGTCAAGACTTTGAAGAAATAGTCAAAGTGACGAAGTTGCCCTTGGAATAAGGTGGTGATGATGTTTTTTGTGTGGGTAGTTTTGGAAAGTATGTTGGGTCAAATATAGAATTTATGGTTTCTTGTGTTGTGTCGTGTGACCGTTAGTGATATGGTGGGATAAGGACGGATGGTCAGTTTTGGGTTGGATGAACTGATGAGATTTGTTCGGTGCATTTATAACTAACTGAATCTTCTAGTCTTTCTAGCTATGTTGTGGATTCGGATTCGGGTATGAACTTTTGGGCCTGGGTTGAGAGAGATCATGTTCAAAATTTACCCCTATCAAGTTATTCTCTTGTAGTGTTTTCACTCGTCCATGACTTAATCTTCTTCGGCATTTATTCTCTTGTAGTGTTTTCACTCGTCCATGACTTAATCTTCTTCGGCATTAGTTTTCCTTAGTTGGATTATGTGTGGTTCAAATGGGCATTGGGCTTATTCTAGCCCCAGGATTTGTATTATGTCATTTTTGTCCTGAGCCAGGATCCTAGATCGCTGACACATTGGGCTTGTGAAATTTGTGCTTAATCTCCTGACTTATAGGTTGGGCTGGACCTACTTTGGACTGACTAGGGCTTGGTCTGTCAATGCCATCATCCACTATGGTTGTTTCATACACTTTTCATAGAACATGCAGTCTTGCATGGAAGATAACGAAAATCAATACCATTGCAAGAATGTTGCTTTTGTACATCTCTTATCGATTTTGTTTTCGTTTTCTTCACTTTTAATTTGAAGGAGCAATAAGTTGATAAAAAATGGAGGGTGCTCGATGTCGTATTTATAACCATCAATGGACATTATATCCATTAATAGACACCACTCATAAATATCTTTTTAAAATAAAATTAAAAGTGTAGCCCAACTAAAAATAATAGCCAGAAAATAAATATAGCCAAGCTACATGTGTATTCATGTGCTTTTGTTTGAACAAAAGAAGGAATAAATAGAAGTTAAAGTCTTAATTTATCATGTTCATTGGCAATTATATATATATATATACCAAACATGAAGATGTTTATTAAAGATAAGAAATGAAATAAAGGACAAAGAGAAACATTCATACATCAAAGAATGCCAAGATATCATGAAAGTGTCAAAAAGCAAGTCCCTGAACAAATTACAAGCCGAACCCATCTTCCACAACAATTCCCTAATCTCGATAAAAATGAAATGCTCTGATCTGTTAAGCCATTCAAAAACCCTCATATTTCTTTTTTTCCACACACACCACATGAGAACGTGAGGAACCCTACACTATAACCACTCCGCCTGCCGGAAAGGATTAGCTTAGGACCACCAACTTAGCCAATCCAAAATAAAACCTTGAAACATCAAACTCAAACCAAATTCTGACAAGAAACTGCTTCAAATGGATTTTGAGAATCTGCAGTGAAGCATCAAATGATCCAGCGTCTCGTCAATCTCATTACAAAACACTGGCAATTCTTATAGTGACCTTTAACAAATAATGTGAAAAGAAAAATGTAAATAAAATCTTTGAGGTTTTTCTGCCTCCTTTAGGGTGACATGCTTTTGCGCATTTTCAGCAAGTTCAACAGGTCTCTTGGGGGCTTAAAGGTCATAAAATTGACATCCTCTGAGGCTGGAAGTGAAGGCAGTAACAAATGTGTCATTACTGCAACCATCAATAAAGTTCAACTCTTCGTTGAACCACGTCACATACTCTCTGAGAGTCTCGTTGGGCTTCTGTCTCAGACTGAGCAGATAGTGGGGACCTTTTCTGATCCACTGGTTTCCCACAAATCGGGAGATAAAAGCTTTTGCCAACATCGATAATGAATCACCTGATTTTGTATGGAGGTTGTGGAGTCAAGTAAAAAAAACCTTATTTAGGCTGGTAGGGAAGGTCTAACACATGATGGCCTCAGATATTTCTTTTAGCGCCATCACGTGGTGGTAATGGCACGGGTGGTCAGATAGATCTGTTGTTTCATCGTAAAACTCTAGCTTTGGGGAGGGGGGGGGGGACTTGAACATCTTGGCAGAGGCGCATTGAGGACCTGCTCAGAAAATAGAGGGACCGTGAGTTTGTAAAAGACCCCTAGATCCATAGCTTCGAGTTGGAGTGGATTATGGGCGACAAGTCTGTCAGCCCTTGATGTATAGTCTCCTAGAATTCCTTCGGGGTTACCCCTTCAGCCCCCAATCAGGGTGTTGTTGTTTTTTCTGAAAAAATAAATGACGCACTCTCCGTTCTCTTGTTGAGTTCGAGCCATTTCTTAGTCCTCATCATTTTCCAAGGTAGAGGACGCTCTTGGGCAAATATCTCTACCACCCATGTAAGCTAATCTATTGGAGCCAAGATCTAGTTTACACGGGGGTCCATTATGACTGCTTCAGTGGTCGGCCCCTGTTGTTATCCTATTCCATCAGCCGCATCAGGTTGGACGATGGTGGGACTCCATCGGTTGGAGCGCTGGCTAGATCTGAGTTCCCGTTGTTGGCATGAGATCTCATGTTGGTTACCATGCTTTAGGACTTTTGGTCTTGGCAGGTTTGTGTTTTTTTTTTGAATTTGAAGAAATTGTATTGTCTCTCCCAACGGATAGCGCCAAACTGATGCAAGCAACTTTGTCCTCCTTGATTTTGATATGCAAAATGAGCATCAATGAACTAAGTACCACCGTGTATCGGCCAAAGACACTCTTATGGTAAAATCAGGCTATGAACAAGAACGTAGAATTTGGCTAATAGAATTACGTTTTCATACCTCCATCATCTTTCCTGTTCAACTTATATAATGAGAGCATTCTTTTCATCATTGACTCTATTTCTGATTGCGCAATGGGGGGAAAAGATCTTGTTCAAAATCTACCCCTATCAAGTTATGTTCTTGTAGGGTTTCACTTGTCCATGACTTAATCTTCTTTGGCATTTATTTCCCTTTTGGACTCAAAGTCCTTAGTTGGACTATGTGTGGTCCAAATGGGCATTGGACTTATTCTAGTCTAAGGGTTTGTGTTCTGGCCTTTCTGTATTGGGCCAAGATCCTAGATCGTTGACCCATTGGGCTCGTGAAATTTGTGTTTAACCTCCTGACTTATGGGTTGGATTGGGCTTGACTTGAACCTATTTTGAGCTGACTAGGGCCTAACCTGTCAATGCCATCATCCACTAGGGTTGTTCATGCCACTTGTACTGCTACAATTAGAAGATTGTTCGATGTCTCATCAATAACGATCATTGAAAATGAAGGATTCATTTATTTCAGGCCAAATCCTTACTTTGGTTCAACTATATTAGCCACTTAATAAAATGCCTTTATATATAAAAAAAAGCTAATTAATAGGGCTGAATAAAAAACCGATCAAACCGATCAGATTGGTTCGGTTTAAATTCGGTTCGGATCGGTTTTGATTTAAAAAAAATTTAAACCGAAGTGGTCGGTTCGGTTTTCTATGTGATTTTAACTGACTAAACCGAGCCGAATAAATATATATTGAATAAATAATATATATTTTATATATAAATAATATAATATGTTTAAAATAGTTGGTCGGTTCAATTTTATTTCGGTTTTTGTTCGATTTTAGTCGGTTCGGTTCGATTACGGTTTGCATAAATTAGAATCAGTTCGGTCTCAGATCGGTTTTATTAATGGTCAGTTAAGTTTCGGTTTGAAAATTTTAAAACCGACCTAAGTCAGTTCGGTCCACGATTTAGGTGAAAAATCAACCCTACTAATTAATAAAATGTAATCATCAATAATCCAATTCTTGGGTCCATATACATAGTGCTCCAAACAGGGTTATATGTGTTGATTGTTGAACAAGAGTGTTGGTTTCCTTTCCCTTCTTCATCAAACTGTTTTTTCTTTCCTCTTCATCTCTTTTGTGGGGGAGTTTCAATGCAAGTTACATAGATTATATCTTCATCTAATTGTTTTCTTGAAGAAAAACATGTAAAAAAGCAGTCAGTGATTGGAATCACTTTTTCATGAATTGTTCATTGGGTTCTTTCTTGCTTCCTATGTATAGGAATTTCGTGAAATAAACCCAATACTCACTGTCGGCATTATGGTTTATTTATTATTTTTTTTTATAAATGATTTGTTTGAGTAAGTCTAGCCGGTCATGTTGACTAGCCTTTTTTTGTAATTTGTTTGCTGTTTTGTTTCAGCAATTTTGTTTTGCACTGTTGTGAACCATGATAATTGATAGGTAATGAAGAGATCATAAACTCTAGTCATTGAAGAGAAGATGTTCAAATCGCGCTAAAACCCTGGAAATTGATATGTAATGAAGAGATCATAAATCCTAGAAATCAAAGAGAAGATGTTCGAATCGCTAAAACCCTGGAAATTGATATGTAATGAAGATATCCTAAACCCTAGAAATCAAAGAGAAGATGTTAGAAGAATCGTAGAAGAGTTAGAACACTTGTATTCCGGCAATAGATACATTTTTTAAACATTCCTCGTGGTGGCATCGTTCACTTCCATGGCCACAATCCAGATAAGGTTTTCTTGAACCAGTCCCCTATGGTGTTCCATTCACTAGGTCTTGGAAAGTTTTCACATGGCCCTTTCTCGCAAATATCGATAGTAATTATTTCTTCATCAATAAGAGACTCACCTTTCACCTATTGTGAGTTCTTCACTGCTTTTTTCACGCATGGTTCCATACACTTTTCATAATAGCCAGAAAATAAATATAGCCAAGCTACATGTTCACTGGCAATCAAGGATTCCGCATCTTCTTATAGTGACCTTTAACAAATAATGTGAAAAAAATGTCAACAAAATAATTGAGGTTTGTCAAATATATATAGTCCTCCCATATAAATTAATAACAAGAGAACATATGGTCATAGATGTTAAACTGAAATATGAAAATAAATGGAGGTCAATAGGAATAGACATAAACAAATAGGGGAGGGGGGGGGGGGGGGGGTTCAAATAAGAAATAGCCCTAAGGATCTATTTGGTTAGTTATTTTCCTTAGGAAATGGAATCCATTTTCCTTATTATACAGATTTTCGCTATTTGGTTATCTATTTATTGACAGAAAATCGATTCTTCATAAGACTATTTTTCCACTACAATTTAAGTTCGAGGAGGATGCATCAAAATCGAATTCTCTAAAATAATTTCAATTTCCATATCTAGTTTCCTTGCAATCAATCGGACCTAAATGGAATTGAACATTTACTTTCTCCACAGATGGCATCAAAATCTAAGTGAGAAAACATAAAAAAATTTGTGCATAGATTGATCACCTAAGATGGTGGCTCATTTTCTGCAACTTCCTTGCTTAACCTGGCATAATTTGTTGTTCTATAGAAATACCAATCCTCTCTCAAAAGACGAACCCAAAACCTATTAAATTCTTATAATCTAAATAAATCAAAAATGTGTGAACTCAACTCCATCCATGTGACAATCTAAATTCTTATAAAATCTAAATTCTTATAATCTAAATTCTTATAATCTGAAGTGTAAATTCTTATTACCTGGTTTATCCACTTTTACAATGCTTTTGGTTGAAATGTCTTGCAATCACATGGTTGTTTAAGGGTACGTTCGGTTAGCCATTTTTTTTTAGTTTCTCTTGTCAAGTAGATTTTTGCTATTTGACCCTCTATTTACTGACAAGAAATTTATTCTTAATAAGATTTTTTTTCTCACTATTTATGAGAATTCAAGTTCGAGGAGGAGTCCTCAAAATCAAATTCATGAAAACAATTTCAATTTTCATGTCTATTTAACAGAACAGACCCCAAGTAAACCTTCAAATGAACCTTGGAAATTGAAGAAATTTTAAAACAAACACCTACCTCTCTCTTCTGATTTGGGTTTCTCCATTGCTTATCCAAACCTTCGAATGATCCAATTTCTTATCCATCAACTGAAACAATCAAAAGATACAACTTGAAATCCTATAACAATCTCATAACCTAAATAGAACATGAAATCTGAAATGACCTTATTTGTGACCTTAAATACCTCAAAAATCCTAGAAATCCATTTGTAACAAAGAGATCCAAAAGCCTAGACATCGAATAGAAATCCTATAACAATCTCATAACCTAAATAGAACACGAAATCCGAAATGACCTTATTTGTGACCTTAAATACCTAAAAAATCCTAGAAATCCATTTGTAACAAAGAGATCCAAAAGCCTAGACATCGAATAGAATATGTTTGGATTGCCAAAACCCATCCAAAACCCTAGGGATTAAAGAGAAGATGTTTGAATCGCTAAAACCCTGCAAACTGATAGGTAATTAATGAAAAGATCCTAAACCTTAGACATTGAAGTGAAGATGTTCGAATCACTACAACCTAGGAAATTGATAATTAATGAAAAGATCCTAAACTCTAGAAATCAAATAGAAGAAGTTGGAATCGTAGATTTTGAGTGGGAGAGAGTTGATGCTCGTTTTCCTTTCCTTCAGTTAGGAATCATTTATTATTTGTAATCCGTTTGTATCAACAATGGAGAGGAAGAAGGTTCTACTTTCGACAGAAGTTTAAACATTAAACCAAATGAGCTACGAGATAGAGGTGAAAAACTACTTTGTTGAAAATAATTATAAGTAGGGGTGGGCATTTCATCATGCGGTTCTGATTTCGTCCTTGTTTAGTCCGGTCCCGATTTTTTTAGGTCATTTTGAGATTGATCAAACTCATCCAATCCCGATCTAAAATGGGATAATGAGATAGGATCGGGATGAATATTTTCAATTTCCGCCCATTCCGTCATGAACTTCTTTATTTAATATTTTAATTATTAATTTTAATATTTTAATTTAATATACATTAATATATACCAATAGTTGTGGGGTCCATGAAAGACAATAATGATGATTAGGTGACATAAATGAATGTAAATGTTTTATTGAGGAGAATTGTTAAGAATGATTGATTCATCACAACGGGTGGATTAGGTTGGGCCTTGTTGATGCTATAATATAATATAATATGATTTTGTTGGAGTCAAATACTCAAATTTGATTTCAAAGTTTATCTAAATTTACAAACAGTCTTGTAGCTAGATGACTCATTTGATGACACATTAAGATGTTAACATGACAATCTTATATAACAATTTCTGGTTTTGTGTAATTATAAAGTTATAAACTAATACATGTTCATGAATAACAATTCTGACATTCTTCATTTTAAACCACTGTAAATTTTTTAGTGAATGAAATAATTACATGCGTGTTTAAATACGAGTCTAAAATCCCAAGATCTTAAACCTATAAGAGAATGTGAAGATAAAATATCTGGATTGTCGACGGTCCCTAACGACATGCCCTCGACTCTTTCTATTGAATCTATACTTATTTTTTAGTATACAATCTAACATCACAAGCTACTATTTTAATTTCCGATACTTTAGGACAATCAGGTTCACAACACCACTTTTTTGTGCACTCTTTTGTCAACCATATTCATCATCCACTGAAAGTGTGAATAATGTCTAAAATATTTTCAAATTTAAGGTCCTAAAAAACCCTGAACAATCCATCTCTATCTATATTTTAATTAGGACTGCAATTTTTTGACTTCACTTTGCTTTGTGGTACCATAATTTCCGCTTAATTCTAAATGACGACTACAATCATGTTCATCCGTCCCGTCCCAAAAATAAAATAACGAAATGGGATTGAGTTAAGGTCCATCCCATCTTATCCCCACCCCTAATTATATGATCACAACACAAGAGGGTACCGGTTTAGGGTGTGTTTTGATGCAAGAAGGTAAAGTGGTTTCGTATGTTTCTCGCCAATTGAAACCCCATGAGAGGAAATATCCCACCCATGACTTAGAATTGGCAGCTCACCAGTTTGATGGAGATGCACTCAATTGGTGGGATTCTGTGCGTCAGACTCGTGATGTAGCTGGTATGACTTGGGAAACTTTTGTTGTGTTGTTTGAACGGCAGTTCATTCCTGCAGCGGCAAAAACACAGTTAGTTGATCGATTCATTAAGTTGCAGCAAGGTCAACGAACTGTAGCTGAGTACGTGACTGAGTTTAATCAACTTAGTCGGTATGCGCCGTATCTGGTAGATACTCTAGAGAAGAAAAACCTGAAGTTCTTGGATGGGTTAAATCCTTTCTTGAAGAGACAATTAATCTTGATGGTTGATAAACCTTTTGAGGAACTGTATAACGCGACCTTAAGACAGGAAGAGGTGGAGATAGAGTGTAAAAGGGTTATAGACGAAAATCGCAAGAAAGGTCGCCAAGGAGAGGTTCAAGGTCAACAAAGGCAGCCAGGCAGGGGAGGACCAATGAAAGAATGGTATCAGAGCCTGACCCAGCCGGAAGTGTGCCACGTGGAGGTGGGCCCTCGGGCAACGTGGACGTTGTGCCTGTGTGGCCAACGAGGACGTTGGGCCTTAAGGGGGGGTGGACTGTGAGACCCTTGTGTGGGCGGACCTGAGGGAGAGGGTGAGGGTGAGGGTTGGAGCCCAATAGGCCCAACAGGCCCGTGGATCCCAAGAGGGGTTGGGCTAGCTACCAAGGGGGATCATAGTCCCACATCGCCTGGGTGCGGGATGGTTATGTGCTATATATGTGCGAGGTTGGATCCCCATAGTAAGAGGCCTTTTAAAGCCGTGCGGGCCGGTTGGGCCCAAAGCGGACAATATCTTACTGTGCGGATCGGGTCGTTACAGAAAAAATTTACTGTCACGCCCCGCTCATAAGAAAAATCCCAACACAACGGGAGATTTCCTACGAATGGCACGTGACATACCACCAACCACATTATCACACAAACAATTCTCGAAAAACGAAATTCCAAAATATTACAAGCATTCCAAAGTATTACAACCATGCCAAAGTCAACCTACTCCCCTAACTCTACCCTTCAAAACATTCTCACAAACATAACTTTCATATACACACCAAAAAGCAAAACACAAAACAGAATACAGACCCTGGGAATGGCCACAATCTAGAGAGAGTTTTCTTGAACCAGTCCTCTATGGTCTTCCATTCACTCGGTCTTGGAAAGTTTTTGCACGGCCCAGTCTCGCAAATCTTGATAGCAATTACTTGCTTCATAATAGGATGACTCATATTTAAGTTCATCTTTTCTTTTTTCACACATGGTTCCATACACTTTTCATAGTCATTGAAGGGGGTAGCCATATAAGAACGTGTAATTCTAGGGGGCGAGGGCCTCCCTCCCACCATTCTCCTTGAGATGGGTGTTGATGTGCATCTCGAGAAAAATGGACGGAGGGAGGCCCTCCCTCGCACTCTCCTTCTCTCGCTCCCTAGCAAAGCTGCATAAGAACATGCAGCCTTGCAAGAAAGATAACAAAAATCAATACCATGGCAAGAATGTTGTTTTTATACATCTCTTATCGGTTTTGTTTTCGATTTTTTCACTTTTTATTTGAAGGAATGCGTATTCTAACTGAATAGCTTACATATGATATGGGGACACAATTTGATTCAATCATTCGAAAGTTCTTATCATTTTAGATACCATTATGGTATAAAAATGCTAGGAAATCAGGTTTATGGTATATATTGGAAACTCGGGATGGGGCAATACCCTTTAATCCTGATCAAACGAACCTAATTTGTCGCGCTATATAAACTTTGTTTTCTTAGTGAATAAATAAACTAGGGTTATCAAGGTTATGTTTTGACACAACTTGCTTGCTTCTTCTAGGAACCTTAGAAGAAAGACACCAACATTATTAAAACAACTTTATTTATTTGGGGAAAATAAACAATGTAAGAAAAAGTTTTGCACTATGACTTATGTCTTGAATATGCTTGGAATCTCCACACAACCCATACTTTAAAAAGTTGGTATTCGATGCAAATTCCTGGCATCTCAATGAACTAGTGGGGGACATATTTCATTTTCATATGGTTTGATGTATATAATATATATCATTGATTTAAAAAAGTTTTATAGTCAATTATATTCCTTGTGTACTTTGGTCTCCTCCTCCTCCTTCATGAGATGGAAGGCTAATGTTTCAATAAGTCAATTTGGGAGTATGAGTGAGATTTTGGCTCATTGAGTTGCTTACTTTGGATGCTGTGGGAAAAATGCATGACTTCCAAAACCCTAAACCAAAATTTTCCACAAAAAGATATGGAAACAAATTGACAACTCGATGAACCTAAACCAAACCATGATGTAAATATGTCAATGAAGCTTCCTCATATAACAAGTCAACCCAATGTACAAGTCAAGTCACTATGATTATTATTGGATAATCAGAGTTTTCCTTTGGATTTCATGGGTCCCAAGCATGCAAATAACATGTGTCAACCTCCTAAACTCTTCAAAGATTTCAAATTGAATTGGTGCACTAGGAGATCAAATTGGAGGTTTGGTAGGGAAGCTAGAGAATACCTACCATAAAAAAGTTTCCATTAGTGGGAATATTGGGAAGTCTCACATGACTTCCTAACCAGGGAAAACAAGAAAAGGTATTCTGTGGGTGCCCACTTGAAAAGCCCACTATTGATTTGATAATGCAAAACCCAGACAAAGCCTAATAGTGACTTCCCAACTACTCAAAACTCAAAAAGTGTTTGATAATGTACATTAAAGTTTGGACAATATTAGATAAACTTTTTTGACCATAAAAGATCAAAGTTCCATGAGGTTCTGAATTTTAAACCTCTTGATTTTCTAAGGCAAGGTAAATAATTATGAAAATAAATTGTAAACCCAGTTTGAACTCTGGATCTGTGATTCCATTTATCCCATGTATATCACTGAGTTGGTACTCCATTGGCAATCCAATTTTTCTTTGTATTGGCAGGTAATTCATATTTCCTAAGAATGGCATTTGCAGTTGAAAACTCCATAACAACAACATCAACATCAACATCAACAAAAAAAGTCTATATAAGTTAAGCAAGGTAAGTAAATGATGACTTAGTTAGTTTAATAAAAATATATGTAAAACTAATCAATTTGCTGATAGATACTTGCAAGCAGATTTGGAATTGAGTACAAGTTGATGCATCAAACATTAAATTTGGATTAGGGAGATTTCAGTATCAGTGTCAACTATGATATAATGGTGAGTTAGTCAGCTATAATCATTGTATACCATATATACATAGTTAATTATATATGTACTACACACCCTATAAGCTAAGCCAAAATGAAGTAATCTCAATAGTGACAAGCTATCAACATTATTCATTCCTCCATAATTGTTTCTACAAAATTTTGTACACGAATATTCCATTTTTTATTTTATTCCAATTGACTATACCTCTGTAAAATTTCAAAATTTCAAAAACAATATTTCTCTCTTCTCTATCACCTTATCTTTTAAACAACAACAATATGGAAGGGGCAATTGATTGTGAGAAATGGTGAAAGACAACTAACGGTGACGAGAGATAGAGGAAATGGGGCTGATATGGTGACCATCGCAATGATCGTCTAGTTCTCCAATCATTGCCCGTCCATCATTATTCTTCTCTCACACAGCCACAACGGTCATCATCATCATCCCACTCTTTTTCTCGCACAAGTCATTGCCCTCTTCCTCTCCTTTTTCTCCAACCCTTCTGGTTTTTTTTTTCCTCTCCTTCGCAGACGCGGCCAGGGCAAAAAAATTTAACCCTAATTATTGATGGATACTAATTAGTAATTTATTTTTCCAAAATTTATTTGATACTAATTACTTCTAAGTACAAATTAAGTCATCAAAATAATTCAATAATAATAATAATAATAAAAATACGTGTCTCCGTCTCTGCAATAATATCTTCATAGGGAAACCAAAACTCTCTCTTCGTGGTAACTTCGCATTGCTTTCGTACAACACTTCCCTTCTTTTAGCGCCCCAAACACTTAAATCACCACGTCACACGTTTCATATACACCGTCCGTTTCTATTACTCGAGATTCCCACCAATCCGGAGCATAGTGTTTTCGTTACACCTTCTCCCTAAAAAAAAGAGAGATTCTTTGAGTGTTTTTGTGTTCTCTCTCTCCAACTTTGCTTCTCTTTATTAACAAGTTTCGAAGAGGAGAAATATTTAGAACGAGTCTCGCGCAAACAAAATTGCGCGCAAACTCTCTCGATACACACAGATCTGGTCCGATCGAAACCTTGGATCTCTTCAGGTTTCGTTAACTCTTTTATAATTCTTCATCTTGTTTTGCATGATTTCAAAATTTTGATCTAATTGTTTAGAATCGTAGTTAGATTGTTAGATTCGATTGATTTTGAGTTGAAATCAAATTTTAGTGAATTGAGATGGGGAGAGGAGGACAAGGAGAAAGAGAGAGGAGTAGAGAGAGGAGTAGAAAGGAGGAGAAGTTTCCGGCATGGGCGAGAGACGTGAAGGAGTGTTTGAGGGAGATGAAGGTGGACATGGAGATCGGATTGAAGAGTGAGGAAGTGGAGAGGGGGCGAGAGATTTATGGACTGAATGAATTGGAGAAGCACGAGGGCGTATCGATCTGGAAATTGGTTTTAGATCAGTTTAATGATACTTTGGTGAGGATTTTGCTCGCTGCGGCGGTGATTTCGTTCGTGTTGGCTTGGTATGATGGGGATGAGGGTGGAGAGATGGGAATTACCGCTTTTGTGGAGCCTCTGGTGATTTTCTTGATCTTGATTGTGAATGCTATTGTCGGGGTTTGGCAAGAGAGTAATGCGGAGAAGGCGTTGGAGGCTTTGAAAGAGATTCAGTCAGAGACGGCGACGGTGATTAGGGATGGGAAGAGGGTTATGAATCTTCCAGCTAAGGAGCTTATTCCTGCTGATATTGTGGAGTTGAGAGTTGGGGATAAGGTTCCGGCGGATATGAGGGTTTTGAGTTTGATTAGCTCGACAGCTAGGGTTGAGCAGAGTTCGTTGACTGGGGAGAGTGAGGCTGTTAATAAGACTAGTAAAGCGGTTGCGGAGGAGATAGATATTCAAGGGAAGAAGTGTATGGTTTTTGCTGGGACTACGGTTGTGAATGGGAATTTTATTTGTTTGGTGATTCAGACGGGAATGAGTACGGAGATTGGGAAGTTGCATTCGCAAATTCATGAAGCTTCGCAGAGTGAAGAGGATACCCCGTTGAAGAAGAAGCTTAATGAATTTGGTGAGGTCCTCACGATGATAATTGGGGCGATTTGTGCACTTGTGTGGCTTATCAATGTGAAGTACTTCCTTACTTGGGATTATGTGAATGGATGGCCTACGAATTTCAAATTTTCATTTGAGAAGTGTACGTATTACTTTGAGATTGCTGTGGCATTGGCTGTCGCTGCAATTCCAGAAGGTTTGCCAGCGGTGATTACTACTTGTTTGGCTCTTGGCACACGTAAAATGGCTCAGAAGAACGCTCTCGTGAGGAAGTTGCCAAGCGTGGAGACTCTAGGTTGCACAACGGTTATTTGCTCGGATAAGACGGGTACTTTGACTACCAATCAGATGGCTGTTGCAAAGCTTGTGGCAATGGGTTCTACAAAAGATATGGTTCGTAACTTTAGAGTTGAAGGAACCACATACAATCCTTTTGACGGGAGGATTCATGATTGGCCATCTGGTCATATGGATGCGAATCTTCAGATGATTGCAAAGATTGCTTCCGTGTGCAATGATGCAGGTGTTACGTATGCGGGTAACAAGTGTGTTGCCAATGGCATGCCCACTGAGGCAGCACTTAAGGTAACTACTTAATGTTTCGATTATTTGTTGTACACTTTTATTTATCTTAATTGATCATGGTCTTTTTGAAATTTGGTATTAACAAAATAAAATGTACTAATAACCAACATTGAGATAAAAAACGCAGGGGAAGGAAATCAATCGTCTTTTGAAATGCTCTACTTTTCAGTTTGCGTTTAAATCAAAACTGGAAAACTGTTTGTTTCTTGATCAGCATATCACATTTACCATAACCAGTAAACAGCCATTTCATTATTTACGTTTCATCTCTTACATTATCATTTAACTTTTCCTGATTTGTATTTAATGTTATTTTTTCTTTTCTTTTCTTTCTAAAGAAGTGAACTTGTTTAATATTGTTTATGCAATTTGATGTGGTTTAGGTCATCTTACAATTCTATTGTTTGTCTTCTTATTTTCTCCAGGTCTTAGTTGAGAAAATGGGTCTTCCTGATGGGGTTGGTCATTCTTCTCCAGTCTCCTCTGACAATGTGCTACGTAAGTTGAATACATCATGACTCTCATGTCATTATTTCATATATCATCTTGGAGGGTAATGCATTAATTTCCCGTGCTTCAGTTATTTCAGGTTGCTGTCAACATTGGAATGAGGTTGAACATCGGATTGCAACTCTCGAGTTTGATCGTGACAGGAAGTCCATGGGTGTTATTGTAAAGTCAGGCGTTGGAAAAAATACCTTACTAGTGAAGGTAGATCCACCTTTTTCTTTAAAAACATCAAACGAGCTTAATATTTTTTTTTTGTTGGTG
The DNA here is from genome assembly GCA_963556465.1 of Berberis vulgaris. Lineage (NCBI taxonomy): Eukaryota > Viridiplantae > Streptophyta > Magnoliopsida > Ranunculales > Berberidaceae > Berberis > Berberis vulgaris. The sequence continues at coordinate 1,820,537 of OY747133.1, forward strand.
AAATCATCATGCTGTTTTGACACCTTTTCAGCCACTCCCTATAGAGCAAGGAAATTGGTTATTCCTTTTTTGTAGAGTCTTGCCTTTAGTGTTGGTCACTTACAGTTTCTGAAGTTTGTTTTCTCATTTTGGTTTTACATCCCGATTAGTTAATAACTATACTGTTTTTTTTAGCAGTTTAACCTTTCTAGTTTTAACAACTTTTAGATTTCTGATCAAAGATGCTGGATTTTGCAGGGTGCAGTAGAGAACCTATTGGAGAGAAGCAAATATGTTCAGTTACTTGATGGCTCTGTCGCTGCTTTGGATCCAAGTACAAGAGACAATATTTTGAGTTCTCTTCATGAAATGTCATCAACTGCTTTACGATGCTTGGGTTTTGCATATAAGGAAGAGCTTACTGAATTTGCAACATACAATGGTGATGAAGATCATCCTGCTCATGAACTTTTACTAACTCCATCCAACTACTCATTGATTGAGAGTGATCTCATTTTTGTTGGTTTGGTTGGATTGAAGGTGAGTACTTAGCAGGCACCTTTTTTTTGCGTGTGTGTGATGTTGCTCTTTAGGTTTTATTTAGTTATTACTATTATAGCAGTGTTTTCATTTTTGTTGGTAAAGTAATGATTCTGGTGAGGGAACAAAATAAATGTAGGATCCTCCCCGAAAAGAGGTATTTGGAGCAATTGAGGATTGTAAAGCAGCAGGCATCCGAGTTATGGTTATTACAGGAGATAACAAGAATACAGCGGAGGCAATTTGCCGTGAAATTGGTGTATTCGGACCCAATGAAGATATCACATCAAAAAGCTTAACAGGGAGAGAGTTTTCTGAGCTTCGTGATCGGAAAAATCATTTAAGACAAAGTGGTGGGCTTCTCTTCTCTAGGGCAGAACCAAAGCATAAACAAGAAATTGTGAGGTTGCTCAAGGAAGATGGCGAGGTAGTAGCAATGACTGGTGATGGGGTGAACGATGCCCCGGCTTTGAAATTGGCTGACATTGGTATTGCAATGGGAATTGCTGGAACTGAGGTATGTATAGATTATTATTATTATTATTATTATTTTTTTTAATAAGTAAAACAGTAGAATTTCATTAATCAGGAAAAAAAAAACTTGCGATTGAGAAAATCACAAGAATAAACAGAGGTACAAGGCAAAACTTATAATTTAAACGTGTTTGCCTACTTCCAAATACACATGGAACTCCACACAATAGAGGTCCCAAATGTTACCCCAAAGCTTCAATGTCTTAGCAAATGGTGTTGAGACCCCTCTTGGTGCCTTTGAAAATCCCGCTGCTTCTCACTTTCCAAGTGATTACTTTCCTTTAGTAGAACAACCATCTCTATTCCAGGCAATGGCTGGTTGCTTATTTTACTTGAGTTCATAGTCATACCATTGGAATAAATGGTTTTATGGCTGAATTAAGATGCTGACTGAATCTAGTGTCTTTGGAGATAGAATTTGGTATTTTCTCATCGTCTTGGACTTTTATGCAAACTTGAATTTGTGTTAAGGTCTATTAATATAAGGAGTGATGCGAATTTGGTTTTTTTGAGGATTGTATGTTTTGATATTTTCCGAGGTCTGCTACTCGGCCATCTAAAAGCATTCTATACAGTTTTTTTTACCTGTTGCTGCTAACCTTTTCTCTTCCAGTGTACAAGTCATATTATAATCATTTGCTTCTGATTCATTTATTTTTAAACACTTCTATCATTTATCTCCCAGGTTGCGAAGGAAGCCTCTGACATGGTTTTAGCAGATGATAATTTCAATACTATAGTTGCTGCAGTTGGTGAGGGGAGATCTATTTATAACAACATGAAAGCATTCATCAGGTTCGCTTCTGATTCTCTTTAGCTTTTAATGAAATCATTTGATTGTACTCATTACGATAGGAGGTATTATCATCACTATGGACGATCACCATTTCCTGGCTCACCATTACTTTGAACTTTGAAGTATCAACATTGGGAAACCATTTACGTATATGCTACTCTAGGCAGACTACTTACCAAATGCTGTCACTGGGTATTACATATCGTATGGTAGAAATCATAATGCAAGAGTTAACAATGTGTATATTAGCTTATTGTGATGCCACCTATTCAATATTGTGTAATTATCTTATTAGGATACCACGACCGATTAATTGTGTAATGCAATGTGTATATAGAAGTGTTGTGGGCAAATCTCTCCACACTGCTTCCATAAAACATTACAGAAATGCTAGTATATTGAGGATGATGAGGCAAGTGGCATTAAATATTGTACAAGGATGAACTTTTCTGCCAGTAAAACTCAAGTGTGCAAGTAGGGAGATGTTAGTTTGGTCAAGTATCACTACCATTGTTTCTAGACTAGCACCAATTTACTGATTGTTCAATTACGGGCAATGGGCCAGCTCAAAAGTCACAGCAGGTATATAAACAAGGGTTTCGATGACTCACCTACTTTAGGTTAGCGTGGCCAATAGTCCTAGTTGCACTCCTCTCATCTCGTGCAAAGAATTGGACTTCCACAAAAAACGACCTACCTTTAATTATACCTGAGTTGTTAGTTTCTGTATATTCTCCGCTTTCAATTGATTTGTATTAAAAAAATGAGCATATATATATATCACAATTTCTTGATTTTTGTGGTTTATATGCAATCTATCGTTAAGGAATGCAACTATTCTATAGTGGTTGAGTAACATGGCTTCCATATGGTATCATCTTCTTGTGTTTTTTTGCAGGTACATGATCTCCTCCAACATCGGCGAAGTAGCCTCAATCTTTCTAACTGCAGCTTTGGGTATTCCAGAAGGCCTGATACCTGTCCAGCTTTTGTGGGTCAATCTTGTTACTGATGGCCCTCCTGCTACAGCTCTGGGATTCAATCCACCAGATACAGATATAATGAAGAAACCTCCTCGAAGAAGCGACGACTCATTGATCAGTCCTTGGATTTTATTCCGCTATTTGGTACTTTATTCATTCAATTGTTCAAAACTGATTTCATCTACAATCTGCTAACTTATCTCACATATCATTCTGTATTCACTGAATATGTTTATTGTTGACCCAAAACAGGTCATTGGGCTCTATGTCGGCGTAGCAACAGTTGGTGTTTTCATCATATGGTTTACACATAGCTCCTTTATGGGCATCGATCTGAGTGGTGATGGTCATTCCTTGGTCACTTATTCCCAACTTTCCAACTGGGGTCAGTGCCCTACTTGGGAAGGTTTCACAGTTTCCAACTTCACAGCTGGGTCTCAGGTGTTTTCTTTTGACAACCCCTGTGACTACTTTCAGACTGGCAAAGTGAAAGCTATGACCCTCTCCCTCTCAGTATTGGTTGCAATCGAGATGTTCAACTCACTCAATGCTCTGTCCGAGGATGGGAGTCTCCTAGTGATGCCTCCTTGGGTCAATCCATGGCTCCTTGTTGCAATGTCCATCTCCTTTGGACTACATTTTTTGATCCTTTATGTACCTTTCCTTGCTCAAGTGTTTGGCATTGTGCCTCTCAGCCTGAACGAATGGCTTTTGGTGTTAGCCGTTGCATTGCCAGTTATCCTTATCGATGAAGTTCTCAAGTTTATAGGTCGCATCACAAGTGGGTTACGATATTCAAGCTCAAGAAGATCACCAAAACGCAAAGCAGAGTGAGCGAAACTCCTCCTCGGAAAGAAAGATGAATTGGATGAAGAAGTCGCTGATGCTACCCCTAAAGTAGAAATCACTAACATGGTTCAGATTCCAGGTGCACTTCCTATTGACGGTATATCTTGGTTCTCTGTGACCCTCATTCTTTTGGATAAATGAGGTTTGGTTTGAACCTTGAGAACTTGATAGATTAAGACCAAAAAAATTTGGACTTCAGAAAATAGATTTTCATGTTTTCGTAGTTGTACTTTCAATTCTTAAACTCATTATTTACTCAAAAACTGCAAAATGGAAGCATTTGTTTGCAGCAGAGGCAGTAGGATAGTTAATGTAAGTTATGAACTTGAGATGTCGTAACTTACTATTTTTGATCATGTAATGCAGTCTCTGCTAGTAACTTTATGGAGATTATATGGTGTTACCAGGTAATAAGATTGAGATTTTTTCAGTTAGTTCTTCGAAGGATCAGCACCAGATTTCTGTCGCCCGGAAGGGTTCTTCAAAGGTACTTTGTTTTACAACGTACGCCGTTATTGCATGTTAACCCATGCGTTGTAACATTAATGTAAATGAGCAATTCTACATGGCGAGGAAACGAGTGAGGAAAACAGCGAGGGGAGGGAGGTGGAGGGGGGGCCGTTCACCCCCTTGGGATGCGTGCCGTCATTTTTTGCGTGCGCATCCCGAGGGGGTGAGCGGTCCCCCCCTCCACCTCCCTCCCCTTGCTCGTTTCCTCGCCATTTAGAATTTCTGAATGTAAATTGATGGATTGAGTGATGAGAAACATGCAGAGCAGAGCTACTTTCCGACTGAGAATGAGCGACTTCATGGACCTTTTTTTTGGTACGTCGTCTCATTCTGAAGTAGTTTTTGTAGTGTGGTCATCCAGGACCCTCACTTTTCACTGTCCACCATTATAATCTTTATTCCTTACAACTGGAAGCATCTTCCCTTTCAAAAAACAGTCGAAAAGGAAGCAGAACCAACTTTATTCCTTTCTAATTATTGCAAGCTGAACGCATTCTTTCAACTATCATCCCTCAAGTTATTCTATTCCCAGATAGTAGTAGGCACCTTTCACTTGTCATTTGGTGTGTTTGATTTAGATTTAGGGTACATTGGATCTGAAAATACTGCACTACATTAGAATTCAGATGTCACCGATCTTTGATCCTGCAGATGACATCCCCAATGGTTAGAATTTGGCGTTGTCCATTATGGTTATTTCAAAACTGCCCTTTTTTGCGTATTATGTTGCTATGGCATTATATTCTGAATTGTTACTCTTCCTCCCATTGGGAATAAATCTGAGCAGTTCCTCCATACATATTTAGGTCGTGGAGATGCAAACGACTATCCCCTTAAGTTCTCCACTTGGCCTATACTACTTCTTATATCATCCAGAGTTCCCTTATCCCTCAAGCTAAAATTCTTGGTCCAACTCCTATTTGTGATCCTCTAGCTAAAATTCTTGGCCCAAGAATATGGAATCATGAGCTACTAAATGTGGGTTGAGGGCAATTACAACCATTGCCATATGCTTTGGAGCCACCTGTGAGCTTGTTTTAACAAAAAAAAAAAAACAGAGCTACATATAAAAATAAAAAATTCTTAAGAGTTAGGCCCCTAGCCCCATGTTTTTTAGGAGATAGATCTCCTCAAGATCTTTTCAAAAACTCCTCGAAATAACCTCAAGAACTTAAAATCCCTTCAAGATCTCATCTCTTTCCTAAAAATGTGCAAGGGAGCCTCCCCTAACATGAATCTAACGCTAGGAGCCAGACTCTCTAGATAAGCTCTATAAAAATAGAACTAGGATAGAAACTGGAAACAAACAGCACCTTTACTCTGACACAGTGTTGGTAGGTGAAGATCAAGGTTCTAGATATGTGCTTATGTGCTCAGTAGATGATGACTTTTGCCCATGATATTTTGTGTTCATTGTTCAATTCTTTTTGTCTCACGTCTTGTTTTGTTTGACATTTGAAGTCGTATTAGAAGTTTTGGTATTTGGTAAGGTTTTGGCAGACAGGCAGAGCTAAGCTAAGAAGATAACTAATTGTGTGAAACTTTGTGAAGGTTGAGATGTGGGTACACCTAATGAGTATTGATGGTTTCAGCTTTCAACCATGCTTGTCTACGTACACAATGTGATAAAACTTGGGGGTATTTTTACTTTTACTTTTACTTTTACACTACCTTAGCAAATTTGCACAATTTGAAAATGACAAGCATGATCTTAGTTGCTAAATAGCACAAGTCCAAGCATTGCCATACCGCAAATTATCGTCAACAGACAATCGATATTGGTTTAGAATCAAAGATTCCGAAAGCATTATGATTTCAAAGCATTTCGGTAAATACCAAGGAGGCTAATAAATAATAACCATGAAGCGATGAAAAATCAGCGTAACATGTAAAACGACTTGGAATGTTAAACATTTTCTTATCACCATCCAAATGTCGAACTTATTGATCTATTTGACAACCTTATTCATTTATCAATTATTAAAAACATGCTTACTAAACAACCCAACATATTAAAAATTGAAACTTTTCTACCTTATCATCATATTTTTCTTGTTTATACATTTTCTTCCCAACTTACCACATAGTTAATTAAAAAGAAAAAAACTTACAAGCAAATAGTCTGCAGTAGATAAACACCTACACCTAATCAATCGTCCATTAACCCCTACATAAGCAAAACCACATGCCTTGAACTTTCCATTCCTATCAATTTGCTTTTCGTGTAGTTCAGAAATTAGGAATTGTTGATCACCACTCCCCCAAACATCACCCAAAAATTCATCCTTGTTTTGGCAAATAAATATTCAACAAAATCAAATCATAACACACGGCACTAAATATTTAATCACAACACTTCAAAGTTGATGGAATGTGCCCTATTTCATGTGTACTTCGAGTCTAACTTCGCTCCATCACACCCTTAAGTGTATATGATTCTCTCCTATAAAATCTCCTTGTTTAGTACAGAAGGGACTCAATAACCCCCACAATGTCTCGTGCTGGTTCAGAGACACAAATAGCTGCTCGGTTCTTGAAACTGAAAAAAGAGACGGAGCAGGATCTCTCCCTCTCCGGTGTCAAAGCAACTTCGCCAACCCTGGGTGAGTTGCTGAAGCGCGTTGAAGAAACTCGGACCATGGACGCGCTTCCGCACCAGGTGCTCGAGATGAGCGAAGACTACGCTCATCTCGAACAGCCTAGAGCGTTGCCCTTCGTCCTGTCTTTCAAGAACTTGACTTACAGCGTGAAAACACGCCGTAAGTGGTCGATACCGAAGTGGATTGGCGGTCCAAAGACTGAGTTTGGAGACAGGACGAAGACGCTCCTTAATGACATCTCCGGAGAGGCGAGAGACGGAGAGATTCTTGCTGTTCTTGGAGCCAGTGGGTCGGGGAAATCGACCTTGATTGACGCTCTGGCGAATCGGATTTCTCGCGAGAGCTTGAAGGGATCGTTGACACTCAATGGAGAAGCTTTGGAGTCTCGTCTGCTCAAGGTTATCTCAGCTTATGTAATGCAGGATGATCTTCTCTTCCCCATGCTGACGGTTGAGGAAACTCTAATGTTCTCCGCGGAGTTTCGCTTGCCTCGTTCGCTCTCCAGGTCGAAGAAGAAAGCTAGAGTGCAAGCTCTCATTGATCAGCTAGGGCTGAGGAACGCGGCTAAGACGGTGATAGGAGACGAAGGGCATAGGGGAGTTTCCGGAGGAGAACGAAGAAGAGTTTCAATAGGAATTGATATTATACATGATCCTATTATCTTGTTCTTGGACGAGCCGACCTCGGGGCTAGACTCGACCAGCGCGTTCATGGTGGTGAAGGTGTTGCAGAGGATTGCACAGAGCGGAAGTGTAGTGGTCATGTCCGTACATCAGCCGAGTTATCGAATTCTAAGCCTTCTGGACCGTCTGATCTTCCTTTCGCGCGGTCACACTGTTTACAGTGGCTCACCAGCGCAACTCCCGCAGTTCTTTGCTGAGTTTGGCAATCCTATACCTGAGAATGAGAACCGGACTGAGTTCGCACTTGACTTGATTCGCGAGCTCGAAGGCTCGCCTGCTGGTACGAAGAATTTGATTGAGTTTAACAAGAAATGGCAGAACAAGAACCGCCCTACTAATAACAATCACTCTGAACTATCGCTTAAAGACGCGATAAGTGCAAGCATTTCACGAGGGAAGCTAGTTTCCGGTGCCACAAATGCTTCTTCGTTGCCTAGTTCAGCTATGGCCTCATTTGCGAATCCAATGTGGACTGAAATTGTTGTGTTATCTAAGCGAACACTTATGAACTCGAGGCGTATGCCTGAACTAATCGCTCTCCGAACAGGTGCAGTGCTTGTCACCGGATTCATTCTTGCAACGATGTTCTGGAAGCTTGACAATTCTCCCCGCGGTGTACAAGAACGATTAGGGTTTTTCGCCTTCGCCATGTCTACTACATTCTACACTTGTGCTGAAGCCCTCCCAGTTTTCCTCCAGGAACGCTACATTTTCATGAGGGAGACTGCATATAATGCTTATCGTAGATCCTCATATGTTCTATCACATTCGATCACAGCAATCCCAGCTTTGATCTTCCTCGCGGGATCATTCGCAGCAACGACATTCTGGGCAGTAGGCCTAGCTGAGGGTCTATCCGGTTTTCTGTTCTACTTCCTTACAATATTAGCCTCATTCTGGGCAGGTAGTTCCTTCGTTACATTCCTCTCCGGTGTCGTAGCTCAGGTAATGCTCGGTTACACTGTGGTTGTCGCAATCTTGGCCTACTTCCTCCTCTTCAGCGGCTTCTTCATCAACCGTGATCGGATTCCCCCTTACTGGATTTGGTTCCACTACATTTCCCTAGTGAAGTACCCCTACGAAGGCGTTTTACAAAACGAATTCTCCGACCCCGTGAAATGCTTCGTTCGGGGCACCCAAATCTTCGACAATACCCCCCTTGGGCTAGTTCCGGATGCACTCAAAGCCAACCTATTGAAGACATTGAGCGATTCCTTGGGTATGACCATAACGAAGAATACATGCGTTACGACGGGGGTCGATATCTTGAAAAAACAGGGTATTACTGATTTGAGTAAATGGAGTTGCTTGTGGGTTACATTGGCTTGGGGATTTTTCTTTAGGACTCTTTTCTACTTCGCTTTGTTGCTGGGAAGCAAGAACAAGAGGAGGTAATTTCAACTGATATTTGAATAAATGGCGGGAAGGAACAATAGTTGATTTAAGATGGATGTAATTTTTATACAGTTTTTACTTGTTTTTTTCAATCAAAATTTACGACTCTGTTTACTAGTTTTCACCAAACAATTTATAAAGAAAATAGCAAGAATACATGTTTATTAATGATTGAGTTAATTAGGCTAATGGATCGATGAATGATCAACAACTTAACTTCAATGTTGTGTTCATTTCTTTTCCAAACAATGAGACTTTGTTGATTAATTCTTCTACAATATGTGATCCATCTCATTATATGAAATTTTTTAGAGAGCCTAGTTTGAAATAACTGATTTGTGCTTAAGAGGGTAGTTCGCATGTGATTGGACCAACTCCATCCCTCACCAACTTCTCCAAACCCATGAAATAAATGGTAGAGTGGTTGGATCACATGCGGACCACCCTCCCAAATACAAATCAGTGCTCTGAAACTAAGCTCCGTAGCATGGTCATCCTTCCGGTGTTCATTAAATAGGGAATTCTAGCACATATTTTAGGCCACAGCCAAGCATCGATGAATTGTAAAATTGGATTAGAATCAAACCTATCAAAATAAGCTTTACAGTGTTTCATCAGCACCTGCTCTTTAAGTGGAAAATGTTTTATCAAAAATACAAAAAGATTAGCGAGTAAATAATCATTTTCATTATCCATATCTATTGATTTTGGGAGTTGCTAGATGTACTCGATTATTAAATCTTGTAAAATATGATATCTCACCCAGTTATCAGTGACATTTCTTTGGTTTTACCAAACAAATATCTCTAGGATTAAAAAGAAAATTAAGAAAAACAACTTATTCAATTTTTGGAAATTAAGCTGTTCCTGCAAATTTTGTTTTTCAATCAAGTCAATGCTTTGCTTAGGAAGAATGTTACTTTTCAGGTAAATATTCTCTTGAATCCATTGAGAATTCTTCTTTTCTTGTATCTGGACTGAATTTTGGAATGTTGAAGGAATAAAAAAGAATTGGAGATTGTGTATGTTATGTTCCTTTTGTGCATTTTTTCAGCTAGGAACCAAGAAATCCATTAAAACAAATATAGTTTGCTCACTGATTGATCCATCTAGTAGTCTTTAGCACTCAATCAATTGTGTTTAAATGTGAACAAACACAACGATTCGACAAAAAGAAAAGGCAAAAACAAGAATCAAGACTTAGTGCAATGTAGGTTATTTGTACTTCCATTTCAAGAAGATTCATCACATAGTCCATCAGGAACCCGAAAGTAATCAAGAAAGTCCATTTCGAGAACACAAGTTGGAACGTTCTTTATCTGTATCGATAACTGGCATTCTTCATTTCATTTGATTGTTTGTTAATTATTGCAGAAAGGGATTTTTAAAACCAATCTGGGTCTTGTTGCCTTCCCTGCTCTAATACCGTTTAAATAAATAAAAATAAATACTACTTATTTATTATTTAGTGATATATTATAATTTATATATCGTGTAAAATATTTTTATTTCTATAGTTTGCTAAAAAAAAAGTATGTATATGAGTGTGTTTAGCCAAATTAGAAATATCTAAAAATAGAATCTAATAAAAAATTTTGACCTACGGTAAAATAGCTAGCCAAATTCTATTATGCATCAACAATTCTAGGCAGTCAGGCTAGCCAGTCATTTTTTGGCCATGTTTGAGTTTTTTTTTTTACAATTTTACCATTTTTATAAATGATGTTTGTGATTGTGTTTTAAAGAGAATAAGTAAAATTGTAAAAACGTTCAAACCTAAAAAAAAACAATGATTGTTTAACCTGGCTGCCTAGACTTACTCATCATAACACAAAAATCTTGTTCAACGACCTACATAAAATAGAAGAGTGAAAGGGGTGAAGGGATTTTACGGAAAAGGTGAGTTAGACTCTATTGACAATCAACTTATAATTCTGATTGCTTTCGATCTCCAATCTCTCTTATTATGTATTGTAGTTTTTTGGTATACAATCTTGAGTTTATGTTCACTCTCCCTTTTAACATGTTATAATGTTATTTTAGTATCAAAAGTTAGTTATGTGATTGATTCTTATGTAATATTCCGTTTGTATGACACTACGAGTTGTGAGAGACTTTTTATGTAATATTTAAGATATTAAAATGCATAATTTATTTTATTAAATTTGAAATTATGACCGAAATTTTTACTTTTTTTTCTATACAAAACAAAATATTTCTTAAAATCAGGGTCCGAAACTAACTCAAAAAACAAAATCACAATCCTTGGTCAATGGTAATGAAAACTTGCAAGTCGATCATAATTTTTTTTAAGATAATTTTGATAATCAATTAACTTGCGGTCTAGCTTTGTGTATTTGTTTATGTCCAACACTTTCTCATGATCCTCTCTCTTACTTAATATATTATATAAAATAATCTCCATCCCAATCTCAAATAAGCTTGTAGTCATTTAATCAACTAATTTAGACCAAATAATAGTAAATAATTAGATCATCTTCTCCACATGGGTTGAGAGTTGCATTTAAGTTGTTATAATAGTAAAGATGTATTTCTTACAATGTCAAGAACACAAGTTTGGAACGTTCTCTATCTGTATCAATAATTGGTATTCTTAAACCAATCTTGGTCTTGATGCCATCCTTGCGCTGTAATACTCGTCTAAATAAATAAATATAAATATTACTTATTTATTAATTCGTGATATATTATCATTTATATACCGTATAAAAGATTTTTTATTTATTTTTAGTTTGCTAAAGAGAATTAAAAAAAAAAAATTGTTATTTGTAGGGGTTGGTTTAGCTAAATTACAAAAACCTAAAATAGAATGAGAACACAAAAAGTCTTGCTCAACAACCTACACAAAAGGGAAGGGTGAAGGGATTTTACGGAAAAAGATGAGTTAGACTCTATTGACAACTCAACTAATTATGATTTTGATTGGTCTTAGATCTTCAATCTCTTTATTTGTATTATAGTTTTTTTTTTTTTTTTTTATCCCTTCAACCTTCCCACCCAAAAAGTTGTCGGTAGGGTTTGAATCTCGAACTTGTAATTCTATCTATCACAAGTCTACTGCTAAGGTGGTACCCATTGGCGATTTTTTTTTTGGTATTCTAGTTGTTTCGGTCATACAATCTTGAGTTAATATTCACTCTCTCCTTGCAATGGACTTTTTTTTATTTATTTTTTATTTTTTTATTTATTTAGAAAATGAGCGCTGCAAGGTATTTAGAACCTAAATTAGAACATTTTAGGAAGCTGGTTTCTTGTGTCAGTTAATGGCGGATCCAAGAGGATCATCACTGACAATGTTCAAGCATCATATCACAAATCTCGTAATATACTTAAAAGAGGATTGAACTTTCGATTTTTTTTGGGTGATCATCCTGCAAGTTCCAATTCAATTCACTCAGTCACAATTGACAATCTCTGTGTTTACTGAGCATTTCGTTACATACGATTCTCTCGAACATCAACAACCAATATTGCAGACCAATATAATGAATGTTTGTGATGAGCTTCCATTCCATGATATCGTGGCAATTTCTGCACTTTTGGTTGAAGCTTGTATAAAAGGAAATTGAATACCAATCTGGATTTTGTTGCCTTTTCTACTGTAATACTCGTCTAAATAAATAAATATAAATACTATTTATTTATAAAGGTGTGATATATTATAATTTACATCGTGCAAAAGAATTTCTTTTTTAGCTTGGTAAAGAGAATAAAAAAATAAAAGTCTTGTTCATCAACCTACATAAAGGAGAAGGGTGAAATTGTTGAAGCAAATTTACGCAAAAGGTGAGTTAGATCACTATACTTAAAAGAGGATTGAACTTTCGGCTCTTTTTGGCACGTTGACTTTAGCATCAACAAGTTTCTTCCCATCACAAGTAATGAACTTGCAAGTCATAAAAAATTCAAAATAATTAGATTCAAATTTCATAATTAATTAACTTACAATCTTGTGTGTATTTTTTATGTCCAACAATTTCTCATGATCTTCTCTCTTACTTAACAAAATATATAAAATAATCTCCATCCCAATCTCAATCAGTCATTTTTTTTTTTTTTGAAAGGTGGGGACAAATCCACATAGCCCTAATCACTAGGCCATGATATCATTGACAACTTGTAGTCATTTAATCATTTGTAATCTCAAAACATTTGGGACATGCCCATGCCAAGTGCATTCGAAGGCAACGGAAGCGCAGTTGAGAGAGGTTTGTTTGGCACCGAAAAGAGTTTTGGGTCAATGCTACTTTTGGGATATTGACTACGCGATTAAATTTGAGAGTATTTCTCATTTATTTGCAAATAATATGTATAAATTGTGAATTATTGCAAAATATTGGGTATATCCTTCGTATTGAAGTTAGGATTTTTATTGTATACATGTCGAGTGAATAAAATGCTTCAAATTAAAATAATTATACAGAGAAAATTTTGTGAGCTGTCTTATTATCTAATATATGGAGTAAATAATATTGTAAATAATATTTCTCCTTCTCTAATGGAATTCCGGGAATATTTCCTTCTCTAATGGAATTCTGGCCTAGTTGTCTCCTGCAATACGCATCTTGATGATCAATCATCACACAATGTTCACGGCATTTAAACCCCAAGTATTCAGTTTTCTATCAGAATTCTCTATTATTCACCCTATCAATCCAAACTCTTGTAAGAAGTTTTTCCGTCAAGTTCATCTCAATGCAAATCCGAGCCACACTTGGGCATGTTAAACATCTTGTACAATCATCCGTATGTAGGAAACTTTCAAATGAGTCACCTATCGCTTTCAAGATTGGGGGATGAAAATGGTGCAATGGAAGGTTATGCAACTTAACCCACAACGGAATCGTTACCGGATCTGATTTCAAACAAAAATTGTCATACCAACGGAAGGCCTTAAACCTAACTCCTCGATAAGGATCGAATCCCTCGAGAGCATTTTCTTTGTTTTTTACTCAGATTGTAATCTCACCAGAACATGACGAAGGTCAAGTAAACCCATCGAAAAATCGCCCATGATTTCCTATATTCTGTGAATGGAGTCGCAAATAGCTTCCAATGTAGGTCGATAGCTTGAAAACTTTAGAACTATAACATATTTTTTTCCCATGAAAGACTCACCTCGAAACTCATCCGTAGTGGTGATGCCAATGGCTGGATCACCTTCTTTACAAAACCGAGTACCTTCTACTGACGTCTCATTGATTTCTTCCACGTGAATCTTACCAAGATGTATAAATGTTTAGGTGCCTTAGCTGCGCTGCCCCCAAAACCAACTACATAAGGAGCCTCCTTGACGGTTGGAGTAGCTGCCACGGGGAAGAGAGATGACATAGATCAAATGGTCCAGATCGTGTCCTGTTGCAATCTCACGGCTAGGAAATAAATAAAAACAATGTGACGATAAACTGGGTTTGAACCCATGACACCAAGCTCCAACCGTTGAGCTGTCACGCCATTGGCTTGGCACATTTACATTTACATTTTTTTATAACTGCCTAAACAAACTCCACCAAGTTTCTTCCCTCTCTGCATTTTATATGTCACAGGTAATGAACTTACTTGTTAAGTCATAAAAAAAATATTCTAGATAATAAATTGAGATTTGATAATCAATGAACTTGCAGTCTTGCTTTGTGTTATTGTTTATGTCCATCACTTTCTCACGATCCTCTCTCTTACTTAATAACTTATATAAAATAATCTTCATCTCAATCTCAAATTTTCTCAAATCATATCCTCTCCAACTTATATTAGACCATCTTCTTCTCCACATGGGTTGGGAGTTGCATTTTTTTAGTCATGTTGACTTCCATAAATTAGGCAAGCAAGGCATTTAGAAAATGAGCGCTGCAAGGTATTTAGAACATTCCTGGAAGCTGGTTTCTTGGTCCAGTTAATGGCGTATTCAATGGGATACTTAAAAGATCTTCTAATATACTTAAAAGAAGATTGAACTTTCAGCATCACCAAGTTGTTTCCCTCTCTGAATTTTATATGTCAAAACTAATGAACTTGCAATTCATAAAAAAAAATCAAGATAATTAGATAAGAATTTGATAATTAATTAGCTCGCAGTATTGCATTGTGTATTTGTTTATGTCCAAATGTATCTGATTCTCTCCTATAAAATCTCCTTGTAGAGTACCAGAAGGGACTCAAACCCCTGCCACCCCCTCACAATGTCTCGTGTTAGTTCAGAGATTCAAATACCAGTTTCACATCAGGTGGTTGAGATGAGCGAAGATTACGCTCATCTCGAGCACCCTAGGGCGTTACCTTTCGTCCTGTCTTTCACGAACTTGACTTACAGCGTGAAAACACGCCGTAAGTGGATTAGTAGTCCGAAGACCGAGTTCGGAGACAGGACGAAGACACTCCTTAATGATGTCTCCGGAGAGGCGAGAGACGGTGAAATTCTTGCTGTTCTTGGAGCCAGTGGGTCGGGAAAATCGACTTTGATCGACGCTCTTGCGAATCGGATTTCTCGTGAGAGCTTGAAGGGATCGTTGACACTCAATGGAGAAGCTTTGGAGTCTCGTCTTCTCAAGGTTATCTCAGCTTATGTAATGCAGGATGATCTTCTCTTCCCCATGCTGACGGTTGAGGAAACTCTGATGTTCTCTGCAGAGTTTCGATTGCCTCGTTCGCTCTCCAGGTCGAAGAAGAAAGCTAGAGTGCAAGCACTCATTGATCAGCTAGGGCTGAGGAACGCGGCGAAGACGGTGATAGGAGACGAAGGGCATAGAGGAGTATCCGGAGGAGAACGAAGAAGAGTTTCAATAGGAATTGATATTATACATGATCCTATTATCTTGTTCTTGGACGAGCCTACGTCGGGGCTAGACTCGACCAGCGCGTTCATGGTGGTGAAGGTGTTGCAGAGGATTGCACAGAGCGGAAGTGTAGTGGTCATGTCCGTACATCAGCCGAGTTATCGAATTCTAAGCCTTCTGGACCATCTGATCTTCCTTTCGCGTGGTCAAACTGTTTACAGTGGCTCACCAGCGCACCTCCCGCAGTTCTTTGCTGAGTTTGGCAATCCTATACCTGAGAATGAGAACCGGACTGAGTTCGCACTTGACTTGATTCGCGATCTCGAAGGCTCGCCTGATGGTACGAAGAATTTGATTGAGTTTAACAAGATATGGCAGAACAAGAACCGCCCTACTAATAACAATCACTCTGAACTATCGCTTAAAGACGCGATAAGTGCAAGCATTTCACGAGGGAAGCTAGTTTCTGGTGCAACAAATGCTTCTTCGCTGCCTAGTTCAGCTATGGCCTCATTTGCGAATCCAATCTGGACTGAAATTGTTGTGTTATCTAAGCGAACACTTATGAACTCGAGGCGTATGCCTGAAGTAATCGCTTTCCGGATTGGTTTAGTGCTCGTTACGGGATTCATTCTTGCAACTATATTCTGGCAGCTCGACAATTCGCCACGCAGTGTACAAGAACGATTAGGGTTTTTCGCCTTCGCCATGTGTTCTACATTCTACACTAGTGCTGAAGCCCTCCCAGTTTTCCTCCAAGAACGCTACATTTTCATGAGGGAGACTGCATACAATGCTTATCGTAGATCCTCATATGTTCTATCACATTCGATCACCGCAATCCCAGCTTTGATCTTCATTGCAGGAGCATTCGCAGCAACAACATTCTGGGCAGTAGGCCTAGCTGGGGGTATGTCCGGTTTTCTGTTCTACTTCCTCACAATATTAGCCTCATTCTGGGCAGGTACCTCCTTCGTTACATTCATCTCCGGTGTAGTAGCCCATGTAATGATCGGTTACACTGTAGTTATCGCAATGCTGTGCTACTTCTTCCTCTTCAGCGGTTTCTTCATCAACCGCGACCGGATTCCCCCTTACTGGATTTGGTTCCACTACATTTCACTAGTGAAGTACCCCTTCGAAGGCGTTTTACAAAACGAATTCTCCGACCCAAAGAAATGCTTCGTTCGGGGCATCCAAATCTTCGACAATACCCCCTTTGGGCTAGTTGCGGATGCACTCAAAGTCAACCAATTGAAGACATTGAACATGACAAAGAATACATGCGTTACGACGGGGGTTGACATCTTGAAACAACAGGGGATTACTGATTTGAGTAAATGGAGTTGCTTGTGGGTTACATTGGCTTGGGGATTTTTCTTTAGGATTCTTTTCTACTTCGCTTTGTTGTTGGGAAGCAAGAACAAGAGGAGGTAATTTCAACTGATATTCGAATAATTGGTGGGAAGGAAAAATTGTTGATTTATGATGGATGGATGTAATTTTATACGGTTTTTACTTCTTTTTTTCAGTCAAATTTTATGAATCTGTTTGCTAGTTTTCACCAAACAATTTAAAATAGCAAGGATAAATGTTTATTAATGATTGAGTTAATTAGGCTAATGAATGAATGACCAACAACTTAACTTCAATGTTGTGTTCACCAGATCATTATGATTTACATCTGGAAGCTAATCAACAGATGTTGCTGCCAGCATTTACATTGCAAGTAAAAACAATTAATCCATTGCAGCGTAAATTAAATGAAGGCAACGCTTACTTCACACCACCAAATATATTGTTTCACATCACTGTTCATATATTTTTTTTAACCTACCACACCACCAAAAAAACTATTTAAAAAAAAACAGTAACGATGAAATCGCAAGAAGAGAATCATCATCCTTCACTATTTTCTTTGTCTTTTTTTTTCACTTCTCTGTAGATCAACAGACAACGGAGCAACACCACCCGATCCCTGCCACCACCGGCCTACCCTCTTATCCTTTCTTTGCAAAACAGTCTAGCTATCACTCATTCAAAACATAAAAACAGAGTAACTTTCGGCCAATTGATACTCTTAATTGAGACCGATTCTCAAACACATCAAACATAACAATTATAGTACTCTGAGTTACCTAATAAACACAATTTGAATCAGTTAAGAATGTTTTGAAATGAGCAAATTATGATCATTTTACTAAAGTCACGCAAATCTGTCCCGAAAAGAAAATGAGGTAATGTCCCTGACTTTTGGCCAACTTATACACTTGATTGAGACATATTCTCAAGATCATCAAAACACAAAAAATGTAGTACTCTGAGTTATCTAATAAACACAATTTGATTCAGTTAAAAATGTTTTGAAATGAACAAGTTATGATCATTTTACTAAAGTCATGCAAATATGTCCAGCAATGAAAATGGGGTAGTGTCCCTAACTTTTGGCCAACTTATACTCTCTATTGAGGCCGATTCTCAAGCTCATCAAAAAACACAAAAATTGTATTACTCTGAGTTATCTAATGAACACATTTTGAATCACTTGAAAATGTTTTGAAATGAGAAAATTGTTGTCATTTTACGACAAACACTCAAACTATCCAGAAAAAATGTCTGTTTTCACCCATTCGCATTGGACAATCTGAGTGGGAGACTCACATTCGCAAAGGTCCATGCAAGTGGAAGTCTCACATTTGCATAGATCTAGGCGAATTGGGGACTTGAATTCACATAGGTTTGGGTGAATTTGAGACTCCTCCTCGCATTGATCAATGCGGATGGGTGAAAACAGTTTGAGTGCTTGTCGTAAAATGAGGAGATCTGGAAAGGGTTGAAGGGCATAAACATTGGAGGGTTTATTTCAGAATTAGACTTGAAGAGCTGGGTTAGGTTCCCCATACACAAAAATAGCTGACCAGGTAGATTGAGCAAAATAATTATCAATAATGCAGTTAAATAATATTTACATGAAGAAATGATAGAAAGATGCATACATTCTTTCTAAAAGAGAGCCAGACCTCTTGATTGTCTTATTGTTGGAATTGAGGCTCCATACTTGAACCCAAGTCTCCTGCGAATACGCTCCATTTTGGCGGAGGAAGTTTTTGTTTCATAAAGGAATATGAATTATGGATTGGACTTGTGGGTGAGGGCCTTTAGATTACGGAACACATCATGATACCCCATACCCCTTGCGTCCCATGTGAGAATCATGTATGCTTTGGTGACTCTTTGCTGGCGGTCGCCAAGGCCTCGGTGGATGGGATGGGATCAATGGTTAAATGACTAAATGAATCATTGGAAGCCGGGTGGTGAACATCTGTGATAGAAGTCTTATGACGGGTCTCTGTGTCTGATTTATTCTGCATGCCCCTGAGAGCAATTGAGAAGGTCCATGTAGACATTTGATTTCGCATAGTTAAAACTGTAAACCTTTGCTTACTAAAATTCAGCATCTTAACGAACATAAGCTCTATTTCACACTTCCCCATTTTATCTATTTCGTCATCTTTTTCATTGTTTTTCCTTTTTCTTTTTCTAGTATTACTCTTGATGATATATAAAAACGGTCACACTCATTAACCGAACACGTGTCATGATAATCTCGAGGAACTACAGGCCCAAGCATCGGTCCAACACAAATCCAGCCCAAGCGGATCTAAGCCCGCTCAATTTCAATTAGCCAAGTGGCCCCGGACTCTTACAACATGCTAGGCCCACACGTCTCACAATCATCCTTAATACCCATAAGTCCTCTTTAGGCAAGTATCTTGAGGATCAGCTTCGGACGGACAACTATAGCTGTTATATGCTTCCAACTAGAAAGCAAATACCAGAGTATCTTCCACACAGTGAAACTCCATTTTACGATTTGTTCTTGGATTGAGAACTTTCTACCATAAGTTTATGAACTATTACCCGTTACATACTTGTTTACTGACTTGTATTAAAAATCTGGGTTTAAAATCTTATATTTTGCAGGCGCGAGTCAAACTAATTTTCTGCAAGATTGACTCACTCCTAAAATTCTGCATTTATTGACCTGTTTAACTGCTTAAGTCTTTGTTATTATATATTTATAATTGCTTTGAGGGATAAAATTAAATGCTCGTTCGATCTTTGAATGAGAACTACACGTCTTCCTTAAGGTAAAATGTTTAGTATTTGTATTTCAGTAATCGTGTAATGTTACTATGATGTGTATTTTGTTGAAAGCAAGTTTGCTGACACTAATTTTAAAATATAGACCCAAACTGTATTTGTTTTACAAATTTTTGTGTGTTTATAATGAGCGCAACTCGAGAGACTCATCAGGGTTAGTTTGGAGCTTGGAGGCGAGTCGTTCTGGCTTCGTGAAGTTAGTTTGGCATTGACACATTTCGTTAGATTTTTAGTTTTGGTTTATCGCATGTGTAATAAGTCATAGGATACAATAATTTCTTTACGAATTTGAAGTCAAAGATTTTGGGTTGGTTGATATAATAAACTTAATCATGTTTGATTTATGAAATCTTGATGGATCATTACATGATTACATTGTTCTTAGTTATGAGCCGAAGGTTTTAGGAAGTTGGTTTGTTATATTTATTATTTGATTCATGTTTTTACGATACTAACTTGTAATGACCTCAGTTTTAGACTCTTATTTTTGTTTTATTTATTTTATTGATTCAAGATGGATACCACGAAGAGGACCTGGAAATGCAGAATGGGGTAATGGGTATAGATGAAATGATTCAAAAATTTTGTTAAAAGTACAAAGGTGAAATCTTTGTTGGTTTATTAGTTAAAGAGACAGACAAAGAAGAAGAAATGTTTTTATCTTCTATCTATTGAAGAAGAGATGATATGAGAAAGAGAGATTGAATTGATTTCTCCTATCTCTGTATAGCAGGGAGAAAAGAAATGGAGAAGATGAGTTCCTGTTGGGATTTCCTGTTTTAGGTTTAGTTTTGGATGAAAATGGCTCGGGGCTGAATTGTTTAAATGTAGGGTATAAGTTTAGTTTGGGTTTTTTCTAAGTGCATCGGCCTTATGTTTGGTGCAAATCAGGCATCATAGATCTGCATCGAGATAGGAGTTGTGAGTTTGCACCAGGCACAACACCAGACACCTGGGCCAGGCACAACACCAAGCACCGTAGCATTACTTGTGAGTTTTCAGTGTGGAGTTGTAAGTGAAAATGAGCTTTTAATGTGGAGTTGTGAGTTTTGGATTTGTTGTTTCGGGTTTCATTATTTTTGCTATCTGCCACTTTGGAGAGTTTTGGATCAAGATGACTTTTGAGATACGCAATTAAATTTTCTCATTTATATGCAAATAATATGTATAAATTGTGAATCTATAGAAAAAATTATTGGGTATATCGTAATAATTGAAATTTAGAATTTTTATTGTATAAACGTGGACTGAATAATAGGTTTGAATTTGAATTAAAACAATTATTCTGTGAAAATTTTGTGAGTTTTCTCACTCTCTTATATGATATTTTATTGTTGTTAGTAAACTGTATTTTTTTAATTGTTATATATTAGTGAAAGCAGGTATTTATCTCTTTCTTGTGTCTTATAAAAATAAACTATATGCATGATTGAGAGTAATTAATATTTATATATTAGAGGTTATTATTAGATTATTTTTTTATACATGCTTGACTGCAAATTAATTATGTGGTTAGTATATGTGCTAGATGTTTAAATGTGTATAAACATTCGCTAATTGATTTTATTTTTTTGATGTAACAATATTGTCGTTAGCTAAGCTTGTGGTTGGTGTATGTGTAATTGCCAGTTTTCTTAATATTAGTCCTTTTTTTATGGATATAACTTTATTGTTTATTAATAAAATTTAATTATTTATAACAATTTATATACGGTTATTGCAAAAACATTCTAAGTGTGGTCTTTATTTGACGTGTGACATTAGTGGCTTGTGTGTGTTGTGGTGAAGTCTATGACCTGAAAATTTATAATTTTTGAAAAATTTGCTAAAGTTTTATATTGTTAGATAAGTAAGGTGATTGTGAAACCTAAATGAATACCCTTAAAATTTGTTTGAGGTTCATTATTATAACAATTTTGCTAAATAAAAATAAAAATAATATATATATATATATATATATATATATATATATATATATATATATATATATATATATATATATATATATATATATATAATGACGCCCGTCATGGGACTTGAACCCAGGGCCACAAGAGCCTTGCGCTCTACCAATTGAGCTAGATGGGCATGCTAATTAGGGGTGGGCATCCCATCCCGCGATCCCGTTCCCGTCCCGATCCCATCCCATCCCGTCCCGATTTTTTCGGGTCTTAATGGGATTGAATAATTTCATCCCGATCCCGTCCCGTCCCGTCCCGATCTAGAATGGGATGAGATGGGATGAAGATTTTCAATCCCGCCAATCCCGTCCCGTCCCGAAATTATTAATATTTATTTTATTTAATTGAATTTATCGATCCAAGGGAGCCTGTCACGGTTAGTGTGCAACCTTGCTCACTTAATTCTCATGTTAGGTGTTGACACAGTATGGTTAGGTGTCAGCCTGGTGATTAATTACTCTAGCTCTTCTTGTTGCATATTCTGTAGCAGAGCCTGAAATGCAATTCTGGACTAGTTTTAGGATGGCAGTAGCTCATTTTCAGTCCTACAACTAGATTCTGGGATTTCTGAACCTTTTGGTCGTGATTGGGTTGGTACTTATTTATTTATTTGTTTAGTATACAATCATTATGCAAATGTCATGTACCTAATGAGTGAATCAGAATAAGTTGTCTTGCAGTGATTTTGTAGTGTTGTATACAACAATGTGTTTGAACTCAATAATGGCAATTGCTTGATGTGGTACTTGCTTTAAGCTTGGGGAAGCAATTACTTACAAGATTTAATTCAAATGGAATGATTTGTACGCATCAGAGACACGGCAGAGTGAGCAAAATTATCCATTTTCTTGTGGTTGATGTCAGTGGCATTGACATGGCAAACAAAAGTGGCCCCTATGTGAATGAGTATTTGTATCGCCCCCCTACATATCTATGTGCCTTTCTGAAGAAAAGAGAATTATAGCAGTACTGCAAGTAAAGAAGATTGGCACGCTGATCCCGTCCCGTCCCGAACCCGTTTGGGATGGGACGAGGTCGGGATGGGGTTTTTTCCATCCCGTCCCGTCCCGATCCCGTATGAACGGGATGGGATAGGGATGGGTATATCTCGTCCCATCCCGTCCCGTGCCCACCCCTAATGCTAATATTCCTTGGTCGTACAAATGTTTTATAGAATTTCAAAAATTCTAGATGTCGAGGAAATGAGCGAGGAAACCAGCGAGGGAAATGAGGTGGAGGGGGTGGAAACCGTCCACTCCCCTCGGGATGCATGCGTTGACTTTTGCGTGCGCATCCCGAGGGGAGTGGACGGTTTCCACCCCCTCCACCTCATTTCCCTCGCTCGTTTCCTCGACAGCTAGCAAAGCTCATAGAATTTACAACTGTCCACAAATTGCAACCCGATTAGTCGTACATTCACTATCCTAAAAGAGCATGTTTCGTCGTTTGCGTTTGACCTTAGGATGTGTTTGGTTAGCCATTTTCTTTGGTTGCCTGTTTATTGACATGAAATCAAATTTTCATGACATTATTTTCCCACTACTCATGGGAATACAAGTTTGAGATGAGGCCTCAAAATCAAATTTACGAAAATGGTTCCAATTTTCATGTCTATTTTCCGTACAACCAACAAACCATTAATGATTTTGCATTGAGAGCAACACAGGTTGTCAAAAACCTTTGATTGACTAAAGGCAAGCGTAGTTTGACACCGTGTTGTCCCACACCACCATCCAAGTTTTTTTAATCTCCCACACCACCAATAAAAGTTGTTTGTGTTTTTTCCTATCTCCCAAATCGAATTCATGTCTTCCCTCTCACCACCATGACTCTCTCTCACACTCCACTCACTCTCCCAAATTATCTTCTTCCATGCCAATCTATCCCTCACTCTTTTAGCTGTTTTCCACAAATTCTGAACATCTTATTCCCTCTCACTTCACTCACTCTCCCACAGTCTTCATCTTCCCTCCCACACTTGTCCTTGTTCCCCCATTTCCTCAACAGGTTTCCATTTGTCCCAAAGGGTTCGTGTGCGATCTCTCTAAATATCGATTGTGCGCAATCTCTCCAAAGATTGATTGTGTGCAATCTCCCCAACATGTAATTTCGAACACTAAATTGAACTCCAAACCAAACTCTAAAATGTGGAACAACAAAAAATGACAACAACATTTTTCAATGTAAAATTTAAACAAACTTCAAAACTCAAAATTTGAAGAAAAAAAATCTGGACAGAGTATGCATTTTCACCCATTCGCATTGGACAATGCGAGTGGGAGTCTCACATTCGCATAGGGCTAGGTGAGTTTAAGACTTTCATTCGCATTGGTCTGGGAGAATTTGAGAATCTAATTCGCATTGTAGAATGCGAATGGGTGAAAACACACTCTGTATATTTTCTGGACAGATTTGCGTGACTTTAGTAAAAAGACCATAACTTGCTCATTTCAAAACATTTTCAAGTGATTCAAATTGTGTTCATTAGATAACTCAGAGTGCTTGATAAGCTTGAGAATCGGTCTCCATCAAGTGTATAAGTTGGCCGAAAGTCAGGGACACTATCATATTTTTTTTACTGGACAGATTTGAGTGATTTTATTAAAATGACTATAACATGCTCATTTGAAGACATTTTCAATTGATTCAAATTGTGTTTATTAGGTAATTCAGAGTAGTACATTTTTCATGTTTTTATGAGCTTGAGAATTGGTTTCAATTGAGCATATCAATTGGCCGAAAGTCAGGGACATCACTCTGATTTTGTTTTCTAGATAATTTTGAGTGATTGTCGTAAAATGACCATAAATTGTTTAATTGAAACCGATTCTGAAGCTCGTCACAACATGAAAATTATAGTACTTGAAGTTATCTAATAAACACAATTTGAATCAGTTCAAAGTGTTTTGAAATGAGCAAGTTACGGTCATTTTACTAAAGTTACTCAAATATGTCCAATAAAGAAAACATGATATTGTCCCTGGTTTCGGCCCACATATATGATCATGGAGACTGATTCCCAAGCTTATTAAATTTTTGTGAGTACTGTGAGTTATTTAATGAACACAACTTGAATCACTTGAAAATATTTTGAAATGAGAAAATTATGGCCATTTTACGTCAAACACTCAAAATGTCCAGAAATAAATATATGTTTTCACCCATTCGCATTGTCCAATGAGAATGGGAGTCTCAAATTCGCTCAAACCTATGCGAATGAAATTCTCAAACTCGCCCAGCCCTGTCAAAAAATGAGACTCTCAGATGCATATCCAATGCGATTGTGCGAGGATGAGTACAACACTGACGTCAATGGAATTGTAGTTTCTGTTTATTTAGTTTCTCCTCTTTCTCTTCATGTATGTAGTTTCTATGGGTTTCATATTTCATTGGCAATCGACAATTGGTTGCTCTTTACGCATACATTGGCGAATGTAGTTTCCACCAAAAACAAGTGTTTTGTTGAGGGGGTTGTGCGTGAGAAAAGTGGAGAATAAGAGGAAGAGAGAAAAGGAGAGGAGAAGAGATACTGAAGGCAGGGGAAAAGGCAGTGCGACAGGCAGCGGGTGGTGTTTTTCCTGTGAAAAAGATAAGAGTGATTCTACATAGCGAGGAAATGGGCGAGGGGAATGAGGTGGCGGGGGTGGGAGCCGTCCACCTCGCTCGGGATGTGCGCGCAAAAAGTCAATGCATGCATCTCGAGTGAGGTGAACGGCTCCCACCCCCGCCACCTCACTTCCCTCGCTCGTTTCCTCGCTCATTTCCTCGACACTTAGAATTTCTGAAAAGATAAAGAGGAGAGGAGATGGAGAGAAAAAGAAAAAAAAACACTTATTTAATGCAGGTGTGGTTCAGCAGATTGGTGTCAAACAGGGATTGCCTTGACTAAATGATTCTCTCCAATTTAATTGACTAAAATCAAATTTATAACCAATTCATATGAAACCCTTCCTACGAGTAGGTCTACTTGATGAAGCATAGTAAATTGTATGACAACTAAACTTTTTAAACCTTTCCCATTTACAACACTAATGTGAGTCCTTCCTAGTAGGGAAGGGAAGACCGTTCCTTATGATCATCTTATGAGCAGAAGACAATCAAATGTACAACTTGAGAGTCATGAGGACAACTACTTATACGAATGTATTTGATGAATGGAAAAGGAAATGCCACTAAAGGCAAAACTAACTATGAGCTATTTCACAAGCACAAAATTTTCAGGAGAAATCACCGAGGCTTCTGACAATTTGGCTTTTTTCCCACTACAAAAATATTTGTTCAAGCATCAGAAGTCTTAACAAGAAGTGAGCCATTTTGTTTAGATTGTTTGTATTTAGTTTTGATCAGAAGTTCAACTTTTGATTGAAGTAAGTAACAGGAAGGTGCTGACTCAAAAATTATTTCAATAGTAACCTTAAAATAATTTTTACTATTGAAATAATTTTGTAATGACAATTGTTGCCATCATCTTCTTAAAAATAAGTAGAACTAAATTTTGACGACACACCTTTACTATCTTCACCAAGTATTGTCGTTCTACTTACCTTCACAAGAATTCTTCAATAGTAAGAAACTTATCTCGTTTATCTCCTTCGCCTTTGTGTTTGTCTCCTCAGTGAAGCAAAATGTCAAACAGTTAGTACTTAAAAACAAACACATTTTAATTTTACAGTTTTTAATCAGCAACCCATTCAAAAGCAAAACAAACAGTTCATTCAGAAGCTAGTTCAAAACTTCTAACTCCAATTAAAAGTTAGTTTCTAAGCACTTAAAAAAAAAGCCACCCAAGTCACCAATGTTTCGTTTAGCCACGGTAATATCGACTCCTCAAATATAAATCCGCTCTCCTAAAAGAGCATGCTTTTGTCGTTTAATGATTTTGCATTGAGAGCAATGCGGGTTGTCAAAAACCTTTGATTGACTAAATGATTCTCTTCAATTTAATTGACTAAAATCAGATTTATAACCAATTCCTATGAAATCCTTCCTACGAGTAGGTCTACTTGATGAAGCATACTAAGTAAATAAAGTAAATTGTATAACGACTAAACTGTTTAAACCTTTTTTCCATTTACAACACTAATGTGAGTCCTGCCCAGCAGGGAAGGGAAGACCGTTCTTATGCATCTTATGAGCAGAAGACAGTCAAATGTAAAACTTAAGAGTCGATGAGGACAACTACTTGTACAAATGTATTTGATGAATGGAAAAAGAAATGCCACTAAAGGCAAAACTAGCTATGAGCTACTTCACAAGCACAGAACTTTCAGGAGAAATCACCAAGGCTTCTGACAATTTGGTATTTCCCCACACTATAAAAATCTGTGTTCAAACATCTGCTGGTTCATCCAGTGCCAACTGCCAACACATATCCACTCCATGCCCGTAGCCCACTGCCAAAGCACCGCACTGTCTTTGAATACACTAAGTTTACAGACCAAAATGGCATTTAGGATGTCCGGGTCAGAAAATCATTAACAGCAAGACCGGCATCTCCATGAGAAACAGCATCCTCTGGCTCTGGCATGAAAAGGCTCAAAGAAGAATTCTGCATCCAAAGAATAAAAATAAATAAAAAAAGCTTTTTATTACATCATAATGCAAAAACAGGCCAAAGCACGTGTTTTACTACCATTGACAAATAACTTCTCTCCCAGAGGGAAGTCTACCACAAGGGAACACCACATGTACTGAATTAAGTTTTTAGCGTATTTCAGGCTGATGAGATGGTCAAAGGTTTTCAAAACTCACTTAAGTAGGGAACCCAAAGGCCAAAACATTACGTCTCAATATACCTTTGTGTCAAGCTGCATCTCTCCACTGTTGTCCACAGTGAGACAAGCACCGTGAGCCCGTAACCACTCCTCACATTCCTCTAATCCATCAGCCTCCTTCTCATCACCCGTTTCATTTGTTGATGAGTTACTCGTAAACCCCAGAACCTGAGATATGAATGCAAGAGGGACTGTAGGACGATAGGAACGAGACATGCATTTCACAGCCTCGAACCGCATCTTCTCAACATAAAGATCTGCATCCAGTGATTATTTGAAAATTTAGCCACAGAAACCCCTTGCAACAAAAAAAAGTCAAATCAATAACTCACCCATAAGGCAGGTGTTCAAGTTTGGAGCGGTCTTGTACAGTCTAAAGAACAAGACATAATTCCCAGATGTAACAGCTGAACGAACTGCAAGAGCGTGCTTTACAGCTTCATCCCTTTTAGCTTCATTTGATAATCTAGCAACAAAAATCAAATACAATGGAAATCAGTGTGATGGTATCTGTGATGATTACACAATTCATAGGGACGGTTTCAAATTTTCAAATATAATATTTATTCCCTAGTCGAGATGGTATTTTTATACAAGTATGATATTTGAGTTTACAGATGATTATTAAATTCGGAGGAGATACTATTTAAGGATAATAGATGGATTCAAAACTTCAAATATAACTTTTTAATGACAACACCATGACAAAGAAAGGTTCAAGATGTCAGGATACTCAGCGACTACGCTATGGAAATTTCATGATATAATCTCTCAGTAAGTCGAGAACTAAAGACTATTGAAATTATGAGATAACAGATACCAATGGAATATATGCACATTTTTCTGCATGTAACTGAGCCTCAGTAACTATTTTCTCACCTGTGTATCATGCTTGACCATTCATATTTCCTCTCCACATGGACATGCACTGATTTAACCTTCTCACATCACACAAACACAACCACAAGCATGACTCTACTCTACTAAACGAATGATTATAGATGTTTGGGCAGGAGAGTTCCTTTGAAAAACCCTTTTTTCTCTAAACTCTCAAGAGCTTGTTCCTTACCAGATGAGGTAGCCAGTTAGTTATCTTTTCGAGGGTGGAATCTTTTACTTTTATAGAGATCATTGTAGTTAAGGCATTGAGGCGTAGGCGAGGCGGACGGGCCTGAAAATGGCAAAGGCGTGAAGAGAGGTGGATGCCTCAGTGAAGTGAGACGATCTTAACATTTTTTAAAGATTTTTTTTATAATAAATTGAAACATATTAGCATAGTAGTATACATCACCATTTTGATAAGTATCATAAGCAAATATGTACAAAAAGTGCCATGACTACCATCAATCGAAATGGAAATAGAGAGTTGTATAGCATAGCGAAAAGATGCACTACATAAGCGTAAGTACTTGCAAACATCCACTCAATTATTAAAAATCAATAATCTTGAAAGAATAAAAACTTGAGAATATTGAGCATTTGTTAGAAGAAATTGTTGGAATGATTGGTAAAAATCCATAAGTACGATCACTATTGGTATTCCAAAAGTATAAAAATCATTGAACTATGCTATGAAAAAGCAAAATTGATGTTGATCACAGACTGGACAAAAACATTATATATTTTCTCCAACAAAAAAAAAGTGATAAATTTATCAAAACTTAAAAACGTTTTATCTTGTTTTTATCAAATTTATCAAATATTACACTAAGAAACATAAAACCCTATTATAAAGTGGGTTGCAAATTTTTTTTTCCTGCAAATGGGCTGGCTACAACTATTTTTTGGCCGAGGCGGACACCTCATTTCACCGCACTGCATTACCTCACTTTGAGGCAAAATTATGTAAAAACGCCTTGAGGGACGCCTCAAGCGCACGGGGCGCCTAAGCAGTCGCCTTGACTACACTGATAGAGATATCACTAACCTTGAAGTGTTTGAACTCTGAAGCGTTGGAGACGGCCAACTTATCCATTCTTGTCACTTCCAAATCTTTAAGGAAGGAGCGAGATAGGTAGATATGGGTTGGAAGTGGGACAAAAACAATGGAGATATCAGAGGCCCACAAATTTTCCAAGATACAATTTGTCAGCTGAAATCCCAAACCTTTCCATGAGTCAAGAACTCAAGATCCCCAAGTGCATGTGCAGTTATATACTCCATAAAATTCATTATACGGGAATATATGAAAAATCCCAACAGAAAATAATAGCAGCCTCGATGAAACTAAAGATTTTGTGAAATCACATGTAACTTGCCAATGAAACTAAAGAGTTTGTGAAATCACATGTACCTTGCCATTGATGACAAAAGATCTCTGTTGTTATTGGAGTGCATGATGACACAAAGCATGTTGTAAGCAGCAAATTCCATATGGCATCCTTTGATCCCTTCCGCATAAAGGCTCTTTAGTTGTGATTGGCACTATGATGACACAATAGCAAGTTAGCAATCATTACTTCCAAGCAAAGTCCAGGAGACCCATAATGAATAGAAACATTGGTTCTCATCTCTCATATTTTAAATATATTTTTGTTTTAATGGCACTTTTCTTAGTATTGATAATATCAACCTCAGCAAACACAGTGAAATAGAAAGAAAGAAAAAAAAAGTGTTCCTAAAATGACAGCCAAATCAGTTTAATAGCAAGATGCCATGCCAATCAAATTCTTCATCTTGACATTTAACACAAATCACTTAAAAGCATGAAAACCAGGAACCATTATAATGAAAATCTTTCATTATAAAATTTAAGAAACTCAGATATGAGTTGAGCACAAACACCAATTATTGGCTGATGAAGAAGATCTTTACAAAATAACCTCAGAGTAATATCTGAAGTTCTATGGCAAAAGAGGATATAAGTAGAAAGTAACTCCATGAAAGAGAGAAAGCAAGTAGTATCAAAAGGTGTACACAATATGTGCATGAGGTAGAAAAATAGTGTTTCAGCTCACGTTCAAAACTATTCTATACAGTGTATGGAATGTAAGTTACCTTATATAGAATTTCTCAGACAGCATTTAAGACAATTATTGTCCCAATTAAAGTCTGGTTTGGGTACATTATAACCTGAATCCAAGCCAATCAACTTACCTTTTCCATGTTATACAGACATCAGTACTAGTATCTAACTCTGAGAAATATTGTGCGGCACATTTATATCATAGGAGAAATTTCAAAAACAAAGACCTCACAGGATGCAAGCTATAATACTAAAAACACGTAAACCACAACAATGCATAAGCAATCAACCTGATTGTACTCTGGCAAATCCCCAGCTTCTAGAGCTAATCGTGCATGAGTTTCGTACACCTGACGTAAGAAATGTGAAAGACGTGATAAGCAGGTGGCAAATTTTATCATAACAAACAAAGATATTTTTGAAGAGCATAGACAAAGATGTTGTACAAAGAACTTCTTCCAGATCAGGCACTCAGAGAAACAAATATCCTTCTCCTAATGGTTTACTAATAGAAGTACTGACAGTTCTTCAGTTACTTTTTTGTCCAAAATCTCATGCAATGAAGTTTTAACTTTAGAGAGCACCAAAATGCCAATGTATAAAAAGAATTTCTGAAAACTTTTGGGTGGTCACTTGCCCCACCCACCTAGTAACTAGTATTATATGACAATGACAGTAACAGAAGGGAGAACTATACATCCAATGGGAAGCAAAAGCAAAGAAGTAAAACATAGTCTCAGCCAAAATTTAGTCCAGTGAAATTACAGATTTTTAATGAACAATTTGGTTACATGTAGAAAAAATGGTGGTAGGGTGAAAGTGAATAAAGGAGGAAATGTAGGATAAATTTTAGAAAACTTTGTAGGTTTGAAATACAATAAAAGAATTTCTAAGTGTACTAGGTAAACACAGGTTTACCTGAAATGATGTACCTATAACAATGTGATGAGTGATGACTGTAACATAATACATAAATAAATTGATACGGTTTTTATGTTTTAAATTCATTATATTTGTATATCAAATGTTTTATCTTTATGTTAGTATTATAGGGGTTAGCAGGATTAATTGTCTTAGTTACTTGTACTTGTACTATTGACTTGCTACCTTTTTCGCTGCGGTTACACGCACCATTTTGATATCATGTGTGGACAAAATTCACCTTTTTGTAATGCATCTAATACATTTTGACACCTAGCAAATTCTGGGGGCCAGTGACACTTCCTTTTAAACATGTTGGTGGTAATACTGGAGTTAGAAGTTCTAACAGTTTTAATTCTTAATTAAACTATATAACAATTTATCTCTCTGTCACAAGATGTCAACTGCTACCTTTGTCTTACACATGTCGCGTCCTTGTCTTTTCATTTGCATACTCTTGATTTACAAACATTACCAGTTATATCGTATATTGTATACGGACGAATTCAGCTTGTATTAAACTACCTGCCTTATGGAGAAAATGCATCACAAGACAGTAGACCCAATGTATTTGGTTGTCACAAATGGAATTTTTAAAGAATCTTTCAGTAGAATGTACGGGGCAATGGGAAATTGGAACAATACGTAAGCACAATTTTCATATTTAGGGCTCCTGAAATAGGGGTCCCTTGGGATTCATTGTAGTCGTTTAGCAGTTTCAGTGAAATATTACCACTGAATTGACAAAAAAAACTCGCGCTTAAATCCTGCAGAGGATGTGATGATAACACACCTTGACGGTAAGCTCGTTACGTATCCGTTGCACAGTCAGATCTTGACGAATAGATTTCAACTGATCACACTTGTACAGATAGTTCTTTGGGGAACTCAACACCATTACTAAAGCTTTTTCTAGAACTTCTTCTGGTCTGACCTGTAAGAAAAAGAAAATTTCAACTTACCAAGTAGTTCAGGTATAATCAGTGTGCAAGACAGTAAGTCCATGCATAAAAAACATTTTAGCTAGCGATGACCACAAAGTCCAAAACCATAGATGAGAATCAGATAGGAAGTGAGTACCGTGGAAGGATCAGGTGCAGAAGTAAGGCGCAGATAACGTTTCTCAATATCTTGGGAAGTTCCCTTGATAGTAAGTGAATCCCAATCAATGTCTTCCACAGCCCTGCTGCCAGCATCTTCATAACTTTTACTAAGCACCAGAGCACTAACCCTTTTATTGTACAGATTGGCACCTGAACCTTTGGGTCTGAAATGTTTAATTTCTGCACGTTGTCCTTGGCCTTTATCAAAGCGCTTAGAACGACTTTCCCGTCTTTTTCTTTCCTCAGGGGAATCCGCAAGTGCTTTTGCAGCTGAGTAATATGCTGTTAAACCCGGTTCCTTGTCACTGTCACTAGATGCATCACCGTTTTGAGCAACACTATCAGTAAACCGTGGCTTCTTAGCTGGTCTATGGGAGTTTTTACTTTGATTTTGATGATGGCTATAAGTGAATTTGGTATTACTCCAGCCGCCTTGCTTGCTATCACCTTTAGCAGCTGAAACCTGCAAATAAGTTTTGACAGACAGGTTCAGTAATCCAGTAATTTACAAATTACGTCTCGAGGAGATAAACTCTTGGATTTCCCCTGCATTGTTCTCATCCTAATGCTTGAGCGCCAAAAGATATCCTAACACATTATGGATTGTTTGCAGATTCCTTTCATCTTAATAAATTTTTTTCTATTCTCACGAGGGGTTCAATTTTTCCTACTACCTATATACCAAAGGCACTGCAATGCTCAAGGCATTTTCAGTACCAGAAACCAATTCCTATGCCGCAGGACAGGTCAAGCTTAACCAAATCAAACTGGTAACACATCTTCATTTGAAAAAGTCAACAATTAAAGATAATTAAATTCTAATGAAACTCGTACTTTGTAATTGTGCATGCATACTCTACCAAACCATTACATGTTGAAGTTCTTTCTCATTGCTAGAAGAATATTAAGTAAATACTGTTAAATCTCCTGAACTGCCTTAAACTTTGGGAATGAAGACAGAGACATTCCAAACGAGGATTTTGTAGAGAGTGGTAGTGCAACTCTACGGTAAGGTATATTTAGGGCCTGAGGCAATGAAAAACAATCCACGAAAGAACAAGTTCCGAAAAGAATGACATCATGGAATCTTACCGCCAACCCATCATTTTATGAAGTTTATCAAGCTCTGAGTTATTGTATGGGACACCACCCTAGCCTTTAACTCCCTACCCCTCCTCCTCTCAAACTCTCCTTTGCATAAACCATGGTCCTCGACATGTTACACCCAACAACAACCTCGGTGCATCTTTAGACTACATCACAATAACTCTGATCTATACATAACTCTCTAGCGTAGCTTCATAATTCTAGTCAAGCTAAAAGTAAACAAAGATGAGAACACTTGCACGACGTGTCACATGCATGAACAAACACACTGACACCGTCTATTTTGGGACAATATGTGGCTATGATATGGCACATTCATTGTATCCTCTTAATAGTATCTACGTTGTAAGGAGCAAGGCAGGGTACGAGGCGCCAAGGTTCACCTCTAGAATCTTTGCGAGGTGAGGCACTACCGCGGCGGAGCCTTTTTTTATAGGGTAGAGATTTTAGTGTAGTAATCTCCACCTTGACTAGTATATGGCTAGGCGAGACACTTTAAAGTAAACAATAGAGCCTTTAGAGCCGCAGCGGAGCCCCCGACAACATAGAATAGTATCATTCTCTCTCATATCTCCTCTTTACATATTTTCTCCCAAAGTACAAACAAAACTGATAAACCCTACTTTTTTCTCCACCTCTTACCTTTTCCCAATGATTAGAATATCGCAGTTCAAGAGCTCAAGGAAAGTCTCTAGATATTTTAGCATCATGAATTTAATGTGAGTTTGACTTGTCACTAAATCTAGCTAGGGAAATGAAAATTGGTGAATCTTACCTGGTCAAGTTATGTGGACAATGGCATCTAGAAACGTGATAGTTTCCCCATTATTGGCTTCGACAGACCATTGCCCAAACCGCTTTTACCATAGGGCTTCTTTTTGCGTAACTTTTGTGAATTGACCTTGTTACATTAGAGAGGCGAACAAAACGCAGGGTCCACCACTTCTGGTTGTGCTTTGGGGAGAACAAAAGGCAGGGTGGATATGTTCCAATTGTACTTTGAGAGAGAAATGAAAAGAGGAAAGAAGTGAAAGGAGACGATGGGGAGAGAAGATAGGATAGAGAGTAATACAATTAAGAGGGCAAAATTCTCATTTATGAATGTACCTCGCTAAACGGAAATTATTTTTTTCCTCGTATGCATATCATAGCCATAGTGGACAATTGGTATGTTGTCAACTGTTTTCTAAAAATGTTGTACATCAACTAAGGTAATTTGGACATGAGGTTATTTTTTTTTATTTTTTTTGTTAAAGGAACATGAGTTACAGTACATCTCCAATAGAAATTTATGTCCAATCTGGACCACTCACGGGTGACTATAAATGCATTGAGTAGTAGATGCACATGAATAACTCTCATCTCAAGTAGATCTGAATGAACAAATTCTCTTCCTTGGGGATATCATTCATTAAGAAGTTTGTTTGACACAGGTGACAATGTTTGGCATAGGTGCACTGAGTAGCAGATGCACATGACAAGCTCTTATCTCGAGTATAGTTGAAATAACCTTTCTTTTCCTCCACTAAAACATTTGGATCTGTTTATAGATTAAAAACTTCGCGGGCTACTTAAAAGCACAATGTCAATAAGCTCTCAGTAGTTAGTTTCATTGTCATATAGGTCCCAGTTAATTTGAGAAGTTTAGTATTAACTGTACAAAATACTTTAATAGAATATGGATTATTAATAAAGCATATGCCTTCAATCAACTAAATGCAGAAAAATAGGAATTTTAGCAAACCGTCATCCATAAAGGCTAAAAAGTTACCTTTCTCTCTCCTTTGTTATAGTCCCAATTGGTATCCTTTACAGAGACATTATTAATAGCTGGCACATTCTCAACCAACTTTTCATCTGGTACAGGCTCCCACCTGCTTTTGGTACGTCTAGTAGTAGTCCTTGAGAAGTTTGACAATGAAGAAACTACGCTAGGACTCTGCAAGCTGCTGCAAAACAGTACACCTATCTATTAAACTCACTGCTTCCAAACAACATGCATCCTTACATGCGCGTACACAAGCATACACTCACACAAACAAAAAAAAAATCAGGAACTCCATTTCAATTACTACCAAAGCAAAAATCAGGTCTCACGTGGTATCTTAGCACATGTCCCTCTTAGTTTCTTCAATATAAACAAAAACATCCTATATAGTATATACGGCTTCATTGTTTCCTGGAAACTAACATTTGAGCAAAAGAGATTCTGAAAATATAAATAAATAACAATATTCACCAGTATTTTTCTTCTTTGATAGTACAGGGATTTTTTTTTTGTATAGTTAAGGAAATTTTATCATTCAGACATATACCCAACTATTTGAAAGCAAAGCCAGTATGGCATCAATATCTATTATATATAATAATTTTTTTACAAAGAACAAAAGAAACACTAAATTACTCTCAATCACTTTATCACTCATTAACAATAATGTATGTCCAAACAATCAGCTCTCCATGCATGGTGATTCCATCCAAAAAAAAAGAACCATAACCATTGTTGAATCCCCTAAAAAATATAACCATTCAATAGTGAAAATCAAAGATGCACAAACTCTTCGGAAAACTTGTTGTACCCGTGTCTGATATGTATCCGACACCGACACGCCTCTGACGTGTCAGACACATAGTCAATGTGTAGCAAGGTGTCAGACACATGGTCAGTGTAGTCAACGTGTCAGACACGCCTCCGACATACCCAAAACTCGGTTAGAACACAATCAAGACTCGACAACCAACTTTATTCTATTACTTTTAGGTGGGCACATATAACCACCTAATTTGAAGGTTGTTAGTCCATCTAAAGTGAAAAATTTTCAATTGTTATGCAAGATAGAGAGGGCTATAAAGCATAGAGGTAATTTATGCTTCTTCTTTTCTATTATGTTTTTTTTTTGTGACAGAGTGTCATCGTCTTCTCCATTTTTTTACATCTTCTCTATGTTTTTTTTTTCTTTATTTCTTTTCCAGCACAATTGTGATTTTCTACTAGGGGTGGGCAATGTCGGTTCGGTTCGGTTTTGAGCCCCAAACCGATTTCGAACCGATTTCATTCGGTTTGCCCAAAACCGAAACCGAAACTGAATTTTGTATTTGTAAACCGATGAATTCGGTTGAACCGAATTTCGGATCGGTTCGGTTCGGTTGGGCCGAAATTTCAGACTCAAGCATTTGAAAGACTTTCATTAAACATGTCCAATTTTTTTACAGGCCCAATTTTTTTAAAGACCCAATTTTTAGCCCAAAATTGAAAACTTTGAGAGAATGGGGTGATTCAGTGCAACAGGGTGTACTGCAGTGCAATTGTTGCACTAATCAAGTATTGACACATATATGTTATTTAGTTATTTATATATATCTAATTAATCGGTCGGTTCGGTTATAAATCGGTCGGTTCAAAATCGTAAACCGATTTCGAACCGTTTATAATCGGTTCGGTTCGGTTTAAATTATTTTCTTTCTACTCATATTTCGGTTCGGTTACCGAACCGAATTTGAAAATCGGTTCGGTCGGTTAACCGAATTTAAATCGGTTTTTGCCCACCCCTATTCTCTACTATTTTTTTTTTTCTTGCGATGGAGTGTGTCTTCTTCTCCACTTTTTTACATCTTCTCTATGTTTTTTTCTTCTTTATTTCTTTTCCAGCACAATTGTGATTCTCTACTATGCTTTTTTTCTTGCGACAAAGTGTCATCTTCTTCTCCACTTTTTACATCTTCTCTATGTTTTTTCTTTATTTCTTTTCCAGCACAATTGTGATTCATTTTCATCTTCATACTTCTTTTTTTACTTCAATTCTTTCTTTATTAGATTATTATTTATGTTCATATAACATATTTATATATAAAAGTATCACGTGTTCTTGAGTCATAGTTTTTGAAAATTTGTCGAGTCGGCATGTCGTGTCCGTGTCCAACACGACGCACACACCCGTGTCCCTGCATCCTTGGTGAAAATGCATTTTCCGGTGCATAGTTATGTTGCCAAGCAGGATGAAAAACTCAAAACTATGAATCCAGCAGAAACAGCTCCACATCTATTGATTAAGGGATGGACTCTAGAGTTTGAGTTCTACACTAATTGCGGCTATGCCGGACCCACTAAGCTCGATCCACCAAGGAAGAAATATTTC
Organism: Berberis vulgaris; assembly: GCA_963556465.1. Taxonomy (NCBI): domain Eukaryota; kingdom Viridiplantae; phylum Streptophyta; class Magnoliopsida; order Ranunculales; family Berberidaceae; genus Berberis; species Berberis vulgaris. The sequence continues at coordinate 1,858,331 of OY747133.1, forward strand.
AAAGGGCCAGTACGCGGTAAGGATGGCTATTTGACACAAATTAAGGTGGGAGTATGGGGGAGCTTTAACGAGGGTAAAGGGAAGGTGGTAAACTCAATCAAATCCTAAGCCATGCTAGGGTTGAGGCCGACAAAAATAAATAAATAATAGCCTTTACCCTGAGAACCCACTTTTTGCCAAAAAATAAATAATACACCTCCACTCTGAGAACCGTCTCTCGCATTTGGTTATCTTTCAGTCCAATTTCTTGACTCGCTTAATCTTTATTTGAGTGTGACAATTTCTAAGGAGAGGAATTGATGAAAAATCATGGATTTCTGGATAGAACATGGGGTTTACAAGGAGTGTTTATACTTACTGCTAGTTTCTTGCATGTAAGAAAACACAAACAAAATTCAAACAGATAAGAGATTAGATGGCTTGGCTCTTTCTACACGAGGAATATGAAAAGGAGAACACGAAATGATAGTTGTAGAAAAATGATTCCACTCTAATTTTGCAGAAAAGAAGATAGAGGCGTAGAGGGTAATCACATTTGTAGTGAAAGATAAAATTAGCAAATTAAAAAAATTGTGTGCGCACATCCCTAAAAATTCCTCAATCGCACAAAAATATGCCATGATTTCAACCTTATACTTCGTAAAGGTACTAGCCGTTAGGTGTGGCAACTGAATAAAGCTCTTAGTGATTCTATGTGTTTGGGTCTCCAGCTTCTGCCAAGTACCACTTTTACATAAAGGCAGGCCTTTTTTCTGCCTTTTCAGCTAAAGTGCAAGGTAGCTGATTGCGATAGAGGAAGTTAAGTAAATAATTAGTAGCTTTATGCTAATTGGGAATTTTATATAATCATGATATGAGAATCTTTTTGTCTCCTTCACAATTGAGGCACCCCTGCAGCCTTCAAGATGGTCATAGGCCTCCTTGGGGTCCTACCCCTCTTCGCACTCTAAACAAACAAAGTTTCCTCTCCATGACAAATTAATTATCAATACAGCTGAATGAAGTCACCAATGCAACATCTTTTTTACAATGGTAATATCTATTAGGTAAAAGAACACTATCAAGGAATAGAAACTTCAAGATATTAATAAATTAGGATATTGAGCAAGATGGAAGCCTTACTTCTTGTTGACCAGATCAGTGTCTGGCAATGGGAAAAGAGGCTCAATATCCCAGTCACGAGTGAATAATGTACCATCAGCAGATGCCTTAGTGATCATCTGCAATGAAGAACATTAATTTTACCTATTGTACAACAAAATAAATTTTAACTATTGTACAACAAAATCCCTTAATACAAATTAAGATCGAATGCATTTAAAAAAAAATTAAGATAAACATGGAAGAAGAAAAAGAAACACAATGGACCCAAAGAAATCCAAAGACGGAATCCCAAAAACTTTGATGGATTTAAAAAGATTACTCCAAGCTGTATCCAGCATCCACAAAGAAATATCTTGCAGATGATGGCAAGAGGGTCCTAGCCTCTCACTATAATGGTGCTCATAGTGATGGAGGTTCAGAAGAATGATTTCTTTAGAACCTTGTTGATTCCAAGAATGGTTTACAAAACTAGATTACAGAAAAAGCATTTCCAATACGCTAAAGTCAGAAGCATTGCCTGCCATGCGGGCATGATATCGAAACATGCAAGCGGCAATAACAACACAACAATAACAAGAATATCAACAAAACAGTGAAATTTATGGAAATAAGTTCTCCAATACATATCCCAAGAGTACAGTTTGTGAATGAAAAGTACGTTGATAAAAACTAATATAAGTAGTTTCTCTCATTAATCAAGATCCAGTACCTCCTTCATTATATTCTGACAAGCTGCTTTTTGTGAATCATTGTTGCAACGAGCCAAAGCCCTTTCTACATAAGCACGGAGAGATGGAGGGAATGCTCCAGGCTGCAAAAAAACCAAATATAACAGTGAGGCACGAAAACGCATATTTCTTGATAAGAAGACTTGCATATATCAGGCAATTAAACAAAGGAGCATTTTTCCTATACAATGTAGCCATCCATGTTTTGTTCACACAGGACCTTTTGTGTCTTCTGCTTGGTGCGTTCATTAAGGAGGCTAGTTGATGGGGTAGCTCAACACTGAAAGCATCCGCATTGACAATCATACATGGAATTGGATTGCCAATACACACACACACATACTCACAAATAAACAGCTTCAAGAAACTAGATTGCACCCGATCTCCTCAAATATATTTTCTAAATTTTCCGACTGACGGAAGGGACAAAAGAAACATCTTGTTGTTTCTTAAGCAATTATGATCTCTATGGACCTCCCAATAGGAACCCAAAATGAAACCTATATGGAGTTTTGCCCATTTAGTAGAGAAAAAAAAATCATCTTGCAGAAGTCACCAATTTACCCAAAAAGGGAACTACGAATCCAACAAAAGTCACCAATCTACTATGAAATAATCAAGAGCATACTCTCCAATTTACCAGTTTAAATGTGAGATATTTTTGTCAAAATATTGGATATTCACCTCAAAGAGTTTTGAAAATCATTGGGAAAAGATTTTTCCAGAGTTTGAAAAATTTTGGAATAAAGTTTAGATGGTCTCTCTAGTCAGCTAGGACCCCAGGCAAGTTACCTGAGCTCCTAGGCCGTCACTTTGGATGATGTCTAAACGAAATGAGGCCGGATTTTGATCATCCAGCACTCCTAGAGCACGGGCGCACCAAGAACTTGCCTTGACAAATAGCAAGATAACTAAAAAAATTAAATAAACCATAATAGATCCGTCAACTTTCTTTGTAATACTTGAGCCAATGTGTTCATGTCCATACATAACCAACATAAACGATTTTGAAAATATGCAATGACCTCATCTGTGCATGCATGTTGAAATGTCACTTACAACTTAAGCCATTGTGTAGATTATTTTTTCAGTATTTTGCGAGTAAACAACTATACAGCAGAAACCCCACCTTAAGAATGGAATCGGCACCAGCATTAGATGACACCTTGTTGTCAGATTTTGGCATTGAAACACTAATGTACGCTGGCTTTACTGTCGCTTCTGTCATAGAGCCATCCTTGTCAGTTTTTTGCAAGCCCGTACTCAAATTTGATGCAATTCTAGGATTTGTTGGAATCTGCATTATGTTAGTCCTGCGTGTATCAAATGATGAAACAGTTTGCAACGGTGAGTTATAACTCTGAGGAACCTGATGCATAGGAGGAAACTGTAAATTGGGTCCTTGAGGACATGTAATTTTTTGTGGATCATGAGAATGTTCATATTGAACTGGATTTGAATCCAATGGTTTTTGAAAGAATGATGGTGTCTGATTGTATGAAGGTGTCTGAATGACATGGTTACTTTGGACTCCAGGAGCACCATGTCTCCAATAACCATTTTGAGTATCACCTGTTACGACACCTGCCTGTCATAAACGACCCAGAAAGATGGAAAAAGTTTAAGTTGGGCAACAAAACATAAAATAAATGCAGTTTATGAGAAATGAAAGGTAAATATATATTGACCCAACAAGAGTTCATTATCAATGGAATGTGAATGCACTACTGACTACAGACTAACAATAAAAGAGCTAACTTCAACCCATCATTCAACCTAATCATGCAAAACTTCAACAACTGATACCATACAAAACAAGGAGGCAAATCATCAATTGAAGGTTGGAACTTGAGGAGGCCAACTAGGTTCAGTAGACTCAACCAAACCTGAAGGAGGGTTGGGTCTGCTTTTCCTAAAAAAAAGTTTGTGCTATGCTACTATTTCTAAATCCTGTGCAGTACAGAAAGGATTTAGGCTGAGATCAGTGGCTATAGAAAACACTCGAGTAATAACTATTAAGATCTTTAAGGCATTTCAAATTATGTGTTTTATTTTTTGGATCACGACTTAGCTCAAGGGCACTAGAGGAGGGATTGAGCCACTCTCTTAATGATTTTTTGCTGCAAAAAAGAAACCAAACCTGCATTTGTGGCAGTACAGATGAACTGGGCTCTTGTCTCCAAGATGTTGTACCAGGTGGTGGTGGCTGGCTATCTGAAAGAGGATAACCACTGGCACCACCAGGAATTCGAGAGTCCATGGTGGATGCACCTGTAACAGGCATGTTCTCAGTGCCAGGGGCACGGCCAACATCAGATGCAGTTTGACTGTAATAATCTGCCCATTGCTTATTATACTGCTGCTCATAAGAAAGAGTGGTTGTAGATGATGGAGTGCTAGAACTTTGAGAAGCATTTGGATCAGACGAAGTGTAACTTGGATATTGATGAGAAGAGTAGTTGGCATAGTTCCCATCATTCCACGAGGTCGTTTGATTGCTATAGCTGCTGCTCTGGTAGCTTCCAGAAGTCTGATAATCACCAGTATTGTAGTAAGTGCTTGAATAACTTGTAGATCCCGCATAAGAGCCTGAATTCTGAAATGAGGTAAGAGGCTGATAAGGAGCACCTGAGTTTTGATACGACCCTACTTGCTGAGGGTATGTATTGTTGGCTTGCTGAGGGTATGAATTGTTGGTTTGCTGAGGGTATGTATTGTTAGTTTGCTGCTGATATCCATAATAGTATCCCTGATACCCAGTGTTTTCATAATTATATTCAGTAGAACTTGAGTATGGTGCATAACTAGCATATTCTTGTGGTACTTGTGATGTCCCCAAGCTAGATGCATCAACGGCGTGTGGTGCTGCATTCATCCCAGCTGGAGCATCTCTTGGAAGAGGCTCTGTCCGCTGACCTTGCTGATAGCTAGAGTTTGGCGGAAGTCCACCATCAGTTGAGCCAGAAGGAGTCCACTGCATGGTCCATGATACGGACTTAGACCCTGTTGTTGGAGGCACTCCAATATTCAAAGATGAATATGCACTTGATCCTCCTTGGATTGAGTCCGCAACCTGATGTTTCTGGTCACAAAACCAGGGAGTACCAAATTTTTAGGAAAAGAAAAAATAATTCCAATATTCGATCAGATTAAAACACCAAATAAGCATTAAACGAGTCTCTTTCTTTTTTCTTGTTCTTTTCTTCTTTTTTTTTCAAGACAAGATGATTCTATTAATAGCAAGGACGAAAATAGGCCTAATGGGGAATAATAGCAGAAAGGATGAAAAAAATCAAAAAAAGAAAACAGTCCATAGAGTTATCAACTTCACAAATAAAAACTCAACCAATCAACATTACCAAACAGTTTTAGTAATGCAACAAGCAGAATCCATTCCTGAAATTTGGCATCTGTTACACTATTTCAACATAAAAATCAAATTCATTAATTTTCTGTTTACATGGTTTCAACCTATCACTACTATAATGCAACAATAGTTGGAGTAATAGTGTGCTTCAATTTGCTTTTCTTCCAAAGCTCGCCGTTTAGATTCTATTATGGTAGAGGGCAAAAATACCATGCTAAGGGCATCATAATATTTTAAACTGTAAATAAATGTAAGATTGAAACTCTATCCGGCAATTTCGAGATTTGTGTCAAAGTCATACCAAATGCCATACTCTACAATACTGTTCACATATCGAATGATGCGTTTGACAGCTATCAAATGTGATTCTTTAGGAGCAGCTTGGTAACGTGACAAAACCGCCGTAGGAATGGGGGGCCTTTCAATAGAGTGGAGGCGAACTGATCTACGATAAACAGCCCTACTCACTACAAACGAATACACCACAAGATCGAACTGCACTCATGCCTCTCCCGCAAAAAGTTGACCACCCCTCTACGTAGTGATTCTTTCAATCATGTACATAGGTAGGACCCTCCATTCAGATTGGTATATCATAAAAATAAAAAAGAAATTTGCACCAAGCGCATTGCACTTTCCCTTGCCCAAATGTTCGCCTTTCTAAGTCAAGTAATGGTGACCCGCCGAAGACTGGAGCCTTGTAACATGTTGACGAAGACCTCCGAACTGAGGGTTCGGCACTAACTCGTGAGAATTGTCCATCCTCAATGAAAGATCCCTTCATTGTTTAAATTAGGTGTCCCATGATCCTAACTGTAATGGGATCCTCGCCGCACCACACCCCCCACAGCCCCACCATTTTAAGTTCCAACTTTCTCTCATTTTTGGCATATGAACACTGTTACTGAGTTCTTTGTTTTATTTTCAAAACCCATTTGAGAGTAGCACACAAATAATTAAAACCCAAAAAAGTGGAGAAAATAGTTTCACACTTATTCAGCAAATGGACAACTAAAGTGAAAGATGGCCTAGTACACAAAGCACAGATTAATTGTCCACTGGCACTCATCTCCTATCAAATATATCCGAATCAAGACATCATTTAATACATCATGTTTAAAACTCAAGCATGACAATCATAAATTTGATAACAACATATGAATTTGGTACATAAATTATAGAATTCCTTGAGACCATTTTTAAGTTAACCCAGTAAAAACAAAATAAAGTGAATAAACAACTAGAAGTTACTTTAAGCATTATGTATATGATGATTTGTATCTAAAGTTTTTACTATCCTCATTTTCAACCCATCGCACTTCAGACTTTTTCTATGTTTAACAATCATCTTTTACTTTTATTTCCGAATCTTCCAGTATTCTACTTTTCCAAAACAATTTTTTTTAACTTACCATTTTAAACTTGTTCTCATACGGATGAAATGTTGATGGTGAAACAAAATTGCGTGTGCTCAAGAGGCTAGGCATTGCATTTCAATGGAAGATAGTCTCTATTTAATGCCTTGCAAACCAAATATATCTTCTAGTGTCATGTGAAACAAAAATATTTCCAAGTCAGCTAAAAAAAATGTGGCACACATCATCGTCTTCATCCTTCTAGCCTTTGTTAATTGTTATTCCTCTACCCTTTTTGATAATTTTCTTGAGGTGTATATGATTGGGTCAGGGGTTATACAAATGGATTATCTGGCTACACACATACAAAAATAAATAAATAAATAAATAAAAATAAAAAAGCTCACTACACTCTGGCACTAGTACATATTACCACTAGAAGATCTATTAAATAGAAGACTATAGCATCAGGAATTTTTTAATTAGAATTTGATAGTGCAATGCTTCACTCAAAGACAGAATAATGGGCCCGAAACGACTGAAGCAGCGGTATTTCAGCTGCTGACTTTGCTAACATGACTCTAATGACAGGGTTTCCATAGATTCTCTTACATACGAACTTTAAGGAAATTTCATAAGTCATTCAGTATTCAGTTTTCTTCAATCTGCTATTTGAATCCACGTTGTTTTCTCTGCTCAGAAAATAGGTAAATCTTCTATATCTCAAAAAATGGTAGTGGATCTTCTCATCAGAAAGAGGGTGAAGACAGATTGTTAACTTTGCATTGAAGCAAACGAGCCAAAAATTTGTAGTGCGGTCGACGCAAGCAAAGTTAAGATGAGAGAGACAAAAATCAGAGATCACTGTTTTCTTCTTTTTATCTTTACTGTTTAATATGGCCGTGATATGCAGCTGACCCATGAATTACCAAAACAGAAAAACCTAACTTTGTATTCACTGATTTGCTAACTAAACCGAACAGATGTTGGATCGAATGCACACCTATTATCGGAAGATCCATCTTGTGGTATCGGGACTCATTTATCAACTAGTGGAAACAAAGTGACATCCCAGATTACATCCTAACATGTAAAACAGTGTTAAACTTTATAAATAGAGAAAAAAGAAAGGGAAGGGGTGAGGTATGGAGTGGAGAGAATGTGAGAGCGCAGCTTGGCCTATGTAAGCAAATAAGTAAACAGGTATGGAATAGGAGAGAAAAAGAGGAACAAGATCCATCTTGTAATATCGGGACTCATTTATGAGCTACCATAAACAAAATGATACCCCGGTTTAAACATAATCACTCTTCATCAAGACATTGTGTTTTACAGCAATAATGAACCATACAAATAGAATGATAACCGTTAAGAGGATTTTGATAAGTTACGTTCGATATGTAATTGATTAAGAATCTACTAAATATGCTAAGCATCGGAATAGCATGCTTACTATACTAGCTTTATTACAAACGACAAATTCCTCCAAACAGTCAAATAGTTTATCTTGGTACGCACCTTCTCTAAAAGAAGATACACTGGACACCCTAACAAACACTTGCCACGTGCCCATACAAAACCGTTAGAAACTGTTCAGGAACATTCCCTTACTCCACATTCACCCCATTGGATAACCTTTAGACCCCACAACTCATTCCAAACCCTAAACCCAACCAACCACATGAATCTTCATTGTTTTAGGACAATTCACAATTATCTACTAACTATCCTAATAACCGTTCTAGCTAAAGGTCTGCCACAATACTCCTTTGCTCATCACAATGCAACTAATCTTCTCTACAACCTCTTGCCATCCATAATCTCCACCTTTCCATAATTGGCAGTAGTGCAATATTTATGTAATTAACACAATCGATGACAACATCAAATTAATCAAACTCTACGCAATCCAACAACTAAAAATTTAGTCTGAACAAGAACAAATTGAATTACCTCATATGAATTCACATCCATCCGCACCACACTTTCGCTTCCTCCTTGATTCATCATTCTGACATCCTAATTAATTCATCATGAAATCAAATCATTACTACGAATTTCTGCCAAACTATTCAAAACCTAATTCCATCAATCAATCAATAAAAAAAAATTTAAAAATTTACCTTCGGACACCAAACACGCTTTGATTGCAATTAAAGGCTCGCTCGCAATACAGAGAGAGAATCCAAAAGTAACAAAAACAAAAAACGAAAAAAAAAAGAAAAAAAAAAAGAAGAAGCAATATTTAAGAGAACAGAAGAGAAGAACTTGAATTGATGTGTGAAGATAGATTTACAAACAAATCAAGAACGAGCGAATATGAGCAGATGTTTTGATTGATTTTGAACGCCTGTGTGTTGGTTTTGCGGCTTATTGGGGTTGAGAGAGGAAGAAGAAGGAGGAGATAATTGGGATTTACAGGGTCAATGACGACTATATCTGTTAGAAAACCAGATACTACTAATTACAAAACCAGGAATTACTAATTACTACTGTGTGAGCGGCTACGCCTACGCGTGCCAATATTCAGTTTTTTCGCGTTTTAATGTTCCTCGCATATTCAAGTAAATAATTATAGAGTAAGTGTAGTTCGAAAATTCTAGGGGTCGAGGGAGGGAACGACGGAAAGGGGCGAGTGTCGGGACCAGTACCGTTGGTCAGGAAAATCAATGTCAGAGGCCTTTTAAGACTTTCTTAATGGCCTCAAAACTCAATGTTTTTTTTTGAAAAGTACTCAAATGCTTAGCATCTATATTATAGGGGGAGGGTTTGAGCTCTTGAATGTGAAGACGTGTTGCCTTCATTGCATAGTCGGGTCAGACTGTACCGCTAGCATTTTTATTGTTTTCTTTGCATTGTTTTTCAACTTTAAACTTGTATTTCCATCGATCGATAGCATCGAACTAGTCTTGAGCAACGTCCTTTCGAACGTTCCTCCCCATTGTAATCTATTGAATGTTAATGAAAGTTTTTGCTGACTATTGTGCATTGTTATACTGTCTACAGATTGATATTGTGCATTCTCAAGTTAATATTTGTGTTCGTCAAAGTAACTACTCATAGGCTTACTAGTGAATTGGATAGTTAGTGTCGCACAGATTGCTAGTCCGTGACAGCGAGGGCACCCATCCGCCTCAAGATGAGCGACATTGCGCATTTCGAAGCTGATGCGCTTATCTCGAGACGGATGGGTGGTTACAACCCATCCCTCGCTCCCTCCCTTGACCCCTAGCAAAGCTCAAGTAGTTAGCCTTGTTTGGTAGTTTTTTTGGCTTTTTTTTTTTTTTTTACACTTTTTACCTATTTTTTTTAAAACACAACTATAAGTACTATCTATAGAAGGAATAGAAGTGTAAAAAAAACTCAAAAAAAATGCTAGCAAATAAGACTGGCTAAAATTGTTGATAATTATAAGTTTGTGAAATTATAAAAAAAAAAACAACAATTCTAGCCAGCCTTGTTTGCTTACCTCTTTTGAGTTTTTTTTTTTTTTTTGCTTTGTTACAATTTCACCCATTTTATAAATGGTGTTTGTAATTGTGTTTTAAAAATGAGGGGTAAAAAGTGTAAAAAAGTTAAGAAAAACTTAAAAAATACCAGCAAATATGATTGGTTAGACTTACTCTAAAAGAATAAAAATAAAAAATTTGCTACTTAATTTGCTCATATACATGGGAAATGTTAAAATTGTTAAAAATAAATAAGAAATATATGGATTTGGGCTGAGATTTATAGTTAAATCTAACCCAATGTTAGCCCAATACTACTTTAGATTTGGAAATATAAAACTTATAGAAGTAATCTAATAAACAAGGCACCATTATGCATGGTAAACTTTTCCTATCATGGCAAAAAATAAAAAATAAAAAATAATAATAATAATAATAATAATAAGACGGGAGCTAATTGCTAGTTGTTGGAAGTATGTCTATTTGTTGGAAGTGAGGGTAAATTTGATTTTTTACATTATTGTCTTCACATCTTTACGTTATAGTTTTCTCTAAACGTGGCAATCGAAGATAATTTCTCTTTACAAAGTACCTTTAATACCATTTTCCATAATAATTTTACTTATAATTATGGCTTTTATATGAGCGCATTTTTTAAAATCCCGCCCGAAAATGAACACGGGACATGTCAATGTTCCTCGAGCCAATTTCCGTTATTACTAACTACGTAAAATGACAAATGCCATGAAAAGGATATTATGCCTATTTGTTCGAGCGCGAGCCCAACCCAGTATTGGACAATACCATTGGGCTTGTGTGCTTTGGGTTTGAGCCTTAGTTGTGGGTTACATTTTTCTTTTTTCTTTTTACAATACATTATTTATTTATAAAAATGCTAAGAAATCAGGTTTCTGCAATCATGTTTTGCAATTAGGGTAACGTGGCGTGATTTTGAAAAAATGATGAAATTTCCAAAATGTTTATGTGTATCTCGATGTTGTTGCAAAACATTATTCAGCCTTACTCATTTATTTATGTATTTATTTTAGTTTGATCGATTCAGATTTTAGTCCACCTCTTGGAAAATAGAAGCCACCGTAAAAAGCATAGTGAAAGACTAACAATTGTTGGTGTTAGCTTAGTTGCTTTTGATTACCTCAAAATCAACCTTTTTTTTTCTTCTGGAAAATTACTGAGTTTTCTGAACTTGGAATGACCTTAAAACAATTTTCCATGCCATCACACAAGCAGTCCCAGCGTTGCCAAAGGGCTTGTGATAAATGGTTTTAAAACCAGGAAACTTAGTTTGACACAGCAAATGCTTTAGATTAATCAATTGAAAATCCTATATTTTGTGGCGTTTAAATTCTAACATTTTGTAAATTATGTATTAAATTCTCTTTCTTTTCTCTTGCCTCTAATAAAAAGGTTTTTTTTCTTCTTAACAAACATTAGAAATTCTCATACCTTTCCACAGGCTTGAAAAATATATCTCTCCTCCAAACCGAGTCTTTCTTATGAGCCAGGCCCTAGTGTCAAATCCGCGCCAGGGGAGACTCAAAAAGATAAGAAAAAAAATGAGTAATACTACAGTGCACCGGGATCTTGCCCGGTTTTGGTGCCTGGTGCTACCAAGCATCGTTGACATGCCTCGAGATAAGCATATGTTCCTATCTCGAGGAACATCAACAGTGCTTGGTAGCCCTAGGCACCAAAACCGGGCAAGATCCCGGTGCACTCAAGAATTCCCGAAAAAAAATAGATGAAAATGAAGAACAGAAAAAGAAGAAGAATTGTAAGGTATTGAACCTCCTCTGCCGCAGATCTGGCGCTAGGGACTGGCTCTTAACAATTAGGGCCTCCAAACCAGACAGAATTGACTACAAAGATGACAAAAGCTTGGGAACATGTTTTTGGTCTCTTATCAAGACATCGTCAATATGATCTAAAATAAGCGTTACAATGAATATTATATATACTAAAACCACTGAACATTTAATAAGAAATGAAAAAACAATAGCAAAGACGAAAACCTTGACACAGTAAATTTTGTCTAATAACTTATGATAATCAGATAAGAAATAATCTTCAAACCTTGACACTGTAAATTTTGTCTCTAAAAAACTTGAAGAGAATGAATCCGAATCATCATACTAGGTTGTCAAGGATGATTTGTTGTTAGCAGCAAAGGTGCTTAAGTTTTAGTTACATATCCCCCATTCTGAAAGTTGATCATCCGAAGTAATTTTCTGAATTTCGGCTAGCTTAGGTAATGTTGCTTACGAAATCTTTAGCGGGATAATCCATGGTTAAAAGATTACATATGAACATAAAAAGACCGTCTATTATGCCTCACTGATCAACGAAAACAATGAACATTTGCAATAGCTTACGACATCTCTGTACATGTAAATACCCCAGACTGGAATACTGCAGTACACATGAAGAAAGCTATTTAGTGAAGCTGCTCACCATTTTGCTAATTAGCCAAATAAGTGAGAAGATACAGAAACTGTTTATGTTTTTCGTCTGTATATTTTTATTTTGTAGAAATTCAATTTCTGCAATTTTTATGACCCCAACTCATTTCATATTCACTGTCACAACTCATATTGAATATCACAACTCAAGAAAAGGACATTAGCCACTTGATTTGTGTTATTGATTCAAGTGGAGAAATATTCAATTGTTGATTGAGACCTTGGCCTGCCAAAATATGGATCTACCTTGAAATGCCATAGAATATCAATTACTCTCACAGCAGGAAGTTCAAATTTAGCTGTCAGTCCACATCTTATCCAGCAGTACTTTGTATGGTTTAGATGACAATAACTATGTAGATTCCTTTCTTTCTACTGGTTTTTAAACTTATAATGCAAATCTGGATATCTCAGTATCCATACCATCAACTTTGACAACCAATCTTCACTGGTTGCGACCAGAGTTTCACTGCTCTGAAAGGAGAAATACCAACTTCAAGAGTGAGTATGACCACCACACCAAGCTTTGTTCAAGTTGAACCTTAGAAGTTTGGCTCAGGTAACATAAGAGACCATCTTTATTGACAAGTTTATTTGGAACTGTAATCGGTGAAACAGTTTGGCATGCATTGGGTATTTGGAACGTTATTAACAGCCATTGCAGTACATTTTAGTCTGAACTTGCAAAACCAGGAATGCAGACAACTAGAAAAACATTTGCCATCAATTTGGCGACTGCAGGAAATATTTGATTTAATCGAATTCATAAATGCAGCTTCTTCAAATCCCCACAATCAGAACTGGAATGTTTCAACCCGTGACCCACTCATGGTCCTGCTCATGATTAAAATCACATTAAGTCTGAAAAGAAGGCACAGCAGCAGACAGTGCTTATGAAAGTAGTAAACAAAACTACACAAGACCACTTGGGTCAGAGCCAGTAAACAAAACTTCAGAGAGACTATCGACATTATTTACTGTACTGATCAATCAAAGAACCGGTGGCTTATCAGCAGAGAAGGTAGCAATTTAGTCTAAAACTATTTGCTCCATGGTCCAAACTCATGAAAATTATACGTTTTCATCAAAAGAAAGCAGCATCTTCAACACTGTCACTTTCATTGGAGAGGAACAAGCTCAAGTCACCGAGACTAAGGCAACCAATCCCCAGATTGGTAGAGATACGGAGCAAAGCTTGTATTTCAGTTGAATCATACATTTGAAAAAGGTTAAACAGAAAATAAACAACTGAACAAGACAAGCCCACGAATGACAGAGGTTCATTGAACTATCTTCATCTTTGTGCTTGTAAAGACAACACTCATTTGGTCACAGTGTGGCAAGTCTGAGGCCAAACCCCTCACCTGCTTGGGTTCTATAATTAAAGATGGTTCGGTGAAACAACAATTGACCATACCTTATGCACAGAAAGTTCACCGATGATATTATGAAAGTCTTGACGTCAATTCTTAGTAACATCACCAGTAACCACCCCTTGATTAGAAGCTTCTGCCGATTCCTTCATGGATTCTCATTTTGGGTAACATCTATTAAAACGATTCGGAGATGTTTCTTGGTTTAGCGAGCAGACTCCAGATTAAACACTGGTCTAACTCTTAAAATCTGAAACAGCATTCATTCAAAATCTCCTCCTTTTCGCTCGAGATACATCGTCAAAAGCACCTTCCTGCCATCCCTGCTCCCCAAGTCTGAAATTCTCTTCTTGTCCTTCTATGCTTCTGGCCCTCCTAGGTACATTCCCAGGTCGATTCTTAATCCGCCTATCATAATGCCCCTCCCTTAAATTGCCTCTTTCCTGAAACCCTGCATCCTCTTCGGGAGAGAATCTGTATGGTCTAGGACCAACTTCAACATCAAACGCGAAATTTTCAGCTTCATTAGCAGCATCATAAGGAGGTCTAAAAGGCCGCACAGGTCCTCTTCTCTCATTACAAATCCTTCTTTCATCGGCACTTTCATCACCCTCAATCTCATGAAACCTACCAGGGTGCATAGGCCTAACATAGTATTCGTCATTCTCCATCCTTTCACGAGGATCTATCACATTGAACCTCCTTGTGCCTCTTGGTAAAACCCTACTAGTTGGACTCCTATTGGCTATAAAAGACCTTGGCTGCTCATGCTCTCTTGCTGGATCCATATCTCTAATGTCACTACATACCCGAGAAAGGAATGGAGGGGATCTATGCCTCCTACCAACTATATCTTCAGTAAAACAAGGACGTTGGCCAGGAGATCTCACCCGCTCCATTCTATAAACAGGTGGAGACCTGCGACGAATCAAGTCTGGACGGCCAAATCCATCTGGAGATCTTCTTCTAGGAGATGACCATGAGCCAGGAGAGCGTGGCCCAGGTCCAGGAGATTTTGATCGCATTCGAGCCATATGTATTGGACCCCTTCTTTGAATAGGCGAAAAACTATGATTTCCATGGTGGAATGGATTCTCTTCTTGCTGATACCGAGGTTGGGGACGTGAAAATGTAGGATCTACCATGTCATCTGGCAACCCCCTCACGAATTTCTCTTCATGCCTCAACCCAATCAGTTTAGGACCATCTCCACCAATGAATCTGTCAGGGCTAATGTTTCTTTGAGGCCTCCGAACCATTTGCACTCCATGTGTTACAGAAGGCCCTTCTCTCGCACCCGGCGATCGCCTCCTAGCTGGTGGATGACGAAAACTTGGCAAACCATCACTCAATTGCTTCCTTGGTGGACCTCCAAGAGTAACATCCCTAGAAACCATAACCTTAGATGCATTATTATGTCTTGAGAATCGACCTGCAGTTGAATTATTGAAGTCATCTGCACCAAAGTTGCGATTAGAGTTCCAATCGCCACGAGAAAAGCTCATCTGCTTGCCAGTCCTTCCCCTTCCATGCATAAATTCCGATCCAACACTTCCAACAGGTTCACGATTTCTTTGTCTGTCAAACTTGTGGCCCCAATCCATTGACGCCTCATCTCTAAAAAAAAAAAAGGCAATAAATGATGGATAAAATACTAATGAATCCAGGGGAAAAAAAAGAAGATAATACATGCTAGTGAATAAAAAATGTTACCTGCTACCCCGAAGATGCAACTTATCCGCACTAAGTACAACATCAGTAGTTCTATCTCTCTCAATTCTTGAAGGGAATGACCTGCCTGGAATAGATTTTGTTCTATTAAATGCCGGTTCATTCAAAGCCCGAGCCAAGTTAATGATCCGGCTGCGATTACCTCCGCTGCCAACATCTTTAGATGCTTCGGCACCATTAATAACTGGTTCCGACTTTGACAAAACCGAACATTTTGATTCCTCCAGGTTAGAACCCGAGTCAATTTCAGGTTGGCTGGGTATGTTACCCTGATCATTTCCAGTCAGAGCTACTTGGCTTGCACCAGGTGCTCCATCAGAGACCATGTTCTTTTCACCATCATCCAGGCCATCTTCCATACCACTTGGATCTAGTTGTCTTCTTTGAGCAGCATTAACATCATTATTTGGTGAAATTTCAGTATTAAATGCAGTAACTAATGGTTCTTGCAAACACATTCCACCAACGTTTTTGGCATCAAGTGAATTGTCTTCACATTCTCCTTTAGCTGAGAGATTATTTGGTTCGCCGGGATCTTCAATTCTAGCATCTTTGATCTCAATGTTTGCTGATGTAGTGACACAGTCAGCACTAGGACAAAAAGGAACATTGGTCTCCTCGTCGGATATATCCATGTCATCATCTGATAATCCACAACTACGTTCTCCCTCATTTGGTTGCCCACCATTTTCTATTGCACCATGTAATGATGATTCTCTTACCTCACCATCTTCATAGTCGTCATCCTCACCTCTCATGTGTTGTTCATTTTGTGGGTTCAAAACATCACCGCTAGGAGGGGTACCATCAGGCTCATCATCAGTATCCGAAGAACAATCATCGTGCATATCATCAAATATGTTGAGCTTTTCCTCATCACTCTCAGCCATCACTCCATCTGAATTTGGGTGGTCACTTGATCTTAGTGGATCGGCGACATTATCTGCTGCTCTTGTTATACTGGACATGTCATTGTCGGCCTTAGATGTGTTACCATCTTGACGAAGAGATTCTAAAACCAACGCTGAAGTACCTGTTATTTCACCTGCTTTATCTAGTACATCGACTCTAGAAGACAAGTCTGCAACACTAGTAATTTCAGAATGGGTTGATACTTCCACCCCATCTGAAAACCTAGAAGGGGCAGAAACTATCAGAGGCTCTGGTTTAATAGGCAGGGAAATTGTAGAAGTAGTAACAACTAAATGTGGCAAAGCTGCCCCACTGCTTATTGGCACCTCAGAATTGAATGTACCAGTTTTGGTTTGTGTTGAGTTCCCTTCTACTGTCCTAGGAGTTCCATTTACCACTCCAGAAGATGGTTCCAATATCACATTTCTCTGGTCTACCAATTTCGGATTTCCAATGGTAGATGATTTAGTGAATTCTTGAAGACACTGTTCAATAGGTTCAGACTTAACTACTCCAGGCTCTACTGGTTTCAAAAGACTAGACTTTGTCCCCTCAAGTTCTGGTCTATTACTCACATCAGACGGTTCGGATTTCACAATCTCGGAAGTACCTGATGTCGAATTGATGGATTCTGCCACCAATTTGTCAGGTATGTTTAGATTGGGTGAACTAAGGCGTAAATGTAAGAGATCCTCATTTCTTTGTGGTAAATCTGGAAATGAGGGAACCCTCGACAACATGGTACTGTGATCGCTCTTCTCAAGAATCTGTTTCCCTAAAGCAACCGGAGTATCCCCTGATTTACTACTGGATTCCATCATATTAGGCATAACATCTCTGCTACCTATTCCATTAACTCTAGCTGAATCAGTCATAGAGCCATCCCAAGTCTCCATCGTCGTGTTCAAGTCCCAATGTGACCTGTTAGTAGGTGATTGCAAGGAATCAATTTTCGAAGTAACATTTTCAGTATTAAACTTACTGCTACTTTGACCTCCAGTCAAGGCCAAATTCCAAGAACAAGGATCCAATTTCTCCTCCTCAGAGATCATTCCACTATCCCGACTTGCAGTTGCAGATGCTGGAACCAAGGGTTTCTTATCTGCTGATAGTAATGCAGTACTTAGTAGCATTGTTGAAAGACTAGATGTCTCATTTCTCGCAACTTTTTCATTTGTCACTTCCTGTTTAACTTGCTGCAGAATATCCTGATTTGCTGCTAATCGCAACCTTGAATTTCCTGCTACTACCTGGAAAGCAGTATTATCAGAAGGTACACATTTCTCTATGATATCCATTTCAGATGTCGTGACACTTGGTGATTCCTTGAGACACAACCCATGAGTATCAAGATTGTCTTGGACCAATTTAACCTTTCTATTTTCTGGACGCTCTCTATTTTCCCCCTGAGAAGAAGTAATTGTTCGAGAGACCTCTTTAGGACTGCTACCTGCATTTGAAGGACACAGCTCTACTTTCAATTTTTCATTCGCTCGAAAGTCAGGTTTTGATTGCTCATTCATTTGGGAGTTCTCCAATTTTGATTGTTCAGTCACGTGAGAGTCTGATTTTGATTGCTCAGTCACTGGAGAGTTGGGTTTTGATTGCTCAGTCACTGGAGAATCAGGTTTTGATTGGTTAGTCACTTGCGAGTCTGGTTTCGACTGCTCATTCACTTGGGAGTCTGGTTTCGACTGCTCATTCACTTGGGAATCAGGTTTCGACTGCTCATTCACTTGAGAATCCGGATTTGATTGCTCGTTCACTTGAGAAATTTGTTTTGATTCTTCATTCACTTCAGCCTCAGGTTTCGCAGTGGGACAAGGTGTTTCAGATGATGGTGGAGGTGATGGAGGATAATACATGGGGAACCTCCTTTTCTTGAGTGGTATAGCTGAAAAAGAACCCATAGACTGCCACACCAGAATTAGCATACCAACAGAATTCAAACTAAACATATCAAAAAGTAAATATATATATAAAAGTTAAAAGGGGAGATAATCACCTCTCTGTGTCCTGATACAGACATTTCTCGTGTCCAATACACGCAGGAGTAGACCCTGAAATCCTCGATCGATGCTAACCTCAAAAACTCCTAGAACAGTCCACAGTCCTTTTTCGCTTAAGTCAATTCAGTCCCTTCAACACATGAATCTGCCTGATCCTACAATCACAAAACCCTAAAATAACTTAACTTCCCTGCAGAAAATGAAATATGTTCTTCAGAATTTATTTGCAGCCAAAATATAAATATTCAATCTTTTCAAAGCTACACACAACAAATTCATGAATACGACGTTTAGTTAATATCAAAGCTACATACACCAAAATTGTGAATTCGACATCTTAGCTAATATGAAAACTACATACACCAAAAACATGAATTCGATGTTTTAGCTAATATCAAAGCCAATAAATTCAAAGTTACATACACCAAAATTGGGATTCCCCATTTAGGCATATCGAAGCCAGAAGTTTTAGCTAATATCAAAGCTGCATACACCAAAATCGTGAATTCGACATCTTAGCTAATATCAAAACTACACACCAAAAACGTGAATATTCGACGTTTTAGCTAATATCAAAGCCAGTAAATTTTCGGTCTATGCAAAGCTACATACACCAAATTTGGAATTCCCCGTTTTAGCATATCGAAGCCAATGACTTTACAGTCTTTTCAAATCTACATACACCAAAATCGTAATTCAATGGTTTCAATACCATTAAAACTCGTTATTCCATCTTTCAAAGATACATCCGCCGAATTATAAATTCAACATTTGAGCTACTATCAATAACAGATCTGCTATGAAGATGGCCTCAAAATCAAAATTATACCAAAAGTCATGATGGCTTATAAAAAGCTCCACCAAAGTAAACAAAGAGAAAACAGATCTAACCTTATCAACTAGTTGACTTTGAAGAACTCTCAATCCAAACCAAACTGAATTACTGGTTATAATCTAACAACTAACAATCTCCTATTTTTCCTCTATCGCAATCCAAACCAACACCAAAACTGAATTACTTGTTAAAATCTATTCCTTTCCTCCATCTGAACCTTAACCAACACTGAATCACTTCTCAAAATCCAAAAAGATCATTTTTTTAAACTGAATTAATTGTGAAAATCTAAAAAATATCATATTTTTCCTCTTCTCACTCAAAACCCCGACTGGATTACTAGTCACAGATCCAATAACCATCAAACCATCATCAATTGTAATAGAAAACAAACAACAAAAAAAGCAAAACAAAAACATGGAGCTGAAAGCAAGGCAAGGGGGATTTCTCCAAGATCGAAACTTTACACCAGAAATGAAACCGATCCAATCGAATCCGAACAAAACGGAGATAACAGTCGATTTGGAGCTAACCCCAGATCGTGATTCCATAAAAAAGGTCAACCCAACAAATGAAAACACCGATTCAACCACAAACAATAACCTGATTACCTGATGAGATGGATTAAAAAAGGCGTTACCTTTGCGTCGGAAAATCTCCGAAAAAAACATAAAAAAAAGAAGTCTTGACTTCGTTTGCTATTGCAACTAGGGTTTCTCTATCGTCTCTCCTTCCACGAAAACTATAAGAAATAGAGAGACAGAGAGAGAGAGACTTCTTATCAGAACGAGCGAGCTTCGCTGGTGCCACGTGGCGCGATGACGGAGTGTATCGATTCGTGTTGTGCGTTGTGGGTGTCGTGTGGGTCCCACAAGGAGGACTTTACAAAGCAAAAGAGATACTTGTCCTTCTTTGCCAACTGCTACTTTACTTTGCCATTCCACTTGCTTTTGGAGAATCTTAGAAAAAAAAGGGGGTGATGTGCTGGTAGGTGTTAGGCATCGTTGATTTTGCTTGGAGATGGGTGTTACACTTATCTCGATGCAATATCAACGAGATGATGGAGAATTAAAAAAAAGGGAGTTCGAGTGGGATAGATTATTGTTTGGGTTTGGGGTTGTTTTTGTTTTGTGTGGAGATGATGCAATTTGATTTAAGCAAAAAAAAAATAATAATAATAATAATAATAATCATGTTAAATAAACTTTAAGGAAATTAATGTTTCATTATCTCCATTAAAAATTAATAATATTGAGACTAAATCAAATTTATTACTATAAAGAAGTTGTTTCAAGCACTGCAAAATAAGGACATCGGATATCCGTGAATTATATAAGTTACAAATAAAATTGATCAAGATAATGGAAGAATTATTGAAAAATTGAATAATCCCATTCAACAGCTTCACTACTCTAAACCTCAATCATTCAAATATGCAGTAAGTCATGTGTGCACTTTAACTAAAGAAGAAATCATTGTTGTAATAAAGCAAGAAAGAGAAAGAGATAATATGAAGGATAACAAGTACGAAGATATCAAAAGTTTCATGCTAAAAGCTATAAACATACTTGAGAAGTTATAAGCATTTTGGCTTCAAGGACAAGGCATCCATGTTGACAAGTTGTTATGTATTTACAAGCTCAGAGACACAGACTCAAAACTTAGAGAAATATTTTATTTAATCTTAAATTTTGATAGTGATATAATATATATATTTGTAATCTTATGATAATTATTACTATGTGGAGGCAACTTTCTTAAGACAAGACCTAAAAAAATTATAAATTATGAAACAATGATTCATTCGATATAATGCTAAAGGAAAGATTCCTAAGAGTAGTGCTAAGAAAATAAATGAGCATGACCTCAAATTACTACGCAATATGGGTGGGCACGGTCCGGAACAGTTCGAGATTGGGCTTATTTTGATCCCAGTCTTTGTTACGTGAAACAGGACAGGATGATTAGAAATTTTTTGGCAAAACCGGTCCAGAACACCAATCCATTATGAGAAACAAATAAATGAGAATTAGTAAAGTCAAGTTTTGCAAATAAATGAGAACTTCTCCAATCAACCCATTATGAGAAACAAATAAAATTTTAAGACCTTTTAAAGCACCTAATGAAGGATGAATACTTCATGTAAAGAAGTTGTGCTCGGTGGACAAGTACTTTAAGTTCAAACAATTTCTAAGTTTTCAAGGTATTGCACCAGATAATCTATTATTTGAAATATCTAAGATTTGAAAGTCGGTTAGGTTAGTCACTTCTAGCAGTAACAGACCACTCAAAGCATTATGAGATAAGTTGAATAAATAAATGCTTACTGGAGGAATGACCGATAACCCAGATAATTGTTTTTTTGATAAATCAAGATCCTCCAGTAGAGATGAATTACCAAAATAATCTGAAATTTTTCTTGACAACTTATTGTTACTCAAACCTGAGCCAACCATTTTTTGGAGCATTAATTATGAGTGATTTGGGGATTTCACCAGTGAGATGGTTATCTGCAATACTAAGTATTTGTAAGTTGACAAGGTTTCCTATTTCAACTGAGATACTTCCATATATTATATTTCAAGTTTAGGATTTGTACCCTATCACGATGATGAAAAGCACATGTGACTCATTTCCATTGACAATAGTGAAGTAAATCATTCCACGAACTTAGTGCCCCAAGTGGATCCTCATGTAATTGATCTTTAATAGCGAGCAAAGCTAATCGATCTTGTTCATTGTTAGAGGAGGCTGCGAGCAGTGACACATTGATGCTGCTCCAAGTAAGTATGACTGCATGGAGAAAGCATGACCAAAACATTGTTACGGACACTAATTATGATCATATAAATGGAGAGATTTGAAGTCTTAAACACACATAATTAGATTGAAGTCTCATCTAAATTTATATTAATTAAGCACATGAGAGAATGATTAGATTAGTGATCACAAGACTGACTTGGGGAAGACTTTGGAGTGATTTACAAGGTGCTGGTTTGAATTGTGTGCGTCAATAATGGTAAGGCTAGTATTGATTGGTGATTTGAATCGTCTGCGTCAAGAATGGTAAGCTAACATTGCCAAGGACAGGGCAAGAATCTCTTTTACTTTGGGGGAATTCTAATTGGCGAGGGACCTACACAAACTACTACTTTACTTTGCCATCCCCACTTAGCTTTTGGAGTCTGGAATGGGGAGGGGTAGGGGATAGATTGTTGTTTGGGCTTGGAGTTGTTTTGTGTAGAGATGATGCAATTTGATTTGAGCAAAACTCATGTTAAATAAACTTTAGGGTGTGTTTGATTTTTAGAAAAAATATTTCATATAGAGAAAAAAAAAATGTGGGTGGAAAAGTTTTCACTCAGAATTTTTTTCAATTGTTTGATTGCGTAATATTTTCAATGATGAATGAATTTGCCTTAGGCTTAAATTGTTATTATATAAAATAAATTAAATGTACGTTATATAAATAAAGTATAGACATATAGCTTTGAAGGATAAAAACAAACCTATTATATAAAAACACTCGAAAAATCATAAAACATATAAAACAAAAAAGAGTATCCAAAGATTACAGACCTATTACAATGCCATGTACATGGTCTACAACACATTAGCATTGAAGTTTTGAAAGTAATGTAAGTCACCCAACAACATACATAAATCATCTACTTTTTAATTAAGTGTATCGAAATCTCTTAATAACCAAACTTCCTCACTAAACACTCTTCTCTTTCTTCGGGGTTCAAGGATAAGAAAATGTCTATCAAAGTTAGTTTCTCCTAGACAAGTCTAGAGCATCTAAGACCTCGTCCTTGAGATATTTGACAACTCTTAAACTTGAAGTCGATAGATTCTAATCATCTCCCTTCATCGAGTTAGCGACCTCATTTTTTTTTTTTTTTTTTTCCGGTCAAACATGAAGATTTTTATTAATGAAAGAAAGGGAAACAAGTTACAATAAGAAACATTCCTATATCAAGGAATGCCAAGACACTATGAAAGTGTCAAAACCCAAACCCGTAAATAAATTACATGCCGTACCCATTTTCCACAACAATTCTCTAATCTCGATAAAGATAGAGTGTTCTGATCTGTTTAGTCCTTCAAAAACCCTTTTATTTCTTTCTTTCCACACACACCACATAAGAACGTGAGGGACCCTACGCCATAACCATTCCCCCCGACGAGAAGGATTAGCTTTAGACCACCAACTTAGCCAATTTAGAATGGAACCTTCAAATATCAAACTCAAACCGAATTCCACCAAGAAATTGCGCCAAATGGATTTGGAGAAACTGCAATGAAGCATCAAATGGTCCAGTGTCTCTTCAGATTCGTTGCAAAGCACACAGAGACTCCCAGTGAGGATTCCCATTTTTCTTAACCTATCCTTAGTCAAGATCTTCTCATGCAAAACTGACCAAGTAAAGAAATTAATCCGAGGAAGAAGATTTTTCACCCATACCAGATGTTTGTGGGAGGAAATGAATGGGTTAGAGTAGGTCTCATAATGAGATGCAGCCAACATATCCGAAAATTCTTTCACCGAGAAGCCTACACCTTTACCCTTCCACACCAAACTATCTGGTTCATCTGAGAGCATTTGTCTATCCAACAGGAGAATAAGATTTGCTAACGCATCTAGTTCCCCAGTGTTGAGGTTTCTGCGAAAGGAAAGATCCCAAGAGTTGCTGCTAGACCAAAAACTGCTCACATTCCCGTATTGATCCTTGTTAATGAGAAATAACATTGGAAAAAGATCTTTCAAAGATTGGTTGCTACACCAGACATCATGCCAGAAAGAGATGAGATCACCATTTCCACATTTGAGAGAGGTGTGTGGGTAGAAGCCACTGGCGCACCGGGAGATAGATTTCCACAAAGAGCATCCGTAGGAAGTGTACTTAGTTCTCTTTTCCCAAACCCATCTATTGCGCCCATATTTGTCCAAAATGAGAGATCTCCATAAATTATCTTTCTCTTCTGCAAATCGCCAAAGCCACTTAGAAAGTAATGCAGTATTGAAAGTGAGCACCTGCCGAATGCCTAAACCACCTCGAGATTTAGGGCAACAAATTTTCTCCCAGCCCACTAAATGCATCTTTCTAGAGTTATGAGTAGAACCCCAAAGGAAATCGCGCATGATCCTTTCCATCTTGGCTGATATTGAACAGGGAACCTTGATAAGAGACAGCATGAATACTGGGATAGAAGCTAATGTGGATTGTACAAGAGCTAGTCTCCCAGCTTTAGATAGAAATTTGCGTTTCCAAGTCGCTAGTTTCGATTCCATCCTTTCGAGCGTCTCGTCCCAAACAACTTTACTTTTGAAACTAGCCCCCAAAGGCATGCCCAAGTACTTAACTGGGAGGTGACCTGCTGAACAACCCAATAAATCCGCCAACTGGTGCAGGTGAGGGACATCTCCAATAGGCAAAACCCTTGATTTGTGAAAGTTGATTTTCAGCCCTGAAATAACTTCGAACCAAAGCATAATTCTTTTAAGAGCAAGAACCTGAGAAGCGGAAGCATCACAAAAAAGGATAGTATCATCCGCATACTGGAGAATAGAGACAGGCGGGCTACCCTTCGCGACAGAAAACCCTCTCACTAGGCCAGCATCAACTGCTTTCAGGATCATTTGAGTTAAACCTTCTGCTGCTATAGAAAAAAGAAGAGGAGACAGGGGATCGCCTTGTCGCAGACCTTTCGAGCTATTGAAAAACCCGTGCAGCTGACCATTAATTTTCAGAGAAAAATTAGCTGTAGATCTGCAAGTGTGAAGCCAATCAATCCATTTCGAGTCAAACCCCATGCGAGTCATTACCAAATCCAAATATCTCCAAGAAACATTGTCAAAAGCTTTGGAGAAATCTAATTTGATAACAAGCCCTGGAACACCTTGTTTTTTTCTAGAATCAATAATTTCATTGGCAATCAAAGGGCTATCCACCACCTGTCTTCCACTGACTGCTGCACTTTGAAAAGGAGAGATGACTGAATGAAGAACTATTTTCAATCTGTTAGCTAACACCTTGGCGATGATCTTATAGGTCCCATTCAAAATACTGATAGGTCTAAAATCATTTACCGTCCGCATTCCCGCACATTTGGGAATGAGCGAGATGATAGTGGTGTTCAAACGCCAATCAAGGAAGTTTCTCGAGTTAAAATCTGCAACAACTTTCAGAAAATCTTTTTTGATTACCTCCCACATTTTCAAATAGAACACCATTGAGAAACCATCAAGACCTGGAGAAACTTCAGATTTTAGATCTTCCATTGCTGCTCTAATTTCCATTTCCGAAAAGTTATCTACCAATGCCGTAGCCGTAGACTGAGAGATAGACTTGAAGGTAATCCCCGAGAAGAAAGGTCGCCACTCCTCCTTTTCATGGAACAACTTCTTGAAGTGAGAAATCAATAGTGCTCTAATACTGACTTCATCCACGACCAACTCCTGACCCGTGCTAAGAGCTTCAATGGAGTTAAACAGTCTACGTCTGTTAGCCAAGGTATGAAAGAATTTAGTCCCCTGATCCATATGACGAACCCAGTTGACTCCTGATCTGATTCTCCAAACCTCGTCATCTCTTTTGGTTAATGTTGCCCATTCTTGTTGCAGCTGCACTCTACAAGACCTCTCCGCAACAGTCAAGTCTCTAATCTCTTCATCCGCATCAATGCTAGCAATTAAAGCAGAGATATGTTGAATACATAAATTTGTCTTACCCCAAACTTTAGTCCTCCAACTTCTGAGATTGCATCTGAGAGCCTTAAGCTTCCACCATAAGCAGTAGCCAGGGTGGCCAGAGACTACTGAGTTGTTCCACCAAACTTTCATCTCCTCTGCCAGAGTAGGGTGGTCAAGCCAACCATTATCAAAAGAAAAAATGCGAGTACCACCACCAACAGACGAGTTCGCAAGCATGATCGCGTGATGGTCAGAACCTGCTGTACCTTTGATCCATTCGACTTTATCACCAAATTTCTCAATCCAATCCACCGAGGCTAGAAATCGGTCAAGTCGACAAAGGATAGGGAGATCCCTACGATTTGACCATGTGAATTTTCCCCCTTTTAGACTAAAATCAGCAAGTTCCACCTCATTAATGAATTGATTGAATTTCTGCATGCTTGTGGACCTCCTCCTGCATCCTTTTTTTTCCTTCATGTGACGGACAGCATTGAAGTCACCTGCTAACACCCATGGCGATTGCACCCAACCAGCAATGTCATATAGTTCTTCCCAGAAGTGGTCTCTAATCGAGGGATCACATGGGCCATAAATGTTAGTCCCTGACCAAATGGAGTTATCTGAGACCATTTGTTACGTAGACACAAACAAATCTTCAACATCATCTATTACATTAAAAATTTGTCAACAAGAAGTAAAAAACAAACAACAAAGACGTTCTAAATATCATATGGAATTTTGGATGTTCTAAACACATAAACCCATAACATTGTCTTTCCATAGTAAAAAAACTTTGGAGAAGTTTTCAAAAGAATGGACTAGATCAATAAGGAAACGAGAAACTAACTTAACATCGCTTGACAAAGACAGAAGTTTGCCCTTATTTTGTTCATCATTCCATAAACTTTATATAATAAATTTGAGCAATGTCCTTATTGTGTTCTTCATTCCAAGTCTATTATATAAAAAACTTTCTAAATTAGCGTGGCAGTAAATTATTATGAAAAATCAAAGCGGAAGGCAAGTAAATATTCAGAACCTTATTAATTAGAATCTATTAACTGTTCGTATTTTTCAGAATAAGATTATTAGATGGGACATGGGAGGTTATTCATACTAATCAAATGTCGTCTGAATCCTCATTGTGATAACTCTCACCCAATACCACACTTGAATCATACTCATAAGTGAACTGCTGAGCAGCAGTATATGCACTAGGTATCGCTGCTATCAAAGTCCAATACATCCTAAAAGGAATACAAAACTAATTCATGGATGTACGATTGAGGATGAAGTCCATATAACTTGCATAAACCGGATCCTTTAGCTGCCATTTGAGAGATTATGAGTTTTAGTGGGAATAGTTACAAATAAAGTTGATCAAGATAATGGAAGAATCATTGAAGAATTGAATAATCACATTCAACAACTTCACTACACTAATCTTCAATCATTCAAATATGCAACAAGTCGTGTACACTTTAACTAAAGAAGTTACCCACGATCGCCATCTCTTCGCAGTGGTAGAAGTGGGAGTCACAGCAGAAGTCGCAGCTACAGGTTTGTTCATTACTTATAGTTGTCTAATTTTTGGAAAGTAATTCATACGATTCAGAAGATCAAGAAGCCATTATTCCATGAGTCCAAAGTCTAGGACTCCTCCAAGGTAGCAGAAGTCGCAGCTACAGGTTTGTTCATTACTTCAATTTTCAATGCGAGTCTGGAATAGATATCATAATAAACCAATTGTATTTTGGACTAGACTGGTTGTGGGTTGCGAGTTTTTCATTGTTAATAGGAGTTGCAGATCTTATTGACCAAGGGGCCTTGGGAGTTCATTTCAGCTAATGTGCTCTGGGTGATTTCATTGCACTGGCCTCGGCTATTTTTGTCATAATAACTATAATTTCAAGACTTGCCTGGAAATTGCTTGTCTGGTTTGTCAAAGTGGTCATTTTTATGGATAACCCTGAAGTAATGTTGTAAAGGTTGGTTTACTAGAAAAAATCCTAATTCTGGAATCAAATTTATCATATGAAATTGATGATACATAGCCATTTAAAAACAGAGGAATATCATGAACCCATTGCTCCGAGATCTTCGATTTTGCTTTTTTGCCAGCGTTGAAGCTTGGGTCTTGGATTGGAAGCTTGAAGTCTTCATCCCCCATTTGCTTTCCTTCTTAAAGGGTTATTCTTGATCTTCACTTGTAGTAGTGGTACACTGATGTAACAGTCGTCAATAGCTTGAGTTCGCGGATATAAGATGGAGGTGGAAAGAAAGAAGAGAAACAGAGATGCATGGTTGCATGAGTTGAAAAGAAGATTGTGAAGTCTGTTTACAGGTTTTTGATATTTGGCGCTTTATAATGAAAACAGTTGCATAAATGGTCTGAGTTTTTACATTGCCACTAAGTAGAAAGCGAACACTTGAAGCGGGAAAAAACATACACTCATAATTATTATCACACTTCCACCACCTAATTACAATGGTCTATTTTTCACTCTGGATGGATACCTTGATAATGGTTTCTAATATGATACAACTTTCTGACGGTCATTCCAATATTCATGCGCTCGCTTGGTGATTCAGCAGAACATTCAACTCCTAGAGTCATGCTTGAAACCAAACATTCTTGCACTCTCATCGATAGATTGCTTTGGTTCACATTATTGACAATTTCTTCAATACCTTCTAAGAGCATTCTTGGATCCAGGATGTTCATAACTTGATCTAGCAAAGCCGTTCGAGCAAAACTATGAAGGTTTTTCCCATTCTGGAACATGTCATCAGTTGGCCTCTTTCCTGTAAACATCTCCAACAACAGTATCCCATAGCTATAAACATCTCCTTCCATGGACACTTGACCACCTAGTCCATATTCTGCAAATATACATTCTAACTTGTGAAATAGAATCGAATTAACAAAAATGGTAAGATTATATCAAATAAAATTTTAGATGGAACCCACTATTTTATAATAATTTTTTGTACGTATGTTGATGATAGTTGTAACCGTAATGGAAAGTCACTAAAAGTTTAGAATAAAGAGTGATACTAAATGGGTAGAAGGTACATGTCAAACCTCTATAATTAAGGAACTATTTCATAACTTAAAGAAAGAAAAAATTGAGTTTAATTTGTTTTGTTTGATTAAAAATTTTAGTCAAATCATGACGCTCAAAAGAATAATTGCTTAATACTTAATTATTAGGACACTGAAAATCCAAAACCTAAAACAATTAAATGGCTTAAAATAAGATGCTTACCGGGAGCAACATAACCAATTGATCCTTTTATTGCAAGGGAACCAGTTTCAGTTTGTGAAGAATTGTAAGAACTGCCAGAAAAAATCTTTACTAAACCAAAATCAGCAACATGCGCTGTCATATCATTATCAACGAGAACATTGCTAGGCTTAAGATCACAATGGACAACTGTTGGTTGACAATGATTGTGAAGATAATCCAATGCAGAAGCAACATCAATAGCTATGTTCAACCTTTGCAGGAAGTTCAAACTTCTCAACTCCTGTTGCAAGGCACCCACTTTTGAATGTAACCAGTCTTCTAGACTTCCATTGGGCATGTATTTAAAAACCAGGGCATTGAAGTCATTGCCTTGAAAGTCTATGCTCGAACAAGATGTTATAATCTTTAGAAGATTTCTATGTCGAAGATTTCTCAAGGCGTTACATTCACACAAGAAACTCTTTGCAGCTCCTCCTTCTTGAAGATTGAAAACCTTCACAGCAATGATTGTGTTAACATGATCAAGAACTCCTTTATATACAGAACCGTAGCTTCCAACACCAATCAAATTATCATGAGCAAAACTATTAGTTGCCCTTCGCAGCTCTGCATAAGATATTCTCGCAAGCTCGCCAAATAATGATTGTGAAGAAGGTTTCGCTTTTGACACTTTTCTTCGGTAGCAAAGGAAAAGGAAGCATGACAATAAAATCAAGCATACACTAGCAAAAATCACTGGCAAAACTATTTTGAGAGGCAAAGATTTTTCCTTCTTCTTCGTAAGGTGGCATGGAAGTAACTCCAATTGAACTATGCCTCCACAAAGCTTACTATTTCCAACAATTGAGAATGCACTAGCATTTGCAAAGACTCCATTAGTTGGGATTGAACCTTCGAGGTTGTTATAAGACAAATCTAATAGAGTTAGTGAAGTCAAGTTTTGCAAATCCTTTGGAACTTCCCCTGTCAACCCATTTTGAGAAACAATTAACTTTTTAAGACCTTTTAAAACAAATAGTGAAGGAGGAATACTTCCTGTAAAGAAGTTGTGCTCGATGGACAGGTACTCTAAGTTCAAACAGTTGCTAATTTTTTAGGGTATTGCACCAGATAATCTATTATTCGAAATATCTAAGATTTGAAGGTCGGTTAGGTTAGTCACTTCTAGTGGTAAGAGACCACTCAAAGCATTATGAGATAAGTTGAAGTAATACTTAATGGAGGAACGACCTATAACTTGTTTGGGAATGGTACCACTAAGGTTATTATGTGAAAGAGACAATTCAAACAATTCTTTGCAGCCACCAAGACTCGTGGGTATGCTCCCAGATAATTGGTTTTTTGATAAATCAAGACGCTCCAATAGAGATGAATTACTAAAAGAATCTGGAATTTTTCCCGACAACTTATTGTAACTCAAATCGAGGACATCAAAATTTGGGAGCATTACGAGTGATTTGGGGATTTTACCAGTGAGATGGTTATCTCCAATAGCAAGCACTTGTAAGTTGAAAAGGTTTCCTAGTCCAACAGGGACACTTCCATATATTAGATTTGATTCTAAAGATATGGTAATAATTTGGGAGGAGAGATTGGCTATGGAATTGGGTATGGGTGCTTTGAGAGAATTAAATCCAATTTCCAATTCTTGTAAAAGGGTGCAGTTGGTCAAAGAAGAGATGAATTCTAAGTCTTCCCCAGAATCAGTTCCCAAAAGATTTTCCCCAACTGTGAAACGTTTAAAATTTTGAAGCATGTTTCCTAGACCCCTTGGAACATTTCCTGTAAACGAATTTCCGTAAAGGTAAAGATTTTCTAGTCTTGAAGCATTCGACAATGATGATGGGATGAAACCCGTGAAGTTACAGTCTGTGATGAGTAGGGATTTGAGATTTGGAAGAGTAAGACCAATGTCTTGAGGAAGGGTTCCAACTAACTGGTTACTACCAACTGAGAAGTCTTCAATGTTCGATAGATTGTAAAGGCAAGAAGGAACCATGCCAGTCAAACTATTAACAACAACTTGAAAGAATTTTAAGCTCCTGATGCGGCAAAGATCTTTTGGAATGCTTCCTCTCAAATTGTTTCTTCCAAGATCAAGAAAAGTAAGAGATGAGAGATTTCCTAGGGAAGATGGAATTGTTCCTTGGAACTGATTGTGAATGAGATTTATTCGGGTAAGTTTCGACAGAGAGGTCAAAACAACTGGAATTTCACCGCTGAACGAATTATTAGCTAGAGAAAGGACTCGTAAGCGGGACAAGCGGCCAATTTCTTGTGGTATATGACCGTGGAAGTTGTTTGTGTTGAGCCAAATTACTCGAAGAAAAGAGAGGTTCCCAATGTGGGGAGAGAGTGTACCTTCAAGTTTTTGCCACTTCAAGTCTAGGATTTGGACCCTATCACGATGACGAGAAGCACATGTGACTCCTTGCCATTGACAATAGTGCAGGGAGTGATTCCACGAACTCAATGCTCCAAGTGGATCCTCACGTATCTGATCTTTAATAGCGAGCAAAGCTAGTCGATCCCGTTCATTGTTAGAGGAGGCTGCCAGCAGTGACACGTTGATGCTGCTCCAAGTAAGTATGACTGCATGGAGAAAGCATGACCAAAACATCATCGTTAGTGAAACTATTGCAACTTTAAAAGTATACAAGGAGAGACATAAACACATATCATTAGACTGAAGTCTCGTCCAGATTTATACTAGTGCTCAACCGTTACATAAGAGAATGATTAGATAGTGACTTACAATAAAGTGATGCTTTGGTTAAAAAAGTGATCGGTGGTGTGAAACTTTGAATTGCCTGCCTCCATAATGGTAGGCAAGTATTGACTTGGAATTAAAGCAAGTCTTTATTGATTATCCCATGGGGCAAATAATCACTCAAGTGGCCACAGTGCATTGATATTTTCTTCGAATTAGCGTCGATACAGATCCTGCAACTTGCATTAAGACTTACTTTTGCTGCTACTGAATGCAGTCATCTACAAAGTTTTCAGTGAAACAACTCAAAAAAGGAAAGCGATTGTATGGTAAAGTAATGAATTGACTGAAAAAGCAAGTCTTGAGTGAGCAATGATCCATGCTTGGGGCCAAAAAAAGTGAATCGTGTTACACAATTATGTGATGAGCTTATGCTCTGCGTTCAGACCTGCTATTGTTAACAAGGAAATATGCATGTCACATTCGGGGATCTCTATCCACACTGATTCGAAGAAAATCCCAATGCATTGTGGGTACTGTGCTTGAGCACATGTAACTCCTTTCCATTGACAGTAGTGATGATGTAAATCATTCCACGAACTCAGTGCTCCAAGCGGATCCTCATGTATCTGTTCTTTAATAGTAATCAAAGCTAGTCGATCCTGTTCATTGTTAGAGGAGGCTGCAAGTAATTGACACATTGATGCTGCTCCAAGAAGTATGACTGCATGGAGAAAACATGACCAGAACACTATTAGAGACACTAATTATTATTATAAACGTAGAGACTTGAAGTCTTAAACACATAATTAGATCGAAGTCTCATCTAAATTGATACTAATTAACCACAGGAGAATTATTAGTGATCACAAGACTGACTTGGGGAAGACTCTGGAGTGATTAAAAGCTTTATTTTTGTTTGGCCTACCGTGCACTCGGATTGCAGAGTAAAAATATAGTTCTTTTCTAAAGGGGGTTGGTGGTGTGAATCGCCTCCCTAGTATGACTGGGAAAGCAAGTCTTGATTGTATCCCACATGGGGCCAAAGTGATGAGCTCAATTCTTACTCAAATGCCCACACTGCGATGAGATTTTGTGCAAATAATGTTGATACAGATCCCGTTGGGGAAATGGCTCATATTTCATTGTCATGAATACATTATTGGTGGAGCTTCGCCTCGCATTAAGACCTATTTTAGCTGCTACTACTGAATGCAGCATTCTACATGGCTTTCATGGAAGCAACGCAAAAGGAAAAGTTGACTGGTAAAGTAATATATATTGACTGATCGAAAAAGCAAATCTTGAGTGAGCAATAATAATCCGTGAATGGGGTCAAATTTGTGAATGCATGTTACACGAGAATCGAATGTGATGAGCTTATGCTCCGCGTTCAGACCTACTCTTGTTAACAAGTCAATACTTATATAGTTATTTCTTATAGTTGTTTCAAGGATTCCATGAGAAAAAAAAATAAAAAATTTGTCAATGTGAATGATAAGTAATTGTTATTACTTATGCTAGCACAAATTCTCATGTGCAATGCTCACGTCGTTCATAAACTTTTGGCTAGCATTTAGACCAATTAAGTTGCTACTGTGCCCGAAGAAAAAAAAATCCATTTGGTGACCAAGGTTCAGGTGTTCATGTCACTTGTTGGTATAGGTTGATTTTTGAAGAAAATATTAATGAACTGTGGCTACTGTGAGAAGGGAAACTTTAACAGTATGTAGCCATGCAATTGAATTGAGTTTTCACACTAATCTCTTATATATCAGGAAGGGAATCTCAGGAAGGTATGCCTAATCTTTTGTGATGAGCTTATGCTCCGCATTCAGACCTCCTATTGTTATCAAGGAAATACTTTAACATATCAAATTTTGTTGTTATAGTTGGTTTTAGATTACCAAAGCTACTAACCTGGTTATTATTTCTTATAGTTGATTTAGGGATTCCACGAAAGAAAGATAATGTTAAGGATATGTTATTTCATATTTCTTATGCTCGCACAAATTTTCATATGATTAATTGCTCATTTGATTGATGATTTTTGGCACTTGACAATTAAATATGCATGAGCCATTTGATGACCACAGTTCAGGTGTGTCACATATCAGGGGTCTGTATCCACACAGAAAATCTCAATGCACTGTAGGTACTGTGAGTGAGCACATGTGACTCATTTCCATTAACAATGGTTAAGTGAATCATTCCACGAACTCAGTGCTCCAAGCGGATCCTCATGTATCTGATCTTTAATAGCGAGCAAAGCTAGTCAATCTCATTCATTGTTAGAGGAGGCTGCAAGTAATGACACATTGATGCTGCTCCAAGAAGTATGACTGCATGGAGAAAGCATGACTAGAACATCATTAGAGACACTAATTATGATTATTAACCAAGAGACT
This sequence comes from Berberis vulgaris, assembly GCA_963556465.1. Classification (NCBI taxonomy): domain Eukaryota; kingdom Viridiplantae; phylum Streptophyta; class Magnoliopsida; order Ranunculales; family Berberidaceae; genus Berberis; species Berberis vulgaris. Next base: position 1,892,743 of record OY747133.1, read on the forward strand.
TGGAAGTCTTAAACACATATAATTAGATCAAAGTCTCATCTAAATTGGTACTAATTAACCACATGCATAAGAGAATGATTAGATTAATGAGCACAAGACTGACTTGGGGAAGAGTTTGGAGTGATTTACAAGGTGCTGGTTTGAATTGTCTGCATCAATAATGGTCGCTAATATTGACTCGAATGCAAGTCTTGATTGATTGGTGGTTTGAATTGTTTGCGTTTTTCGTATTACTTGGAGTGGTGATGAGCTCAATTCTCGCTATCGAAAAAGGAACAATGATGGAAAGTCACTAGAAGTATAGAACAAAGAGTGATAGGGTTGAAGGTACTTGTCGAACTCTATTATTTCCAAGAAAGAAAAGATTGAGTTTTGTTTTATTTGATTAAAATTTTTAATTAAATCATGACTTTAAAAAAGAAAAGTTGCTTAATGCTTAATGAGTAGGACACTAAAAATCCCAAACCTAAAACAATTAAATCCCTTAAAGATTAGATGGTTATTTATTGCAAGGGAACCAGTTTGAGTTTGTCAAGAGAGTTATAACATAGGGTACAATGAGGAGTCATGATAAGAAACTTTTTTTTTCTACCTAATTCCTTATTTTCTATTATAACATATTTAACTAGCTTGATGGCAAAAGTACTAAGAAACTATGTTTTTGCAATCAGGGTGACATGGTGTGATTCGGTTCGCATTAAGACTTATTTTAGGTGTGTTATTGGATATAGCAATCTACAAGGTTTTTACGCAAACAGCTCAAAAAGGAAAAGTGTTTTGTTAGCAAAGTAATATATATTGACCGAAAAAGATAGTCTTGAGTGTGCAATAACATATCAAATTGGATTGTTATTATAGTTGGTTGTAGATTACCTAAGCTAAAAAAGCTTATGCTCTCGGACGGGGTCACATGTTTTCAAATGAGAAAGAGAGGCCATGGACCTTTTCCACATACACATGCCAAACAAAGGGCTAAAACACAGTCTTTACCCAAAACCCTCCATGATTCCTGTTGTTTTATAAGACTTTTACAAGGGCGAAAATGTCATTTTCATTTTAGAATTAGGGTATTTTCGTCCGACACGAAGTTGGGCGTTGTATATCCATCTCGCATAGAGACTTGCTTTCGTTCTGGTCCATCGCCTCCACCTTGCATGAAGACTCGCTTTTGCTTCGTTCCGGTCTAGTCCATCTAAGCAACTGCATTCAATACCGGAAGGCTTATCAACGGTGGAGTAAATGTGCTCCTAATAATCGGGCAAAAACTCACAAAATCCTAACTGGTGAGTCTCGAACCCGCGACTTCTCACAAGGAGAGTGAAATGTCCGACAAACTGAGCTACAATTGGTGGACGGTGTTGCAAATCATTATAGCTCACCCAACGTTTATAATGAGAGCAAGATTTTTCCCTTGGCCGTGTTTAACAAAAATGAGCGTGTAACTTAATATTTTGATATTTTTTTTTTCTTCAATACACTTTACAGTTTGAATTTTGAGCATGAATTTTTTTGGGAAAAGGGCATCACATGGACGCGCAAGAATTTTTAACATGAAAAATCTAAGCGTAGCAAGCCACGATACTCTTAATTCTTAAAATATTTTAAGGCAAATTAAAATTTTGGGTGATTTGGCTAAAAACTTTTAAGTTAGCTAACAAAATATTACTAATTTTGGGAAATTAAATAAAAAAATTACACGCGCTGATTCCGCTATTATGCTCATACAATGTTATGGGTTTAAGTACAATTAATAAACTTTTTGAAATGGGCTACAAGTAAATTATGTTAGAGGCTTAGGTATTCTTAATTAATATTTAAGATGAGTGATTTTGATTGTAAATAGTCAGAATTGTGGATGACAAGCTGATAAAGAAACTGTAATGGTTTTTTTTATTGAAAGGACACAAATACCCTTTGTTATTGTTTATTTACTATTGACATTAAGAAAGTGTGAAGGCGATGTACACAAAGTCAAAATATTGGTGAAATAGTAAAGATGTAAACGAAGGGCATTTGAGGAATTCTAAAATCTTAACCCCACAAACTGACATTTTACTGTTCCTAAAACAGTGAAATCATATTTTCGTCGTAGGAGTAAGATTTAGTAAGAAATGAATAATTCTAGGGAGCCCGCCTGTCTCGTGCCTGGGAGGGTGGCTTGCACGTGAACCCAACACCTCAGCCTCCTCCTCTCTTGCGCTTCCTCCTCTTAACCTCTCCTGCGCCTCTTCCACCTCTTAACCTCTCCTCTCCTGCGCCTCCTCCCTCAAGCTCTTAACCTCTCGCCCGATCTGCTCCGCTGCTCCTCCGCTGAGAGGGAGTGCAAGGCCTAGTATTGGTGCAAATATCAACCTGGGTTCATTTTACTTGGTGGGCATGCCTGTGGCCATTTTCATGGGCTTCTGTGCCAAGATAGGGTTTGCAGGGCTTTGGATGGGTTTGTTGGCTACACAAGCTTCATGTGCCTCATTCATGGTGTATGTGCTAGTCACCACAGATTGGGTTGTTCAAGTAGAAAGAGCAAGACAGTTAACACAAACTCCTGCTGCTATTACAACACCAACATCAACATATCCTTTTACTAAGGAAGCTAAGAAGGTTGCTAACTTGGAGGAAACTGTATGCACTACTGAGCTTGATGGGGTCTTGAAGTCAGCCTCACTAGAAACAGACTCTCTAATAAAACCCACTCTTCTAGTAAATGAATGATGAGAGTTCTTTAAATGAATGATGATAGTTCCTTCTCCAAGTTTTGGCTTTTTTGAAAAGAAAATTAGAAAAAAGAACATGTCTCATCTTCATTGTTAACTAATAATATTAGTTTTTGGTGAGTTTAGAGAATTTTATCTTTCAATGTGAAATGGTTGATATGTTGGTTTGCAACCATTTGGATTATGTAGGTATATTAAAGTTATTTACATGGCAGTGACCGTCGTCTTCTACTGGCATTCGTTGGGTTTATGCTCTTTGGTCATCTTGTCATTGTTTTAGAAATCAGAAACGATGCTAAAATTGGCCATCTTTTGGAGCATGATACATTGGCGCTGAATGCACATATTTTATACACATTTTCTTTGTTTTAATGTGTTTTGTGTCTGACTATTCTTCCCACATTTTCTCATATTCACTACATCTCTGCCTTATCTATGTATAGTTCATTCAGGACAACGAATTTGAGAGCATCTCTAATGGGATACGCCCCCCTTGTTTTTAGGCTCTGGTTGACTCAATCAAACGATGGTATTGTTGAGCGAATGTGTGACTCACTTAACAATCTTAATTTTGGAGAGATCACATTTTCAAAGCCTTTTGCAGGATGAAGTCGTTGATTAAGCGGCAATGAATTGCTTTAATATTGTCAAAATATGAAAATAGAAGAGTTGTTTGAAGGGAAGGGAGTGTGTGGGGGTCCCCTGCCTCTCACTGCAAAACCAAATCCAGCTATTATTGCCTCTGTCTACTTCTCAGATGACAAAGAAAAGAGAGCAGTGTGCCTCTGTATAAATCAGGACTTCCCAATTCCTGCGGAGGAGCAGAGGAGCAGATCTGGCGAGAGGTTAAGAGCTTGAGGGAGGAGGCGCAGGAGAAGAGAGGTTAAGAGGTGGAGGAGGCGCAGGAGAGGTTAAGAGGAGGAAGCGCAGGAGAGGAGGAGGATGAGGTGTTGGGTTCACGTGCAAACCACCCTCCCAGGCACGTGCCTGGGAGGGTCCGGACAGTCAGGCGGGCTACCAAGGCGGGCTCCCTAAAATTATTCGCAAGAAATTGCTCAAAAGGATGTTCATACTCGGTAAGGATTATTTCTTCTCATCCGGTGGATTTATAAAATTATAATGTTTTAAAAGTGTTTTGTACCCTATTAGTAAAGTCGTAGAGCAATCCATGGGGCATATTAACTAGGGGTGGGCACGGGACGGGATGGGACGAGATATACCCATCCCGTTCATACGGGATCGAGACGGGACAGGATGGGAAAAAGCTCATCCCGACTTCGTCCCATCCCAAACGGGTTCGGTACAGGATCAGCGTGCTGCCTGTGACTGCCGCGAACATTATCATCATATAAGAGCGTGAAAAATAACTTTCTTATAATTAGATATAGATGTGGCACGCAAATATAAGGGTAGTCACTAATCCCCCTAACAATGAAGTCGAGTGGGCTTGACTTTTAGAAAATGACATGATAAATGGGACCCACTAAGAGTATTGTGTCGCTGTGATGGCCTCCCAACTGATTTTACAATTTCATTACTGTGGAAAACAAAATTCATGGTTCCTTGACAAAATGACATTTCATCTTTTGTTAGGGAAGAAATATAGACCTATTGGTGATGTTCTAACATATTCATAATGGTTTACCATCAATACATATATTGTAATTAAAAAAATTTATTTTTACAGCCCGGGGCATCTCAAATTCTTGGCTCCGCCCCTGAATGTTCCCTTCTGAATATGTATTACTCAGTTAATTATCATTTTTCATCTTCACTTGGGTATTATCAATATTTGAAAGTTAAATAATTAGAGCCACTTTTATTGGGAATCCAAACAACAGTCTGCTATATTTCTCTTGCTTAATGAATATTTATTTTTTGAAGTAACATTTCTGTTACCACTGCAAACACCATGAGTTTCTGTCAGTCATCTGTAAGTTTATATGAATAAAAATAAATAAATAAATAAAAATATTAATAATAAATATTAAAAAAATAGCTCGGGACGGGACGGGATTGGCGGGATTGAAAATCTTCATCTCATCCCATCCCATTCTAGATCGGGACGGGACGGGATCGGGATGAAATTATTCAATCCCATTAAGACCCGAAAAAATCAGGACGGGACGGGATCGAGATCGCGGGATGGGATGCCCACCCCTAATATTAACAACACATTCATGAATCATGATGGCATTTTAGACTGACTTGGGGAAGACTGGAGTGATTTACAGGGTGTTGGTTTGGTAAAAAAGTGATTGGTGGTGTGAATTGTCTTCCTCCATAATGGTAGGTTAGAATTGACTGGAATAGTAAGTCTTAATTGATTATCCCATGGGGTAAATAATGAATTTTTTTGTATCACCTCAAGTGAAAAAATACAAATAATCACTCAATTGGCCACAGCGCATTGATATTTTATTTGAATTTAGCGTTAGGGGACATGCACAATTAAACTGTGTTTATCAATGGCTAATATTTCGTTTTCATCAAATGCATTGTTATTGGAGTTGCAACTCACATTAAGATCTATTTTTGCTGCTATTGAATGCAGTAATCTACAAAGTTTTTAGGGAAATGACTCAAAAGGGAAAGGCGTTGGTTCGGTAAAGTAACATATTGTTTGAAAAAGCAAGTCATGAGTGAGCAATTAATGATCCATGCATGGGGCCAAAATAGTGAATCGTGTTACAGTAATGTGATGAGCTTATGCTATTGGGTTGTTATAGTTGATTTAGGGATTCCACGAAAGAAAGAGAGTTTGAAGGATAGATTATTTCATATTTCTTATGCATGCACAAAATTTTCATGTGTAATATTGCTCATTTGATTGATGACTTTTGGCTCGCATTTAGATCCGTTAAGTTGTTATTGTGCCCAAAAGGTAATTTGGTTCAAAGTTAGTATTAGGATTCTAATAGCGAGCTGTCTGAATGCATGTTAGGTGGAAGTCCTTCAACGGAGACTTGACAATGAAATATGCATGAGTCATTTAATGACCACAGTTCAGGTGTGCATGTCACATGTTGGGGATCTGCATCCACATTCCACACTGATTTGAAGAAAATCTCAATGCACTGTGGGTACTGTGAGTGACTTCTTTCCATTGACAATAGTGATGTGAATCATTACACGAACTCAGTGCTCTAAGCGAATCCTCATCCATCTGATCTTTAATAGCGGGCAAAGCTAGATCCCGTTCATTGTAAGAGGAGGCTGCAAGTAGTGACACATTGATGTTGCTCCAAGAAGTATGACTGCATGGAGAAAGAATGACCATAACATTATTAGAGATACTAATCATGATTATAAACGGAGAGACTTGAAGTCTAATTAAACACATATAATTAGATTGAAGTCGCATCTGGATTGATATTGATTAAGCACATAAGAAAATGATTAGATTAGTGATCACAAGACTGACTTGGGGAAGACTCTAGAGTGATTATAAGCTTTAATTTGGTTTTGTAAAAGTCTTAGGCCTACCATGCACTCAGATTAAAATTATAATTCTTTTCTAAGAGTGATTGGTGGTGGTGCCAATTGTCTAATAGTATTGTTTGGAAAAGCAAGTTTTGATTGATTAAGTATCCCATTAAATCAATTCTCCAGTTGATATAGATCCCATTGGAGAACAAGCACACCAAAACTATGTTCTTCAATGGCTCATATTTCATGGTCATAGAATACATTATTGGTGGAGCTTTGACTCGCCACTACAAAAAAAAGCAAAATTAGCTACGGCATTTAGCGACGGTTTTTTAAAACCGTCGCTATTTAAATGGTTTGCGACGGCAAAAAATTGTCGCTAAAATTTCTGCTACAGTTTTGGGTACATAAATCAATTTAACCGTCGCTAACCATTTTGCGACGGGTAAAAACTGTCACTAATACGAACATTAGCGACGGCATTCCGACCGTAGCTAATGTTTAGAAATTTTTTGTTAGCTACGGTCCAAAAACCGTCGCTAACGTGATTTTAAAAAAAAAAATTTTAAAAAAACAAATCAGCGACGGACATACAACCGTAGCTAATGTTTCTGTGATTTTTTTTAAAAAAAATATGTGAAAACACCTTAGCGACGGCATGATAACCGTAGCTAATGTGAATTTTAAAAATAAAATTTTACAAAAGAGCTTAGCGACGGTATTCTGCCCGTAGCTAAGGTTTTTTTGTGATTTTTTAAAAAAATATATGAAAACACCTTAGCGACGGTATACCGGCCGTAGCTAATGTGATTTTTTAAAAACAAAAAAAATTAAAAAAGAGCTTAGCGACGGTTGTATAACCGTAGCTAACATGATTTTTTTTTTTTAAAATAACAAACTAATTAGCGACGGTAATACAGCCGTAGCTAAGATTTTTTGTGATTTAAAAAAATATATATATTAAAAGACCTTAGTGACGGCTTGAGAACCGTAGCTAATGTGATTTTTTAAAAACAAAAAAAAATTAAAAAGAGCTTAGCGACGGTTGTATAACCGTAGCTAACATGATTTTTAAAAAAAAAATATAACAAACTAATTAGCGACGGTAATACAACCGTAGCTAATATTTTTTTGTGATTTTAAAAAAAAATATATATTAAAAGACCTTAGCGACGGCTTGAGAACCGTAGCTAATGTGATTTTTTAAAAACAAAAAAAATTAAAAAAGAGCTTAGCGACGGTTGTATAACCGTAGCTAACATGATATTTTTTTTTTTTTAAAATAACAAACTAATTAGCGACGGTAATACAGCCGTAGCTAAGATTTTTTGTGATTTAAAAAAATATATATATTAAAAGACCTTAGTGACGGCTTGAGAACCGTAGCTAATGTGATTTTTTAAAAACAAAAAAAAATTAAAAAGAGCTTAGCGACGGTTGTATAACCGTAGCTAACATGATTTTTAAAAAATATATATAACAAACTAATTAGCGACGGTAATACAACCGTAGCTAATATTTTTTTGTGATTTTAAAAAAAATATATATTAAAAGACCTTAGCGACGGCTTGAGAACCGTAGCTAATGTGATTTTTTAAAAACAAAAAAAATTAAAAAAGAGCTTAGCGACGGTTGTATAACCGTAGCTAACATGATTTTTTTAAAAAAAAATATAACAAACTAATTAGCGACGGTAATACAGCCGTAGCTAATTTTTTTTTGTGATTTTAAAAAAAAATATATTAAAAGACCTTAGCGACGGCTTGAAGACCGTAGCTAATGTGATTTTTTTTTAAAAAAAAAAATTAAAAAAGAGCTTAGCGACGGTTTTCTAACCGTAGCTAACATGATTTTTTTAAAAAAAATATATAACAAACTAATTAGCGACGGTAATACAGTCGTAGCTAAGATTTTTTGTGATTTTAAAAAAAATATATTAAAAGACCTAATTGGTTTTAAAAAAAAAAACTAAAGAGGTTAGCGACGGCTTAATTACCGTCGCTAATTGGTTTTTAAAAAAAAAAAAAACTAAAGAGGTTAGCGACGGCCTAATTGCCGTCGCTAATTGGTTTTTAAAAAAATTATCACCGATCCGCGTGAAATCTCATCTCAACCGTTAATAACACCAAAAAATTTAGATCAATCCAGCGCACTAAACCAAACCACGTCATCGATCAGCGTGAAACTAACACAACCAATCCCCTTCAATTACCTTTCTCTATATAAATTTCAATTTTTTCTACAAACCAACTCAAACAAAAATTTTCTCTCAAAATTTTTTTTCTCTCATCTTCCAGAGAAGAAACCCACTAAGGAGAAGTCCGCCGCTTCCTCGACACTGATCCCGGCCGCCTCTCTCTCCCCTCCCTTCATCCGCCGCCGCTCTCTCGGAGATCTGAGATCTCTCATCTTGGAGATCTGAGACCTGAGATCTCGGAGATCTAAGACCTCAGATCTCTGATATCTCGGATCTCGGAGATCTGAGACCTCAGATCTCGAAGATCTGAAAAATCTGAGTTCTCGAGATCTGAAATCTCAGATCTCGAAGAGATCTCCGATATTTTTTTAAATATATATATATATATATATATATATATTTTTTTTTTTTTTAAATCTCAGAGATCTCGGAGAAATCTGATCTTTTAAAAAAAATCTCGGAGAAATCTGATCTTTTAAAAAAATCTCAGAGATCTCGAAAAAATATATATATATATTTTTTTAAAAAAAAAACCATTTAGCGACGGCCAAAATGCCGTCGCTAGAATAAAAAAAATTTTAAATTTTTTTAAAAAATCAGTTAGCCACGGCCAAAATGCCGTCGCTAAAATAAAAAAAAATGTTAAATTTTTTTTAAAAATCAGTTAGCCACGGCCAAAATGCCGTCGCTAAAATAAAAAAAAAATTTAATTTTTTTTTTAAAATCAGTTAGCCACGGCTAAAATGCCGTCGCTAAAATAAAAAAAATCAGTTTGCCACGGCCAAAATGCCGTCGCTAAAATAAAAAAATTTTAAAATTTTTTTAAAAATCAGTTAGCCACGGCCAAAATACCGTCGCTAAATTAATAAAAAATTAATTTTTTTTTTAAAAAAAATCAGTTAGCGACGGACATTTTACACTTTAGCGACGGTTTTATCCCGTGGCTAATTAGCTACGACTATTTTGCCGTCGCTGAATCAAATAGCGACGATAAATCTAGCTACGGGATAGCGACGGATGTGGTGCCGTCGCTAATTCCTTTTAGCTACGGTTTTAGCTCAATCAGCGACGATTTTTAGCCGTTGCTGATGTCCATTTTTTTTGTAGTGCGCATTAAGAACTATTTTAACTGCTACTACTGAATGCAACAATCTACATGGCTTTCATGGAACCAACACAAAAAGAAAAGTGTTGTCTGATAAAGTAATATACATTGATTGAAAAAGCAAATCTAGAGTAAGCAATAATAATTCTTTAATGATGATCACAAAGGAAAAAAAAAAAAAAAAAAAGTGATTACAAACTTTAATTTCGTTTGGTAAAAAGAGTCACTGGGCGTACCATGCACTTGGTTTGCATGTAAATTATAATTCTTTTTTAAAAGGGATTGGTGGTGTGAATTGCCTCCATAATGTTAGACTATATATTATTGACTTGGAAAAGCAAGTCTTGCCAACTTTAGTGAAAGTATTGCCAACTTTGCAAGGAGAGACTTAAAGTCTTAAACACGTATGCCCACACGGCAATGAGATTTTCTTCAAATTAATGTTGATACAGATCCGAACATGCACACTGAACTGTGTTCCTCGATGGCTCATATTTCACTGTCGAGAATACATTATTGGCAAAGTAATATATATTGACTGAAAAATCAAGTCTTGAGTGAGCAATGATAGTTCGTGAATGGGGTCAAAACTGTCAGTACTTCAAATTGACATTTTTATTAACTTAAAAAAAAATAACACTTTTGAGCTATAACAAAGTGATACAGTACAACCATAAATAGTATCGTCCTACAAGTGATACTGTTCATGGTGATTTAATTAATTTATTATATCACTTTTTGTGTAACTGTTTTTCATTTTTTTACTAAATTTAGTTTTGACTTGAAATTGTATGGTGGATTGTAACAGCTCAAAAATGTTATTGTTTTAGAAATTGTTATAAATATGCCAATTTGATGTAGTGTATAAAAGCATATTACACGAAAATCAAATGTGATGAGTTAATGCTCCGCATTCAGACCTGTTATTGTTAACAAGTCAATACTTCAACATATCAAATTGGATTGTTATAGTTGGTTTATACCAAAGCTACAAAAACCAAGTTAATTTGTGAAATAGAAACGAAGTAACAAAAATGTTAAGATTATATCAAATAAAATTTTAAATGGAACCCACTTTTTATATCAATTTTTCGTATGTTAAAGAGTGTTGTTCTCTGAAAGGAACAGTGATGGAAAGTCATTAAAAGTATAGAATAAAGAGTGATAATAAATGGGTCGAAGGTACACGTCGAACTCTAAAATCAATGAAATGTTTAATAACTTAAAGAAATAAAATATTGAATTTTGTTTTGTTTAATTAAAATTTTTGGTCAAATCATAATGCTCGACAGAAAAGCTGCTTGATGCTTAATTAGTAGGACATTTAAAATCTCAAACCTAAAACAATTAAATGCCTTAAAGATAAGATGCTTACCCTTGAACAACATATTTCATAGCTGTAAGAAAGAAAAGATTGTCAAATCATGACTTTCAAAAGAAAAGTTGCTTAATGCTTAATTATTAGGACACTGAAAATCTCAAACCTAAAACAATTAAATGTCTTCAAGATAAGATGCTCACCGGAGGCAAAATACCCAATTGATCATTTTATTGCAAGGGGATCAGTTTGGGTTTGTTAAGAGTAGTAAGAATTGAAAGAAAAAAAAAAAAAAAAAAAAATTTGTAAGATTGCTTCATGTCCCGATTTTTAAGAAAAACGAAATTTTTATATATGTTTCCTCCAAAATTCAGGATGTGATAATAACATAAATATTTATAAAAGAGTTGAAGGAGACAAAAAAATTACTCTAACCAGGAAACTATTTGAAGATGATTGCTCCACAAATTAAACCGCCAACAATGCCGCCCAATTGCCAAAATTCTCTAACAAAGACAATATAATGTACCTGTGTTATTGCTAAGGTTGTTGTCATACAAAGTTACAAACTATAAGAAACATCTTATTATATCAATTGAAGGCATGCAAACAAAAATGCCCAAAATAAGAAACAACATCTTACTATATCAATTGTGCATCATAAATGTGCAATAGAAAATGCAAGTTCAATTGAAAAATTATTCAACTATTGAGTCAATAAAGTAAAATATCACGCACCCATGTGACAAAACCAGTGAAAGGCTCGCACTTTTGTGGGCATTATAAGTGACTCTGTTTGAAATGGGAAAAAATGTTTTCCTTGGATGATTTTGAATGAAAATTGTCTTTAGAAAATTTAGTTTTCTAAATCAAATCCTCTTATAAAATATAAACCAACAAAACACGATGCACATTGGGAGCAAGAAAGGAAGAAAGCTCTCTCATTCATCCCTTTGCAAAGTGCAAATTATGAGTGATGTAAAAATTCAATAATAACATAAATATTTATAAAAGAGTTGAAGAAGACAAATATAAACTGCCAACAATGCCGCCAATTGCCAAAATTCTCTAACAAAGACAATATTTGGAAATATACTCAAGAAGCAAAAGTTCACTTGGACCAACAATTCATTGATGAAGGATATAAACAAAGCCTTAAATTTTCATTGAATATTAAATTATATTAATTGGATAAATTGTGTACAATAAAATAAACTCTACAAACTTAAAAAACTGGAAAATAAAATTTAAAAATAAAATCACTGCTGGTTCTTCTTGAATTTGATCCATTTGGTAGTCCAAGCCACTGGTATTTTCAGATTCTAATGGATTCTATAACATAAATAAACACACCGAATTTATCAACAAATAAAAAATTTCTTACTTTGCATTCAATGTAATCAATCACATCTCTCTCTTTTGCTTTTCCCATTCCCATTGGATGCAGAACAACTTACTTTGCATTCAAATCAATTCTTATTTCTTCACTTGGGTAAATTAGGAACAACTCCAATCTAGATGGTTATGAAGTTTCAAAACTTCCAATTTTTTGCGACGTTCAAGCCTAGCCCATGGTTAGTAATAAAAAAAAAATGTCTGGATAAATAGTAGCACTTTGTGTTTTGGTTTTTTCCAGGTGTATGTACAATTTCACATGTTATATTTTTAAGCCCAATTTTCTGATAAACCACAAAGTTGGCTTCAGCTATTGCATTGCTTCCGCGCATTGAGGATGTCATCTGGAACTCAGGATGTGTGAATTTCAAGTTGTTTTTATGGTTATGGTTATGCTTATGCTTATGGTGGATTTTAAGTTTCTTGTTTTTGTTATTGAGGAAGCATTGTAACTTAAAGGAGGTTGTCAAGTCTAATTAGAGGCTGGTGCCGGGAGTTATCTTCCTCCAATGTTCCTATGCAAAGGAAAAACTTCCCTGCTTTCACAGCAAATCTCAGCATATGCTTGCATGCTAAACATAACGGACTCAAAATAAGAAGAGAAATGTACTTCTAACATATGAAGAGAAATGTACTTCTAACACTGAAAATAAGATAAATAGTTATTAATAAGACATCACATCACATACATAGTTAATTTGACAGAAATCCAGAGGGTACCCCTAACAGCCTAGCTATTAATAAGATAAGCATTATTCTAAATGTCGAGGGAATGAGCGAGGAAACGAGCGACGGAAATGAGGTGGCGAGGTGGAAGCCGTCCATTTCCCTCGAGGTGCGCGCGCAAAAAGTCAACGCGCGCATCCCGAGGAAAATGAACGGCTTCCACCTCGCCACCTCATTTCCCTCGCCCGTTTCCTCGACGTGTAGACTTACTCACAAGATAAATAAGAAATAAATAACATTACTTGGGAACTAAAATTAAACGGAATTACTTGCAGGATGTAGCTTAAAAAAGGGAGGGCGTGATCCATATGGGAGGTGGCCAATACCATAATGACTCTGGTTTGTCTGTATAATATGGCCATTGTTCAACGCTTCCATCTCCTTTTAGGTTGAAAACACCTAGATCATGCCCACCAATGTTGCTATCAAAATTTGCTGGGTGGTCATGGTCGGAGAAATAGATGCAATTGGGCTTGCACCTTCCACTTGGGTCGTCGTGTCTGAGATGGAAAATGAAGAATTTATGCCGACAAACAATGCATAATCACCCAAGCTTGTCACCCTCATCCATCCCTTGTACCCTGGTTTGAGCTTATAAAGGTTAAATGATATGATTTTACACACAGGATGAAGGGTCCAGTCCCTATCCTTGAGTCTGATCAGCAACATAAGCTCACCATGTAGCTCCACTAGATACTTCCTCTCCCATTTATACACACAGTCAAAGTCCTCTGAGACAATTGCTTGCTCTCTGAAATCACTACCACCACAATGAAAAGGCTCCATCTTGCAAAGTGTAATTCCGATATCCTGTCATACCCAATAAAATTGGCCCTTGTGATGAATGCCATCACTGCCATCACTATAACTTATACTTCATGTCAGCCTTCGGATTTCACCATTAACATATGACAATGTTTAGGACACTGGTTTAGCATCTTCCAGCACCTTTGAAGATGAAGGGAATGACACCCATCTTCACAATTATGAAATCAATACGATTTAAACAACTCAATCATGCATTTTGCATGTGTAATGGACAAAATGTATTACGGATTTTTTATGGCCTCATCTAATTACTGATAGCAGTATGGGGAATCAATGACATCTAGCCTATGTACCAATAAAGAAGCCTTGTCGATAATTGGGGACGAGAAGATCAACCCATTGACAGAAAAACCTTTCAAAACCTTTGAGCTGAATTATTGTGGACACCCAATTCCAAAGAAGAAGAATACAAAGGTTAGCATCTTAAGCCTCTTTCTCGAAATTTATCCTATTTTGTTCCCTGCTGTCTGCCCTGACTCATTGTACATAAGTAGTCCTAGGATTTGACTTGAGCTCAAGCACTTTTCCACACGACTGTGACACCTGCAACTAGTCCAACAAATGGCAAATGGAACTACATGAGGGCTGATGTTGTTGGGACTTGATGAGTTCTCCCAAGACACAAAACCTCTACAACGAACCCAGCATTGTCATACCAAACTTATCCAAGAAAAATAATCCCTCAAGGAAATGGCAAGATTCCAATCCAAAGCAAATTGGAAGGTGATTCTACTACCACGTTACAACCCACACAAGTCCTATGTTCATTTACCTCCTCCTAAGAAGCACATGTCTAGTAGGAAAAGCAGTCCCCATCACATTGTCACATTAAGCAAATTCTAAGAGGAATGTATCTCATTCATGCATCGAGGGAAAGCTAGTGGGGGCATCAATTGGGAGCTTAGTTTCCATCAACTTGGCATAAAAGATTTGAAAGAGAAATAAAAGGATTTGGAAGAGAAAGATCACTTCTCTTTCCAACCCCACTCTTACCTCGCTTAAGTAACATGGTTAAGGAACACAAGCAGCTGGCCTGAATAGCTTCATCCACTGCCAGTCAAACAAAATTTCTCTAGGATAAATATCTCGTTCCCATGCATTACCCACCCTGTGCGAACTCCACAACAAACCCATACTTCTTTTGCAGATGCTGTATACATTGTAAGGGAAGCCTCCTAAGGGGGTTCACCACGAACCCAAGCATTATGCCAAAGTTATATGTGATTCCCATTTTCCATTAAGAGCTTGGTGGTTCATAACCTTGGAAGGCCTAATATACCTAGTATGTCCTGTTCTTTTGAACCACGATCACTTTACAACATTTATACAACTATGCTTACAAGACCATCTCAATCACCTTCGAGATCACTTCTCCACTCAAAATTGCCATAACAAGTGACATTCACACTTAATTCACAAATGGTTCAAATTGTCATTAATTATTCACTTGAAGTATGTCATTTAGTTCTTCTAAAGCTAAATGCTGTCTTTATTTAAAAGGTAATATTTCATTGCCCTCGATTTTATTTTATTTTTAAGAGCAAAGTAACCACCTCAGCTACCTCCGATCGGATCTCAAAAAACCATAAGTGAGAATTCCATCTTGGCCTAGATACAAAGAAGCCACAAGGCCTCCACAAAAAGTAAGGAATCTAACCTATCTTCTAAACCACCTCACCATCCTCATCCCCCCACCCCTCTGGGACAAAACCTATCCACCTCATTCCAGAGAGATTAAATTTTTCCATTGGATCAGCTAGCAAGTCTACCCAAGCAAATGAATCTTTGTTGGATCAGATCCACATTGCCAACGCCTCTTATTGGTCCATGCAATTCAACGATTCTTGAACTTGAGCCCTACAGGAATATTCAAACCTAGAGATTGCCCTGTGATTGTTCACTTTGAATGAGATGCCTAGCACATGCATCACCTCATACATTCTCGTGGCTAATGTAGAAAATCCTTTTTTTCTGTCTTGACCACCATTTTTCATCCCTTGATCGCTTCCATCAACACCAGCCTTACTTTGCCTTCACAGTCTTTCCTTGCCCCTCCTCTATATACCACGGTACCAACCTGACCTTTCTATCTTCTCCAGACAGGGATGTAAATGAACCCACCAATTCTCAACCCTCTTCTGTCATAGAGGACGCCCAATCATAATTTTGAGGACATTAGAGAGCCCAAAGGGACCTAAACCAGAAAGGTGGGGATTCTGCACTTAATTGGCCAACAAGCCCTGCCTGGTTCCCCCAACAAACCTGCCTATTAAAACCTTAATTTCCCTTTGTGTTTGGAGCTTCTGCACTTACATCCTACACTCTCTCTCCAAATTCCCGTTTTTATTTGTTAGTCCTTCGCTAGCCAAAGTCATAAAGATTGGACGGCAATTAACATTGACCTCTTAGAAACTAGCCAACTACAAGTTAGCTAGTATATCCACACAGTGGAAGTTCATTGATTAAAAACAAATCCAAAAGATATCCTTTTATAAAACATTAAGCAAAATATATAAATGAAGCCATAGAAATTTTTTTCAATGTAATTACTGATATTGAATTGCTCACCACTATATTCTAACTACTCTTTGATGTTCTCGTTGCTTGATCAAAATTCTTCATTTCCTGAGAACGTGCCCCATAGATTGCTTTGATGGTATCCGTACAACAGCTGTAAAAGAGACACATTATCAAGAAAACCTTAAGCACGTGTTGGATCTGCAAAAAAGATAATATACTATTGACTATTGAGAAATCTAATAATGATAAAATATTTATTTTATCCAAATGCACTAAATAAAACAAAAGAAAAGGAAAAAAAAATCTACAAATTTTTGTTATTGAGAGACAAGTAAAAATTTCCTTCTTCAATAAAGATAAAGGGTTGTTTGGAAACCAAACCCTGCGAGCTTGGGCAATTTTCAAATGCCGAAGGGACTCAAATTTTTTAGTCAATAAATCCCATTCAGCTATTGTACCATATAGAATACAAGTTATAAGGCCTACTTTGGCGTAGCTTAAAACGAATAACAGACAATTCTAACAAGTGATCAAAATGACCCATCTTTTGTTTACTTTAGGTTCTATGAATCTTATGTCTAACTTTAATAGTAAAGATGATATAATGTGGTGTATGTTATAAGCTATGTAGTTAAATCGTTAATTAGACCTAACCGGTTAAGGAGCGATATGTCAAAACTAATCGGCCTATAGTTTATAAATATATATTCTTTATTCTTCTAAGTAATATGTTTACTTCAACAAAGAATTAATGTATATTGAAGTTTTAACCATCACTTGTCACAATTTAAGGCAAATTATAACAAAAAAATTTAACGTTAGATAAAGGTGCGACTCCATACTCTTTAGTTTTTTCTTATTATTCCTTTGGTCATTCTCTCTTCTCTTTGTATAATTATATATATAATTATCTTTCTTTCTCTAGCCTTATTATACTCTCTTTGTATTGTCGTATGGGTAGGTAATGACAAGGTTAAGGAAAAGAAAAAAAAACTTGATTTTTTTTCTCATTTGTTATAACACATTGCCTTGGATCAATTAATCGGTGTGTTTTGAAAGTGATTAATCTCAATTAATGAGTAAATCAACCAAAAATCGTCAATTACTTGGCCAAGGAATTATTCAAACGATTTTTTGTAACGCTCTATTAGCAAGAAGAGATTAATTACAAACTAATCGCTAATTAATCATCAATTTAATAACATAGGTTATAAGTTATAGAGGATAATCAACTCTGCTAAAAAGAGGGACAACTCAAAACAAACATTCAACTAACATATTGTCAAAATGATCAAATTCAGTCTCGTCTTCCTAATTTTTATGTTTTACTTGTAATAATTGATTGCACCACCGAATTGCTAGCAAAAAAATGCATTACAATGAGCAAACACAAATCAATGAAGCAGCAAAAGGGAATCAAGATACAGTGTCAAGAATTTGAACCTGCAGGCCTCCTTGTTGAACCTCTTCTTATCAATCCCATACAGCGTCTCAAACACACCGGGCTCCACTCGGCAAAAATACGGCCGCTCTATCAGACAAAACATCAAACACCTCATCTAAATTATCTTTACAACAACATAAACAAATTAAAACTTCACTTACCAGAGTAAATAGAGCAAGTTCGTGTACACTTGTCGTAGTGAACACACCAGCCATCCGGACCCACCAAGCTCTTGTAGAGCTGAATATCTTCTGTCGATTCGAAGATCTCTTCAGGAGTGGCGAATGAAGGACCTTTGTCGAGTTTACAACAAGCACCGCAACCTGAAACGCAACTCCATGTTTGGTCCTTACGTTCTCCGCTGAAGCCGATTGTGCTGGGCTTCTGCTTGGGGTGGGCCTGGGCTTTTGGTTTGCGAGGCTTTGGCCCGCATGTGCAGAGCCGAGCAGCGACGGTGAGAGACGACGACATGGGTGGTGGAGAGGTAACGTCTGATTTTATTTCCTGCAGTCTCAACTCTGAAGCAGGTGGAGAGTGGAGTGGATAAGTTGCGCCCGCTGCTATGCGCCACTCACGTATTTTCTTTTGCATCACCACAGTTGCGTAAGCAAATTTTGTGAAATGCATGCGATGATTGTGATTTCATTTTAAATTATCGGTCTCCTAATTTTAACAAATATTTTGAAAAAAATTTGGTGTGTAAATAAAAAACATAAAAATTTTAAAGATACATGAAATATATATTGAGAGTATATGAAATATCTATAAAAAAAATTAAAATGCAAGTAAATAAATCTATTAAATACATTAAATGAAGCCGAAATACCAAAAAATGATAAAAAAAACATGAAATCAATATATATAATTAGAAAATTATGGGTAGTTTCAAAAAGGCAACGACTACTCCACACCAGCAAAAGTACTTTCTCACACCATTTAACTCTCTCATACCACATGCTTTATTTCCCACACCACGTATATAAACAAGAAAAACTATTTTTCTCCTCCCCATTCAAATCGAAACGAAGTCTCTCATTCCCTCCCCCATTCAAATTTTTCCTTTCCCCACATTCAAAGTTGATTTCGACTCTTTCTCTTGGTTCGATTACTTATTCCCTTCTCGCATTATCCCTCTTACAAAACAAGCAAACAAATATTTCCTCTCGCATCTTCCCTTCTCTTATTTCGATTGCTTCTGCAACCCCTCGGATCCATTATTCACTTCGTCTCAAATTTCGACTCCAACGCTTCTGAAACAAGCTTTCAAGTTATTCATTTTTTGCAAAAAAAAAAATCAAGAAGTTAACAAAGCAAAATTTTCAAAAAAAAACAAAGTAATCTCATGTAAACTTCAAAAATATTTTCAATCACAAAAACAAAGTAAACTTCAAAAATCATTAAAAAAAAAAAAAAAAACTATTGTATTGTTCCGGGCGAGGTTTACTTTGTTTTAACCTTCAAAGTAAACAAAGTAAACTTCAAAACAATGCAAATTAAACAACAAATTTTTCAAAAACAATGCAAATAGTAAAAACAATGCAAATAGTAAAAACCTTGCATTGTTCCGGGTGAGGTTTTTGCAAAAACTCGCATTGTTCTAGGCGAACAACAAATTTTTTCGGACAAATTTGTGTGACTTTAGTAAAATATTCATAACTTTCTTATTTCAAAACATTTTAAAGGGACTCAAATTGTGTTTATTAGATAACTCAGAATACTGCAATTTTTGTGTTTTTATCAGCTTGAGAATCAGTGTGGATCGAGCACATAAGTTGGTCGAAAGTCGGGGACACTATCCCGTATTCATTACAAGATAGATTTGTGCGACTTTAGTAAAATGACCATAACTTGCTCATTTCAAAACATTTTCAAGTGATTCAAGTTGTGTTTATTAGAATACTCAGAGTAATCCAGTTTTCGTGTTTTGATGAGCTTGATAATTGGTCTCGATCGAGCATATAAGTTGGTCGAAAGTCAAGGACACTATTTTGTTTTCATTGCAAGACAGATTTGCGCGACTTTAGTGAAATAACCATAACTTGCTCATTTCAAAACATTTTCAAGTGATTCAAGCTGTGTTTATTAGATAATTCAAAGTAATACAATTTTAATATTTGATGAGGTTGAGAATCGGTATCGATAGAGCATATAAGTTGGCCGAAATTCAAGGAAACTATCATATTTTCATTGCGAGACAGATTTGCGCGACTTTATTAAAATGACAATAATTTACTCATTTCAAAACATTTTCAAGTAATTCAAATTGTGTTTACTACAATTTCCATGTCTTGAACATCTTGAAAATCGGTTTCAATTGAGGGTTTAAATTAGTCGAAAGTTACCCTATTTTTAAGTTATTGTTTTTGAAAAAAACAATTTTTTGGGTGGTGCGGGTTAGTAGAAAAAAATAAAAATAAAAAGTACATGGTGGTGTGAGACATCGCTTTTGGTGGTGTGGAGTAATCATTGCCTTACAAAAATCAGGTGGTGGTTTCAAAATCAATAAATAATTAGAAGAAATGATAATTAGAAAAAATACCCGAAATTTACGTAAAAATGTAATTTTTTGTAGCTGGTTTTTGTATTTTTTTTTTTCAAAAAAGGGCGAACTTTACAAAGAAATCTCAAAAAAATTTCAAAAATACTGGAAAAAATATATAATTTTTTCCTTCGCCCATTTTTTTTTGTAATTTCAAAAAAAAATCAACGAAATTTCACAAAAATACAATCCTTGCCCCTAACCAATCTCCATCTAACCATAACAACCATTCCTAACAACATCTTGCCCTATTTTCATTTTTTTTAAAACCAACTAAGGTTTGTGATTTCGTTTTTCGAGTTAAATTCAATGGATGGATTCGAAGACATGTTCGAGGCATTTCACTGGGAAAAATAAAAACAGGTTGTATTGTCATTCCTAAAAATTTCATCAAATAAGCACGACACATTGACTAAAGTGACATGTTGGAGACACGAATACATACAATGTTGAACAGTGTGGGGAGGTGTCAGCGGCATCGGTGAAAAACTGTTCATATATTCTAAAAGAAACAATAAGGAATTATAAAAATGCGTTGCATTTAGATCTTGCTTTGCAATCACTTCCACCACAACTCAATGATCACAAATCTTCTAAAAAACACAATCACATCCATCATTGAGTCATACAAACTCAGATATCCTAGTCTATCATTAGGTGAGCTAGCTTAGTAAGACACGAGTAAAAGTAATAACACCCTGGTTTATTACTTCTACTACTATAACGAGAATTCCCCTCACCTGTTTCGAAATCTCGAAAAGCCCTATGATTGAGTACAATTTTGATTTAGAATATCATTGTTGAAGCTATAGTCTGGTCCACATAAGTTTATGAGAAACATAAACTGATTGAAACTTTATCCAATAATTTTGTGGGGAATTTTAAAGTTTAAGAATTAAAGTGTAATGAGGTTGAAGATGGTCATCCGCTTTCTATTTCTATATTTTTTGTGGATAATACTTTTGTTTTTTTTTCATTATATTTTGTATTCGATTTGTGACTATATTGGATTTGCAGCTGCTATTTCATTATCATGATTTTAGCTTTATACATGTGTAATATATTAAAATCGGTAAATGTTTTGTTGTTTTATCACTCATGTACAAGTGGTTTGATTTTTTTTTGTTTTAATGGTAATAATAATTTGTTTTGCCAATGGCATGACAGCTCAACGGTTAGAGCTTGGTGGATGGTACCACTAGGTCATGGGTTCAAACCTAGCTTGCGGCATCTTTATGGGTTCTGGGATCATATAAAAACCATGTTTGTCTTTCAAAAAAAAAAAATAATAATTTGTTCCTTATATTTGATAATTTAGTGAATTATTGGAAGGACTAGGATGATATGACAAAAATATCAATTTGTCTAACTGTCGAGGAAAACAACGAGGATGCTCCCTCGCACATGCTCCTGCCTGGTTTAAAAAAAAAACACAAAGGGAATCGAAATTTTGGGGGAGAAAAGGAGGGAACCTCTCCCTTTCCCCATTTCCATCTCGACAGAGACAGAAACGAGAAGAAACCAAGCTCCCTCAAGCTCCTTCTCCCCCAACGAAGGCCGACGAAGCACCTTCATCTCCCGCTCGACAGAAACCGAGACAGTCCCTCCCTCTCGAAGACGAATACCCTCTCCCAAAAGGTAAAGCTTCTACCTTTGTTTTAGTTTATTTTCCCTCTCATTCACTCCCTCTTTGTGTGTGATTTATTGTTGGGGATTTCTACATCTACTGTTTCTACTAGATCTAGGGTTTCTTTGTTGAATCAGAAACCCTAGATCGAGCAAAAAAAAAAAATTTCAATTTCATTTCTGTGTTGAGACAATTTTTTTTATGGGTTTATGGATTCTGAACAAATGGGGTTTTAGATTTGTGGTGTGCATTCTTCATTTATGTGTTTTAGCAACAAAAAAAAATTTCGATTTCATTTTTGTGTTGAGACATTTTTTTGATGGGAATCCTGGATTTTGAACAAATGGGGTTTTAGATTTGTGGGGTGCATGCTTCATTTCTGTGTTTAGCAAAAAAAAAAAAATTTCGAGTTGGGACTTCATTCTTCATTTTTCGAAAAAATTTCGATTATGTTTTTAAGTTTTGTTTTTGCACAATATGTACAACTCTGTCTCACTGTTGACTGGCATCACCTTTGCCAAAAAGCGATCCAGTTTGGTGGTAATTTGTTGATCTTGCTGTGTGTTTGTTATAAAATCTCGACACAAACAAAACTTTTCAAAAACTTCATATTTATGTGAATCGATCACTATGTAAGTTTTATTTTATGTGAATGTTATGTTTCCAGTTGTGCAAATGGAACTCAAATGCGGACTTTTGATTGCTATTTTCCAGTTTTTTTCTGTTGGAAAGGCACGACATTTTTGTATGTAGAAATCAAGCTAACTCAAATTAGCATCTTGAGCTGATCAGAATAGTGTTAATTAAGCAAGCATGAGTTGATATAGGTATGTTGGAGGCACATTCTCACAACAGGTATGTCGCAGAAGGGGTGAGCTTGGGTTCTAAATTTCAAATTGATAGGCCCCCTATTCGTTTTACGTATACTAGGAGGAAGCAAGTAGCAGGGAACTGATGAAATGCTAATGCTGACAGGGAACTGATGAAAGGCTAATGCTGAGTTGCTAATACTAATGCTGAGATGCTGATGAGTTGCTAATACTAATGCTGAGATGCTGAAACAGAAATGCTGAGTGCTGAAATACTAATACTGAGATGTGGGAACAGAATGTTGAGATGCTGAAATAAAAGCAGTGTTCTAAAAATCGCTAGGCGCTGGGCGGGCGGCGAGCAGGTGCCTAGCGCCTAGGGGCCTAGGCGGGTGCCTAGGCGGTCTTAGGTTTTGTATTATAACTTTAATAATTTACAAAAGTTAAGCATAATACCTTATCAATTACATCCAATTTAATGTCAATATACATATGCAAAATTTAAAAACATGAAAAATTAACAATCGTGAACAAAATTTATTAAAACTCAAATGACTGAAGTTGGTCATGATGGGTACTTTATATAAATTTGAATTTGTGTAATCTTTTATTTTTCTTCAAATTGCATGAATAACCTCAGTTATGTTTGATAAAATCTACATTAGTAAAATTGGTACCGGCAGATCCTTTGAGAATTCCATTAAGTAATCATCTTTCGCTACATTTAGACATATCATCATCATCATCAAAGCTCATTCTCGAGATTTTCTAAAAAAAAAAATTAAATAGTTTATTTCTAAAAAATAGGAAAGAAAAATAAAATAAGAACACAATCAACCTTATTAAAAAATAAAAAAATAAAAAAATAAAAAAATAAAAAAATAAAAAAATAAAAAAATAAAAAATAAAAAAATAAAAAAAATAAAAAATAAAAATCTCCTAGACCGCCTAGAGTCCGCCTAGCCCGCCAAGACCCCGCCCAGACCCGCCTAGACCCGCCCAGACCGCCCAGACTGCCCGCCCAGGCATTAATCTGGGCGGTTTTCCACCTTCTAGCGCCTAGGCGGCCGCCTAGACCGATTTTTAGAACACTGAATAAAAGAGGTTGCTAAAACAGACATATGAGTACAACTAGTGCTGAAACAGAATGGTGCTGAAAGAGAATGCTATAAATAGAGGTGGAATAGAAGAATAGGGGATTCATTAAGATTGTAAAAGAAAAAGTGTACAATTGAGCTTTGGCTCTTAGGAGAGTAGAGCCTCTCGAATAGCTCTTAAGGAGAATAGCACTCTCGAATTCTACTAATACACTTTGTTACATCTTTCTCTCAGTTCATACATTCTTTTGTAAATGATACATTTCCATCAATTCTAATTCACTTCACTGTTGAACATATCTCTTGTTTATTCTTCATACATCATAGTAGAGTTTTGTGCTAAGAGTGTAAGTGCTTCTACTTCTTATTCAATTCTGTCAGAGATGCTTGAGCCAATTTGTTCCAACCAAAAGGGAACTACAACAAAAGAAACTAAAGATGTTCCTTAACATTACTTGAAACATAAGTCAAATTTTCGTAAAACCCTATACTAGATCCATAATATGATCACAATGTATTGAAACCACCATATTATGACCACAATGTATTGAAACCAAATAAGCAGATCACCCTGGAGCAGCCAGACCAGGTGGAAAAGGAAGTAGCCTTGGCTACTCACAATACTTGCAAATATTCTTTTAGATCCTCCCAGCAGGTCTACCTTTCCAAGTGGAGCTTATGCAACATCCTTCACATGCCCTGCAATGAAAATAAGAATGTTAGATGCTATGCCCAGCAATGGAGATCATCAATGATCATTTACATATAGTATTTTTTTTCTCACCAAATTTAGACCTCTGTAATTTAGGCGAGCCATAATCATATCCAACCAAGTTGGTTACTTTTCCTTTCAATTGGAAAGTTTCGGGCTTACAGTCCGACCTTAAATACACACAAAAATAGAAGGTAAAAGAAAACTAACCACAAGATCTATATCACGAATTTCTCCTGTTTTAGTGAAGCTCTTCAATTGGCTCTGCTGGCAGCAGTACTTTTGCAACTGGTAAATGTGCTTTATGAATCCATAATGTGAAACAAACTACATTGTCTTATGATTCTTATTGCTTCTTTTGTTTCAGGCAAAAATAATACATAGATACAAAGAATCAAAGAGAATCAAGAGAAATATTATCATCATTACAATGAGAGTTTCCTAACAACATCTACATTTCTTTTGTGCTCCACTTTCAGATGCAACTTCTAACAAATGTAAGAGTTAGAATATGGAGTTCATGCATGACGACACACCAAATGGAGGTTCAAAAACTTTGACTGAGCTAATGATCTAAATGAATGCCTTTCAGAAACACGACATTAAAATCCAGAAACAGAGCATCACAATCACAATTCTTATTGGTGAATTTTTTGTCCTAATTATATGACAATTCTTATTTGTGCAGAGCAGTCCCATACATATCAATTTGTGCTTAAAATACAGATTAACATTCGGTATTATAGTTCAGATAACCTTCAATATACAAAATGGCACCCAGTTTTACAATGCATACAATTCCTGCCTACAATTAACTAAGAATGACACCCAATTTTACAATGCATACAATTCATGCCTACAATTAACTAAAAATGGCACCTAGTTTTACAATTTTTTTTTTTTTGAAAGGCAAGCGCGGGGTGTAAATGGGCTCCCCAGACCACAGAAAAAAATAGAACCGTTACAAGTTACATTCAATAGTATGTTCATTCGTTACAACATCCATAGGACAATAAACTTGCTTCAAATCTTCAACAAAGAACCTAAGTAGTACTAGAATCACCGTCTCCAAGTTGGGGAGTAACCCTGCAAAATGTTCTGCTATTAAAGTAGTTGCATGATAGACCTGCCATAACTTTTCTTCCTCATAAGTACCAATCAATCCTTTAATCACTCTCATGACGTGTGGTATACCTAACGTAGGCCCTAGGATGTATGAGAAGTCGTCGTAAGGATACGAGCCACATCGAATCATGATAAAAAAACCATTGAATGCTAGCACTAATCTAGCATCCATACAAGGTGCTAATAAGCAGTTGCATTCTACTTGTAGTATCATCATTAGTTACCTGAATTTAGGATTGGTCTTCTTGCTTCGAGAGGACCTTCGAGGAATATATGCCGTGGGAGACTGGATAACCTCACGTTCTTCTTCACTAGTGTTTTGCCCCACCTTTGCCGCTGCCTCTTCAAGTGAAGTATGAATTTCAGCGACCAATGCATCCTTGCCTATTTTTGCAATTGCTGAATGCAGACCCTTGACGGCTTGGGGTGTTAGACAATCCATGAGCGTTGTGGGATCTTCCCTCAATCCTCTTATGCCAGCGATTGCGCGAAGCACCTCCACGACTTGCTTTTCCTCTGAGGTGGGGGTGGACAGACCTGGCTCGGCTTCTACTTCAGCGGCTGCTCCTTTGGCTTGCATTACACAGGTGGCACCTCGGTGTCAAGGACTGGTTGCGGGAGAGAATTAGTGCTTAGCTGATCAGAATCAGTGGTTGCCAATGTATCAAAAAAGCTTGATTTAGAAACTTCCTTGCCGTAGGCGAAAAGGGTTCTTCTCCATCTGAAATCAATATTCAGCATGAGAGCTAGGGTTTCGAAGGAGAGAGCTAGGGTTTCGACTTCATGATTGCTTGCAGTATTGTGGATGACGACTCAGCAAGACCACACAGCCAACCCCATCTCCTCTCGTGGGGTAGGACTGCATGATAAGAGAGGAACTAACGTTAACCCTACCTCTGGTCACAGGATTGAACTCGACCCAGATGTCGAGCGAATGACCACAGAGATGGAGGCTCGATATGGTCCTGGATCACCAATGAAACTGCTAGGCAATGGCTCGCCTACTTCGTCTCCGGAAAGACCGATCGGGGAAGATCTACACAAGGACCCGGTACCTATTGGTGCTGGTATAGGTGTTACTGATGATCTGGGCGAGCGATCTGACAGCGCTAGCCAGGCCCCTGCAGCCCCTGCAAAGAAGACATGGGCAGAGATCCTTGCAAACAATCAAGGCTCAGGCACCACAAAACTTTCATATCATCCTCCAACTATGTCCAATGGCATTGCGATGTAAAGTTGCAGTCCTCTGACTTTGTTGTGGAGCGCAAGGCTTGCGAGGAACTTATCATTGGTAACTTTGTCGGCAAACGATTAGCTTTTGGCTATGTCAAAGAGGTACTCTCACATACATGGAAACTTAAAAATGGCTTTGACATGAAGACACACAGTGAGAATACTTTTATTTTCAAGTTCAATACTCCAGAAGACAGGGAACAGGTATTAGACATTGGCTCTTTGCACATTGCAAGTAGACTTTTTATCTTACATCCATGGAGACCTTTCCTTGAGGACGATGTCTCTGCTTTGAATACTATCCCGATCTGGATCTGTTTGAAGAATGTTCCCCTATTGTTCTGGAACCCCAAAGGTATCGAAGCTATCGCCAGTGCAGTCGGTGCTCCCTTAAAACTTGACAAAGCTACGGAGGATAAGACTCGAATGAACTTCGCTAAAGTCTGCGTTGAGGTTAACATTAACAGCACTTTCCCGAGCGAAATTCCTGTGGTTGTCGATGATTACCGCACATATATAGTGGGTGTAGACTATACGTGGAAACCTGTTCATTGCAAACACTACAAGGTGTTTGGTCATAGCACTGAGAAGTGCCCCAAGGCTGACGCTAAGCGGCCTGCATTCAAATTTTACAGACCAGTTAACAATAAAACTCAGCAAGCAGCGACAGAGGAGGGCTGGGAGGTACCAAAGAAAAAGCACATGGCAACAAATAGGAGGCCTAGCAGCAGTAATGTTCCATCACATATGAACGCGGAGACCTCCAACACAGGCGAGTAGTTTTACAATTATACTATATGCTAAATACTGTCAGAGACCAGAAAGGGGTAGTTACCAACTAACTAAGAAGTCTGACTATTCCAAAAAAGCTCAGCAATTTGTTCGCACCAAAGATACAAAACAATAGGGTCAATACCTCGCGATCTCTTCTTTCCTATGAACTACCTCTCCAAAGTCTGTAACATGGAATGAAAAACATGAGTAGGGTTTTGGGCTGGTTAACCATATGAAACAAATGATGAGCATCTAAACTCATAAGTAAATAATGAGCCACAAATTATATTTTTAGAACCTTGGTGAAACCAACTTCACGGTGTTCTTCAAAACAACCCAAATTCAATGACAATACAGAAAAACTAATTAAAAGAGATGAACAAGAGTAAGGGCAAAATCTTCAAAATTCCCAAATTTGATGAAGAATAGAGCATGAGTTCTATAGGGGAAACAAAACACATGTTTGATTTGTTACAAAATTATTGACAGGATTCCATCAAAATCGAATCAAACTGAATTATGAAGCATTAAAATGAAGAAAATGAAATCAAAATCGAAATTTTTTTGCTTAACACAGAAATGAAGAATGCTAAAAAATGAAGAATACTATACACTGATGAAGAAATGAAGAATGCTAAAAAATCGAAATTTTTTCGAAAAATGAAGAATGAAGTCCCAACTCGAATTTTTTTTTTGCTAAATACAGAAATGAAGCATGCACCCCACAAATCTAAAAGCCCATTTGTTCAAAATCCAGGATTCCCATAAAAAAAATGTCTCAACACAGAAATGAAATCGAATTTTTTTTTTGCTAAAACACAGAAATGAAGAATGCGCACCACAAATCTAAAACCCCATTTGTTCATAATCCATAAACCCATCAAAAAATTGTCTCAACACAGAAATGAAATCGAAATATATTTTTTTGCTCGATCTAGGGTTTCTGATTCAATAAAGAAACCCTAGATCTAGTAGAAACAGTAGATGTAGAAATCTCCAACAATAAATCACACACAAAGAGGGAGAGAACGAGAGGGAAAATAAACTAAAACAAAGTTAGAAGCTTTACCTTTTGGGAGAGGGTATTCGTCTTCGAGAGGGAGGGACTGTCTCGGTCTCTGTCGAGCAGGAGATGAAGGTGCTTCGTCGGCCTTCGTTGGGGGAGAGGGAGCTTGCTTTCTTCTCGTTTCTGCCTCTGTCGAGATGGAAATGGGGAGAGGGAGAGGTTTCCTCCTTTTCTCCCCCAAAATTTCGATTCCCTAGTTTTTTTTTTTCTTTTTTTTGAAATTAGGCAGGAGCACGTGCGAGGGAGCATCCTCGCTGTTTTCCTCGACAGTTAGACAAATTGCAAAAATATAATAATACATATTAGAGCGCTTTCTGGGCGAGGAAATCAGCGAGGGAGGGAGAGAGAGCGCGGGGACCGTCCATCCCCTCGGGATATGCATCAACATTTTTCATGCACGCATCCCAAAAGGGATGGACGGTCCCCACGCTCTCTCTCTCCCTCCCTCACTGATTTCATCGCTGGCTTCCTCGACATTTAGAATTCCCCTACATATTATGCTATTTTCAAGGTTGGCACACTATTTCTTAGTAAAAATAGTCATAACTCATAGCGTGGAATCAAGTTGGATGCTGAGGTGGAATGTAGTGGTCGAGCTTTGCTACAGAGCGAGGGAGGGGTCGAGGGAAAGGGAGCGAGGGATGGGTGTAACCACCCATCCTCCTCGGGATTAGCGCATCGCGTTGGAGATGCGCATGGGCGCTCATCCCGAGGAGGATGGGTCGCTCCCTTTCCCTCGACCCCTCCCTCGACCCCTAGAATTTTTCGTAGTGGTCAAAGCTGGCGGGACAGCCAATGGTTTCCGTAAATATAAATCCTCATCCAACCGGATCATCCAACCGACCTAGAACGCGTCAGGTTCATGCTCCCTAAAATTCCGCCTAATGCCACCGATCATCCTCCCATTATCTAATCTCAACCGTTCATTACTAAACCGATTTACACGCGTCTTACCACGCACAAACTTTCCCTATAAATACCTCCGTGTTCGTCTTCAGGGGTTTCTATTTCATCTTCTACGGGTTTCCAAGTCTCTTCTAGGTTTTCGTTTTTTTTTTTTTTGAAAATCTTGCTTCGTCGTTTTAGTTTTGCAGAATTGATTCGATGTTCTCTGGCAAGCAGAAGCAGAGACTACCGTCTTCGATATCGAACATAGATCTCTATTTCTCAATTCGGTTCTCCGTCTCTTTAGATTAAACTTTATATTCGTTTTCTAGAGTGTGTTTGGTTTACATGGAAACTTGATTGATTTGCAGATCTTCGGCTTCATGACGGAGGAGGATCTTTGACGTGGTTTGATCTCGTTGATTGGTTTTCACTTGAAGTTTACGAAATATTTTATTGTTTCAAGATTGATTATGATTTGAAGTTTGATTACGATCGGTGCAAACCTAAACATACCTCAATGGTTGCTTTATTTGATGTGATCAGTAGCTCGGATTGGATCGGTTGAGTTTGGACTTTGGATTTTCGTACGAGTTGTTCCTTGATCGTAATCGCGATCCAAGCTATAACTAATCGGTTCTTCGTCTTTAGATTTCAATTCTCCTCGTTGTTTCAATCCTTATATAGGTTAGTTTTACATGGAAAACCTGACCTGCAGGATCATCGATTGTGATATGGAGGAGGATGAGGAGGAAGAGAAGTCTCTTTTGTGATCTTCAAAGGGAGTTGATTAGCTTATTTTCACTTTGACGAAAAATTGGATGAGCTGGAGTTTGATTTTGATACATACCTATGTTTTGGTTACTTTCTGTTGTAGTTCAGACTAATTGGATGTCATGGAAAGAGCGGATTAGATCGGCGGGACTTCTCTATGATCAATTGGTTCTTAGTCATCTTCTCCGATTTATCTATTTTTGTTTCACATCTCTGCTTGGGACGTTTTACCTGGAAAGGATGATTGATTCTTGTCCGGAGGAGGGAAGACGATAAATCGGTGTTCTTGGACAACCTTCAGAGCGGTTTGATCGGTTTTTTTGTTTGTAGTTAGTCCAAGTATTATATGATTTGAAGTTTGATTGTGAGCTAACCTTTCTGATGGCTACTTCACCTGTTCTAAATTACTTGATCTACGAGTTGATCTACAAATTATTCCTCGATTGCAATTTCTATTGAGCTACAATCAATCGGTTCTTCAATCTTTGAGATTCTTTGTCTATTCCATTTGATTTCTATGCTTGGTTCGTTTTTAATGGAGATGTGTTCCTGCAGGATTGTCTATACTGGGTTGGGGTTATCCGATTATATTTACGTGGTTTGATCAGCTCTTATTTGTCAGACTTCTACTTTCAGGGTTTATTGTTTTACATGGTTTT
The DNA here is from genome assembly GCA_963556465.1 of Berberis vulgaris. NCBI lineage: Eukaryota > Viridiplantae > Streptophyta > Magnoliopsida > Ranunculales > Berberidaceae > Berberis > Berberis vulgaris. Next base: position 1,923,716 of record OY747133.1, read on the forward strand.
CTCTTGTATTTTCTACATATTTCTATACTCTTCGTTGGTGGTTGAAATCGTTCCATGTTTTAGTTTTGCAGATACGAATTCTCTCTCTTAAGCAGAAACATAGAGGATTGTCTTCAATACCAATCATTGATTGCAATTTCAATTTGAGTTTTTTGATAAATCCAGTCATCTTTCGATTTCTAGGGTTTGGTTGGTTTTACATGGAAATCGACTTGCATTGACCTTTAACGTGGTTTGATCCTTCTGTTTGTTTGAAGTCTATGGATTATTTCATGATTTTAAGTTCTATTTCTAACATCTCTTGGTCATCAGTTGGGATAGAATCTGTTGAGTTTGTACTTGGGATTTCCTTGCGAGTTATTCCTTGATCTGAGCTATAGTTGATTAGTTCGTCTTTAGATTTTCGTTGTTTCAATTTATGTATTGGTTCTAGGATTGTTTTACATGGAAACTTGACGTGCATGAGAGTTGATTGACGGTAAGATGGATGAGGAGAAAAAGCAGGTGATCTGAAACATTGCGTAATCTGAAGATTGAGCAAATCTCTCCTATGGCTACCTTTCTGTTATGGAAAGGTTAACAGATGGTTCGGATTTTGCTGCGAGCTGTTCCTGGATTGTGATATAACCAATCAATTATAAGTCTCTTCTATTTTTGTTTTTGTGCTGTTTGATCTATTTCCTTTGATAAGTCAACTTGGGTTGTTTTACATGGAAGTATGTATGTAATGCAGGATAATTTTTTGTGAGTTGAGTGTGCATTGTGTATTATCTTTTCACTAGGTTTGATCTGTTCACAACAATTCTCTTATAGTTATGATTCAAGTTTTATTTGGTTGCAAATTTTATAATAAAAGTCAAATGGAGTTTTGGGATTTCAATCTAGTTTGTGGTTTTGCAAACTATTCAAAAAGTTGTGTTTTTGAAGATTGATGGAGTGGTTAGATTGGTTTTTATTTGGAGTTTGTTAAAATATTACATGATTTTAAGTTTGAATTTGATATTGACTTTGATGATGTCTTTAAATTTCCATCTTCACTGCCCATCTATTTTGCTTCCTACCTTAGGTCGTTTTACATGGAAACATGTTCCACAGGATTGTCGGAGTTTTATGCGGTGGGACATGGTTGATCGATAATCTTCACTGGGTTTGATCATTCCTTTTGGTTACAAACTTGATATTAGTGTTAGTTTATGGTTTTGAAGACTTTGTTGGATGTTTGGTTTATTGGGAAACTTGATTTGCAGATCTTCGATTTCATGATGGAGGAGGATCTTCAACGTGGTTTGATCTCGTTCATTGGTTTTCACTTGGAAGTTTAGGAAAAGTTATATTTTTTGAAGTTTGATTATGATTTGAAGTTTGGTTTCGATCGATGCAAACTTAATCTCACCTTGATGGCAGCTTTATTCGATGTGATCAGAAGCTTGGATTGGATCGGTTGAGTTTGGTCTTTGCATTTCCGTACGAGTTGTTCCGTGATCGTGACTACTATTTGAGTTATAACTAATCGGTTCTTCGTCTTTAGATTTCAATCCTCGTTATTTCAATCTATATATAGGTTAGTTTTACATGGAAAATTTGACTTGCAGGATTGTCGATTGTAATGTGGATGGATGAGGAGGAAAAATGACTCTTTTATGATCTTCAAAGGGGGTTGATCAGTTTATTTGCTGTTTGGCGAACATTGCATGATTGGGAGTGATTTTGACACAGTCCTATGCCTTGGTTACTTTTGCTGATTTATGATCAATTGGTTCTTAGTCATTTTTTCTGATGCATTTGTTTTTGTTTCACCTCTACTTGGGACGTTTTACATGGAAATATGATTTGCAGGATGATTGATTTTTGTCTAGAGGGAAGAGGATAAATCGGTGTTTTTAGACAACCTTCATAGCGGTTTGATCTGTTTTTTGTTTTGTAGTTAGTCCAAGTATTATATGATTTGAAGTTTGATTTTGACGCAAACCTTGCTAATGGCTACTTCACATGTTGTATGAATTGATGTAGATGTCATTGCTAAGATTGGATTAGATGACATGATCAACGAGTTGATTTACAAGTTATTCCTCTGTCGCAGTTTCTATTGAGCTACAAACAAATCGGTTCTTCATCCTATGTTTGTTGCTTTGTCTATATCATTTTTCTTTGATTGGGTTGTTTTTAATGGAGATGTGACCCTGCAGGATTGTTAATGCTCATGTGGAGGGAGGAGGGTTGGGGTTATCCAATGATCTGTATTGTGGTTTGATAAATTCTTGTTTAGGACTTGCTTAAATAGAAACATTACAATATATGGATTACAATAAATGCCATCAGTTCTTATTTTTGGTTGGTTCACGTGAGAATTTTGGTTTGCAGGATCATTGATGGTCAAGAGGAAGAAGTATTTTTTCTACATGGTTTGATCATTTTTATTCAAAATTTACAAATTGTTTCATGATTTGAAGTTTGATTTTGATTGATGATGGCGGCTTAAATTATTTGTTGTAGTTTTGGATTGAACTGGATGTCAGCATCCTCCGGGATCCCTGGGGAAGAGGATCAAGTTGGCCATTGCAAACGGCTTGATGCATTTCGTTTATTGAGAGGTCTCTAAACCTCTCTTTGTCTAATTTCTAATCAAAATTTTTATTCTTTAATTTGATTTGGCTCCAATTGAATTACCCTAATGATATAACATAATGAAAGGTTCCTCTATCTTCTATCGGGTAAAGGAAAGATTGGTTACCTATATTAGTTTAGTTTTTATGTTTTTGCAGACTTCATTGAATGTTCTAAAAAATGATTCGGTGGGAGATTCTCCTTACGTTCGAGTTGTGATTGGGGTGTTTGGTCTTCAGATACCTATCCTTTTGTTTCAGTCTATTTGATCATTATCTTTGCTCGATTAGTTTGATATGGGAACGTGCTTTGCAGGATCCTCGTTCCTCATCTAGATAAGTGAGAGTGAGGACGACAACTTGGTGTCTTGGACGATCTATGGAGTGGTTTGATAGGTTTTTATTTGAACTATATAAAATGTTGCATGATTTGAACTTTTTTTGAGTGATCGACTTTGATGCCTTCCTCTCTTATGGTTGTTGTAGTTGAATTGTATCATGTGTGGATTTAGGTCGGTATGGCTCAAAGTTTGGAATTTGATGCAATTTTGATTTTTGTCCGAGCTATATAATAATCGGTTCTTGGTCTATAAATTTCAATCATCTATGCTCCATTTATTTTGCGTTAACCTTTGCTTGGGTAGTTTTAGATGGAATCTTGAATCACAGGATTCTCGTGTTTTTGTATGGTGGGAGGGGGTCAACTGTTGAGCTTCACCGGATTTGATAGTTAGTTGCAGTTTCGTTGATTTGTTACAAACCTTACCATTAAGTCATCGAAGTTTTGTTAGGATTTTAAAATTTAGTTTATGGTTTTGCAGACTTTGTTGGATGTTCTCAAAAGTTGTTAGATTGAAGATTCACTTTGTTGAGTTGTAATTGAAAGGGGGTGTTTTGTGATTAGTTTTTTTTTAATTTGTTGTTGGTTTTTTCTACTATTGGATTTATTGTGATTGTTGGATTCCTTGGTGTGTTCTCAGGGTAATCTTGGTGAAGAATCGTCTTCAACAAAAAATGGTTTTTATATTTATATTTTTTTATTCTTCCAATCTATTTTCGCAGGTGTTGAAATTAAGAATCTTACAATCCATGTGTGGTTTAATCTTTTTTACTTTGGTTATAAAATATTGATTTGAAGTTTGATTTTGATTGCAAACTTCTCTTGGTAGTTGCCTTAGTTGTTGTAGCTTGGGATGAATTGGATGCCACCCAAACTTTGGATTAGATCAGCGAGACATGAAGTTGGATGGCCCAACCTTGATTGTTGATTACTATCCGAGTTATAACAAATCGGTTATTCTTTGGGTTTTAATCCTCTTTGTTTAAGTTTGGTTATTTGTTCATCTTACATGAAAACCTGGCTTGCAGGGTCTTGTATTGTAATCACTCGTGAGGAGGAAAAGTTGATGTTCACGATTTTCGACAAGTCTCTCTTAATTTTTAGAGCAATAAGCGGAACTACAAGTATTTTAGATATAGGTACATGAAAACTTTTAGATTTAATCTTCAATAATTTCATTTCACATCTCTAGTTGGGAAATTTACATGAAAACATTATTGTGTATAGCTACTCCATCTGGTTGTAAGACGTCATTTATTTTGGGGATAACACTTATAGCAAGGCACAAGACAACTCAAAAATCACTTGATCATAATCAAATTTGTAAAAGCTTACTTGAGTATTGAGTTTTTATTTGTAAGTGTCAAAATTGAAATCTTTTCTTGAATAAAAAGTCATGGATGTGTTGATCTAGATTACGTACAGTTCTTATTTGCAATTTCGTGTTGACTTTGAATAGAAACCTTAGTAGATTACAGGATGATATTTACCGTGGTTATTAGTTCTTATTTGCGGTTTTGTTATGACTTCCTTTCAATAGAAACATTAAAATAGATGCCATTATAGTTTTTATTATGGTTTTAAGGATTTTACTTTTGGGACTTGCGTTTTATAGATTTTTTTAATGTGTTTCTAGTTTTTTGTGGGTTGGCTGTAACCACTCTTCGTGTTTTAGTTGGAGATGAGGAATTGTTTGTTCTCTCAAGCATAAGCATAGAGGTCTGTCTTCGATATCAACAATTTCAATTTGAGCTAGTTGATCGATTATGTCATCTTTAGATTATAACTTATTCGTTTTCTAGAGCTTGGTTGTTTTATTGAAACTTGATTTGCAGATCATCGATTTTCATGAGGAAGGAAGAACTTCAATGTGGTTTGATCCTTTTTGTTTGAAGTTTATACTTCATGATTGAAGTTTTGAGTTCGATCGCCGCAAACATCTCTTGATGGTTTTGTTTATTGTAGTTTAGATTGAACTAGATCTCATAAGAAGCTCGGATTGATCCGCCAAGTTTGGACTTTGAATTTAGTTGTTCCTTGATCGTGTTTACTATTTGAGCTATAATTATCTAGATTTCTATCCTCTTTGTTTCAATCTATTTACATGGAAATCTAACTTGCAGGATTGTCAGCAGGATTGTCGATTGTCATCTGGTGGATCTTCATCGTATGGTTTTATTCAAAATTTACAAAATATTTTCGTAGTTTGGTTTCGATTGATGCAAATCTATCTTGATGGTTGCTTTAATTGTTGTAATTTTTTATTCACCATCGATGCAAACATATCTAGTTTTGGATTGAATTGGATGTCATCGCAAGCTCGGATTAGATCGGTGCGACTTGCAGTAGGATTGCCCACTGTCTAAGCTATATATTCAATCGGTTATGTTCTTTAGGCCCTATCCTCTATGTTTTAGTTTATTTGTTCATTATCTTGATGGGCTTGTTTAACATGGAAACCCGACTTGCAAGATTCCTGATTGTCATCTAGACAATGGACAAGGGAGGGGAAGATGTTTTATTCTATCTATGGTGTGGTTTGATGGTTTTTATTTGCAGTTTTTTGATATATTGTATGATTTGAAGATTGACATCATCTTTATATTATCCATGTTTCAGTCTATTTGTTTGTTATATTGCATGGTGGTTGGACACATCTTTTGATGGTTTCAAAGTTTTTGACACCATCATAAGCCTGGACTCGGATCGGTGTGGCTCGAAGTTAATGTTTTTCGATGATCTTCGTTGGAGTTTGATCAATTCCTATTTGCAGTGTTATGATTAGACGTTTGATTTGGATATGAACCTTGCATTAGATGTAGAGATTTTGGAAGTTTGGATTTTAAATCTAGTTTATAGTTTTGCAGGCTTTGTTCACTCGGGTTTGAGTGGTGATTATGTAAAGGCGATGTTTTGTGATTTGAGGAGTTTTTTTCTACACTTGGATTCAGTATGATTGTTGGATTCCTTGGTGTCTTCTTGTCAGGGTATCAAAGGAACTCACGGTGAAGCCTATTATCTTCAATAATAATAGGTTTATATATTTTTTTGTTGTTTCCAACCTATTCTCTCTCCCATTGGGTTGAAATCACAAATCACCCAACCTCTTATTTTGCAGATTTGATCACTTTTCGTCCTGTGAGTTGTCCTCGATAACGATTTATATCTGAGTTGTAATTGGTTCTTTGATTTCTACGCTTTTTGCTTCATCTATTTGTTGTGCTCGGTGTTTTTTTTTTTTTTTTTAATCTTCACAATGGTGGCTTGAGGAGGAAGGAGAATAAGTGGTTTTCCACTATCACAGCAGTTGCTTGATGATTTGAAGTTTGATTTTGATACAAACATCTCTTTCTGTTTACGTTCTGAATGGGTTAGATCGGTACGACTTTAGTTTATAATGGTCTAAACTCTTCAACAACCCTTAGTACTTGTCATATTGTTTTCAGACTTAAATTGAGTTCAAAAGCACGATATGAAAGATGTCAGTCTTGTCTGAGTAGAGTGAAGGGGAGTGTTGTGATTTGGTTCATTGGTTTATTTAGTTGAGTTTCACTTGTGCCTTTTTACCTATTGTGTTGTTGAAAGTAACTAAAGAATGAGTTTTTCGTCGGAAGTGCTCGAGTCCCGATTTGGACTTTATGGGTTTGGAGTGTTGACTAATTCAGCGGTGAACCATTTGGCCATCGATTAGCTGCTTTATCAGGGAATACTAAGGAGAAGCGTGGTGTCATCGACGTTGACCAAGTCTCCTTTATTGTCTATTATTTGTCAATTTGTTTAGTATCTCTGCTTGAGATTTTACATGGAAACCTGATATATGCAGGATTCTTGATTGTTGCTGTGAGGAAAAGAATAAGTTGGTGTTATTTGATGACCTTCACTATGGTTTGGTCTGTTCTTTTTTGCAGTTTCATTGATCCGAAATTTGATTTCGCCGCAAACCTCAATTGATCTGATTTAAGATTGTTTGGTTTATTTTGGGATTGTAACATGAGTGTGTTGTGCATTCCACTTTGGATTTATGGTTTCACAGGCCAGATTGGTGATGTTCGTTAGGTTTCTGCGGTGGTCATAGACAAGGGGTTGTTTTGTGATTTGAGTCTGATGTGATTGTTGTTGGGCTTTCTTCCCTTGATTCATTGTGAATATAGGAACCCATTAATATGCCTTTTTGTCAGGGTAGAAAAGCAAACCCGGTGAATCACATTGTCTTCAACAGAAGATAAGTTTGCAATTCACATCTTCTATTCTTTCATAGCTGCTTGTTCATACTATTTTTGTGCCGATCTTGTTGAAATTATGTCATAAATTGTTAAACCTCTCTCAGCTGTGTTCAAATTCTGAAACGTGTAGGTTCAGGCTTTTTATAGGGATTCTTCGATATCTGATTTATTTTTTTCTCACTATAGTTGTTCAACTTTGATGGGAACATCACATGTATGGATCAGTTTTTTTGGTAAGATTTGAAATTGGGATTTAAATTTGTCAATGTATTCCACCCTTCGGATTTATGGTTTTACAGACTTGATTGGATATTAAAATGTTCGTCTGCTTTGAGCAGTGACTATAGGAAGGGGATGGTTGAGTCAGAGAGTTCTTGTTTCTTCTTGTTTTTGTTCCATTTTGATCGTGTGTTTTATATTCACTATGGTGCCTTTTGTCAGGGTAGCATTTGATCTCCAGCAAGGAATTGAGTTTTCTATTTTCTCTTATCTTTGATCGTGGGTTGATCTTATTGTCATAGATATCGTCAAATTCATTTATGGTCTGCTGTAGCCGACTTGATTTTTGTGAGGAGAATAAATGGGTCTTCACAGTGGTTTGACTGCTTGTTATTTGCAGTTTGACTCAGATTGGAAATTTGATTTCAACATGTACCTCACGAGAGACTTCATCAGATTTTTTTTTGTATGATTTTAAGTTTCAACCTTAAAATGGTTTTTTGCAGACTTGATGGGAGATCCTTGTTTTTGCAGACGGAGATCCTCAAAGGTTTAATTGAAGTTGGTTCTTTTGGTTTTGACTGGCAGGTGTAGAAAGGGTGTGTTCTCTAATCTCCATTTTGTACTAGTTTTGCATCTATGGTTGAAACTTCTCTGGCGATCTCTTTCGATTGATTGGTTCGAATTATCTCTTGATCGCGATTTCTATCCCAGGTATAGTTGACCAGTTCTTTGTGTTTTAATGTGTTCCATCTATGCATTTATGTTCATCCATACGTTCAAATATCTTAGTGTCTTTTCACTTGGATCACGATTTTATCTGGAGGAGGATTATTTGTCTATACTTGATATATTTGTTTTAGTATCTGGTTATGCGACTTACTGTTATTGGTTTTGGGTTGGACTAATTCAGTGTGATCATTGGTTTTCCCTTGGTAGTAGGGAGTTCAAGTGAGAAGCATGTTGTCATCAACATCCACTAAGTTTCTTCATACATTTGTTTAGTATCTCTGCTTGGGCTGTGTTACATGGGAACCCAGTTTACTGGATTGTCGATTTTGGGTCTTGTTTGCAATTTTATTATACTTTGAAATTTGATTTCTCTGATTTAAGGTTCTTTTTTTTTTAAATAATTGTGTTGTGCATTCCACTCTTCGGATTCACAGACTTGACTGGATATTCTCAAAAGTGATTTAGTTGGAGATGTTTGTTTGGCCGATCATTTAATTTGGAGAGAAGGGGGTCTTGTGATACGAGTCAGTTCTCTGTTTGTTGGTTTTTCCATTCGATTGTTGATTTTTGATTCATTTGATTGATTGGAGGTTTTAGTTTTGACTGCAGTACTTTTCAGTGGGGCAATGGAACTAGATTTAGGGGTTGTCTTGTGATACGAGTCTTGAGTTCTTTGTTTGTGAAATGATCTGACTTCTTCTTTTGATGTTCTGCAGAATTGGAACAGTTCAAGCTCAATCCTGTTAATGCAATCACAGAAAATAATGGAAGAAATACTGCAGTTTCAGCAATCAAGCCTCAACAAGAGAATCACAGGAAGGAAAGAATTGTTTGATTAAAATGTAAAACTTACAATGGTCTGAATAGACTGGAATGTAATAGGCAGAATTCGAGATTGCCAATCTCCTTAGAGAGCAATGTGCTCCCTTGTACAATTGTTTACAAAGAAGAATGAATGAATCAATTTCTGGTACTCATCTCCTATTTATAAGAGTTCCTAAATAGCCTTTACAATTTTTGGTACTCATCTCCTATTCAAAGCCACTATAGCACTTGCAGAATATATCACTTTCCTTCTTCAAAGCCACAATAGTACTTGCATTCTTCAAAGCCACTCGTTGGTTTATTGATTTATATCTCTTCCTTGTATAAGTACATCTGACAGGAGGTCTGTCAATACCCCCGCCCCAATTACTCACCTTGTCCTCAAGGTGAAAAGAAGGAAACTGATTTCTGAACATATGGAAATCCTCCCAAGTGGCTTCATAGGCATGTAACCCGAGCCACTTGATTAAAACCTCAGGCGTATTGCTGTCCCTGTGACGCACATCTAAGAGTGATTCAGGTTGAACTATCATTTCAAATTCATCGCTGAGTTGAGGAGGAAGAGGAAATAGCTGGGAACAAGGTCCATTTGCACGCCGTAACTGTGAAACATGAAAAACATGGTGGATGCGAGAGGAAGGAGGTAAAGCCAGTTTGTAAGCAACTGCTCCTACCCTTGCCAAAACCTCAAAAGGACCAAACGAGCAGAGAGCTTTTGATTAACCCGACTTGACAGAAATCACTGTCGATAAGGCCGAATCTTCAAAAACACCCGATCACCCACCGCAAACAACTCATCCCTCCGAGACCTATCGGCCTGTGTTTTTCATACGCTGTTGCGCCCTCAACAAGTGCATCTTTAGTGATTCCAGGACACTATCCCTGTCTAATAAGAGTTGTTCTACCGAAGATACATGCGTAGTACCAGTGACATACCTGATTAGAGGTGGCGGATCCCTGCCATAGAGAATCTTGAAAGGAGTGTAGCCGTCGCCGAGTGCGTAGACGTGTTATACCAAAATTCAGCCTAAGGCAACCATTTATACCATTGTTTTGGCCTCTCCGAAGTAAAACATCTCAGATAAGTTTTCAGACAGCGGTTCAAGATTTCCGACTGACCGTTTGTTTGAGGATGATACGTCGTGCTATGTTTCAGCTTCGTTCCTTGAACCCGAAATAATTCCCGCCAGAAATGACTGAGGAAGATTTTATCCCTATCTGATATTATAGAAATCGGTGTCCCATGGAGCCTAATAATTTTCTTGGAAAATACTGAAGCTACCCTCTCAGCTGTGTAGGGATGTTTCAGGCCAACAAAATGCGCATACTTGCTAAGACGGTCAACTACGACCAAAATTGCATCAACTGACCCTGAACATGGCAATCCTTCAATGGAGTCCATGGTGACTTCGTCCCAAATCTGCGTAGGAAGAGGAATGGGCTGAAGAAGGCCGGCTGGAGTAGTGGCCATGGTCTTGTTACGCTGACAAACGTCGCACTCACTAACCCGCTTCCTGATATAATCCTTCATTCTCACCCAGTATAATTCTTTGGCAATTCTCTGGTAGGTTTTTGTCTCACCCGAGTGCCCCCCAACTGTCGATTCATGAAATTCTTTGAAAAGAATGGGAATGAGAGAAGAAGTCTGAGGAATAACCAACCGATTTTTGTAAAGCAAAAGATCATTAATTACAACAAATCTCGGTCTAGCCACACCTTGCAACACTGACTGTTTCAGATGTTGTATATCAGAAGTGGGTAAGTAAATTAATCGGTTTTCAGTCCAGCCATCCTCCCCTAAGATCGATTGCTCTGCTACCAAGTTTGATACGATCTGACTTCTTCTTTTGATATTTTGCAGAATTGGAACAGTTCAAGCTCAATCCTGCTAATGCAATCACAGAAAATAATGGAAGAAATACTGCAGTTTCAGCAATCAAGCCTCAACAAGAGAATCACAGGAAGGAAATAATAGTTTGATTAAAATGTAAAGGTTACAATGGTCTGAATAGACTGGAATGTAATAGGCAGAGCAGTGTGCTCCCTTGTACAATTGTTTACAAGAGAAGAATGAATGAATCAATTTATGTTACTCATCTCCTATTTGTAAGAGTTCCTAATAGCCTTTACAATTCTGAATATAGCAACAATACATCAACTTGCTTACTAACCCCCTGAACCCTAACCATCCAGACTCGCACTATAGCACTTGCAGAATATAGCACTTTCCTTCTTCAAAGCCACAATAGTACTTGCATTCTTCTTAGCACTTGCATTCTTCAAAGCCACTCATTGGTTTATTGATTTATATCTCTTCCTTGTATAAGTACATCTGACAGGAGGTCTGTCAATACCCCCGCCCCAATTACTCACCTTGTCCTCAAGGTGAAAAGAAGGAAACTGATTTAAACATATGGAAATCCTCCCAAGTGGCTTCATAGGCAGGTAACCCGGGCCACTTGATTAAAACCTCAGGCGTATTGCTGTCCCTGTGACGCACATCTAAGAGTGATTCAGGTTGAACTATCATTTCAAATTCATCGCTGAGTTGAGGAGGAAGAGGAAATAGCTGGGAACAAGGTCCCTTTGGAAAACATTGAATGATTTGAAGTTTAATTTTCATACATACCTGTCTAGATAATTTCAGTGATATCATGGAATGCTCAGATGGAGGAAGTTCGTAGTTTCCTGCACTATAATTATTGGAGGTCATCTTCTAGACTACATACTTTTGTTTCGCATCTCTGCAATTACATCTTCTTTGCGTCATTTCATTTCAGATATCCACTCGGATCTTCATGGAAACATGAGTCGCCCATTCAGTGATTTTCAAGGGGAGGGATAGGTTTTTATTTGTTGTTTCTTTATGATTTGAAGTTTGGTTTGGATATACACCATTAATATCTCTGCTATGGTCGTTTACGTGGATACTTGGCCTGCATGATTTTCATTTGGTTGAACATGGATTTTTAGAGGGATTTGTCTGTTATTTGCAGTTTAAAGAAACTTTGAATACACAACTCTGGTTATTTATTTTGTCACAGACTAGGTTGTATTGGATATCTAGGCCAGTTGGTATGACTATGATTTGAGGTTTGAAATTCATGTGATCTACACCCACTACAGACAGAATGCCAGATTTGATTACTTATTCTTGAAAGTGATTTGGGAGTTGTGTTTACTATTCAATTGATGTCTCTTTTGGCTTCGGGGAAGCACGTCTTGGAGAAGCATATTGTTCTGCGACAAACTTGATTAAAAGTTCGATTTTGATGCAAAGAACCTCTTGATGGTTGTTTATTTTGTCATAGAATGGATTGGATAGGATGTCTTAATAGGTGCGTAGGTATGATCTGAAGTTTAAATTTCAATATTGAATCAAACACCTCTTCCAAGGGATGGTTTTCTGGATTTTATTGGTTCAAAAGTGATATTGGAAGTTCAGTTATCAGAGAAAGTGAGTTGCCTGATATGGAATTGGAGTTTTCTTTCTATTATGAATTTTTTGTTCAGTTCAATCGAATAGTGATTGTTAGGTTTGCTCTGTCAGGGAATTGAGGAACTCTGTATTTGGAAAAAATAATGCTACACTGTATACCGAACTTTTGGAGAAGCAGGCCCCAATAGCACATTGTTTCAGTTGAAAATATTGGGACTGGTCTGCCTTGTCTGGTTCTTTGCAAGGAACACTGAACATTTAGCCAATTGTGTATGGTTTTCTCTTACAGCTGTTATACAGTGCCACCGTAGCGGGAAAATCAAGGATGAAGAATCATAAGCAAGCAACAAGGACATCAACTTCTAATGACAATTGGTGAGCAATTCGATCTCACTAATTACATCAGATATTTTGTTTGTGGTTTTATATTTTTGCTGGACCTTGTAGAATCTATAGTAAGTGAACTTACAGTGTGTGGACTTTCTGGAATGTTAGTTCCATTCATCTTTATGAACTTTAGGAGTGAGAAAGGGATGCGTGTGATTGCTCCAAGATGCAAATACAGAAGGACAGTGAGGACTACTAGTACTAGACAATAGTCAGCTATTGTGAATCATTTCGATAATTGATTCACGTATGATTGACAATGAGATATGACGGACATACCATGGTTTTATATTGAAGTTGAACTCTGCAAAAAAAAAAGCCCGACCCAATTTGCACAATCACTTCCCAACTGGTGTGGTCGATTGTCAAGCTGCATCTTACATGTTTCTGTGCCTCAGATAATGAGGTTTTCAACCCCAGAGAATCAGTTTCAAGTCCAGAAATTGCAGACTATGGAGCTTGCATGCAGCTTTTGGAAAAGGTATTGCTTGATTCTCTCAGTTGCATTGGTCTTTTGTTTACCCATGTTGATGAGTTCCTTCATTGCAACTCATAATTGTACTAGACCACACTAGTATACCAATCTTCTTGTTTGCAGTAGCTGATTAAAAAATTATTGCTCCTCTTTTCTCTCATTGGTCTTGTTTGCTCACTCACCTTGTTGACTTGAGTTCATTGGTACTTATACTGATGTAGTGAGCTAAGTTGTAATGTGGAAGTCCTTTCCTTCACTCCAGAGTTACTGGAAGAAGTCAAACCAGGTCTAAACAATCACTACTAAATTTTTCCTATTTCTCATGCCCTTATGACCGTTTGTGTTCAATCTGTAGTTGATCTCTCCCGACAATTTATGCATCTTTTGGCGTCCAACAATTAGCAGTGATTCTGATTCGAAGTCTTGGTCTTGTGAAGTTGGCAACCGTCACAGCACCAGCCCACAGCCTGTAAGCGAGCAAGATGTTTTGTGCATATTATGAGGAGGATACGGTGTGGTACATTTTTCGAGTCCTGATGATCCAACACCTTTCCCGCTAGCTCTAGTATTGTTGTGGAACTTCCCCGGCTTTTTTATGTATACAGAATAATTACAATTTTATTTCCCCCTAGCTGTTTTGTCTAGTTTGTTTGTTGTGGAACTTTTGGGCAATGTTTATAGTTTTGATTTGAACTCTTAACTCAGAACTCAAAAGGCTGTTACCGGAGGGTGAAACCTGAAGGAACTCTTAAAACTCAAAACTAGGAGAAAGATTGGTTGTTTTCATACAAAAGATTGGAGTGCGTATATTGAGTGTTTTTTAATAAGATTTTAGTAAGTGCAACAAATAGAAATATTAGGGAATTTGGCTAATGATTTAGAATTCAGGAAATACCGAAAAAGAATTTCAAAATATAATAACAATAAAGGCATCTAAAAACTATGGTAATATCAAGATTCATGTAAGAAGGCTAATTTCGAAATTATGGAAGGCATGGGGTTTGTTTGGTCGTGGTGGGAACCTTTGATGCAACATGTAGTAGGTTCTAAGAACTTACAATTTTTGGTAGGGATGATCTCCCATCATGTCACCTGCTTTTGAGCTATTATCTAATTATATTATTGGAAGAAATATAGCATTTGTGTTTGTTTTCACCTGCTTTTAACACTTATCTCGATGCAATCCTACGGTGTCTGGTAGCCACCAGGCAAGATACTAGGCACTTAATCGGTGCACTTAAGAATTCCCCATTTTTATTTGTAAATTTTGTTAGCTAAGATTGTTGGACTTTCTTTTTTATAGATATAATGAACATGTACGTATCGTCTTTAGCTTTGTAGTAATGGTATCAATAGCGTTCCTTGGTTATTTGTCTAGCTAGGCCAATGGTGAACCAATCACCCTCTGATTCATCGAAGGAATCTTTATCAGAAATTTAGAGATGATATACCTCTGTTGGAGATGTTGGTTCGAGTTGAGTGTGCAAACTTAGTCCTACAAGGAAGAAAATCATGTAAAGTTAATAAAGGATTAGACATGTATTCAATAATGTAAATTTAGCATACATACTAGAGGTACAATTTTTGTAGCACCTTTGTTTCGCAATGATTTGATGTATTCCAATATTTCATTGAAATATTATTCTTCCCCAGATTACAGTTTAATAGCTACAAGCCCAAGTCTATTACAGGATTTTGATCATCAAGAAGCTAGCAACTCTTGAGATTTCTTTTCGTATTGAAACCCATACTTCTTAGATTCATCAGCGCACCACACAAAGATACCTCCAAGTTTTCCTTGACCCTTAAGCTCGTTGCATGCTTCAAAGAACCCACTGTTAGGTGCCAAACCACCATTTCCGTTGCTAATGAAACTCGCTAGTATCTGACCTCCTCGATAATTGGAAGCTTGTTTGTTAAAGAACTGAACAAACTGAGATACACTTGTACCCTTATCATAAGCGTAGAATTGGAAGTTCACATAATCTATAACATGTCCATACTTCCTCCAGAGAGCCATGTAGTGGCTCTGAATCTCACCATCCTCATAAGGTGCTATGGAAGCAAAAGATATTGTCCTGCTCTTCTTCAAAGTCGTTATGAGCTGTCCAAAGCATTCCGCGAATGTGTTAGGATCAGTTTTAAAATGCTCATAGTCAATATCTATACCGTCTATATGATATGTCTTGATCAAACTTGTAAGTGAAGAAACTGCATTGTTAACCCACGACGTGATTGATTTTGGTCTGAAATAAGCCTTCCCATTGCCAACACTGTCGCCTCCTAGACTGACAGCAATCTTGACATTCTTGTGAGAGTCTTTTGTGGATGCGATTTGGTTTGGGCCAAGATTGCCAGTTTCCCAAAAGACATTAAACTTGCCATTAGTAGGTGATGGGGAGTTGTCATCAGTATAGTCAATTGCAAAGGCTAGGATGATGTGGACTTCGACATTGGGGTTGATTGGAATATCAGTGAGTTTGATTGAATCTGATTCTGCTCCAATGTACTCCCGGAACAACTTGGAATTGGCCGCTGTGTCCAACAATCAAAGGAATGCATTAGTAAAATGGAACAGATGATGATTATTATGTAACGGTTTGATAATGGAAGTATGCCAAGTATGATCAGATACTTTCAATTAGCTTAGATTTGCTTCTTTTTTTTTTTTTTTTTGACTAAGAATTTGGTCTTACCATTGCATGCAGAGATGAGGAGAACAAAGAATGCAACTGAATATACGTTCAACGACTCCATGCAAAGCATATAGTATTGTTTCTGAATAATCAGTTCTAGCAGTAAATTTATAAGGGAAATGAACATCAAGTAACAGGTTGGCAAACCCTTGTTATAAACGTTGGTCTGCTCTATATATCAATTAGCTTTTTTGTGGAGGAAACATGTGGTGTTTAGATCTCGTAAAGTTTAGATATTTCCTTCACACCCGCCTGCTGACTTTTATCGATACTTTGGCATTTCCTAGAATCCAGAATTTTGTGCTCATCTTGTAAGTCATGGTATAACGGCAGTTTGAACACTTTGTGGTATTTTAAAAACCTGATTTACCACATGCAAGTTGAAATGAACCCTACACGAACCACAATAGATTTTTCAGACATTAAGTTTCTTTGATTTATTTTTCATTCAAGTCGATGTTGTCCAAGAAAGATGTTTTAGTGGGTTTCAAGATCAGCTAAAAATCCCATTGTTCAAACCCACAAACCTTGAAAATCAATGGGTTCTATGTTCAACTACTTAATAACTACCACACAAAGCTTTTGAACCAAAAAGACTCATCCTCATTGTTCAAGAATCATATTCAACAACCAATGGCAAATCGACACAGAAACCAGTAAAATATCCATATCGTCCCACCCAGGAGATTTGTCGCGTCTTATGCACGTTAATAAATTGTTTTTTTTCCCATTGTATCAGTTGAAATTTATTGGATTCATAGGTAGTGAAACTATCCATGTTTGTTGAAATTTACGAGGTTCTTAAGGTATCGAAACCAATGAAAATGTTTTGTTCTTAATGGCAATATTTGGAATTTAATGCTATATATATAAGTATACATTTATCGATGAGGTTGAAATGCAATTATCCGGTGTGGTAAATAGCATATTCCTCTACTTATCTTAGCATTTTTTTACGATAAACTTCTACTACTAAAGATTACTGGTGAAGATGGAGCCTTGTAAAAAATTTGTGTTTGAAAAGAAGCAGAATGGTTGGACTTGGTTGCCAAAAGTCTACTCGACCAGTGATGAGTCTTGAAGCCGCGACCCCTCAAAAGAAGAGTGGATGGCCAATTAACTGAACTATAATTATAATTGATGTATGTATATGATACTACTAAAGGTGAATTTGGCTTCCATAAAGAATCCTTTGGTTAGCCTAACCAGATGCTCTATATATTTGAGTTTTGACATTATCTTTTGGTTTATATATTAAAACAAAGAAGCCACGGGTAGGCTGATTGGATGGTTAAGATTGTGATGGTTTAATTTTCACGTTTAGGATTCCATATTCATCGGCAGTACGCTTGTCTTTCAAAAAATAAATTTTTTTCCCATCCATTGAAGGGACGCTTCCTCTATGATCTACTCAGAGATGGGAGAAGAAATCTTGTATTTTAGGACTTATAGAAGACCTGTAACTTCATTCACCACAGACCTACCGTTGAGCATGCAGACCTACCGTTGAGCTGGCATCCCATTAGCCACAGCTTTTAACATCGAATTTCATTTTACAGTCAACATCATATCTAATAGCCTGGAATATTTTTCAGTATATGGATTTGGATGATGGCAAGAATTGCAATTCAAAAAATGGGGAAAACAACTAGTCATGTGTGTGACTCTGTTCTGATCGGACGTTGGCGATTTGCAAGGGCGAGAAGAGAGTGCGTATTTGCCCATCACTGCGTGTCTCTAGCAAGTGTGTCTTTGGCAAGGTAGGTATTTGGTGAATTATTCCTCTTTCATCCTATAATTATTCATTTTCTATCTTTTAATTATTCATTTGGAAGTGTGGAGATGTCCATTTTTTAATTATATATTAATTTTTGAAACCATCCCCTGTTTTTGTAAGTATATCTTCATCATCATTATTATCAAAGTTTATTTCCGATATTTATGGGGTCGGCTACATCGATTTTGCTTTTCCAAGCAACGCGGTCTTCCCACATATCATTGCCTAACCAAGCTCAATAATGTCTTCATTCACTATCTTCATCCAAGTTTTTAACAGTCGTCATTCCGTCTACACCCTCCATTAACTTGTCAATCTAGACATTTTCTATTTGGTGTCGTGTTTGGTCTCCTCTGTACGTGACCAAACAAAGTTAAACGACTTTTGTCTAATTTTTTCTTCTATGGGCGCTACACCTAAGTATCTTCTAATTCTTTAATTCCTAATTTTATCTTTACGAGTTTTACCACACATCCACCATAACATACGCATTTCTGCTACTGTCATCCTATGTGTATGTTGCCCCGTAGTAGCCCAACATTCTGAACCGTATAGCATGGCTGGTCGAACAATGGTATTATAGCATTTTCCTTTTAGCCTTGCAAACATCCTTTTATCGCATAATACTCCTGACATCATTATCCATTTCAGCCAACCAACTTTAATCCTATGGTCTACATCTTTCCCAATAGTCACATTCTTTTGAATTATAGATCCTAGATATCGAAAAGTCTCACACTCTGAAACCTCCACGCCTTCGATCTCAATTGCATTACTCCTCTCTCGTGATTCACAACTAAAGTTGCACACTAGATACTCCGTCTTCGAACGACTAATTAGAAAACCTTTATTCTCTAAAACCTTCTGTCACTTATCTAATTTCTGACATAAACCTTCACTAGTCTCATCAATTAAGACAATATTATTTGCAAATGACATGCACCAAGGTACATCTTCTTGCAGATGTCTCGTCAGCTTATCCATGATCAAAACAAAAAGGTATGGACTTAAGGCCGACCCTTGATGTAGTCCTATTGATACTGAAAATTCATTGGTCATCCCACCCATTGAGCGAGCACTTGTTACAACCCCTTCATATATATCCTTAATGATATCGACATAACATTGAGACATTTTCCTCCTTTCAAGCACCCACCAAAGTAACTCCTTAGGGACCCTATCATAAGATTTCTCCAGATCAATAGAACCGTATGCAAACTCTTATGTTCCTCTCGATATTTTTCTATAATCTGCCTAAGCAAAGAAGATGGCCTCCGTAGTAGACTTACCCGGCATAAATTCAAATTGATTATCTGAAACCGTGGTTAAACTCCTAAGTCTTCATTCTATAACCCTCTCTCAAGTTTCATCGTATGATTCATAAACTTTATCACTCTATAGTTCGAACAGTTCTGAATATCCATTTTGTTCTTATAAATTGGTACCATAATATTATGCCTTCACGAATCTGACATTTTTCTAGTTTTCAATATTCTATTAAAAAGCCTATTTAGCCATTGAATCCTAACTTCTCCCAGACATTTTCACGCTTCAATTGGTATATCATCTGGTCCAACTGCCTTCTATGTCTTCATTCTTTTTAAAGTTTCTCTCACTTCTGTGACACTAACTCTGCGATGGAATACGCAATGTCTTCTTTCCTGTGAAGCATACCCTTAAGGTTTAACCCCCATACATGTGTTCCATTGAATATGTTCCAAAAGTAATCCCTCCATCTATCTAAAATAGCTTTATCCTGCATTAAAACTCTTTCATCCTCATGCTTAACACATTTAACATGACTCAGGTCCCTAGTTTTTCATTCTCTAGCTTTAGTTATTTTGAAAATATCATTATTTCATTCCTTTGTACCTAGCTTATTATACAGATCATCATATATTCTCTTTTTAGCTTCCCTTACCGTTTTACTACTAAACTTCTTAGGTTGCTTATAGAGCTTATAAGACTCTAGGCATCTATCTATTTGTCACTCCTTAAAACATCTTTTGTTTTTCGCAATGACTTATTGCACATCAGCGTTTCACCACCACGTCTCCTTATCATATACACCACATATTTTAGCCTTTCTTAACTCTTCATTCACACATCTTCTTATTCGGTTTGCAAAATGTTCAAAAAATATGTGCTACTAATAGTATCTGATAAATTGCCAACTCTCTAAAAGCTCGAACTTATAGAGAAAGCAAATCCAATCATATATCAAGGGGAAGCAAGAATGGGGTCGTGAGACCACAACCATATCGGTGGGTACCAATTGTACAACTACACCGTAAATTCACACGGTAATACCGTGGATAAGCACATAGGCAATTTTAGGCCTATGGATAATTGAAGTGAGTTTAATATTCCCACACTCCCCCTCTACAACTATATCGGTGGGTACAAATCGTACAACTACATCATAAATTCACACGGTAATACCGTGGATAAGTACATGGCAATTTTAGGCCTATGGATAATTGGAGTGAGTTTAATATTCCAACACTCCCCCTCAGCGCAAGCGCGAGGAAAATATTGAAAATTCTCGCAGCGATTGCGTTGGACGAGACTCGAACCCACGACATCCGAGGAGCAATGCTCTGATACCATGATAAATTTTCAACTTCTCTAAAAACTTAAGCTTATAGAGATAACATATCTAGCATATATCAAGGTCGGGGTCTACGGAATGGGTGGAGTGGACTTCTAGTCTCAATACTCCCCCTCAGCGCAATTGTTGAAAAATACCTCAGCAATTGTGCTGGGCGATAATCGAAACTCCGACCTTTTCGAATTAAAGTTTTGATACCATGATAAATTGCTACTATCTAAAAGCTCGAGCGTATAGAGAAGGCGAATCCAATCATATATCAAGCGGAAGCAAGAGCGGGGTCGTGGGACTATAACTATATCGGTGGGTACCAATCGTACAACTACACCGTAATTCACAAGGTGCTACCGTGGATAAGCACATGAACAATTTTAGGCCCATGGATAATTGGAATGGGTTTAATATTACAACAGTATCATTTGGTTATAGATTCTCCCAATCCTTTGAAACTGACTGGCCACCCAAAATTCTCTTTCTAAAATTTTGGCACACATCTCCCTGTAAGGTCCACCACTTAAATTTCAGTCTAACCTGTTCTTTAGCAATACGACCCCTACTCTTAAGACAAAAATCGATGACTAACAACCTATGTTGGTTTGTCAGACACTCCCCTAGTATAACCTTACAATTTTTACACCTACCTAAATCGTGTCTCATAACAAGAAAATAATCAATTTGACTTCTATTACGCCCAATCGCAAAGGTCACCAAGTGATCTTCATTCTTTTTATAAAAGTATTTACGGTCCCAAAATCCTTGGCTAAAGCAAAATCTAGAATAGAAATCCCCATAGTGTTTCGATCCCCAAAACCTTGACTTACATGTACCCTCTTATACCCAATTCTATCCTTACCGACATGGCCATTCAAATCTCCGCCTAGAAAAATCCTATCGGAAGAGGGAATTTCAAGAACTAATTTTTCTAAAGAATCCCAAAAACATTTGTTAGTCTCATTGTCTAAACCCACTTGGGGTGCATACGCACTATTTCTAGTTCTAAAGCTAATTTAATATTTATGATTTTATCCCCAAATCTCCTAACGTCGACTACTGCATCATTAGAAATTTTATCTATCACTATTCTCACCTGGTTCCTAGTTCCTTCTTTTTCAGAATAGAAAAATTTGAACCCTCCTCCTAAATCTTTAGCCTTGTTCCCCTTCCACTTTGTTTCTTGGAGACAAACTATTTTACCTTCCTCCTACGCAGGGCATTTACTAATTATATTAACTTACCCGTAAGGTTCCTATGTTCAAAGAGGTTAATCCAATCATTCTATCTCTAGCTCTAGCATAGAGTAGCTTCTTTATCCGCCTCTGTTCAGAATGGTGCAAGATCCCTTGCCTATTTAACACTACAGCCGAGCGTCGTTGTAGCGCGCATTGCTCACTTGTCACTACACCCGAGCATAGGTGCAACGAGTCACTTATAACGGGGAACACCCTATCTTTCTGCATTAATCTTTTTGAACCAAATTCTATGAAAGTGGATGTAACGATTTTTTTTATAGTTGGTTGTCACAAGCCTAATACTAACCTTTATCTTTTGTCCGGGCTTGAGGACGGTCGTTGCAACAAATGGAGTTACCGACCCTTGTAATTATATATTAATTTAAAATTCGCTTGTTTCGAGTACAAACAAACGAAAGGATGTAAAGCTCGCCGCCATCGAGAATGTTTTTCGTCAATCTCATGTTGCTAATTATGTCGAGATACTTCGTATTTAAGCTTCATTTAATGTGTTTAATAACTTTATTTAATTACATCTTATTTTTCACATATTTTATATGTTCGAAGAAATTTTCTTGAAATATTTGTTAAACTTAGGAGACTGAAATTGACTCAAAAAACGAAATCACAATCCTCCGCGTAGAGCATATGATGCGAGTATTCGTGAGTGTAGAAAAGAGTATCCCACACCATGTGTCAGCGCGTTTTTTTTATATATATAATATATAAGAGTGATTCTACATGGCGAGGAAAATAACGAGGGAGGGAGAGAGGGAGGGAGGGGACCGTTTATCTCCCTCGAGATGCGCGCTAATGTTTTCCTCGCCCACTTCCTCGACATTTAGAATTTTCGAATAAATAAAGTGTCGTTGTTAGACAGGGTATCTGCTTTTCAAAACTTACCCATCATCCATGCTTCACACAATGCGCAGACTCAATCCGGACCATCCATTGCAGCCCTAAGGGCACTTCCGTCAAACCACGAAACAACAAGGGTATTGCGGTCTTTAAATTAAAATATGGAAAAAAATCATAGAAAATACACAACCTGGACCCCACTTCCTAACGGTCGGATTTTACAAAATGGAAACGACAACTTAACGGCGTTATCTTCTCGAGAGAGAGAGAGAGACCTTAAACGCGTCTTCTTCAATTTGAAAAAAACGTCCCCTTTATAGCATTTACAAACCCTTTATAGCATTTGGTTCTCTCGGATTTCCGTCGAAGAAAAACCAACCAATACTCCTCACAGGGGCTCTTCTTGACTTAAACCAAGACTTCTTCTAGAAACTTCTCTCGAATCAATCTGAAACCCTTCTGGGGTTTTCTTTAATCACCGAAAAATTTGATCTTGGGTAAGTTTTTAGTTCGATTTGATGAAAATGTATATGTATTGAGACCCCTTTAATGCATTTGTTATGATTTTGTTTGCAAGTTGTGAAAGAACCCTTTTTTTTTTGTGAAATATTGGTTTTCTTGAATTTTTTTTGGCTTTATTTTGTTGGTTTGTTTGATTGAGACATTTTGACATTCATTTGAGCTGCATTTGAGTTCCAAGTTGAGATTTTAGGGTTTATTTTTTGGGCTTTATGTTTGATGTGGTGGGGGTTTTTAGTTTGGGTTTGAAATGTGATTGTTGAACTTGTTTGGGGTTTTAGGAAAGTTTGGACTATATAGTTAATGGATTCTGGTTCACAAAGGAGAGGAGGACTGGTTGCTGTTTCACCATGTCATACTCCGCGCTCAAGTGAAAAGGGTCCAAGAGATTTTCGACCAGATGGGAACTCGAACAGTAGGCATGATAGAGAGAAAGGTGTAAATGTTCAGGTTATTCTTCGTTGCAGGTGAGAAAAAAAAATCTCATTGTGCTTTGTTCGGACAGATTTCTACTTGTATATATGTTGGGTACTAATGGTTTGCATTTTGTAGGCCTTTAAGCCAGGAAGAGGCAAGGGTGAACACACCCGTGGGGATTAATTGCTATGAGCTTAGACGAGAAGTGTGCGCGTTTCAGAACATAGCTAACAAGCAAATTGAAAGAACATTTGCTTTCGACAAGGTTTGAGATTTTACCTTTATTTTACCAAGTTCTAGAAACTCTTCAAGTTCATTTGTTTTATGGGATATGGTTGTATGTTTGTTCATCCCATGTCTTTCACATCAGGGAAGTAAAGGACTATGTCTTCTCCTAGTTTCACTTGCACCAGATAGTAATTTAAGGGTATTTGCTAATTTAGTTATATAACACACTTTTTTTTTTCCATAAAATTTGGATCTTGAATTAGATTACGAGACAAAAACCAGCTCCCATTTAGTCTTGTTCTTATGAGCTTGAAGATTTTGGGTTACGAATGAAAGGAAGTTGTGATTAATTTGTGTAATATTTAATGTAGGTATTTGGTCCAGCATCCAAACAAAAGGATTTGTATGAACAAGCTGTTTCCCCTATTGTACAAGAAGTTCTTGATGGCTATAACTGCACCATATTTGCCTATGGACAGACAGGCACAGGCAAAACTTATACAATGGAAGGAGGGGGGAAAAAGGCAAAGGTATTCAATTTTTTTCTCAAAAATAATTCTACTCCTCCATATAGATCATTCTTTGTTTTTCACTTTAGTATTCATCTCTGCCTGTTTGCAGAGTGGAGATTTCCCTAGTGATGCAGGTGTTATTCCTCGAGCGGTTCGCCACATTTTTGAAATACTTGAAGCTCATAGTGCTGAATACAGTATGAAAGTCACATTTTTAGAGCTTTACAATGAGGAAATAACAGATCTTCTGGCACCAGAGGAATTTTTAAAATTCGTAGATGACAAGGCGAAGAAGCCAATAGCTCTTATGGAAGATGGAAAAGGAGGTGTCTTTGTGAGAGGCCTCGAAGAAGAGATTGTTACAACTGCAAATGAAATATATAGAATCTTGGAAAAGGGATCTGCTAAAAGGCGTACTGCAGAAACTCTACTCAACAAACAAAGCAGTCGCTCTCACTCAGTATTTTCTATCACAATTCATATTAAGGAGAATACGCCAGAGGGAGAAGAGCTGGTCAAATGTGGAAAGCTTAACCTTGTTGACCTTGCTGGCTCCGAGAACATTTCACGATCAGGTGCAAGAGAGGTATTACATAGACTACTCTTATGTCATGTTATCAGATTTAATATTGAATTTTTTTGTATATGCTTTACACTTTACAGCAATGTTTTGAAAACTGAAAGGCTCTTTTTGTAAGGTGTCCTACCCATTCTATTAACAAATAAACTACACAAACTAGCCTAGAGGCAAGCCAAATCAGTACATTACATGCATGCTCAATGAACTCCTAAGGCAAAACCTAGGTAAGACAAAGTCCATGGCGAAGGCCACCAGACACCATAATCACCTTACATCTGGAGGATCAGCATAGAGTCATTCTTAATAGGGACTTGAACTAGACCTAACTCTATTTTATCGCTTTCCCGAATTAGATTTTGTTATAGTAAGTCAGCCTAGAGTCATTCTTAAGTCAGACTTCCTCATTCTTCCACTACTGGTGCATGTACCATCTATCTTGTGATGAGGATGAAATATGCAACATGTATTTAGTCAGTGACCCTTTGTTATTTTCAAATCCAAGTTCTAAGTTATTCCTTTTTCTTTCTTTAAATCTAAAATCTGAAAAAATGTCCCAAAAATATCGTAATGAGAAAAATGAATCACTAAATAACCTAACCATGTTCCCACATTGCATGGTTAAGACATTTGGGAATTTATTGTCATTCTAAACTCGTAAATAGAAATACTCGATTTCAAACTTCTATATGTTATCGATGAATGTGTTGAGTCATGAATCGTCTACTAGCTTCATATGCAAAAAATAAAGTTCTACCAAAAAAAAATCAAGAATAAATAAGCATTTATTAGTTATGTGTAATTAGTTAATACATGTCCGTAAAGGCCTCGAAGGCTGGGGCACATACAAAGTCCCCGTCACGACTAAGACATATGCCTTAGAGGTGTAAGAAATGTTGAATAGGAATGATAAGATTGTAATTGGTGAGAGTCACAGCCTTTCCACACATTTAAGCCGTAGAACTAAGGTCTATATGGTTAAATGCTGGAAAACATGTTGATTGAGGTACGTTGATTGGGAATGAGTGACAAGGGCATAGGACTGGAATTTATGAGGGTCATGGAGTTGTATGGATCAGACTGTGACACAAGGAAGATGTAACCAGCAAATTAACGGGCTAAGCGGAGCGGTTTGTAGAGTAAAGTTAGAAGGTGCCATACACTACAGAGCAATGAGCAACTTGGAATTATGAGAAAGACCTTATGTATGCCTTTACTATTTGTAGTAGGTGAATGACCTAAGGAAGGTTGTTGATCATGCCATAATAGCATGCCAAAGATCATAACGGTTTCCCTTGGGGTGAGTATGTGGCGCTATGCTTCCATCATACTCCCACTCTGCTCTTTTGAAGTCTCGAGACTCCAGAGTGTCATGACATCACTGCTAGCTGATCTTGACTTTTGAGTTGTGGGAATTCCCTCTTGTGGGATGTGACTTCACGATCTCATTTGTCATGCTTCATTCTTTCCCACTAGATCAACATGCTCATGGATAAACCCCCTTAGTTTTAGTGCACTTAAATGGAAAGCCGGAGAGGAGTTAATTAGTACTTGATTTTTGTTTCCATTGAAATAATTAATGGAAAGTAGAAAAGTGCAATTAAATTTAGATGAGACGGAGAGCTTAATTGAATGACGAGTTTTCTTAACATTAGAGAGAACTTAATCTGACCATCTCCTTTCTGGTCAACTATTAATATTATGAGGGAAGAAGTAGAAGAATGAAAACATGATTTGATGCCCATTTCATTTGCAATTCATTTTTTTGTGGTTGTTGGCTTGAGAGTTATGCTTCCACAGAGGCTTGTGCTTTTCAAGGCATCAGCACTCCACTCAAAAGCATACAGTGCTATTGGAGTTGTTTTTTTACTATTAATGGTGTGCTCATAGCTTTATGTTCACATAAAGGATGGCACGACTATAATGCTATGACAGAGGCTTCGGCTTCAGGGCTTAATTGTGCATTCCACTCAATGCATATGGTGCCAGTTGAGTCACTGTTTAAGCAGTACAGGCATGCTTGTAACCAGATGTCCTGGTGTGTGAACACTTTGCTAGACATGTTACATATATTGTAGACCGGTTGTTGTAGATATGCCACATCTGGGTTCCTTTTTGTTGTACCACATAAGGTAAAGATTTTTCATTGCTGATCAGTTAAGGAATATATGGTTACAGGGAAGAGCAAGGGAGGCTGGAGAGATAAATAAAAGCTTGCTTACACTTGGCCGTGTTATTACCGCTCTTGTTGATCATTCTGGTCATGTTCCATACAGGTTTCTGTCATGATTTTAGTTTAACAAACTCGCTTGCCAACATAACACATTTATGTCAAGATCGTGACATTGCTTCCATTACAGGGATAGCAAATTGACAAGGCTACTAAGGGATTCCTTGGGTGGGAAAACAAAGACGTGCATAATTGCTACTGTGTCACCTTCAAGCCACTGTTTGGAAGAGACACTTAACACCCTCGATTATGCTCACAGAGCAAAAAACATCAAGAACAAACCAGAGGTCAGTGATATGATTGACCTATGTCGACTCCTGCCCTTCCTTGTAGTTGTATGTAATGATCATGTGGAACCAGTTCATATTTTGGAATTTATGTTGTCTACATTCAGGTTAATCAGAAGATGATGAAGTCTGAACTGATCAAGGATTTGTATAGTGAGATTGACCGTTTAAAGCAAGGTTGAAGATTCTTTCTACTTATTGCTAATTCGTTGAGATCAATATCATTTGCCATTCTTCTAATGACTGATTCTGTCTTTCATTTGGTGTTTCATGTTTGTGATCTTCAGAGGTATATGCTGCAAGAGAGAAGAATGGCATCTATATCCCACGGGACCATTATGTTCAAGAAGAAACTGAAAAGAAGGTTTTGCTCTCACCTCATTATAGCTTGTATTTGCTTCACATTGGAAATTCTCTATCATATGTCTGAATTTTGTTTCATATATTTTGGTTGTTTTCTAGGCCATGGCTGAGAAAATAGAGCGGATGGAAGTTGATTTAGAATCCAAGGACAAGGTACACATCCTCTTCAATCACTCACTACATGTATATACATACATGCTTGTCATTTGGGAGATATCTGACATGTTATATCTTTGCAAGCAGAAAATAATAGAACTTCAGGAGGTTAACAGTTCTCAGCAACTATTGACCACAGAATTGACTGAAAAACTCGACAAGACACTGGTAATGCTTACTTACAGGCCTTTCTTAAAATAATCCAGTAACTCTTCGAACATTTTCTTTCATCTGCAATAAACTATTTTTTTCCTATCTGCAGGAAAAACTTGAGGACACTGAACATTCATTATTAGATCTTGAAGAAAGACATAGACAAGCAAATTTGACTATCAAAGAAAAGGAATTTTTGATTTCTAACCTCCTCAGATCAGGTGAGCTAATGCAATCATATCCTTATTCATTATTAGATCTAGAAGAAAGACATAGACAAGCAACTTCGACTATCAAAGAAAAGGAATTTTTGATTTCTAATCTCCTCAGATCAGGTGAGTTAATGCAATCATATCCTTATTCAGTCTGTTCTAATTGGAACTCTCACATATATATATATATATATATATATTTGAGAGATGTTTAAGAAGACAATTTGGACAGCATTTGTACTTTTTAATCTTTCTTAACAGAAAAAATAAAGTAAAATAAAAAAATGAAACTGTTATACTTTTCCTAGAATAACATATTTAAAGAACAACTTTCCGTCATGCATACTTATATTTGTAGGATATTTGCACATTGAACAATCAATGGTCTTCAGATATTTTCCTAAAGCTTATTTATCTAATAGAAAGCTGTATACACATCACGAGTCGCTTCCTTGTTGTGATTTTTCCTCATAAGATGTATTGTTGTTTTCCAGAAAAATCACTCATGGAGCAGGCACTGGAGCTGCGATCTGAGCTAGAGAATGCAGCAACAGATGTATCTAAGTTGTTTGCAAAAATGGGTCAGTATTCATATACCAAGTTGTACATTTTTTATTTTTATTTTTTTATTTTTTTTGGCAAAAACATGAGGTGTCATTATGCTAAAATTTTGTTCTCTCTGGTTTATTTGTAGAGCACAAGGATGAAATAGAAGAGGGGAACAAGATCCTTATCCAGAAATTCCATTCTCAATTGACTCAGCAACTTGGGGCTTTGCATCAAAATGTTGCAGCTTCTCTGGTGCAGCAAGAACACCAACTGAAAGAGATGGAAGAAAATATGCAATCTTTTGTCTCGAAGAAGGAAGCGGTAATACTTCAATTTGTCAAATAACTAGATGCCTTTATGGAAACTTGGTTCAAAATCTGAACTTTTAGTTGATTCTCGTTCTGTTGTTTTAGACTAGTGAAGAACTTCAAGGACGCGTGGGAAAGCTAAAAAGTATGTGTGGTACTGGAATCAAAGCCATGGATGACATAGCAAGAGAACTTGACAGGCATTCTCAATCAATGGTTGGGGATTTGAATTCCGAAGTTACTAAGCACGCCTCATCAATTGAGGATGTGAGTATGCTCTAGCCCTTGCGGACTTTGCTGATCTTGACCTGATTAAATGGAAATAGAGTCATGAAGTTTCCTGACTTGCTGTGTGGTCCACTTTGTTATTTGCACAGCTTTTTAAAGGAATAGCTTCGGAGGCTGATGCTGTACTTACTGAACTTCAAAGTAGTCTTGCAAATCAAGTCCAGAAGTTAGCTTCATTTGCACTACAACAGCGGGAGGTTAGCAATTGGCAGTGTTTGCTTAATAACAGCTGCAATTTTAAGAGTTAAAGGAGTACTCAAACTTCTAGACCTATTTACTTCTGTTATGAAAATGCATACAGGGATACTCTAGAGCAGTTGAAACAACAAGATGTATTTCCACGAATACAGTAAACTTCTTCAAGTCGTTAGATACGCACACGTTCAAACTTGGCCAAGTTGTGGAAGAAGCAGAAACAGCCCATGATCAGAACTTATGTGAGCTTGAAAAGAAGTTTGAGGTGGGTTAATTTTGAATCTTGTCTTTGTTCAGCCATTGGATGTCTTATTGAACTTTAGTTTCAATTGCCAATTCATATTCGCAGGAATGTGCTGCCAATGAAGAAAGGCAATTGTTGGAAAAAGTGGCAGAGTTGCTAGCAAATTCCAGTTCTAGGAAGAAAGAATTGGTATGCATCGTCCCTTCTCAATTCATATTTGCCATTTCTGTAAATAATGGGCTATTTAATCTTGTTGGTCAACTTACATGAGATATGAACTTGATCTACTGAACTGCACCATGATCTGTAAGAGAAAATTACAAATAATGGAGAAATATT
Source organism: Berberis vulgaris (assembly GCA_963556465.1). Taxonomy (NCBI): domain Eukaryota; kingdom Viridiplantae; phylum Streptophyta; class Magnoliopsida; order Ranunculales; family Berberidaceae; genus Berberis; species Berberis vulgaris. Next base: position 1,953,707 of record OY747133.1, read on the forward strand.
TTGTATTTGAGGCAGTCGTCATATTAGTTAGGCCTTGAAACACTTGCATTTTTCATAGATTCTGTGAAAAAGCATGTTCTAGGTGCACCATGGAGCAAAATTTTGTGAAGCGGGCGTGGGAATTGTAATATTAGATGTCGTTTCTGTGTTACAAAGGATTAAACTAATTTTTTCATTAATATGTTGATAGTATTTCTTCGAATATTGGAAAAGTTGCAATACTTTGGTTGAGTTTGTTCTTTTGACATATTGCAAAGGAAGCCATTTCAGTTTCAGAAATACCCCAAATAGAAGTAGCTTTTATTGGAGAAAAGTTGTTACGGCTTGTGATTAAAATCATAAGTTTTTCATATATTTTCAGGTTAAAACAGCAGTGGATGGTCTTCGAGAAAGTGCCACCAACAGGACCAGTAAGCTCAAACAAGAAATGTCAAACATGAAAGATGACACTTCTTCCTATAAAAATGAGTGGGCCACTTACATAGACAAAACCGAAACCCAGTATTGTGAAGACACTGCAGCAGTAGAAGGTGGAAAGAAGGTCTTGGAAGAGGGTCTTCAGGACTGGTAAGAACAAATTTCTGACGACTACAGTATTGCAATGCTAGCTGTTCTTTTTTTATTATGTGTACATCAGAGCTCTGGACACAATCTTTTATTTTCACTTGATAAATTCTCACAGTACGGAGAAGGTTAAAATGGATGCGAAACAGTGGAGGGATGCCCAAGGTTCCCTGCTCAGTCTGGAAAAAGCCAATGTTGCATCCGTCGATTCCATTGCCAGGTACATATTTTTTCTGTATTTGATGCTGTGATACTTAGCTATGAGCTCGAGAAATAATTTGATTGATTTTGTATCTGATAGGCTTGGAAAAGAAGGCAGCCAAAAACTCCTCGCTCAATTTTCATCTGCTGTCTCATCTGTTCTTGAAGATTTTGATGTTGCAAACAAGAGTCTTCTTTCCTCTATAGAATGTCAGTCTCTACTCCCACATTATTTTCGATTGATAACATACAAACAATTTTACCAAAACTAACATCCTTGCAGATTCATTAAAACTTGATCACGAGGCACAAGAAAATATCAATTCCATTGTCGATCCTTGCTGTGGAGAGTTGAGGGAATTGACGAGCAGCCATGACAATAAGACTACAGAAATAAAGGGTAATGCAGAAAAATGTCTTGTAACGGAATACACGGTAAGCACAATAGTATAATTTGCATGTCTTATAAAGCTACCATTTGGTCTGTATTTGTGCGCTGAAAATGCTTGTTCCTTTTACAAAACAGGTGGATGAACCGTCTTGTTCAACACCTAAAAAGAGGTCATATAATCTCCCTACCACAGCAACCATTGAAAAACTGAGAACTCCGGCTTTTGAAGAATTGCTACAATCATTTCAGGACAACAAGTCACCAACCAAGCAGCCAAATGGAGATGTAAAACATTTGTCAGCGACATATGAGCAGACTGTTAGAGACTCCAGACTTCCTCTAACTGCTATCAATTGAGGGAACAGGATACACAAGTGGGTTTGTACAGTATATTTCAAATATGCGATTGGTATTCAGTAGGAGAGTTGGCAGCATATGTCATTCGGAAGAAGATATACATAGGAGCTTCTATGTAATTCTTGTAGGGGATTTGAATCAGCGCAGTAGGATTAGCTCGTAAAGATCTTTACTATATGTTGTGTATTTGAAGATGGAAAAAGTTTGGTCTTGATTAGTGACCACTCATAGTTCCAATACATAGCAAGTCCCTGCAGGAAGTAGTTTGGTTGGATGGTTGACATTTTTTTCGTCGATATTACATTGTTCAGTTTGCCAGTATCGTCGGTCCAAAACATGTTGCACCTAGATTCAGTAGCAAAAAAAATTGTTGGGAGCAACAGGTTTCATGCTCGCATGAAGCCCAAGATCGACGTCGTCCTTCGACCTACAATCTGACTCCAATGCATTGCCCCCAACATATTATGAATCTAAACATGTGTAGTCGTAAAATGTCTCATTTATGATTTATTCTGTTACTTTCGTTTCCACATCAACCTTAGAAACTATCAAAGATGTCTCCCTCTTAGTGGTGTCTCTTGATATTAATTTACTCACTGAGCCATTATTCTTGGCTTTGGTGGTTAGCAAATCTGCACTTAAAAGGTGTCTTACCATTTCTTTTTAGTACAGTGCAAGAATTCGGAAAGTTTAAGATAATCTCCATCATTCACTTGAACATATTTCTCAAATAACTATTGTAAAAAGATGATCATGGACACGCGGAATCCATTATGAAGAGTTGATTACAAAAGGTTTACCAGTGCCTAATGACTTGGGCACGTCGACACTCTTGTAGACCAGTTCACCATGCCTCTTGATCCCTTTGCCACTTCAAGAATCATGCGCAGAGCTCCTAATGCGTACTCCTCAACTATAAACCTGATTTTTTTTGGGTAATAAATAGGGCTGTCAAACACAAGTTTTAAACATGAATCTAGCATTTAATCATGATTAGAAAAACAGAAAAATAAAAGTACCGAATCCATATTTCTTTTCCTTCAAATAAGGGTTCCCGGAATATCGAAGTCAAATTGCTTCATGAGTTCTCCAAGAAATAGAACCATGTGCACTGATGTTCTTTTAAGCCTTTAGAGCAATCTCCGTGAGATTTCAGCACTAACATGCCTAGGACCTCTCATGGGTGTTTTGGTTCAAAAACAAGTTTCAACATTTTATAAGCAACTGGTCATTAGCAGAAGTAATTGCCTATTAATTTTATTAATCTAGCACGCATAATTATGGGCATTTCAAGTCAACAAATTTAGTGAAAGAACAAACCATTTTTCTAGGTCAAATTGATCTGATCTTGCTCATCCGTATCCAAAAAGTGCTCAAAAGGCAAATATTTCGATTGCAGAATGCCCAAGCGTAATGAGTTCTCAAGAAGTATTGTGAGTGAGCTTGGACCTTTTCCTTTACATAGTATCTCACAAATAATAGAGAAAGATGCTATATACATGTTAAAAAAAAACCAAACCTAAGATATTTTAGACAAGATTGTGCAATTTGATTTTACTGAACACCTGAGACCTGCAAAAAATTACAACAATGGAATTGTCAGAATACCAGCCGAATGGAAATTGCAGAGCTTCAGAATCAAACTAATCATCCAGATGTAAAAGAAAGACAATTATGAAAGTGTATTGCTTTGTTTTTTTACTCCGACACGTGAAGATAGTTTATGCTCCCCTCCCAGTGTTAAACATATAAAGAAAAAGTTAGAAGGTACTTGATATTTGCTAAACTGATAAACAAATCTAATGGAATTTAACAAGTTCTAAACTGACAAAGCTATAGAACATAAATTTAAGGATGAACTGTCCAAATAACTACCCAAATTTTCTAGAAAACCATATATAATATGGACACCCAAAACAAGTCATACATATAATTAAGTGTAACATTTTGCGGCCAATTAAAGTGTATAGCAGAAATGGTTGATGCAATAGAATATTTCTAACAGCCATCAAGCCAAACGTCTACACAGTTCTTTAAAACCTAACATGACAAAATAGAAATTTCCTATAAACATGCACGAGCCAACTGAAACTATCCAATTTCTACCATGTTGTGTTCTCGTATCAGGTAACTGAAAATAAGTACATTCAATATAAAATAAAAAATATAACACACTGATAATGAATGCTACCTGGATTGATCCTGCAAGACAAAATTGGCTTCTAAATGACACCAGATTCTTCAAAATAATCTTGTACTCAGAAGCCCAGCAAGTTTTTTTGTACTAAAGTTTTCATCAAGTGAACCTTCATTTGTAAAATTTTCTTCCTCTTGTGCTCCTGTAGAGGATTATAGCCTAACTTACTTCTAACCTGCTGGTGGTGAACCTTGATGTAAGCATCCTAGTTCGAAAGCAACAAATAGCTCACTGTCCACCATACTTTATTCCAAACTATGTACATGTTCTGCTCCCTCATCCTCATCCAGTGGCGATGGTTCAATGTTGAGATCGGTGCTAAGATCAAATCCAGTAGCTGAACCACCTATGTTCTGCTCCTCAGACCCATGATAAGCAAAATCTGTTGTGCCAGGTTCAAACTGTCCAGTACCATCTTTTCTTTGCCTTTTCCATTTCTTTGTAGAAGCAGTACCATCATCCTCAAAGTCCTCTTCTTCTCTTTCTGTATGTAAATAGACCCATAACTTCCTCTCTCCATCAAACTGTACACAAGGATCGCGTTCATAGTGCAGACGATCTAGAGCTCCACTCACCACCTGATTAACCTGTGCATCAGAGACATCTTCTACAATATACTGCGAGTCTCTTATCAGAGTACAAACATCTGACCGTGTGCCAATACTTCCAGGCAATCTAGCAGCTGCATCCCTAACAAGACAAAGAACCGTGACATGTGGTGGACGACCAGGTTTGAGCATATAATGATCTCGAGCCTTTGAGTTTGGCTTACCACCGCATCTTCTCAGAGGAGCAACTATAGATTTTCTACCATCGGCGGTTGTGTATGAAAATGCCCTGTCTGGAACTGAATACCTAAGAATTTCCTCCTTGCGAAAATATGCCCTCATTTCTTCAGAACTTGGGCTGATAGTAGTAAGACTCTTCTGAGCTCTTAGGTCCCTAAATCTTTCCTTCTCATCGAGGTCGGGCTGCATCAGTGTCATAGGTGGTGCAGGAAGGCTACCAATTTGCTGAAGGGTCTCTTGGCCATTTTTCAACCAATTAGCAAATGCATCGACCAACTTCACCAGCATCTTATGAGGCAAAACCCAAGCCTCGGAAGATAATTCCTCTTTGCCAGGGCCTCTAAGTGAGGAATTGGAAGAAACCGGACCAATCCAAGTCCAACTTTTTGTAGCTCTTTCATAGGAGACGAGTGTTTTCCAACCCTTTACCCCTAAAGGCGCTGTTTTCGATATAAAAATCTTCAGCACGCCTCTGATCAAATCCTGGAGTGGTTCCTGTGTCTCTAGGATAGAAGGATCCCCAGGGTTGGACCTCACACGGTTGACAATCTCTTGAATAGTAAGAGAAGGCAAATGTTTCGTTTCTGTGTCACTGGAAATAGTAGAGGGGTCCCCATAGGACCCATGTTTCTTATTCTGCTCTTCTGCAATAGGATTGCCTTCTCCGTTGTTCTTCTCATTATGCTTCCCAGGATCTGAGGCATCTTCTGCAAGAGGGGTGATCAATGCCATGCGAACAGCTGAGAGAAGATGTATAATGGAAAAAGAAAACCCGTGGTGAACAGTTGGTGTGATAAAAGTAAACTGCTTCTTCACTGGTCTCGTTTCTGGGCTTAAGTCTGCAGGCAAAACCAATGTGTCAGACGTTGTCACAGAAGATGAGACTTTTCCACGTTTCTTCAAAGAGGGATCAGTCATCTGCTGATGTGGACTAGAATGCAGATAACCAGATTCATCCAGATCATCCATATAGGTCATGTCTGCCTTCCCCTTCCCCTTCCCTTTCTTGGTTATTGTTTTGCATCCCAATAAGGACATGTTTGGTCTGTTGTGACGATCAATAGCATGTGCTTCAATATTTTTACCTTTCTTCCCCCATCTATTAATGGGTGCATGATCATCCACCAACGCATGGGTTGCATATAAATCATCATCCTCCTCGGTAATATCAGCATGCATGTAATTTGACCGAGAATCATAATAGCTATCATAATCTTTCCCTTTTTCCTCTCTCTCAACTTGGTAGGCCTTCGAAAATGGATGGTGTATCCTTTTACCAACTTCTCCTTGCATACGGCTATTCTTTACAGACTTTTGGAAATGTTGCATGTCATTAATACCTAAATTAGGCAAGTAACTGAGGTCGCGTACATTGCTGCCCTTTTGCCTCAGTTTTGAATATTCAAATGGCGGTATCGATCGCTCACCAAACTCATTTGCCTTTTCAGATGAATAAGTCATTCTATCTAGAGCATGCTCCTTTTTAAGGTCTGGCACCAGTTTAACAGAGGTAAACTGACGACCCCTTGAGATAGCGCTAGGACGAGCAAACATACTTACCAGAGGTTTATCATCTTCTTCATCACCCCGCTCCGATGAGTCGGATTCTGTTTCTTCGCTTTGAGTAAGTGCACCCACGCCTCTAAGCGCTTCCAGGTCAAATCTTCTATTCTTTGTGGACCTCTTTTCAATCTCATCTTGCAATATGTTCCATCTAAAATCAGGAGGACGTGATACTGTATCTGCAACCCCAGGCAGAAAAGTTCGGTGAGATGCACCTTTTGAACTAATATCTATACTCTCACCAGTTAAAAGTTCATGCCCCATCTTTCTTTTATTGCTTACAACACCCCGTTCTTCAAAACTAACTTGCTGATCCATAGGGGGACTTTTTTTTGTTTTCTTTGTCTTAATGGGTTGACTTCCCTCTGACCAGTCAACTTTGTTATCTTTCAGTGACAGATGCTGAGCTCGGTCTTTTACAGTATTCATCTGCCCAAAATTTTGTGAACCATAACCATAGTATGATTTTTCACTACGATTATCTGCCAAGATGTCCATGTCTGCCATTTGATTTGCATTCCTGTTCATCCCATGAGAATGTAAATGATCATTTGGCAACGAAAAGGGAAATCCCTTCAAACTTGCAATGGCTTGGCCATCTTCTCTTTTCAAGAAATCTGGTTTTCTACCCTGTTTCAATAAACCAACTTTAGACATTGCGCTGCCACCAGTAGAATCCACGTTTCCCTTCACTAGCATTTCATATGTTGGTTTTCCTGCATCATTGCTATATTCCTGCTGAAGAAGAGTCAAATTCGATCCATATGCCCTAGACTTTGCTCCCAGTCCATGTTGCACTGAAGTAACGTAGCTTGGAACATCCTTTCTCAAAGAGGCACTCAATCTCGCAACCTCCACTAATCTTTTCGGATTCTTTTGCCCAGATTTTGCAAGGTCTAGAGTCATCACTTTACCACGAGAAGAAACACCCGGTGTGGGCCTTCGTGAATATACAGCTTGACCGCCCATCTTTTGCCGAAGTTGAACATCTTTCAATCTTTTATCCCAGAAACCATCGTCAGATTCCTCTTGCCCAGAAGCATCACTATCCAAATCTATATCTTCCGTCTTTCTGGACATCAAACTCTTTTGATTTCTTTTCCTATTTAGAACACGGATCTTCTTCTCAGTACTGTATCCCACACAGCTCTCCCACACATCCCTTATCTGAATAAGTCTATCAACCATGGAATTCTGATAAATCCACAGATTATGATAGTACTCACGCCTTTGGATAAAGTTCAGACCCTGTTGATACAATGAAACTCTTGGTTCACACAATCCCCCCTTCAACATCTCAAAGAGCTTGACAAGGGGACTTTCAAAATGAAAAATGCTAGCGGAGAAGAGCTCTTTCAATGTACGCATAAATGTCAACTCATCCATGTCAGGAAGGTACTTTGCAAGATTAAACCGCTCCTCATCCGTCAGAAGGGTGTTCCACGAATCCGACGACAAAATATCATCCAAACCTGGAAGATCATAGAGTTCAAAGGGTACACTACAGATTTCATCCCCAACTTTACAAATCTCTTCTCCAACTTCCCCTAATTGGAACATATCGATATCGTCAGACCCCGCAGCTGAATCAGCATCATCACCCCTTTCACTATTGTCATCAGGATGATGGCCATCCTCGTCACTTGATACACTACCTCTACTTCCCGGAGAGTAGTTTCTTTGAAATCGAGAAACCCTTGAAACAGTCTTTATAATAGCCATGACAACTATAAGGACAACAACAACAACAACAGAATAGCAGCTGACCACCAAACTCAATAATCCATCACCATAATCAAACTGCCAATTATAACATCCCCACCACTCAAAACCCTAAAATAAAACAAAATTTCTCTCAGAAAAATCAACAAATATATCAGAGACATAGCTCTACATGTCTCGATCTTTTACTAATCTAACAAAACCCCAAAGAGTAAATGAATCAGAAATAGCTCGAAAGTTACCTAAATTGCTGCTTGAAACATTTCTCCGTCGAAATTCAACCAAAAAAGCCCTGATCTTCAAGTATATGAGGAATTGGGTACATGAAAAAACGCGGGAATTCATCTAATCGGCTCTCTGGGAACTCGAATTTCCCTATCACAAATACGAATTATCATTCAAAACCCCAAAATCTCGATTTCAACGATGCATCAAACACACACTATCTAATAATCAAACAAACAAACACACACTATCTACTATTCAAACAAACAAACACAAGTGGTAGTAAACAAACAAAGAATCTTTCGTAGAGTAGTACCTAATCGATTGAAGTTCTTCTGGTCAAATTGAACCCAAAAAGCTACGATCTTCAACAAGGAGAAGAGCTTCGGTTGATGAAAAAGCGCGGGAAATCACGAAATGGGTGCGAATTTCTTCGATTCCAGCTCTGATCGAAGAGACCCTTTTGAGGAACCCTTGAAACAGGAGAAATAGATATAAAGTTGGGTGAGAAAGAGAGGTGAAGATGAAGAAGAAGAAGAATATGGAGACGACGTGGAGCGATGTAGATCGTCGGATGAAGAGATGGTAAAAGACTGAAAAGGATAGGTGACGGAAGGAGAGAGAGAACAACTAGTGATAGCGAAGGAGAGAGAGAGAAAGTGAAGCACAAGAAGAAGAAGAGAGAAGAGGAGACAGAGATGACGATTCCGCGTCCTCCTGTACTGATGGTATTGTTGCAGGAATGATACCTATTGTCACCCGGGTTGCATGGATACGGATATGGGTACGGATACGGGTATAAAGCCGATAGATAGGGCAAATTTCCAAAACTGAAGATACGGATGGGTAGTTGATAAACCGTTAACATACACCAAAAAATTATCATAACTCATAAATATGTGGATCCTATATATGCGCGTCTCATGAAAATGTTCATATCTCATTCTAGTCTTACTATTTTCAGAAAGAAATAGGGATAAAAAATGTGTATTGTCGTGTTGAAGCCATATCTTGTCTATTGACAGTGAGATAGACCTCTTGGCTATGTTCGCGATGTATTTCAAGTGTATCAATGGCATAAACGATATGGTAGGTTGGATTTTTTGGTATATCGATACTTCCTAGCTTGTCATTTGCTATTCACCCTTGAGGCCATCCATGCTTTGGATCACTAAGAGCATCCACAATGACTGTCTTCGTGCGATTTCTAAACTTAGACATTCAAGAGAAGTCGCTTCAAGTCGAGATATTAAGTAATAGCTAGGTTAGGCTTGAAACATTGCTCAATTATTATCGCAAGATTATACTATGGCAGTAAGATGAGCAAACTCAATATAACTGCATGCAACAAGCCAACAACCATACATTAATGGTATATTCTGATTGGAACCTAAAAAAGGGTAAGAGGCACGTGCCAAACATGTCGGACAAGGCATCGTAGAATTTTTGCAACTAAAAATGTCCTGAGTTTCCATCATCTAACTCGGACGCATTCTAATTTTAATTAGTGTACATTGACTACATGTGTTCTAGTCTTTCAATTGTGTGCACTAGAATACCTTTTCTTTTCTAAGTTGCACATCCGAGGATCTAACTTTCCGTAAAACTAAATAATGAAGCTCTAATTAGTCTATATTGGGATATGAATAGCCTCTCACAAGTACCCCCACCCTCTTTGTACCGGCACACTTCAAGTTAGCAACCACTGTTTGAATCAGCTGAACTTGAATTTAAGAGCACCACATTTACAACTCCATGAACTAACTACAAACAGAGCTCAAAATGATGATCATGTTTGCTTCCGAGATGGTTGAATTCATATAGTATCGAAATGTGATGCTTCGCTTCGTTGGAACTGGGTGGACCTTCATCTCGAGATCAATTGATTGAGTGAATGAACAGAGGACAACCCACACTAAGAACAGCAGAATCAGAGATACCCAAATGATCAAATTGCTCAATTGAGCTGCAATAATCATAAACGGATAACTAACAATGCCCTAGAAATCTCTCAAAGGAACGAAAAATTTGGGAACCTTTTATACAGGAAACTTGAAGAGAAGCCCCAAGTGCACTGCAGAAAAAATTTGTTGGTCATAAGGGGTTTGGAGAAAAAGAAACCCTAACCCTAGAAAACAAAAAATAGAGTACATTTTTACCTGATGAGATTGGTTATATGGCTATAAATGTTGGAATTACCTAACAATTTGTATAATGTCTTTCGTCATTCCTAATGACGAAAATTTAGCTCATCAGAGGATTTAAGTTAGGGCCAATTCTAAATGTCGAGGAAGTGGGCGAGGAAACCAGGGAGGAAAAGGAGGTGGCGGGGGGTGAACCATTCACCCCCCTCGGGATGTGTGCCCACTTTTTTGGCGTGCGCATCCCGAGGGGGGTGAATGGTTCACCCCCCGCCACCTCCTTTTCCTCCCTGGTTTCCTCGTCACGTAGAATCACTCTTAAGTTAGTTCGGGGATTAGAACCTATGTGCCACTTGAAAGGGCACCTAAGTTAAATTGGACTAGTGTAGTCTTTCACAAGTCAATTGCTCACTGTGGATGCAAGGGGGAATTCTTAAGTGCACCGGCATTAGTGCCTGGTTTGGCTACCAGGCACCGTGGATGTGCCTCAAGATGGGCATTAATTTATATCTCGATGAACATCAACGGTGCTTGATAGCACAAGGCACCTGGACCAGGCACCGTAGTATTCTCGGATGCAAGATTGTTCAAGTCACTATTTATCATACAAAACACCAACAATCAATGTAACCACTAAAACCATCTGCAATTGGAGATGGAAAAATCTAGGGTGCCTGGTGGCACCAGGCATAACACCAGACACTGTAGTAGTGCTCATTGGAGATGGATAGGAAGCCAAATGGATGAAGTTATCCATTTGGGTCACCTAACTGTATGGATAACTCTTATCCATTTCCTATCCATCATCTCAAATGGATAGCAAGAAGCATGCGGCTTGTGAAAAGTCGCACAAGCCGCATAGTTTCCAACATTCACTTTTAGAAGAGAGAAGGAGGGGAGAAGAGAGTTCTAGGCTTTTTAAGTTCAAAGCCTATGCGGTTTGTCAGGCCTACCCCTTTTTAATTCATTTTTTGCACAATAACATTGAGTCATTTTGTATGGATAAGAATAGAGATGAATAAATTTAAACCCTATCCATCCTTTACAATTGGAGATGGTCTAACATACCATATTATATGCCAATGTGTACCTGTTCCAAATCAAACACACAACCTAAGATGCAAATGACCTTGTCAATGCATCCCAAAACCTAAACAGCACATTAGAATTGCTGGGTCACAATAAGGGAGAGACCATTTGGAATTTGAAACCATAGCAGCTGGTACAACAGAGCACCAGGATCAGGAGTAAACAGGTCACTCATTATTACTCTCTTCAACACTCCCAGACTATGAAACATTCATCACTTTTGATCTTTTGGTGATTCCATTGGAGAATTTCAAACTATAAACACTGACTGAGACTGACTCATAATGTACCTTAAGTGCTTTTCTTTTTCTTCATAATCAAAACCATTGCTAAACAAATGGCCGGGTGCCCCTGAAGTGGATTAATCAAAATTCATCCATAGCACTATATATTAATCGCATATGTCACGTCCCTATACAGTCACACTATCTATAATCTAGTTTAATGCATCTATCATCAGAGATTCATGTTCTCTAATTAATTGACTAAAACTTTATAGTCATCGTTAACATTCTAACATTTTACACTCTACTTGTGGATATTGGCATTCTAACAGTGTAACGTTCTAACATTTTCCACTTCCAAGTCATGGTTATCATCATGAGTGCATTGAGGATTCTATGAAATATGTTGTTAACATTTTAACGTTTTCTACTCTGGTGTGTGAAGATTAGGAGTCATAATCACGAGTGCTGAGTCAATTTTTATAATTGAGGACTCTATGAAATTGTTAACATTCTGCATTTTAGCATGACTTGCAATGCATTTCTATCGGTAACACGTATCGTTTCAATTGCCACGACAACGGTTGGGATGTGCTCCACACGACCGACCACTCGACCGGCCACAAGAAATGCAGCTGATGAACACTTATTTTGACTCTCTTCAGTACTTGAATCATTATCACATGCCTTAAAAAAATTTCCACAATTTGCTACTGAATTTCCACTGCAAGGCGGCTTAAATAATATTAGTTGTTAATATTGCATCATGATGATGTGTACGATGTTAGCAAATCCCGACATGAGTCAATCCTTTTCTCTTTTTATCACTTTTTTTATTTTGGTAAAAACATAATCACATAAATAATGCATGGCTGCTCCATGAGACAACAAACCTATTCATTTTATTTTTTTTCAAAATAAAAATCTTTAATAATTAAGTTTGTGTTCTTGTTGAGCCTATAAAAGGGCTCTCAGTTCCTTACCTTGTTTATGCTCCCCATCCAACCTGAAACCCATAACTAAGCCAATACCTATTCCTCCACCCCTCCACTGTTTCTTCTCCATCATTCTAAAAAAAAATCCTATAAACACGAACAAACAACGCGCTTCCATCGAAATTTAGCAAGAAATTGCCTAGTTCGTGCTTTTTCCTACGGCCTAGTTTAGTTTACTTGATTTTGTTTCAAGAAACTCGCAAAGCATTTTATTCTTTGGTTTCCTAACACCATGGACTCATTCAGCTTGAATGTCGATCATGCCAAGGTTGACCAAAAGAACTCCATGATAAGATATGAATGCCTATACAAGATTGCAAACTTCTTTCGGTTCTTTGAGTTGTTTCTGGTTTTGATCTTGCTGTCTTGGTTGTACACTAGACTTCCAATACTGGTTACCATCTCCGGAGAGTACATGAAGGGTCTTTGCAATCTTGTTGCAAATACTCGGTTTGTGTTCTTGCTCGGAAATGTCATCATTCTTACTTTGTTTGTGAAATCAGGCATGCTTTCTGATGGGAGTGAGGCCGGGAATTGGTCTGGAACGGATCTTTATGATGAATTCGTCAAGAATAGTAGGAGCCAGAACCGTTATATGGTCGGTACAGATGCATCTCCGTCACCAGCGTCACAGGTGATGGTGTATGAAGACAGGGAGATAGTATCTGAACAACCTATCGTGTCTGTTAATACGGATACAGATACAGGAATGGGTTTAATCATCTATGAAGACAAGGAGATAGTATGTGAACGACCAACTGTGTCTGTTAATACGGATACAGATACGGATACAGGTTTAGTCACCTACGAAGACAAGGAGATAGTACGTGAACAACCTGTAGTGTCTGTTAATTCAGATACAGATACGGGTACAGGTTTAATCACCCATGAAGACAAGGAGATAGTACATGAACGACCTATAGTGTCTGTTAATACGGATACAGATACGGGTACGGATTTAATCACCCATAACGACAAGGAGATAGTATGTGACCGACCTATATTGTCTGTTAATACGGATACAGATACTAGTATGGGTGACATGAAGAAAGATGTTACATGTAAGGAAACACAAGATGTGAAGAAGGATATAACTCCATCCGTGGATACAAAAGTTTATCAGAGGAGCAAATCGGAGAATTCATGGAAAAAGTTGGCAATTTGTGAGAAGCCTAAACGAAAGCTGCTGCGATCAAACACAGGCGGAGAGGAGGAAAGCAAGGACGAGCTCCGATGCAAGATTGAAGAGTTCATCAAAAGGCAAAAAAAATTCCATAGACAAGAATCATGGCAATTGTTCTTTCAGAACAAAAGCTGAAAATTCTAACTTAAAATTAAAATGACTTAGTTGATTTTCTTGAAAGGAAAATTTGGACCATGAGGTTGTAGGTAGGTAGGAATGTATGTATGTACAGTTACATCTTATTTTTCCAAATAATCTAAGATCGTCTACCTTATGATCTTGTAGTGTTCTAATTTTATTTCTCCGTATAATCTACGTCTCTGTTGAAGATCATGATTGTAATTTATGTATGTAAATCCGCTTCGATCTTAATATTTCATATATATAATCAGTATAATCTACATCTCGCGGTCTTGATCTTAATATTTCGAGTAATACTACAGTGCACTGGTCTCAGAGCATTGGTATCTTGTCCGGTGGCTACCACACAAGATACCAGACACTTTACCGGTGCACTTAAGAAAAAGCGTAATATTTCATATAATCTGGATCATGTTTCGATGCAAGTGGCACCAGTGTAAATCAATTAATCTAATTATTTTAATTAGGGGTTCCGTAAATGATGGGAGGATTAGGATTTTCTGCTGAAGGCATTTTGCATGGTTTTGAATTGATCACTTTCGATAAGTGTTATCTCCAAGACATGAAAAGTAATGCAAACATCAGGTCCCCACTCCATAATTTTCTCATTTGCCTTTAGTATAATTGTTTTAGCAAGTTGCTACGTGTACTCAAATATTTAACTCAGATACACCAATTTTTTATTGCATTGGCATTTTTGGATGTTATGACTTTGTCGCATCAACATAAAATATGAAACACCGATTCACATTAAATAGCACATTGCTAGGTTTAGCAAAAATCTCGCATTGGTTGGGGCAAACAAGAATTTTTTTTTCTCACAGATTTGCGCAACTTTAGTAAAATGGTCATAACTTTCTCATTTCAAAACATTTTTAAATGATTCAAATTGTGTTTGTTAGATAACTCATAGTACCTGAAAGTCAGGAACACTACCTCGTTTTCATTGCGAGACAGATTTGTGCGACTTTAGTAAAATGATCATAACCTGCTCATTTCAAAACATTTTCAAGTGATTCAAATTGTGTTTATTAGATAACTCTGAGTACTACAATTTTTGTGTTTTGATGATCTTGAAAATTGGTCTCGATCAAGCATATATGTTGAACCAAAGTAAGGGATAGTACCATATTTTCATAGACAAATAGGGTGATTGGGTGGTAATGGTGCTTGATGGAGAAAATAGGGAGAAAGGTGGCGGTGGTGGGAGGGAAAGAAGTGGCGGTGGCGAGGTGGTGATGATGATGGCGGTGTCTGGTGGAGAAGAGAGGGAGGGAGGAAAAGAAGGGAATAAAATAAGATGAAAAGAGGGGAGGAGAGAAAAAAAATTTAATTTTGAGTTTTTAATTGGTGGTGTGAGAGAAAAGTGGTAATGTGAAAAATAAAGTAGGTGGTGTGAGAGAGAAAAAAAAATGTTTTGATAGTGTGAGAGCACTTTTAATAGTGTGGAGTAGTTGTTGCATATCAATTAAGGAAAAAAACAAAAATTCTTCCACTGTCATTTATAATTAGGGTGCAATTAGTAATGGTTAGTTAGTCATACTCACAAGTAGGGGTGGGCATTCCATCCCGCGATCTCGTTTCTGTCCCGATTTTTTCGGGTCTTAATGAGATTGAATAATTTCATCCCAATCCCATCCCGTCCCGATCTAGAATGGGATGGGATGGGATGAAGATTTTCAATCCCGCCAATCCTGTCCGGTCTCGAGCTAATATTTATTATTAATATTTTTATTTATTTATTTATTTTAAAATTGCAATATTAGTGTAATCGAAGAAAAATGAATTTAGTTGAAATCAGTGTAATTGATATTAGTCTATATTTGCAACAACTTGATATTGGTTTATTTCTAGAATTCTAAATTAATTATTTAATTGCAAACTCTTTAAAGCTCAAAATGGGATTGCTAACTACATTGAAGAGTTTTATTTCGTGTCAAGACAATGAATTTAATGACTTTTTTTTTAAAGCAATAATGAAACATTCTTTTTAGCACCCCAAATCTACTCATCCTTTGGTCACTATTCGAAATAGTAGAGCAGGTACACCATTGCCATTATACTGTCCACCTCTTAGTCATTCAAAACTCTTCAAAAATCTTAATTACAGGGTGAATTTCAGCTATCATTTATAGTAGTTTATTACGATGTTGCATACTCAATCTAAGGCTATCATTTATATGTAGTTCTACGAATTGTCTTTGCCTCTTTTCAACTAAGCAAATTGGGTCTTGGGTAAGCAGTAATTTGTTAAAAAAAATGAGAGCACGCTGATCACGTTCCCGAACCCGTTTGGGATGGGACGAGGTCGGGATGAGGTTTTTCCCATCCCGTCCCGATCCCGTATGAACTGGATGGAATAGGGATGAGTCTATCTCGTCCCATCCCGTCCCGTGCCCACCCCTACTCACAAGACTTATCACCTTGTTCCCTTAAAAAATAAAAAATAAAATTGTGGGGAAGAACAAGTCTTCAAAGTTTTCATATTTTTTTCACCATTCCATTCTAGGGGTCACCATTCCAAAGCTAAATTTAAGTATCTCCATATTTTTTCACCATTTCAATCACATCCCCTATTTTAACATTTTTATCATTATTTTTATATATCTTCAATTTTTTTATACCAATTTAATTTCAATTATACTATTATTAATTTCAACTTAATATAATTATATTATTTTAGTTTCAATTATATTATTATAATATTATTAAATATATATACTATTATTATTTCAACTTAATTTAAATTTGACTAATTAAAAAATTTGGGAGTTTATACAAAATTAGTATTAATTTGACTAATTAATGACTAATTAAAAAATTTGGGAGTTTATACAAAATTAGTATTAATTTGACTAATTAAAGAAGAGGGGAAGGTAGTTGAGAGTTTCTTTTGTTTTTATTTTTAATTTGAAAATTTTAATATTGAGAATATTTTATTATTATATGAGATATAGGGGATGGTTAACTTCCTTCTAAATTTAGGAAAAACTTGTATGTGGAGTTATTATAAGGGATTGTTTAGGGTGATGATTGGAGCAAAAATTTTCTCTATGAAATTCCTAAAATAGTTTTTTAATTTTTTGACTATTTTATGAGAATGATTGGAGATGCTCGATCTTATGCTAAAAAATTGTATCTATAATGTTGAGATCATGATGATTTTGCAGAGAATATTCACTGAGGTGATGAGTGGTTTTTCTTTGCCAAACATAATAGCAATTGTGTGACTCGTGAAAGCGTAATCGATACGGAATACAATTGATAGAAAATAATAAATTGAAAATATAATCAAGGCAATATAAACTAAATGAAAAATAAAGTAATTCACATACCACACAATCAATTTATCGCGTTTCGGCCAGTTTGCTTACGTTCACGAGGCAAAAAGAATAACTTTACTATTGAAATCGAAGAATACAAATGAAAGTCTCCTACACAACGCCGATGTTAAACACGCACGTGTCTAAATGACACCACACCACACCTATCTCTCTCACACACACTATCTGTCACGACCCGAAGCACAGATTACTATATTGTCCGTTCTGGGCCCAAGGCCCACACGGCTTTAAAACGCGTGATACTATGGGGATCCGACCTCGCACATATATAGCACATCCCCCTTCCGCACCCGGGCAATGTGGGACTATGTTTTCCTTTCTAGCTCGTCCAACCTCTCTCAGGCCTGTTGGGCTCCAACCCTCACCCTCACCCTCAGGTCCGCCCACTCTAGGGTCTCACAGTTCACCCCCTTAGGGCCCAACGTCGACGTCGGCACACTTTCGGTTGGGTTAGACTTTGATATCATTCTGTCACGACCCGAACCACGGAGTACTATATTGTCCGCTTTGGGCCCAAGGCCCGCACAACTTTAAAACGCGTGATACTATGGAGATCCGACCTCGCACATATATAACACATCCTCCTTCCGCACTTGGGCGATGTGGGACTATGTCCTCCTTTGTAGCTCGTCCAACCTCTCTCGGGCCTATTGGGCTTATTGGGCTCCAACCCTCACCCTCAGGTCCGCCCATTCCAGGGTCTCACACTATCTCTTTCTTTTCACTTCTCTCACACTGTAACGACCAGATCTACATAGTATTATGTTGTTCACTTTGAGTCCAAGGCACACACGACTTTAAAACACGTAATAAAATGTAGATTCAAACTCGTATCTATATAACACATTACCTCTAAACCTGCTCACACAAGGTAGTCTGACAGCCTCGAAGCCTAGATAATGTGATAATATAACCCTAATAATATGTCAGCCTTCTGAGGAAGAAGAATTCAATCTCATCGTATGAAAACGATGACAATGGTGAAAGATATCATCTTGTTGCTATAATAAGCAAAAGGGGTTTTAGACAAGCTTAACTAATATATTAGTATCCATACTGACTTACAGCATAAATCAAATGCATATATACATGGTTTAGTCTTAGGTGGTGGTAGTACGTACTACGTAGTAGGAGCAAAACTAACCAGATAAAATGCAAAAGGGATGTTTGTGGTCTTTGTTTTTTCTTGCAGCAATTTTTTTATTACTTGTTTATCTTGTCTCGTTGTTTTTCATTTTGAATTTATTTGAGATGGGACGATGTCAGGATGAGGTTTATCACATTTTGTGTGTACATCCTATCTGCAAATGCCAACTTATAGGCCAACTCATGTCCTTCCATCGTCTTGTACTGCCTTATTCAAAGGCCAGCTCATCACAAATTGAGGAGGCGGGCACCGTCTTTTTTATTTTTCAACAAATTAATCATAATAAAACAATCAAATCTATGTTCTATAAACATCATCATTACATGCACTTAAAAATGCACTTGCACTCCTTGTTCTATAAACATCATCATTACTTACACTTAAAAATGCACTTCACACCAGTTAATACTTGCCTGGTGCACTTGATTACGTACAAATTAATCTTACATTATTTGCTAATGATGTCGATCCAGAGTAAAGTTAAATTAGCAATCAAAACCTTTACCATTTCAAACAAAGTTACATTGTCTTGCGTTGTAATTCAAAGCTTATCTAGGATTTGGACATGACACTAACTAGAAAATTTAGGATTTGAATGTTTTAGTGTTCTACTCCTGTGATTTCCACATCATAGAAGTCATGAATGACAACTACAACAATATTGTTCGATCATAAAAAACATCCATGACCTCCTAACTTAAATTCCAACCTCAACAATGTGTTTCCGCCTTAACAAGCATACTATTTAAGGTGGAGATCGTTAAGATTATCAAACTTTAACAACATTAATTTTGAGCTTATTGTGGATACTTTTAACTTCTACAATGGTTGAAGTCTTTGGTTGAACAGATCTCGATCTGATTAATATTTATCATTAGATCTCTTAAATACCCTTTTAAATGAATGTGTGCAGTTTCTTCTCCCCCATTTTTTTTTTATCACCACTATCATTATTATTTACTCCACTGAGAACTCATCACACCATTGGGACATGTCAACACATTACCTGTTGTACAACCTTGTGGAGTTGTAGATGTCCATCTCATGTACACAATGAGGTTGAGGTGGCACAATAGAAGACATACGAACAATGTCGTAGTTCCATTATTGCAACATAACTTTGGTCGACTAAACAAAATGATAAGGCTTATCCCTTAGCCTTGCATATAAGCTCATAATTAATATTTCATGTGTATAAATATGGGTTAAAGTCCATTGTAGATTTGATGATATAAGAAAAATAACAGTAAGAGATGAGATGAGATGAGATATGAGATATGAAATGGAAGTCTGTGGTAACCATTACTTATCATTTATCAAGGTTGTGTACTAAGATATAAAATGGAAGTATTTGGCAACTAATACTTATCAAGGTTGTGGACGTTTCTATAGTATACTTATGCAACAAATTTATTGGTGAAATTTCTATGTTACCTTCTAAGTTTAATTTTTATTTTTTTTAATTGAAACACTTTACTATATAGTCATCAGTGGTTGGTTTTAATATTGCTAAAAATGTTTGTATAGGCATAATTTGCAACAACATGACATCTCAACGGTTAGAGCTTGGCGGATGATACCACTAGGTCATGGGTTCAAACCCAGCTTGCGGCATCTTTATGAGTTATGAGATCCTATAAAAACCCTGCTTGCATTTCAAAAAAAAAAAAAAAAACACAAACAATAATGAAACAAATAATAACTCTAATGCGTCCAAAAATCGTTCTCATGTGAGTTTGACTTGCAAAACAGTCGTTAGACTGCCAAAACTCAATTTTTTGGTGGCCGAATGCACTCTGATGCTTAAGTTAGTAACTCTATTGGAATAAAGAAGTAAATTTGGACAAAACTCAGTTAAAGTTGCATACATGTGTCGAATGTTCTTTGCGTGACTTAAGCATGTTCTCTGCATAATGGTCGCAGTTAACTCTCTACGTGACTTAAGCATGTGAGGTGCAACGGAAGGATATGTTTCTCGTAACAGTCTCCTCCTTGATGGAGATACGTCTGTAGAGGCCAAACTCTCTCAACGACTCTTTTTTGGTGTAACGCTCCTCTTCTTTATGAGAGAACTCGTGTCGGGTCCGAATTTGAGCTCTGACTCGTTCGGGCTTGGATTCGGGCCTTGTATACATCTTCTCGATGGTGGGCCTTGTATGGGCCTCTGCAATTGGTTTTATTCTTCCTGGCTTTATGAGCTAACCCAATATATTGGGCACTATATTCTCGTGATGAGTTTCTATGTCACATGTACGGCCGTGATGATCAGTCTATTTTAATGTATCATCAGCTACTCCCCCCCTCAGTTAGTGGGTATGTTCACATATCTACTAACTGTGTGACGGTTGGTATTTTGATTGCATTTGAACTTAATGTTTAATAACTTTCGATCGGTTGATCGTCTCGATTACTTCGTTGTCTGTTCGTTATCACGAAGATTTTCTGGGAGTTTAGCGTGTCATTATGTCCCGTATGTCGCTCCATGAGTAATCTCTTCGTTGCTCGGTTGTAAGGGTGTTGTGGCTACTTTGCTCCCTTATTTACGCCATCTTCGCTGTTAGTGTTATTTCTTTTTTATATTGCATTTTTTCGACTTTTCTTACCTGTTTGTGATGTATGCCGGTGACCTACTGGATGGTGACCAACTTGCTACCTTTGAGGCTCATTTTTCCCCAAAGAAGGTTTCTCAGGTTACTTTGGATGACCAACTATGTTTTGCCCCCCGACCTTGAGATCGTTTTTCCTTGTGAAAACGACAGTCCTTGTTGCTCGAGAAAGCGATATATTGCGCTTTACTCTCGCATGTTTTATGTCGGTTTTCGATTTCCAGTTTCGGAGTTATTCTGGTCTTATCTAGATTTTCTGGGTATTCCTCTTGCTCAGATGAGTCCGAATGGTTGGAAGGTTATAGTTTTCACGTATGTCAGGGCCATTATTTCTGATATTCCTTTAATCACTAGAATATTGCCATTTTTTGTGAGGCATAGCGTGAAACCAAATCGCACCTGTTTCTTTCATTCTCATGCGTGCTTTGGCAATCTAAATGATGACATCAGAGGTTGGTCGCGGGATTGATTTTATGCGTCTGTCGACTCTGGCTATTTCAATTTATGAGGTCTGTAGATAGTGAGGTCTTTCCGAGTTCCTATCAAGCGTCAAAACCTGCAATTGAAGAGCAGGTTATCAACGAGCGTTTCCTGAAACTTTTCGTAGTTTCCAGATGATATGGTGAGACGCAGCGGTTTATATAGCATGAATGAAACTGAGCGGGCTCTGCTGACTTAAAGGCAAGCCGTGAAGATTGTTGCCCGTGTTGCCGCTGTTAAAGGTGACAGCGTTGTCGTTTATCAAAAAGTGAGCTTGGGAATTACGGATCTCAATGCTCCTATCAGTGGTGCTTCCGGTCCGTCTTCCAGGAAAAGAAAAGTACTAAGGCCTGTTAGTCTGTCAAAGCAGTTGTTTCTGACTTCTGACCGTGTTCCGAAGAAGAAATGGCTCATTGACTATGTGCGTCATACATTTTTTTACTAGGGTTTTGTTGATAGAAAACCTTCAAGGAAAAACTGTTGTTTTCTGTAGGAGGCGAAAGAGATGAAATTGGCTTTGGAGATGAATGAAAAAGATACCATTCGCTCGCTGGACGATGATGAAAAGAGGCTCCTCTCTACTTATGGAGGCCTTGAAGCTGCTAAATGTTCTGATGAGGACCCTCGGTCCTTAGATGACAAGATGCTCCAGTTGGCTGTTGTCCAGCCTAAGGAGCTTGGTGATCTTGATCGAGTTCCTGAGACGTAGTATCTTCGTTCTTCTTCCCCTCCTGTTGATGGAGGGGTGGAAATCTCACCTTCCACAACCTGCTTGGGTTCTTCTGCTCTTGTTGGGGTCGTCATTCGATCCATTTCTTCTAAGCAACGAGAGGGTGATGGAGATCCTCCTGTTTTTTTTTTTTTTTTTTTCCGGTTGTGGGTAGTGGTTCCTCCATACTACCGGATCCTCGTGTTCTTCATTCGCAGGTCAGTTGAAAGGAATCTACTCCTGAAGAGATTCGTGTCAAATCAGATGGAAAGTTTTGCTGGTTTTTTCGTCTTGGCGTGCAGGATGGTGCACGTAAGCTGATTAATAAATGGCATAGACAGTCGGTGGAAAAGCCTTCGAAGCCCGTGCTGAATCCGAATCTTCATATTGAGGATGGTGTCAGGCTTGTAATGGACGAGATGACCCATCTTGCCTACACGGCAGTGATGGATTTGAGTCATCGGGTTAATCGCAATCTTGTGATTTCTCCTGAGAGGAAGATCTTTGTGCTGCTATTAGTATTTTCCCATGTTCTCTATCAATATAACGCGTTAAAAATGAGATGCTCTGAATGTATTAAAGCGGTTGAGGTTGCTCAAACTTCGTTGGTTGAGGTGGAGGGTGCACGGTATCGGTCTGTGGTCGCGCTTGAGTCCTTGAGAGCTGATTTAGACGACATCCATGCACGTTTGCACGATGTGGAGAAAGAACTTTCCGCTGAGAATGCACTTCATGATAAGGTCATGCATGCCATGATAAAACGCTATAAAAATCACGACATCGCTGAACAAAGGGTGGAACAATTACTGGCTTTGCTTGACGAGGTCAAGACCGATTCCTCCGCGATGCATTATCACTACTGCTGAGGGCCAACTCATCGTGGTAAGAAGTGAGCATGCTTCTGTTAAGGATAGGCTACGTCTTATGGAGGTGGCAGATTGGCAACCACGTTGTTTATGGTTGGATTGAGCTTTTGGATTATATTGAGGGTTTTGGTGTCGACTTGTCTCAATATCGACATCTGGTCTATCGGACCTTCGAGGATGACGAGGGTGCTGAAGATCCTCCAGGTGATCCAATGGCTGAAGAGCCGCCATCTCATCCTCTTGAAAAAGAGTTCTTGTCGATGACCCGACTCCTGCAGATGGTATTGTTGAGGATGTTATAAATCTTTCCCCTTAGTCTTCTATTGATACCTTTGAGTGTAATAGAATGATTTTGAATGAATTACAAGAGTTTTTTTTCTTTATTTTTCTTCTTGTTGATTTCATTCGTCCGTTGTTGTCGTGACGATCTGTATTTGAGCTTTGATATGTTACAACTATATTCTTAGCAGTCATTTGCTTATTTGAATTTTCCTATGTTTTAGCATGCATGTCTTGACCTTGTGTTTGTCGTCTTGGAGTTTTTGTAAAAAGTTATTTTGCTAGCTTGTATTCTAATTTGTTGATCTGGTATGCTAGTTAATCCAAGGTTCTCCCGGGTTGTGCTAACTTTGTTTGCTCTGTTCGTTTGATCAACAACAGAGTCTATCTCCTTCGAGTTGATTTGTTAATTCGGTTGTCTCGAAGTTGCTTTTACTTCGTTGAATCGTCCGTTCAACCTTTGCTTTGTAACTCGATGTTTCAGTTAGTTCGAAGTAGTTTCTCATACTTGGTTCATTCGATTTTTACTTCGTTAACTCGACGTTTCATTCAACTCGAGGTTTTCGTTGATTCGGGTGTTTAACTTTTACTTCATTGGTTCGACGCTCTAGTCGACCTGAAGTCGTTTTATGTAGTTAACTCATTCGTCCACTTTGGCTTCGTTGGTTCGACGCTCTAGTCGACCCGAAGTTGTTTTGCTTAGTTGACTCGTTCGTCTAGTTTTTACTTCGTTAACTCAACGTTTCAGTCGACTCAAAGTTTTTACTAGGTTGACCATTTCGTTCTACTTTTACTTCGTTGGTTCGACACTCTAGTCGACCTAAAGTCATTTTACTTAGTTGACTCGTTCGTCCAACTTTTACTTCGTTAACTCAACGTTTCAGCCGACTCGAAGTTTTTACCTGGTTGACTCGTTCGTCCAAGTTTTACTTCGTTGGTTCGACACTCTAGTCGACTCGAAGTCGTTTTACTTAGTTGGCTCGTTCATCCAACTTTTACTTTGTTAACTCAACGTTTCAGTCGACTCGAAGTTTTTACTTGGTTGACTCGTTCATCCAATATTTACTTTGTTGGATCACATTCTAGTTGACGCGTAGTCGTTTTACTTAGTTGACTCATTCATCCAACTTTTACTTTGTTAACTCGACGTTTCAGTCGACTCGAAGTTTTTACTTGGTTGACTCGTTCGTCCAACTTTTACTTTGTTGGTTCAACACTCTAGTCGACTCGAATTCGTTTTATTTAGTTGACTTGTTTAACTCGGCATTTCACTCTACTCGAAGTTTTTACTTGGTTGACTCGTTCGTCCAACTTTGACTTCATTGGTTTGATATTCTAGTCGACCTGAAGTCATTTTATTTAGTTGACTCATTCGTCCAATTTTTACTTCTTTGGTTGATCAGACTAGAAGTTTATTGTAAATATCAAACTTGTGTTCTGATTCCTTTTGGTCTTTATACGCCGATTGTTTCGCATAGCTTTGATTTGAAGACGTTCGTCTTTGTGGGATGTTGATTTCGAAATTAAAACTTTATTGATTCTCCTATTTGGGTGTCTTGACCAATTTTAGCGGTCATTTTTCTAGAACAGTTATGTTACATTGTGGAGTGAATTTTCTTTTATCATTGCGTGACTGGTGTCCATCCCCGCGTTGGTGTTTCATGCCTCTGTTGTTCCTTCTTGTTTAATTTATGACCTTGTTTGTTTTGCCTGTTATTGCTCCCCGTTTGGCATTGCTTGTTGAGGAGTGATAAGGTTTGTCGTTGTTAATTAATTTATAATTAAATTTGGTTGGATTTGTATCCGCTGGTAGAATCTTCAAGTGGGCCAGTGCAGCTGTCTTCAGGGCATTGACCTTTCCGCTTCGATATAGATCTGCTCGAGTAGGAGATGCTTCTTTGCTGGAGTGGATATAGTGTAGAACGTATATCAATTCCCTGGATCATTCTTTTGATCATGTGGCGGCAATACATGTTTTTTCTTTCCATTTGAATTGTTTGTTCGGTATTTTGACGAATTCATCTGGTCGTCTTCTTTGGACCTAATGCTCAATTTCTTGTTTCAACTTGTTGCAGTCCTCGGCATCATGTCCATGATCCTTGTGAAAAAAGCAGTACCTGTTTTTGTCTTGTCCTTCCGGATCTCCTCTCATCCTGGGTGCCTAGTTGATGTTCTCCAAATTCATTATGTGTTTTAAAATGTTGGTTCAACTTGTCTTTAGGGTTGTGTACGGTTTGTACTCATTTTTCATCTCACTGGTTATCCGCTCATGACTGGGCCGTGCCGATTGCGATTTTCTGAATTCCCGCTGGTTGGATTCAGTTCGTCCATCATTGCGATGTTTCTTTGAATGACTTATATCCTCCTGTAATCCACCATCTCGCCTTATTTCTTATTTCCTTTCATGTTTCCTCGAATGGTTATCCATTTCCTACCCATTCTTCCTCATCGCAGCTTTCATTTTTTCATGGGAGATATGTTTCTGTGCTATTTTCAGCAAGACCGTCATGCCTTTTGGAGACTCCAAGTTAAGGGCATCGATTCAGCCCAACGACAAAAGTTGCAGCGGCTGTGTCGTCGCTACATCCATCACTCATTGTTAATTCGTTGGTGAAACGAGTGACATATTCCAGTATCATTTCTTTGGGCTTCTGTTTGATGTGTAGAAGGTAGTTGGGTCATTTTCTTATCCGCTGGCTCCCAATGAATCTAGTGATAAAAGCAATGGCTAAAGCCTGGAAGGAGTCTATTGACCTCAGTGGTAAGCTATTGAATCAATTTATCACTGTAGAAATGAAGTTGGTTGGAAATGTTCTGCATAGGTTCGACGCCGTGGTTTCCTTTAGGGCTATCATGTGGTGGAAATGACTTAGATGATCTGTTGGGTCAGTGGTACCATCGTACACTTTGAACTTTGGCGGAGTGAACTTTTTTGGTATTGCCTTTTTCATGAATGCGTTAGAAAATGGCGGCTTAGCTA
This sequence comes from Berberis vulgaris, assembly GCA_963556465.1. Classification (NCBI taxonomy): domain Eukaryota; kingdom Viridiplantae; phylum Streptophyta; class Magnoliopsida; order Ranunculales; family Berberidaceae; genus Berberis; species Berberis vulgaris. The sequence goes on from OY747133.1 coordinate 1,979,899, forward strand.
ACTCATATAGTATTGGGATCCGTGACTCCAATCCTGAACGGGATTTCAGAAATTGTTCCGCCGTACTGCGGAGTCTTATCTTAGGGGAGCTCGCTGCTCTCGAAGTTTTCCTGTTGGGGTTTTGCTACGGGTTTGTCGCTTCCTTGATTTCGGTCGGCGAAATTTTATTGGGGCGGTGCCGGAACATGGTCGGCTAGCTGAATGCGTTATTGGGTGATTTTTTCCAGCATCTTTGTCATGTTGTTCATCTGGTCATGAGCAAGTCCACTCGAGGGTCAGTGGCAGCGCCACCATATGCTTGGGTTGTTTGGATTGCATGCTGCGGATCCGCATTCTTAGGTGCTATTGGTCCAATGATCTGGGCTGCTTTTTTGTCAGTGATGCATTGTTGTCGGTGGGAGAGTTGTCGTGATCATTATTGGATTGAGGATCTGCAGACTGCATCATTTTCTCTGATGGCTTGTTGATCTTTTGTTAGGTTATTGTGAGCTTTGTCACATTGTATTTTGTTTTTAGAATGGAAACTTGTCGTTTTCCACAGACGACGCCAACTGATGCAACCAAAAATTGTCCTCCTGTGAGTTTGACCTGCAAAATAATCGTTAGACTGCCAAGGACCACATTTTTTGTGGTCGAAGGCACTCCGATGCTTAAGTTAGTAACTCTGTTAGAAGAATTAAGTAAATCTGGACAAAACTCAGTTAAAGTTGCATACATGTGTCGAATGCTCTATGTACCTTTTATAATGATCGCGGTTAACTCTCTGCATTACTTAAGCATGTGAAGCGCAACAGAAGAAGATGTTTCTCGTAACAGTCTCATCCTTGATGGAGATACGTCCGTAGAGCGTAACTCCCTCCACGACTCTTTATGGTGTAACGCTCATCTTCTTTATGAGAGAACTAGTGTCGGGCCTGGATTCGGGCCTTGTTTACATCTTCTCGGTGGTGGGCCTTGTCTGGGCCTCTGTAATTGGCTTTATTCTTCCTGAATTTTATGAGCTAGCCCAATAGATTAGGCACTATATTCTCGTGTTGAATTTCTATGCCACGTGTATGGCCGTGATGATTAGTCTATTTTGATGTATCATCAAACTCTACTAAGTTACAAAAAAATTTATTTTCTTTTCATTGGATATCATATTGCCCAAGGATTGTGATTTCGTTTTTCGAGGTAATTTTAAGAAATATTTCATGAAATATTTCGTTGTGCATAGAAAAATGTAAAATTTTCGATTGTAATTTCTAAGTTATCAATATAATTTAAGTATTTTAATCTCATACATACTATGTAAAGAGTCGCACGAGACTCATAATGTCATACAAACTACATGTTGTATAAGAATCACTTATATAACAAAATTTTAATATTAAACTAATGTTATAATGTAGGGGTGGGTATCCCATCCCACAATCCCAATTCCGTCCCGATCATATTCCATCTCGTCCCGATTTTTTGGGTCATTTTGGGATTGATCAAGCCCATCATGATCCTGTCCCTTCTCGATTTAGAGTGAAATGAAATCAGGATGAAGATTTTCAATCTCGTCCCATCCCGAACTTATTTATTTAGTGTTTGTTATTATTAATTTTAATCAAGTTGCTATTTTAAAGGAATGTTTAGGATGTGTTGAAATTAAATCAAAACATTTATTGTTTGAAAATTTATTTGCTTGATTTAGTATTTTTTGTTTAGATAAAAACTTTAGGTTTGATATTTTAGGTCAAATAGAAATCATGAAAATTTATGCTTTTTCACTTTTTAGATTGGTTATAGGACAATTATTATTGTATAATATAGAAGATGCTTAACATAAAAAAATTTTGTAAATTTATAGGACCATAAATTTTATATGACATTTACTATTATTACGATGAAAGTTATATGTACAAAAACGTGTCATTATTGGTGTGTGAGGAATGTGAGATGAAAATTTTGTTATTTTTCATTGAAAGACAATTTAATAAATGTTCATCATGTCTTGTCTTGAACCCGTTTGGGATAGGACAATGTCTAGATGAAGTCTATCCCATCCCGATATCAAACGAATAGGACGAGATAGTGATGAGATCCATCCCGTCTCATCCCGTCCCGTACTCACCTCTAAATAGGTTAAAACGTACGATTGTGGTGATGAAAAAAATAAATATTTTGAATTTGAAACAAAATTTCCTTAACTCGAATAAAGGAAACATTTCCTGAAATTTTGACGAAATCAGATTCCTTGACATTGCCTGCTTGTTCGTCTTCTATCTTTCCTACTGCTCCGTCGAAACCTCTTCTGCGCTGTTTGGATGGATGAGGAGCACAAGATCACTTCAACTCCAAATCTCCCAAACCACCAACATTTTAACCAAACAAACCCTTGCCACTCCCCACCAACCCGATCATGGGCTCGACCTCCGCAAACTCGGACACCTTCTCCAGCACTGCACCAATCACCACCTCATTCATCAAGGTAAGCAAATCCATGCACGCATTATACAATTTTCAGTCACCCCAGACAACTTTCTCGCTTCGAAGCTCATTAATTTCTACTCCAAATCGAACCATCTGTTTCAGGCACACAAAGTGTTTGATGAAATTCCCCAGAAGAATATCTTCTCTTGGAATGCCATACTCATTGCTTACTCAATACATAACAAACCCTTTGAAACAATGAAGCTGTACTCTTCGTTGGTTTCATCTTCGTCGGTGACCGATGTTAAACCTGATAATTTTACTATTAATTGTGTTTTGAAGGCATTGTCGTCCTTGTATACGGATTCTAATTTGGCAAAAGAGATTCATGCGTATGTTTTGAGGAAGGGGTATGAGGTGGATATCTTTGTTGTTAATGCTCTTGTCACATTCTATGCGAGGTCAGGTGATTTGGGTTCGGCGAGGAGACTGTTTGATGGTGCACTGGAGAAGGATATAGTGTCGTGGAACTCTATGATTGCTGGGTATTCTCATAGTGGGATGTATGCGGAATGCTTGGAATTGTATAGAGAAATGGTGGGTTCTGCTGAGTTTAGACCGAATGGGGTTACAGTTGTGAGTGTTTTACTAGCTTGTGCACAATTGAAGGATCTTGAGTCTGGGGTGGAAGTTCAAAGGTATGTCATCGAGAGCAACATTGAGATGGACTTGGCAGTTTGGAATTCGATTATTGGCATGTATGCAAAATGTGGAAATTTGGATTACGCTAGAAAATTGTTTGAGAAGATGAAGGAAAAAGATGAGGTGAGCTACGGTGCGATGATTTCAGGGTACATGATTCATGGGTTTGCTGAGAAAGCGATAGAGCTCTTTAGAGAAATGAGAAAGCCAATATTGAGTACATGGAATGCCATGCTTTCGGGTTTAGTTCAGAATAATTACCATGAGAGGATCCCTGAGCTTCTTCGAGAAATGCAAGAAACAGGTTTGAAGCCGAATTGTGTGACGCTTGCGAGTGTTCTTCCCACATTTTCATATTTTTCGAATCTAAAAGTTGGAAAACAGATGCATTGTTATGCAATTAGGAATGGCTATGATGGGAATATCTATGTTACCACAGCATTAATTGACACTTACGCAAAATTGGGATTTCTTCATGGTGCACACAAGGTATTCATGCAATGTAGGAGTAATAGTGTGATTTCATGGACTGCTATAATTTCAGCTTATGCTGCGCATGGTGATGCCGATCTCGCACTTTCTCTGTTTGCTGAGATGCTGAACTGTGGGACTAAGCCAGATCCTGTCACGTTCACAGCTGTGTTGTCAGCTTGTGCACATTCTGGAGCTGTGGATGAGGCTCGCAAAATTTTTGACTCCATGTTGCCGTGTTATAAGATTCACCCTGCTGTTGAGCATTATGCTTGCATGGTTGGAGTATTTAGCCGGGCGGGAATGCTTCTTGAAGCAGCCAATTTCGTCTCTAAAATGTCAATTGAACCTAGTGCAAAGGTTTGGGGTGCTTTGCTGAATGGTGCCTCAGTTTCTGGTGATGTTGAACTTGGGAAGTTTGTTTGTGATCAATTGTTTGAGATCGAACCTGAAAACACTGGCAATTACATCGTTATGGCAAATTTATATTCTCGTGCTGGGAGATGGGCAGAAGCAGAAAAAATGAGAGAGAAGATGAAGAATACGGGCTTGAAGAAAATTCCTGGATGTAGTTGGATTGAGACTAAGAAAGGGTTACAGAGTTTCATAGCTGGGGATGTTTCAAACCAGAAGATGGAAGATATTAATGTAATGTTGGATTTGTTAGTTGAACCAATGAGAGAAGAAGGTTATGAATCTGCACTTGAGCTGGACGAGGAGAGTCTATGCAGTACAATCTGAAACCCGCACGTGTTATTTACAATTGGGAGCCTGAAGGTCAAATGTTGTTTCAGACGCTCAACACATGATGATGCATACACCAGATAACCTTGAAATCTAGATCTGCATTTCATTGATGCATACTGTTATGTCAGCAGCTGGCCACGGAAAGCGTCATCATGGTCATTGAATATCAAGTTTGTTCATCAGGGCTCATAATTCCCTATCTGTGCAAGAGTTTGGAGCAAGACAGACCCTTATTTTTTAGTAGAAATGAAAGATTAATGCGAAGTTGAGTACTGATACAGTTGTTTATCTTACTGTTACTCCTATCATATTTGGTGGGACACGAGATCAAAGTACAGTCCATACATGATCCAGATGGAAAATCTGGTGTTTCAAACCAGAACACAGATCTAAACTGGTTTTCAACACCGGCAAGATTGGCTAGAAGTACAGATGATCACATTTGGAACAATTTACTTTGGTTTCGACCTGACATGTTTGGGTTTGAGCAAATGTAGATGCTGCAGAGATGGATTTTCTCAAGAGGGGTGGCAGTAATTGCTTGGTTGAGATCATTTTTCTAGCTGAGAAATAATTATAATCAAGCAAAAGCTGAATTTACTTTGTGGTTGGGGTGGGCAGCAATGCGATTTATCTATGGAAATTGGACGCAATGCACATTATAGTGGTGATCAAGAGGCCTTTGTCCAACTTTTGTTAATGGGAGTTCTGCTTCGGTTTTCTCTTGGACTACAATTAAGTCACGCTGACATCAATCAAGGGGGTCTTCCGAAAGGTCTTTTTGCGAAGAGTTTAGTGCCTATTTATATAGTTGTGAATTGCATTAATTCTGATTTGAAGTCCTTATTGTTAGGTGATAACATCATTTATATTGAAGAGGAATGGAACGTAAGACATTTATTGGAAGCCACTGTATCTTCATCTTGGTTGATATCGTATACGAAAAAAGGTGATTTTCAGTTGAGTTCGCACTCATGCCATTTTATGGGCCTAATTGGATGAAAATCAAAGTGATGAACATCTGTCTGGAGCATCTTTGTCAAGTTCTTTAAACAAAATAATTTTTATTGTTACCCATCCTCCCTCTTGTTCCTTTCATCAACTTAAATATCCATTGACGGCTTGTTTTGTTAAACTTGTGAGAGGAGGTGTGGTCTGCGATTTTAGTATTATATCTAAGTTTAGGCTTCAATAATGTTGCGGCTCATCAGTTCATTATTGATATAGAATATTAGAATGTAGAAACACCTTCATCAACTCTCAGAGGTCTTTTAAAAAAGTTACCAATAGAAATTCACAGTTGTACTATACTTATAGAAATCCTCATCTTTATGGTTTTGTTTTGAGTTCTTGTAAAAGAATGTTAGTACATTACTGAACAGTAGGAGCTGAACTGGAGCAAGAGAGAAGCCAAGTGAGAGCATAGTTCCTTTTTGTATTTGTGACTTACATAGTGAAATTCGAGTCTGGTTCTCACACAGCAAAGATTGCTCGTGTTTTGTGCTCGTCTACTGTCTTTCGTTTCTTTAATTTTACTTGTCAAGATCAATGAATCATAACAAGGTAATATATATGCATGCATTAGAAATTTACATTGCTGGGATTTACAAGTTTTGGCCTTTTGACATAGCAAGGTCTAACATAGGCTGAAATGTTTGATGGCCGAGCTCTCCCATTCAAGAACAGAAATAACATCCCTTGAAGAAGGCTTGCAACTGAAGCAAAGAACTGCAGATATCCCTACCATTATTGCTTGCCCAAACTATTATCCTGTCTCCTTTTAAATGACGAATCATATCAAAAGTACTTCCCACTCACTAAATTACCATAGTGCTGGCATTGTTTGGAGTTTTGAAGGCACATTGCGTACATATATACTTGTTGCTCTACACTAATGCTTAGACATAACACGCACACATAATGCGTTTTTGGAGTTTTGGCGATTGGAATTGAAAGGGAAACTACCCCAGATGAAAAGGAGAGGTGAGGTGGATGAAACTGAAGACAAAATGCCCCCAATCTCACCCTCCATTATAGTTTACCTGATAGTTGTCTGCTACACTTTGTTCAAGGGGACCAGAGATGCATGGGATCCCATGTGAAAAGTTTGGCTTCCCAATCTCACCCTCCATGGAAGAGATAATTCATTGAAAAGTAATACTTTCAGCCATGAATCATTGCTTAATTGGAATATAAAGCTTCAACAAAATTAAAATGTGATTTTTTTTTTCTATAGACAGAAAATACTTTAAAAGCTGATCATATTTGGTATGTCTGATCATATAAAATCACATTCACATTTCACACTTTATCATCACATCTGACTGTATGATTCACATAAAAAAGTAATTCATTACATTCCCTTAATCCTTTATTAAGGCACCACTTTCCTCCAAACTCCTCCACAACACACAAACCCAATCATGGAACACCAAGAACACCACCACCAGAAGAACTCAAGCGAAGCTATAATGGCATCTCTGTCAACCTTAACACCAACTGAATTCTCCAATGTAACACACAACCTCTCCTCTGATTTCCGCCTCAAACACCACTGTCTCCGCTCCCTCCTCATCTCCACCACCCGCTTCTCTGCCACTCTTCGCTTCCTCAACTCACTCTCCCTCCACCAAAAAACCCTTCTAATAGCGCGCTATCTCCTTACTACACTGAGCCAACTCACTCTCACCACCACCAATGCTGCTACTGTGCCTGGGCTTATTGGTTTACGATATGTTGATGCTGCATTACTACTCATGCTATTATGTGAAGTCAGTCAGCATGATCCTTGTATGTTAGAGACTCCACAATCTAACTGGAGACGAGTACTTAGAGATTATACTTACAACAACATGCTGACTATATCAGGTACGTCGACTTATTTAGATAGTTTTATCGTTTGCACCCGGGTGTAGATTAGCTAAAAAATAAGAACTATGAATCATCCTAAGTTTATATACAGCATTGCTTGTATAGTTAGAGATTTCAGAATTTTCTGATTGATTTTCTGTGACTATCAACAGTTAACGGAGAAAATAAACTGTTTATAGCTCTCGATGATGGCAATTGAGCTACAATCTAATGCTATAAACGATAAGTTTATAGCCTTTGTAGGTATAATTCAGGATCTCCTGCGAATATCTAGAACTTCCTGATTTTTTTTTTAAAGTAGTAATTTCCAAGAAAAATACTTTGGATCTTGCAAACTTTGGAGAATTTTTGAAGGTTTTGAAGTTGTCATGTTGGGAGCTGTAGCTCCTAAGGAATTGTGTCTAAATAATATAATTAAGCCAACTCTCTAATTAGCGTTTTGATGCAAATGTGTGTGTGCTACAGGTATGGCAGTGTCTAATGGCGCAATTTTGTCGAAGTACATTGACATAGCAACAAGATGCAGAAGGTTCTTAAATGCCACGGGGTGCAGCGGTGGTGAAAAAGAGAGGGGGGTAGCGGCATCAGCCTCTGCCGTGGTCTCATTGCCATCAGTGGAGGTGCGACCTGGGGGTGGGGTGGAGTGTGTGATATGTAAGGAGGAGATGAGGGCAGGGAGGGATGTGTGTCAATTGCCTTGTCAACATTTGTTCCATTGGATGTGTGTTTTGCCATGGTTGAAGAATAGAAATACTTGTCCATGTTGTAGATTTCTTTTTTTTTTTTTTTTGGAAGATGAGCCGGTGTTTGATAGGATCCGTAACCTATCCCCCGAGGTGCCGCCTATAGGCCAACATCACCCCATGTTGTAGATTTCAGCTTCCCACAGATGATGTTTTTGGGGAGATTGAGAGGTTGTGGGGAGTTTTGGTAAAGATGGGAGATTGAGAGGTTGTGGGGAGTTTTGGTGAAGATGGGGAGAGGAGATTTGTGAATTTGAGGATGTGATTGTTAATTTATAATCTGTCATTGTAATTGTACCCAGTTCATATTTGTACTAGTGTCACTTGCGCAACAATCTTAAAGGCAGCTCAACTCAACCATTCCATTTATCGAATAGATCCCTTCAAAGACCAAGTCATTAAAACCGGGAAAACTATGGGGTTTGGGACCCCTGGAAATGCCCCGACGAGTGTTTACTCTATAGCAGCAAGTTTAGGTGCTCACTGCTCAGTAAGTCATGGAAGAGTTCTACTAACCCAAACCTCCAAGCCCAACCCTTATTGGGCAAATTTAGGCCCATCAAAATCTGTCCGCTTACACAGTAGTTCTTAGCCGCCGACATCTGAGGATAACTAGATAAGATCAACAATATCTCCACAAACAACTTAAGGAAACCAAACATGGCAGCTCTTCTCAACTCAACTTCATTCCAAACTCAACCTCCAAGCCATTTCCATACCTTATCTTCCACCTTCAAATCTTGCAGTTCCCTCAAACAAGCCAAGGAAATCCATGCCCACATTCTTCGGAACAATTTACCCAAAGATATCTACTCAAAGCTCTTTGTCTACTGCACTTCACCCTCTGCACCTGCCAATGCACTTGACTATGCTGCCATCGTCTTTGAACAGCTCCTACATGAACCCAATGTATTCATGTGGAATACAATGATCAGAGGCTATGCAATAAGCAACTCACCCATGAAAGCTATCTCAATGTACATATCGATGAGGGAGCGAGGTGTCAAACCGAATAACTACACATTCAATTTCCTTGTCAGGGCCTGCATTGATGAGGAATCAAATTGGTTGAATTCACCGGGTCGCGCTGTCCATGCTCAAAGCATTGTCTTTGGGATACCAGAGACTGATGTTCATGTTTATACGTCATTGTTGAACATGTATGGAAGTGAGGGGAATGTCGAGATTGCTAGGGGCTTGTTTGATAGGATGAAGAATAGGACTGTTGCAACATGGAATGCCATGATTGCTGGGTATGCAAGGAAAGGTGACATTCTGGCTGCTAGGGAACTCTTCAATCAGATGCCTGAGAAGGATGAGCAGTCATGGAATGTCATGGTTTGCGGGTATACGAGAATTGGAAAGTTTGATGATGCTGAAAAGTTTTTCAGTCAGATGCCAGTAAAAACTGTACCAACCTGGAATGCAATGATTGCAGGGTATACTCAGGCTTCAAGGCCGGCAGAAGCACTGCAATTATTTCATCAAATGCAGCTCGCTGGAGTGAGGCCAGATGAGATAACTGTATCAACTATACTGCCGGCTTGTGCACAGTTGGGAGCTTTGGAGTTGGGTGAGTGGGTTCACAATTATGTAGAAAGGAACAAATTTGATAGAAGCACCACAGTGTGTAATGCAATTATAGATATGTATTCAAAATGTGGTTGTATTGATAAGGCAATGGGTGTCTTCAAGAAGATGAGGAATTGGAATGTGGTGTCCTGGAATACTATGATATCTGGATTGGCAATCCATGGAAAAGGTGAGGAAGCCAACGAGCTGTTTGCAGAGATGGAGAACAAAGGAGAAACACCGGATGATATAACTTTTGTAGGAATACTGAATGCTTGTGCACATAGTGGACTTGTTGAAAGAGCTAGATACTACTTCGGAAAGATGCAAGAGGTTTATGGTATAATACCTAAGATTGAACATTATGGATGCATGGTCGATGTTTTAGGACGAGCACGTCACTTGGATGAAGCTCTAAAACTAGTAGAACTCATGCCCATGGAACCCAATTCAATAATCCTGGGTTCATTGCTCAGCACTTGCAGGACGTGCAATGATTCCCAGCTAGGCAAGAAGGTTTTGGAGAAACTGGTGGAACTAGAACCATCAAATTCAGGTTATTATGTGCTGCTTTCAAACATGTATGCCTCTGCAGGACAATGGAAGGAGGTGATCAGAGTGCGGAAGTTGATGAAGTCCAGAGGAATTAAGAAGACGCCCGGTTGCAGTGTAATAGAAATTGATAACACAGTTCACGAGTTTGTCGTTGGAGACAAGTCCCATTACCAGATTAAAGAAGTCTACAGAAAACTTGATGAGATATCCATGAAATTGGAATCTGCAGGTTATGTGCCAGATACTTCCGTTGTGTTGTTTGATCTGGATGAAGAAGAGAAGGAGCAGATTCTTTCAGTTCACAGTGAGAAGCTAGCAGTTGCATTTGGTCTTTTGAATGCAAAGCAATCAACTCCAATCCGAGTGGTGAAAAATCTCCGGGTATGTAGAGATTGTCATTCTGCAATAAAACTCATCTCCCAAGTATACGACCACGAGATTACTGTTAGAGATTGTAGCCGATTCCATCACTTCAAAAACGGTTCTTGTTCTTGTAATGACTTCTGGTAAGAATCAATTGAGTCTTTCACTTGAAAACTTTTTGTTGCTTTGCCAAGATGAGTAAAACAAACAGTTGAAGCTAAGTTGTGAGGTTGGAATGTGCACTCTGCTCAAAGCCGATAAACTAATGCTAAAGTTTCAGATCAAGGAAAGACATTTCTCTTTGCTACAAAAGTTCTTTGTTAACTTCAAAAAGAATAACGAAAGAACTGGTCAGATCTACTTTGAAATCAAAGTGCGTACTGCTAAAAATTGGGCAGTATACCTCAATAATCCTCCTCATTTTTCAATGCTAGTTTGATTGGGTTTGAGGGGAATTATATTGAAATGGGATTCAAACTACCAATCTCTTTTTTTTTTCTATCAAATCAATCTAAATGCAAAACCACGAATTAGATATTGCAATTTCCAAATCTCCTTTCTTGGTTATTAAGAATTACTACACATGATCTTATCAACACAATTTAGATCCCCACATTTGACTCATATCATAAAATTGTAATTCATATATGAAAACCAACTATCCACAAACTACAATTTCAGTCTTCATTTGACAACAACAAACAGTAATGAAACTCAAAATCACAAAAAAAAAAAAAAAAAAAAAAATTCAATCAAATATAAATATAAAAATCCGATTTTTGAATGTACCCTTAAGAAATATTCACCCTAAAATCAATTCAAAGAATAACCTTTTTCGATCTCGACCACTCGAGCATCACTTGCTGCTACTTTTTTACACTTGCTCTTCTTCTTCTTCTTCTTCTTCTTCCTGCCAACCCTCTCCTCCACATCCTACACCTCACCATTCTGCCCACTTCCCCCTCCTTATCCAATGGAGTTCTGCAATCCACCGTTTTCCGGCAAAAGATCTTGTCTTTTCCATAAAATCGAACCAAATCATTCAAAGAAGACGAAGTACGCCTCAAATACCCTCTGAAATACCTTCTGAAGCTCCGGTTTCTAAGGAGATGAAACTTTTCAGAATCGAAGCCAACTTCGTGAGGGAAATCTCCTTCGATGAGATAATCGAACCCAAAACCTTCTTCATCTTCCCAAAGGGTGTAAAGGGATTTCTCTGATTTTGCAATGCTTAAGTGAATCGATTCTAGGGTTCTGATTGGAGCTCTTTTAGGGTTTTTCAGTGAACTGGTTTTGGAGTTGAAAGGCGCGAACGACGAACCGTTGGAATTTATGGGCTTTGTTTGGGTTGTGAAAATGGGCTCAACAGAAAAGCCCGGGCCCATAGTTTTGTTGGGTATGCGAGATTTTGATCTAGAGAGCATCTTCAAGTGTCCATCTTGAGAATCAAAATGTTTTCCTTTCTATAAGGGCACTTCAACCATAAGATATGTCAAGTAGCCAAGTTATGGATCAAAGAATCAAATCCTTCTCCAACAAAATGTTTAGTTTTCAAACCATATACAAATACTTTAGGGATTTCATCATTTTTTCAAGATCACGCCATATCACCATGGTTACAAAACCTGGTTGCAAAAACATGATTTTCTGACATTTTCGTTTTGTGAAAATAACCAACGTTAAATGGCAAATTGAAGAGCGTCTGAGAACCATTATTGGGGTTATGTATATTTGTGTCGCTCTTCCAGTCTTCAATTAATTTTTTGTTTTTTATTTTTTTATTTTATAGAAAATTTAGTCACATTTACCAGCATAGATGCTAATATATAGTTGTGATTCGGATGAACAAACCTTAACTTTTCAAGCTCCATCATCAATAAGTTGGATATCTTATCTTGTTGCCCATTTGATCACATGATATTATTTAATAACTTAAAAGAGGTATACACCCAATTTATAAAACCTTGATTTGTCACAAAAATTAAAAACTTGTGGATCAAAACCTAATTTGGAAATACATAAAGAATTATAAAAATTAATTTAAAAATAATTCTTTGAAATCTATGTTACATAAAGGGGTGGCGGTTTTTTATGTTTGATATGAACTTTGATTCTGAATAAGAAGTTGTCTACTTCAACCAGGTATTTGTTTTACTTCTAATTAAATCTAGAAATTCTTAATATGTTCTGAATTCAAACAATTTAATAAGCACCAAGGATATGCTTAGCACTCCCACCGAATGCTTTGTGCTGAGTACTTATAAAACAACAGGTGTGTTCATCATATGCCCATTACCAAATATGTCAACTATGCTCTCTATTGATGGTAATGGTGAGTAATTCTAGTTGGCCTGGGAAAACTAGCCTGGGGGAGCAAAAATACATTTTTGCCCTTCTCTTTAAACACATTTTTGGATTGTGTGTTTAAAGAGAAGGGGCAAAAATGTATTTTCGCCCCACCCAAGCAGCAAATCAGGCTGGTTTCCCAGACCAGCTAGAATTTCTGGGTAATGGTGGTGAATGGTGATACAAATGTGACATGCCTCACACACTAGGAATTAGTACTAAATGAGAAGGGAGGAAGGGATACTAGTCAACAAGAAGTTATCAATAGACCATATTATGCTTAACAACAAATTAAGTAGTGTTTGTAATAGATTTCAGGTGAATACTTCCCTCTAAAAATAGAGAAGATTTGCTACAATTTCCTAACAAATTTGGAGTGGTACCAAAGGTCCAAAACCATAAAATAGGAAATTAGGGGCAGAGCGAAAGCTGCCTAAAAAGTTGGGTTGTTGCTTGTCAAAGTCAATACCTCACCTTCACCCCAATTCAATGAAAAAAGAAAATAAAAAATAAAGAAAAAAATTTAAAAGAAAAAAAATGCAAAATAAAAAGCTCCTCCTCTGTATAAGCAGAGAGAAGAAAACAGAGAGATTTTGATTTTCTCCATATCTGATCTCTCTATTTCTTTAGAGTAGAAAACAAAGAAGACCCATTTCTTCTCTTCAGAAGATCTCTCTGACAAGAGATTTTCCTTCTCTTTCACCCATTAAAGAAGCTCCAAATTCCTTTCTCTTACCCCATACTTAGGAACCTCTCTGAAGATTAGAAGTTGTCTCTGAAGAAGGCTTGATTGAAATCTTCAATGGGATCTCTGTGTTTGTAGTTTGTCTCTGAGATAAATATGGAGGCTTGTAGAAACCCGACATACAGATTTAGATTCAAAGTATGCAAGAAGGGCCAACATCCCTTGTAAATTCTCTGAACTTCTCTATTAAACATCAATGTTTTTTATTGTCTCTTGATATCATCATAAATCTGTCATCAGTTTATGCCCATACCCATTTTGTTTTTGCATAGATTAATGGTATCTGGCTTTCAAGAGTGTTGGTATTTAGCTTCTGGGGATTGGGTGTTGTTGATTATTGAGTTTTTTAAATGTAATAGTAGGAGGAAGTTGGAAGTCAGATTAGGTATTGATTTTGTGTTTCTCAATTTGAATATTTTGATTGCTGGGTTGTACGGATGAGAGAGGCTAGAGAGAGGGTTTCTTCTGGAATGTTGAAGATGGTTGGACCATGTTGGAAGGCTTCAACTGTGGAAGGTGAGCAAGGGGGTTTTAATTGTAAGAGAGGGAGAGAAAACAATGGGAGGAATGATGGTTTGTTGTGGTATAAGGATTTGGGGGTTCATGTTGGTGGGGAGTTCTCTATGGCTGTTATTCAAGCCAACAACTTGTTGGAGGATCAAAGTCAGCTTGAGTCCGGGCAATTGAGTTTGCGGAGTTCGGGACCTCAAGGGACATTTGTTGGGGTCTATGATGGACATGGAGGACCGGAGACGGCGAGGTTCATAAACGAGAATATGTTTGGCAATTTCAAGAGTAAGTTCTTCCATTTGCCCTATTATGCGTTCAACATTTTGCTTTGATAGAGATACTTCTAATGTTAGAATGCTAGTTCAACAATTAAGTTAGGATACTATTATATTGGGACATATTTTAGGATTACATCCTTTTTTTTTTTTGACCTTAGAAGAATAAATACATCTCTTTTCTAATCTTTCCGTCAGTGATGAAATAGTGACATTTTCATAATGCTTGCTGAGAATGTGTTGGACTCTACATGCTTAGAAGTATACAATATATGCCTCACTTGAATTACTGGGGTTGAGGACTTGCATAAGATTTGCAACTCAACTCTCTTCAATCACTTGTTTGGCGAAGCCACACGTTTTGTAAACTTTTATCATCACAATCCCTGTAATGCAGAGTTTCTGCTTGCCTTTCCATGGGCATCATTCTTCACATTGATTTGTAATTCTTCTCCTTGACCAAGAATTGCACATTCTGGTTTCAAAACCATTCCTTCAGTTTTTACTGATTAGGAAGATGTCGTTAGTTTCTATTGTCACAAACCAGCAAAAACTTAAATTGTAAAAGTGAATCTACTCCATTGCAATGTACGTATTTTTTTCACGCGTTCTCGTTATCACGTACCTATGTAAATCTGTGATTACCGATTTGAGAAAACTTTTGGTTCAGGATATGCATCAGAGCATGACGGAGTGTCAACTGACATTATTCGCAAAGCGTTTTCTACAACAGAAGAGGATTTCATCTCCCTGGTAAAGAAGCAATGGTTCATTAAACCACAACTTGCTTCAGTGGGATCATGCTGTTTGGTTGGAATAGTATGTGAAGGAACATTATATATTGCAAATGCGGGAGATTCTCGTGTTGTGTTAGGGAGATCAGAAAAGGCAACCAGGGATATCTCAGCTATTCAATTATCAACGGAGCACAATGCAAGTATTGAATCTGTGAGAGAAGAGTTGCGGTCTTTGCATCCAAACGACCCACAAATTGTCGTTTTGAAACATAAAGTCTGGCGTGTCAAGGGTCTTATACAGGTGATTTTTTTTATGCAGTTTCTTTCTTAATGTTCTTTTTTGCTCGTGCACCATTTAGCGAAGCTTAACATAAGCTAAAAGTTGTTCTCTACTCTTTTGATTTGTTTATTTTACTATGAGTATAAATTGATTTTTAAGCTCTAAAAGTAGCAGTTAGCCTCGAGCTTCTAGTGATTGCTATTTGCTGACTAATTAAATGAACTGTCATTGGATCCGTCACAAGTTGAAAATTTTCAGCTTTCAATAAGTGCTGAATACAACAATATAAGAAGTAAATTTTCAAAAGCTTACAAAAAGCAGTTTTGGGTTGTTACTGAAATCCCTAATTTTGATGGGGTTGGAAAAGTTATTCAACTAGTATGAGCTTAAAAATATTGAGAAATACTAGTTGGCCCCTAAACAAGTTGTTTAATTTATCCATTTAAAACTTTTAAAGGATAATTATGAATATCATTTTATATTATGACCTTTTAATAAGGACACTTCTCTTCCATTTGTTAGGACTTAGGAGATAATGAAATAGCAGTTTATACTGTATAGTACGTAAACTAAACCTCTCATTCTTACAGGTTTCAAGATCCATTGGTGATGCTTATCTGAAGAAGGCAGAATTCAACAGAGAGCCACTGTTGGCCAAGTTTAGACTACCTGAACCTTTCCAAAAGAGAATCCTAAGTCCTGAGCCGTCAATATTAGTACAGAAACTCCAACCACAAGACCAGTTCCTTATATTCGCATCTGATGGTCTATGGGAGCACCTTACCAACCAAGAGGCTGTTGAGATAGTCAACAACAACCCGCGAAATGTAAGATTATATCATGTCCCAATGTTGTTTTCAGTGTCTTGGTGTTAGTGATGTTTACTAAAGCCCATATCATGCAGGGGATAGCAAGGCGACTTGTCAAGGCCGCTCTGCGAGAAGCAGCAAACAAAAGGGAAATGAGATATTCGGACTTGAAAAAGATTGACCGTGGAGTGAGAAGACATTTCCATGATGATATCACAGTTATAGTTTTGTACTTAGATCCCCAGCCATTCCATAAGAGCTTTCGCCAAGGTTCCGATGTTTCAATTAGAGGAGGTGGAGGGGTCACCACTCGCATCAAGTCAGCGCCAGAGGTTCTATCTTCATCACGATTCTTCTGATTCTCATTTTCCAATTGTATCAAAAGCGAAAGATCAATTTTTAAAATTTTTATTTATACCAACTTTGACTTCCCAGTATGTATCATGTAGAAATGCTGATTAAGCTGAAACATGCCTTAGGAAGAGAAATTCTCTTTGTAAAAATTGCCTGTTTGGCGGTAAATGAATGCAAAAAATAGCTCCCATTTGAATGATTACCATTCCCACACTCATCTTAGTGGCGTTATTTTGAAAGTTCTACGAGTTAAATAACTATTGATGTTGGGTTGAGGGCACAAATTCACCGTGAAGGTTAAGATACCTTGACTTCATAGCTTACAAAACATTCATAAAGATGTTACCTGATATCATCAAAGTTGAATCCGCACACACCAACTAAAAGATGCAATCTAAACAAACTAGGGTATTCCTTGCGCCTTTGGCACTCAAATTGTTTGATAGGAGGAGAATTTTCAACTTTGGCTAGGGGTATCTCAGTCCTATGCGAACATAAATTTCAGCCAAACACCCTCCCTTCCCTCCTTTATACGATCTGTTAGATCTTTATGTTTGGGTAAATCTCAGTCATTGTTTATCTCCAACCTAAAACATGCGAACATAAATTTCAGCCAAACACCCTCCCCTCCCCCCTTTATATGATCTGTTACATCTTTATGTTTGGATAAATCTCAACCATCGTTTATCTCCAGCCTAAAACACCATTCTGATTTGTTATGTAGATTATTGAACATTTGAACCGAAGCATTTTAATCCCCAATAACTTGGATGATAATAGTACATCATTTCAATAAAATTCAAATTCTATTTCTTAAGGTCCCACTCTGTTTGATGAAACTTTCCAATGTCTCTTGATCATTTACGCAATTAGGCAAACAATAATTAGAAGACAATGGAAAACCTTGATTTATCGAAGGATACAAATGTGTTCACTGTTTACTAAAATTAACAAAAGTTTCTTCTCTAAAGCATCAAACTAGTTCAACTCTTAGGGCAATGCAGGCTATGCTTAAAGAATAGTAGTTAAGTTAATTGAAACAGATTACATTAGAATAATACCAAGAATGTACTTAGGTGTGGCCTCATAGCTAACTATGCCCTGTTTGACATAAAATATGATTGCTAGAGTAAGAGAAATCCATTGCAAACTGTGTCTTAAGGTCCATTTAGATAATACCTATCTAGGAAAAAACATCCATTAGTTATAATGAATGGATAGCACATGCTCAATTAATTAACCCTGGTGGGTGCGGCACATGTTCATGTGTAGAATAACACTGAATTGATGAGAAAATGGATCATGTCTACTTTCATGTTTATCCTTATATCATCTCCAACCCTAGCCAAAAGTTGTATCATTTAATTAATTAATTCACATCGACACATATACAATGGTTTTATAAGGTTTAATAATATGAGACAAGGATAATTTTAGAAATTAGGTTGCCTTGGAAATGGAGCAAAATATTGCATCTGCATAACAAGAACAGTGGTTTCATCTTCTGGTTCTGTTCTGGTTCAGTAAGGAAGTGAAGGATTTGATTGATTGGGTGAGAGAATTATGGAAGATAGTTGACATGAAACACATTATTGTGGACATCTTTGTTATCCATATCAAAAGGTGTTAGTATGGGAAGTAGTAGTGGGTGGTGCTTTGGGTCAATGAAGCAACTCAATATGGACTCAGAGCTTCTAGTGCATAAGTGAGGTTGTTTTGTGTTGTAGCAGCTTCAGACCAAGGAACAGTCTGTCTCCAGGATAGAAAGATTGGACTAAGAGGTGGGTCAGAGGGCTAAATTTATATAAGCAGGAGTGATACTGCATGGATGGACACCAATACTCATTAATTGGTAGAAAATCTTTTACGAACTACAAGGCAGAACACATGCTCTGTACATGTTTTTCATGTTGTATGTGTTCTTTAAGTTCTCATGTGGGTTTATGTTTGGATTTGAGAGTCCATTTCTTATAAGTATTTCGAGGAAGGCAATCTAAGAAGCAGGGGAGGAACAGTTAAAATAGAGCCCATTATGCTCATCGGCGTGTTTGAGATTGAATTTTTCTATATCCAATCCAAATGACAAACTGATTGATAAATGCTGATGGGGTGATTAACTGTAGGTGATGAAACTCACACATAATCCCAAGTTTGGCTGTGCATGTCACACGTGCCCATCATGCACGCGTTCTTTAATCTGATATGTTATGCACTTTTCATTAATTTTATGTATTTATTTATAATTTTTAGTTATCCTCGAGTAAAATATTCATGAAATGTGTTTCAGGCTATTGTCTCCAGCTATAAAGGGTAATCTAACAAGGAGCGGCATTTAGAGAAACCTACCTTGAAGGCTATCGTTGCCAACCTAGAATGTCATCATTTGCAGACTTTGAAGACTATGCAAATCATAAAAATGTTAGTTACGTCGAATTCCCATTTAAAGAAGTTTTGAAGCATTTGTTAATGATATTGGGATGTGCCCTCTGAACTGATTACCTCCCACATGAAGTGCTTCAAGATTAGGAAGAGTTAGGCCAATGTCTCATAGCTATGGCAAATTCTGTGAGAACTGAGATGGGAAAGATGGTAAAGACAGGAAGGAACCCTGCCATTCAGATGATTGACAGAAACTAAAAGTCGCTCTAGGTTTCTGATGTTGCAAAATTCATCTGCCTGTCAAACTGTTATCGTCACAGACTCACACATAGTCCCCAACTTAAACACCCATAACTTGGGCTTCCATCTGGGCATCGAATGTGAGTTTTTTTTTCTTCCTTAAAAGACATTGTTGCTACTGGCAAGTTGACCACTCCTTGTATTAGTTGTATATGCTTAGGTGACAACTCCTAGACAGCTTGATGTGAGACTAAATTCAAGCCAACTCCAGCTCGGTTGCGATGACGACTACTGCATGTAATTTCACGCCACTCACAATAATGGCTTGATTCATTCCATGTACTTAGTGCTATCACTAGTTATCTTACCTTTAAAGGCTAGTGGATCAGTTTCATTCCTAGAAGTTGTGATCAATGGGCTGTTGCTGCTCCATAAAATCAATATAATTGGGATTGCTGACGAAAACATCATTCTTGAAAAAGGAGAAACATAAAAGCATGAGCTTACTTGGATAAGTTGAAAAAGGAGGACTTCATGGGAGAAGAAGAGAAGATGGAGTAAAACACACGCCAAAAAATCAAACTAAAGATAAATAGGGAAGAAAAACACACAAAAACTGTTAAGATTAGCAACACCAAGAATTCTCTAGAGAAATTGAGAAAATGGAGAAGAAGAGAAGATGAAGGAAAAATTATCTAGAAGAAGAAGAGTAGAGAATGTTGAAGAAATCTAGAGTGTCAAATATTGAGGCTATCTAGAGCATTCCTCTACCTCCATTGTGAGACTATAAATAGGGGAATGATTGTTGAGGTTAAAGCATCCAGACCTGTGAGCCTTGGATTATTATGAGGAGAAGCTCAGTGATGAGCTATTTGTGTGTAAGAGATTTATGTGTTTATGTATTGTATTGTTATAATATTGTCATTGTAATGTAAGATTAGTGTTTGTAATTGATCATGGGAGTTGAAATACTCAACAATTTGGTATCAGAGCGGGTTCAGCCGGAGTGGTATTCTTCATCGGAGCTTACAATACTGTTCCTTGGAAGATGACACTATTCATAAGTATTGTACACTGTTTATATGTACGGTAATGTTCATTGTTCATACGTACGATTAGAGTTAAATTTTCGAGGAGATGTTCGTGGAGATTGTGAAGTCAATTGGTCATGGACAAGTAAAGCCGTATTTGAGGTGTCACGCCAAGCGCTGATAGTGTGTCCGTGTACGTAGATGTAGCTGGTCCCCGTGAGTGGACTGGTAGGCAGGGTGATGAAGGCGACGTAGGCTACGACAAGGGATCGTAGGGTCGCGTTGTGAGACGGGACGTTGGAGTTTTGTCACCATACCGTAGAAAATGGTTATGCGGCGTAATCAAAGTGACAGATGATGTTTCGTAGTGCCATGGAGCACGTTGTGTGATTGTGCCATAGAGCACGTTGTGTGGTTGTGCTAGAGAGCATGTTGTGTGTGGAGGTGCTAGAGAGCACGTTGTTATGTGAATGTGCCAAAAGAGCACGAAGTTGTGAGTCTGTGTGCTAAGAGAGCACACGAAGTTGATGATGTGTACAGATCGTGTCCGTGAATCAATTGGTCGAGATGTTGGTGGATGGTGATATTGGAAGAATGCAATGTGTGAACAAGAAGGTAGTGTGAATGTGAATAGTGTGTGAACGTGAAGACCCGCAAATTGATGGTGAGTGAGAAGATAAAGATGAGCAAGTTGGTGTTGAGGGGGGATGTTGAGATTAGCAACACCAACTTGATTGGTATTTCAAGAATTCTTTAGAGAAATTGAGAAAATGGAGAAGAAGAGAAGATGGAGGAAGAATTCTCTAGAAGAAGAAGAGTAGAGACTGTTGGAGAAATTTAGAAGGTCAAATATTGAGGCTATTTAGAGTCTTCCTCTACCTCCATTGTGAGACTATAAATAGGGGAAGAATTGTTGAGGTTGAGGCATCCAGGCTTGTGAGCCTTGGATCATTGTGAAGAGAAGCTCAATGATGAGCTATTTGTGTGTGTAAGAGATTTATTTTTTTTATTTTTTATTTTTGAAAGGCAAGCGCAGGGTGTAAATGGGCTCCCCAGACCACAGAAAAATAGAACCGTTACAAGTTACATTTGATAGTACGTTCACTCGTTACAGCATCCATAGGACAATAAACTTGCTTCAAATCTTCAACAAAGAACCTAAGTAGTACTAGAATCACCGTCTCCAAGTTGGGGAGTAACCCTGCAAAATGTTCTGCTACTAAAGTAGTTGCATGATAGACCTGCCATAACTTTTCTTCATCATAAGTACCAATCAATCCTTTAATCACTCTCATGACATGATTTATACCTAATGTGGGCCCCACGATGTATGAGAAGTCGTCGTAAGGATACGAACCACAATGAATCATGATATAAAAACCATTGAAAGCTAGCACTAATCTAGCATCCATACAAGGTTCTAATAAACAGTTGCATTCTACTTGTATTATCATCATCAGTTACCTGAATTTAGGATTTGTCTTCTTGCTTCGAGAGGACCTTCGAGAAACATGTGCCGTGGGAGGCTGTATTGTGGGAACCTCACGTTCTTCTTCACTAGTGTTTTGCCTCACCTTTGGTGCAGCCTCTGCAAGTGAAGCTTGAATTTTTGCGACCAATGCATCCCTGCCTATTCTTGCAATTGCTGAATGTACAGCCTTAACATCTTGGGGTGTTAGGCAATCCATGATCGTTGTAGGATCTTCCCCCAGTCCTCCTATACCAGCGATTGCGCGAAGCACCTCCACTACTTGCATTGGGTTTTCCTCTGAGCTAGATATGGGGGTAGATAGACCTGGCTCTGCTGCTACTTCAGCGTCTGAATCCGCAGCCTGAATCGCCGTTTCAATCCCATTGGGTGAGTAACCTTCATCCCTATAATCATCCCTGAAATCTTTTAAGTATTGATCCTTAACAACAACAACCAAACTCTGCTGCTCTGTGAGTAGTTGCTCCTTAGTCGTATCAATGAGCTGGGTCTACGGAGCAGCAGCTTCCGCATCCAAGCTCATAAGTGCGTGTTCATCTGCAATGGGTTGAGTAGTAGGTGGTTTATGTACTGCCTCCGCCTGTGGGGTTTGGGTCCTGCATTGTGGTTCCTGCATTGTGGATTCTGCTTCAATCCCATTGGGTGAGTAACCTGCATTGTTCTTCTTACTGTTTTCACCCACTTCTAATGTTTGCTCGCTCCCTAGGTTTATGGTAGGTGTACCTTGTCCTGATCCAGCAAGCTTACAGCTTGGTTCTGCAACTATTTCTTGCCCCTTTCTCATTTCCTTTATTCTGATTCAGCCATGTATTATTCTCCTCTGCCATAACAACAATGGCAGGATCCTCCATATCTTGTGTTGCACTTTGTTGTGTTACATCAGCCACTACTTCTTGCCCTTGTTCAAGATTCTGTCTACTTTCTACATTGATAGTAGGAGCTACATTGCTTGGTTTAGAAGGAGCACTCGTGCCCATTGGTTGCGAAGTTTTCTTTGGCACGAATGAATGCCTCCCCGACGCCGCAATCCAGCCCTCATTCTTCGCAGGTTCATCTCCTTCTTTAGTCTTTTCTCGCCAAACTTGTACAATGGGTTGACTAGTTGTCTTGCTGTTAGGGCAGCTCTTGTTGATGTGTCCAAACCCTGTACAAATTGTACATTTCGTAGGTAACCATGCATATTCGACATCTACATTCAATAGTTTCTCATTGATTTCAATAGGAATCGCCTTTGGAAATTGACTACTTGCATCAATTTCCACGCAAACCCGAGCAAAAGACAATCTTGTTTTCTCTTCGGTTGCCTTGTCAAGCATGAGAGGAATGCCTATAACGCTAGCAATCTTTTGTAGACCCTCGGGGTTCCACATGAACAGCGGTACCTTTCTTAAAGTAACCCAAATCAGGATAGAACTCAATATCTGATTTTCTCCTTCTAAACTAGGTGTCCATGGCCTTATAATAAACAACCTTCTCGCAGTATGTATAGATCCTGTTTCCAGCACCTTACTACGGGTTGTATCGTCCCTAAACTTGAACAAGAACGTATGTTCTCCATGCAACATCGTCTCAAAGTTGCTGGTACCCCATGCATTACTCAGAGACTCCTTTACAAACCCAAACGCAAGTCGTTTGCCTACGAATCTGCCCACCACCAGCTGTTCACATTCTTCAATACGTTTTTCAAACTCTGCAACATTCACATGAACACCTTTCTTTCCTGCAATCATCGCCGGCTGCTCAAACTTAAGTTTGGTTATGCCGGTGTTAATGTTTTGTTTAAGTTTAGACGCCCAATCCATGTACTGAGTAGATCTTGGTTTCAGGACAGGTTCTACGTATGTGCTCGCAGTTTGTATTGGTCCATTACTGACTGTATTTGCAGTTTTTAAATCAGCAGGCGGTTTTGAACTTACAGTATGTGCTGAAATATTGCAGTCCACGCTAGCATCATCTGTAATCTGTAATCTTATGTGTAAAAAATTTATGTGTTTATGTATTGTATTGTTATAATATTGTCATTGTAATGTAAGATTAATGTTTGTAATTGATCCTGGGAGCTGGAATTCTCAACAAAAACTTTTGTGTTGTTCGACCAATCTGGCTTACGATGCACTTAATAACCCTTACCTTTCCTTCTTTTCTGAAAGTAATTTGAGTAGAAACTGAATGCCAAAGCACAATTAATCAGCGATGCACTTAGTAACTTTAACCGTTAGTTATAGTCTTCCAAATCAAGATGCATGGATCCATTTAGATCTGTCCAAGCAATATGTGATAATTAAGTTTGATGAAGAAAAGTGTGGAATTTCTTCTTGCTTTTATGGTTAAATCTGAACATTTTCATTCATTTAACTGCGCCTTGGGGTGTTCGTGATACAAGATGAAATGTGCAAATCACGTGAATAATGTTCACTTACAATTTGCAACAAAGAATGATATTTTTTGTGTCTGACCAAAGAATAGAAGTGAAATTTTAAGCATTCAAACCATGAAAGATACGAAAGATAAATAGTGATATGTATCATGTTTTGGCTCTACAAAAATTCAGATATTTCAAACCATGGTTGGAACAACTTGACGTGGTAGACTTCGAGCTATTGCTAAGTAACGTTAGATAATCCTTGGAACAACAAAATTTGTGGATTTGAGATGCTAGAGTAGTCTTCCAGTGATAGAACTCTTTGGGTCGAGATGGATGCATGCATCTTCTTTGAGAGAGACTTGTTAAAAGACTTTGAAAAAAAATAAAATTCCAAGACATGCAGTAGGGGAGACGTTGTGAAATGTATGCTTGACATCAATCGAGCTTATTTCCAAGTCAACCACTGGAGCTGTAGTTGTGCTATGAGTGGGAAATAATTGTAAGGTCCTGAGAGCTGTTGCATGTTATTGCAACTGGATGAAATTGGAGCTGCACCGGAACCACACTTGCATTTCCCCATCTAGTCTGCTTCTGAGCACACTTGAAGCAACTCCCTTGCAACTATGAAAAAGTTCATCATGGTCTCTCTAGCACATTAACCCCGCACAAAAATCATCTTTGTTACAATATTATGATTATTATTCCAGGCATGTGCTAAAAAGAATATTGGAACCAGATGGTGTGCACCCAACCTACTGCAGAAATGAAATTTGTTAAATCTTTCGTAAAATATATATGTATTGCAGGTTGCAGGGCATCAATGAACTGTTTAAAGGAGATCTCAACCGACATTCCTTTTCAACAAATTAACCCTCCTTCATTCAGCAATTTACCTCTTCATCTTCACCCACGCCTCTCTCGCTCTGAAACGCATATGAGGAAACTGATTGGATGATCACTGTTTTTATTTTTATTTTTTTTAAAAGCTTGTTGACTTAGGGTTTTCAATTGCACAACATTCTCTATTTCATGGTAGTGAGTTTGGGGTCTTTGTTGCAGGTTTTGATGCTTACCCATTGCAAGGCATTGTTATAGTTCACGACATGCTGCACTCATCGTCGCGTGTATGAGTCCAAGTGCCCAGTTTAATTTTCTTGATGTTTCACAACTTCAGTAATTGTTCAATGTCTCAACAGAAAATTCATACCAAAATCAAACACTTGTAGAAGAATCTCAAATCTATTATCTAGAGAGCATTGAATCATACTTTTTTTTTATATGCCCACATTATACAAGAAGTATCCCTCGATAAAATTTTAAAAAATAACAAAAACATAGTGAATTTATGACACTTCTGGAAATACAAACAAAGTTCACAATAAAATAAATAATATGCTTCTTTTAGATAAACAAACAAACTTTACCACTCGTACAAACAACCGAGCAATACACCATTCTGATGGTATGTTTGTCACTCTAGATGGATTCTGATACCTTCATAATGGTCTCTCATATGATCCAATTCAATGACGTCTTCTACAATCTCCATGCGTTCAACAGGGGATTTTGAATAACATGCGACTCCTAGACTTACATAGTTGCCTGAACTCCCGCTCGATTGGACGCCCACCAAACTCGAAATACTTCGAGTCCGCAGAAGCCATGAAGCAGTGCCTTTGCCAGAACTTGAAATCGTCAGGCTGGTTGTCGAAGCAAGCCGGCGACGTCAACATGCATACGGCGTGCTCATTTATCCGAGGAGAAGTGAGCAATTGGATAACCCTCAGGGACCCTCGCACACTAGCGTCCTTCGCTCTAATCAGAATGACAATCACTGTCCTATACCCGTTTGGCACCAGCTTAGCAGGTGGGACACCAAGATAAGCCAAAAAGCTCCAGATTTCCTCGATTACAGGAAAACAGACGCTCGTTTGAAGCATACCTCGGTGCAAACAAACAAACCGTTTCGAGGGAGACAATGGCATCTGATCGACACCCAATGTGAAGAGCATCGGATCCTCAGGGATTCCGTAACTCTCTCGAATCCCCTCCAGATTCGACTCGGAGACTGACATCTCCTCAAAAAACTTGCGACCTTTAGTGAACAGTTCGTTAGAAGGCTGATTCTGACCTGCCATGGAAAAAAGTACGAACTTTTGATTAAAGAAGCTGAACAAAGCCAAAAGTGTGGAAAGTGAAACAACAAAGCAGAATCTCTGAAAACGAATGAGTAAAGAAGCCAAGCTCTGCAGAAAGGGAGATCTATATAGAAACCAGGTTGCTCGCCTTTTTTACTGAACAATCTCACGCCTAATTAATGAAGCGTGCAGCTCAAGAAACGATTCAGACTCAATCATCATAAGCGATCAATCCTTCGAGACATGACTTAGTAGATCGACGGGCTAGCCCACAAACTAGAGGGGAGTAGCTGATGATACACCAAATCAGCATTCATTCTACGCCGTACACGTGTCATGATAATCTCGTCAATAGTGCAAAGGGACCCGATTGCTAGCCCAACTTGGCAAAGCCCGGACAACACCAAGCCCATTAAGTAGGATCCATTGAGTTGGATCCGAACTGCAACGCCCTATTAAGCCCACGTGTCACATGGTTAAGCCCAATACACGTTAGACCCAAGAAGGCAAGCATCTGGGAGATCGCCTAAGATGGACAAACCATCAATACATTTATTCTAACTAGGAAACAAATATGGGAATATAAGTCATGCATGAAAACATCCTTGCATGGACAATACTCGAAAAATTAATTATCTCTTGCAGATCTAGAAGCACAAGTCATATAGGGAAACTCTCTTACATAGTCGACTCTTAATAGGAAAATGATCTCCAACAAGATATCTTTTCCTAAATTACACCACCAAAGATCTAGCTGAACCAGGACTCTCACATTATAAATAGGACACAGGTCTAGTTCCAGGGAAGCAGGAATCAACTACATCAGTGAGTTATTGGAAATTTAGACTTTAGATGATGCCACTCAATGGAAATTTGAATTAGAGAAAAGTGGATTGAATACAATGCATGTACCGAGTGGTATTTCTTCACACCATAACATCAATCCTTACAATGTTTGCCAACTAGCTTCCTTCATTTTTCCCACTACAGTATAGGAGGAAGGCTTTGGATCCATACATTCAGGTGATATCTTAAAGGATCCATACATTAGGTGATATCTTAGTTTAGAAAATATAGCAAGTAATACAGATTTGTGGATGGAGTGAGAGACTTGTCATGTCCAAAGACGCGAGCAGTTATAGGAATGAGAAAGGTGAGTTATTGGAAATTTAGACTTTAGACTTTAGATGGTGCCACTCAATGGAACTTTGACTTAGAGAAAAGTGGATTGAATAGAATGCATGTACCGAGTGGTATTTCTTCACATCATGACATCAATCCCTGTAATGTTTGCCAACTAGCTTCCACCATTTTTCCCACTACAGCATCTCCTATGCTTCATCTCCAAAGTCTCCTAAAAGTCTTTCAAGTCTTTTAGGTTCCATCTCTCAGCATGTATCTCATTTATGTTTTTACCTTAAGTGCTCGTTCACGCAGTTCACATTTTAACTCCGTCTTTCACTTTTGTTAACAACTGGTTTAGATCATTATCATCAAAGCCAATTTCTAATATTTTTGAGATTGGCTAAATATATTTTGTCTTTTCAAGCAATGCAATTTTCCCACACATCCTCGCCTAATCCAATCTCAAACATATTTTCCTTCACCACTTTTATCCTAGTTTTCAACGATCGTCTCCTCTGTCTACACTCTCCACTAACTTGCCAATCTAGACATTTTTCTAGCTTAGCGTCTTGTTTTGTCTCCTCCGCACGTGACCAAACTACGTTAAATGCAATTTTCTAATTTGTCCTCTATAGGCGCTACATCTAAGTATCTTCTAATTTTTTTATTCCTAATTTTATTCTTACGAGTTTTACCACACATCTATCTTAACATACACATTTCTACCATCCTATGCGTATATTGTCTCGTAGTAACCCAACATTCTGAGTTGTAGAGTATGGGTAGTTGAACAATTGTCTTATAACATTCCCATTTTAACCTTGTAGTCATCCTTCTATCGCATAATACTCCTAACGGCATTCTCCATTTTGTTCAGCCAATTTTAATCCTCTGGTCTACATATTCTCCAATAGCCTCATTCTTTTGAATTATAGATCCTAGATATTGAAAACCACACTCTAAAACCTCCATGCATTCGATTTCAATTGAATTACTCCTCTATCGTGATTCACAACCAAAGTTACACACTAGATATTCTATCTTTGAACGACTAATTCTAAACCCTTACTTTTTGATTCTCCTGCCATTTGTCTAATTTTCGACCTAAACCTTCACTAGTCTCATCAATTAAGACAATATATCTGCAAACAACATGCACCAAGGTGCATCTTCTTGAAGATGTCTCGTCAACTCATCCATGACCAAAGCAAAAAGGTATGGACTTAAGGTTGACCCTTGATGTAGTCCTATTAATACTAGGAATTCATTGGACATCTCGCCTACCGAGCAAACACTTATTACAACCCATTCATACATATCCTTAATGATATCGACATTACATTGAGAAACTTTGTTTTTACCAAACACCCACCAAATTAACTCCATGGGGACTCTATTGTAAGCTTTCTCTAAATCAATAAAAATCATATGCAAATTCTTTCATTCCTCTCGATATTTTTCTATAATTTGCCTAAGCAAGAACATGGCCTCCATAGTAGACCTATTTAGCATAAATTCAAATTGATTCTCTGAAACAGTGGCTAAACTCTTAAATCTTCGCTCTATGACCCTCTCCTAAAGTTTCATTGAATGACTCATAAGCTTTATCCCTCTATAGTTCGAGCAGTTTTGAATATTCTCATTGCTCTTATAAATTGGTATCACAATTTTGTGCCTCCACTAATCTAGTTTTTGAAATTCTATTTAAAGAGCCTAGTTAGCCATTGAATCCCAACTTCTCTCAGACATTTTCGCGTTTCAATTGGTATATCATCTGGTCTAACTGTCTTCTATGTCTTCATTTTTTCAAAGATTCTATTACTTATTTGGTACTAACTCTGCGATAGAATACGTAATGTCTATCTTCTTGTAAAGTATACCCCTCTAAATTTAACTTCTCTACAAGCAATCTCTCAATCTATCTAAAATAGTTTTTATCCTGCATTAAAACTCTGCCATCCTCATATTTAACAAACTTAACATTACTCAAATCCCTAATTTTTTGTTCAGAGGGTTGGGAGAATCTCGAACCAAAGGATAGGACTAATAGCGCGGATCTTTTTGAACATTTGGCAAACCGAATAAGAAGATGTGTGAAGGAAGAGTTAGGAGAGGCCAAAAGATGAGGTTTATATGGTAAGGAGACATGGTGGTGGAACGCTGATGTGCAATAAACCATTGCGAAAAAGAAAATATGCTTTAAGGAGTGGCAAAAAATAGGTGCCTAGAGTCTCATGAGCTTTATAAGCAAGCTAAGAAGTTGAGTAGTAAAGCAGTAGGGGAAGCTAAGAAGAGAGCATATGATGAAATGATTACTTTTGGAACCTACTCAATGGAACACATGTAGAGGAGTTAAACTTGGAGAGGTATGTTTCACAGGAAGGGAGAGATCGCGTGTTCCATCGCAGAGTTAATGCCACAGAAGTGAGAGAAACTTTAAAAAGAATGAAGACATGGAAGGCCGTTGGACCGGATGATATACCAATTGTAGCATGAAAATGTCTGGGAGATGTTGGGATTCAATGGCTAACTAAGCTCTTTAATAGGATTTTGGAAACTAGAAAAATGGCAGATTCATGGAAGCATAGCATTGTGGTACCAATTTATAAGAACAAAGGGGATATCCAGAATTGCTCGAACTATAGAGGGATAAAGTTTAAGAGTCATAAAATGAAACTTTGGGAGAGGGTTATATAACGAAGACTTAGGAGTTTAACCACGGTTTCGGAGAATCAATTTAGATTTATGTTGGGTAGGTCTACTACGGAGGCCATCTTCCTGCTTAGGCAAACTATAGAAAAATACCGAGAGGCACGTAAGAGTTTGCATATGGTTTTTATTGATATGGAGAAAGCATATGATAGGGTCCCCAGGGAGTTAATTTGGTGGGTGCTTGAAAGGAAGAAAGTGTCTCAATGTTATGTCGATATCATTAAGGATATGTATGAAGGGGCTGTAACAAGTGTTCGCGCAGTAGGTGAGATGTCCAGTGAATTTTCAGTGTCAGTAGAACTACATCAAGGGTCGGCGTTAAGTCCATATCTCTTTGTTTTGGTCATGAATGGGTTGACGAGACATCTGCAAAAAGATGTACCTTGGTGCATGTTATTTGCAGATGATATTGTCTTAATTGATGAGACTAATGCAGGTTTAGGTCAGAAATTATATAGGTGGCGAGCGGCTTTAGAGAGTAAAGGTTTTAGAATTAGCCGTTCGAAGACGGAGTATCTAGTGTGCAACTTTGGTTGTGAACCACGAGGGAGACGTAATGCAATTGAGATCGAAGGTGTAGAGGTCCCAGAGTGTGAGGCTTTTCGATATCTAGGATCTATAATTTAAAAGAATGGGGCTATTGGAGAATATGTAAGCCATAAGATTAAAGCTGGTTGGTTGAAATGAAGAATGACGTCAAGATTATTATGCGATAGAAGGATGCCTGCAAGGCTAAAAGGAAAATGCTATAAGACAATTGTTCGACCAGCCATGCTATACGGTTCAGAATGTTGGGCTACTACGGGACAACATACACATTGGATGACAGTAGCAGAAATGCGTATGTTAAGGTGGATGTGTGGTAAAACTCGTAAGGATAAAATTAGAAATGAAAGAATTAGAAGATACTTAGGTGTAGCGCCCATAGAGGACAGAAAAACGTTTAACTTGGTTTGGTCATGTGCGAAGGAGACCAAGCACGGTGCCAATTAGAAAATGTCTAGATTGACAAGTTAATGGAGGGTGAATGAAGATATCATTGAGCTTAGATTAGGCGAGGATATGTGGGAAGACCATATTGCTTGGAGAACCAAAATCCATATAGCTGGCCCCAAAAATATCGAGAATGGACTTTGATGATGATGATGAATTGTTATAATGTTTGCCAACTAGCTTCCACCAATTTTCCCACTATATATAGCATCTCCTATGCATCATCTCCAAAGCCTCCTAAAAGTCTTCCAAGTCTATTTGGTTCCATCTCTCATTGTGTATCTCATGTGTGTTTTAAGTGCTCGTTCACGCACTTCACATTTTAACTCTAGTACTCTTTCACTTTTGTTAAGAACTGGTTGACATGAGTAATTAAAATTAACAAACTGAATTTTCTGAAAATATCTTAACCCACAAAGTTACATTTAAAGTTTTAAACTAATGGGATCATGTATGTTGTGTAGGATCAGCAAGTGAACCTTATTCTTCACTAAATAGCAGCAGAATTAAACAAGAAGCAAGCAATTTTTAATAATTATTGGAGAGAAAACAATTGATTTTTAAGTTTTGTTTTAGGTGCCTTTCCCAAGAGACACTTGTAACACTCCCCAGTAGGGAGGCTCTTTTAGCCTTGACGTAAGTTTAGAGGAGTGGTTACATCTCAAAGGGGAATATAGCCATTTCGTTGATTCGGCTCTGGATTATCTTCACCACCATTGTGAACCACCAATTGTTCATTGTTTTTTTTTTTGAAAATTGAGCAGGGGTTATTAAGGGATCCCCGAACCTAAAGAAAAAGGAGTGTTACATTCGTAGATATTGTTTCCCGACATTATCCTCATACACAATTTTTTTCAAATCCTCTGCGAAGGAACTCGGAGTAAATTCAACAAAGTTCTGATTAGGGTATAGCTTGGCTAAGAAGTCTGCTGCTTGATTGGTCTCTCGAAAGTGGTGATTTATTATGTATTGTTCCAACTGATCAAGCTCCTTTTTTATTCAACCATGAATATGTCGAAGATCCCAGGATACGCTGCTATGATTTGTAAGCTGTAAATACATATTGTGATATTCCGTGGTAATCTCTAGCTTAGTCACTCCATGAGATTTCACCAATTCGAGGCCAGCTTCAAGTCCCTGTAGTTCATGATTTATTACTGACTGAGCTTGATCATCTCCTGAGCATGCAGCAATAGCCTCGCCTAACTCATTGCGAATGATAGCTCCATATCCACCTCTCATTCCTTGTTTAGAGCCATCAGAGTTTAGTTTAACCCACCCTGTCTCTGGTCTCTCCCAAGCACAAGTAATAGGATTTGGTTGCCAATGGCATGACAGCTCAACGGTTGGAGCTTGGCGGATGGTACCACTTGGTCTTGGGTTCAAACCCAACTTGCGACATCTTTATCAGTTTATGGTGTGTTGGGGATTCTATAAAAACCCTACTCGCCTTCCAAAACAAAAGTAATAGGATTTGGTAGCTTATATTGAACATCAATTCCCCATCGCTCCAGTAACTGTCTGTGGTTAGCAATCTTCTCAATTGAAGGACCAATGCCTTGCGGAACGTTCCATGTACCATTACGTATTAAAGCACTGACTTTTGCATTCCTATTCAGAGTTGAATCATAAAGAAACTCTTGTGGAAACCTGTCCATGAGCAGTCCAAGGGGATGCCAGGGTTCACTCCAGAATAGTGTATCGTTCCCATTACCTATCAGGTGTAGAGTAAGCTTAGAAGCTCGATTCCTGCATCCTAGAATTCGCCTCCAACACCAAGAGACCAATTGTTCATTGTGATATAAAGCTAATCAATGTTGTACATTCTTATGTGACCAATTTCAGTTTAGCAAAGATTTTCAGGACCACTTCTAATTCTTCACAAATTGAAGCATCTCCGTCCAAGTAAAAGTATGATCTATATTTCATTTATTTATTTGCTCCCTAAAACTCATTGCAAGTATCTTAAGTTCTTGTTAGAATGTAGTTTGTGTTTGATCACCTCAAAGATCATTCTGAAACTGTTATAACACGCTTTGGACTTCCTAGTTTTAACTGAACTTTCAATGTTTAATAAATAGTTGAATGCATAATTAATTATTAATTTTGTAAGACACTACACTAAATTGACATTTTTGTAACAACTCCCAAAACAATATCACTTTTGAACTGTAACAGTCCACCAAACAATTTTATACATTTTCACAAACAAAGTCATACTATAATTGTATCACCATGGAGAGTATAGTGCTACAAATGATACTATTCACAGTGATCCAATTTTTTGTATCACCTTTTTATGAAACTATTTTTCATTTTTTGACAAAATTTAATTTTGACTTGAAATTGTTTGGTGGACTGTTACAACTCAAAAGTGATACTGTTTTGGGCAGGGATTGTTACAAAAATGCCAATTTAATGTAATGGTAGCATTCCATCTAGTTTTGAGCAAGAGTATTAATTGTACTTCATTGTGTATAGTATGAGGTACAAAGGAACACAAGCTCCATTGATCTTCTAATTGTTTTTCCATTTCAACTTCAAATCAAAATCACATAATTTTCAGAATATAAATTTGTGGGTGAGCTTTCAGTGCAAGGTGATATTTACAGTTACTGGATACAATTTTTGGAGATGTTTATGGGGAATTGCCGATTGATGACATGTTTAAGGATGTACATGGTTTGCTGCTGGCTTTGCCTGAGAAGTCATGAACATTGTGGATGCAACAATGCTCCTAAAGGACAATGATGAAACTATTGATTTAGCAAATCAGGGCAATAGGCAAATCATAGTGCAGGAATCTTGCCAATGGTAGTCTGGTAGAATGGTTAAGGTTGTGGTAGTTTAACCCTCACGTCTTGGGTTCTATACCCATCGGAAACACGCTCGCCTTTCAAAAAACATTAGTGCAGGAATCTTTGGTTTCGGTCATAACACTTGGAACCAGATAATCTCAGTGAGATGTTTATATATGTCAAAAATATTTGCAGCAAGATATTGCATTGCGGAAACAGGTGATTAAGATTGGGATGTTCAATTGCGGAAACAGGTGATTAAGATTGGCATGTCCCCTTTTGTGAAAGAGCTAGTTGCTGGAAATTCGCTATGTTCTTTCAGACCATAGCACCTGGAAAATTGGTTGTGGTGCTTGTGAGACAAGGACTAAAAGTCCTTTGTTCATTGGTTGGCTTAACAATTTTAAGGGAACAAGGACTCAAACTCCTTATTATCTCTTTAAGATCATAAACATACAAAAAAAAAAGCCACAATATGAATTAGCAACACAGCGTCCAGAGCTGAACAAGACATACAACGTGAGCAGCAGCAATAGACCGTGAGTAGCAGCAACAGTCCGAGGGCAGCAACAACACCGCGTTAACGACAACATACAAGAAGCGTGAATAAGGCTGCGAGTTTGGCGTGATTCGGTGTGTGTGCAGCATGAAACAGTAACCAAGTAGAAGAATTGGAATCGGGTGTTCTTCATTTGAGAGTTTGGTCAAAATTTTGGTGGTATTGTTTGTTTGACAACGTTGTAATATTCAAGTAAGTGTTTCCATATCAATAAGATAGTTATAGAGTCGTCGTCCGTGGAGTGGGCAAAGCCGAACCACGTAAATCTCGGTGTCATCTTTATTTTCTGCATATGAACGATCAAGGTCCTCCATCATTCAAGGAGAGAAGGCGCAGGGCAGCAAGTCAGAGCCAGATGGAGCATCACAGGTGCGCGGTCTGTCAGATAAACGATCAAGGGTTAGACTCCAGACTCTTGCCTAGAGAGTATCCTACAAGTCCGGACGAGGTGAAGTTAGTGTAGTGGTTGCGACTGGGTGGAGCCAACAACACCGGGAATAGTCGAGCCTATACACCGAGTGCTACCCACAGGATCGTGGTTACGCAAGACACTCGAGGAGGAGGTGAACTTCGAGATGTTGCGAATCGGGTGGATGGATTGTAGGATGTGTGATGATTCGTGCCAAGGTGGAGATTGTTGAAATGTGAGTTGGCTTGAATAGTCCCACATCAAGTAAGGAGCAGTCGTCACTAAGGTTTATAAGGAAGTGGTCCACTCAATGATAGCAACAAGGCTTTTTGGGAAAAACCTCATACCACCTAGGCCCAGATGGAAGGTCTGATAGGAACAATGCGCACAAATATTACGATGACTAACATAGATGTTGAATGGACCTCACACTTTGATAATATGCCTTGATATACCTCTTTATTGCTGAGTTCTTAAACATCACCTGAGCCATAGATTTGGTGTAACATCACCTTTGTAGGACTTCAATCATACATTATTTAATAACTCCAAATTATAAAACAATTCTCCCCTAGTATATTTAACTAATTAACAACAAGACATAGTACACAAACAAAATTCACAACGAAATAAGTAATATGCTTCTTTTAGCGAAATAAACAAACTTTATCACTGGTACAAGCAACCATGAAATACACCTTCCTGATGGTCGGTTGTCACACTTGATGGATTCTAACACCTTGATAATGGTATCTTATGTGATGCAATTCAGTGAGGACTTCATCAATCTTCATGCGTTCAATGGGGGATTCCGAAGAACATGCGACTCCCAGTCTTATCGCTGAAACCAAACACTTTTGCACTCTGATCCCTCGATCACTCTGGTTGGCAATATTGATAGCTTCGCCAGTGCTTTCTAACATGGTTGGGTCCACAATGGTTAAAACTCTTTCAGGTAAAACTGCTTTTGCGAAACCATGAAGATTTTGTCCATTTTGAAATATGTCATTTGTTGGTTTCTTCCTAGTAAACAACTCTAGTAACAATATCCCATAACTATACACGTCTCCTTGCATGGACACCTCACCACCCATTCCATATTCTGCAATTCATAAAAAATTTACGTCTCAAAACATGCAATTTAAGCTAATTAGATGTCAAGAAATCAGATAGAAATTTAATATGGAACTCCATTTTTAAGATCAATTATATATTTGGTTATTTTTCAATAAAATAAAAGGTAAAAATGAGTTTTATAGAAAACCTTAATTAGGTAGGCAAAATTAATAAATTGATGGTATATATTGAAAAGAAAATATTTGACTAAATGAGCGTGAAAAGTATGACACGGTAATTTTAAATTATTACTATTATATATGAGTTGAATATGCCACAACATCGTCAGAAGTGTTGGATGAGATGTGACGGTGATGTATACTATGTTAATTATGGGTGCAGATTATAAAGAAGAAAATATCGTTTAATATGAAATGAAAAACCCAATGACCAAGGCTTAAAGAAACAAATTTATTCATATGTATAAGATTCTTACCTGGAGCAATATAACCGATTGATCCCTTTATTGCAAAAGTACTACCTTGGCTTTGCGAAGAATTGTTTGAGAAAATCTTTGCTAAACCAAAGTCGGCCACATGAGCTGTCATATCATCATCGAGCAAGACATTGCTTGGCTTTATATCACAATGGACAATTGCCGGTTGGCAATGATTGTGAATATAGTCCAACGCAGAAGCAACATCAATAGCTATGTTCATCCTTTGTAGGAAATTCAAGTTCGTCATCTCATCTTGATTTTTTCTCTTTGGATGTAACCAGTCCTCTAAACTTCCATTCGGCAAGAACTCAAAAACTAGTGCTTTGAAATCATTTCCTAGAAAGTCCATGCTCGAACACACTGTAATGATTTTGAGGAGATTTCGGTGACGAATATTTTTCAAGGCATTGCATTCAGACAAGAAACTCTTAAAAGCTCCTTGTTGTTGAAGATTTATTACCTTAACTGCAACAATTGCTTGGGAAAGAATTGCTTTATACACTGAACCAAAGCTTCCAACACCAATTAAATTATCAATAGAGAATCCATTAGTTCCCTCCAGAAGCTCCGCATAAGAAATCCTTGTGAATTGATGATTGAATAATGACTGTGCAGAATGCTTTGCTTTTGATGCTCTTCTTTGGTACCACACGAAAAGTAAGCACAATATTACAACCAAGCAAATGCTTACAACAATCACTGGCAAAGCCACTTTGAGAAATTGTGACTTTCCTGCCTTCTTGTCAATCTGGCATGGAGGTAACTTGAGTTTAACAACACCTCCACAAAGCTTACTATTTCCGACAACTGAAACCGCAGTAGCATTGAAAAAGACACCGAGCTTTGGAACAAAACCCTCCAAGTGATTATAAGACAAATCCAACTTCGTTAGAAAAGTGAAACTCCCTAGATATGGTGGAATCTTCCCGGATATCTTGTTGTGAGAAAGATTGAGTTCCCTTATGCCTTTCAACGCACTCAATGACTGAGGAATACTGCCTGTAAACAAGTTTTTGCCAAGGGAAAGGTGCTCCAAACTCAAACATTTGCCAAGAGTGCTTGGTAAATCTCCAGAAAATTTATTATTGGAGAGGTCTAACTGTACAAGATTGGTCAAGTTACCCACTTCAGATGGTAAATAACCACTTAGTGCATTGTGAGATAAGTTGAGGATGACTTTAAGAGTTGAAAGACCAACAATTTGCTTGGAAATGGTACCGTTGAGTCTGTTATTAGAAAGATAAAGTTCTAATAAACTTTGACAGTTACCAAGACTTGGAGGTATTTTTCCATGTAACTTGTTTTGGGACAAGTCTAGAATGGTCAATAGAGTTGAATTATGATGAAAAGAATCTGGAATTTGTCCAGAGAATTCATTGTTATTAATAAACATGTTATGCATTTCAGGAAATATTCCAATGACTTTGGAGATGTCACCTGTAAGATAGTTGTACTCAAGATCAAGGAAGCTTAAGTTGACAAGGTTCCTAATTGAAGCTGGGATGATTCCATAAATTTGATTACTTCCTAAAAATAGGTCTGTAAGTTTGGTCGAGAGATTTCCTATTGAGTTGGGAATTGTCCCCTCGAGAGAATTAATGTTGACCTGTAAGAATTCTAAATTGGTGCAATTGGTTAACGAGGTGATAAAGTGCAAATCACCTCCCAATTGATTTGAATTAAGATATAATGTATCAAGACTTTGAAGCATTCCTAAGTTTCT
Source organism: Berberis vulgaris (assembly GCA_963556465.1). NCBI lineage: Eukaryota > Viridiplantae > Streptophyta > Magnoliopsida > Ranunculales > Berberidaceae > Berberis > Berberis vulgaris. The sequence continues at coordinate 2,017,895 of OY747133.1, forward strand.
TGGAATAGGTCCTTTAAATTGGTTTTCTTCGAGTGTTAACCATTCAAGTCTTGAAGCATTGGGAAATGATAATGGGATGAGACCATTCAGTTTATTGCCTCCCACTACAAATCTTTGGAGATTAGGAAGTGTAAGGCCAATGTCTGAAGGAAGGCTTCCTTCTAGCTGGTTAACAGCTATTACGAAATTTGTGATGTGTGAGAGATTGTAAAGACAAGAAGGAACTTCACCAGTCAGTTTATTATTACTAACAGAAAAAAGTTCTAAACTTCGGATGTGGCATAGATTGTCGGGGATGCCTCCAGTTAAACTATTATGTTCAATTCGAAGATGTATAAGAGCGGAGAGATTTCCTAGCGAAGATGGAATGCTTCCTTTAAGTTCATTTCTTCTAAGATACAACCAATTAAGCTTCAATAGAGAGGTAAGCTCAACTGGAATCCCCCTAGTGAGATGATTGCTTGTTAAATCGATTAGTTGAAGTTTAGAACAATGAGAGAGATTGGTAGGGATTTCACCATCGAAGGAATTGTTAGCTAGAGAAAGGACCTCTAATCTGGACAGTCGACCAATTTCTAGTGGTATTGAACCATGAAAGTCATTCTTGCCAAGCCAAATTTTTCGAAGAAAGGAGATGTTTCCTATGTGGGGGGAGAGCGTACCTTCAAGGTTTTTTGATTGCAGGTCCAGTACGGTGACCCTGTCACGATGGCGATGACCGCATGTGACCCCCTTCCAGTCACAGTAGTGGACAGAGTCATTCCACAAACTAAGTATGTTGAGTGGATCACCATTAACCTTTTCTTTGAAGGCGAGTAACGCCAGATAATCCGGTGCAGAGTTGTTGAAGAAGGCAATTGTAGAGTGTGAGTTGATGCTGCTCCATATTAGTACGGAGAGCATGACAAGGAAGCAAGATAAATGCATCTTTCTTTAGGAAAAACAGTATAAATGAAGGGGAAGTTTAAATTACACATACTTCAGTTGAAATCTAAATTTGATATATATAATAGTGATCAAGCCAGACATGCGCGTGAAGAATGAGAAAGACTTTTGGACGTGCAGGACCCAACATTGCACATATGACCAAAGAGTAGAAAGTAATTGTTTTAGAACAATTCCACGGAAAATTAGACAGCGAAACGAAAGCCTAAAATCAGCCACAAATTCTACACGCTTATCTTTCCTGAAAGAGATTGGCATGGAAACTGAATGCAACATATTCTACGCGCTTATCAACATATTCTACGCGCTCATCTTTCCTGAAAGAGATTGGCATAGAAACTGAATGCAAGAGCTCAATCAATCAGCGATGCACTTCGGAATGACTTGACTTGGTAGACTTTGGGTAATGCAAAGCAACAACATTTGATGATCACTGAAACCAAACACTTCTGCACTCTATTCCCTCGATTACTCTAGTTTGCAATGTTTATAGCTTCGCTAATGCTTGCTAAAATCATGGTTAGATCCACAATGCTAGCAACTCTTTTAGGTAAAGCTGCTTTTGTGAAATCATGAAGATTTTGTCCACTTTACAACTTTGAGATACACATAAAATCTTTGGGGATTTCATCATTCTTACGAGATCATGACACGTCATCATGATTGCAAAAATCTGATTTCCTAGCATTTTTGTCAGCTCATATCTGACCTGTGTAATACATTTCACGCTCATTTAATCAAATTTCTATTCAATTTCTACACACCTACTGTTTAAATTAAATGTAGGGAGATTAAATTTTTATGAGATGTGATGGTGATACATACCTAATATATTGTAGAAAGTGACTAGAAAAGAAGAAAATATCAATTCAGGTTCTAGCAAGTCTTCGATCCAATGATATAACCCATTGGGTCAAGATGCAAGCATTCATGCATCTTCTTTGAGTGACACTTTACAAGACTTTTAGAAAAAAAATCAATCCAAGATACGCACTAAGGGAGACATGAAATAGAAAATTTTGGGCAATCTTCACATCAATCAATCGAACTTATTTCCAACTAAAGTCATTCACCGGACCTATAGTTGTGCCCCACGACTTTCAGACTTGTTTGATGTGGGGCACTCATCCTTAAGACTTGTACTATGAGTAGGCAAATAATTGAAATGTCCTGAGAACTGCTGGTTTGTAATTGCAACAGGATAAATTTGAAGCTGTAGCGGCGCCACTCTTGCATTTCTCCATCTAGTCCACTTCTGAGTTGCCTACTGTTCAGCCTGCTGGCTTGCCCTCAGGTCCGAGCCTGAGTACACTTGAAGCAACTCCCTTGCAAACTATGAAAAAGTTCATCATGGTATCTCTAGCACATTAACCCCACACAAAAATCATCTTTGATACAATATTATGATTATTCCAGGCATGTGCTGAAAATAATATTGGAACAAGATGGTGTGCACCCAAATGCGCGGCGACCTACTGCAGAAATGAAATTTATAAAATCTTTCCTAAACCATATATGTATTGCATCTTGCAGCCTTGCAGGGCATCAATTTGATGGAGGGCACAATGACATTCCTTGTCACCAAATTGCCCCTCCCTCATTCAGCAGTTTACCTCTACGTCTTCACCCATGCGTCTCTGGCTCTGAGACGAATATGGGGAAACTGATTGGAAATCACTGTTTGTTTGTTTTTTTTTTCTTTTCAAAAAGCTTAGGGTTTTCAATTGCACAACATTCTCTATTTAGTGAGAGTGAGTTCGGGGTCTTTGTTGCAGGTTTTGATGCTTACCCATTGCAAGGCACTGTTAAAGTTCACGACATGCTGCACTCATCCTCGCGTGCATGAGTCCAAGTGCCCTGTTTCATTTTCTTGATATTTCACAACTTCAGGAATTGTTCAATGTCTCAACAAAACATTCATACCAAAATCAAACACTTGCTAGAACAATCTTAAATTTATTATTGAGAGAGCAACATCTCCTTTGTAAGACTTGAATCATACTTTATTTGATATCTCCACATTATACAAGAAGTATCCCTGGATAAAAATTTAACAAACAACAAGAACATATTAAATTTAAGACAATTCTAGAAACACAAATAAAGTTCACAACAAAATAAGTTATATGCTTCTTTTAGAAAAACAAACAAACTTTACCACTCATACAAACAACCGAGCAGTACACTTCCTGATGGTCTGTTTCTCACCCTAGATGGATTCTATTTCCTTCGTAATAGTCTCTTACATGATGCAATCAGTGATGACTTCTCCAATCTTCATGCGTTCAACAGGGGCTTTTCAAGAACATGCGACTCCTATATTTATTTCTGAAACCAAACACTTCTACAATCTAGTCCCTCGATTACTCTGACATGCAATGTTGTTAGCTTCACCAATGTTTTCTAACAACATGATGGTTGGATCCATAATGCTCACAACTCGCTCAGGTAACACTACTTTTGCAAAAATATGAAGATTATGTCAATTTTGAAAGTTAAGACAATTCTGATTGGGTGCCCACTTAAGGCAGGCTGCATTTCCTTTTGAATGTCTCAGTACAGGTGCACTCAAGATTGCTCTGGAGTCTGGAGTCAATCTTCAAGAGGTAAAATTAGAGTTTGTAACAAAAAATGCCAGATTAAGAATAAACAAGTTTTCAAACATTGAGCAATAATTAGTTCAGTGTGGCTTTTCAGTATCAACGATCATTTGAACTCCTGAATGAACACTTTTTGGAACTGTTAGTCCACAGCAAAGAGTGCATTAAGATGGTTCAATTATCTTTAAAAGAAAATTTAAGTTCACTTGCTGCTGTAGCCTAGAGATGGCCTAGCAATTACAATATAGCTTGACATGGAAAAATTCTAGCTGGCCCGTCCTCACAGCCCGTCCCATGGGACGGACCCTCCCAGGCACGTGCCTTTGGGAGGGTGTCTCGCACGTGGAGGAGGAGAAACCCACTGTTAGCAAAAAAATTTGTTCTTCAGCCTGCTTCAGTTCTTCACTTCAGTCTGCTTCATCGACTCCTTAGCAAAAATTTCAGTTCTCCATCCTCGCCTCCTCATCAACTCCTCATCGACTCCTCCTCCTCGACCGCTCGACTCCTCGACTGCTCCTCCTCGACTCCTCGACTGCTCCTCCTCCTCGCGCCTGCTTCTGCTCCTCCTCCTCCTCGCACTGCTCCTCCTCCTTCTTCTGGTATGTAATTTCAAACTCTTTTTGTTTAACTTGAAAATTAGGGCTAATTTTTATCAATTTTCACCATCATCAGTTTTGATCAATTTGCTCTGAATGTCGATAAATTACAAATTTTGATCAATTTTCACCATCATCAGATCATCTTGAAATCAGATAATCCTGCATATTTATACTCTGAAATTATGCTACTGAAATTTTTGTATATTGAAATTTCTGTATAATGCTACTGAAATTTTTGTTCAAATTTTTGTATGTTCAAATTTTGTTAAATTATGCTACTGAAATTCATGATAATCCTGCATAATTTTTGTTAAAAAAATAGATTTGATTAGATTTTGTTAAATTTATTTTTTGTATAAATCAATCATAATTTTAGCGTAGTTGTAAAACATTTCAAAGATTACATATCTGATTATAACTACTCCTTTAATAGGTATATAAGGGATGGATAGTGTAGAAGATATTGAATTGATGGAGAATGAAAAAAATTTAGAAGAGATAAGGGATCCTACAGAAGGGATGAAATTCAGCGACATTGATGAGTACAAACGTTATTATTATGATTATGCCTATAAAATAGGTGGTTGTGAATTCAAAATGTTTTCAAGTAAGGTTAGTTTCTTGTTCTTCCAAGTTATTTAGTGTAGAATATATTCTTTAGGGTGTTCGATTGATTTGTGCCTTGTTCTTCCAGATGTCATCGATGGTAAGGCAGTGGAGTTGAGGACACTGGGTAATGGAGGTGGTGGTGTTGATGATGGGTTGAGGTGTTTAGAAGAAGAGATTAGGGCTGCTTCTCCTCAGCAGAATTTATTCTTGCAGCACAATTTCTAAGAGATGGTTTTCTGAAACTTTTTGTGAGAGTTGTCTTTATTTTTGTCAGGAAATAAATGTAAACAAGTCTAATGGGAGTTGTAATTTCCTGAATTGCTGCTGATTACGCCCAAACAATACACGCGGTCAATTGCAGTAAAGAATGGGGTGTCGATCCCACGAGGAAAAACGATCTACAAAATAAGGTTAAGGAAGACAAACTATGCGAAACTAAAATAAATTCTAACAAATTTAAAATACGAAATTGAATTTAATTTAATGAAAACTAAGTTTGAGAAAATCACAAGGTTCCAAGGATCCCTCCTAGACTTCACACGCCAATTAATATTGATTCGCTATGATGACTCAACTACGTGTTTCACATCCCAAACGACGTAATCGGAAAAATAATCTTTTAATCATTAGAAAACCCTAATGTAAATGAAGTTCAGATTTCACTTTTTCTAAGAAAACACAAAGGTTTGTCATATGTGATATCTTAAACTTACGATATATCCGGACACAATACCGTAATAAATGACGATCACATATAACCAACCTACCGGAATCAATTAATTCTTAAACATTCCACACATAAGAAAAGCGTGACTAAGCTTATATGGAGAAGTAAAAATAATCACCGGAGTACTAAAAATCTACGAAGAAATCTATGGAATCTCTGTCACTAAAATAACATACATTTCTATATTAAATAAAAGTGAGAATCATCAAACATCATTATTCATCGTGAACACTTAAAGCGAATCAATTACTAATTTAGTGCGTTACATCTAGGAGTTCACCTCTTCACCTTGCGTGGGGTTTAGTGACTCATGGTGGTGGTAGTCACAGCATCAATGGAGGAGTCCATCACTTCCTGTCCGCGCACGAATCCCGAGGAAAAAAGCTCAGATTGTCTGTGGTGGCTCTTAGTAAATTCCGGGGTGCAAATTAGCTCCAACCGTTTTTCAAATTGAAAAACGGTTTTTCCCGCGCGAAAAGTCGCTCTGCAACTTCTTCGTCTTCTCCAGCGAGACGTGCCTGATCCGCCGCTCGTCGCGAGCTCCTCGCGGCCTTCCTCGCCTCCTGAACGGTTCCTGTACCTGCAAGAAGAGAGAGAGAGGTTGAGGAAACAAGGTTCACAACCAAAACGGCGAAGGAGGACAAGAACAGGGACTCCCTGTTGCGGCTGATGTCTCGCGGGGTGGTAGCGACTCTGTCGCGGAAGTGGTGGCTCCAAAGGAGGGTGGTGACGAGGTCTCGGTGGTGGTGGAGTGAGATGGAAGAGGAAGGAGGGCGGCTGCGAGGGAGAGAAACAGGGAGGAGTTCCCTGTTTCGCGGCTTCACTGTACGCGCGGTGGTGGCAATGAACTCGGGTGATGGTTGCGGCGAGACAGAGGGAAGAGGAGGGATGCTGGACGGTGGCGAGACAGAGAGAGAGAGAGGTGGAACGATGTTGTGCGAGGTGGTGGAACAGGGAGCGAAACAGGGAGGTGCCCTGTCTCGCACGGTGTTGTGCGAGGTGGTGGTCAGTGACGGGTGCGAGGTGGTGGTCGGTTAGTGGCGAGAGAGCTCGGTCTCTGCCCAGTGGAGGTTAGTGATGGTGACTGGAAAAGAGAGGGAGAAGAGAAAACGTGGAATAGAGAGGATCCTCCCAAGAGAAGGCAAGAGAGAAACCTAAATAGGGTTTCCCTATTTCCTTGTTAGGCTGGGCTTGAGATTCTAGTTTTCTGGGCTTGGGCTTGGGCTTGGTTAAAGTCAGTGGACCATGCTTATTCGGGTTAGGCTTAGATGTGTGAACCACTCTTTTGTACCACCAATAGAATCAACAAATCAATAATTTTATCAAATTGTCGCCTTAAATGCGATTTTATCGTTCACGCGCGCCGATTCCTACAAAAACATAAAAATGAAATAATTAGAATAAAATATATTAATTGAAACACTAACATATATAAATTAAGGGATATATTTCGTAATAATTACGTGTATATCAGCTGCTCTATATCTGTTCTTGTTGTAATTTATGGTAGGCTAGTCAAACAAAAGTGTGTATTCTTCTGATAAATTGGGGTCATGGGAAGTATATATTGAATTGGGGTCAGCTCATTTTTGGCTGGGTTGCTGCTTTATGAGGCTTTCTCAACGTCCTTTTTTCGTTCTGCCAGTCAATAGCTGATATTTTGTGAATGCAGGTAAACAACTATGCACTGACAATGCATTTGAAGCACGCTCAGAACAAAAAATAAACACTCTCTTAGTGTTCAGTAGTGTATTGAGCATCATGTGATGGGGAGTTTAACTTTTGATTGGTTTTGTGAATGCAGGTAAACAACTATGCACTGACAATGCATTTGAAGCAGGCTCAGCAGAGCAGCTCAATGCCTGGGCGATTCCATCCTGACATCTTCTAATGATGATATCATAGTGATGAAAATTGTATGGGGAAAGGGCAGGGCCTTGAATAACATGGAAGGGGGAGAAAGCCTTGGAAATTATGTTACCTTTCTAGTTCGTTATAGCATTCTTTGTAAATAATTGCCTGATTGAGATTGTTGCTTAATTCAGATTTGTACTGACCAATACAATGAAGAAAAGACTTCCACATATGTGCTTTCACTGTAAGGCATCAACAATTATAGATATCATCTTTATACTAGTGCTTTAAATCTTCTTTGCATACACAAACTCTAGTGCTCTTTGCCATCCATAGAAGTAGTGAATCTTCAAGCTAGACTGGTTGCTGTAAAACTCCAATCATATGATGCAGATCATGCAACCTCTAAGTCAAAATATGACTGTCGGTTCCTCTCACTTGGGTAGTTGAAAATAGCAGTTTTGTGCTTTATGGTCTGGAAGTCTGTTGTGGTGCTATATTGTGCTTTATGGAGAAATAAAGGCATTAGGAACTGATATAAATAGAGGCCTCAGTTTGTAACAGAATATCATTCATTACTGAAATACATTGTTGTACATTCAATCTTTCCATTGTAATCTTTACAGAATCATTCAATACAAAGCATCAACCTTTCAGAATCAGTCTTCCTTGATTTTCCAATTATCTTGATTGTTCTTGCTTTGAATGAGTCTTGCCAGGTTCCACAACATCCAGAAATTCATCCAACTCTGACATTGGTGCTCCAATCCTGCAGAAACAAGAATAAAGAAGATCAGTTCATAACACAAACCTGCATGGCCAAAGAGGTCAAAAGTTATTGCATCAGGCCGAATCCCTGCAGAGTCCATCGTGGAGAAGAGCTGGATGGCTTTCAAGCTCTGACCATTTGAAGCTAAGCTAGAGATAATCCCATTCCAAATGTCCACACTTTTCATTCCCACACTTGGCATACATGCTAATAAGTGACGAACCATTCCAAATTTAGAACCTGATCACTTAATCAGATTTACAAACTCAAAAGCTCAAAACACTGATCACTGTTCACTGAATTTACAAACTCAAAACACTTAATCAAATTTACAAACTCACTCACTGAAATAAATCTTCCACACTGAAATGGGTTTTTTCTTCTGCTCACTCACTCACTCACTCCACCAGGCTTCAAAAAAGAAGGAGGAGGCGCAATGAATTCTCCTTGTCAGGAATATCAGCATTGTGCAAAGATAAAAAGATGGTTTGCTAGGAGAACAACCAATCTTGGCAACAGACAAGTAGAAAGTATAAAGTGAAACTGCAATTCGACTGACAAACTAAGCACAACTAGATTTTTAGCTTCTATTACTAGAAAAATGACTAAGAAACCATAGTAGGAAGCTTACAATCAACAGGCTGATCCTTAAAAGAAAGCATGGACCTCAATTGGGACCATATATCTTTGAATGATCCCCTCCCTACTGCAACCATTCACAGCAAAGATGACAATGTGGGAAAAAAATGCATCACAGTAGATGACCTAGTTTTGTACAAGAAGAATTCACTGCAAAAACATAATTCTGGCACATATGCAAATCATATGATACTCCAATAAAGAACCAATTTGGCAGTAGCAGAAACAAAAATCGCCCCAAGGGTAAAAATAATCCCATATAAAACATCTATATATCATAACAAACATGTTTGACATACCTCTTGGAGAGAATTCAGAATGCCACAAGTTTGAACAAAAAAACTCCCATTATCATAAGAAACACCACTAGCAGTGCATTAATCAAATCCCTTGTCAAAGCCCATTTATCATTGTTCGCTTTAGCTTCACCCGCGCGAGCGTGATACTGATTAGCTTCGAGGAGATTTCTTACCTCGCAGTTCTTATTTTTGACCTCTGCAGCAGATGATGAGCTTGCCTCATCGTTATATTCCAGCACTTCTGAGCGAACCCACTCTTCATAACTAGCATGAGCCTCGGTAGCCGAGGCAAAACCCTTGTACAAATTACCACTATATCCTGTTACTTGGATTGCACAATCTTGCCAAGTTTCGTAAATTCCAGGGACACGACCGTGATATACCACATATGCCTTGTATGTCATTGTTGGGCTAAGATCCTTATTTCAACATACAAAAATTTGTAAAAAATATGCAGGATTATCATGAATTTCAGTAGTATAATTGAACAAAAATTTGTAAAAAATGATATATCCTCAATTATTTTACCTATTAAAGGAGTAGTTATCATCAGATATGTAATCTTTGAAATGTTTTACAACTACGCTAAAATTATGATTGATTTATACAAAAAATAAATTTAACAAAATATTATCAAATCTATTTTTTTTTAACAAAAATTATGCAGGATTATCATGAATTTCAGTAGCATAATTTAACAAAATTTGAACATACAAAAATTTCAACATACAAAAATTTGAACAAAAATTTCAGTAGCATAATTTCAACATACAGAAATTTCAACATACAAAAATTTCAGTAGCATAATTTCAGGGTATAAATATGCAGGATTATCTGATGATGGTGAAAATTGATCAAAATTTGTAATTTATCGACATTCAGAGCAAATTGATCAAAACTGATGATGGTGAAAATTGATAAAAATTAGCCCTAATTTTCAAGTTAAACAAAAAGAGTTTGAAATTACATACCAGAAGAAGGAGGAGGAGCAGTGCGAGGAGGAGGAGCAGGCACGGGGAGGAGGAGGAGCAGGCGCGAAGAAGAGGAGCAGTCGAGGAGTCGAGGAGGTGAGGAGGAGTCGATGAAGAACTGAAATTTTTGCTAAGGAGTCGATGAAGCAGACTGAAGTGAAGAACTGAAGCAGACTGAAGAACAAATTTTTTTGCTATCAGTGGGTTTCTCCTCCTCCACGTGCGAGGCACCCTCCCAAAGGCACGTGCCTGGGAGGGTCCGTCCCATGGGACAGGCCAGCTAGATTTTTTGCTTAACATGCGTCCCTCTCGTCGTCGTACGGATGCTCTTACAAACGTTCTTTTATTATGGTATGGACCACATGGGAGACTATATATCTTTTACTAGTGAGGTTTTTATCCGCTTGCACTTTCAAGTCTCTAACAACTAGATTTCTGTAAGTGCTACAGTAATGCTTACAAGTTTCAACCGTTGTAAGTACAAGTTATTTATAAAGCAACACAAACACATATTACTGAATTGAAAGGTTCTAGTTTCACCGAATTGACATATTTGTAAAAACTTAAAAAACAATAACACTTTTGAGCTATTACAATCCACCAAACAATTTCAAGTCAAAACTAAATTTAGTCAACAAAATGAAAAATAGCTACACAAAAAAAGTGATACAATAAATTAGATCACTATGAATAGCATCACTTGTAAGCTCATACTATTTGTGGTGATACAAAAATTGAATCACTTTGTTTGTGAAAATGTATAAAATTGCTTTGTAGATTGTTATAGCTAAAAAGTCTTACTGTTTTTTGAATTGTTACAAAAATGTCAATTTAGTGTAGTGAGTAATGGCTTGACTCGTTCCATGTACTTAGTGCTGCGAGTGGATCACTAATTATCTTACCTTTAAAGGCCAGTAAGGCTAGCCAATCTGTTTCATTCCTAGAAGTTGTGATCAATGGGCTGTTGCTGCTCCATAAAATCAATATAATTGGGATTATTGAATTAGGCCTGACGAAAACAACCTTCTTGAAAAAGGAGAAAAGAGAGGCTAACTGTTGAGGAAACCAGCGAGGGAACCCTCCATCCCTCTCGCAATGCGTGCCTTCCATCCCTTGCACGCATTGCGAGGGAGATGGAGGGTCCTCCCTCGCTCGTTTCCTCGACAATTAGAATTTATGAAAGGAGAGACATAAAAGCGTGAGCTTACTTGGATAAGTTGAAAAAGGAGGACTTTATGGGAGGTTTTAAAGACTTGTGTTTTGTGCAAATCATGAAAAAGTTGGTTCCCCACCTTCCTATTTGGAATGATGTCTTAGCACTCAATTATTGAAAAAAAAACAGTATCATTTGGGTAAACCTTGGGAGAAAGCTTTAAAAAAGCATGTTTGTATGGTCCTGATAAGCACCTGAACAAAATGATATTTTCTATGATATGACTGTCTATCTACCAAAAGTTGTAATCGTGCCAACCTTGGCTTTGTCTGAGCATGTGAGATTGTGCTTGTTTAATCCATCATCTTTGGTTTTATTTACTTTCTTTTAAATTTATATAATTTTCAGTAATCTGCAAGTGACTATTGGCTTAAGGCTATTGTCACAGACACAGAGGGTAACATAACAAGGAACCATCATTGGTTTAGGGAAACCAAGCGTGAAGGCCATAGTTATCAGCCGAGTGTCATTCATGTTCTAGAGAAACTACGCCCAAAGGCTATTAACACTAGTCTTAATTAAAGAGTTATTTGACAGTAAAATAACTAAACTCATAAGGATACAAGTAAAACTTCTCGGCAGTTTTGAATCCACAACCTCTTACATCAGACAAAGAGAGGCATAACTCTTGAGGTTCCAGATAAGTTGTTATATTCAATCAATGTTGTTCAGTCTGGTGACGGATTTGCATGGATAGGTGCAGGAGAAAATAAGTTTGAAGTGGGGAAAAAATCTCAAGGTCGTGGATCATCACCCTTGAAGGCGAAGAAGTTGACAAGTGAGTTTTTTTCTTGATGAAAAATCATCCAAAGGCTACTGTACTTTATAGCATACCCATAATGTGCAGTATCTGAATTCAGAATGTGATATGGTTATGTGATGCTCTGAGATGTCGGTATCAGGCCTATATACGAGAATGGGTTCTTGTTCACACAGGGATAGTGAACATCATTCAGGACAACAATATATTACTGAAAGCAATACATGATGTAATGGGAGAACCTAAAACACATAAATGGACCGATCGAAGAGATACGTTGAGACGGGAGTTGTCGGAAGAGTTCAAAAACTCTGGTAGACTAAAATTTGGTGTGCGCAGATATAATAAAAGTTAGTTCTCACTTATTCCCACGCTACAAAAAAAGCTTAAATAGCTACAGATACTAGCGACGGTTTTTGGATACCGTCGCTAATTAAAAGGTTTGCGACGGCAAAAAACCGTCGTTAATGCTTTTGATAGCTGACTCAACCCATAATCATAAAAAAACGTCGCTAATTATTTTGCGATGGCACAAAACTGTCGCTAATTATTTTATTAGCTACGGTTTCGTAGCCGTCTGTCACGTGCTGACCTTTTTCCCTCGGCTAACACGCTGCCCACTAGCGTCACACTCCCGTCGGACTAACTAGTCAAGGCACTTCGAGGCTTGGCTAATGCTAAGTGATGCTACGAAAGCTTAAGTGAGGAAAATGTTAAGGCACAAGTGTTTAGGCTTGAAAGAATGCTTTGTATTGCTTGAGAGAGTTGTACAAGTGTTTGATGTTCTCTACAAATGAATGCCAAGGCCTATTTATAGGCCCTTAAAGTCCTAGAGGCTTCTAGTCTAGAACTTTCCACAATCCTCCTTCAAAGGAGTATTCTCTATGCATCTAGAAAGTTCCCACCTCCAAAGGAACCATAAATTACAAGGAGGCTTCTAGAAAATGCTACATAAATCTGTACAAGGGTGTTCTAGACTCATCCATGCTAGAACACTCTAGATAAAGCTAAGCTAGAATGTCCAAGAGCACTCTAGAACCTTCCGGAGGTATCTAGAGAAAGCTATGCTAGATGGCTCGTGACATTCTCCCCCACCCAAGTCCTTGACGACCCCGTCAAGACCGTGCCTCGAACTCCGCGATCTTGCCCTGGAATTGCCATAGGTCACCCTCTTTCTCCCATGAGGCCTCACTGTTCGGTAGTCCCTTCCATCGAATGAGATACTCATTATAGCTTGGCACACCCCTCCGTCGGATGAGCCTCGATGCTCTCGATATCTCGATCAAAGGAAGCCACGACCGCGGTTGGTGCCCGATGTGACTCGCCCCTCGTTGGATCTTCTTTATCACCATGGTAGGGCTTGAGTATGCTCACATGGAACACCGGATGAATCTTGAGTTTGGGCGGCAACTCAAGCTTGTAAGAAACTCTCCCGACCTTCCGTAGGACGGGAAATGGCCCCTCGTACTTCCGCACTAGTCCCTTGTGCACCGAGCGGAAGACCTTGAACTGTTGTGGCAGCAACTTGACCATGACCATGTCGCCCACTTGGAACTCGAGAGGGCGTCTATGCTTGTCTGCCCACTTCTTCATCTTTTTAGACGCCTTGTCCAAGTATGTCTTCGTTATATCAAGCTGCTCATGCCACCCTCGTGCAAGTTTGTACGCAGCGGGGCTGCTACCCGTGTAGCCCGACGCAACGGCTTGTGGAGTCAAGGGCTGCTGGCCCATGACGATCTCAAACGGACTTTGTTGCGTCGATTCGGACCGCTACAAGTTGAATGAGAATTGAGCCACATCCATCAACTTGGCCCAATCCTTCTGGTTGGCACCCACAAAGTGCCTCAAGTATAACTCCAACAAGGCATTCACCCTCTCTGTTTGCCCATCGCTTTGCGGGTGAAAGCTTGTTGAGAAGTGTAGACCCGAACCCAAGAGCTTGAATAACTCCGTCCAGAATTTTGCTGTGAACCTTGGGTCCCGGTCACTTATGATGCTCCGAGGCAAGCCCCAATACTTCACCACATGCTGAAAGAACAACTTGGCGGCTTGCTCGGCCGTGCAATCGCGTGGGGTAGGTATGAAAGTCCCATACTTGGAAAAGCGATCGACCACCACCATAATAGAGCCATACCCATTAGACTTGGGCAAGGCCGATATGAAATCCATCGATACACTCTCCCATGGCTTTTCCGGAATCGGCAAAGGCTGCAATAGTCCTGCCGGTACACGTTGCTCTATCTTGTCTTGTTGGCACACAAGACAAGTCTTCACATAGGCCTCGATATCGTCCCGCATATGAGGCCAATAGTAGTCCACCTCCAAGAGTGCCAATGGTCGCTGCATCCCCGGATGGCCAGCCCACATTGAATCGTGGCACTCCTTCATGATGTCTCGCCTAAGATTATCCCACTTAGGCACATAAATGCGACGACCGACGGTGTAGAGCACCCCATCCTCTACCCAAAACCGTCGAGTCTTCCCTTCCTTGGCCATCTCCATGAGTCCCTTGGCCAAGGGGTCTTGAGAAGTTCCCTCCTTGATCCGATCAAGAAGGTTGCTAGTGACGCTGCTTGCGCTAGCGAGCATGGCCTTTCGGCTGAGAGCATCAGCAACAACATTAACTTTGCCCGGCTTGTACTCCATGACATAATCGAACTCCGCTAAGAAATCTTGCCACCTAGCTTGCTTGGGGCTGATCTTCTTCTGATTTTGAAAATAACTCGTAGCCACATTGTCGGTCATGATGGTAAACCGACTTCCAAGCAAATAGTGCCTCCAAGTCCGCAAGCAATGAATGATGGCTGTCATCTCCTTGTCATGCACCGGATACCGTCTCTCGGTATCATTTAGCTTGCGAGACTCATAGGCTATGGGATGCCCCTCTTGCATAAGCACCCATCCGATGGCAAAGTCTGATGCATCGGTGTGAAGTTCGAACGACTTAGCATAATCGGGCAAGGCCAAGACAGGTTCCTCGGTGACTGCCTTCTTCAAATCATCGAACGCTTCTTGGCATTTCTCACTCCAATGCCACTGCACCTTTTTCTTCAGCAAGTCGGTCAGTGGGGCTGCTCTCGCCGAGTAGCTCAAAATGAATCTCCGATAATAATTGGCCAGGCCAAGGAAAGAACGTAGCTCCGAAACGTTCTTGGGTGGCTCCCATTCATTGATGGCCTGCACTTTGTCCCGTTCCATCATGATCTTTCCAGCCATGATGCGGTGCCCCATGAAAGACACAACCTTCTGTTCCATCTCCCCGACGCTGTCTTGGAGATCGCCCACGGTTAGCTCCACCTTGGCCATACGATCCTCAAGCATGCTGGTCCGACAGTCTTTTTTCCAGTCTCCTCGACCACGGACCCTCCAACAGCACTCTCTTTGTTTCCCGACATGATCAGATTGCTCCGCACCTAACCTTCGTACACACAGCAGCTAGCACAACGCAACTTCAGCAAGACCGCCCCTACGATCGTCGCTGCTCTGATACCACGTGTCACGTGCTGACCTTTTTCCCTCGGCTAACACGCTGCCCACTAGCGTCACACTCCCGTCGGACTAACTAGTCAAGGCACTTCGAGGCTTGGCTAATGCTAAGTGATGCTACAAAAGCTTAAGTGAGGAAAATGTTAAGGCACAAGTGTTTAGGCTTGAAAGAATGCTTTGTATTGCTTGAGAGAGTTGTACAAGTGTTTGATGTTCTCTACAAATGAATGCCAAGGCCTATTTATAGGCCCTTAAAGTCCTAGAGGCTTCTAGTCTAGAACTTTCCACAATCCTCCTTCAAAGGAGTATTCTCTATGCATCTAGAAAGTTCCCACCTCCAAAGGAACCATAAATTACAAGGAGGCTTCTAGAAAATGCTACATAAATCTGTACAAGGGTGTTCTAGACTCATCCATGCTAGAACACTCTAGATAAAGCTAAGCTAGAATGTCCAAGAGCACTCTAGAACCTTCCGGAGGTATCTAGAGAAAGCTATGCTAGATGGCTCGTGACACGTCGCTAAGTTTTACAAAGAAAAATTGGTAGCTACGGTTTTTGCCGTCCCTAAAAGACTTTTTTTATTAGCGACGGCAAAAAACAGTCCCTAATTGATTTTTTTGAAAAAAAAAATTATACACAAAAACATTTAGCTACGGCAAAAAACCGTCGCTAAGGTTTACATTATTTTTTTATTAGTGACGGCAAAAAACCGTCGCTACTTGATTTTTTGAAAAAAAAATTATACACAAACATTTAGCTACGGCAAAAAACCGTCGCTAAGTTTTACATTATTTTTTATTAGCGACTGCTGTCGCTAATTGATTTTTTGAAAAAAAATATTATACAGAAAAACATTTAGCTACAGCAAAAAACTGTCGCTAAGTTTTACATTATTTTTTTTATTAGCGATGGCAAAAAACCGTCGCTAATTGTTTTTTTTGAAAAAAAAAATTTATACACAAAATCATTTAGCTACGGCAAAAAACCGTCGCTAAGTTTTACATTATTTTTTTTTATTAGCGACGGCCAAAAACCGTCGCTAATTGATTTTTTGAAAAAAAAAATTATACACAAAAACATTTAGGTACTGTAAAAAACCGTCGCTAAGTTTTATAAAGATTTTTTTATTAGCGACGACACAAAATTGTAGCTAATTGATTTTTTGAAAAAAAAATTATACACAAAAACATTTAGCTACGGCACAAAATCGTCGCTAATATTTTTTTTGATAAAAAAAATCACGTCACCGATCCGTGTGAAACCTCATCTCAACCGTCAATAACACCCAAAAACTTTAGCTCAATCCAACGCACTAAACCAAACCACGTCACCAATCCGCGTGAAATTAACTCAACCAATCCCCTTCAATTACCTCTCTCTATATAAATTTAAATTTTCTCTACCAACCAACTTTAAAAAAAATATTCTCTCAAACAAAAATTTTCTCTCAAACTGCAGAGAAGAAACCCACAGAGGAGAAGTCCGCCGCCTCCTTCTCCCCTCCCTTCCCGCCTTTCCCTAGCTGCAAGAGATCTCAGAGATCTGAAATCTCAGATCTCGAAGATCTGATAGATCTGATCTCCGATATTCTATAGATTGAATTTTTTTATTTTTTTTTCATTTTTGTATGGATTCTTTGTAAAAAAAAAAATTTGTAATTTTTGTATGATATTCTAGAGATTCTGTGTAATTTTTGTTATAATTTTGATCAATTAAGTCTTCTGTCATGTTTTTATCAATTAAGTTTAGTTCTGGTAGTTTCTATTAATTTTCAGAATGGATAATCATTAAGAGCTAATTTCATTATAAAAAATGAATTATCATTTGTAATTTGTAAATTTCATTTGTCAATATGATTTGTAACAAAGTTGTCCCTAAATAGCCACAGCAAAAACCGTCGCTATTTTTCAATTTGCGACAGCCTTAGCCGAAATTTTCAACAAATTTAGCAACGGAATTTTTCGAGTTAGCGACGGTTTTTAGCCGTTGCGAATTAGCTACGGGATAATTTATCGTTGCTGATTCAAATAGCGACGATTAAAATAGCCACGGTATTGCGACGGTTGTTGAGCCGTTGCTAATTCATTTTAACAACGGTTTTTTGATAATCAACAACGGCTTTTTTTTTTTGTAGTGCCATTTGGAATTTCTGAATTAGAACTCAATTATTGGGGGACTTGTTGGATTCAGTTGGATTTAAAGTTAGTTTTCACTCATTTCCAATTTGGAGTTAGCACTCAATTATTATATAATGACTTCAAAGACTGGGTGCATGTTCAAGATGCAATAAGAGACATTTATGATGAACTAGTTGCAGTGGAGTTGGATGCGGACACGCAAGATGAAATTGTCTGGTGGAGCGGGCAAAATGGTGAGTACTCTTGCAGAGGAACTTACCATGCAATCAGAGAACGAGCAGCACAACTACCTTGGACTAGACTGGTCTGGTTGAAAGGACGCATACCCCGGCAGAGCTTCATTACCTGGCTCGCAATGAACAAAGCTTTAAAGACTCGCGAGAAATTACAACGATGGAAGAAGATAGATTACTCCACCTGCTCTTTGTGCAATACAGACTCAGAGAATGAAGAACATATTTTCTATGAGTGTTGGTACTCTAGATTAGTGTGGGCTTACATATTACACTATCTGGGATACAACAGACAGCCACTGACCTGGGAACATGAAATCGAATGGTGCGTTCAACACTTTACAGGCAGTTCCCCTAGCACCATGATAAAGAAACTGTGCTATAATGCTACAATCTATCATATCTGGCAAGAAAGAAATCGGAGAATTTTCCAGTCGAAACGCACAGTGGCTCTCGATTTAATAGCAAGGATTGTAGAGGATGTACAATTGAGAACAACGGTCTTGAACCTGGAAATAGAAGACATTGATGCTAGTAGGAAATTATGTGAGGCATGACGACTGTCTGTTACATATGTTCATCAGAAGATTACACAACATCGCTGGCCCAGGCCAAAGCCTACTTGGTACATGATTAATTCGGATGGATCACTTGCGGGGAACAGAGGAGGCTATGGAGCTCTCATCAGGAATAACAATGGTGCAGTCATTGCTGCAGCGGCGGGTTCAAGTGCAGCCAAAACAGTTCTCTTGCATGAGGTTCAAGGCGTCGAATTGGGTGTTAAGTTAGCCAAGAATAAAGGCCTACGACAAATAATCCTATACATGGATTCTGCTAATGCTCTCATGTATCTAACCACAAACAAACCACCTCCCTGGGAGGCGCGACACACTGTTAGGAGGATCAAGTGATCACTGGCCGAGTTTGAAGATTACAGAATCATGCATTCAGTCAGGGGGACAAATAGAGCAGCAGATATGCTTGCCAAAATAGTCCCGAATACGGAATTCTTAGAGTTAATTCCAAGCTCATGTGCTGAGGATCTCAAGAAAATAATCTATGAAGATGCTATAGGTAAACAATACATCAGTTTGTAACATCTTTACCTTCTTTTTTTAGTAATCTGGGGAGCCCATTTATACCCCGCGCTTGCCTTTCAAAAAAAAAAAAAAAAAAAAGACTGGGTAACCCTTGGGACCAAAAGTATATGCATGTAACACGAGTGATTTCATTTACAGCAACTTACACGGCATGAGCGCTATAGGATATAAACTATTCCCATAACACCTCTGAAGGATCGAACTGTTGTTAGTTCTTAAGCACCACACTTACCAAGAGCTAGGCAAGCTATCCTAAGTAACAAAACATTGCTAGTGTAGCTTGTTTAGCAAGACGATAGCGAGACAGGCTTTAGGCATAGCAATAAACATTTGGGACGGAGCAGCCAGAGAGTTGCTAGCTCTGCTCTTTCCTGTTGCTTCTTCAAATTTTATTTTTGGGTTTGTTCGTTACGTTTATTGAACTCATTCTCACTACATTGCCAGCCTAGAACAGGTGAGCCTAGTCCTACATCCCTTGCTGAACTAGGGAGATCTGGCAACACTAGTAGCACCATATACCCCCATATAAAAGCAAGCCTTGATGACCTTCCTTGGTTCAAGAAATCTGAAGAAATTGATTCTTGCAATTATATAAGACTTCAATTTTCCAGGCTTAGCGCAAATAGCATGTGACGATTATAGATATGAAGGTAAT
Organism: Berberis vulgaris; assembly: GCA_963556465.1. Lineage (NCBI taxonomy): Eukaryota > Viridiplantae > Streptophyta > Magnoliopsida > Ranunculales > Berberidaceae > Berberis > Berberis vulgaris. Next base: position 2,037,492 of record OY747133.1, read on the forward strand.
AGGAGTGATCCTTTATCTTATTTCCTGATTTGGAGTTAAGTAGGATGTATCCATTCTGTTTTCTCTGCTTCATTTTGATTTGCTATTATAGACCATTCCTCATATTTGCAAGACATCTAGGAAAGTATGTGAGGGATGGTGAAAACTATGAAATATTACCTATTATACAACCTGTGTATAGAGCTACATCTAAAGGAACTTCCACTTGTGATGGTAGTAAAAACTAAAAAGTAAACCTGTGTCCTGGAGAGGACACCAGAACACAGAGATTGAATTTGCCTTTAAGTAAATTTTGATCGCACATATGTGGGCCACTAATGGTGGAACTTTGGCAGCTCTAGTCCAAGGTTCAAAACACATTGAGTAAATAAAGTGCTTTAGACCACCTTGAAATAAAGGTGTTGTTTAACAATAATATCAATCTGGGCACTGAGTAGCTTGGAAAAAAAATGCTAAGTAATATGATGTATGTAACTGTGTGTGACCGTAAATAGGACTTTGAAACATAAAACTTCAAAGAACAATAAGTTGGGAAAATAATGGAGATGCAGTGGCATATCCATAATGGGATTCTCTTTAGGTTTAGATTCTCTTAGAGAGAAATATTTGCGTTATAGAATTTTCTGTTTTGTGACTTTGCTCTTCCAAGTCCCTGTGATTGAATTTTTGTGTTTCCATGGCAATCGTCAGGTCAGTACATAATGTATATTGTATTTGTAACTCTATATATATAAAAGACATACTGTTCTGGACTGATTGAAGCCTTAGGCATTGAAACTGAGCACTTTAGACATGCTACTAAATTATTCCAAGTTATTAATGTTTCCACAATCCTGCAACTTCAAGACTACTAGAGCCTAGCGATTTGTAGGAATAGCCGTGCCTTCACCAACTACCATGAGATTTAAAACCCCATTCACACCCCGTAAAAAGAAAAGAAAAAAAAAATAGTGAGGACCAATCAGCTTAAATGGCTTCCAACACCTTGATAACGAGTCCTTGATATGACACAATTCAGTAGCAACATCCTCCATATTCATGCGCTCCATTGGCGATTCAGCCAAACATAAGATTCCAATCCTTATTCACTGAAACCAAGCAATTTTGCATTATAGAACTCATATGACCCTCGTTTCCACAATGTAGAGCTTTATGATCATCTTGTAGGAGCATTGCTAGATCCACAACATTCATCATTTGTCCAGGAAGAGCCATCTTGGCAAAATTATCAAGGGTCAGTCCATTCTGAAACATGGAATCTGTTGGTCTCTTCCCCGTGAACATCTCCAACAGCAATATCCCATAACTGTAGACATCTCCTTGCATTGACACCCCACTGCCCATGGCATACTCGATCTGCAAGAGTAAGATATCATATATGGGGCAAGTGAGCTACAGGATATTGAAATTCATTTGAAAAAAAATGTGAAACGACAAACTCTATGACCATACTAGTCAAACAATTTACCTAAAATGTGATTATATTGATCTAAATTCAAAGATAGAAGCATAGAACTGTTGAATAAAGACTCTTACCGGGAGCAACATATCCAATTGATCCTTTTATCGCAAGTGAACTGTCTCCACTTTGTGAATAGATAGATGAAGTAGATGAGAAAACTTTTGCTAACCCAAAATCAGCCACGCGAGCTGTCGGAGATTTCTCAAAGCATTACATTCAGAGAGGAAAGCCTTTGAAGCTCCTCGTTGTTTGAGATTGAGTACCTTCACTGCAACTATTGTGCTAGTTTGAGCTAGGAGTCCTTTGTACACAGAACCATAGCTTCCGATGTTGGACAAATCCAATAATGTGGGCACACATATGTAATATAACGTGTATTGCTATCTTAAAGTGTAGTCCATTTAAATATGTGATCTAATAGGGATATTGGACTATAAGGTATTAATAAATAACATGGTGTAAATAAGGATGTAATTTCTAATTCAATGAGGGGCAGAATTGGAAATTCACAGCCCGTAAGTTGAAGGGTTATGACTTATGGGCATTATAAATAGGATGGGTCCCCGATTGAGCATATGCGTTGAAAAAAAAAAAAAAAAACTTTTGGCATTGTCTTCTGTATCCTCTCAACAGAGAACTAAGGGAAACGTTTGAATCAATCGGAAGATCCAAACTCATCACAATCAACGGGGAAATCGCTATGGATCGATCGGGTATGTTTCTATTCTTCTTGTTTCCATTGAATCAACTAAAGTCTTAAGTTTGTTGTTTAAATACAACATCCGACGCCAACCAAATTATCAGCACAGAAACTGTTTGTGGCCTTGAGGAGATCTGAATAAGAAATTCTCAAATACTGATGATTGAACAATGATGGTGAAGAAGCCTTCTTTCTAGACATTCTTCTTTGGTGTAGCATATATACGGAGAAGCATAACAATAGAACCAATGCTAAACTCACAAAAAATACTGAAAGGATAACTTTGAGAATTATGAACTTCCCCTTTGTCTTCATCATTTTTTTTTGGCAAGGGCGCAGCTTCAGTCTGCTCACACCTCCACACAACTTGTTATTCCCAACAATCGATATTTGCAAAGACCCTGTCATTTGGAATGCGGCCCTCCAACTGATTATATGATAAATCCAATTCGATTAGAAAACTGAAAGTCCTGAAATATTTAGGAATCTCCCCAGACAAATTATTATGTGAAAGATTCAATACTTGGAGACCCTTTAAAGTGCTCAGTGACTGCGGAATATTTCCTTGGAAGAAATTACCTGACATGTCAAGGAATACCAAGTTCAAGCAATCGCCAAGAGTGTTTGGAATATGACCTGACAATCTATTCCCAGAAACATCCAATTGCATAAGATTACTCAAGTTACCCACTTCTAATGGTAGGGAACCACTCAAAGCATTATTAGATAAGTTGAAGAAGTTTGTGATGGAGGAAAGGCTAGCAATTTGTTTCGGTATGGTACCAGTGAGGTTGTTATCTGATAGATCAAACCCAAACAAGTTCTGACAAGCACCAAGACTCGAAGGTATTGCTCCTTGTAATTTGTTTCTAGACAAATCTAGGTACAAAAGTTGAGTTGAATTATGGAGAGAATCTGGGATTGTCCCCGAGAACTGATTCCCAAGTAGATAAATGTTTCGCTCTGGGGAAATGTTCCGATAAATTTTGGAATTTCACCTGTCAGATAGTTGTAAGCTAAACTCAAGGTGGTTAAGTTTATAAGGTTTTGAATTCCTATAGGGACACTTCCATATATTTGATTTGTACCCACGGATAGAGTTGTAATCTGGGTTGAGAGATTGGCGATGGCATCGGGGATTGACCCTTTGAAAGAATTATTTTCAACTGACAATTGCTCTAAATTAGTGCAATTAGTCAAGGACATGATAAAGTTAAAATCTTCTTCTGATGCAGTTCCTAGTTGATTTGAATCAAGGTCTAGCACGCTAAGATTTGGAAGCCTTCCTATATCCTTTGGAACTTGTCCTGTGAACTGGTTAAAAGAAAGGCTTATCAACTCAAGTCTTGAAGCATTTTGTAATGATGATGGGATAAGCCCTCTGAATTGATTGCCTCCAACAAAAAGGCCTTGCAGATTAGGAAGAGTAAGACCAATGTCTGAAGGAAGGGTTCAATCTAACTGGTTCATGGCTACTGCAAATTCGATCAGACTAGAGAGATTATAAAGGCAAGAAGGAATTTCGTTAGTCAGATAATTGGCAGAAACTCTAAGGTTGGTTAGTTGTCGGATGTAGCAAACCTCATTTGGAATTCTTCCGGTCAAACTATTGTCATGAAGAGAGAGATAGATTAGAGACGAAAGATTTCCTAGCAAAGGAGGAATGCTACCTTTGAGTTGATTTCCACTAAGGCGCAAGTAAATAAGCTTTGAGAAAGAAGTGAATGCAACAGGAATTTCACCAGAGTCTATTTTTTCGTAAACTGATTACGTTAAGATTGGAACAGTGAGTGAGATTGATTGGGATATCACCTTCGAATGAATTGAAAGAGCACTCAATCATCCTTAAACGGACCAAGCGACCAATTTGTTGAGGTATTGGACCATGGAAGTAGTTATGCTTGAGTTCCAGTACTCTAAGAAAGGAGAGGTTCCCTATGTGGGGAGTGAGAGTGCCTTCAAGCTTTTGAGATCGCAAGTCTAAGACTGTGACCCTGTCATCATGACGGCGACTGCATGTAACTCCATTCCACTGACAGTGGTGGAGTGAATTACTCCAAGAACTGAGCGCCCCTAGTGGATCATCATTAATTGTATTCTTGAAAGCAAGTAATGCTAGTCGATCAGATTCTCTACTAGAGGAGGGTGTGACCATCAAGTTGAAGCTGGTCCATGCAAGTATAAGTGCATGTAGAAAGCATGGCCAAGCCATCATTGATGACAGGAGCTAAAACAATACTAAGAGCAGTAAATAACGCAATACAATGGAAGAGAAGCTTAAACACATGGGTAAACTGAAGTTTACTTGATCAATTTATACTAAGCACACACATAAATGACAGATTCAGAGATTGAGACATGAATATCTGTGGGGCGACTTTGGTTTTTGAAGAGTAGCACCATTGACGTATGGTTATTCAGTGAAAGAGATGGTTGTAGTGTGGACATTACATGCAAAAGTTAAGATTTCACACTTGTTTCCTAGTGTTGGGTTCACTTGAAAGAATCCTAAAAATGCTTATTACGGAGACTCTTGAGTCTGTACTCTAGACATTCAGTGAAAACTCAACTCAATGGTATTTTTGCTGCAAAAGAAAGTAGGCTGTGTGGGTGACAATTTGAAATACCCGTTGTGCTATTATTGTAAAGACAAGAAGGAGTCCTGCCAGTTAGATAATTTTCAGAAACTTTTGAAGTTTCGGATGTAGCAAGGCTCATCTGGAATGCTTCCTGTCAAATTGTTCTCGTGAAGATTAAGATTAGTTAGGGATGAGAAATTTCCAAGCAAAGGAGGAATTTGACCTATGAATTTATTTTGGTTGAGATGCAAAACAGTAAGCTTGAGCATAGAGGTGAGCTCATCAGGAATTGCTCCTAAGAGCTAATTCTCTGCTAAATCTATTGTTTCAGGATTGGAACAGTAAGTGACATTGATTGGGATATCACGTTCAAATGAATTGAAACAGAGAGAGAGTTGTTGTAAACGGAATAAGCTACCGACCTCCTGTGGGATTGGACCATGAAAGGCATTTTCAGAAAGTTCAAGTATTGCAAGGAATGAAAGGTTCCCTATGTGTGGAGAAAGTGTATCTTCGAGTTTTTGATATTGCAAGTCTGTGACTCCATTCCACTGACAGTGGTGGAGTGATTCATTCCAAGAACTAAGTGCTCCAAGTGGATCACTGCTTATCTTGTCTTTGATGGCGAGTAACTCTAGTCAATCAGATTCTCCTCCAGTGGATGCTGTGACCAACGAGTTGAAGCTGATCCATGCAAGTATGGATACATGAAGAAGGCATGACCAAAACAAATTTTTTTTTTTTTTTGAAAATTGAGCTGGGGTTATTAAAGGATCCCCGAACCTAAAGAAAAAAGAGTGTTACATTTGTAGATACTGTTTCCCGACACTATCCTCAGACACAATTTTTTTCAAATCCTCTGCGAAGGAACTCGGAGTGAATTCAACAAAGTTCTGATTAGGGTATAGTTTGGCTAAGAAGTCTGCTGCCTTATTGGTCTCTTGAAAGTGGTGATTTATTCTGTATTGTTCCAATTGATCAAGCTCCTTTTTTATTCGACCATGAATATGTCGAAGATCCCAAGATACGCTGCTAAGATTTGTAAGCTGCAGATACATATTGCGTGAATCCGTGCTAATCTCTAGCTTAGTCACTCCATGAGATTTCACCAATTTGAGGTCAGCTTCAAGTCCCTGTAGTTCATGTTTTATTACTGACTGAGCGTGATCATCTACTGAGCATGCAGCAATAGCCTCGCCTAACTCATTGCGAATGATAGCTCCATATCCACCTCTCATTCCTTTTTTAGAGCCATCAGAGTTTAGTTTAACCCACCCTGTCTCCGGTCTCTCCCAAGCACAAGTAATAGGATTAGGTAGCTTATATTGAGCATCAATTCCCCATTGCTCCAGTAACTGTCTGTTGGACTGGGTATCCTCTGTTTTGAGGTCAGGAGTGCTGAATCGCATCCTAACATCTTCGCGTATGCATCGTACAATCTCACTCACCACTTTACAAGTTTGCTGATGCACTCTTCTATTGCGTTCAGCCCACAGATGATAAATTGTAGCATTAAGAGACACTTTCTTCACTAGCAAGCTCAAGTCACTGCCCCTGAAGTGTAGTATACACCATTGTAGCTCATCTTCCCATCCCTTGACGAGCCTAGTGTAGCAAAGCTAATAGAGAATGCGCTTCCAAACTTCTTGAGTGAAGGCACATTTGAAGAATAAATGATCATCTGTCTCAGCTTCGCATGAGCATAAAAGGCATAGGTCAGACTGTATTGTTCCCCAAGTCTTTAATTTGACCAAGGTTTTTAAAGCACCATGAGCAAGTGTTCATGTGATGAAACTGTGCCTAGGAACATTGCCCTTGAACCATATGAGAGCAGCCCAATCAACTCTGTTGTTCGTGTCTCTCAACTTGTCATATGTGGCCTTCATTTGGAACTCACCAGTAGTCCCTGTGCACCATACCACTTCATCTTCCTTGCTGGAGTCAATTTCAATCTCAGCCAAGTGGTTAGCAATCTCCTCAATTGAAGGACCAATGTCTTGCGGAATGTGCCATGTACCATTACGTATTAAAGCACTGACTTTCGCATTCCTATTCAGAGTTGAATCATAAAGAAACTCTTGTGGAAACCTGTCCATGAGCAGCCCAAGGGGATGCCAGGGATCACTCCAGAATAGTGTATTGTTCCTATTACCTATCAGGTGCAGAGTAAGCTTAGAAGCTCGATTCCTGCATCCTAGAATTCGCCTCCAGCACCAAGAGGCCTCCTGAGGTGGCTTCATCATCTAGAAATCTTTATGTTTAATCAAATTCTTCTTGATCCACTGGACCCATAACGAGTTTCTATTTGATACAATATTCCATAGGTGCTTCATAGTAGCTGCTTCATTGGAATGAATAGAACATATTAAAACATTATTAACGAGTACATTATAAATAGAAGTACACTTAAAAAGCAGTATGCAATGCACCGGTAGAGGCACTTACACTTATAAATCAGGTGATATGAAACAATATAATTAATTTTCTGCAGTGACATTTTCACAGTTGAGCGGATTACTTAAGGAGGAAACTCAAGTTAGGGATCAAGACCATTATCACTATTGTGACTATTGACTTGATTTTCAGGGAATTGGTACATTGGAATAGTCTTACTCAGACCTGTAAAATTTTAAGGACCACAGAGATGTGTGCGACTGTGCGTGATGATATTTGAATAGTCGCGTACACAATTCCTACATACATACATCACGGCATCCTCAAACTGAGCTTTCAAATTACCATTTCAGTTGAACATTAGTTCAGTATACGTGGTTTTACTCTGTTTCGTACATTTCTTGGCATTTCTAGGATAAGTTGTGAAAACAGAGGAACTACAAAATACAATTACAAGATAGTAGACACATGTATCACCCGAGTTAAGTACAATCAGCCTATTGGATAAAAAACACTTAATTTTCATAGAGATAATTGATTCTATGTTGTTCATGGCTCTTACAATCAGCCTACTTTAGATACAATAATCAACATATTACTAGGAAGAGGCGAGCCTCGACCCACTACCGAGGGTCTAGATGTCACACTGAATGTAACTCAGCACCTTGATAATAGTCTTTGATATGACACAATTCATTGATGACTGACCCCATGTACATGCGTTCCATCGGCGAGTCTGATGAACATGCGACTCCTAGCTTTATTGTTGAAATCAAACATTCCTGGATTCTACCTCTTCTGTCACCATGGATTTCAATGTTCTGAACTTTGTGATTATCTTCTAGGAGCATCGTAGGATCTACAATGTTCATTACTTGTTCAGGCAGAGCCATCTTGGCAAAACTATGAAGAGTTAGCCCATTCTGAAACATGGAACTTGTTGGTCTCTTCCCTGTGAACATCTCTAGCAACAGTATCCCGTAACTATAAACATCTCCTTGCATTGACACCTCACTACCCATCCCGTATTCTGCTAGTACAATTCCAAGTTTAGTAAGATATAAGTTGGGAGGGAAAGAAAATTAATATGGAAATTCGTTCTTCTTCTCAATAACAACTTAAAAACTTAAGGCAGTTAAGTAGGAGTCTTACCAGGAGCAACATATCCGATAGATCCTTTTATTGCAAGGGAATCTTCTTGACTTTGTGAATGACTGGAGGGAAAAGAAGAGAGAATCTTTGCTAATCCAAAATCAGCGACACGCGCCACCATCTCATTGTCGAGGAGAACGTTGGATGGCTTTAGATCACAGTGGATAATTCCTGGTTGGCAATGATGGTGAAGATAGTCCAATGCAGAAGCAATGTCAATGGCTATACCAAGCCTTTGAAGGAAGTTTATATTTTTCGACTCGTGTTGCTCAATTCCGTTTGGATGCAACCAGTCCTCTAAACTTCCATTAGGAAAAAATTCGAAAACTAGTGCTTTGAAGTCATTGCCTTGAAAGTCCACACTCGAGCAAGAAGTTATTATCTTGATCAGATTTCGATGTCGGATATTTCTCAAGGCAGAACACTCGGATAAGAAACTCTTTGAAGCTCCTTGATGTAGGAGATTGAGTACCTTTACTGCCACAATGGTGTTTGTTTTATCAAGAGTTCCTTTGTACACAGAACCATAACTTCCTTCCCCAATCAGATTATCAACAGAAAAATTGTCCGTTGCCTTGAGAAGTTCTGCATAAGAAATTTGGAGATACTGTTGATCGAGCAGCGGTGCAGAATACTTCTTTCTCGACACTCTTCGTTGGCAGACCATATAGACAAAATAGCAAAATGATACAACAAAAATTAAGCTCCCGATAGCCACAGGAAGAACCACTTTGAAAACCCGAAACTTCCCCTTGTTATCTTTTATGTTGCATGGCGGCAACTTGAGCCCAGTTACACCACCGCACAGTCTACTATTCCCATCAACTGAGATTGCACTAGCATTTCCAAAGATTCCATAATCTGGAAGGGGACCTTCGAACTCATTGTAAGACAAATTCAAATAGGTAAGAAGAGTCAAATTCCCCAAATACTTGGGAATCTCCCCAGACAACTTATTATAAGAAAGATCCAACTTTTCGAGACCTTTTAAAGCAATCAGTGACTGAGGAACTAATCCTTCAAAGGAATTTCCTGACATGTTAAGATACACCAAGTTCAAACAGTCACCAAGTGTGCTTGGAATATGTCCTACCAATTGATTGCTCGAAATGTCTAATTGCACAAGATTACTCAAGTTACGCATTTCAAATGGGAGGGGGCCGCTCAAAGCATTATTAGACAAATCAAGAAGAATGCTGAGGGATGAAAGGCCGAAAATTTGTTTAGGTATGGTATCATGGAGGTTATTATGTGATAGATCCAATCGAGATAATTGCTGACAATCACCAAGACTCAAAGGTATTGGTCCATATAAGTTGTTTCTTGCTAGAAACAGGGTTAATAGTTTAGTTGCATTATGGAAAGAATTTGGAATTTCTCCTGAGAACTGGTTTCCTCCCAGATCAAGGACTGAGATACTGGGAAGCATTCCTATAACTTCAGGAATTTCGCCAGTTAGATGGTTGTTCTGTATAGCCAAAATGGTCATGTTGATGAGGTTTTCAAGTCCTGCCGGGATTCTTCCATGTATTTCATTGTATCCTAAATAAACCTGTGTAATTGCAGTGGAGAGATTGGCTATGGCATTTGGCATTGATCCTTTGAGAAAATTGTTGCTAACTAACAATTTTTCTAAGAAGGTACAATTGGTCAAAGAGGTGATGAATTCCAAATCCTCTGTTGCTGCTGATGATGTAGATCCCAACTGGTTTGAGAAAAAGGATAGAAGGCGAAGGTTTTTCAATCTTCCTAAATCTCTTGGAATTTGTCCTGTGAACTGGTTGAGGCCAAACTCTATCTTTTCAAGTCTAGAAGCATTTGGTAATGATGTCGGGATAAGCCCCGTGAATTGATTGCCTCCCACAAAAAGTCCTTCCAGATTAGGAAGAGTAAGGCCGATATCTGAAGGAAGGATTCCATAGAGCTTGTTCTCAGCTACTGCAAATTGTCTAATATGTGAGAGATTGTAAAGGCAAGAAGGAACCTTTCCTGTCAGGTTATTAACAGAAACTTCAAAATATTTAAGGTTTCGGATGTTGCAGAGTTCATCTGGAATGCTTCCTGTCAAAGTGTTTTGGAAAAGACTAAGGTCGACAAGAGATGTTAGATTGTAAAAGCAAGAAGGAATCCTGCCAGTGAGGTAATTCGCAGCAACTTTAAAATTTTGTAGGTTTTGGATGTCGCAAAGAGCGTCTGGAATGTTTCCTGTGAAACTATTATAAGAAAGAAGAAGATGATTAAGAGATGAGAGGTTTCCTAACAACCGAGGAATTCTACCTTTGAGTTCGTTGTTAGAAAGATACAATTTAGTGAGCTTGGGTAGAGAGGTGAGCTCCACAGGGATTTCCCCCGAGAGCTTATTACTTTTTAAAACAATTATTCTAAGATTGGAACAGTCAGAGAGCTTGGTTGGGATATCACCTTGGAATGAATTGGAAGAAAAGTAGAGTTCTTGTAAACGGGACAATCAGCCAATTTCTTGTGGTATTGGACCTTGAAAGCTATTCTCAGTGAGTGCAATCATTCTAAGAAAAGAGAGGTTTCCTATGTGTGGAGAGAGGGTACCTTCTAGCTTTTGATATTCCAAATCCAAGACTGTGACCCTGTCACGATGTCGGCGACTGCACCTGACTCCACTCCACTGGCAGTGGTGGAGTGAGTTGTTCCAAGACCTGATTGCTCCGAATGGATCACTAGTAATATTTTCTTTGATGGCGAGTAACACTAGTCGATCAGATTCTCCGCTAGAGGAGGCTGTGACTAATGAGTTGAAGCAAATCCATGCAAGTATGAATGCATGAATAAGGTATGAACTACTCATCGTTAAAGAGAAAATGCAAAATTAAGGAAGAAATATTTTTAGGAGCACTTTGGAGCTTGACATGAAACAATATAATTAGTTCCATGTGGGCTCTTTGCAGTGTGGTTTGTGGTCACAATCAAGTGGGATCACTTAGAATTCATTGTGGAAGCTCAATTTAATGGCCTCCTTCTTAATTGCCCATCCATAACATGTGAATTATGATTTTGAAGGACCACAGGTGTGTGTATATTTTTCATTTCTTGTTAACATGCCCAAAATACAGATAATCGATGCATTTTCTCTCCAAGCGATCTTGTAACTGGATCACTACTTATTGTGTGGAGTTCAGCATTCTTCTTCTGAGTGAGATTTATGTGGAGATTAAATGCAATCAGTCCTGCTGGAATTGTGCCACTCAACTGGCCTGCCTTTGTGCATTTGGATAAAGATGCATGCTTAAATTTACGATCATTAGATTGTATTGATTATGAGTTAGAATTTAAATCTGCTGGAAGCCTGAAATGTAGCACATCCTTGAAAAGGCAACGTGACATCTGAAGATCCAAAATTTGGCATTAATATGTTAAATTACCATTTCGTTTGAATATAAGTTCAGTCCTTCCTTGTATGGGTTTACTTTGTGTCTTTCTCGTTTTTTGATTTGAATGCATTTCTTTGTATTTCCAAGACAAGTTGGGAATGCAGAGTTCTTCTTTCTAGTTAGTCTTCAGCATTCTACAATCCTTATTGACTAGAGAAAGAAGAAAGATTGTATTCTCTTGAAAAAGAGAGAATGTTGTAATCCCTTTTTCAGATAATAGTGAAATCCTCCTAATCTTGCCCGCAGTTTTTCCCTAATTCGTTTGGGGTTTTCCACGTTAATCTTATGTCAATTGCAACATAAGCCAAACCAACCACTACACAAAATTAGCATATTTGTAACAACTTAAAAAATAGTAACATTTTTGAGCTATTACAATCCACCAAACAATTTCAAGTCAAAACTAAATTTAGTCAACAAAATGAAAAATAACTACAAAAAAAAAGTGATATAATAAATTAGATTATCAGTTGTAAGCCCGTACTATTTGTGATGATATAATTATTGAATCACTTTGTTTGTAAAAATGTGCAAAATTGCTTTGTAAATTGTTATAACTAAAAAAATGTTACTATTTACAAAAATGCCAATTTGGTGTAGTGAACATATCAGTCGACAACATATCTTTTGTCGACAGTGGCTTCTTTATGGTGTACCAAAGATGTGAAACAGATCTACACCTATTCTTGGGGGTTGAACATATCAGTCGACAACATATCTTTTGTCGACAGTGGCTTCTTTATGGTGTACCAAAGATGTGAAACAGATCTACACCTATTCTTGGGGGTTGGTTTCAGCCATAGGATTCTTTTCAAGATAATCATGATAAGGTTGACTTGTGTGCATCATGACTAGTCGACTCGTACGAGTCAGAAATCAAACTCGTACACATTGTTTGGCCATTCTATGTGTACACACTAGCTCGTTTTTTAGCCGCTTCGAGTTGACTCACGAGTCAATGTGTACGCATTTTGACTGCTTTTTAAAACATGAAAAATTCTACGGGGGCCTCCTTGTGGTGCCTTTTTGGGGTTTTTGGACACTTCTACTCATGTAGACGGTGTTTGTGGTTGTGTTTTAAAGAAAATCGGTAAAAAGTGTAAAAAAATTCCAAAGAAATACAAAAGAGACACCAAAAAGAGCTAACATAAAATTACTCTTAAAACATTGTTTGAGTCTTTGTGATTCCAAATCTAAGACAGTTTTACTTTGTTACGATGTTGAGGACTTCATGTAACTCCTTGCCACATACAGTAGTGAGTGAATCATTCCATGAACTGCGCAGCGAGTGGGTCGCTGTTTGTCTAATCTTTGAAGGCAAGTAACGCTATGCGATTGGATTAACTGCTGGATGAGGCTGTCACCAATGAGTTGAAGCTGCTCCATGCAAGTATGATTGCATGAAGAAGGTATGCAAAAAAACATTGTTGAAAACAATGCTAGTGATCAGTATACGATGCTAAAATGAATAGATCAATTGAAGCTCGAAGCAAATTATACTATGGACTTAAACAGGTTGAAGATTGAGATGGGAGATTTGTGGCCAGACTTTGAAGAATTTACAGTTAATTAATTCCAACTAAAAGGAAAGACTTCAAAGTTGCAAGTGGTTTTTCTTGACTGAATCATTTGCTTCTTAATTATGTTGGCATGAAAATAAAATACTCAAAAGAAGTTGGTGTGGAAAAGTATTGGAGACTTTGTGGTCAATTACCATTTATGTCGATATCCTCGGACAGCTTCTGATTGATTAGAAAATCACAGCTTATGGTTAATCTCTAACGGGTGATATCAGTACATAAGAACACTGGCTACCTTTCTAATCGTTTGTTTTCTCATCTCACCTGCTAACTCTGAAAACGCTTTTATGATTTTAACCAAAAGCTCGATATTAACAAGTGAGAATACTGTATGCTTATGGTACTAGACAGCACCAAAGCTACCATAAGCAAGGGAGTGACAGTGGAAAGGGAAACAACTTATTTCGAGTTCTGTTTTGGTTGTGAATTTCCGTAGTGGGCACGGTCCTTGATAGTACTATGGCTGAGTGCTATGGGGGAGAGGCAGCCCTCCTCATTCAGGCACAACAGTGGAGGACAGGTTTCCTTTTTGGCGATTTGGCGAATCTTATCGATCTTCTCCGTGATAATGATTCTCAACCCACTTTCGATATGGATTGGGTTTGGCGTCCAATTATTAGTAATATTCAACTCTTGTTCTTTTTGCTTCCATCATTGCACTGTGTAAATATATCAATAGAGACCTCAATGTGGAGGCTCATAACTTGGACACAATCGCAAGGCGACAAGTTTGTAATCGTACTTAAGTTTATTTATATATATTATGTCTATGACTTGCAAGGAAAAAAAAAAAAAACCCACTTGCGCCAATGTGTTCGGAAACTTAAAATTCTGTTATGAACATGATTAATTATCAGTCTTCATAATTAAGAGTAAAAAAAAAAAAACTATTAAGAATTGCTTTTGAGTCCACTTCTTTATTTCTCAAGGCAAGTAGAAACAGTGTTGACAAGTGCAATTTCTCAATAACTAAGCACTTCAAACTCCTGTGATATTATTTACTATAACAGGCAGGCCTCCACCAGATACCAATGGCCTATATCGCTATATGTTATCCTGAATGATTTCCAATACCTTGATAATAGTCTTTGATGTGGTACAATTCAATGAGGACGTCCTTCATATCCATGCGCTGTATTGGTGATTCAGTTGAACATCTGACTCCGATCCATATTGCTGAAGCCAAACATACCTGCATTCTATCTCTTCCATCAGCCTGGTTTTCAATTTTCAGAGTTCCGCCGCTGTCTTTTAGGAGTGTTCTCAAATCCACAGTATTAATCAGTTCAATAGGAAGAGCCATTTTAGCAAAATTATGAAGGGTGAGTCCATTCTGAAACATCGAATCAGTTGGTCTCTTCCCTATGAACATTTCCAGCAACAGTATCCCATAACTATATACATCTCCTTGTACTGACACCTCACTGCCCATTCCATACTCTGCAAGAACAAGATAGTATATTACACCAATGCTTTATAGCATAAATGATATAGAAAATTTATACGAAAACAATATTTCTCTGTACTAACACGAGAGCTCGTGGAAGAGTAACTTGCACAGATAATCATTAACACTCAATTGCACAGATAATCATTATTTAAAACTGTTGGACAAAATAATAGTTGTTTTGAAATGCAGATTTCCTTGTGAAAATTGAAATGTTCAAAATCGTCATAAAATATTGTTGATCTGAAGTTCAAAGCATAGAAACATATAGCAATTGAAACGGATTCTTACCAGGAGCAACATATCTGATTGATCCTTTTATTGCAAGCGAACTGCCTTGATTATGTGAATGACTAGCGGATATTGAAGAGAGAATCTTTGCCAAACCAAAATCAGCCACATGAGCCGTCATTTCATCATCAAGAAGAACATTTGTTGGCTTTAGATCACAGTGGACTATTGGTGGTTGGCAATAATGGTGAAGATAATCCATTGCAGAAGCAATGTCAATGGTTATATCCAGCTTTTGTAGGAAGTTCAGATTTCTTGACTCTAGATGCTTATCTAAGTCTGGATGCAACCACTCCTCCAGACTTCCATTAGCCATGAATTCAAAAACAAGTGCTTTAAAATCATTGCCTTGAAAGTCTATAGATGAGCAAGATGTTATAATCTTGAGGAGATTTCGATGTCGAAGAATTTTTATGGCACTGCATTCAGACAAGAAACTCTTTGAAGCTCCTTGTTGTTGGAGATTGAGTACCTTCACTGCAACGATCGTGTTCGTTTGATCAAGAACTCCTTTATACACGGACCCATAGCTTCCGACACCAACCATATTATCAGTAGAGAAATTATTTGTTGCCTTAAGGAGCTCTGCGTAAGAAATTCTTAGATGCTGATGACTAAGCAACGATGGAGAAGAAGGTTTCTTTCTTGACATTCTTCTTAGGTGGACCATATACACAACAAAACACAATGATAGAACCAGAAGTAAGCTCCCAACGACCACAGGAAGGATTAGTTTGAGAAACCTATCAGACGACTTCCCCTTGTTCAAAATTTTTTCGTCGCATGGAGGCAACTTGAGCCCACCTGCACCACCACACAGCTTGCTATTTCCGTCAACTGTCACTGCACTTACATTTGCAAAGACTCCATCATTTGGAACAAGTCCCTCTAACTCATTCTAAGACAAATCCAAAGTGAGAAGAGTGAAATTCCCCAGGAATTTCGGAATCTCCCTGGACAAATTATTACTAGAAAGAACCAGGACTTTTAGACCTTTCAAAACTACTAGCGACTGTGGTATCAATCCATTGAAGAAGTTACCCGACATGTTAAGGTACACCAAGTTCAAGCAATCCCCAAGTGTGCTAGGAATATGCCCTACCAATCTATTACTCGAAACATCTAGTTGCACAAGATTACTTGGAACATTGAGATAGATTGGTCGGGATAGCACCTTCGAATGAATTGGAATAGAAGTTGAGTCCTTGTAAACGGAACAAGCGACCAATTTCTTGTGGTATTGGACCATGAAAGTTGTTCTCGCTTAGCGCAAATAGTTTAAGGAAAGAAAGGTTCCCTATGTGGGGAGAGAGTGTACCTTCAAGTTTTAGTGTTTCCAACTTTAAGCTCGTGACCCTATCACGATGACGAAGACTGCATGTGACTCCATTCCACTGGCCGCTACCTTTGCATACAGCCGCAACTGCTGCTGTCTTTCTGTGCGGGATATTGTGGACAGTGAGAGGACGGCGCTGCTTTATTTGAAGTGCCCGGGATAGCTGGTTTGGTCGGTCCTGGTCGTCTCTGCCTGGGCGACAGACTCTGCCTATCCATTGCTTGGCTGGAAACTGCCGGTTGCCTTGCTTTGTTGCATCTTTTTGTCGCATCGCTGTGTTGCATTGCTTGGCGAATTCTGGCCTGCTGCTTGGCCTGTTTTTGCTTGGCTTTTGATTGGTTTTGCTTGGCCATTGCTTGGTTTTGCTTGGCCATTGCTTGGCCTATTGCATTATTTTGTTGCATTGCTTCCTGATGCATTGCTTTTTCTAAAGGGCTGGCGAGATTCTTTGCAACATGACGGCTCCCTTAGTCGTCAACACTTCCTTTCCCCCATTGGGGGGCAAGGAACCCCCGGAAGAGGCTCCAAAACTCTCTTTCGCCCAAATAATTGGAAAAATTCTTGTGGATGATGTTAAGGAGTCACATGTGGAGGGAACAAGATTCCGGAAAGAAGGAGAGCCAGCCATTGGGCTTACGGCTTCTGATGAATCCCGTGGAGAGGCTTTCATGGAACAACACGTGATAGTTTTAAAGTTCTCTAGTTACCGGCCAACATTGGTCGATATACGAGATTCTATTCATCGAACTTCGGGGATATTAGGTGACTTTTCTCTAGGTCTTCTTGATCAAAGGCACGTTCTCGTCCGGCTCCAGTCTGAAGTGGAAGCAAAGAAAGTCTTGTCAAGGGACTCATTCTTGATCCGAGGAGTGCGTTTCAAAGCCTTTCGCTGGCATGATGGTTTCAATCTGAAAGTAGATCCAGTCTCGGTTCCACTGTGGGTAGAGTTGCCTAACCTGCCTTTGCATTTATTTCATCCTCCTCTTTTAAAAGCTATTGTGAATTCTTTTGGTGGTTTCTTACGTATGGATGACTATACCCGTTGTTTATCACGTCCGGGTTCTGCCCGTGTTTGCGTGGAGATGACGTTGGTAGAAAAGTTACCGAATAGGATTTGGATTGATAGGTCTAATAATAGGGGTTTCTGGCAGAAAATTGAGTACCCGGGATTCAAATACTGTGACTATTGTTCTTTGCTAGGACATCATGAAGAATTGTGCAGGAAAAAGCTAGGTCTCAAGGGACATGTGAAAACATCCCACGGTGGACAAGAAGCGAAACATGAGAACCATAAGGTGGAGACCAAGGTTATTAAGCAACAGTATGTTCCAGTAGCTCATAAAAACAAAGGTGCAAAATCTGATGTGGGCACGAGTGGTGCTAAAAATGATAGAGGAGAGGAGATCAAGGAGGCCATGAGTAAGGCGAACTTATTGAACAACGAACCGGTAAAGGTGGAGATGTCAAACAAATTTGAGACCCTTACAGAAAATATCGAGGAAGATGAGGACGCTTCAGCGGAGCAACTGGTGGGTAAGATCATGGCTCATGACCGTGCCGTGGCTAGGCAAGAATCCACTGAGGAATGCCTTCTGGAGACGGGGTATACATTTTCGGAGATTGCAAATGTTATTGGCAATTGTTTCGACGACACGAACAAAAATATTAAAATTCAACATAATCATGCGGCAGCGTCGCAAGGTGCGACGAGTGACTCAAACGGCGAGGGTCAAGTTGGGCATGCTGATTCAGGATTGCCCCAGCCAGATCTAGTTTCGTCCTAGCCTGTGCCATGCATCAAAGCAGGGGAAGTCATCTCGCTTCAGCCAGATTTCGTTTCATCCTAGCTTGGGCCCTGCATCAAAATAGGGGCAGTTTCGCCCCAGCCAGATCACTGTCCCAAAACAGGGGACGAGTTACCCCAGGCAGCACTTGATTCTCTCGGAGAATTCTCTCCCGTAATTGGCGTGGTTTCTCCTCGATCAGATTCTATTACGCAGAAGACCAGGCCGACTGTATTTACACAGGAAGCAGGGGCTGGAACGGCGAAGCCGACAGTGCTGGAACAGTTGACAGCAGAACATGCTAGGCGACCACAACTCGCGGCCATTGGACACTTGTCAGTACCCGTGGCAGCTGGGAATGAGCAGGAAGGGCGGGTCTTCAGACAACCTCATCATATTGAACCCGGTGATGTTGGATCTCAGTCGACACAATTGGCTTCAGTTACTCATCTGGGGGGGCACCTCGGTGCTACTAGCACAGCGCTAGGGGATGCTATGCAGGGTCAGCAAGTGCAGGATCCGTCGGATGATGAGTTTCAGTCTTTGCTCAGGTTAAAGAGACATTTTGACAAATACGCTATCAAAACTTCTCCTGATTATAAAAGAATCGGAGACAACTTTAATAAGGCTATATCTTTGTTCAAAGAAAATAGGCTACTTCGACGGCCGAAATTGAATATCGATACACTCGAAAGTACTAGTGAGGTTAGTGATGAAGTCAACTCAGAATCTGAGTTTGGCCCACAGGCAGCGAACATTGATTTGGATTTAGGGGCTATGTCAGATGGAAAGATGAATAAGAGGCGCCACACCAAAGATACCAGCTTTTGTCTCCGAAAATCCAATAGAACAAGGAAAGAAAACAAAAGGTACAAAGACTGAATTTGTTTTTTTTGTCTAGACTTGTAGTGGTGAATCCTATCTTTTGTAAGAGTTTGTATCGGCTTTTTAGTTAACCCTATAGGGTCACTCATGTAGCCTTCGGGCGTGGTTGTTTAAATGAATAAAATGGGTCAACATCCCAATTTGATAAAAAAATTAAAAAAATAAAACATAAAAAAAAAATGTGACTCCATTCCACTGGCAGTGGTGAAGTGATTTGTTCCAAGAACTGAGCCCCCCGAGTGGATCACTATTTATCTTGTCTTTGAAGGCGAGTAACGCTAGTCGATCAGATTCTCCACTAGAGGAGGTGGTGACCAATAAGCTGAAGCTGGTCCATGCAAATATAATTATTGCATGAAGAAGGCATGACCAAAACATCATTTACAGAAACAATCTATTAAGCACAGACAGTATATGATGCAATGCGATTAATGACAGAGTTATTTAAAACACATAATGAACAGACGAAGCTTGAATATGCACACTACAAAAAAAAGCAAAATTAGCTACGGAAATTAGCGACGGTTTTAAAAAACCGTCGCTATTTAAACGGTTTGCGACGGCAATAAACCGTCGCTATAGTTTCTGCCACAGTTTCGATACATAAATTTAAAATAACCGTCGCTAACAGTTTTGCGACGGTTTAATACCGTCGCTAATACGAGGATTAGTGACGGCATTCGGACCGTAGCTAATGTTTAGAAACTTTTTTGTTAGCTACGGTCAAAATACCGTAGCTAATGTGATTTTTTTTTTTTAAATATAACAAAAAAACTTAGCGACGGCACTTTGGCCGTAGCTAAAGTTTAGAAAAAAATTTTGTTAGCTATGGTCAAAAAACCGTTGCTAATGTGAATTTAAAAAATAAAAAAAATAACAAAACAAATTAGCGACGGCAATACAGCCGTAGCTAATATTTTTGTGATTTTAAAAAAAAAATTATAGGAAAACATCTTAGCGACGGTAGGAGGGCCATAGCTAATGTGATTTTTATTTTAAAAAAAATAACAAAACAACTTAGCGACGGCAATACAACCGTAGCTAATGTTTAGAAATGTTTTTGTGATTTTTAAAAAAAAAATTTAGGAAAACACCTTAGCTACGGCCCGCGTGCCGTAGCTAATGTGATTTTTTTTTTTTAATATAACAAAACAACTTAGCGACGGCACTGGGGCCGTAGCTAAGGTTTAGAAAAAAATTTGTTAGCTACGGTCCACATACCGTCGCTAATGTGATTTTTATAAAAAAAAATATAACAAAACAACTTAGCGACGGCAATACAGCCGTAGCTAATGTCATTTAAAAAAAAAATTTAAGAAAACAATATAGCGACGGCACTAGGGCCGTAGCTAATGTTTAAAAAAAAAAATTTGTTAGCTACGGTCAAAAAACCGTAGCTAAATGTGAATTTTTTTTTAAATTATATAAAGCAAAATCGCTATATATTTAGAAACTGGATAAAATCACCAATAACACATTTCCGTCCTGCCCGATAAGAGACCTAGTTTTCACCTAGGCGACCCGGGTTCGAATCCCGCCAATGAAACTTTTTTTTTATTAAAATTTTTATATTAGCGACGGCACTAGTGTCGTAGCTAATGTTTACAAAAAAAAAATTTTGTTAGCTACGGTCAAAAAACCGTAGCTAAATGTGAATTTTTTTTTTTAAATTATATAAAGCAAAATCGCTATATATGTAAAAACTGGATAAAATCACCATTAACACATTTTCGTCCAGCCCGGTAAGAGACGTAGTTTTCACCTTGGCGACTCGGGTTCGAATCCCGCCAATGAAACTTTTTTTTTTTATTAAAATTTTTATATTTACAAAAAAAAAATTTGTTAGCTACGGTCAAAAAACCGTAGCTAAATGTGAATTTTTTTTTTAAATTATATAAAGCAAAATCGCTATATATTTAGCAACTGGATAAAATCACCAATAACACATTTTCGTTCAGCTTGGTAAGAGATCTAGTTTTCACCTAGGCGACCTGGGTTCGAATCCCGCCAATGAAACCTTTTTTTTTAATTAAAATTTTTATATTAGCGACGGCACTAGGGCCGTAGCTAATGTTTACAATTTTTTTTTTTGTTAGCTACGGTCAAAATACCGTAGTTAAATGTGAATTTTTTTTTTTAATTATATAAAGCAAAATCGCGATATATTGATAAAGTGGATAAAATCACCAATTACACATTTACGTCCACCCCGGTTAGGAGACCTAGTTTTCACGTAGACGACCCAGGTTCGAATCCCGCCAATGAAACTTTTTTTTTTTATTAAAATTTTTATATTAGCGACGGCACTAAGGCCGTAGCTAATGTTTACAAATTTTTTTTTTGTTAGCCACGGTCCAAATACCGTAGCTAATGTCATTTTTAAAATAAAAAAAAATTTTAAGAAAACAATATAGCGACGGCACTAGGGTCGTAGCTAATGTTAACAAATTATTTTTTTGTTAGCTACGGTCAAAATACCGTAGCTGAATGTGAATTTTTTTTTTAAAATTATATAAAGCAAAATCGCTATATAATTATAAACTGGATAAAATCTCCAATAACACATTTTCGAATAAAAATAAGATAAAAGATGATCAGATAAAAAAATCAGATCAGATCAAAGAAGATAAAAGAAGATCAGATAAAAAAAAATCAGATCAGATCAAATAATATGAGATCAAAGAAGATAGGATCAGATTAAATAAATTCAAAGAAGATCAGATCAAATAAGATCAGATAAAAGAATATCAAATAAGATAAAAGAAGATCAGATCAAAGAAATTCAAATAAGATCAGATCAAAGAAGATTAGATCAAAAGGATCAGATCAAAGAATATCAAAGAAGATCAAAGAAGATCATATCAAAAAAGATCAAAGAAAATCAAAGAAGTTCAAAGAAGATCAGAGAAAATCAGATCAAAGAATATCAAATAAGATCAAAGAAGATCAGATCAGATCAAATCAAAGAAGACCAAAGTAAATCAGATAAAAAAATATCAAAGAAGATCATATCAAAAAAGATCAAAAAAGTTCAAAGAAGATCAAAGAATATCAGAGAAGATCAGATCAAAGAATATCAAATAAGATCAAAGAAGATCAGATCAGATCAAAGAAGATCAAAGAAGATCAGATCAAATCAAATCAAAGAAGATCAGATCAAATCAAATCAAATAAGATCAGATCAAAAAAGATCAAAGAAGATCAAAGAAAATCAAAGAAGATCAAAGAAGATCAGATAAAAGAATATCAAATAAGATCAAAGAAAATCAGATAAGATCAAATCAAAGAAGATAAGATCAAAGAAGATCAAAGAAGACCAAAGTAAATCAGATAAAAAAAATATCAAAGAAGATCAGAGAAGTTCAAAGAAGATCAGATAAAAAAAGATCAAAGAAGATCAAAGAATATCAGATCATATCAAAGAAGATCAGATCAGATCAAATCAAAGAAGATCAGATCAAATAAGATCAAAGAAGATCAGATCAAAAAAGATCAAAGAAGATCAAAGAAAATCAAAGAAGATCAAAGAAGTTCAAAGAAGATCAGAGAATATCCGATCAAAGAATATCAAATAAGATCAAAGAAGATTAGATCAGATCAAAGAAGATCAGATCAGATCAAAGAAGATCAAATCAGATCAAATCAAAGAAAATAAGATCAAAGAAGACCAAAGTAAATCAGATAAAAAAATATCAAAGAAGATCAGAGAAGTTCAAAGAAGATCAGATAAAAAAAGATCAAAGAAGTTCAAAGAAGATCAAAGAAGATCAGATCAAAGAATATCAAATAAGATCAAAGAAGATCAGATCAGATCAAATCAAAGAAGATCAGATCAAATAAGATCAAAGAAGATCAGATAAAAAAAGATCAAAGAAGTTCAAAGAAGATCAGAGAATATCAGATCAAAGAAGATCAAAGAAGTTAAAAGTAGATCAAAGAAGTTAAAAGTAGATCAAAGAGATTAGATTAAATCAGATCAGATCAGATCAAAGAAGTTAAAAGTAGATCAAAGAAGATTAGATCAAATAAGATCAGATCAGATCAAATAAGATCAGATAAGATCAAGGAAGATCAAAGAAGACCAAAGTAGATCAGATAAAAAAAGATCAAAGAAGTTCAAAGAAGATCAGATCAAAAAAGATCAAAGAAGTTCAAAGAAGATCAAAGAAGATCAGAGAAGATCAGATCAAAGAATATCAAATAAGATCAAAGAAGATCAAAGAATATCAGATCAGATCAAAGAAGATCAGATCAAATCAAATCAAAGAAGATCAGATCAAATAAGATCAAAGAAGACCAAAGAAGATAAGATAAAAAAAGATCAAAGAAGATCAAAGAAGTTCAAAGAAGATCAGATCAAAGAAGATCAGATCAGATCAAAGAAAATCAAAGAAGTTAAAAGTAGATCAAAGAGATTAGATTAAATCAGATCAGATCAGATCAAAGAAGATCAAAGAAGTTAAAAGTAGATCAAAGAAGATTAGATCAAAGAAGATAAGATCAGATCAGATCAAAGAAAATCAAATAAGATCAGAGAAGATCAAGGAAGATCAAAGAAAATCAAAGAAAATCAAATAAGATCAAAGAAGTTCAAAGAAGATCAAAGAAGATCAGAGAAGATCAGATCAAAGAATATCAAAGAAGATCAGATCAGATCAGATCAGATAAGATCAGATCATATCATATCAGATCAAATCAAAGAAGATAAGATCAAATAAGATCAAAGAAGATCAAAGAAAACCAAAGTAGATCAGATAAAAAAATATCAAAGGAGATCAGAGAAGTTAAAAGAATATCAGATAAAAAAAGATCAAAGAAGTTCAAAGGAGATCAGATCAAAGAATATCAAATAAGATCAAAGAAGATCAAAAAAGTTCAGATCAGATCAAAGAAGATCAGATCAAAGAAGTTCAAAGAAGATCAGATCAGATCAAATCAAAGAATATCAAATAAGATAAAAAAAAATCAAAGAAGTTCAAAGAAGATAAAAAAAAACTAAAGAGGCTAGCAACGGCCTAATTGCCGTGGCTAATTGGTTTTAAAAAAAAAAAAAAAAAAACTAAAGAGGTTAGCGACGACCTAATTGCCGTCGCTAATTGGTTTAAAAAAAAAACCACTAAAGAGGTTAGGCCGCGCTAATTGGTTTAAAAAAAAAAAAAAAAACTAAAGAGGTTAGCGACAGCCTACTTGCCGTCGCTAATTGGTTTAAAAAAAACTACTAAAGAGGTTAGCGACGGCCTAATTGCCGTCGCTAAGTGGTTTAAAAAAAAAAAACACTAAAGAGGTTAGCGACGGCCTAATTGCCGTCGCTAATTGGTTTAAAAAAAAAAAACTAAAGAGGTTAGCGACGGCATAATTGCCGTGGCTAATCGGTTAAAAAAAAAAAAAAACTAAAGAGGTTAGCGACGGCCTAATTGCCGTCGCTAATTGGTTTAAAAAAAAAATACTAAAGAGGTTAGCGACGGCCTAATTGCCGTCGCTAATTGGTTTAAAAAAAAAAACTATAGAGGTTAGCAACGGCCTAATTGCCGTGGCTAATCGGTTTTAAAAAAAAAAAAAAAACTAAAGAGGTTAGCGACGACCTAATTGCCGTCGCTAATTGGTTTTAAAAAAAAAAATACTAAAGAGGTTAGCGACGGCCTAATTGCCGTGGCTAATCGATTTAAAAAAAAAAAAAAAAAAAAAAACTAAAGAGTTTAGCGATGGCCTAATTGCCGTCGCTAATTGGTTTAAAAAAAAAAATACTAAAGAGGTTAGCGACGGCCTAATTGCCGTGGCTAATCGGTTAAAAAAAAAAAAAAAAAAAAAAAACTAAAGAGGTTAGCGTGCCGTCGCTAATTGGTTTAAAAAAAAAAAAAACTATAGAGGTTAGCGACGGCCTTATTGCCTTCGCTAATTGGTTTTTAAAAAAAAAATCACCGATCCGCGTGAAATCTCATCTCAACCGTTAATAACACCCAAAATTTTAACTCAATCCAACGCACTAAATCAAACCACGTCATCGATCCGCGTGAAACTAATACAACCAATCCCCTTCAATTACCTTTCTCTATATAAATTTCAATTTTTTCTACAAACCAACTTAAACAAAAATTTTCTCTCAAAATTTTTTTTTCTCTCATCTTCCAGAGAAGAAGCCCACTGAGGAGAAGTCTGTCGCTTCCTCGACACCGATCCCGGCCGCCTCTCTCTCCCCTCCCTTCATCCGCCGCCTCTCTCTCGGAGATCTGAGATCTCTCATCTCGGAGATCTGAGACCTGAGATCTCGGAGATCTGAGACCTCAGATCTCTGATATCTCGAATCTCGGAGATCTCAGAGATCTGAGACATTTGATCTCTGATATCTCGGATCTCGGAGATCTGAAACCTGAGATCTGAGATCTCTGATCTTGGAGATCTTGGAGAATCTCAAAGATCTGAGTTCTCGAGATCTGAAATCTCAGATCTCGGAGAGATCTCCGATATTTTTTTAAATATATATACATATTTTTTAAAAATCTTAGAGATCTCGGAGAAATCTGATCTTTTAAAATTTTTAAAGATCTCGGAGATATCTCAGATCTCGAAGAGATCGAAAAAATATATATATATAAAAATAATGTAAATATATATAAAAAAATAATGTAAAAAAATATATATATAAATAATGTAAATATATATATATAAAAAATATATATATATATTTAAAAATAATGTAAATTTTTTTTTAAAATCAGTTAGCCACGGCCAAAATGCCGTCGCTAAAATAAAAAAAAAATGTTAATTTTTTTTTAAAAAATCAGTTAGCCACGGCCAAAATGCCGTCGCTAAAATAAAAAAAATGTTAATTTTTTTTAAAAAAATCAGTTAGCCACGGCCAAAATGCCGTCGCTAAGATAAAAAAAATTTTAAATTTTTTTTTAAAAATCAGTTAGCCACGGCAAAAATGCCGTCGCTAAAATTAAAAAATGTTAATTTTTTTTTTACAAAAATCAATTAGCGACGGATATTTTACACTTTAGCGACGGTTGTATCCCGTCGCTATTTGATTCAGCTACGGCTATTTTGCCGTCGCTGAATCAAATAGCGACGATAAATCTAGCTACGGGATAGCGACGGATGTGGTGCCGTCGCTGATACCTTTTAGCTCAATCAGCGACGGTTTTTAGCCGTCGCTGATTTCCATTTTTTTTGTAGTGGCAAGAGGAACGACTTTAGAGATGATTATTCCAACAAGGAAAAGAAATAGGATGGGGAGGTTGTTGTGGTTTTTCTTGACTGAATCATTGCTGGTCGATCAGTCATCGTTGTTGGTGGTACCGACTCGTAAACTCTGACTACTTTCTACCTCACTCCTAGCTTTCAATGGTTGATTTAGAGTGGGGTGGTTACATAGTTAAAGATCAATCCACCAATAGCTTCACAAGTTCTCATAGGGGTTACTCCTTCGACATCTACAAACCTTTTGGAGGATGTTTAGTCGATCAGTTTGGCTCAAGTCAAAATGGAAACCCAGTTGGTCAGAAATGGCAGCTTAATCAGTCTAAAGTAAAGTATTAACTTCAAAATCATGGAAAATCCCATAGGGAAGATCGATCTCACACTTCATTAACATATCTATTGATTGAATCAATACCTCACATTTCTGTGGAGGACTAAATTCTTGATGAAAACTTGACTGGGAAATGACGATCGACTATTATTCCCAAGGGACAAAGTTTTGGTTAGTTATTTCACAAGTGTTTCATGAACGTGTATCATTCAGATTATTAAAAAAAAAAATGTATTTGTATTGGGTTAATTTCTGTGGAGAATTAGGAGGAGAAAACCCTGAACTAGTTTTTGATAAATCTGTTCTCTGTTTGCAGAGTAATTTGGGAAGGAACGTAGCTATAGGGCTCTAGGTTTTGGATAAGAGACTTGATGGAGTCAGCGACCTGCTTGTGACTCGCATATGTTCTTGAATCAAAACTGCAGAAGTTTTTGACTTCATGAAAAGTTACTGTAATTTCAATTTCACTTTAATGTATTTAGAAATTCACTTCGAAAATGTAATTTCAAATATTTTGTGCAATATTCGAGTTATAGAATTAGTAGAACTATGATATTTGTCAGAGTCAATGGGTTATATGTTTCGATAAGAAATCACAATGACTTGGAAAAATGATGTTCTTAGAAAGATCTAATTCAGTAAGCTTGGATATAGAGGTAAGCTCGACAGGAATTCCCCGTGATAACTTATTTTGGGCTAAAATCATTGTTTTAAGATTGGAACAGTGTGACAGAGTGGTTGGGATGCCACCTTCGAATGGATTGGAAACGCAGTAGAGTTCTTGTTCTTGGGGTATTGGACCATGAAAGTTGTTAATAGAAAGGGCTGGTGTTCTAAGAAATGAAAGGCTTCCTGTGTGTGGAGAGAGTAGAACTTCAAGCTTTTGAGATTTCAGGAGTAAGACTGTCACAATGTCCACACAGGGTGCAATGAGTTGTTCCAAGAACTGAGTGCTCCAAATGGATCACTGTCCTTGAAGGCGAGCAGTGCCAGTCGATCAGATTCTCCACCAGAGGAGGCTGCAGCCAGTGAGTTGAAGCTGGTCCATGCAAGTATGGTTAGCGGTGAAGTAAGCAGGACTGAAACATTAGTAATATAACTAGAAGAGAAACTGAGTGATGCAATGAAGGGGAAACTTAAAACACATGGATCGACTCATGCGCTATGTGATCAGTTTATCTTAATCACATTCACAGACAAGAAAGAATGTGAGATGCCAGAGAAAGACTCGTGGGGGTGATTTTGGTCTTTAGAGAACTAAAAGAAGACTATTGTAATAACACTTTACATGAAAAAGGGCATTATGTAATTAACTTAAACAAAGTCGATCAGATTCTTCACTGGCGGAGGTTGTGACTATTAAGCTGAAGCTAGTCCATGCAAGTATCATTATTGCATGACCAAAACATCATTAACAGAAACAATTTATTAAGCAGAGACAGTATATGATGCAGTGTGGGTAATGACAGAGTAACTTAAACACATGAATCATTGTAGTATGTTACCACATGAACTGGAGATTTTCCAAGAGCAATCACATGAATTGTCTAAAAGGTTCAAATTTTAGATAAAACCAAATAGCCGGGAAGCAAATACACTCGTCACAAACCATGTTCTGGTTCAGAACAAGAGCTACAAGTTCAGCTTGGCTTCAGCCTGTCAATCTCTGCATATCAACAGATTCATGCCATGGTAACAAGAATGCTGCATTACTCTCAACATGCAAGCAAATTGGTTGAATGTACAGGGTATCTTGGCTCCTTGACCTTATGAATACTTACAAAAGACATAATTGCAATTGGATCCAAATAAAACAACATAAAATCCATTGTGTGTGTTTAACATTAATTCCTGTAATTTCAAAATCAAAACAACGATCCTCATATTGAAATAATGTCATCCATATCTCTTTTGATGCTCCTAAACTGACAGATACATCTAGACACAACTTGATACAATGCCTTCATCCAGGACTTGTGTTCAGAGTACACACGTGCTTCAAGGTTCTGGGGAGAGACCTAAAAGGTTAGAGCAATGTCTGCAAGATAAGAAGTTAAACGAGGGTTAAGACGAAAATTATGTGGTTTGGACCAAAAAAGATTTCAAAGTCCAGTTCCAATTCCAATCTACAGCTACAATGAAACCAATCTTACTGTTGACGTAAGCAGCCCATCTTCAGGACCCTTCAGCTGCCTCACCCACAACGGCAGTCTTCTGATTTTATAAGAGAGAAAAGTCAGTAAGTTAACAAAAACAAAATAATGCCCAAAAAAAATCTGCTACCTCCACAACCTGACACAAAATAATATTACCCAAAACTATAAACCACACAAAGAGCACCCCCCCAAAAATAATAATAACAATAATAATAATAATTGTTATGAATATAACTTGGACATTGCACACTAAGTACTCGTGCCACACAAAGCACATTCGTCTCATGGCGATCCAAGACAACCAAATATTACATAGCCTCGGGCATCTAAGACCAAGGATGGAGCCACCATATCATTGGGTGAAGCAAGTACCCCACCCCAACTCTTCAAGATCTCTTTTTTACTGTATACAATGTTTGGGCAAGCATATATATATATATACACACACATGCACAAAAGGCTTAGATTACACCCAAGAAAGTGTTACTGGCTCATTGGGGATAGATAACCCCTAACACCCCATATGGCGGGTATTATATGGGAGACGAGCCATGCAATTATTTTATATTCGTCTTCCGCCAACGAGTTTTAAACTATTTTAAGGTGTTTTAGCATAAGTTACTGGAACCATCTTCAACAGGGATCTCTATACATGATACTTTTGAAAAACTTTGGGATATTTGCGATTTGCCCACTATGCAGCGCCTGACGTCGCCATCCCGCCCCACCCCTTCCTACGACGTTGACTACCCCGCCCCTTTCTTCTTTTCTGGTCTCAATCTCTGTTTACTACGAGACCGACACCGCCCCACCTCCTACCCCCTTCCCTCCCTCCCTTTCTGCTTTATTTATTTCCCTTTCCCACCATCCTCACCAGCAACTCCAACCTCTCGTTTGCTTTGAGAAAGAAGAAAGTTTTTTTAAGTATTCTTTTAGATGAATTCATATATTGAGGTCTAATTTTTTTTCTTTTATTCATACGAATTTTTCGAAGATACGTGAAAAATTCGACCCATAATTTTTCCTCGAGATACATGTTTATATCTCGATGTTCATCGGTGGTTTATTGTTTGAAAGACATTTTGGTAATCAACATGAGTCTTTTGAGAGTAAACGTACATTGACTGCTAGTCCTGGGGGAGACTGCAATATTAGAGGTCACCTTTAATTAGCTATTTTTGATAGGGGACAAATCGAAAATAACCCTTTTGTAAACATATAATTTTACATTTGAAACTAATTTTTGCCCGTTAACTTTTACCAGTTTGATTTGTTTCCCATATATTTATCTTTTGTGCTCCTACAAAGAAGTTTATTTGATCCATTTTCTTCCCGCATAGATTAGATGGAGTTTTGTTTAGCAATTGGTGTTTTGTATAGTTATTTATGTATTACTTAATTAAAAATACTATATTAAAGTAATTAATTATTATATTATCATTAATTAACTATGATTCATCACTCCACCCTCCATCCCCCCAAACAAAAATCCTAGCTCCATCACTGGATCAAGTTGTTTGGCGCTCTCACACCTAGACACAATCATGGACACCATGGCGACTTCATAATAGATACGTTACATGCACACACAACAAATTGGTGGCGAGGACAGGTGGAATATTGTCTCATCCCCCTTTAACATCCATCAGACACGGGAGAAGAAATTATGGTGTTTGTGGCCCTAAATAAAGATAAAAAGTAAATGGAAAATAAATGAAAATGAAAAAAGAAAAGAGGACCAACGAGGAGAAACTTTGGGCCACTTTGGCGAACTTGTGAACCAACCTAAAATTGATTGACATTGCTTAGGTGTTGAGACATGCTTACCTGCTCCATGTTGACCTTACTGTCGAGTTGTGATGGAGCATTTGATGGTGTTTGCGAAAATCTGGAAGCGCACAAAGAACCAATAAATTTGATGCTTTTACACAACCTAAAATGGAGGAAACTCATATTTCTTACCTGATTGCCCTTGCTTTCTTTTTCTCTTCCTCCTGAGGATCAGTTTTAGGAAGTGATCCAAACCTAGTTAATCGAGCTTTTTTCTTAGACTCCTCTTCATCTGTAGACTTTGCTGGTAGTCCAAACCTGCGAAACAATATAAAAAATAAGCTTTGAATCAGATCTAACAGAATTACCTGAATGTGCAGATAACATAACGCAGTGTAGCTCGACTTCCGTGCTAGATAAGTAATGAAGCAAGTTGATACAGAGAAGCAAACCTCTCTGCCCTGGCCTTTCTTTTTTGGTCCTCTAATTTCTTTGACTCATCTGATTCTTCTGATCCTTGTGAAGTGGGTTTGGTGCCAAACCTGTCAATGAGTTGGACAAGTATTTGAAACGATCAACTTCTAACTAGAAAGGAAAATAAAAATTTCCTGCTTTGAAGAAAACGATGATAAGTTCCATGTTTGCTGATAAAAAAAAAAAAGAGCTATGAAAGACAAAAGAACTGTTTTTTTCTAGGAGTATCTATATATTTCAAATAAAAATAAACACAAGTGCATAACTAGAGATTCAACACACATAAGATAGTAAGCGTTATATAGAGTTTTATATCAAGCTGCAAATCTACCCAATGAACCAAAAAGAACAACTTGTTCCTTTAATGTGTGGTGCAATATTAGTCCAAAGTAAATACCATATATTAGCAAATATATATGCTCATAATGATCCTCCTAATTAAAGATACTTTGTTCTCAAATGATGCATATATGTCCTTCTCTGGTTCTCAACATATGGCATATCATACCAATTTTCCGGTCTTTTTCTTATTAAAAAAAAAGGAAAAACAAATATAATCACATAGCAATTAGTTCAAGGAAGTACAAATATGCATGTGAAAGAGTAATTCATTGCAAAAACACAACCACACAAGAGTGACTAGTTCTAATTTCTAAAGATATATGAGGGTCAAACATATAATCATTGGGCAAAGCCCTTAGTACTCCACCAAAGAAAGTACTCCATCTAACAACAAGATGGTCAAATGAAACCCTCAGCTACACCTAGGTCCTCTTCCAACAGTATAACAGGCCTATGCAACCTGCCACTCTGTAGCCTGTACCATACAGAACTAACTTCCACGATATCCTCCTCCTGAATGTGCCTACTTTTACACCATATACTGCAACTGTTGATGGTTCCATAAGTGTTTGCACTCACTATGTGTCACTTCTTACTTCTTAGTTTTTAAAAGGCAATATGATTTGGGGAAAAAAAAAGGAGATTAAAATGCAACTAAATATCACATAGCGTCCTGATTAACCCAAAATCTTTCAAAAGACACCCCCCTCATTTCTAGCAGTTGCAAAAGATCCAAATTAGGACGAGACAATCCATACATAGCTTCCCCTCCAATATCATTGCTCCCTCAAAAATCTCCCTCCGATTTCAAAGAGCAATTCATAACTCACAAGCAAACCAAGTGTAACAAACCCATCAACAGGTTTGTTCCGCTTAGCAACTTACAAGTAAACTAACTACATTAGTGAGCTTAAACGACATAGAATCATACCTTCAAGCATAATTTTAAATCAAATTGACACCATTCAAATTAAGAAAGTGAAAATAACACTGAGTACAAGAGCTCAAACAAGACACCACCTGAAGCATAGTATAAATGCCGAATAACAATAAAATAAAATAAATAAACCCACCCTCAGAAACCCCTAATTACTTGGAAAATCAGGTCGAAAATCCTCAAACCCTAACAAAACCTCATCAAGTAATTACTAAAACCACAACAAATTAACCGATAAATTCAACGATTAGGTGGAAAAAATGAAAGAACCCTAACATTACCAACCATTCCACCACAAATTCACCAAACACCCCCCCCCCCCCCCCCCCCAAAAAAAAAAAAAAAAAAAAACACACCTTTCAGCACGAGAGTTCCGCTTTTCGTCCTCAGACATCTTCACGGGCATCCCGAAGCGCTCCGCGCGGCGCATTTTCTTCTCCAGATCGGCATTTGAGGGAGATTCGGAGGTGTGGGGTTCGGTCTCCTCCTTGGATGGCTTGACTTCGCTGCTGTTGTTGGGTTCTTCAGTCGGTGGTTGTGAAGAGGGGTTGGTGGATTCCTCGATAGTAGACGTTGTGAGTGAAGAAGGGTCCTCTGGGTTTTGTGTGGAGGGTTGTTCGATGTGGGTTGGAGTTTCCGTCGCCATTGGAGGTGGTGAGTTAGAGTGCGAGAGTGAGAATTTTGAAGTGAGTAGTGGTCTCTGTGGAAAGGAAAAGAAAAAGGAGGAATCTTTGCAGAAGGCGGTTC
The DNA here is from genome assembly GCA_963556465.1 of Berberis vulgaris. Taxonomy (NCBI): domain Eukaryota; kingdom Viridiplantae; phylum Streptophyta; class Magnoliopsida; order Ranunculales; family Berberidaceae; genus Berberis; species Berberis vulgaris. The sequence goes on from OY747133.1 coordinate 2,070,463, forward strand.
AGATTTTAAGCCATTTCCCCAAAATGATCTTTCTTAGGGCGCCAACAAGAGTGGCGCAAGGACAATCCACTTTAGAATAAATTGTTTAGCACTTTCGGATTTTTAAATTATACAGATCTATTCGCGACTTTTTGGTCCAAAATGAATTAAACGCAAATTATTCAAATCCCGATTATTTCAGGTTAATTATTCTTGTGGTTTCTAAAAATTTATTTTCAACCACCAACTATTTCTAAAAATAAATATTGCAAGTCTTAAAATATATATATCTCGGTAGATTTGGTAACTTAAACATTATTTACTTCTTTAAATAATATTTTTGTTCAAATAAGAAAAAGTCATTACTATTTTTACTTACTAAAATATTTTATTTTACTTGTACATACTGGAATTTTTGTTTTTTAAGAAATTGAATACTTCACGGTTTTTTTCGTTTCACATAATTGTTTTCAAGGATTGCGATTTTGCGAAATTATACGAAAATTTGCCAATTTTTTATTTTTTTGAAATTACAAAAAAGAAAAAAGGTGAAAGAAAAAATTACATTATTTTCAAAAATTTGAGGTTTTTTCATAAAATTTGGGGTTTTTTCTTAAATTTCATTTTTTCATTAAAAAAAAACAAACAAAAACGGCTACTAAAATTTACATATTTTCGATAAATTTTGGGATTTTTTCGTAAATTTTGAGTTTTTTTAAATTATTTATTTTATTATTTATTAATTTTTTAAACCACCCCTAATTTCCTTATTATCACTTTTTCTACTTATATATTGATTTTTTAAACTACCATTTGATTTTGTTTAATGCATTTATTTACTTGCATATTATTTTTCACATATTTAATATACCCTCGAAATTCATTATACATTTAATTTATCCTCGAAATTTTTACGTTTTTTCTTCACACCGAAATATTTCTCGAAACATTTCTTAAAATCAGAAAACCGAAATTAACTCAAAAAACAAAATCACAATCCTTGATTGTAGTCTTGTGCTTTTTTAACTGATTATTTGAACGAACATAATATTTCAAATTCCGATTGACTCTCGGACTATTAATGTTCCAAATTTTTTTCTGTATACCAATTGCTAACTATGGGTCATGTCTAGGTGGCTGAGACTAGTAACTTTTGGGTTAGTTTATTACTTACATGGTTGTGTGTACTATATGAATTATGTTTTTCATTGCACATCTCAACATTACAATATATAAATCGAGGCACATGCAAAATAGGTATACACTAAGATAACAACCAAGGATTTGTGAAGAAGGATAGAAACGGGGCTAATGAGGATGAGTTACTTAAACTGATACATGGAGATAAAATGAGAACGAAAATGAATAGAAGGAAAATGATGTCAAGATGTGAAGGAAGAATGTAGCATTATAACTTTTTTAGGGTGGGCAAAGCAAACATGACTTCGCTGGCATCAATCTTTTTGTAATCTTTCCTTCATATCTTCTGGCAAACTCATTCACTTGTCCCATTAGTAGGTTCCATGGATAATACCCATGATATGGTCTAGCTCACCAGGGTGGGCTCGTGTGTGGTACCTCATGAGAGCGAGAAGATGTGAATTGATAAAATTAACAATAACAATAACGAGCAGGGTTGTTTGTTGTTGATTGATAGAGTTCATGCGTACTGTTTTTTTTTTTTGGTTCATGCGTATAGTTGTTTGGTTTACATCGTGGATAGTATTCCTTTACTAAGAAAGAAATAAGAAAAAAAATATATATATAAGTTGAAGGGGTTGTTTGGGTTCCCTTGTGGCTCACAAGGACATTTTTCGTCGAACTCTTGCCAATTTGTTGTCGTTTGCAACAGTGTATTCGATTGGAAAGTTATTGATTGGTATTCTTGTGAGGTGTATATAATAAGCCTTGTATTGCCCGTTGCATTCCTCAAGTTTTGGGCAAAAGCTTGAAAAGAACATTGTATTTATTTTATTTAATTAGTTGATTGTTCGGTTATGCTTTTACCATTTAGATTTGAAGGATTGTCATATATATTGTGTTGTTTATTTTTACGTTCTTGCACTGATTATTTCTTTACCTTAAATATTGGTTTGGCTTATTGGTAGATTATTTTCTTGTTGGTTACTTGTTCGTTTTCCCCAATAAATTTCAAGTCTAATATATATCAAAGTTTCTACGAATTCTGGTTCAGAGCACTGATTTGTGCCTGGGAGGGTGATCCGCACGTGATCAAAGAGGGGTAAAGTTGGTCTGATCACGTTCGGACCACTCTCTCTGAGACTCGACTCTCTAGACTTTTTCAATATATAATCCTACTCTTTATACTAAATTTTAATTCCACGACTTATTTTTTATTTTTTTTCAACGAGTCACTAGTATGATAACCGTCCATTTTGATCGGGATCATTAGCAGAGAAAGTAAAAAATCAGTGTGGATGCCCTTAAAATATTGTGTGGGTGCTCCTATATGCATGCTGAGAGAATCTGAAGCCCTGTTTATAATCTGATAAATAAGAAGAGCAGAGAGACTTGGGCTTCGTTTTCGGTTTTGCGTTATTCGTATTTTCTTGAAACAATCACCGATGGCGAAATTCACTTCCTCTCTCATCGCTCAAATTCCACTCAAAGACACTTCTAGGGTTTCATCACTTCCACAATTCGAACCTCCTCTTCGCTCCTCATCATCATCAACTCACTTCACATCTCTCCTTCGTGATCGTCGTCGTTATCTTGGCTCATCTTGTTCAGGTAAGTTGATGTAAGTTGAGTGCAAATTCTTGAATTCGAATTTGTTCTCTCTACATTCTTGAAATCTTTGTTGAACTTGGAATTGTAGATTTGAACTCTCGCAAAGTTCGATTTGCTTTGGTGGCTTGTGCAAAAAAGACGGAGCAAGAAGAGGAATTCCGCGCTTCAGGTAAGAAGGTATTGGTTTTTAAGTGATTCTTTTGGATCATTTGGAGTGAATTAGTTTTAAGTTTCTTAGAACAATTTGAGGTTTCATTGTAATTTGGGCGTTTTGATAGTTTTACGTTTTTTATTAGTAGCCCTTGAAATGGTGTACATTGATAGCAGTTATGTTATGTTGAAGGTGTGGTTCAGGGTGCGTGTTTTTGTGCATTTCACTAGTCTCTGCAAAAAGGTTGCTTTTTGTATCCACCAGCTGGATTGGATAGATCATGTTTAGTGTTTATGTAGCGGTCTAGTTTCAATTTATTTTTCGTGCATTGGCGTAGCTTTCTATCAATCAAAGTAAAATCATTAACTGATGTAAATTTGTACATATTTTGTAAGAGCCTTTGTTACCTTTAGAGGTTCAGGCAGTACAAACATTTTTTAATACCTCAGTCAGACCTGGGGTCGTCAAAATTTCGCACCCGTTGTAAGCCATTAGTAGGTGTTGTTTCAAACAACACCCAACTTTATTCCCATGGTTTTCCAGACCCCACTTTAATAGCTTATAGTGGATGCTCTTAAGAACTAGCTCCTAAAAATTCTCATGTTGTTAGATTTACGTCTAAGTGCTGAAATTTGTTGTTTGGCATCTGTACAACTGAAATTTCCTGCAAGTGGGACTCTTTAACATGGAAAGGTTCAGTGGCAGCTGTTGCACATCATACTATTTGAATACATTGATATCAAAATTATTTCATGTAAAACTTTTGCTTGTTTGAAGTTTTCACGAGGATGAGTGTATTTTTTTTGGTGATGTTGGTTGATAAAGCTGAAGTATTTTTGTGAACTGTGCTAAACTTATAATATGTGATACATTTGGTACCTTATATCAATGGATACATTGTTTGTATAGAGTTTTAGGGCCTTTTCTTCTGATTTTTCGGATGTCCTTATATCTAATTGTAGTTACTTAATGTCTTAGAGCCAATCATAAAACATTTCAGAAACCTGGAGATTCCCTGTAGTCTGTTTGAATTTTCTTTTGTCTAGGATAATAGGACTGTTATGTTGAAGGTGTGGTCCAGGGTGCGTGTTTTTGTGCATTTCACTAGTTGCTGCAAAAATGTTGCTTTTGTATCCACCAGCTGGATTGGATGGATCATGTTTAGTGTCTATGTAGTTGTCTAGTTTCAATTTTGTATTTCGTACATTGGCGTAAGCTCCGTAACTTTCTATCAATCAAAGTAAAATCATTGACTGATGTAACTTTGTACATATTTTTTAAGAGCCTTTGTTACCTTTAGAGGTTCAGCAGTACACCGATTCCAGATCCCAATTTTCATTTTTTAATACCTCAGTCAGACCCGGGGTCGTCAAAATTTTGCACCCGCTGTAAGCCATTAACACCCAACTTTATCCCCATGGGTTCTCCAGACCCCACTTTAATAGCTTATAGTGGATGCTCTTAAGAAACTAGCTCCTAAAACTTATCATGTTGTTCGATTTACAGATAAGCGCTGAAATTTTTTGTTTGGCATCTGTACAACTGAAATTTCCTGTAAGTGGGACCCTTTAACATGGAAAGGTTCAGTGGCAGCTGTTGCACATCACACTATTTGAATACATCGATATCAAAACTATTTCATGTAAAACTTTTGCTTGTTTGAAGTTTTCACAAGGATGACTGGATGAGTGAATTTTTTTTTTTGGTGATGTTGCCTGATAAAGCTGAAGTAGTTTTGTGAACTGTGCTAAACTTATTAAATATGTAATACATTTGGTACCTTATATCAATGGATACATTGTTTGTATAGAGTTTTAGGGCCTTTCCTTCTGATTTTTTGGATGTCCTTATTTCTAATTGTAGTTACTTAATTCTCAGAGCCATTCATAAAACATTTCAGAAACCTGGAGATTCCCTGTAGTCTGTTTGAATATAATGTGCTGGTGAAATGGATCTGCAGAAGATTCAGAGAGGAGCACATCACGACCTGCCGATGGCATGAACAATCTCGAAGAAGTATTTCATACTGCCTCATCCCTTAGCAACCGAGAAGAAAATGTTCAAGGCCCTGATGATGGTTACACGTCTTCTGTTAGAACTGCTGCTTTATGGGTCAGTACCCCAAAGCTTATGGTCACTAACAACTCATTATTTTTCCACTATTCATCAAATTATCCTTCATTTTGCTTTTGCAGGTATCTACTGCAGTACTATTTGGTGTAGGTTTGGGTTTGAAGGAGGGAATGGGCAAAGCCTCAGAGTTTTTTGCAGGGTATGCAAACTGCTCAGATCACCCCCCCCCCCCCCCTCCTCTTTTGCTTTCTTATGCATTTACATTCTCTGTTTACATAGTGGTTATTTACTTGCTCTAAAAGAGGTGAGTTAAGCTTGATTTCTCCAACCATTTTCAGTTCACTAAGCAATATACAAATCATTGCCCATCGCTAATTTTCATGTGAGTTTTTCAGGTCTCCCTTTCAGGTTTATCCGCCTTAGCATTCCCCCCTTCTCAATTGACACATGTAAGGGTCTTTGGGAAATAAACTTAATAAACTTAGTATATTATTCTTGGACCAGAATACTATAGGATCAACGATGCATGTTTGTTATATGGAAATTCGATTATTATTTCACCTGGTAAATGTTGATGTTTGCCAATTCTCTAGGATTTCCTTACTGGGGAAGTTTTTGTCACAAAAGATCTTTCTCGAATCGGCTTGTCCACCACCACAACATTGGTACATTCCACACTAAAAGTATGACCCATTCCTGTGCCAGTGACTTTTTTAATTGTTGTCGTGAAAGTCTACATGGAACTCTAGACATAGAAGTTTTAGAGCAACATGATGCTTGTTGGAAAATTTCCCAACAAAATTTTCAATTATAGTGTATTTCTTATATAAAAGCTTAAAAAAGGCCATTGGTATCTCACTCTGCCTGTTTCTTGATTCCATGGTTATCAAGATTATAAACTTGGGTGAGCAAACATGCATAAATTTCATTAAATTAAGAGGTGGGGACACATATGATTGAACTATACAAACCCTACAATCCACCCCGTCTTTTTATTATTATTATTATTATTATTATTATTATTACTATTATTGTTATTACTATTATTGTTATTATTATTATTATTATTATTATTATTATTATTATTATTATTATTATTATTATTATTATTATTATTATTATTTAATGATGGAGTGAAAAAAGCATAAACCACAATTACAACCAAGCATATCAATTATACTCTAATGGGGTCATACTCCAATGGGATAAGATAGTATTCATGATTGCGCAATCTCCACTAGTTGCAAACGCCTTTGAAGGACTGCTCATTCCTTTTAAACCAATTCGCCAAAGAATCATGTTAGGCACAATTATCCCAAAGGCAGCGACTACTCCACACCACCATTTCCGCTTTCTCACACCACCATCGAGTTTTTTTGTTTTTTTGTTTACTTACTCACACCACCAATAAATATGCATAACTTAACAAGAAACTCAAACTCAAAACGAAAAAAATGCAAAACAAGGTAACTTTTGACCAATTTAAACTCTCAATTGAGACCGATTATCAAGTTTATCAAAACACGAAAGTTGTAGTACTATGAGTTATTTAATAAACACAACTTGAATCACTTGAAAATGTTTTGAAATGAGCAAGTTGTGATCATTTTATTAAAGTCGCATAAATCTGTCTTACAATGAAAACGGGATAGTGTCCCAGACTTTCGGTCAGCTTATATGCTCGATCAAGATCGATTCTCATGCTCATCCAAACACAAAAATTGTAGTACTCTGAGTTATCTAATAAATACAACTTGAATCACTTGAAAATGTTTTGAAATGAGCAAGTTATGGTCATTTTACTAAAGTCGCGCAAATCTGTACAATGAAAATGGGATAATGTTTTTGACTTTCGGCCAACTTATGTGCTCGATCGAGACCGATTCTCAAGTTGATCAAAACACAAATATTGTAGTACTCTGAGTTATCTAATAAACACAACTTGAATCACTTGAAAATGTTTTGAAATGAACAAGTTATTGTCAATTTACTAAAATTGCGCAATAAAAATGAGATAGTGTTCCTGAATTTAGGCCAACTTATGTGCTCGATTGAGACCGATTCTGAAGTTGATCAAAACACAAAAGTTGTAGTACTCTGAATTATCTAATAAACATAACTTGAAAATATTTTGAAATGAGCAAGTTATGGAAATTTTACTAAAGTCGCGCAAATCTGTCCGAAAAAATTTGCTGTTCGCCCGGAACTCTGCGAGATTTTTCAACTATCCCGCATTGTACACTGCGAACAAGAATTTTTTTTGAAAAAAATTACTATTCGCAGGGAACCCTACGGAAAATTTGGAAATCCTCGCATTGTTCTCTGCGAACAGGAAATTTTTTTGAAAAAAACTTCTGTTCACCTGGAACTCTGCGGAGTATCTGAATAAGTCCGCCTGGAACTCTGCGGGCTTTGTCAAACATTGTTCCATGCGAACCGACAAAAAATTTGCACATTTTTGCTGAAAATGAGTTTTCTGATACATGTTTTTCTCAATCTTTCTTTTATGACCTTATTCGCATTGTCGCATCGAACCTACACTTTGTCGCAATGTTTTCAGATATTATTTTGGCATGATGTTGCATTATTTTCGGAACTAAACTAATTCATTGCGTTATCAACAAAATTTGAAAGTATCCAATGTGAATTATGGGTGTCTAGTGCATGTAATGGAGGTACCTTGTGAACCATGGATTTACAAAACTTAAAGCTTAAAGCTTACAAAACTTAAAGCTTCTAAACAAATATTTTCCAAATGTATTTTTCCGAAGTTTACAAAATGAAGACACTATGTTTGTCACGAGAGAGATGCATTTTGCACTTTGAGAGGTGGCGTTTTTTTAGCTTTTGCGTTTTGGAGAGTTTGAGGGTTTCGATATGTAAGGGTTTCGATTTTGAGAGATTTTCAAGGGAGATGGATGAGATTTGCAAGAGATTTGAGTTTGGGGAGAGATTTGAATGTGTGAAAGGCCGTGCAGTTAAAACAACGTTATAATGCTTAATGGGGGTGAGCCGTTACGTTATGAGATTATCACGGCTCGTTGGCTCCGATATAACGCCGTTATATGGCCGTTATTGAGATAACGTTTTTTTTTTCAATAACGCCGTTTTAACATTTTGTTCTAATATATAAAAAAACCATTTCATTCCCGATCGAAGAAGGATCAGAGCTCGCCGTCGCCGTTCGACAAAGAACGAGACAAGAAGAAATAAGACGAAAAGTCGATCACACTCTCTATTGCGATCTCAGTCTCATGCGAAGGGAAGATGTTTTTTTTATTTGTGTTTTGATATTTTTGAATTTAATGTTATTAACAAAATTTACTTTTTTGTCTCTATAATACATCAATATTTTATGGGGGTATTAAAATTATATTTAACAAAATATTCTGTTATATATCCTTATATCACGTTATATCCCGTTATAACGCTCATGAACTGTTATGGGTTCGTTATCCGTTTTAACTGCATAGGTGAGAGGGAGAAATTTCGAATGGGGGAGGAAGGAACCGTTTGTCAATTTGAATGGTAAGGAGAAAAAAATTGGGTTTTTGTTTATATAGGTGATGTGAGAAAGTATGGTGGTATAAGAAAGAAAGTAGGTGGTGTGGGAGAGTAGAATGGTGTGAGAAAGAGAAAATAGTGGTGTGGAGTAGTCGCTGCCTATCCCAAATTACCATTTTCTACCTTTGTGATATGCCTTGCCCTTGCATCTCCTGTCCGCCACATTGTCAACAATACATTTAGGGAACAATGGATTACAAAATTTGCTAAGAAAAGTGACAAATGTTTAGAGCCCTTTTGCAATCTAAGAAAGTGATCATGGGCTTCTTATTTGACATCACACCCAACACAACCTTACCTTTACTTGCTTTCAAATCAAGGTCAGTTAATTTTAGTTAATTTTCAAATTGAACTCCATCTAAAAGGACAGTCCTTCAATCGCCTGATTTTATTAATATATTTTATTTTCAGATTCAGGAAGACTTTTCTATGTTTTCAGGTACCTATTGGAGCAAAGCTTGTCAGTGGACAATCTCTTTGTGTTTGTATTGATTTTCAAGTACTTCAAAGTACCAGTTACCTATCAGGTGCTCTACAGTGTGTCAATTTATCTTTTGCATTCTCTGTGAAGTTCCATTATTTTCGGTCCTTGAGGCTACGGGTTATTTTACGTTAGAATGCAAAAAAGGTTTCCGTTTCAGTAACATTGTCACCCAATGTTAACAATGTTAAAGAAAATGCAGAGCCGGGTGCTTTCATATGGCATTGCTGGTGCAGTTATCTTCCGCTTATCGATCATACTTCTAGGAACAGCCACACTTCAGGTTGCCAATTTTGAACAAAATATTTCCTTACATTTTCATTTTATATGCCCTATTTTGTAGTCTCTAAACTGAAGATGTTGCTATATTTTCAGAGGTTCGAGGCCGTGAACTTACTTCTAGCTGCGATACTGCTATATTCAGCCTTCAAGGTATTAACTTCTTTTTTATAATACTGTTTTATAAAGGCAGTAATATGTGTCTGATGTTAAGAGTTAAAAAAAAGAAAGATTGGGATTACTGACAAACCTGTAAATATAATGTCTCACCATATAATGACAAAAGTTGCAAAAGAAACCCTATAAGATCCACTGTTTCCCTAGAAAAGAAGAAAACTCAAGCTTTTGATGTCTTGGATACAAATCTGCACTAGAAGAGGAACAACATTACATTTTTTACTTTTTCCTTTCATTATTTATGTAAATTTTCTGGTTATGTTTGCTGTTTTTGATGCTCAAATGTGAGACATGCAGGATTTCGATTCTTTAATCAATATGCCCTATGAACAGAACATTTTGAAACTCATGATTTTGCACATTAATGCAAAGTCAAACTTTTGTCCTGGACTGAAAATTTGAGTTAGCTGGCAAGTTGCCGTCGGAGAAAGCTTGGTCCACAATAGTCATACTTGTCAAGTACCCCAATCAAATGCTTTATTAAGTTATTATTTCTTTTGTACGAAGTATGTGCCTACTGGGTGAGGGACCTGGAGGAAGGGCTGTTAGGCTAGCACTTAATGGTTTTGCACGAAACATGTTTTTTGACTTTCAATTTGATTTTAATGAGGGTTCGGCAAGGGCTCTTTGACCGTTAACGTGGACTTTTACCCATCTCCACAAGGGCTCTTTGACCACGAGAAACACTTAGGTGATATTGCTATTTCCATCAAACGTGTGAGCATTCTTTCCTTTCTAAACGAGCCTCGTAACTGTGTGAGAATCCCTGTATCACATCCAGTTTCCCAGAAAAGATAGATTATCCCTCCATGTTGACAACCAGTCTTGAATCAAACCGTTGCTCACTAAGAAAATGCAAACTGTATTAATAGAGATTACTTTCTTGATCTTCCTCCCAGAAAATGCAAACCCCAGAGTATTATTATTCTTTTTTTTCTTTCTTGTATACTGTTCAGTTTTCAATTCCAAAACAATGTTGCATTGCTTCAGCTGATGAAATGAACTGTTCTTGAATGTATTTCAGTACTTTCTGAGCTGATTCACATTCTTCATTTTCTGTAGCTATTTGGTGGAGAGGAGGAAGAGGATGATCTGTCCGACAACTTTATTGTAAAGACATGTCAGAAGTTTATCCCAGTTACTTGTAAATTTCTGTCCCTACTTTTTAGTGCTCCTTTTGGAATTTTCCCTCCATTTTTTATTTACATTTTTCATTTTTAATTTTATTTTATAAAAGACTTCAATAATACCTACAACATCAGGATTCAAACTCTGACCTTCATGGAACATGCATTCTATTACATAATCTTAACTACAAAGCAAGTGTCTTTATTGGAAAAAAAAAAAGAAAAAGAAAAAAGAAGAAGAAAGAAGATTCAAAACAGGCGGGCTTCCAAATTATATGTTATTTTTAAAGGACACATTGATCAGTTGGCATTTATAGGGATTTAATGGGTTCTTACAATTTTATTATTTATATTTTATGAAATGCTACTTCTCGTTAATGTATGTCATCAACTAACTTCTTTCAAGGTTGTTACCTACATGTTTTATCGGTTATTGAACTCAAAAAGTCGCATTCCTCATCTTGCATTTATATGGTTGAGTTGATAATTTTTGTAATATACTATTTAGTAAATGTAGTAGTTTCTTTTATTCCATCTCATCAATTAAATTTGACCTTTTTTTAAAAAAGAAATTCAATCATGGCCAGATCAAGAGCATTTTCCTATACTTTAGTTTCAAATTTCAAAATATTTCTTCAAGTAAGAGGGTTTGGTGCCTCTTAAAGGCCGTTATTAGGGTTAATCCCTTAGCCGATTTGATGTTATAATGGAACTCTTCGAATCCTTGGTTGCGTGTAATCAAAATTAGTATAATGGGATTTATTTTAGTTTAAATTATAGTTTATTTTGGTTACACTTTGACTTAATATGTATCAACCTCAGCTGGGGCACAATTTTCTGGTTGGAAGCTTGAGTAACATTGAAGTGTATGCCTCTTCTGTTTCGAGTTTGCTTGTATTTGAAAATGCTCAACATTTTAAAATTACCATTCGTCCTCTCAAACGCAATAAAAATATTTCACTTTTTTTTTTCAACCCTTTCTTTCCTTTTCCGGGTTTGTGGTAAGTTGATGGCAAAAGGCGGTTGATGCACGCGTCACATTAATGCATAGCGGACCAAAAACTCTTCAATGTGCACGCACTGATATGTGTATATAATGTGTACGAGTTGTCAGAGGAAGATGTAGAAGAGATAATGAAAGGTTATAAATTACAATAACTTTGGAGATAATAGAATATATTTGTTGACGCATATAAGTTTGAATTATTAGTTTACAAATATTTTTAGATATACAAGAGAGTATCATGTCAGGTTCCTATTTTAAATCTTACTTAACTTGTTAACCAATATATCAATCACAATTACCACAAAACTAAATTATATGCTAATTCAATCCACTTACTAAGTTTGAATCATATAGTAAATTAATAATGCCAAAATGTCACATAAAGGCTACATAATACCCAAAAGCAATATCATTGTTAAGTTCTATAACAATGTTAATGATGAGGTAACTTTAACGCTTCACCTACTTTTATGATTGGTTTTATGTTATCTGTTATGTTGCATTGATGCTTGTTTCATATTTTCTTGATTTTTTAAAGATTGAATATAAAATTTTCATCATTTTTTTGAAATATCAAAGTGCTCGCCTAGATTACGCCTTGTTATGCATCAATGCGCCACTTTGCATTGCAAAAAACTTGACCGCCTCAGTACTGAAAAATGCTTTTTAAAACATTGAATGCCACACCACCTAATTGTTATGTGCTTGTCCATGTAACTAATTAATTGGTAAGTTTAACGAATATATAACTTTTGGCATTTTAAAGAGATACATACTTGCATTTGTATATAAAGGAGTGGGTTCCATGCCAACTGTAATATGATTGTGAAAACTACGGGTTGAACTGAATATTATATGGTCAGTGGTTTAATGGTGAAGCTTAAGGACTATATGACATGAGAAATCAAACAAGACCATTACACGTTTTGGCTACTCTTGACATTCATTATATATTTATGATGGTGAAATATAATTGATCCCAAGTATCTAGGCAATGTTTGCCTCAAATATGTTTGTTCAGTTTTTGTAGGATGAATTGATGCTAACACTATTTTTGCTTCACTGTTTATTACTGCATTTTACAGCTAGTTATGATGGTAACCGATTCTTTACAACCCAAGATGGTGCATGGAAAGTAAGTGATTGGTGAGGTTGCTACTTTCATTCATCATTTAAGCATTTGCTCTAACATTCTGGCTAACAATTTTCCACTTCTTTTCACCATAGACGCTGCATGGATTGCTTAAGCAATAAGATATGTGCTATGATAATATCTGGATGAGAAATTTTTATGGTTGTCTTGGCCAATTGTTAGAATAAAGAGTATTACCCGTGCCGTTGGCACGGTAGAAAGTGTGTCGTGTTATTAGGGTCGAAATTGGTAAAAAAAAATTTAAGATGAAAAAAAAAAGTTTCAAATATTGGAAGTTGAGTTTGGGTTCTTTGTTTGAATATCAATTGAGAAACCCTTCTCATTCCTTTAAAAAGATTGAAAATACTCACGACATAATGCATTAGATTTTTTCTTTTAAAGAAATACATATTTTAAAATTTTAAGTGTGTGTATTGATCATTTGTTTTGTTGGAAAAATCTTTAAAAATGCATTTCAATGACATCAAGTTTATCAAAATCCGACAGCTAAGTAGATAGTTCTTATTACTTTAAATTTTATGAATAGTAGATAGTTCTTATTACTTTCATTTCGAGAAAAGAAACACATAAAAACTCTCTCCACCACATGTATATATTCCACTCATTTTAAGTTTTATGTTTCTTTTCTTTTGCCCTTCTACGTACTTTATAGTTACAAACAAACCATTATAAAAAATGAATGTCAACCATCAACATCTTCCTCAACTCTCAATCCTAGTCCTCTTTTATCTATAAATCTTTATGAATAGTAAATTTCTAGTTGATTGTAAGATAGATTGTTGTACCGAGTTACATCATACAAGATTCTTGATGGGTTTTAAACATTTTGGGCAGGCGACGCCTCTACTATTGACGGTAGCGGTTATTGAACTCAGTGATATTGCATTCGCTGTAATGTTCTTTTCCATTTATCAAATAAGATTTTTTTTTGAAGTATTAATGCCTCTATTGGTTGGTTATTAAAACATAATCCTGTATTTTGATTCTTTCAGGTTGACTCGATACCAGCAGTTTTTGGTGTTACTCGCGACCCTTTTGTAGTGTTCTCCTCTAATTTATTTGCCATCTTAGGTATTCCCCGTATTCATTTTCTATCTGCCATTTATTATTGGGTCCTCTCCCTTTAAACTATTTCTTGTGTAAACTATTGTTTATTTTAAAAATAATGCTTCATACTTCATAGCTCATATTTAAAGTTCTGGTTTCCTCTTTCTTTCGTGGTGGAATTGCCTCTATGTACCCAATGAATTTTGTAGATAGTCAAACACATTTTTGCCGAACATTTCATATGAGGGAAAAGTAAGGGAGCCTAAAGTTGTTTTTGTTGGAGTTCCTTAGTTTTTCTTGTTTAGGTGTGTGGTATACCTACTATTACATGTTATTGCGCCACACATGATGGCCTTGGTAACACTTAAATGAAAGCAGTCTTGTTGATTTAATCATCTAGTCACTAATCAGTTATTTGTAAGACCTGGACTCTGGATGGAGCCTGGAAACTGATTATTTTGACGAGCAGACCTCTGCTTTCTTCTTTGTATTTTTGCTGAGAAGAATACATTCTGGTTGTTGGTTAGGATAGTTATATCAGTAATGTTTTTTTTTTTTGGGAATCTTCTAATTTGGATGATTTAGTTGGGAAGAAATGTTGCCCCCATGAATGACAGGTGCTGTAGCATAGTACAGAGACATCTTGCTATGAAGATCATTGATTCATATTATTATATTGAATATTGATCCTGATTGATTTTATTGATAATATTCATGTGTTATGCAGGTTTACGGTCACTGTACCCGCTTGTTTCCAAAAGTATGTCAGAATTGGAGTATTTACAGGTGAGTCATTGATTTGCTCTCTCTGATTCTGTGACGGTCATTTGAATTTTCTGCATCCAAGTGCGAGATGCCAACACCCTCCCTTACTCAGTTTGAATTTGTGACCTGAGTACTTGACCTGATTTAATTCTGAAATATATAATGTAAAAAAACTGTGATTTGCTCTCTCCCTCTCTCTCAATTTGATGACACTAGTCATTGATTGGCTCATATGAAGAGTGACCAAGAACGTTAGGATGCCATACAAACTGATACGTGTTGGCAAGTTACTTGGGATGGGTAGTTCATTAGTTGGATCAGGTTCATCATGGGATGGGTAATTCATTAGTTGGATCAGGTTCATCATGGGATGGGTAATATTTACAACAAGTGTGACCATGAAAGCCTTACTTATATGCACAGATTTTCTCCTACAGTTCTAAACCAGCATGCCTAAAGTAATTTTGAAACAAATCATAATCAAAGTAATGAACGTCTATTTAATCAAATTCCAAGTCACGATGAAAATATTTTATTGGGTTGTCACTAACTAGTAACTACTCAAGTACTCAATAGTTTTTTTTTTCCCCTAAATTTCTTTTGCAATGTAATTCACAATCTCTTTGTAAAGGATTTGCGCTTATATTGACAGAAACTTCTCTTTCTTTTTCAGCCAGCGATCGCACTTGTTCTAGGCTTTATTGGTTGTAAAATGATTTCCGATTTTTTCGGTGGGTATTTTCCAATAAAAGTTTCGTAATTTTTTCATTAATATGTTCAAATAGGATACTTACAATGTTGCATTCTTCTTGCAGGATACCATGTATCAACTGAGGTGTCTCTGGGTGTTGTTGCAAGTAGTTTAAGTGGCGGGGTGTTGTTGAGTTTCATGAAAAAGTCCGAATGAAAGAGCTAAGAAGCAAAAAAGAGCAGGTAAAGAGTATGTGTTCTCTTTTCTTCTCATGCATTTTCCCTTTCACTCTTAAGTACTAGTAAAATTGATGCTAAACTTTTTAGTGGCATTAGCTTGATCATCATAAATAGACTTTTGTATAGAACTGAGTTTAAGCATATTGAATGCAGAGATTGGACAACCATGCCCTCGTGCGCTTCGATGTTGCTAATATTCAGCATGGCCAAATGATCATAGCGTATCAGTTGATTTTGTTTTTTCAAAGTCTAAAGAGCAGCAAATTTCTTAACCAGGGTGAGTTTCAAGTAGATCTCCTCTGATCCAGTAAATTATGGGCTTAAGTCTTGATGCCTGAATGCATGTAATATGTCCCATTCTTCAGTTGATGGGTAGTGTATATATTTTTTTAGGATACTCTGGTTACATATGTTCTGATATATTTATGCATCACTTTACCCGTTCATTAACTTCTTCATAAATATAAAGAATAAAGAAAGTTCTAATGTTCACTTCTTATGTTTTAGCTACAGCCAATGATTTTCCAAGTATAATTACACTAGAAAGATATAAGAGTAGATAAAGCCTAGGTTCGCAAGATTAGGTCAAGCTTTATTCTCCATAAACATTTCTGTTAGGTAGGATGCTCCGGCTTGTCGTCGTCTTGAGTATTTATACCACTAGTCAGGTCATTGTATCCAATAATAATCAGATACTATGGTACCCAATTGGTTAGTGTAGTGAACTTTATGAAAATATGAAAATTTGATTTTTTTCAAAACAAGAGTTAAACACCGTCTAGGGTTTTATAAAAAAAATTACTCATCTAGAACAAAGACCTAACCTAATTTGATATGTATATTTTGCAGTGGAATAATCAACAACTAAAACATTAAATCTCACAAATTATAGGGTTCGTATGCGAGACCTAATCACACAAAAAAATCAAATAAACTACATCCTTATCTAATTTTACTTGTTAGTTTGTCCTTCGTTAGCCAGAGATCGTTGGTTCTTAGCCATTAGGTTTGTAATCAAAAGATTGAAATGGAGATGTAGCAAGTCTTATGGTCCGAACAGAGTACAGAGCTAGCACTCCCGTAAGCCAAGGGAATGACTCATCTCAGTAGGAGGGAAGACAAGGCTCTATACTCCACTCGTTTCTCGAGCCTTGGCTACTTGCTCCTTTCCCCCTCTTCACAAAAAATAGAGATAGAGATTCATCGGATCCTAGGTCGGGACTGACGGGATTGTTCAATCTTTAAACTTTGAAAACTTGTCTCTCATAGTGCATGTGGCATCTATTTTAATTAACCTAAGTTTACTAAGCAAGTAACTATTTTCCTAAACAAAATAGAAACCCTAACAACTAATTGAATTGAAATCCCTAATTCTAAATACGAAAGCAAAGCCTTAAACTACTAATGTTGGCTCCAACCCACTTATTTAATATTAATAATAAACTAATATATAACATCCATCATAATTACTTTAGGCATATATAAGTCAATGCAATAATTCACCAAACATACTAGTCTACAACGAATTACCATTTGCAGAAAATTTAAATTTTCCTGCCTTATCCTTGTTCAATGAGGAGACTAACTACACAAATAGAGTGAGAAATGGGCAATGCCTAGACGGGGTCATAGACTTCCACCGGCGTCGCTTAGCCTAGGCTACACCTAATATTAAAAAAAATAAAATTCAAAAGCGACTGTATGTATATAATATATATTTAAACATGACTTCTTTCCTTTTGCCCAGGGTGCTAGGTAATGCCTAGGCGAGCTTGGTGCCCAAGACAAGGTCATTGCCTTGCCTAGTGCCTGAAACCACGTAGGTCTCAAATGTCCACCAATTTTTCCCAAATCCAAATTCACTTTCTCCTAAATCCCATAAAATCAAATTTATGCCTAAAAATAAAGATTTAAAATAAAAATAAAAATAAATTAAAACAAACAAGACAAGCTTCTTTTATTTTTCTGCGTATATAGGAGTATTCCTTCTTGGGAACTTGAGGTTTGGGGCGGAATTTAGACGGTTCCTAATTCCATCTTCTATTGGAAATAGGAAACTCTTCCTATGAAAAAAGGAAAGTAATATGGAAATACTTTCTTATTAGGAGTTGATTCCTTGTTTGGTTAAAACAAGAAAATCTCCTTGTGGGAAAAGAAAAATAAGGTTTCTAATTTCTTTTTCTAGTGGAAATACGGAAACTCTTATGAGAAAAGGAAAATAATATGGAAATAATTCTTATTAGGAGTAGGTTTCCTTGTTGGTTAAATCAAGAAAATTTTTCTTATGTGAAAAGGAAAGTAATATGGAAATACTATCCTTTTAGGAGTAAACTTTTCTTGTTTGGTAATAATAAGAAAGTTCTCTTTTTTTATGGGACAAGGAAGTAATATGAAAATACTTTCCTGTTGGAGTAGCATGGTTTGAAAAATCTTAATCGAGAAATAAGGCATGGCCCTTTCTTGAGGCATGAGGCGTAAGTGAAATCATTTGAATCAATTGATACTGATTTAATCAATTGTTAAAACACCTATGAGGCATAAGCCTCAGTTCGTTGACCATAAGCCTCGCACAGAGGTGAGTTTTAACTCGTAGTCTCACAACATTTTTTTAGACAATGAGGAGTAGTCTTTCCTTGTTTGGTTAAAACAAGAAAGTTCTCCTTGGGGAACAAGGAAAGTAATATGGAAACACTTTCCTATTAAGAGTAGTTTTTTCCTTGTTTGGTTTGGACTTTTTAGCCTATATATAGTGTCATTGTGTGTAGGTTCAAAAATAGCATCTTAACGAGTTTGTTCTTGTGAAAGTGTTGTAATCTTTGTTGATTAATAAAAAAACAAAGGTTGTGTGTCATTCTTCTTTTATTTTTACGCATATACTCTGAATCGGGTGCATATCATTTGTAGAATACCTAATTCCTCAAGTTTGGTGGTAGAAAAAAATTTATATGAATCAAAACACAAAATAAATTTTTTTTTGAAAGGGCAATGTAAAAATACATGCACGCAACCATGCCATAATCAACACTTTTTTCTTCATTTTCTTTTTCTTTGTACTTTTCTTGTTGTACAGAGAAGGTGTCGTCACTCTTTTTTTTTATTTTTTTATTTTTTTATTTTAAAGCTTTATGTGAAATATTCACCACCACGGCTGGACAAAACCTAGCGTTGTTATTCACACATCTTTTTTTTTGTCACCGAATATATTTGGATAAAGAAATATATATATTTGAAAATATTTAGAAAAATATACCACCTTGACTACATTATACTATCTTAGTGTAGATGACAAAATCAAGACAAACTTAGTCGTTAGCAAATGTAAGGACTAAGTTTTTACCAAACTGGAGGATACATAAGGACTTAAGTTTGGAGGGCAACAAACAATTAAAATCATGATTCTCAAGGCAGCACGTGTTCTGCACAAAGCTCAGGGCACTAGGTGCCTTGTTCAAAGCTCATGGTGTTCATGTCTTGGATGCCGAGCACTCCTTGACCATCCATTTATGATTGTGGAGTTATGAGCACAACTCTTAGAGATTCGTATTATTTGGATCATGTTAGCAAATTCAATGAACTGACATGTGGCACTATGACTTTTCACCTCCCTTGAGGGTTTTGGCTTGCCTATAAATACTAAACCCCAAATTGAGGTGAGACAACTTTCTAGATCACTTTTTTCTCAGGGCACCACGCATTCTGACTTTGCGATCGTTGTGTGTCGGACTCTAAGCCTTTGTTTTTTTCCTTCACTTAAAGCTTATCCTTGCTCCCAAAAGGAGTCTAGGGTGCTGATCACTTCCCATTCCATATATACAAATAATCAAATTAACTCATGCACATGTAGTATTGTGCATTTGTGCTACCATTAATTTATAAACTAATATATATTCATATATAACCATGTATGCGATAAAAATAATAAATCAAACATTGTTAAATTTTATTAAAAATAATTACCCATAAATTAAAATGCAGTCATTACATTATACACACCTTAAGGGAATTTCGTCTTGAGATTCGGTAGGTAAGAAAAATAAGTGAAAAACTTCAAAGTAGCATAACTTAACAAATGAAATACGACTTTAAATGCAATTTCATATGAGAATCCGTGCTTTATCTACTTAAAAAAATTAATCACACATTTGAATGAATTAGCAAACTTAACTCCATTTAGATGGACATCCCCCAGAGCTACCTTTCTCCTTTGGAATGTACTCTGTGGCAACTGTTGACAGCATTAACAAGACCGGCTTGCTTGTTCCCAATCATTGTGTACGTTGTGGCCAAGCTGAAGAACCAATTGATCATCTGTTGCTCTCTTGTCCTTTGGGGAGTCAGCTGCGAGTGGCAGATTTCCATGTCCAAGCTGCCTTTGCTACCTCCTTGGGTGGAACAGTGGCACTCAGTCTCTAACTCCCCATCTAACCTATCCCTGTTATCTATTTCCGTTTGGAAGACGCGTTTGGGAAAGGATCATTCCATGCTATTGTTTGGGTTATTTGAAGAGAAAGGAAAAGCAAGATCTTTAAAAAAATTTGTAAATACACTGTGGATAGATACCAAGGTCACCCTCTAGCTATGGGATTGTAACTAGGATAGATTTAGAGAGATTTAATTCTTTTTCTGCATGTTTAATTGGGATGTATAGTGTTATCTAGTGACACATGATGTACACCTTTTGATGGGGCAGTGGTCTTTTTACACTGTTGCCTCATTTTCATTTTGCATATATATATATATATATATATATACACAATACAATAGTTTGTTTTGCAGAATAAAAAGAAAAGTCCACGCATTCTCCTCAAGCAAAAAACAAACTATGCATGAACTATGCTACTGGGCTATGTGTGTACACCGAACTACTACATATATACTTAACATATTTCTATAAGGGCATGAATAAATTAATAATAATTTCCAACACCTCCCAAAAACTAATCAAGAATACAAGTACACAAATATTAAGGTATTTAGGAAGCATCACTGTTACAACACACGAATGTCGTCCTGAGCCTCAACAAAAGAAAGAAACTACTCTAAAAGTTCAAGAGTCGTCTCCTTGACTTTATTAGTACCCGAAACTAAACTCCTCACCTATCCACATTATGAGGATCACCTAGAATATTTGCATTTCGAGGATCACTTGGAATATTTGCATTTCGAGGATCACCTTGAATTTACCGAGTCTATGCTAACCAATTCACCGATCCTAAGAGCAATTTTAACATTTTTAATGTTCACGCGATTCCTTTAGGTGACAGTATGGTTGATAGAAAAACTGCAAGTACCTCTTAGTGGAGGTATGGAGCAAAGTTTGCTGGATAGTATAGTCGTAGACCATACAAGAAAATAATCTCAATAAATAAATAATTTATTTCTTTAAGATACAAATAACGTAGAATAAAAAACACCATGCCACACACATTTCAAACAGGTAAACAAGAAAGTTGTCAGGTTTCTCTATTTCCTGGCAATCATCCTTATCTTGGAGGAAAGCCGCTTGCGAACTGCAAAGAAATCTGACCCAAAATCTGAAACAGAGTTCTTTATGTTCTCAGACTGTGGTGTCCTGAAACACTCTTTCGTTCTTTTTTGGAATAGGACCATTGGTTGAGATATTTGAATCTGTGAGAGATGATGAGCAGAATCAGGAATGCAGTAAGAAATAAAAGAACAGAAAAAAAAAGAAAAGATAAGAAAAGAAAAGAAGAAAGTAATAATTAGTTTTTTACACTTCATCTTTAACAGCATAAACTATCAGAGTAGTTACCAACTGAAGGAGAGAGAGCTCTTAGAACACATTTGTTTGTAGATCTAAAAGTCCAGGATCTACATCTTTAACATTCTTTTCAGATTCAATTGTCTCGAAGTTGGGAGCGTCAAGTGTAGGTGGGCTCTGGATACATATGAAATATAAGTACTTTTTTGATGAAATCACATATTTAAACAGAACACAATGTAGCACTCAGGAAGAACTCATTTCATGTTATCCTTGTAATTTTTTTAAACATCTTTTCCTACTGAAATTTCAGTGATGAGAAATATTCTAGTTAAGTTATATAACACTCACCATGCAACGTATTAGAGCCCAATTGACACCACGAAAAAAAGGCTGTTGCTTCACTTCATTTGCTCCTTCACGTGAGCCCAATCTGTTCTCAGGATCTCTATGTAACAACTGGTATAGTAGCTGCCTTACTTGGACACTTGCCTGCATAGATGCAATCTCTATATGAAATATTATAATTATCAATTTGCACATACTGGAATTACTTCTTGACGATATCTGTGTCATTGATCAAGTTTGAATTGGACTTCTCCATGTTTGCCTTAGTAATATTGTGAACAGTGTGGTTTTGCGTCCTTTGGTGGCAACTAACTTGAGATGTTGCAACTAATTTCAAATTTTCAATTAGTGTTCCTTCTGTTACTATTATCGTGGTTATTAATTACTTATATGTTGACGAAGTCTTTGTTATGGATGTCATATGAAGAGATTGTATTTCTGTTCATTTCTTCTCTTGTCTATTTATTGGAGCATGAATTTGTTATATGTCTTAGTTCCCTTTTGCATATTTGACCATATCTGTGTGATCAAATTCTTTTATTCTGCATAGAATCATCGATTTACTGAAATAGTACAAGGAATGAACATAAGTGATCTGTAAAGTCTCACCGAAATGCTTCCAGGAAATTTGAGATCCTTCTGCAGAACATTAGCAAATGTCTTTTGCCTCGTCTTTCCTCTGAAGGGTGTGTATCCATAAAGCATTTCATATAGAAGAATGCCTAGTAGAGCAGAGAGCAGTCAATCGTATAAGTTAGAACTGTGATGGTTTAGAACTTAGAAGTACAAATTGACATCTCAATGAAACAAGAGGTGAACATGTGAAGAGTAAACTGTTCAGCGAATTCAAGAAATAAGAGAGTTGTTTCAAACATATAATTTATTAATTCCTCTTCCATATCGTCGATTTTTGGGAATATGTTTGACCTCAATAGTTTCAAACATCAGGCCATGTAGGAAAACCCACGAGTTTTATGTGTCCTCTTCTACGTTTGAAGTTTTCAAGTTCTTGTTATGGCAGAAACGTATACTCTTGTTAATAAGAGTGAAACATTTGTATGATCACTAAATGCACATAGGATTCAGAAACAACAGTCCTAGAAAGTATCCCTGAGCTCTGTCACCTATTACTTCGTATATATCATTATCGGTTCTGCGTGTGAATATGCTAAGAAGCATTGTAGTATCATCTATAGCTAGGAATATCTAGGTTCTAGGAGAAGTACAGGAAACCTTCTTGTTTATAATATGTACACCTAAACAGGTACCTTATACAAGTTATAGCTAGTTTTGGGCCTTTTGGCTGTACTTTTTTCCGAGTCTCGTAATCTTAGCTGTGTGGCATAGTGTGCACTGAGGATAAACAGTCCATTATTATAATAGTGAAGAGTAGAAGTAATTGAGACATAAACAGAAAACCTGTGATGATATAGCTTTTAGCGATGAGGTCACTGCCTATGGGTGTCTTATGGTGGATTTGGTCAGTCTTCTTATTAAGTTACTACAGTTGAGGGTTTTAATATCTAGTCATTTTATGAGTTTTCTTTTCTCAGAAGAAGATACAAATCCAATATCGCTTGAGGAAGAAAATATATGTGATGCATGCGAATTTTTACTTTTCCTCTTCACTTGGTGCTTTAGAAGTGAAACACCCTGATTACAGCATTCCACATAATATTGTCTGAAGGAATAGAAAATTACCAAGAGCCCACCAATCAACCGCACTACTATGTCCTGCCCCAGTGATGATTTCCTGTAAGATCATAGAAGTCTATTAACACAATGGAGCAGAAAAAAAAGTTAATTATTGTCGAAAAAAAGAAAAAGAAGTACTAATGGAAGCATTACAGTGGCTAGAAAGATTTTTTTATTATTGTTTTTTTTATGGATGGGAAAAGAAAGATTTTTTTTTTCCCCAAAAGATTCAAGACTAGAAACTGAAAACCCTTTAGACATACAACATACCGGTGCTATGTACTCCTCTGTTCCGACAAAAGAATTCGATGCTCGCATGGGTTCAGCCATAAATATTGGAGGCTTTTGACTTTTCTGTTGTTTTTTGTTATCCTGGTTTGGAAGTATAAGCTGCAAAGCATATGCTAGACCCATTTAGTCTTCACCCACATCAGGGCTCCATAACCTAAACATCAATTATATGATGGAAAATATAATTTGAGTAATATTCGAGGAATTAGCTTAAACACCTGTGGTTTGCAAGATGTCAGACACGAGAGATCGAAATCAGTCAGTGATACATGGCCATTGCTCTGAATTAGTACATTTTCGGGTTTCAAATCTCTGTAAATTATACCTGCAAGGAAGGCAGATCATATGCTTCAAGTTCATGATCTCATTAATAAGGCGATCTCTGTCATAAATGGAAATAGGACAGAGTTTAAATGCTTCTTGAGAAAATTTATCTCAGTCCAGGAAGCATAAACATTTTTCATGAATATCAAGAGAGCATTTTTAGATGGAGCGCTCAATTTTTATTTAGGCATGAGAAGTACAATTCAACTCTACCTTGACAGTGAAGGTACTCGAGGGCAACAATCACTTCAGCTGCATAGAATCTGCAGTTATTGACAGTAATGAGAGAGTTTCGTTTGTTATAGAATTAAAAACTTTAGCAAGACATCATTAGAAAGTATATGGAGGGTATCAATGTCGAACATTAGATAACAGTAGGTAGAATAACATGGATATGGCATCACGAGGACATGTTGGTAAAACTATAGACACAAATTGACAAAAATTCTGTATAATATGCTGTTATGATGAGAAGCAACACCTTATAGCATCTTCCCTAAGGACCTTCAGAGGTTGTCTGTCCAATAGCATGAAGAGCTCTCCACCAGGGAAATAATCAGTTATCAAACAGATATGGGTTTTCGTCTGCAAAATATTGGAAAACATAAGTTTTTAATTTAAATAGAAACATACAAGTCTATTGTTCTATAACTGCATATAGCTCAACTAGTTTGGTGTCCTCCTACGTCATATACTTTGATTAGTTAGGTGTCTTCCTATGTCATATAGGTAGTTAATATATTATATGCTAAATGGAATAACTATTAACAGACCTGAAAAGAAGCGTACAAGGCAGGAAGAAAGGGATGGTCCAACATATCAAGAATTTCTCTTTCTGCACACGCTCTATGAACCTGTTCCAGATAAGGAAGAAACCGTAAATGATCTCTTTACGACAAGATGGTTAACAGTTAAAATCAAGTGATAGACGTCACAGGTAAACATGAGAATTGGAGCAGTGATTCAAGATTTGATCTTGAACTCACTCTGCAAGAGGGTGGTGAATGCTAAAGAGTGTTCTTTGGCAGCTTTAAAGCATAGAAGTTAAAACTGATTCAAGACTTCGAGTTCAGTACCTTGTTTCGGTTAAGCATGACACCTTTGTCCATAGCTTTCATGGCAAAGAATTCCCCAGTACCACACAATTCAACCAGGTGAACACTGCCATACAGAATGAAAAGCTCCCATTAGACTCTTATGACAAGGAATTTGAGTGAAATTGCAGGATTGTAAATGGGGTTGCTGTCTGAAACGTGTCATGCATCATGATAGATTGAAACTGACAAGGAAGGAAAATTTGGATGCAACCATGAACCGTAATTGAGAATACAAGTGCAAACCTGCCGGTATCGCCAGATCCCAGTGGTTTTACAGGTTTAAAATGCTTGAGGCCTATCTGTTCTTCACTCTCTAGAATCTGGAAGGAAAAAAATCACATAACTAGCGTTATACGAGACTGAAGATGTGGATCGAGGAAATGTACACACAGACTTATCTATCTATTGATTTATATGTGTGATGTACTGAAAGACTTGTATACCTTTTGAATAGCCCTCCATGATGAACTTTCTCTCCTATGAGGCTTTGGGTGAACTGTTTTTGAATGATTGACCCATAAATCCTCTGGTTTCTACAGAAAGCGACAGAGGTTACTACAGTACAATTCAAGGTCTTATCAATAAAATTTATGAAGCCATTGACATACCAAATTGGCATCTGGAAGTTCTCGAACTGCTTCATCAACGTTTACAGCAGTCTCTTTCACCTAAAAATGGACATTGCGAGATATTTGAATTCCTAGCTCATATAGACGAAAAGAGAGAGTACTAAAATGGGATTTAGATAGTTTTTAGAAAGTGCACAGACCAGTTTTGCACTCGCGTTAGCTGTACTTTCTGGAATGCAGTTGTGAAGTGGTTCAACGTGTTCACTACCATCAAGTTGTACACCAATGAAATACTGAACTTCTCCCTGTTCATGAAAATGGTTGAGAAATTACATGAGATGAGTCAATGGCTATTTGTTCTGGTGAGGAAAATTAACTTTAGAATCGTGATAAACCATAGGATTTACCTTCTGATCTCTCATGGGTTGCAAATGGAACAAATTCCAGAATTTTTTTCCTGTTGAATAAAAACAATTTTAATTGACTATTACAGATAAGTAGAAGAATTAGTTTGATTAAATTCATTATTGGCGACACGAAGAATAAACATTTGAGTTTTGACGTAGTGGAGTAATACTAGAAAATCTTTAAACTTTGTGACGAATATAGAAGAAGGGAAGAAGAAAGAGAAGAAATAGAGAGAGAGCGAGAAAGATAAAATTCAGTAATATTCAATCAATTGTTAAATATTCAGAATTGGAGTTCCTTACCCATATAGCGACTCATATAGCTTGAGCGACACTGGCGCACAAGGCACCCCAAATTTGACCACAATGCCTAGCTTAGCCTCAGCACAAGCTAAAAGGCTGTTTGATCACAAATTATTATTATTATTATTATTATTATTATTATTATTATTTTGGTCAAAATCAATAGACCGGACCAACTTAAAACCCCTGAAGTTTTCTCTAGAGAGCCTCAACCCACAAAAACACAATAATGATCGCAACTTCAAAGGAGCTGCTACCCACATTCACCGATCGACACCCCTGTCTTCTCTGACCAGCCTCCAACGTTGATCAACCATCCATAGGCCACAACCACCTCTCTCTGACAGACCGACCAGCTTCAAGGCTTCTTCTTCTTCAATTCATATGACTTGAATCAAGTCATTGAAGAGCTAAAAGCTTCAATTTTTTCTCTTATATTTGGGCGGTACTCTTTGATTTGCGATTATTCTTCTTTGATTCAAGTGATTGTCTTTTTTATGTATTGAATTATCACTATTGATGCCGTTAAGTTCATGTATTTAGTTAAATTCGTGTGAAATTGACTTGTGAAATGATGTATATATATAGGCTTCCAAAAATTCCTATAAAGTTAAAAAAAAAAAAAAAAAACTGCCTAGGATGCTCGGTGAGGCCTAGCCAAACTAGGCTCCCAGGCCACCCACCTTGCCTCCTCTGCGCCTAGGATAACATAGCACCTTACATAGATGACTCCATCAACTTCTAATCCTCGTAAAAATTGAAAATAAGCTTCTAAGCAATCTATAACAGAAAAGCAACTTTCTTAGACCTATTTTGATTCAGAATCTGCAAAATAATATTTACTAAAAGCAGCAAATTTATTTTTTACTAAAAACAGTAAAAATCTGAATTTGGTGGAAATAATAAAATTACTGATTTTCTATCTACTGCATCAAGTGATAATGAAATTTAGAATTGGACAAACATTTTGTACAGATTAGTATACATGGTAAACATACCGCTCTTTGTATAGTTGATGAGCTGCACTGTGACATCTCTTCGGTTATCGATAGCTTCTCTTATTTTCCTTACAGTTGCTGGATCAGTTTCAGGGCCCTGGAGAAACCTGCAAATATAGAGTATTTAAACCAATGCAAGCCCAAAACATTTCATCTTAAGCCTTTTGAGTGGCAGAGTTAATATACCTGCAGTTTCTTCCCAATATCTCTTCACGGCTGTATTCTGTCAGCTCCAAGAAGCTATCCGATGCAAATATCTGCAAAACCGAAGTACACCTTCTGTAAGTATGCTCGATTATATTGGTTAAGGAATGGTGTTGGTTGATTAAGCCATCTTACAATGGGATTATCGGGCAACCTTGGATCAGTAATGACAAAATTCTTTTCGATACGTTCAAGTGTGGTGGCTAGATCAATACCCCTTCTCATTTCCTTCTTCCTTAATTTGTTGTCTAAACTGTCAGGTCTTCCGTCATCATCATCATCATCATCACTTTCATCATCTGTCATGGAAATGTCTACCTGAGGGGTCTCTGCATTCTGGGCTTTCCCTATAAGCCTGAACAGAGTAAAATAATCAAATACTGGCTGATTTGAAATTTTAGAAACATATTTTCGATATTCACATGAGCTGATTCTGCTCATTTAACTTAACAACCGTTGTGGAAGTTTGGGGTTTTAGCTGGAATTACAGAGGAGTCATAACACGGATGAATCTTTACCACAGTCAATTCCTACCTGATATAGGGCTAATACTAAACTCGTCTGTGCCTACACGTACCATCACATAATTATGTGGAGTGTCACAGTGTGTGTCATTAGACGAGTCATCACTCTTATCCTGTCCTGTCCCATAAAATGTACAGTTTGTTCTACTTATAATCCTAAAACGTTGTAAAAAAGAATGTATCTATAAACATACCCCATGAAAGAACGTAAACCAGATTTTCTTGGTTTCTTTTCTGGCAATTCATTGATCTTCTGCATTGAATTCCTTCTTATAGCGCCATGTGAATTGCGTCTATGTGGTGCCACATTCTCTGAGTTTCTTCTCCCTGGTGGTTCAGATCTAAGGGGTCCTCCACCACCTTCTGACTTCCTCATCATCGGTCGATTTGTAGACTCTAAAAGTGCTCTGGGCTGCTTTACTGCTAGCACAAGTTCAGAAACTGAGCTAACAGCCATCTCCTTCTGCCGAGCTGTGACAGTAAACACATTAATCTAGATCATATTATTACTTAAATTTTTTACTTTGCTTTCTATTGATGTTCATAGAAATTAAGATCACAAAATTTATAATAACCCAAATTATAAATACTCCTCGTATTAGATTTAAAAGTAGTATTTAACAAACAAAAAACACGATAACAGGTTTTTTCAACAGGTGTACTGACGGGTTGAATTGCATTTATTGACAGATCTTGAGATATGTAGCTGCATATATCTTGATGTAAATCAACAAATGCTCTTCAACCTGCCACTAAACCGGTTGCAAAAAAAAAACATGTTAGCGTATAAACACTCTTAACAAACATTGAAGACTCTGACAGTCTCTCTCTCTTTTTTTCCTTAACAATTGGAACTCTAGTAGCGCCAGGAGGATTTTACGGGTGAAGATGATATAACCTTATATAATACATGGTTGGGTGTGTAACTTCGTTAGGGTGTATGAGATTAGCATCCTATGACCGGTTGCAGGTGATCTCCATCCATTCGGAACAGGTGACAAGTTAGTTCTTCAATAATTAAGTTGAGAGAGCTCACCCATTGGAGGTCCAAGTGTGGTCCTTATAGTTAAAACTTTTCCTGAAAACTCCTTTGACATGTGTATAAAGTTTTCATATTTATTGGGCATCTACATATAAATGTACTTGCGACAGGTTCCCTATTTATTGTGTTTTTAGACCTCTTGGAGAAAAGTTTTTAAGTGGGCAATTGCATTGGATGATAAACACATCTCTATCCAAATTTAACATCTCACCTGATTTTTTGCGGATATAGAGGCTGTGTTCGGTTGCAATACATAAAGAAAATTGATACATAGATAAGAATGGAGACTAGAGTTTGAGGTTTCTGTCTCGATTTCTCTCAAAATCATGGAATAAAACTTTTCACCTTGAAAAACTTAAGCACATCATCTTCAACTTCGTTCTTAGTGCTCAACTCTTTCTCACTACTTATGTTTATTTGCTATTTTTATGAAGTTTTATTTATTTACTGAAAGCCATTACAATTTGATACTGAAATTGTTTATCTTGCAGAACAAAATTTAGTCTTGAGACAAGCGAGGACCTACCATCGTATCGGATCAATGATTCTGGAAGCCCATTTGGCCTGACCATTTTATCTTTAACCCCTTCTGTATGTTTGCTAACTTCCACTTGCATTCTGTTAACCAAATATAAATTAGTTAAAATACAGATCCTTTCTCTTTATGGTGGAAAATACAGAATAATACAGTATTTTATTTTATTTTGTTTATTTATTTATTATCAATTATTTAGCAAATAGGGCCCATTTTCCATCAACCGATGCAAAACTTCTGGAAGTTGGAATCTCCTTTAAACAAAAATACAGTGGTGAGTTGGGAAGTAGGGTCTCATGTTTTATCTGTTCAACAGGCAAGTTAGCACCATCTCTGGGACCCCAACTGAGGTATGGGCTTGAAGAAATCATAATTTGGTCTCAGTACTAAAACTTCAAGTTATTATTTTAATTTAGTATGTGGGTCAATCTCATTCAAGTTTTGTTGGGCGCACCACCATCATATATTTGACGAGTGTTTTATGTGAATTATATGGTCAAAGTAGCAATTCATGAGTTATATTAAAATGCATATAAATTGTGGGGCAGAAGGACTACCCATGTATCAGATTGTTTTGTTAAATTTGTGGAGATTGATGAGCCAACTCACCCTATAAACTTGAGGATCTTTCCGGCCTCATCCTTGATGGGTGATATAGTGAGTAGGTTCCAAAACGGGGTTCCATCCTTCTTGTAGTTCAACAACCTTCCACAGTAAGTCTTCCCGCTTTCTAAGGCTTCCCTTATCTTTGACACATCTTCTGGATTTGTTCCATACCCTTGCAAGAATCGGCTACACACACAGAGAGAATATGATAGTTGAGCATTCTATTAGGTTTTTAAGTTGGCCTGGACCGTTGCAGCTATTTCATAAAAATAAAAAATAAGATGCCACATCAACTTTTTGTGGTCAATTATTGCTACCTTTAAAAAATAAAGCTACCCAAAATACATGATTAGACTGACTCACCGTGAAGTTGCCAGTAACAGAGTAGGGATGTGTACCCTAGACCATGGTATAGGCGAGGTATAGATTGTCTAAACCATAGTGTAGGGTACAAACTCTGTGGTCCACTAAAAAATTCTCTTAAACTTCAGGTTGAATCCAATGCAATTTATTTTTAGGAAGCAACAATTAACCATAAAAAGCTGTAATGACATTGTAATTTCTTATGGAATAGAGAGCAAGTCTTTAAGACTTCAACGTTGAGATACTTACCAGTTTCTTCCAATGACTTCTTTGGAGGTATAACCAGTCATCTTGAAGAACCCAGCACTTGCATATAAAATTGGAAAATCAGGTTTTGTAGCATCAGATACCACAAATGTTTGTTGAAATGTAGACAATGCATCCTTCAAACCCTCAGAAACTTTAGGGAAATCTCTCTCCCTCCCTCCCTCACCATCTGATCCTTCTGAGCTTCTAACCGAGTTACCCGAGTTCCTCCTGGAAGTTCCAGGTTTATTTGGATCTTCGCCTCCAGAATTCCTTACTGTAACCCCTTGTGGCTTCCCTGTTTCTACATCAGTTTTCAACACTAGTCCCCATTCTGCTGCTCTTTGTGCAGCAACATTAGTTTCGCGAGGGAAGGGAATGTTGGCCGTTGGATCATGATGATCTGGTTGCTTGGTGATGATCGCAGAGATTGTCTGGCTTTGTTGTGGTGGTGGGGTTGGTTCTTTGATGGCCATCCATGATGTGAGTTCATTTGGTTTGTTGAATTTGGTAACTAGTTGGGGTATTGGTTCCGGTTCTGATTCAAGAATGTCTCGTGGCTCACCCCATGATTGCCATGTGGGGGGTGGACGATAAGTTGGGTTTGTGGACAGGGTGGTAGATGGGTTGAAGACCTCGAGTGAGCCCCGGAAGTCTCTTGGGAATGGTTGTGTTGGCTTCGCTGGTTTATCCGATGGATCCATTTCTGCATCAATATTACAGGAAGATGAGATTGACTTTTGCAATAAATCAAATATAATAAA
The DNA here is from genome assembly GCA_963556465.1 of Berberis vulgaris. Classification (NCBI taxonomy): domain Eukaryota; kingdom Viridiplantae; phylum Streptophyta; class Magnoliopsida; order Ranunculales; family Berberidaceae; genus Berberis; species Berberis vulgaris. The sequence goes on from OY747133.1 coordinate 2,101,984, forward strand.
TCTGAAATGATAAAAACAATATTTGGAAGATGAGTTAGATTTTTGAATAAATGGTAGTGTGGTTTTTCACAATTTTTTTTTCCTTTTTAGGTTAGACGAAACGCAAAACCAGATCAAACCGGTCGAAGATTTATTCGTAAAAAAAATAAGATAAAAAATCTTATACACCTAATATTTAACCATGATTTTGAGATAACACTATCATTGTGAACGCATTGAAGGAGGAAGAAGAGTGGGGGAGATGTCAGATCAACTGGAGTACATGAAAAACACCAGAGATTCTTAAGTGCACCGGGATTGTGCCCAATTTTTGTGCTGGTGCTACCAGGCACCGTTGATATGCCTCGAGATAAGCACATGTTCCTATTTCGAGGCATATCAATGGTGCCTGGTAGCACCAGGCACAATCCCGGTGCACTATAGTATTACTCGAAAAACACAGCAAAGCCTCTATAGCTATGTTGCTATTGGGTTGTTTGCTAGTTATTATGGAAGTGGGAGTCTATCCAAATCTCTGTTTTCTTGTCCCCACCATACCCTCTAAATTATTTATGCAACTCTTTTGTGTGTGTGTGTGTTTTTTTTTTTGATAATAAGAATTTAATGTCAAAACCTAGTTTATAATACATAATATTATCCATATGATCAAGTCAAAACTAAACTAAAATCTTCTTCGGGTGCAGATTATTAGTTTCCTGTTGGCTTTTGGTTACCTTTTGAGGATGGTGATATAGCTTTCAAGCATATTTGAACACGATTTAAAAAATAATCAATAAAACATGAAAGAAACCGAAACCACGTGAAAGAAATAATTACTAAAAAAATTGAAACAATTCTATGATCATAGCGCGTAATCCTGATCAAGTTAGTTATTTTGATTGTTTAGAACCTGAATTATGTTTCTACTCGGATTATCACGATGAAGAACATAAAACACTAACAAGAGATTATCAGAAGAACATGCTATATACACAGTTTCAAGATTGAGCTAGAATTCAGTTCTTGTTTGACAACAATTTGTAAATCAAATCTAGAAACTCCCTAATGAAATACGAAAGCTGAGAGCAACATGTTCATGTTGAAAGTTGAAACTAAGTTCTCAAAAGAATAAACTGAGATTATTTAGTTGTTTCAATGAGTAAGAACCCAACTAGACTTCCACCATACCCACCCATAAACTAGGCCGGTATACATATCATATATGGACGACAAGCAACCGACCCAGGATCATTCAATATGATGGTATGAACGCCATTCCAAGACAACCCCTATGTTCCTTTAAGTTGATAAATCAGAACTAGATTCGAATTCAAGTCAAAAGTCACCAAGTTTCTAACCAGATCAGCTTGAAATTCAAATCATAAATAAAACACTTGGGGAGAAGAAGAAGAAGTACCTGTTTCAGCTGGATCTCCGTGTCTTCTTCTTCTTTCACTTCTACCTCCGTGAGTGTAACAGATAGAGTGTGAAAGAGATTGACAGACAGTTTTGAGAAGGAAAAAGCTAAAAAGGACTTTATTATATGAAGAAAAGCCTGCTTGCTTCAGTGAGAAAAGTGTTAAAACTAAAAAGGAGCTTTTATATGGAGCAAAAGCTAAGGCTGAAACATAGAGAAGAAAGGAATGATTGAATAATGGCAGAAACCTCCCATTCCGAATTCACATGGAATAACGTTTTTGGATTCGAAGTTCGAGGCCTCGAGGGTGTAGAGAATGAACTGTAGATTACAGACAAGACCACGAGTTAGCACGAAATTACAGAGTGGATATTTGTGTGATTGTAGATGAGTGAGGGAGACAACAGAGTACGTTGTATTTTTGTGTGTGTTGTGGTTTTCTAAGGGTTGTGATATTTCTTTTGTACAAAAAAAATGCCTAACATGAGTAGTCACTTTTCTCTTCACTAAAATATCTCTTTCTCCCTTCCTCCCAACTGGTCTATTGTAGCATTTGGTGATTATCTAAAGAACGTGTCCTCTATTCTTAAGGGCTGTGTGAAAAGTTTAAGGGTCTATTACATACACGAATAATTTTGTGTTAGAAATCAAGAATTTAGGTGGCATCGTGATTAGGCTGAAAGGTATGTATGTCTGGTGTCAAAAAAAATAAAAAAAAAGAAAAAAACCCTTCTTAAGTTACATTTTCAATATATAGGGGTGTACTCTTAAACATAGTGTGTTAAGTAATAAGAAGTTCCGTAATACTTAATATTGGTTTCAAAACTTTTGCTGCCGATCATAAACAGTACCAATGCGATTAAAGATAAGTTTTTAGAATTAATTCACACAAGCTCTTTCAAGCTCACAATTGCCCCACTTCAGGCATGGAGCTACATAAGGGGGCACCAGCCCCCAATGACTTTTGAAGTTAATTGATTTGCTCGCCCCCTTGTCCATGACGTCGATGTTCCGCCCCCATCACCTCCTCTCTTTCTCTCCCTCCCTCTCATTATTTGCTTGATTCAGCCATTATCAACTCAACTTCTCTTGCTTGCTTTGAGGAAGAATAATAAAAAAAAAATTTCAAGATGAATTCGTATCTTGAGTTATAGTTTTGTATTTTATTCATAGGATTTTTTTGGAGATATATGAAAATTTTGATTCATCAATTTTTCCTCAAGATATATGTTTGTATATCGACGTTCGTATGTTGGTTATTGTTTAAAGCACATTTTGATAATCAACGTGAGTCTATTGACAATTAATGCACGTTGACTGCTAGTCCTGAGAGTGACTGTAATAGTGAGAATGATGGGAGTAACTTCTAATTAGCTATTTGTAATAGGTGACAAATCACAAATAACCCAATTCTTTTGTCCACATAATTGTACATTTGAAATTAAGATTTGCCCCTTAACTTTATATATCAATTTGATATGTCCCCCATATATTTATCTTTTGTGCTTCTATAACTTAGTTAGTCGGATTCATTTTTTTTTCTCCACAGATTAGATGGAGTTTTGTTTAGCAATTTGTGTTTTTATAGTTATTTATGTATTGTTGGAATTAATTTTTTTTTATTAAAGTAATTAATTATTATAATATTATTAGTTAACTATGACTCATCACTTTGCCTCCTTCAACAAAAATCTTAGCTCCGGCATAGCCTCTCTCGTTTTTTGTTGAAGTTGTCATTTGGTTTGACTTTTGATTAGGGGTGGGCATCCATCCCGCGATCATGATCCTGTCCCGTCCCAATTAAAGTGGGATGGGATCGGGATGGAGATTTTCAATCTCGTCCATCCCGTCCCGTCTCGAAATTAGGTTAAAGTTAGAACTTATAAATTTGTGGATGAAATCTTTTAACATTGAATGCTGCTAGCATTTCACATGCATTCTACTATCAACTCCTACAAGGCTAACAACCAAAACCACCAAGAATAAGCCTTTCCTATAAGCAAATGGAAATCACACTAACAATATACAAACATTCATATATATAACTACTAAAATTTGCGTCTATCTCAAATCATCAATCGCCTGAGTGTAAGGGCAAGTTATATTACAATAATGGAAAATTCTAAATGGCGTGGAAATGGGTGAGGAAACGGGCAAGGGGGTGGGTGTGACCGCTCATCCCCCTCGAGATGTGTGCATGTGCCTTTGAGATGCGCAGCTTCGCGAATCTCGAGGGGGATGAGTGGTAATACCCACCCCCTCGCCCGTTTCTTCGCCCCTTTCCTTGACGCCTAGAAGGGCTGCACGATAATAGTATACAACCATTCATATATATACACAATTGGAGTTGCCTTTGAACCTGTGTGATAGTTTCTTCAACAATTAGGAGCGTTTTGATCATTTTGAAATATTCTATCAAAGATTGTAATATGTGCAGATATATTGCAGAAATCAATGATAATTCACTCCTTTTTAAGATAAGAATCATTGCAAAATGACTAAAAAGATTACAAAATAGACTACTAAAAATTATAGGTCACTTTTTTCATTGAGTTTGATCATTGCACAGAATATACCCTTACATGTCACTGAAAGAACACCGGCAACATGCATACAATAAAGCAACAAACAGCTCAGGTATGTTTCAACACAGTGTTATTCCCGAGATATATCATAGTTAGTCCAAAAAGCTAATGGAAACATGCCAATGAGCATAAACAGCTCTATAAATGACTCACTGACAGAGAACAAGTATGAAACATAATAGCACGCGAACATTGCATGTAAACCTATCAGCTAAAGCCCCAACAGGTTGTTGCGTGGAGGGTATCGCTCGTCTCCCACCTGCCAAAAACCTCTTTGCTTAATGTTGAACCCATCCTGTCTCGTTCCGAACCTGTTTGGGAAGGGACGAGGTCGGGATGAGGTCTATCTTGTCCCGATCCCGAATGAATGGGATGGGATGGGATAGGGATGAGATCCATCCCATCCCGTGCCCACCATTACTTTTGACCCATGCGACTTTGTTATTAGAACTTTTATCCATACATAAACCCTTATATGCTATTAACCGACTAATATTTACCCTAAATATATACTCTTAATGAGTAACTAAATTTATATTCAAAATTTTGATAAAAAATCTCTTCGAGGGATGCTACTACTTTACAAACCAATTTACCGCCTTATTGTGGATGCTCTTACAACTAAGAATAAGTAGGGTTCAAACCCTGCCAAGGACATTTAGAGTGGGAGGAGGGGTTAAGGGATTAAAAAAAAAAAAAATTAGGGCAATCGATGTTGGATGTTACTGGTATTTTCCACCTTTAAATCAATGTGGTGCCAAGTGGGGATCTAAAACTTTATTTGTTCTTTCTATTTTGATCTATGTAAAAGAAGATTAGATGGACACGGAGAAATGGTTTGAGCACACACATACACAGCTTCACATTGTTGATGGATACCTCCACTTGCTATTTGTCTTTCCGTGACTATCCAAATTTGTGAAATGGACATTCTATCCTTTTTACTTTGTGCAAACATTGAATGAGATGTTGGGTTCATTTTGTTGAAACAACTATTGTAGTTTCTTGAACTATTCCTATTTTCCTTGTTTGATTGCTTTGGGTGTTTATTTTCATTCCATTTATAAATTTTATTTCATTTAGGATTTATCATTATTGCGAATATGATATAACCCAAGTGTCTGCCGTACGAGATTCTACATGTCAAAAATATGAGAAATTCTAAATGGCGAGGAAACGAGCGAGGGGAGTGAGGTGGAGGGTGGGAACCGTTCACCCCCTCGGGATGCGCGCACCAAAAACAACGGCACACAACCTGAGGGGGGTGAACGGTCCCCCCCTCCACCTCACTCCCCTCGCTCGTTTCCTCGCCATGTAGAATCACTCCAAAAATATCTTATGGTAGACATTACATGTCCACAAAGTCTTCACGAGTGATCTAATAGTGGATGCAAAACTCACAACATAAAAGCTTATGTATAACATTCATAAAAAAGTAACTTCGGTTTGCCTTTAACAACTTAAACGACTTTTGAGTCATCACCGATCGAAGCTGGTTAATGTTGATGAAACTTATCCAAATGGTGCTAAGGAGTTGATAAATCTAGAGTTTATAGATATCCATTGTTGTTAAAAGCTATACCGCTCTTGAAATGGAACCATCTTGAGTCTGCAATGACTACAAGATTAACATGATGCTGATTGATCATTAAAGTTGATGAGAACCACAACAAATTTACTTAATATTGGTTGAACAAATCTTGTCAACCAAATAAAATTGACAAAACTATGGCACTGTTTATTTTAGATACTCTCAGATCGATAGTGATCGAGTTCATTGTAATAATGTATTTGGATGCATCCAACTTAAAACAAAAGACCTTAACAATAATTGAACCAAGTTGGTGGTTTGTCAAGATTCTTTCATATATGCTACTCTGGGTTATAGCATTATAGGAGGTATGAAGATCAAACACTGATAACAAGTGTTTGAAGAAAATGTCAGAGAAATCCAAAGCAGTAGTGGGGTTTCCATTCCATTGGGCACGTGAAATGCTTTTGATAGAGTGTTTATTTGTTTTGTTATCTGTTGTATCCTGAGCCAAGATGGAAAAATGTCATCACTATAACACTCATGTTGGAACTGGGCTATGGCAGGGCCTACTGCCCATAAGAAGAGCAGAGAGTCCAAAGTGATCACTGAGATCATGGAACATGGGCTTTCTTTACAACACCCAAGAAAGAGGCTAATTATGTTGCATGGCATTGCATCATCTCAAGTGAAGGAATGTAGTATTGTTTGCCATGGCTTTCTTATCAATGGACCTCTAACATGTCCATTGCATTAAGCTTAAGCTTTTAAGATTTGCACATCCCGCCCTAGTTCAAAGTATCCCGATTTATCTCGGATATATTTTGATATTTATCCATTTTTAAGTGAAGATATCTAAAATATCCTTGATATAGGCAGATATATCTCAATATTAAATGAATTATTCACAAAATTTGCGATATTTATCCGTTTTTGAAGGACTGATATATCCTACTGATATGAATGAACCATCCATAGGAAGCTCATTTTAGTGTGTATATTTATTGATTGTTCATTTTGGTTGGTGGGTTGTCAAATTTTAGTGTGTATATTTAAAATTTGACAATCCACTAGCATGCCATCTCAGATGTAAGGTTGAACAAAAAATCGATCAAATCGATTTAACCGACCGAATCGATCAAAATCGAACCGATCAGTTTGGTTTGGTTTCGATTTTAAAAAATTCAAAACTGAAGTGGTTTGTTCGGTTTTCAGTTTTATATGATTTTAATTGACAAAAACAAACCGACTGAATATATATAATAAATAATGTATATTTTATATAAAAATAATATAATATGTTTAAAATGGTGGTCAGTTCGATTTTAGTTGGTTCGATTCGGTTACGGTTTGCATACATTATAATCAATTCGGTTTGAGTTTGATTTTGTTAATGGTCGATTCAATTTGAAAATTTTAAAACCGACCAAAATCAGTTCGGTTTTCAACCCTACTCAAATGGCCTGAAAATGACCCCCAAGCAAAACGAAGCAAAGCCAGGTAGCTATCCAACCATCAGCACCACAGGATCTGGAAAATCCATCCCTCCAAGCACAAATGGTTTGGTGGAAACTTCAGTCCAATCCCTGTAATTTGAAATCACAATAGTCTCTGTTCGAGCAACAAACCAAAATGGCTAAATCAATCGTCACCAACTCGTATGTTTGAACCAGAAATAAGGTTTATATACCCACACATGCAATGCAAGCATATGAAAGCTAGTGTGAAAACTCAATTCAATTGTTCTATCCATACCGATAAAGTTGCATTGACTTGACAAGAGTATTCGACGGGGTTAAAGAGTGCATTCATGTACATGAAAGCGAATTTCCCTTCTCTCACTCACAGTACATTGAGATTACTTTCACCTAGCAAGCATTCAGACAGCTAGCTATTAGAATCCCAGTGCCAACTTTGTATCAAATTAGCTTTCGGGCACAATAGAAGCTTAACGGGTCTAAATGCGAGCCAAAATTACATGAGAATTTGTGCGGAGCATAAGCTTTGTAGCTTAGGTAATCTAAAACCAACTATAACAACAATGCAATTTGATATGTTTAGTATTGCCTTGTCAACAACAGCAGGCCGTCTGAACCCAGGCATGGATTATTGCTCACTCAAGACTTGCTTTTTCAAGTCAATATATGTTACTTTGCTAGACAAAACACAATTCCTTTTTGAGCTGTTTGCATGAAAATCTTGTAGATTGCTATATTCAATAACACCTAAAATAAGTCTTAATGCGAACCGAACCTCCACCAATAATACATTCGATGACAATGAAATATGAGCTATTGATGAACGCGGTTCAGGCGTGTATGTCCCCCAACAGGATCTGCATCGATGTTAATTCGAAGAAAATCTCAAGACTTTGGCCCCATGCCATTTGATCAAGACTTGCTTTTCCACTCAATACTAGTCTAACATTGTGTTAATCGGTTTGAAATTGGATAAAAACCGAATCGAACCGAATTTGGGATTTGGTTTTCTGTTAAATTTGGTTTTCTGATTTTTCAAACAGAAACTCGAAACCGAACCGAACAATTCGGTTCGGTTTCGGTTTGTTCTTTTTATTTTCTATTTTTTTCTATCCTCTTTCTTCTTCTTACTGAAATTATTCTGCATTTAGATATGTTAAGTATAACAACCCAATTTGATATATTAACTATTAAGTATTGACTTGTTAACAATAGCAGGTCCGAACGTGGAGCATAAGCTCATCACATTCTCGTGTAACACGATTCACCGTTTTGGCCCCATGCATGGATTATTGTTCACTCAAGACTTGCTTTTTTCAGCCAATATATTACTTTACTGGGCAATTGCTTTCCCTTTTGAGTTGTTTCCTCAAAACCTTGTAGACTACGGCACTAATGGCAACAAAAATAGGTCTTAATGTGAGTCACAACTCCACTAACAATGCATTTGATGACAATGAAATATTAGCGATTGATGAACACAATTCAGATGTGCATATTCCTTATCAGGATCTGTATCAACGTTAATTCGAAGAAAATGGTCATCGGAGTGATTATTTATATTTTGTTACTTGATGAGTTGATGTGATAGAAAAAAATGAATTATTTGCCCCATGGGATAATCAATGAAGACTCGCTTTTTCAGTCAATACTAACCTACAATGGAGGCAGACAATTTACACCACCAATCACTTTTTTTTACCAAACCAGCACCTTTGTATGAAGGCATCAAGGAGTTGGGACTCTTGTTTGATTGTGAATGCCATCCTTTGGGGTCAGATGCTTGAATGGACTCTTTAACTCTCTAGATTTTGTCACCCGGCCTTATCTATGAGTTCAAGAAGTTCGAGATCAACATGGTCTATAGAGAATCTAATTTTGTTGTCCATCGTTTCACATAAAAGGCTTACACTAGGATAAATTTTGGCATTTCTTCATCTCTAAGTAGTACCATTTGTAGAAAGAAATACTTTAATTTGTGTATTTAATTTATCCCTCAATAGGGGTATATATACAATAGGATTTTTTGTCTTACAAGAAACACTCTTACAGAATATAGAAACTAGGTTATCTAAATATGAATTTAGAATATCCTAAATATATATATGTTTTTATAATTTATAATTAGAATATACAACTTTCTATACTCCCCCTCAAGTTGGTGCATAAATGTCTATCATGCCCAACTTGTCAACTGAGCTGTCAAACACTTTCTGAGATACCCCTTTAGTTAAAACATCAGCTAATTAGGTGGTGAAAGTTTGCTAATAGCTGTGATTTTTTTTTTCCAAAGAGATTAGTGTGAAAACTCAATTCAATTGTCTACGTAGGTAAGATTGTATTGACTTGAAAGAGTGCATTCATGTTAATATTTTCTTCCAATCAGCGTCGATGCAGGTACTGATAAGTGACATGAACGCGTGAACATTGGTCATCGAACGGATGCATATTTCATTGTCAAGCATTGCAATAGCAACTTAACTGGTCTAAATGCGAGCCAAACGTTCATCAATCGAGCATTGCAAATGTGAATTTGTGCTAGCATAAGAAATTTCGATAGCTAAAAATGAAATATTTCGTGAAATTTCGACATTCTTCAAAAAATCACATTGATCTAAACATATTTTCTTATCAGTGGGCCTCAACATGTCCATTGCACTAAGCTTAAGCTTTTAAGATTTGCATTAAAGGAATTATCCACAATATTTGCGATATTTATTTATTTTTCAAGGACCAATATATTCTACTGATATCAACCATCCATAGGAAGCTCATTTTAGTGTGTATATTTAAAATTTGACAATCCATTAGCAAAGTGTGCATAAACGAGTGCAGTATTTAGAAGGCATGATGCGAGCGAAAAGTCCATCAATCGAGTGATCATCGAACATGAAAATTCACACCATAAGATAATGCACTGAGGCCATCTGAGTGATTATTTGTATTTTGTCACTTAATTGATATGATAGAAAAAATGAATTATTTGCCCCATGGGATAAAAACATCATTTTGGCCCCATACCATAAGATACTCGATCAATCAACCCTTACTTTTTCGAGTCAATAATAGGGAGGCAATTCACATCACCAAACCCTTTTAGAAAAGAATTAGAATTTTACTCTGCAAACCAGAGTGCATGGTAGGCCTAGTGACCCTTTTTATCAAATCGAAATAAAGATTGTAATCACTCCAGAGTTTTCACCAAGTCAGATTTGTGATCACTATCTCCAACCTCAAACACCATTTTGATTTGTTATATAAATTAGGGTATTCCCCATACTGTTGGCACCATAAAAGTTGAAAACTTTTCAAAATATGATCACTCTTGAGGTTTCAACACCACCATCATTAACAATTGAAGAAAAATAAATAAATATAAAAAAATGTTGGGTATGAAAATCGAACCCATGCACTCTTGGTGCTTTGAGTTCTATGTGATCCGTTAAATTCATATATTTGGTTAAATCTCAACCATCTTTTATTTCCCACCTCAAACACTATCTTGTTTGTATATATAAATAAATATAATAAAATATAAATAAATATAATTTCCTTGCTAAAAATAGCAGGTCTGAACGCAGAGCATAAGCTCATTACCTTCTCGTGTAACACGATTTACTGTTTGGCTGCATTCATGGATTATTGCTCATTCAAGACAAGCTTTTTCGGTCAATATATTACTTTACCAGACAAATGCTTTTCCTTTTGAGTTGTTTCCTGAAAACCTTGTAGATTACTGCATTCAATAGCAGCTAAAATAGGTCTTAATGTGAGTCACAGCTCCACTAACAATGCATTTGATGACAATGAAATATTAGCCATTGATAAACACAGGGCAGGTGTGCATGTCCCCTTCCAGGATCTGTATCAATGCTAGTTAGAATAAAATCTAAATGCATTAGAATAAAATCTCAATGTACTGTGGCCATTTGAGTGATTATCTGTACAAAAAATGAACTATTTGCTACATTGAATAATCAATCAAAACTTGCTTTTTCCAGTTAGCCTACCATTATGGAGGCAGGCAATTCACATCACCGATCACTTTTTTACCAAACCAGCACCTTTGTAAGTCACTCCAGAGTCTTCCCCAAGTCGGTCTTGTGATCACTAATCTAATCATTCTCTTATGTGCTTAATTAGTATAAATAATTATGCGTTTAGATATGTTAAGTATAACAACCCAATTTGATATATTAAGTATTGACTTGTTAACAATAGCAGGTCCGAACGCGGAACATAAGCTCATCACATTCTCGTGTAACAAGATTCACTTTTTTTGGCCCCAAGCATGGATCATTGCTCCCTCAGGACTTGCTTTTTCAGTCAATATATTACTTTACCCGGCAAATGCTTTCCCCTTTGAGTTGTTTCCCTGAAAACCTTGTAGATTACTGCACTCAATAGCAACAAAAATAGGTCTTAATGTGAGTCACAACTCCACTAACAATGCATTTGATGACAATGAAATATTAGCGATTGATGAACACAATTCAGATGTGCGTGTTCCTTATCCACGCTAATTCGAAGAAAATCTCAACGCACTGAGGACATCTAAGTGATTATTTGTATTTTGTCACTTGATGTGATAGAAAAAATGAATTATTTGCCCCATGGGATAATCAATGAAGACTCCCTTTTCCAGTCAATAATAGCCTACAATGGAGGCAGGTAATTCACACCACCAATCACTTTTTTTACCAAACCAGCACCTTTGTATGAAGGCATCAAGCAGTTGGGACACTTGCTTGATTGTGAATGCCATCCTTTGGGGTCAGATGCTTGAATGGACTCTTCAACTCTCTAGATTTTATTACCCGGCCTTATCTATGAGTTCAAGATCAACATGGTCTATGGAGAATCTAATTTTGTTGTCGTCCATAGTTTCACATAAAAGGCTTGCACTAGGATAAATTTGGCATCTCTTCATCTCTAGTAGTATTAACATATCCTTTAAATGAATGTAAAATGATGGCAAGGAAAATAATACAATAACCAAAGTAATAGAAATAGATTGTACCCGATAGTTGCTACATTGTAGATCGCAAACACATTTTCACATTTTCTTATCGCGGACACATTTTAGACTAACCTTTAGCTTTAAAAATTTGCTCATCCAACCATGGTTCAAAATATCCCTATATATTTCAGATGTATATTGATATTTATTCATTTTTTAGGTGGAAGTACTCAAAATATCTATGGATATGTCTGGATATTAGAGGAAATATACACAATATTTGCGATAATTATCCTTTTTTCAGGGGCTAATATATCCTAGCAATATCGATATTTTGAACATGCACACATCCAACCATCCATAATAAGCTCAATTTAGTGTGTACATTTATTCATTGTTCTTAGTGGGTTGTCAAATTTAGTGTGTACATTTTAAAATTTGACAATCGACAAGTAGAGTGTGCATAAATGAAAGCACTATTTAGAAGGCACGGTGCCTGCCACCTCGATGGCCCGAGCAAAGCCAGGTAGCAATCCAACCTTCAGCACCAGAGAATCTCGAAAATCCATCATCACCAAACCAAAATTACTAAATCCATCGTCACCAACTCGCATGTATGAACAAGAAAGAATGGTTATACACCTACAAGTACAACGCAAGCGTACGAAAGAGTGCATTCATGTTTCTCTTCTCTCACTCACAGTACCCACAGTGCATTGAGATTTTCCTCGAATCAGTGTGGAAACAGATCCTGATATGCGAATGTGCACACCAACTGTGGTCATCAAATGGCTCATGCATACTTCATTGTCAAGTGGCATTTGATGAAGAACTTCCACCTAACTTGCATTCAGACAGCTCGCTATTAGAATCCTAGCACCAACTTTGAACCAAATTAACTTTTGGGCACAATAGCAACTTAACTGGTCTAAATGTGAGCCAAAAATCCATCAATCAAGTGAGCATTGCACATGAAATTTGTTCGAGCATAAGAAATATGAAATAACCCAGCCTTCACATTCTCATTCTTTCGTGGAATCCCTAAACCGTCGATAAGAAATAATAACCAGGTTAGAAGCTTTGGTAATCTAAAACCTACTATAACAACAATCCAATTTGATATGTTTTAAGTATTGACTTGTTAACAATAGCAGGTCTGAACGCGGAGCATAAGCTCGTCACATAATTGTGTAACACGATTCACTTTTTTTGGCCCCAAGCATCGATCATTGCTCACTCAAGACTTGTTTTTTCAGTCAATATATATTACTTTACCAGACAAATGCTTTCCCTTTTGAGTTGTTTCCTTAAAACCTACCTTGTAGATTACTGCATTCAATAGACACTATAACAATCAAAACTTGTTTTCCAGTCAATACTAGCCAATCACTTTTTGACCAAACCAACACCTTTGTGAGTCAATCCAGAGTATTCCCAAAGTCGTCTTGTACGGGATCACTAATTTAATCATTCTCTTACGATTGTGCTTAATTAGTATAAATTTAGATGAGACTTCAATCCAATTATATGTTTTAAGAATTAAGTGCATCATAAGTCTCTCCTCTCCCTGCATACTTCTAAAGTTGCAATAGTTTCACTAACGAGGATGTTTTGGTCCTGCTTTCTCCATGCAGTCATACTTACTTGGAGCGGCGTCAATGTGTCACTACTTGCAGCCTCCTCTAACAATGAAGGAGATCGACTAGCTTTGCTCGCTATTAAAGATCAGATAAATGAGGATCCGCTTGGAGCACTGAGTTCGTGGAATGACTCACTTCACTATTGTCAATGGAAAGGAGTCACATGTGCTTCTCGTCATCATGATAGGGTACAAATCCTAAACTTGGAGTCGCAAAAACTTGAAGGTACACTCTCTCCCCACATTGGGAACCTCTCTTTTCTTCGAAAAATCAGGCTCGGCGTGAACAACTTCCGTGGTCATATACCACAGGAAATTGGCCGCTTATTCCGCTTACAAGTCCTTTGTCTAGCTGACAATTCATTCGGCGGTGACATTCCAGTTGTTATGACATCTCTATTGAAGCTTACCCTGATAGATCTTTTTCACAATCAATTCCAAGGAACTATTCCATCTTCCCTAGCAAACCTCTCATCTCTTACTTATCTTGATCTTGGAAAAAACAGTTTGAGAGGAAGCATTCCAAAAGATCTTTGTCGCATCAGGAGCTTAACATTCTTTCAAGTTGTTGTTAATAGTTTGATTGGCATGGTTCCTTCTTGCCTTTACAATCTATCAACCCTTGAAACATTCTCAATAAGTTTAAATCAGCTAGATGGAACCCTTTCTCAAGACATTGGTCTTACTCTTCCAAATCTCAAATTCCTTGCATTGGGAACAAATAAATTGAAGGGTATCATCCCATTATCAATGTCGAATGCTTCAAGATTGAAAATTTTAGAACTAGGCTACAATCAGTTCACAGGAAATGTTCCAAGGGATTTAGGAAGCAGGCTTCAAAATCTCAAATATTTCTCAATAGCTGGCAATCTCTTGGGGACGGAATCTGGAGATGACTTGGATTTCGTATCTTCATTGACCAACTGCAGCCTTTTAAAAAAGTTGTCACTCACTTTTAATTCTCTCAAAGGACCCATACCAAATTCTATAGCCAATCTCTCCACCCAAATTACTCGGTTACATTTAGGACAAAATCTAATATATGGAAGTATCCCTGCTGGAATAGGAAACCTTGTCAACTTACAAGTGCTTGGTATGGAAAATAACCATCTCATTGGTGAAATTCCCAAATCACTCGTAATGCTCCCAAAAATGGTTGTCCTAACTATGAATAAAAATAAGTTTTCAGAAAACATTCCAGACACTTTTAGTAATTCATCTCTATTGGAGGTCCTTGATTTATCAGAAAGCCAATTATCTGGGAGCATACCCATGAGTCTTGGTGGATGTAAAAACTTGTTTGGTTTGGACCTTTCACAAAATAACCTTAGTGGTATCATTCCAAAAAACCTCATTGGTCTTTCTTCCATTAAGCGGCTCTTAAACTTGTCTAATAATGCTTTGAACGGCCCCTTACCACCGGAAGTAGGTAAATTGACCAACCTTCAGGCTTTACACATCTCGAGCAATAGATTATCTGGTGCAATACCAATGAAGCTCGGAAATTGTTTAACCTTGGAGTATCTCTTAATCCATAGCAACTTCTTTATTGGAAGTATTCCTCCCTCATTGAGTGCTTTAAGAGGTCTTATAGTATTATATATCTCTAATAATGAGTTGACTGGGAAAATTCCAAACTTTTTGCAAAATTTCAGTGCGCTAACTGAATTAGATTTGTCTCATAACAACCACGAAGGTCCAGTCCCAATTCATGGAGTATTTGCAAATGCTAGTGCAGTCTCAATTTTCGGGAATAGTAAGCTTTGTGGAGGTATAGTTCAATTGAGGTTGTTTCCATGTCGCCTCAACAAGAAAAAGGGGAAGCATTTGTTACGAGTCAAGATACTTTTGTCGGTAATCTCTGTGAGCACATGCTTGATTATGTTGTCATGTTTACTTTTCATTTGCTACAGAAGAAGAGTTTTTAAAGCAAAGCCTACCTTACCATCGGTATTAGGTCAGTGGCTCACAAGGATTTCTTATGCGGAACTCCTCAAAGCAACTAACGGTTTTGCTATTGATCATCTCATTGGTGTTGGAAGCTATGGTTCTGTATATAAAGGAGTTCTTGATCATGTTGACACTGTCATTGCTATGAAGGTTTTCAACCTTCAAGAACAAGGAGCTGCAAAGAGTTTCTTATCTGAATGTAATGCCTTGAGAAATCTTCGACACCGAAATCTATTGAGGATTATAACATGTTGTGCTAGCATTGACTTTAAAGGAAATGACTTCAAAGCCTTGGTATTTGAATATATGCCCAATGGAAGTCTAGAAGACTGGTTACATTCAAAAAGGGTTGGGGAACACGAGATCAGAAATCTAAACTTCATACAGAGGCTGAACATAGCTATTGACACTGCTTTAGCATTGGACTATCTTCACAATCATTGCCAACCAACAATAGTCCATTGTGATTTAAAGCCTAACAATGTTCTCCTCGATGGTGATCTAACAGCTCATGTTGCTGACTTTGGTTTAGCAAAGATTTTTTCCGTCAATTCTTACAACTCTTCACAAAGCCAGACTAGGTCCCTTGCAATAAAAGGATCAATTGGGTATGTTGCTCCTGGTAAGCATCTTATCTTCAAGGCATTAAATTGTTTTAGGTTTAAGATTTTCAGTGTCTTAAGAATTAAGCAACTTTTCTTTTCAGCCATGGTTTTAATATTATTTTTTAATCATACAAATCTCAATATTTTCTTTCAGTGTCTTAAGAATTAAATTATTTTCTTAAGACACTGAAAGAAAAGTTTCATCTTATCTATATGCTCCTGGTTTTAATATTATGCTAGAGCAAGTTTTTCAAGCTGCTAAGTGGCAATCTGAATTTTGTGCATTAGTAGAGAAAGTTGCAATTTGAGCACGGGTACTTGGACATAGATTTTCGGATTCATGTTTCAAGGTCATTCTCATGTGGCCTTGAACTTAGGTAAGATCTTTTTAAGTTTTATTGGTGTTAGGCAGGATTTGGTCAGTTTTCTTTTGTTTCGTATGGGATAGTCCCATTGGTTTTTATTATTCGGGTAAAGTCGTCATGTACCCCCGAAATGTGTAAAACTTTTTTTTGGTATAATAAAGGTCTGGCATCCCATAGTTGCCCCTCCCCACTGGAGGTTTAAATTAAAAAAAAATAATAATAATAAATAAACATAAAAACTAAGAATACCCTTTATTTAAATATGTTTTATTGAGCTGTTGACATTTATATTTATGGAAGAAATATCATGACACTTCTCATTATACCCAAATGAAAAACATGATTCGTTCTATTGTTAGTTTCATTTTCCAAAAGTAAGGAAACAATAACATCTAGTTGGGTTGAGCCAGAATTTTGAGTTATTTGGTGTTAGTAAAAATCCTGTTGCGATATGAAAAGTCATGCAATGAAAGATCTGAGAATTTTCTAAGTGCATAGCTCATCTAACATTGCGAATAAGAGAAAAAGATTGTAGAGACGATAGAAAAATGATCAAAATATGAAATTAGATACATTTAGAGTTATTGATTCTGCATTAATATGCAAATAAAGAAGAATTTATCCCAATTGTCTTGCATTAACAAACAATTGATAAGAGTAATCATTTTGGTCAAGGCAGTAACTAAATGACACCACCACTTCCGCTAAAAAATATTATCTAGGTATCTATCCAGAGTGAGAAATGGGCATTTGTAATTAGGTGGTGAAAGTGTGCTAATAACTGTGAGTTTTTCTAACTGTTGAGCTGTCATGCCATTGGCGCTTAGGCAACCTTGCCATCTGAGGGTCTGGCAAAAATATTGGTAGAGTTCTAAACCTTGCTAAAACATATTTGGCAGGATTGTTTGACCAACTAAAATGTGCAAGTTAGGCAAGCTTAACGCGCTGCAACACTTATTACATCCTTTGCAACTGCCGTTTTTGCACAAATAAAATCTAGGTTTTATATGGATGATGACCAAAGTATAGTTAAAGTTTAAACGCTCAAGTAGAATATCTGAGAAGATGAGCAACAGGAAACCGCCATATGGTACTTCAAAGCTTCAATGTCTCCCATAAACAATAGAAGCACAAACATGGCCACTACTACAGTCTTCATTATCGGCAACACATCTTCTACATAACTTGCAGCGGACAGAGGAGACTGGCTCAATTTGTTTATTGCAATCAATTAGGATACGGAGGACATGTATCATATGCAAGCTTCTGGAAAAGTAACAGACATACGTAAATTAGCAAACATATAAGGGTACTGCATATTGGACGAAAAAACAAATGGTGAAAGAAACAAGACTAACTTGTTCCTGTGAGCGGAAATACAATTAAGAGAAGTATATATACAATTAAGAGAAGTTAAAGATGGTTAGATATGGACACATCAAAAGGTGTACAGTATCAACTGGAAGGCATAAACATGACCAAAATTCAAAATTTTGTAAACTTAAAATGAACTTATACTCTGCACTCCTAAAGATACAAATAAAATCTCTTAATGAGATAATAATTTTACCTCGCAAGTAGAATGTGATAATAAAATTTTGTTGTTTAATGAGAGCTGTGGACGGAAATTTTGCTCTGGTTGCTCGGTTTGAGGTTTTCATTCTTTGACAATATATTTAGTTTTTTTAATATTAAAGTGTGACAAATTAGTCAGGTGTTGACAAGGTTTAAAGCCTTCCAAATTGTAACAGAACCATGGCAAGGCTTTAAGCCGAGCCAAACCTTTTGTGACAAAATGGACCTTTTGGTGTAGTGGGAAAAAGGAAGCAAAGCCAGGTACCTATCCAAACATCAGCACCACAATCTGGAAAATCCATCCCTCCAAGCACAAATGGTTATGTGGAAACTTCAAGTCCAATCCCTGTCATTTGAAATTGCACAATTCTAGGTAGCCAGGATTTTTAGTCATTTTTTGGTCAAGTTTTGGATTTTTTACACTTCTACTACCCCTTCTATAGAGGGTGTTTGTGATTGTGTTTTAAAAAGAATGGGTAAAAAGTGTAAAAAACCAAAACATGGCTAAAAAATGCTAGAAAACCTGGCTGTCTAAACTTAATCTTTGAAATCACAGTAATCTCTGTTCGAGAAACAAACCAAAATGACTGAATCCATCGTCATCGACTCGTATGTATGACAGGAGAGTACGTGCTCACAGTACCCATAGATATGAGATTTTATTAGAATCAGCGTTGATACAGATATTGATGACAATGAAATATGAGGCATTGATTCAAGTTTGGATGTCACCTAGCAGGATCAGTATCGATGTTCCAAGAAAATCTCAATGCATAGTGGCCATTTGAGTGATTATTTATATTTCGTCACTTGATGTGGTACAAGAAATGAATTATTTGCCCCATGGGATATTCAATCAATAAAGAATTGTTTTTCCAGTCAATAGTAGCCTAACATTATTGACGCAAACAATTCAAACCAGCCCCTAGTAAAACATTCTAGAGTCTTGTTGTCATTAATATAATCATTCTCTTATGTGCTTAATTAGCAGTATAAATTTAGATGAGTCTTCAATCTAATTATATGTGTTTAAGACTTCAAGTCTAATTATAAGCTCATCACATTCTTGTGTAACATGATTCACTGTTTCGGCACCATGCATGGATCATTGCTCACTCAAGAATTGTTTTTTTCCAGTCAATACTAGCCTACCAATATTGACGCGCAGACAATTCAAACAACGTATCAATCAATAAAACTTGCATTTCCAAGTCAATACTAGCCTACCAATATTGACAGACAATTCAAACCAGCACCTTGTAAATCACTCTAGGGTCTTCCCCAAGGCAGTCCTGTCATCACTAATCTAATCACTCTTACGTGCTTAATTAGTATAAATTTAGATGTTTTGATACTTCTAAAGAAGGCAACAATTTTATTAATGATGATGTTTTGGTTGTGCTTTCTCCATGCAGTCATGCTTACTTGGAGCGGCATCAATGTGTCACTAGCAGCCTCCTCTAACAATGAACAAGATCGACAAGCTTTGCTTGCCATTAAAGATCAAATTCGTGAGGATCCGCTTGGAGCATTGAGTTCGTGGAATGATTCACTTCACTATTGTCAATGGAAAGGAGTCACATGCGCTTCTCGTCATCGTGATAGGGTACAAATCCTAAACTTGAAATCACAAAAACTTGAAGGTACACTCTCTCCCCACATTGGGAATCTCTCTTTTCTTCGAGAAATTAAGCTCAACATGAACAACTTCCATGGTCCTATACCACAAGAAGTTGGTTGTCTGTCCCGGTTAGAGTTGCTTTCACTAGCTAACAATTTGTTTAGCGGTGAAATTCCTGTTGTTTTGACCTCTCTATCAAAACTTAACGTACTGCATCTCTTTCACAATCAGTTCCAAGGAACTATTCCATCTTCCCTAGGAAACCTCTCATCTCTTACTATTCTTGATCTTGGAGGCAACAATTTGAGAGGAAGCATTCTAGAAGATCTTTGCCGCATCAGGAGCTTAACAATCTTTCGAGTTTCTACAAATAATTTGATTGGCATAATTCCTTCATGCCTTTACAATCTATCAAACATTGAAATTTTCTTAGTGGGCGGTAACCAGCTAGATGGAACCCTTCCTCGTGACATTGGTCTTACTCTTCCAAATCTCAAAAACATTGGAGTGGCAAAAAATAACTTCACGGGTATCATCCCATTATCAATGTCGAATGCTTCAAGTTTGGAAAGAATAGAACTTGGCATCAATCAGTTGACAGGAAATGTTCCAAGTGATATAGGAAGCAGGCTTCAAAATCTTGAGTATTTCGGATTATCTCAAAATTTTTTGGGAACTGATTCTGGGCAAGACTTAGATTTCATTTCTTCTTTGACCAACTGCAGCCTCTTACAACAATTGCAGCTCGGATTTAATTCTCTTAAAGGACCTATACCAAAATCCATAGCCAATCTTTCTACCGGAATGATACGCCTAGTGTTAGAGTCAAATCTAATACATGGACATATCCCTGTTGGAATAGAAAACCTTATCAACTTAGAAGGGCTTAGCATTCCAAATAACTATCTCACTGGTGAAATCCCCAAATCACTTGTAATGCTCCCAAAAATGATCCACCTAGATTTGAGTAACAATAAGTTGTCGGGAAAAATTCCAGATTATTTTGGTAATTCATCTCTATTGGAGCACCTCTACTTAGACATAAACCAGTTAAATGGGAGCATACCTATGAGTCTTAGTGGCCACAAAAAAATGTTTGCTTTGGACCTTTCAGAAAATAACCTTAGTGGTACCATTCCAAAAAACTTGATAGGCCTTTCTTCCATTAAGCGTGTCTTAAACTTATCTAATAATGCTTTAAGTGGTCCCTTGCCTGTAGAAGTGGGTGAATTGACTAACCTTCAGGCTTTAGACATCTCGAGCAATAGATTATCTGGTGCAATACCAATGACGCTTGGAAATTGTTTAACCTTGGAGTACCTCTTCATCCATAGCAACTTTTTTACTGGAAGTATTCCTCCATCATTGGGTGCTTTAAGAGGTCTTAAACAATTAAATGTCTCTCATAATGAGTTAGTGGGAGAGATTCCCAAGTATTTGCAAAATTTCAGTGCCCTAACAAAATTGGATTTGTCTTATAACAACCTCGAAGGTCCAGTCCCAATTGATGGAGTATTTGCAAATGTTAGTGTAGTCTCAGTTTTTGGGAATAGTAAGCTTTGCGGAGGCATAGTTCAATTGGGGTTGTTTCCATGCCGCCTTAACAAGAAAAATGGGAAGCTTTTATTACGAGTCAAGGTACTTTTGTCGGTAATCTCTGTGAGCGTGTGCTTGACTTTGTCATGCTTACTTTTCATTTGCTATAGAAGAAGAGTATTAAAAGCAAAGCCGACCTCACCACCGTTATTAGGTCAGTGGCTCACAAGGATTTCTTATGCAGAACTCCTCAAAGCAACTAATGGTTTTGCTATTGATCATCTCGTTGGTGTTGGACACTATGGTTCTGTATATAAAGGAGTTCTTGATCATGCTAACATTGTCATTGCGGTAAAGGTTTTCAATCTTCAAGAACAAGGAGCTGCAAAGAGTTTTTTATCTGAATGTAGTGCATTGAGAAATCTTCGACACCGAAATTTGTTGAGGATTATAACATCTTGTGCGAGTGTGGACTTTAAAGGAAATGACTTCAAAGCGTTGGTATTTAAATATATGCCCAATGGAGGTCTAGAAGAGTGGTTACATTCAAAAGGAGTTGGGCAACACGAGATGAAAAATCTAAACTTCCTACAAAGATTGAACATAGCTATTGATGTTGCTTCTGCATTGGATTATCTTCACAATCATTGCCAACCAACCATAGTCCATTGTGATCTAAAGCCTAGCAATGTTCTCCTCGATGATGATATGACAGCTCATGTTGCTGACTTTGGTTTAGCAAAGATTTTTACTGGCAATCCTTACGACTCTTTACAAAGCCAAACATGTTCCCTTGCAATAAAAGGATCATTTGGGTATGTTGCTCCCGGTAAGCATCTTATCTTTAATGCATTAAATTGTTTTAGGTTTAAGATTTTCAGTGTCTTACAACTTGAGCAACTTTCTTTTGAGCCATGGTTTTATCATAACTTTAATCATACAAAACAAAACTCAATCTTTTTTTTTTCCTTCAAGTTATGAAATATTTCATTGATTATAGAATTGGATATGTAACTTCAACACATTTATTATCACTTTGTATTCTATACCTTTAATGACTTTCCATCACGGTTCCTTAAGAAGACAACGTTCTTCAACATACAAAAAATTACTATGAAAGGGGGTTCCGTTTCAAATTTTCTTTTGTATAATCTTAGCATTTTTTTAATTTGCAGAATATGGAGTGGGTGGTCAAGTGTCCGTTGAAGGAGATGTTTATAGTTATGGCGTACTGTTGTTGGAGATGTTTACAGGAAAAAGGCCAACTGATGAAATGTTCCAGGATGGGCGAAACCTTCACAGTTTTGCTCGAACGGCTTTGCTAGATCAAGTTATGAACATTGTGGATCCAAGAATGCTTTTAGAAGACACTGACAAAGCTATCAACAACCTGACCCAAAGTACTCAATCAGCGAGGCTGCAAGAATGTTTGGTTTCAACCATAACATTAGGAGTTGAATGTTCCGCTGATTCCCCAGTTGAACGTTTGAACATTGGAGAAATGGTTAGAAAGTTGTACATTATAAAAAAACATTATCAAGGTATCCATCTAGAGTGACAAATAGACTGTTGTAATTTGGTGGTGAAAGTGTGCTAACAAATGTGAGTTTTTTTTGTGCGTACACATTGTTTCTGACGTGACTATTTAATTTTTCTCAAAATTTGATATCAAACGGAACTCAAACAATATAATGTATGTAGTACTAGGGGTGGGCATCTCATCCCGTCCCGATTTTTTGGGTCCTTTTGTGATTGATCAAACTCATCATGATCATGTCCTGTCCCGATCTGGAGTAAGATGAGATCAAACTAAACATTTTTTTTTTAAATTAATCTCCAGAGGGGAGAGACAACTATGGAATGTCAGACCTTTATTACTTGATAAAAAAGATTTTACACCAGTTGGGGATACATGACGACTTTACCCAAAAAATAAAGAACAAATTCTAGGGGCCTAAACCAAGGAAACAAATCAAAAAAGAAAAAAAAAATTTAATCCTAAAACCAAGGTTAAAGGCCTAAACCCAAGGTTTAAAATCTAAAACCAACAACTCAAAGAAGAGATCCTTAATAAGGCCCTTCACCAAAAACATTACAGTAGCCAAAGACAATAATCAAAAGAATGAGCCTTATTCATAAAAAAAAAAACTAGGCCTTATTCACCAAGAATAGACAATGCAGGAGTTTGAACTTATTCACCAAGGCCTAATGCATTAGCCCTAATTCACCAAAAAATTAAGTTCACAACCAAACCAAAGCCAAGCGTCCTGTTTGCTGCCCAAGAAAGCACAGCAGTAAGCAGCACAGCAGCAGCACCAGCAGCGCACAGCAGCAGCAGCAACAGCACAGCACTGCAACAACGCCGCAACAAAACAGCAGTAGCACAGCAACAACACAGCAACTGTATGATAGCATCCCAGCGAACCATGTCATAAACTTTCTTGAAGATTGACCTCAAGAAAGCTTATGACATGGTTCGCTGGGATGCTATCATACAGTTGCTATAGACAGTGAATTTCCCTGTAACCTTCATTAACTGGATCAAGGAGTGTATCACTACGCCAAAATTCTCTATTTGTCTCAATGGCTCTCCTAAAGGATATATCAGCGCTACTAGAGGAATCAGACAACACTACAAGAAATTGACAATTTAGAGGCGGTTATCTAGCGACGGTTTGAAAAATCTGCTGCTAAATACCATATTCAACGACGGTTGAATAACCGTCGTAGAATAATATTATTTAATGACGGTTATAATTAATTGCGACGGTTATAACCGTCGTTATAAATAAAAATCAATTTTTAAAGCCAAATGTGAAATCTCGCAAGTTGGGTGCAAATAGGATCTCAGTTGGGGTTTATTCATTCCTTTGGTCGATCTAACCTAAGAAAGCAAAAAAAGAGAATGTACAGAACAGAGGAAGAGAAAGAGAAGAACTGAAAAGAAGAAGATCAGTCGATCGACTCACAGAGCCAGAGACTTAGAGAGGGACGATCGACGGAGATCGATGCAAAGAGAGATCGAGGGAGATAGATGAGTGTATGATCGACCGATCTGCTGCTGCTGCCTGTGAAATCAAAATCAAAGGTATGTTCTTCGCAAACCCTTCGATTTCTTCTTCTTCCCTTCAATTTCTTCTTCTTCCCCATCCCCCATCTGAATCATGGTGCCTGAACCTGAAGATATCGATATCAACAACGAGAAGAAACCTCTTCCTTTTGATGAAGACAATATAGCTCTCCTCAAAACCTATGTATCTACTACTCTGCTCTCTCCCCATTTTTTTTTTTTTTTTAGGGTTTATTCTTCGTCATCCGTCTCTAGGGTTTCTGATTCACTTAAATTTGGTTTGTTTTTCAGGGTCTGGGAAGGTGGTAGAATTTCGCTTCTACAGAAATATGTGGATGAGGATGTAAGAATATTGAACTTAATTTCATATCAACGTTGTTCTTATTTACTTGGACTTATTTGTGTGTGGAAATGCAAGTTTTTTGTGATCTAAAGAATGTTTTGGGCATATATCCTGATGCTCAGAAGGAAGAGACGTTCTACACTGTGAGTTGGGCATGCAATGTTGATGGAGGTCCATTATTGGTTGCCGCTGGACTCAAAGGTGTGATTAGGGTTATTGATGTGGCCACAGGGAAAAAGTGCAAGGTATATATTTTATGTTATACAGATGCAATCATTTCTTCGTGATTTGATCTCATCTTGGCATTTGTTTTCTAATAATTAATGTTAAAAGCAAAGGGAAATTTTGCTTAATTCCTTCATCAGTATTGTGCAGTTTAAGAATTCAGATAATTCCTTCATCAGTATTGTGCAGTTTAAGAATTTTTGGCACTTATAACTATCATGAATACTTTTTTTTTTCCTGAAGAGCAGAGGAAGTTAATAAAGGCCCACAAACCTTCATTTTAAATAAATCAAATAACTTATTACAACCACTCATAAACAATTGCGTCCGCATTAATAAAACTATTTTCTTCAAGTCATCAACAAATGAGCTGAACTCATTAATAAGTTTCCTGTAAAATGGCTTCCCAAGAGGTCAGCTGCTCTCTTTGTTTCTTTGTACTAGATAAAACAAACTACCTGCAAACTTGTCAACCATTATGCATTTCCTTTTCAACAATGGAATATAGCCTGCCATGGAAGTTCCATCTTCTTCTTTAATGATTTCTACTGCATTCTAAGAATTGCTTCCCATCAAAATAGAGCTTAGACTGTAGGTGTTATTTTGCTAGATCGCTACCCCTATCTAATTTCTAATTATAGTTCCATAGCTAGCTACATTAATGACAGATCCATCTGTCTTTATTCCTGGTTACTGCACCATTATTACTTATGTATTGTGTACTTATTCATTAAATCTTGAAAATCTATCAAAGGGGGAGCTACCTGATGGGAGTGAGATTGCAGTAAAAAGGCTTGCTCGAAAATCAGGACAAGGAATGGAAGAGCTGAAAGCTGAGGTAGTTTTGGTTGCCTTCCTGTTTTAGTGTGTTAAGATGCCTTCCTGTTTTAGTTATACTACAGCTAGGCCAGATTGTTGATTTCAATTTGATATTTTTACTGTTAGTGACATTGAGACTGCCATGGTCATCGAAGTAGATGACCGCCTAAATCATCGATGTTTATTAGGCATCGAGATATGTAGGGTGCGGTCTTGTACCCTTTTGTTGTATCCCATAATATGCTTCATGATGCTCTGTTTTGTTGTGTTCCTGAAGGACTGTTTTATAGATCATACTTTTATTGTCTTAATAGCCCTCAAAATGCATTATGGATAAATGAATGGTGAATCCAGAATTAAGCGTAACTGGTTTTAATATGAAATGAAAAATAAACAATAAAGATTTTTTTTTTTTTTAACTGAAATCAAAACCATAAATTCGTGTCTTTCGCCCTATAAGGTCTTGTAGTGTCAGCCGAAAAAAATTTGTAAATGTGGTAGAAAACTAGCAAATGTCTAAGGGCACTGATACAGGTATTGATGTGTGGGCATTCATAGTCAAATGCTTTTAAAACCGTAAGGTCTATATGAAAAGGGAGTTTGAGACCAGTAAAAGTTGAATTCTCTAAGACCTCAATGAAAGCTTGACGCCTTTAAAACGTCATCTCTACTCTCTAACTATGAAAATCAACTCATAATAACTTAGTTATTGTATGCTTTTAATATTTTCTACTTGACTTCTTGTTAGAATGTTACAAGAAAGAGGTGTATAGTTTGCCAAATTCAGAAAAAATAACATTAGGACTTAACTTTCTCAGCCTAAACCTGAATTCTGGACTGTCCTTCACAAAGCATCATTGTGACTTTGTGAGCTTTGTTCCTAGGTATCATCCCAACCAACAACAGATTACTGTAAGGAACCAAAAATATATATATAATTTTTTCTTCTTCAACCAAAACAAACATATCGATGCATAATCTTATGAAGACGCGGAGAACACTGCCATTATGTTGGGATCCAAAAGTGTCATATTTAGGGGGCTTCAAATTTATTTTGGCATTTGCAACCAAGATAAACAAATGGGATTTAAGGGATTCCTCCTTCAACCATTTCTTCCTAGAAAAAAAAAATCAGAAACAAAATAATATCTTAATCTCCCACAATCCTAGAGATTTGAGGTACCCGCGAACTAAATTTGAAATTGGAAACAAGAGTTTCAGCGAAGAAACTAGTTTCATAGTGAATAAAAGATCATCTTATCAATAGTCATTGATTAATCAAATTGTATCATTGATTAATTAAATTGTAATCTGTTTGAGAGCAATGTCACTAGGTGAAAGTATTAAGGACATTTTTGCAATCCTATCAACCAAGACAGAAGATAACAAATACAAGCAGACAATTCACATGGGGAACTCAGACAATCTGTTTGAGAGTAACGTCATTTTTAGGGTATAATGCTGTGCACACAGAGTGAACAAGCCACCCTAAAGCCATGTTAGAACTGTAAAAGGCTTTGTTTGAAGAAGTTTTGAGTAAACATAGGCAATACATGCGCCTGTTTATATAGTGTGTGTGAAACAACATTTAATTAATTAAGTGTGACTTACACGCCTTAATTAATCATATTAAGCACCCTTGGTTGTATGATTTTTTTGATGAGCTGTTTGTTGTATTTCTTGAGGACCCTTAATTAAATTCTAGTGGAATTGTCTCCTTAGTTAACAAACTATGATTTCCTGAGCTGTTTAGGTTTCTTGTGTTCATTGGTATGTAGGAGGACTGCTATGTTCAAGGAACTTTGGAATAGTTTGGGATTTTGCAGTGGCGGGAATCAATCATTGAGAAGCACAGACGGGTATGTTGATTTTGACTATTTTGGTCGACTTAATGTCTTAGATTTACAGGTACATATGTATAACACCTTCCTTTGTTCAACTATGATTATCATTTTCTCTGCTTTGAATATTAGCTTATCTTTTTGCCTTTCCTCTACTTTGAATTTTGCATCTTTCCACCCTTCTGTATAGGTGCAGATTCGTCGTCTTCCAAAACCTGTAATAGCAATGTTAGTAGATATGATGTTGTAGTCTGTTACTTAAGAAGCGCATTCTACTTTCCAATGTTGTAATTTCTGGAATAATATTGTGAGTTCTTATCATGCAGGTTGATATTTCTGGAATAAATTACTGTTTTCTTGTAGTGCACTGGGTCTGGTTTGGGTTCATTGTTATTAGAACGCTTGTCTGTGGATTATGGAAAGAAATCCAAGCTTGGTTTCACCATCTTTCCCTCTCCCCAGGTATTTTTTTTGTTCTCTCCAAGTAAACCCTCCTTGCATTTATCTTATGTAATCAGGATACTGGCCACTGCTGGATATCTTGGTCTTGGCTCCATTTTGGATAACATACCAACATGGTTTCTTTTCAAATTCCTGAATGTGTTTCCACTCATTATACCATGTCAGATAGTGATTGCAGGGTTTATCTTCTTAATCTGTATATGTTAACCATCTCTTAAAAAGCTGAGACACCTCCCCTTTTCATCTTTTACGTGAAATTGTGAATCCTTGTGTTGTTTATTGGGCTGTTGCAGCTCTTATTTTCTTATCACTTAGATTTTAGATTTGACAGCCTTATAATACCTAGATGGTGGGTGCTGGTGCTTCATGTAATGTTAATAGTAGCTTTGTTTTTGCTTGCTCGGGTTCTTCTAAGGGATTTTCTTCTAGTCTCTTCAGTATGCAGAGACTAGTTTGTTGGTATGTGTATAAGTGGGAACTGAGATGGACTGAAAGTATTATAGAGAGTACATTAGACAATTTAGCATCTCCAAGCAGTGCAGAACAAGACCTTTTAAAGCTTTTTTTTTTTTTTTTGTAGAGATGAATGCTATTGGTATCCGTAAGATCCTGAAGAAGTTTGATAAGCGCTTTGGCTACAGATTTACTGATTACTACGTCAGTTCTCATTCAAACCATCCTTACTCCTAGCTACAACAAATGTTCAAGCATATGGTAATATATCCATACAATAGTTGATATCTTCTGTTCCAAAAGTTATGTTCCACTAAAGTAATTGGTTCTTTAGCAGTATTCATGTTATCAACTTGTGTGCTTCAATGCCTTTTAATTGATTGTGCATGCAAATTCATTTCTAAGCATGGTTGAGTTTCAGATAGTAGTTCTATTCTCATGAATGGAGACGTCATAATGTTGGTACATGTAGGGTGTTGGGGCTGTTGTAGGTGCGTTATCTCGCAATCTTGCAGTACTCGATGACAATAGAGAAAGTTATTTGTCAATTTATGACCATCCTGCTCTTCCGGTGCAGGTATTTCTTTGTTGTACATTTCATTGAATCCTTTCTAATGTTGTTTTTGTTTTCCATGTTAACATTCACCCAACATGTCATGATTGTTTTTGGTCACCCATGTGTTCAAAATCTTGTAAACTGTCATTTGCAGGATCCTGTTATTGAGTCAATCAAAGCAGCTGTAGACAGACTAACTCATTCAACAAACTTCCTCCACATTCTAGGGCAACATGTACTAATTATACAAGAAGAAGAGCTACCAAGTGCAGTGGATGATCATGTTGATGACCAAAAATATGATTCTATGTCTCTTTTCTTGAACTTAGACAATACATTCTTCGGTTTTGGTTGTTAGATGTAAGCATTGACAATTTGTAACAATTTTAATTTGTAATTTTCTTCTGGATCATGTATAATATTGATTTTGAAATGAAATTAAAGTTCCTCTTAATGTATGATGATGGTATCATATGAGTTTAGTTTAGTGTCGTTTATATTTGATTTTTGATTTGAGTCTAAAAGTTGTAGTGCATATGTTGGATAGATTATCTGCACTCAATGAAAAGAAAATACTACAGGTTGAAAAATGTGATTTTTATATGGTAAAAAAATTTGAATTATCAAAGGGAATTTAGCGGCGGTTGCAAATCGTCGCTAAAAGGCAAAAGGTTTGAGTCGACGGTTTATAACCGTCGCTAAATTGTATTTAGCGACGGTTATAAACGTCGCTACATTAAACCGTCGCTATATAGTATTTAGCGACGGTTATGCCAGCGGTTGCTTAAAACCGTCGTTGAATGACCTAGTGACGCCTTTATTAGCGGCGGTTTTGTAACCGTCGCTGTTTTATTTGGCGACAGTCATAACCGTCGTTGTATACCTTTGGTGACCGTCGCTAAAATACAGTTTTCTTGTAGTGCAAGGGTGTCCTATGTCCCCCTATCTTTTTGTTATGATCATGGAGTTATTACATGTCTTATTGCGTAAAAAGGTTCAGGAAAGCCATTACAAACTCCACTATCGATGCCAGGACCCTATCATCACCCATCTATGCTTTGCAGATGATCTTATAGCCTTTTTTCATGATGATGCTGGCTCGGCAAAGGCTCTGGCTGATGTCCTCATAGAATTCAAGGAATGCACAGGCCTAGAAGTGAATTGTGATAAGAGCATGCTCTTCCAGGCAGGGATTCCGCACAGTGAGCAGGCTATAATCGCTTCGCATCTACATTTTGCAAACGGGACCTTACCAGTTAAGTACCTCGGGCTGCCTATGATCTCTTCCTACTTATCTCACACACAATGTGCCCCTATTATAGACAAGATCAGGAAGAAAATCAACTCCTGGAAGAATAAATTTCTGTCTTACGCAGGCAGACTTGTACTCATCAAATCTGTCTTAGCTAGCATGCATATATATTGGACATCTTGCTTCGGGCTCCCTAAGCATACTTTGGATTGCATTAATACCTTGCTAAGAAGGTTCCTTTGGTCAGGTGGAGATATAGCCTCTAAGAAAGCCCTAGTCAGCTGGGAGAAGATATGCTTCCCATATAAAGAAGGTGGACTAGGGATTAGGGACATACGCATCAGCAATGAGGCTGCTTGCATGAAACATATTTGGAGTATAATCACGCATCGGGACTCATTATGGGTCAAGTGGGTATACAAATATTTGATCAGACGCCGAGACTTCTGACTGATGACTACACCTAAAGAAGCCTCTTGGTGCTGGCGCAAGATACTCGAATGCAGGGCCAAGGCAGCTCAGATAGCTCTTCACTCTATTGGGAGAGAACACACTCTTCTGGAAGGACCCTTGGCACCCGTCGGGCATTCTAATGGATCAATTCCCACAGGAGTTATTGTATGATTCAACACTCCACAAAGACGCCAAGGTCGCGGCTATTATCAGCAGCAATGACTGAAACATACCCCACGGTGTGGGTAACCTTATTAGTGATGTACTCACTCACCTCGACGATGTTGAATTTGATATTAGTATGCAAGATGAAGTGCTGTGGAGCTCTAGTAGTGACGGCAAGTTCCAAATGAAATCGACCTATGAAGCACTCAAGAAACATAACC
This sequence comes from Berberis vulgaris, assembly GCA_963556465.1. Taxonomy (NCBI): domain Eukaryota; kingdom Viridiplantae; phylum Streptophyta; class Magnoliopsida; order Ranunculales; family Berberidaceae; genus Berberis; species Berberis vulgaris. The sequence goes on from OY747133.1 coordinate 2,133,085, forward strand.
CTCCAGTGGACTGGGCTAACATTGTTTGGTTCAAAGGCTGCATACCTAGGCATGCATTTATAACCTGGATTCTTTGTCATGGTGCTTTAAAAACTCTCAATTAGCTCAAGAAATGGGTCAAAGCACAACATGATATATGCTCGCTGTGCAACTTGGAAAGTGAAACCGAAAATCACCTCTTCTTTGCATGCACCTACTCTCGGTTTGTTTGGGGCAGAATGTTACAACTTTTGAGCTATTCTCGGAACATAACAGGCTGGGATGAGTAACTTAGATGGTGCACCAACAATTTCAAAGGAACTAGTTCTAATGCACAAGTGAAGAAGATTGCATTGAGTGCCTCTGTCTATTACATATGGACTGAACGAAATGCTAGGCTATACAAGCAGCAACATTGCTCCAGTATTGAGCTAGTCAAGAGGATCTATAATGACATTAGGCTCAAGTACTCGAATGCAGGACTCGTCATTGAAGATAATGCCGCTAACAGGCAGCTTTTTGGGCGATGGCAGCTTGACCCACAGTTTAGGACTCGGACCCCGATCATGTGCTCGTGGAAGAAGCCTCCTATTGGGTGGTATAAACTCAATTCTGATTGCTCATTAAAAGCAAATTCAGGAGGTTACAGTGCAGTAATTACGGTGGCGGACGCGTTAGCGATAGGGCTCGAAGAGAAGGACAGGCTAGGCTAGGCTTTTTGGTGGGCGAGACCTTCAGAGGAGGATTGCGAGTTTAGTTGCATTAGACAAGTGTCATACGACATATTTTGGTATGGAGAATGACCTCTTCATGTTGGCTGGGATCAAAATTATTTTCATCTTTCTGCTGATGGGAGGAGGGGAGATCAGGATTGATGTGAATTGTGGTTTGCTAGGAGTTTTCTAGAGCAGGGATGCTAAAAAGTGTATGGTGTGGTTGGGGATGGTGAGTGGTTGGGGAGAGGATTTGTGGTGCCATTTTACAGAGGCGGGTTCGCTGGCTGGTTTGCAGTGGACCTGGACGGCGTGGGGTGCTGGATGGAGCCTTGGCTGGATGGTGCTGTGTTTTTTTTTTTGGAAAGCGAGCGGGGGTTACTTAGGATCCCCAAACCTGAAATAAAAGGTGAAGTTACATTCGAGAGTAAATTGTTCCTGATCTATCTTCATGTACAATGTCTTTCAAGTCTTGAGCAAACGAGCCCTATCGCTAACGCGTCCGCCACCGTATTCACCTCTCTAAATATATGAATACAATGCACTTCCACTTACTCCCCCAAATTCTTAATTGCACTCCAAGAATTTTCCTAGCTCCAAAGAATTTTGTAGACATCTCAAAACCAACCATTGACTAATTCCGAGTCCTTTTAACACACAGACGCAAACCTTCTAACATCGCAAGCATCTCCGTCCTTTGTTTGTGCCTTCGCCGAATAAAAACTGTTGCGCCACCAAGCACGACCCCCTTGCATCTCTAATAATCACGCATCCTGTGGCGTTATTTTTTCGCGATGACCCATCTACATTCAATGCAATGAAACTATCTGGCGGATATAGCCAATACACAATTTTATTCTCCTTTCTGATAATAGGGGAAACTGGCAGTCCCTGCAATCTCAAAGGATCTGTGTTACTACTCCTTTCCTTCAGATTAATAAACGCATTTGCCAAAATCTAAGACACCTTCTAACATTCAATAGAGCAAAAGCATGGTTCGGTTGAGCCCCTTCATAGACAACTTTACACCTTTGCTTCCATATTTCCTAAATAATGAACATAGGGGTAATAAAATAAAGCATACTCAACCCAGTTTAGAGGGGAGTCCAGGGCTTATCACAGGAAAAGCAGGGAATGTAACCAGTATAGAGGCTGCCAATGTGCAGAGCATAACATAAATGATGACCAGAGTGATGTCATAACGCAGAGTCCACAACCATTGATTCTTATCAACCCAATGCTCGAGCGTAGTGCTAATGTGGAGGCAAGTGAACACACACCGACTCAGGACAAAGAGAACACCACAACAGATGAGGAGAGTAGTAATGAGGAACATGAGCAAGATCCTTCTAGTGAAGAGGTTGCAAGCGATTTGTTTTCAAAATCTTGCATTAAAGATTTTAGTCTCTGCCCTCGAAGATCCTCTAGGGCTAAGAAAGCAAACAAAAAGTACAAAGGTTGAATCCTTTCCTCCTTAACAAAGGAGACAAGGATAAAAAAAAACAAGAGGTTTCTTCTTTGGCCGATGCTAGTTGAAGATTTTTATAGGCCTAGTAACCATGTTCACTCTCACTAGACTTCTCTTTCTTGTGAGAGTTTGTTTCTGTTTTTATTGTTGTTTTTGGTTTTGTTTCATTTATATAAAGGTTTTGGGGTCCTTAAAACCCAGCTCGCTTTCCCAAAAAAAAAAAAAAAATAATAAATAAAGCATACCAACTTGGGTATTAATATTAGCTCTCCGAAACCATACTGACAAAGCTATCAACAACGTGACCCAAAGTACGCTGCAAGAATGTTTGGTTTCAACCATAACATTAGGAGTTGAATGTTTTGCTGAATCCCTGGTTGAACGTTTGAACATTGAAGAAATCGTTAGAAAGTTGTATATTATAAAAAAAACATTATCAAGGTATCCATCTAGAGTGAGAAATAGACTGTTGTAATTTGGTGGTGAAAGTGTGTGATGCAGAAGGATCCGAGTCAGATGATGTTGAGCTGTCAGAGAACACGTTATTAGCACTAAGATATTTTGAATTAGCAAATCAGCGCAAGGATGGCAGGAAATCATGATTCTATTTCTAATTTGGCAGTTTTTGGTGTATTTTGGCTACGAGTATCAGAATCGCGCAAACGACCCCAATTCGGAAAGTTCTTTTCAACGCGCACGTCATAGTCAACGAGCCATGCTCGTTGCACATTTTTTCAAGGCCAAATTCCACCGTTTTCCCTTCTGAATTCACAAATTTAGTAGTTTATTTCCCTTTATAGTAATATTTCAATTATTGTTTAGGAAGTGATTCTGAACCCAATTTCGGCCAGATTTCTGACAATTTATTTATTTTATTACGTATTTTATTTTAGCATGATTATTGGGGTTTTGCTAATTTTGGTAAAATTCTAATAATCACGAGTTTTAGCTATAAAGCCTGACTTGTGGGCTGATTTTAGAGATACCTTTGATTTGAGTAATTTGATTAAACATTAGAGTTATTTCTCTATGTTTTGGACTATCATCTTGTGTTCTTCCCTGTCAATTATCTGTTGCTATTAGCTTGCAGAATAATCGTTATTCTGCCCGACGTCAGTGTGCTAATAAATGTGATTTTTTTTTTCTTCCGGATGAAGGGGGGGGGGGGGGGGGGGAACTATTTTCTATTATAAGGTGTCAAAATGTAAATCTCAAGGTACACGTGTCAAATGAGATGAAACTTTAACATATTGTTTCTAATTTGACTATTTAATTATTTCTCAAAATTTGATATCAAACGGAGCTCAAACAATATAGTTTTCATTTAGTCATGTGTATGTAGTACTAGGGGTGGGCACCCATCTCATCTTGATTTTTTGGGTCTTTTTGTGATTGATCAAACTCATCCCGATCCCGTCCTGTCTCGATCTGGAGTAGGATAAGATCAGGATGAAGATTTTCAATCCCATTCCATCCCAATCTAGAGTGAGATGAGATCGAGATGGAGATTTTCAATGTCGTCCACCTGTCCCGTCCCGAGCTTATTTATTAATTATTATTAATTTTAATATTTTAATTTTATAACCGACAGAAAAGTCATTTGATATAAAGTTTGAAATTATTATTCCAACAAAAAAAACATAAAAAACTAAGAATACCCTTTATTTAAATATGTTTTATTTAGCTGTTGACATTTATATTTATGGAAGAAATATCATGACACTTCTCATCATACCCAAATGAAAAACATGATTCGTTCTACTGTTAGTTTCATTTTCCAAAAGTAAGGAAACAATAACATCTAGTTGGGTTGAGCCAAAATTTTGAGTTATCTGGTGTTAGTAAAAATCCTGTTGCGATATGAAAAGTCATGCAATGAAAGATCTGAGAATTTTCTAAGTGAATAGCTCATCTAACATTGCAAAGAAGAGAAAAAAATTGTAGAGACGATAAAAAAAAAAAGATCAAAATCTGAAATTAGATACATTTAGAGTTATTGATTCTGCATTAATATGCAAATAAAGAAGAATTTATCCCAATTGTCTTGCATTAACAAACAATTGATAAGAGTAATCATTTTGGTCAAGGCAGTAACTAAATGACACCACCACTTCCGCTAAAAGACACCACCACTCTACTTTTTTCGATCTGTTGAAGGATACTAGGGATGAACAAATAACCAAAAAAGCCGATCAAACCGACCGAACCGACAAATTTGATTCAATTTTTTTACAATTTAGGTTCGGCTCGGTTTAGGAACTTGCAAAATCGACAAGATCGGTTCGATTTTCTGTTTTGAATTTAATAAAACTGAAAAATCGAACCGAACTAAAATATTATATACTAATACATAAAAATTATTATTATTATTATTTTTAATTAACCTCCAGTGGGGAGGGGCAACTATGGAATGCCAGACCTTTATTATTTAACAAAAAAATCTTACAATCGATGCGGTGGTACATTACGACGTTACCCGCATTTAGCCAACAACCAAGAATAACTAACCAATCTTGCAAGCAATTGTCTGAAAAGAAATAACAAACACTAAAAACCTCTAAGGACTTAAGCCAAAAACAGAGTGCACGGGAGCCTTCATAGACAGCCAGCTTACACCCGCTAATATAGCACTCAACCAAAATCCGAAATAATATGCCACATCTCAACAAAACCGCAAAACATGCAGCACACAGCATCACCAGGCCGTGTCCTCACCATGTCGGGCCACAGCTTCCCAAGCCATATCAACACAACACCCAGCAGAAACATAGTGCACTCTGTTTTGCTACAGAGTGCCCAGCCAGCCGCACCCACCTTGCTGTCCCCTAGAATTCCAGCAGTGCAGACCACAGCACCCAAACGCGTGCACGCAGCGTCACAAAGCAGAGTTGCAACAGCTCTGCTCCATAGCGCACCCGCGTGCTTAAGGATGGGCATCCCATCCCGATCTAGAGTGGGAATCCCGTCCATCCCTTCCATCCCAACTTTATTTTTAAATATTTATTATTAATAATTTTAAAATCATTCATGAAAATAATAACACATGGATTATATTCTAGTAGGAACTGTTTTCTATTGTTGTCTTATTCATGAAAATAATAATACATGTATTATAATCTAGATAAAACACAAGTTGTGTACCAAATAATGTTCATTCACAGAAAGTTCAATTTGCTAAATCTTTCTTATAAAAGTTCACATGCTAAAATTGCATAACAAAACATATTTATATATATAAGGCGATGACTACACCACACCACCATTTCCTCTCACTCACACCATTCTACTCTCTCACACCACCTACTTTCTTTCTCACACCAACATACTTTCTCACGACACCTATATAAACAAAAACCATCCATTTTTTCCCTTCACCATTCAAATCGACAATGGTTCCTCCTTCCCCCATTCGAAATCTCTTACAAATCTCTCCTCACACTCAAATCTCTTGCAAATCTCCCCCCTCTCCCTTGAAAACTCTCAAAATCCCCTAAAAGTCGAAACCCTTAAACCTAAACTCAATAAATATGCAAAACTTAACATAATAGAAAAACTCAAACTCAAAATGAAAAAAATGCAAAACAGGGTAACTTTCGACCAATTTAAACTCTCAATTCAGACCGATTATCAACCTCATCAAAGCACAAATATTGTAGTACTCTTAGTTATCTAATAAACACAACTTGAATCACTTGAAAATGTTTTGAAATGATCAAGTTATGGTCATTTTACTAAAGTTGCACAAATCTGTCTAGCAATGAAAACATGATAGTGTTCCTGACTTTCGGCCAACTTATGTGCTTGATCAAGACTGATTCTTAAGTTGATCAAAACACAAGTATTTTAATACTCTTAGGGTATGTTTGGTTGCATAGAATCATATGCCATGGGAATCTATGAGGGGACCCCTACATTTTAGGCTAAATTGATGTATCACTCCACATTCACCATTTGATTTTGTGATCAATGGTGGGAATGGAAGTCCCATGAACATGAGAATCACACTCCTTAGTCCCTCAAGGCATGTGATTCTCATATTCACGGGAATTTTATTCCCACCATTGATCACAAAATCAAATGTTGGATGTGGAGTGTTATCTCAAATTAGCCTAAAATATAGGGGTTCCCTCATGAATTCCCATGAAATAGGATTTCATGCAACCAAACACACCTTTAGCTATCTAATAAACACAAATTGAATCACTTGAAAATGTTTTGAAATGAGCAAGTTATGGTCATTTTACTAAAGTTTGGCAAATCTGTCTTGCAATGAAAATGGAATAGTGTTCCTGACTTTCGGCCAACTTATGTGCTCAATTGAGATCGATTCTCAAGTTGATCAAAATATAAAAGTTGTAGTACTTTTAGTTATCTAATAAACACAACTTGAATCACTTAAAAATATTTTGAAATGAGCAAGTTATGGTCATTTTACTAAAGTCGCGTAAATTTGTCCGAAAAATATTTTGTTCGCAGAGTGCACTACGGGATATCTGAGAGTTCGCATTGTGCAATGCGGGGTATCTGAGATACCCCGTAGTGCAATCTGAGAATAGAAATTTTTTCAGACTGATTTGTGTGACTTTAGTAAAATGATCATAACTTTCTCATTTCAAAACATTTTCAAGTGATTCAAGTTGTGTTTATTAGATAACTCAGGGTACTACAACTTTTGTGATTGATCAACTTGAAAATCAATCTCGATCGAGCAGATAAGTTGGCCGAAAGTCAGAAATACTATCCCGTTTTTATTTTTCGGACATATTTGCACGACTTTAGTAAAATGACCATTACTTGTTCATTTCAAAATATTTTCAAGTGATTCAAGTTGTGTTTATTAGATAACTCATAGCACTACAACTTTTTTGTTTTGACGAGGTTGAGAATCGATCTCAATTGAGGGTTTAAATTTGTAGAAAGTTACCCTATTTTGTGTTTTTTTTTCCTTTTGAATTTGGGCTTCTCTATTATGCATATTTATTGGTAGTGTGAGATGATACAGGGCCGAATCAAGAGGACATCATAGGGCCAAATTCTAAGCCATATCTGGAACGATCCATAGTGCCCTTGAGTGATAGCCATACATCGTTGGAAAGTTCCATCTCTCTAGTTTCCAATGTATCAAACCTTGCATCATTTGGAGTTATCTAGAAGAAGTTATGCCTCTTTTACTACAAGGTGTTCAGGTTGGCAGTTCAATCCGGGTTCATCGAATTCTCCTCTTGTTGTTTATTGTTTCTGTCCGTTTCTGTTTTCTAAGAGTCATATTGTATTCAGTTAAGTTTTTATGACGAGTCTTAATTACCTAGGCTTGGGGGGATGTCCCAAGTATTCTATATAAGCTCCTTTGTGGAGAATGTAAGAGCAGATTGCAGAGTTAAATCAATTGTTCTTTTGAGAACTTCTTTCTAAACTCTTACCCCTTTGGTGGGTTCCAGTGGTGGTGAGTCGTTACTCTTTATCTCTAGTGAATTTTCCTTGGGTGCATGGTGTCTCTGTATCCCTTGGGTTCATTTGAGTGGCAAGTGTCTTTCATATTCGAGTGTCTCTTTGAGATACTCACGTTCATTATACCGATCCCGGTATCATGAGAAAGTAATAATATATATATAAACTCAATGGTGGTATGAGAAAGAGGATATGGTGGTGCAGTGTAGTCGCTGCCTATATATAATCATATGTATCTATCCTTTCATATAAGTATTAGTAAAGCTAATGCAGTTATTTACATTTGAAAACAAATAATGACATCAATGTGAAATAAACAAAATGTTTTATTTCCCGTTGATCTCGTTCTTTCTCGTCCCGTCCCGAACCCGTTTGGATGGGACGAGATCAAGATAAGGTCTATCCCGAATGAACGGGATGAGATAGGAATAAGGTCCATCTCGTCCCATGCCCACCCCTAATTATATTATCAATTACTAAGGACAAAAAAGTAAAGCTAATTTACTTTGTTTAAAAAAGAATTAGAAATATTGATGATTAAGACTTTAATGTCAACGTCACCCTTCAACAAACTCAATATTTAATTTACTGTTTCCAATAGGGTGATATTTACTCGTGAGTTTAATTACAATAAAGTATTTTATTCCCAATATGTCTTCATTACTCTTAACATTTTCATTGTAATTTCCTATAAAATATTTAATTTCCAATAACTTTATGTCACTTTGTACCATGGTCCTTGACTTGTTAGCCTTTCATCCACATAAAGTCAAACTCTCATAAAAAAAAATCTCAATAAAACCAACAAAACATCATTATTTTCGTCTCAACAACTAAAACCACTCCTCACACACCTTCATTTTCGCCTTCTCACTTAAGGGATCTGTTTTCTTACAATAATAGTAATGAGGGATTTGGGTTTTGGTTTTGGAAGCAGAGAAGGAATCTGGATGCCTACAATTATCCAACCCCAAGTCTGATTAGGTGGTGGAGGAAATGATTAGGTCTCCAAGTTTGTCCATTTCCGCCACTCTCAAACCTCTCTCTTTTACTTTCACCACCATTGCCTTCTTATCATCCACTCATCTAAGCTTCCAACTAACAACAACCCATGTAGGTTCAAGTTCCTTTCATTTTCCAACTTTTCTTTTTAAAAAATTTGCAAAAACAGACAAAAATCGAAATAAAAACTGACCGAGTCGATTCAATTTGGATCGATTTGTGACAGAAGCTGGTTCGGTTTCCAATTCTTTCAAACTGGTGTATGTGGTTCGATTTACGGTTTGATTTTCAACCCTAAAGGATGCCACCACCCTCACATTTTCTTATCTCTTCATCAGAGCAACACCACCCGCCCGCCACTACACCTCCCTGCCGCTATCGGTTGACAGTGGTGGTTGTGCTTGATGGAGAAGAGAGAGAAAAGAAGAGGAAGAAAGAAGAAGAAAAGAAGGAGAACGAGAAGTGAAGGAGGGCAGGAGGATAGGTATGGGGTGGTGATGGTGATTGATGGAGAAGAAGAAGAGGAAGAATAAGAGGGGAGGAGGAGGAGAGGTGTCGGTGAATAAGTGGTGGTGGTGAAGATGAGGAGGGGTGGCGGTGAATAAGTGGTGGTGGTGATTGATGAGAAGAAAATGAGAGAGGAGAAGATAGGTGGTAGATTTTTTTTTTTTAAATCTATGAGCTCGAGAAGTTCAAGATCAACTTGGTCTATCGCAAATCTAATTTTGTTATTGATCATTTCACATAAATTTTGGCATCTTGTCATCTTTAAAACTATGGAACGTAAAATGATGGTAATGGAATAAGGAGAAAACAAAATAATACAATAGATTGTACCCGATAGTTGCTACTGTGTAGATCTAAAGTCTAACAAAGATGCTAGGAAATCAGGTTTTTGCAACCATGTTTTACAATCAGGGTGACGTGGCGTGATCTCGAAAGAATGATGAAATCTCCAAATAGTTTATGTGCATCTCGAGGTTGTAGAAAAATTTCATCTAACAATGCCACGTCATCCTGACTGCAAAACATGATTGTAAAACCTGATTCCCTAACCTCACTCAAAATCTAAACACATTTCCTTATCAATGGGCCTCAAAACTTAAGCTTTTAAGACTTGCTTGTCCAACCCTGCAAAAATATCCATGTATTCTATATTTATCCATTTTTAGGAAAATATCCTTGATACATCCCTATATTAGAGGAATTATCCACAATATTTGTGATATAACCCTTTTTTCAAGTAAATCGATATTTTGATGCATCCACAGGAAGCTCATTTTAGTGTCTATATTTAAAATTTGAGATCCCCTAGCAGAGTGTGCATAGACGAGTGCACTATCCCCCCTTGGCTTCTATGTGGCTCCGCCCCTGCCTCCAAGCACAAATGGTTTGGTAGAAACTTCAAGTCCATTCCCTATAATTCGAAATCACAATTGTCTCTGTTTGAAAAACATAACCAAATGGCTAAATCCAGGCACGGATCTACGAGGGGGCGAGTGGGGGCACTTGCCCCCACTGACTTTTGAGAAATTTTTTTTATTTTTTATTTTATAATTTATTTGTCCCCCAATTAGTTTTTTTATGCCCTCTATTCTCACTTTTCACTTTAACCAGGACTTTATCCTTCAAATCATGTACATATCAAATTCAAACGAGTTATTCTAGACAGCTCGGGTAGACAGCCTGATTTGCTGTCTGGGGGCCAAAATACAAATTTGCCCCCCCTCTCTTTAAACAACTTTTTGGAGAAGGTATTTAAAGAGGGGGGCAAACTTGTATTTTGGGCCCCCTAGGCAGCCTCTCCCAGGCTGTCTAGAATTTGGGAATTCAAACTATACTTTTAGAGTTAGAGATAGAGGTTAAATCCCTCAAATCTCTCAAAGAACAGAAATTCTAGCGATTCTTCCCTGCCTGGGGGGGGCGAAAATACATTTTTGCCCCCCCTCTTTAAACACATACTCCAAAAAGATGTTTTAAAGAGGGGGCAAAAATGTATTTTCGCCTCCCAGGCAGGGAAATCAGGTTGGTTTCCCAGACCAGCTAGAACTGCTCCTCAAAGAAACCAAAATTCACAGTTTCTTCTTCATACTCCATCGATTGGATAAGATGAGGAAAACCCCTATATTTCATCATCTTCAAAGATCTATAACTATTGAGTTATTTGAGCTCATCTTCACAAGATCTAGTAGGATCCAAACCACCTTATTCTTCTTCTTCTAGGTACCAGGTGCCTTCATTAATCACTGTGTTGGTCATCTCCACAAAAAAAATCGTAAACAACTCAATCTCTTCCTCATTTTCTTCATGTAGTAGTAATGAATGATTCAAACCCTTCTCTTCTGTTGTGTTTCTATAAGTAGTAATCATCTTCAATGAATATAATAGTAATCATCTTCAATGACTGTCTTTGTTGTACTCCCCTTTTTGCTATAGTAGTAATCAATGAATATAGTAGTAATTCTACAGGGCCTGGGTCCCCCTGCTTGGTTTGCTGCCTGGGGGGCAAAAATACACTTTTGCCCCCCCCCCCTTTAAACACCTTTTCCAAAAAGGTTGTTAAAGAGGGGGGCAAAAGTGTATTTTTGCCCCCCTCTTTAAACACATTTTCCAAAAAGGTTGTTAAATAGGGGGGGCAAAAGTGTATTTTTGCCTCCCCAGACAGCAACCTCGCTGGTTTTTCTAGGCCAGGAAGAATTTCGGATTTAAAAAAAAAATTCATGTTAAAATAACTAATTTTTATATTATATTTAATTAATTATGACATCACTCCGCCCCCCCTCGACAAAAATTCTGGCTCCGTCACTGGCTAAATCCATCTTCACCAACTCGTATGTTTGAACAAGAAATAAGGGTTATGTACCCACACATGCAAAATGCAAAGCAAGCATATAAAAGCTAACCTTTTTTTTTTGTAAAGATATTAGTGTGAAAACACGCCTACCTCACAATCGTTATTAGGTCAATGGCCTACAAGGATTTCTTATGCAAAACTCCTCAAAGCAACTAATGGTTTTGCCATTGATAATCTCAGTGGTGTTGGAAGCTATGGTTCTGTATATAAAGGAGTTCTAGGTCATGATAACATTGTCGTTGCATGAAGGTTTTCAGTCGTCAAGAACTAGGAGCTGCAAAGAGTTTCTTGGCTGAATGCAAAGCTTTGAAAAATCTTTGGGGTCATGTGTATGTAGTACCTCATCATCAGGTCATGTGTATGCAGTTTTCATTAGTCATGTGTATGTAGTACCTCATCATCTAGTTTTCATTGACGTTAAACGGAGGTGATATAGTTTTCATTAGTCATGTGTATGTAGTACCTCATCATCAGGTCCAATTTATTGGGGTAGTTGCTTAGATCCTAATCTTTAAATTATTTTCTCTGTTTTTGTTCAATTTTTTCATTTTGGCCTCTGTTCTGTTTTTGCAAAAGTGTTGTTCAGGAAACTCTCCCTCATGTTCTTCGATGGGATTACAAGGTTGGTTTTTTAGTTCACCTACTTTTGCCGTCTTTGTGTTATTGGATTAATTCCATTGAGTTGCCTCTATCACTAATCTTTGTGTTTATTGAAATGCCTCAATAATGCAAGTGTTTGAATTATGTTCAATTTGTTTATGTAGTTTATTGACTAGGAGTTGTTTTGCTTTTGCATGATGACGGTTGTATATATATTCAACTTGCCAGTGTGCGCAACGTTGTGTACGTGGATTACTAGTAACTGCAATGTTTCCAGAAGACGGTTCTCCTACACAGACACCTTTGGTAGATCTGTGATTTCTTCACTCTAGGGAGAAACAACAAATGAACTTTGTAAACTGAAACTCATCACAGTTCTAGTCTTTTAGTACTAAATATCAGATATTATCTGTATTGTATGAAACTCTTTCACTAGATACCACTTTTGACTACCTAGAAGCTGCTCTTTCCAAATATGAGGATGGTCCTTTCTTCCTCGGCCAGTTTAACCTGGCAATTAATCTTGTGTTAGTGTTAGTAAAATAGATTCATATTTCCTTTCCTTTTTCAGTCTCTCGTTGAATCAAGTGAAACTATTTTCTCAGCAACAAATTTAGTTTTCCTTTGAACATATGAGATGGGAAGATGAATGAGCATGTCTCGTTTTCGGACCATGAAAATTTCAGTTTCTTAGGGAAAGGTGGATAAATGTTTTCCCTCCTAGGCACGGAAATGAATGCCTGTTGTTAGATGATCCTCTCATAATTTTAATAGGAACTGTGATCATTTTTCTCTATGTTGTCAAGCAAAGTGGTTTAGTATTCCAGAAAATTGCTTTCTCCGAAGGCAAATAGGATTTAATACTCTGCATCTGATTTCCCCCTTACACTTAAATGTTTACCATGCAGGTGGACATAGCATATGCACCATTTATTGAAAGATTTCTGCCCTACTTGTTGGAAGTGAAGAAGTATGACATCACAGTGGGCAGACCTAAACTCGCAGCATGGATTGAGGTATTGCGTGGAATTTTAATCTTTTTGGTTTTATTTCGTATAAAATAAATAAACAGTTTCAAGTTCTTAATAGGAGATGCCGTTAAAAGGATTAAGGCCCCTAATTAAATCATCCTTATCAGAAAATAGCCAGTTGTATCTTATACTTTAATCACATTAGACATTGTTGGTCCTCGATTTAACACATGTTTTGCATGTTCCTGATGGAGGGCATCATGCTAATTCTTAATGCTTATGTTCTTTGCTCGTTATGTAGGAGATGAATAAGATTGAAGGTTATACACAAACCAGACGCGATCCCAAGGAGCTTGTTGAAATATAGAAGAAACGAATTGAGGTAAATCCTCCTTCAACACCTTGATTCAAACAGAAATTCTCTTTTTCTATATTGATGCTCTTATACAGTGTAATACTTATACAGTACTAGGTAGGGAAGTATCGTTTTTCTGGATTCTGACTGGAAGTTTTTTTTTTCGTTGCAGTCCCAGCTTTGAACATGGGAAGTTCCTCCCAGCATGGATTGGAGTATCCGCTTGAAAACGTCAATATGGTGCTATTTAGCTAAGTTCAAAAGAGAAGAGTTATATTTTCTGAAGGTTTATTAACTAAATCCTCCAAGGGATAATATGTAATGTACTTCTTGTAGGCTAATCTATGTAAATCATGTAGTTATGTAAATATTATGAAATATTTGATTTATGGTAGCTAAATAAAATATATCTGTTGATATGGCATGTGAAGTTACAGGCTAAATGTTGCTCATGTTTGAAGAAACCGGGTTTTGATTGGTCTTATTATCATGTCTGGGGGCAAAATTTCAGTTGTTACAACTTCAGCAATCAACTGCAAAATTCATTTATTCAAAAAAGAAAACGAAAAAAGAACATAAATCATTTAATGAGTGCCAAAAACAGGGAGGATTGTCTTAATTCTAGTAATTAATAGAATTGGGATTACTAAGGTGATAACCCACAGTGACATGATGCACTCTTTATCGCGCATTCTCGAATAATCATGTCTAATTGCAAAATTTACCATCAGCTAAAGTAACCAATTTCGAAGGCATTCATTCATTAGGTCTTCAAGCAAAGCTTTCAATTGACAAGAAATGAAATCACATCTAAATACTAAAATAAATCAACTGCAAGCATTCTTAACAGAGTATTTTGCAATCCTTCTCCCTATATATTGATCTCTGCTTCTTATTTCCCAAATTCTACAAAAATTAAATAAACAAAATAAAAATAAAATGTCGAAAATAAATTAAGAAGATGGTTTCTTCTTTGTTTTCAAGATGAAGGAAAAGTTGCGCTATATTTATCTTCCGCCGGATCATGTTTCCTTTCATCATATTATTGACTGAACTTTTCGGCTTCAAACCATAAAAAAAAACCGAGAGCATCTCCGAGGTTAGATTAGTCGCATAATCCAAAATCATCGAACTATATTAAACTAAATTGCCACCCCACCTCTTAAAATCAAATAAAAAAACTCTCAACCAGTTAAATTATTTATATCAGCCAGAGCTGGAGTTCAGACTTGACCCATTCTCCCAATGGGAATGCTACCCTTTATTCTACTCTTCATATACCAATACAAGGACTCGGTCCAACTTTGAAGAAAACTGGCCGGTACATCTTGACACAATGAACTTAGATCAATATATCTATACACATTCAATACTAGATCAAGATGATATAGCAGTATAGCAAATTTCTATATTATTTTATCCATTCAATAAGTCATCGATGTTTGAATTCAAACTTCATTTTTATTCATGACACCTTGATTAGTTTCTGCACATCTAACTCCTATGTGATGAAGACTTTTCTTGCTCTGGTATTATAAATACTCTCCATTGGAGGTTCTTGTATTCATCAATTGTTCTGTTCAAGCTAGCAAACCAAGTTTTCTCTCATCCATTAAGAAAAATCAGATTTCCTATACATAAATAAGAAACAATGGCAACTGGGTAGGATTTCTGAATTCTTGTTTTACTTTCTTGATTTTTCATTGAAGTGCTTGATGGGGTTTTTGAATATATACATTTTTGTCCTTTAAATCGTCCGGTGTTCTAATGTACTAGGATTCTTTTTCTTGTTAATCAGAATCGTGCATGAAGTTCTTCCACCTGTTCTGGACACCAATTCAGCCCCTCCTCCCATGTTTGATGGAACAACAAGGTAAACCAATGCTACTACATTTTCTTTTCCTTGTATATGTGCGGCTTAATCATTTTGACCTTTGCTTCTACAAGCAATTCTCACAAAATTCTGTAAAGGATCTTCTTAAATCAAAACACTAACTTTCCTTGGTTTTAATAGTTCAAATGAAATTTCAATCGAAAACCATATTGCATTTCAGGTATCTTCCATTGTATGAAACATGGCCTTAGTTGATTAAGATTCCTCGTTTGACATTTTGTTTTTGTTTACGATGACAAGGATCTGTTGGCAAGAATACTACTTGAATGAACTGTTGAGCTTTTCTCAATTTGTAATATTTATCAGTATTATTTGTCTTCAGTTGTTTCTTTAATTTGATATTCACATGGTTAAGGTTCCAATTCTGCTAAGTGAGGCTTTCTTTAATTGAATTGGGGTATTTCAAAAAATTTTGGGTGTACATTCTTCTGACTAGCTCTTTTCGCACTTGTTTAGGTTGTATACCTCTTACAGATGCCCGTATGCACAGCGTGTGTGGATTGTCCGTAACTATAAGGTTCATTTTCATTTCTCTTCAGAAGGCAAATATATATATACTTTAATTTCTAAATTAAGTTTTCTGAATTCTGATTTATGCGTATCAGGGATTGCAAGACGAGATCAAAATGGTTGGTCTTGATCTAGTAAACAGGCCTGCTTGGTACAAGGAGAAAGTCTACCCTGCCAATAAGGTGATCTTTGTAAAGCAAAATCATATTACACCATAACGTGTTCTTTGAAAACACATTCTCAATCTATTTGATTGTCCACTTATACAAAAATTCCATTTTTACAGGTACCTGCATTGGAACATAATAATGAAATCAGAGGAGAGAGTATTGATTTGATGAAGTATATCAATAGGCACTTTGAAGGACCTGCCCTTCTCCCTGAGGTAAAGATGCCTAACTTATGTTTCTATGCTTAATAGCAAATTCATGCTATAGGCCTTGCATTCTCACTAGTTCATGTTTATTCTGCACAATTTAGGATCCCATCAAAAGGGAGTTTGCAGAAGAGTTGTTGTCCTACACAGACACCTTCACTACCGTCGTGATGGCTGCACTAAAACAGAATGCAAATGCTGGTAAGACTAAACACTTTATTTTATGAATTTAGTCTGAAATAGACTTCAAGTATATACATGATCAAGGACTGATTTGCATCACTTACCTGCATCAGATTCTACCTTCGATCACCTGGAAACTGCTATCACCAAATTCAATGACGGGCCTTTCTTCCTTGGCCAGTTCAGCCTGGTAACTTATATATCTTTTCCTCCGCGTTAGATATTTTCTGTTTTATCTTTTTCAGTTCATCCTTATTGCGTCTAATGATTGAGTTAACATTTGAATGTGACCTTCAGGTGGATATTGCCTACATACCATTCTTTCAGCGATACGCTCGCTTATTGTTGGATGTAAAGAATTATGACATCACAATAGGAAGGCCTAAGCTGACATTATGGCTTGAGGTGTGCCATCAATTCCTTTACATATTTTTTTAGGTCTATTAAGGGATGAACTTATAAGATCGATATTTTACCAATTGCTGAATCTATTATGTAGGAGATGGAGAAGGTCGAGGCATATACACAAACAAGAGTAGATCATGAGGAGATCATTGCAATCTTAAAGATGCGCCTTTTGGTACACTGTCTCTCTCTACATATACTTAAAGTTCATTACAGAATGATACAAATTTGACAGTGAATACTAAGCTTCTCCTGTTTTTTTTTCTCTGGCAGAAAACAAACTGATGATTTGGCTGCACTAAGCTGTTGATTTTACTTAATTTTAATGTTTTTGTAATATGGCTAGTGAGGATGATATTGTTGTGCAATGTAATAAATCCGAGGTGGATGGTTTAATTTGTATTTCCTGATTTGTACATGATGTTTGTCATCAATAAACTGTATCGAAAATCAAAATTACTCCAGTTGATGGTCAATGGAACCAAATTGATATTGATTCACTCTTCTCTTATTCACACTCAGAAGTACCAAAATACGTAAAGCTTCAGTCTTGTTGAATGATCGATATATGAATTTTCTAAAATAAAGTCTTATATAACAATATAATAAGTGTTTAACAAACACGCTCTAAGTGTTGGTCGCATTCGAAATGAACATGAGCAATATAACCTACCAGATTTAATTCAGTAACCTAAGGATAATCTGCAACAAATCCAGTCCTTCAATTGAGCTTGTCAACTGCCTCTGGCATGCTTACATTTAAAATATGTTGGAATGAGAGGAGCTGAACTCCTCTACTCTTTTTACCATTCTAGTTTAGTCTAGTTTAGAGAATAGCTAAATGTTTCACTATTTATAAAGATTTAGAGATAAAAAAGGGCTAGGATTAAGAGTTAAAGAAGATATTTTAATGGTTGAAATTCATTTTTTTATTTTTGGCATATTTGTAAATGTGAAGTATGCAGAAGGGTAAAAGAAAAATAATATAAAACTTAAAATGAGTGAAATATATACGTGGTGGCGTAGAGTTTTGTGTTTTCTTTTTTCAAAATGAAAATTGTCATATGAATATTGAGTAAACTAATTGTATACCCATGGGGTTTGGATTAATTTTCAATATTTTAATAGAATTACTTTGGGTTAAATGTAACGATCTACCATAAGTTATTCAGAAGTTGAGTGAAAAATGAGGGAGAGAAATTAGAAAAAGAAAAGTAAAACGGGTGGAGAGAGAGTTTAAAAAATTAAATAAATGACTATTATTTATTTGGGATCCACCCAAATATTTAGTCCCATGGTATGAAGTGGGATCAATATATTTGTTCCATGTGACCCAAATTTGATCACTTCTTTATTGGCTTATAGTGGGTCAAGATTTTGAGTTTTGAGATTCCATCACATTTGATCTCTCTTATAATTAGATGCTCTAACTATTTATGTAGTCAAATTTTGATAAACTTTAAATCATTAAAATGTATTTTTGAAGATATGTTCAATGAAACAGATGACTCGTACAAGACGGTTATTTTAAGGCAAACAAAGGCCCCAAACTCTTTATTTTAGGAAGTCAAAAGTTTGGGGCCATTTCATTGTAAGAATTTGAGAATGAGGTTTTTTTTCCCAATAAATTAAAATTTTAAACGAGACCCTAATGTCACGACTCACTTTCTATAGTATCAACGATACGGGTAATACACTAATTTATCTTACAAATCAGCTAGAGGACATTTATAAGGATATTGAGATAAAAAAAATATTAAGATTAAAAGTTGGAGAAGATGTTGAGGGTTGAAATTCATTTTTTATAATGAATTAATGACATTGTTTGAAAATATGAAGCATGTAGAAGGGCTAAAAAATGTACATAAAACTTAAAATAAGTGTGCAGATTGTAAGGTGGAGAAAGATAAAGTTTGTGTTTAATTTTATTTTTTTTCAAAATGAAATGGTTATAACTCTCTACTTAGTTGTGGAACTTTGGTAACTTGGTATTGTAGAAATCCATTTTTTGAAGATCATTTCAATGAAACCAGTTATTAATACAACCATCTAAAATTTTAAAATTCTCTTTTCAAATTGAAACTACTGACCAATATAAACGCTTGAAATTTTAAAATATGCATTTTTTTTAAACATGAAAAACGTCTAATGCATTTCACGTCATAAGAAATGCCTTCAAATAATGTCCCCAAATTCATATTTTGGGGAAGCGAGAGTTTAGGGAGAATTTAAAAATGTCTTTTTTTTAACGAATTAAAATTTGGACATAGTCTAAATCTGATATCTTGACCCACTTTATATAGAGCCAATGACACGAGTATCACTAGTTTATCTTATAAATCAATTTGAGATTTTACTATTCATAAAGATTTGGAAAACAAAAGAGGGTTAGGATTAAAAGTGGGAAAAAGATGTTGATGGTAGGGATTCATTCTCAATAATGACATGTTTATAAATAATTTGTAAATTTAACGATAAGAGAAAATGAAAAATATTAAATAAGTATGTAGAATATACATATGGCGTGATCTAAAAAGAATTATAAAATTTCCAAAATTTTTATGTGTATCTCGAGGTTGTAAAAAAAACTTCTTTAAGAGCGCCACATCTCCTGATTGCAAAACATGATTACAAAACCTCGTTTCTTAGCCCCACTCTTTTATTTTTCTCTCAAAATGAAAATTGTCATAACTATTTAATTAGTTGTCAAATTTGGGTAAACTTGATATCATTAAAATGCATTTTTGAAGATTTTTCCAATGAAACAATGACTAATGTAAGCGATTTAAATTTTAAAACATGTCTTTTTAAAAAAAATCGTCTAATGTGTTTCACGTCATAATTGAAGATCTCAAACTCCATATTTTTTTAGAAATGAGAGTTTAAGTAGTACGTAGTCGCATTATCTAATATCGGTTGTGCAATTTGCTTTTTTCTATCGTACTAAGTCTATTTTGAGTGTAAAAAACTCGTTTTTTAAAATGTTTATTTTTTTCTAGCGGATTAAATTTTAACCGATTACTTCATATCGTGCCAACGTTATGGCTAGTTAATTAGAGAGGAGTAACATCCCCATCGGTGAGACATGTAATTACGCACTGAATTTTTTTTTTACGGTGGACTTGTTTTTATGGTTTATAGTATACTAGCCCTTGAGCGAATGCTACGAGCGCCTACAATAATATTGTTACTAGTAAAATTCAATTTCCATTTTATTATTAGAGCATTCGAGAGAAGCTTTAGATTGAAAATTTCTTAATAAAACTTTTAGATGAACTTGAACAAAAACTACAGATAAAATTATGAACATAGACAAGTTGATGTCCAAATTCAAATTTCTTAGCATGCCCAAAGTTCAGACCTCAATGGCTTTATTTCGTCACACCTGACATCTTCACCTTCTCTGAACCACAACCCCATTTTATTCTACTTACAGACCAAATCATTTTCTCTGCATCGACAACAACAACAACAACAACAACAAAAAACAAAAAAAATGGCCACTGGGTAGAGTTCCAATCCATCACTCTGTCACCCTCACAATTTTTCTGCGAATTTGATCAATGGGGATTCTCTAAATCCATGCAAATTTGCTTAAAATCTCTCTTTGGGGTTGTTTCTTTTGTGCAAAATTTTGACCCCTTTGTTTCTTTTGTTCTGTCTGCAGAGATGTGCAAGAGGTTCTTCCACCTGTTCTGAACTCAACTTCAGAGCCCCCTCCTTTGTTTGATGGAACAACAAGGTGAGTTTCAGAACCTCATTTTTTCTTCTCTATGTACTTGTGGTTTAATAGTGTAGATCTCAAATCCCAGAATCTGCATAACAAAATTTTTGTGGGTGTTTGATTGTTTATTCTAATTTTGTGTCTTGGGTTTATCCTCTTGAAACCCAAACTTAAAAATCAATAAGAAAGCAACTTGACTATCTGAAGGAATATTTTTATTAGTAATGTCTGCATCCCTGATTTTAGAATCAGAATATGTATTATTTTAGTTACTTGTTAGAAATAAAGATTAGTTTAGTGATTTTTTTTTTTGTCTGTGTGTGTGAAAATTGGTACCAAATTTCGGCAATGTTGATATACTGCTAGGCATGGTTAAGGTTCTATTTCTGGTGAAAGAGAAGAAGGATCAAAGATGATTCCCTTGTGGGGTTATTGGGATCATCCCAAGTTCGCAACCCACAGTTTCGAAATGGGAATCGGAAGGGAATTGAAAAAGAACAAGAGAGATTGTCCTGATTGAACAAACCATATAATTTAGAAAACGTGACCAAACTTATTGGTGTTCACATCTCATACGGGACAAGCCATCCCTTATCGAACAAACATAAACTTCAGCAATTGTGACCCATGTCAGTTTTTCTTCTTGTGTTCATGCACATTTCCGTCAGTGGTGAATCATACAAGTCTTCACTTTTATGAAATTGTGATTTTTTTTAAACTTGTTTGATTGTCATTGACAATAGGGTTTTTATTTTATCATTTTTTTTTTTTTGGCTCCGTGATTAGCTACATACCTTTAGTTTCGGTAATACAAAGATGTTACTGGGAAGTTGTTCCCCCCCTCACTGTAAACGTTCTCATTTATTTGCAATTTTCATGTTTGTAGGTTGTATACCTCTTTCATTTGCCCATATGCACAACGCGTGTGGATTACCCGCAACTACAAGGTTCTTGTTCATTTCCATTTTTTTTTTTTTGTTTCCTATTGAAGACGTGATTCTCTTCTTTGGATATGATTGCACTTCAAGAGATCAAGCCATTTTTAGTAGTTTCGAGTACAGTATGCTAATTATTCATTAAGGAGTTTCAAGCTATCTGTATTGTATGGTAAAGTTCATTTATGAGTAATTCTTATCTGTGGGGAGCAGGGATTGCAAGATAAGATCAAATTGGTTCCTATTGATCTCGGAAATAGGCCTGCTTGGTACAAGGAGAAAGTCTATCCTCCAAATAAGGTGATATTACTTTGAAGATAGCAGTTTGTATTAGTAATCATATGTAGATGAAGCCTACATTAGTGTCACTTATTTGGTCAAATCGGATGTTTTTCTTCTACAAAACATTTTATTACAGAGCTTCTCCTGAAAATTATCTTTGCTCTTGATACTCAAAAGTGTTGGATCCGGTTTACAACTCCACTTATGAAACTCATTTTTTCTGCAGGTACCTGCATTGGAACATAATAATGAAGTTAAAGGAGAGAGTCTTGATTTGATTAAATATGTGGATAGTCACTTTGAAGGACCTTCCCTTCTCCCAGATGTAAGGCGCTGATCTTTTGTTTTGACCCATGATTTATAGACTCACTTTTAGCTTCAAATACTTAATTGGTGCCCATAAAACTGTAGGACCCAGCCAAAAAGGCGTTTGCTGAAGAATTGTTTGCCTACACGGACACCTTCAGTGCAGAGGTTATTGGTGCACTTAAAGGGAACTCGGATGCAGGTAAGATCGAACACCTTCTTTCCTGAAAAATTATAAAACTAAAATTAAAATTGTTAACTTAGAAATAGGCTGATTTGCATCGTTTACACATGTGCATTCAGGTTCTACATTTGATTGCCTAGAAAAAGCTCTTTCCAAATTCGATGATGGCCCTTTCTTTCTTGGTCAATTTAGTCTGGTAAGTTACCATTTCTCCACATTAAGCTAGAGCCTAGAATTCTCATGTCACTTGAGTTTCCCTGAAGTATATCTTCGGATGCCTTTATGAGAAATTGATGTAATCAAGTTCTGAAATTCGGAATGCTCTTGGAAACATATGTGAAACTCTAAGAGAATGCATTTCAACACTTTGAAATATGCTGCAGAGATTTGCAAAGAAAATTCTGTTCTAAACATGTTCATTTTGATCACTTCTCTCGATATTTTCGACAATATCATGACATTTCTCAACTATATTCTGTTTTATGAGGACTTGTGTCCTGTTTTTGTTACTTCTGCTACCATTACCTTCTCCTGCATTTGTTTTATGGCTTAAAACTTAGACAGTTCATGAGTGCAGCAAAACAGAGCTGTTTGAGCTGAACTTGAGACAGGATCCTTATTCTTTGGTAGCTTGAATATGTTTGCTTTACTGAGTCATTTTGTGTTCAGTTCGTGTTACTTTACAAAAATTGAGGAATTTATCACAATTACGGCTCTGTATATATTTAACTTGGTTCATTATCTTTCTCAAGGATTTTCATATTTAATGTTCAGGTGGATATTGCCTATGCTCCGTTCGTGGAAAGATACTCTCTTTTGCTGTCTGATGTCAAGAAGTACGACATCACATCAGGAAGGCCTAAGCTGACATTGTGGATCGAGGTACACTCTGCTGCTCAATATTATTTATATTACTTGAGATCTATGTAAGGATTAAGTTGTAGTTGAATCTGGCACCTATAAAAGAGAAAAGAGAAGGATCACTACTGATTCTTTTGCTTAGAATTTCACACAATGTTAAAGAGGCGAGCCAGGAAATGCACATTACTGAGTCTTATGTAAGATTTTTAGCACCTAATTTTGAGAGTAGGAAGGCTGACGACATACTGCCTTAGATGATTACTTTTGATGTCATCACAAAGTAACCTCTTCTTTAGTGACTAGAAGGATGATATTGATGTCAAATATGCTTTACCTTGTCATGCAGGAATTGGAAAAGATTGAGGCTTATAAACAAACAAAATGGGATCCGCAGGTGCTAGTTACAGGTCTGAAGAATCACCTCGGGGTAAGCTCTCTTAACTGTATTTCTGATTTATGATCTGTTTTCAGTTAGCTATAATTTACAGTCTCAATGATAGCTGAGCTCCTCTTCTTTATTCTATTGCAGTTGAACTGAGGAACTATGCATGAACCACGACTACCTTACTATGGTGCTGTCTTAGTAACAAGTCAGTAAGCACACCTCATGCAGGCTCAAGTGTGGTACACAGACTATGCTTTCGGTGTTTACTGCTTAAGAGTTGTGTTTAATGTACATGCTTAGCAAGTGATGTGTTCTGAAAGTAAATAAATAAATAACTTGAAAGTTTTATGTGATTGGCTGGTTTTATGATGTCGATCCTTCTGGATATTAATTGTATGTCGAATATGAAATATCAATATAGTTATGAATTATCAGTTTCGACAAAGGTGCATTATTCAAATTATTATTCATAGCTTTTTCATCAGGTTTATAGCATATACCATACTGTATAATTTCCACTATCAAGCTTCAAAGTATGTGAAGCATTACTAAAATTCGACAGAAAGAAGCAACTGGCAAGGTAACCTGCGACAGAGAGTAATTTCAGAGTAATAAAAAGTTATTTCATACAGTAATTCTATGGTGCCTCTTTTGGATTTTTTACATTGTTTACCTTTTCTTTTTAAAATACAACCACAAACACTATCTACAAAAAGGGTAGAAGTGTCCAAAAATTCAAAAGAGGCACCGTGGAATTTTTCTATTTTCAGAACCATATAAAATGAGAGTAAACACATGAATAATAGTACTATACCTAACATTATCTCTCAATTTTGAGGCATAGGTAACCTTACAATCCCTTTAAAAGATTAAAACAACACATAATTATAACTCCAAAACAAAGAATTTAACAACAAAACTTCTCCATAATTACAAAACTTAAATTAAGACTTCTGACCTTCAGGCCCAAGAATACCATTCACCACAGAGGAAGCAACCAAAACCCCCACCACCTCTGCACCAACCACCACCCCAGCCTGAGCCACATTTCCGAACCCGGCCACCGCTTCAATCTCACTCTCCGCCGCTCTTTCAATACCTTTCTCTGCGCTTTCTATCCCTTTCTCCACGGTTTTAATCCCTTTCTCCGCGCCTTCTATCCCTTCCTTCACTATCTCCTCAGCTTCTTCCTCCACCTTCTTCAGCTTCTTTCTCAGCCCAAATAACCCAATATCCACTGCCTTAGCTTGCAGTTCTACCGCCGATAACACTGTTGACGTTGTTAGCAGAATTAAGGACTGTCTCCTGGATGGAAGAGCTGAGGCATGGAACTTGCATGGAGGTGGTTTCATGGGGGGTGAATATGTGCACTTGCAGTGCACATTTGTAGGAGAGGCAAGGTTGAGAAGAATTGAGGTTGCAGTAGCCATTGGAGAAGAACATAGTTTTTCTTATCTTCTGATGTGATTACACTTATTGAAAAATTGTTGGCTATCATGTAGTGGTCTGGGGTCCCCACAAAAAATGTAAAGGCCTCGAAACATCAAATGGCGTATATTGTTCTCGCGTAAAAAATCTAAGGCTGTGTTTGGTTGCAAAGAAAATTAATGAAAATATTGAAACAAATGCAGAAATTAAAACTACGAGTACTATCATTTGTACTACTTTTAGGATTGGTCTTACTTTTGTCCATCAGGACGATGTGACATCATTAGAGGAGGTTTTTTATAACCTCGATGTACAAAAAATTCTTTCAGAATTTCATTATTCTTTCAAAATCACGCCACGTCACCCTAGTTGCAAAAACCTGGTTTCCTAATATTTTCGTAATTTATTTAGTTTTTGTAATTTTTGAACAATAAATAATATGTGGTCTTACTGGCCAAGTAAGTAGTGGATTATGAGATATAGACGGATTCAACATCTCTACTCCAAAGCATTCTCAAAATGCAAAAAACAAAACACCCAAATACAATTCCTCTCTTTCTTTCTCTGTCAGATCCTAAAAACATTCAAATGTAATCACTGTTTCTTTGTTTCACCTTCACCTTCCTCTTCTTCTTCTTTGAGTCCTCTGTTCGATTCTCTTGTTTAATCTGCAAAATATGAGAGGTAGCACAACCAGCAGCAAATATGAAGACAGTGAGAAGAAACATACAGCATTTAAGACAACATTGCAACACTACGGACATCGAAATCTACTCATTTGGTGTTTGCTCATCATGTCAATGCTCTATATTATCTACTCATCAAATCTTTTCTTCAATGATGAACAAGACTGTAGTACTACTACATCGACAGAAGAACATCTATCCGGGCCACTTCTCCCCATCACCAATATGTCATCTCTATCTAACAACACCCAACTCCAAGAACAAATGTTAGAACCAAGTCCTCTGCCTCCGGTACTGCCACCCCCACCATCACCACGTAGATTTGATACTGAGGTTGACCACATTGTGTTTTGCATTGCTGGTTCGTCCAACTTATGGGAGCAGAGGAAGGAGTATATAAAACAATGGTGGAGGCCTAAAGTGACAAGAGGGATGGTGTGGTTGGATAAGCCAGTGAGGACTAGAAGGAATGAAGGGTTACCGGAGATAAAGATATCAGGAAGTACCAGAAAATTACCATATACAAATCGCCAAGGAGATCGGTCTGCGTTAAGGATATCTAGAATAATATCAGAGACAGTGAGGTTGGGGTTGGAGGATGTGAGGTGGTTTGTGATGGGTGATGATGATACAGTGTTTGTCGTGGATAACGTAATTAGGGTACTTTCTAAGTACAATCATAGCCAATTTTACTATGTTGGGAGCTCCTCAGAGAGCCATCTTCAGAATATATATTTCTCATATAACATGGCATATGGTGGTGGTGGATTTGCAATAAGTTATCCTTTGGCCATGGAGTTGGAGAAGATGCAAGATAAGTGCATAAAACGGTATCCTGCATTGTATGGGAGTGACGATAGGATCCAGGCTTGCATGGCAGAGATGGGTGTGCCGCTCACCAAAGAGGTTGGATTTCATCAGGTAATCGTCATAATTAACTGCATTCTATTGTCTTTGATGTTTGATATCACAAAGTTTTTTCTGTTTGCAACAGTTATAATAATCTCGCTTTATCTTGCACAGTATGATGTCTACGGAAACCTCTTGGGTCTACTAGGCGCTCATCCTGTAGCTCCATTTGTGTCGTTGCACCATCTAGATGTGGTAGAACCATTATTCCCTGGTATGAGCAGAGCCAAGTCCATTCACCACCTTTTCCAATCAATCAACTCAGACTCATCAAGTATAATGCAACAATCTATTTGCTACGACACAAAACGATCATGGTCAATATCCGTGTCATGGGGCTACGTAGTTCAAATCTCACGGGGTATTATATCCCCTAGAGAACTTCAAATGCCAGCAAGAACCTTCCTCAATTGGTATGTTAGAGCTGATTACACAGCTTACGCATTCAATACTAGACCCTTGTTTAGGCATCCCTGTGAAGCTCCCATCATTTTCTGCATGCATTCTGTTAGATATGATCGATCTAAGAAGCAGACAGTGGGTGTTTACTATAGACATAAAGTACGATATCCTCACTGTCAGTGGAAAACACCGTCTCCAGCAACAATAGACACCGTTGTTGTTATAAAAAGGCTTGACCCTCTTCGTTGGCAGAGAGTAAGCTTCTGAACTCTAACACACTTCATTAGATCTGTTTCTTACTACTTTTTTTGTTTAATATATACTTCATTTTGTAGTCACCAAGGAGGGACTGTTGTAGAGTTGTGCCATCGAAAAAGAGCTCAACTATGTACATATCCGTGGGAAGATGCAGAGACGGCGAGGTTAGCAATTTTTAAAGACAGATACTCTCCAACTCATATTGTTGTAGATCTTTCAAAAGCTTGTACCAATGCAAAAATGTTTCAAGCAATTCTTTCAGACCCGAAATCAAATTGAAAAACAATCAGAACAAGAAGTCAGTTTCTTGTGTCAGTTCCTTAATGAAACCATTTGTTTCAAACACGCATCTCTTCAGCCAATACTGTGAAGGCCATTTGATTCCACTTGCTGGTGTTAATCCCCTGCATTTACTTATTTCTGTGAGTAACTTGGCTTTGATACCAGATGAAAATGCCGGATGTTAAGCCCTTTGCGAGTAGCTTGGCTCTTATACCAAATAAAAATGCAAAGGTATCCTCTCATATGCACTGTATTACACAAACTAGTATCAAGAATGTGAACCAAATCCTTCTCGAATAAAAATTATATCCAATCAAGAATGGAAGAAATACTAAAACCCAATGTCAGAACTCAAGAAACCCAAATAAAATCGAATTTAATTGACCCAAGTCTCATAATAAGTGCTTAGTTTCATCCATCTCAAAGATTTACAATGAACTTGGATCGATCAATATGCATACTTAATGTTAATGGTCTAATGGGGACATTTGTTGAGTCAAGAACCTAAGGTTTTACTTCGAAAACAGAAAATAAATCAAACCCAAAGCTTGTTCTTGATCAAGCACAAATCCCTGTTGAAGAACAGAGAAGAAATTACAGAATGAAAATGAGGTTTTTTATTTTTGGCGCCTAACAGAAAAAGTTGCAAATCTGGTCTCCTTTATTACATTGCTACTAAGCACCAAAAAAAAAAAAAAAAACTCATAATTATTATTATTAGCACACTTTCACCTCCTAATTACAATGGCCAATATGTCATTCTCGATGGATCCCTGGATAATGGTTTCTTATATGATGCAACTTTCTCACTACTTCTCCAATATTCATACGCTCAACTGGGGATTCAACAGAACATTCAACTCCTATTGTTATGGCTGAAACCAAACATTCTTGCACTCTCGCTGATCGATTGCTCTGGTTCAGGTTGCTTCTAGCTTCATTGGTACCTTCTATGAGCATTCTTGGATTCACAATGTTCATAACTTGATCTGGCAAAGCCGTTCCAGCAAAACCGTGAAGGTTTCTCCCATCCTGGAACATGTCATCAGTTGGCCTCTTTTCTGTAAACATCTCCAACAGCAGTATCCCATAACTATAAACATCTCCTTCTGTGGACACTTGACCACCCAGTCCATATTCTGCAAATATACATTCTTATTTGTGAAATTTATATTTAAATGGAGCTCAATGTTAATCTTTTGTATGTTGAAGAACGTTGTCTTCTAAAAGGAACCGTGATGAAAAGTCATTAAAAGCATAGAATACAAAGTGATAATAAATGAGCTGAAGGTATATGTCCAAATTCTATAATCAAAGTAATATTTCATAACCTAAAGAAAGAAAAGATTGAGTTTTGTAATTGTATGATTAAAAATTATAGTAAAACCATGGCTCAAAAGGACAGTTGCTTAATTCGTTAGAAACTGAAAATTGTAAACCTAAAACAATTTAATGTTTTAAAGATAAGATGCTTACCAGGGGCAACATACCCAATTGATCCTTTTATTGCAAGAGAACCAGTTTGGCTTTGTGAAGAGTTGTAAGAATTGTCGGAAAAAATCTTTGCTAAACCAAAGTCGGCAACATGAGCTGTCATATCATCGTCAAGGAGAACATTGCTAGGCTTTAGATCACAATGGACTATTGTTGGTTGGCAATGATTGTGAAGATAGTCCAATGCTAAAGCAATGTCAATAGCTATGTTCAGCTTTTGTATGAAGTTTAGATTTCTGATCTCGTGTTCCCCAACCCCTTTTGAATGTAACCAGTCTTCTAGACTTCCATTGGGCATATATTCAAATACCAAGGCTTTGAAGTCATTTCCTATAAAGTCGATGCTCGCACAACATGTTATAATCCTCAATAGATTTCGGTGTCGAAGATTTCTCTAGGCATTACATTCAGATAAGAAACTCTTTGCACCTCCTTGTTCTTGAAGGTTGAAAACCTTCACAGCAATGATAGTGTCGACATGATCAAGAACTCCTTTATATACAGAACCATAGCTACCAACACCAATGAGATGATCAATAGCAAATCCGTCAGTTGCTTTGAGGATTTCCGCATAAGAAATCCTTGTGAGCCACTGACCTAATACTGATGGTGAGGTAGGCTTTGCTTTTAAAACTCTTCTTCTGTAGCAAATCAAAAGTAAACATGACAACATAATCAAGCACGTGCTCACAAAAATTACCGACAAAAGTATCTTGACTCGTAACAAAGGCTTCCCCTTTTTCTTATTGAGGCGGCATGGAAACAACCCCAATTGAACAATTCCTCCACAAAGCTTACTATTCCCTAAAATTGAGATTGCACTAGCATTTGCAAATACGCCATCAGTTGGGACTGGACCTTCGAGGTTGTTATAAGACAAATCCAATTTTGTTAGGGCACTGAAACTTTGCAAATACTTAGGAATCTCCCCAACTAACTCATTATGAGAGACATTAAATTGTTCAAGGCCTCTTAAAGCACTCAATGATGGAGGAATACTTCCAGTAAAGAAGTTGTTATGGAGAAAGAGATACTCCAAGGTTAAACAATTTCCGAGCTTCATTGGTATTGCACCAGATAATCTATTACTCGAGATGTCTAAACTCTCAAGATCAGTCAATTTACCCACTTCCGGTAGTAAGGGGCCGCTCAAAGCATTATTAGACAAGTTTAGGTCCTGCTTAATGGAAGAAAGACCAATGATGTTTTTTGGAATGGCACCACTTAGGTTATTTTCTGAAAGGTCCAAACCAAACAAATTTTTACAGCCACCGAGACTCATAGGTATCCTCCCGGATAATTGGTTTTTTGATAAAGTAAGGAGCTCCAATAGAGATGAATTACTAAAAGTATCTGGAATGTTTCCTGACAACTTATTATTATTCAAACCTAGGGCGACCATTTTTGGGAGCATTATGAGTGATTTGGGGATTTCACCAGTGAAGTGGTTATCTCCAATACTAAGCAGTTGTAAGTTGACAAGGTTTCCTATTCCAACAGGGATACTTCCATATATAAAATTTGATTTTAAAACTATGCGAGTAATTCGGGTGGAGAGATTGGCTATAGAATTGGGTATGGGTCCTTTGAGAAAATTATATCCGAGATGCAACCCATGTAAAAGGGAGCAGTTGGTCAAAGAAGAGATGAAATCTAAGTCATGATCTCCATATTCAGTTCCCAAAAGATTTTCAGATGCTGAGAAATAGTTAAGATTTTGAAGCCTACTTCCTAGATCTCTTGGAACATTTCCTGTGAACTGATTGGAGCCAAGTTCTATTATTTCCCATCTTGAAGAATTCAATATTGATAATGGGATGATACCCGTGAAGTTATTTCTTGCCACTCCAAGGATTTTGAGATTTGGAAGAGTAAGACCAATGTCCTGAGGAAGGGTTCCATCTAACTGGTTACGACCAACTGAGAAAGTTTCAATGTTTGATAGATTGTAAAGGCAAGAAGGAACCATGCCAGTCAAACTATTAACAGAAACTTGAAAGTATATTAAGCTCCTGATGCGGCAAAGATCTTCTGGAATGCTTCCTCTCAAACTGTTGTCTCAAAGATCAAGAACAGTAAGAGATGAAAGGTTTGCTAGGGAAGATGGAATTGTTCCTTGGAACTGATTCCGAATGAGATTTATCCAGGTAAGTTTCGACAGAGATGTCAAAACAACTGGAATGTCACCGCTGAATGAATTGTTGGCTAGAGAAAGCATTTCTAATCGGAACAAACGACCAATTTCCTGTGGTATATGACCACGGAAGTTGTTCGTGCCGAGCCTGATTTCTCGAAGAAAAGAGAGGTTCCCAATGTGGGGAGAGAGTGTACCTTCAAGTTTTTGCGACTTCAAGTTTAGGATTTGTACCCTATCACGATGACGAGAAGCACATATAACTCCTTTCCATTGACAATAGTGAAGTGAGTCATTCCACGAACTCAGTGCTCCAAGCGGATCCTCGTGTATCTGATCTTTAATAGCAAGCAAAGCTAGTCGATCTCCTTCATTGTTAGAGGAGGCTGCAAGTAGTGACACGTTGATGCTGCTCCAAGTAAGTATGAGTGCATGGAGAAAGCATGACCAAAACATCATCAATAGTGAAACTATTATAATTTCACAAGTATACAGGGACACAGAATTGAAGTATTGAACACATATCATTAGATTGGAGTCTCATCTAAATTTATACAGATTAAACACAACTGCACAAGCATGAGAAAATGATCACAAGACTGACTTGGAGAAGACTCCGGAGTGATTTACATTAGGTAAAGAAGTGATTGATTAGGTAAAGAAGTGATTGGTGGTTTGAATTCTCTGCGTCAATATTGGTAGGCTAGTATTGACTTCAAGTCTTTATTGATTGAGTATCCAATGTGGCAAATAATTCATTTTTTGTATCACCTCAAGTGACGACTCACTCAAATGGCCACAGTGCATTGAGGTTACCCTCTCTTTATTAATGCACTGAGGCTACTGTGAGACTGAGAAAGGAAACTCGCTCTCGTCAAGCAGGAAAACACGAATGCACTCTTTCAAGTCAATACAACTTTACCAGTATGTAGACAATTGAATTGAGTTTTCACACTAATCTCTTTAAAAAAAAAAAACCTAGGTTACATATGCTTGCATTGAACGTGTGGGTATATAATTAAACCCTTATTTCTTGATCATACATATGAGTTGGTAACGATGGATTTAGCCATTTAGTTTGTTTGTTGAACAAAGGTTATTGTGATTTAGAATTACAGGAATTGGGCTTGAAGCTTCCACCAAACCATCTCTTTTACTGTTGATGCTCTAAAAGTATTGGAGATAAAGTGGGAAAAAATGGCTTAAAGAGACAAATTTATATTTTTTTTGACTTCTCATTTAAGATTCACTTGGTTTTCATTTACAATTAAAGACACTACATCCACATTGCTAAATGAAAACTATGTATAACACATCCGCGTGCCTCAAAGATATTTTATATTTGGTGCCTTATAACAAGGTTAGTTGTCATATATGTTCTGAATTATTACAAATACATTGTCAATGAGTATTAAAGAAACCCTTAATTATTAACACTTTCACCACCTAATTACAATCGTCTATTTGTCACTCTGGATGGATACCTTCATAGTGATTTTTTATATGATACAACTTTCTAACGACTTGTCCGATATTCATGCGTTCAACTCCTAGTGTTTTGATTGAAATCAAACATTCTTGCACTCTCCAATTGAGTAATTCAGTTCGCATTTTTGATAGCTTCCTCAGTAGCTTCTAAGAGCATTTACAACACCTATGCATTGCACGGGTTCAAATTCTAGCTACCTAAAGTCTTCCAAAGTCAAGTTGCATGGATATATATATATAGTGACAATCCAAAAAGTAATGACTAAGACCTGCCTCTGTTCTATTGAGGCTATGAATTCATAATACATCCATATATATATAGTAATCAAGGTAGCTTTGCGCGTGAGGAATGAGACTTTTGGACCTGCAGGACTCAACATTGCACATATGACCAAAGAGTAGAAAGCAATTTATTTTAGAACAACGAAACACAAATTTATATGCCTATTTTCCTGAAAGAGATTGGAGTAGAAATTGAATGGAAGAGCTCGACCAACGACTTGACTTGGTAGTAGAAATTTATGAATTGCTTATTTTGACGATGCGTGCACATCGGGACATTACCATGTTATTCCATGTTGTTACTACGACTTCTATTTGATGTTGAAAATAGAAGGATTGGGTTGCAATTTCAATTTGTCTCGTCTAGCGAGCAAAGCTAGTCGATCTCGTTCATTGTTA
Source organism: Berberis vulgaris (assembly GCA_963556465.1). NCBI lineage: Eukaryota > Viridiplantae > Streptophyta > Magnoliopsida > Ranunculales > Berberidaceae > Berberis > Berberis vulgaris. The sequence continues at coordinate 2,166,282 of OY747133.1, forward strand.
GAGGAGGCTGCAATTAGTGACACATTGATGCTGCTACAAGTAAGTATGATTGCACGGAGAAAGCATGACCAAAACATCATCATTAGTGAAATGATTGCAATTTTAGCAAGTATCAAACAGAGAGACTTAAAAGTCTTAAACACGTATCATTAGATTGAAGTCTAATCCAAACTTATATTAGAGTTACATAAGTGAATGATTAGATTAGTGATCACAAGACTGATTTGGGGAAGACTCTGAAGTGACTTACAAAGGTGTTGGTTTGGTAAAAAAGTAATTGACTGGCAAAACAATTAAGTCTTGATTGATTATTCCATGGGGAAAATAATTCATTTTTTGTATCACCTCAAGTGACAAAATATAATAATCACTCAAATGGACACAGTGACAAAATACAAATAATCACTCAAATGGCCACAGTGCATTGAGATTTCTTCTATTTAGCATCGATACAGATCCAGGTAGGGGACATGCACACTTGAACTGTGTTCATCAATGGCTAATATTTCATTGTCATCAAATGCATTGTTAACGGAGTTCCACTCACATTAAGACCTATTTTAGCTGCTATTGAATGCAGTCATCTACAAGGTTTTCAGTGAGACAACTCAAAAGGAAAGAGTTTCTTCAAATGCCCACAGCCCATTCAGATTTTCTTCAAATTAACATTGATACAGATCCAGTTGGGGACATGCACACCTGAACTGTGTTCTTCAATGGGACATATTTCATTGTCATCAAAGACATTATTGGTGGTGCTTCGACTCGCATTAAGACTTATTTTAGCTGCAGCAATCTAACATGGCTTTCGTGGAAGCAACGCAAAAGGAAAGCATTTTCTGGTAAAGTAATATATGTTGACTGAAAAGACAAGTCTTTGAGTGAGCAATAATAATCCATGAAAAAGTGTGAATGCATGTTACACGAGAATCAAATGTGATGAGCTTATGGTCTGCGTTCAGATCTGCTATAGTGTAAACATGCACGCAAATGAACAGATAATTTCTTATAGTTGATTTGGGGATTCCATGAAAAAAAATTTAAGAAAAGACAAAAGGAGAATGTTAATGTGAACGATAGCACAAAATTCTCATGTGAAATGTTCACTTGATTGGTGGACTTTGGGCTCGCATTTAGACCAGTTAAGTTGCTATTGTGACCGAAGAAAAAGAAAAAAATACACTTGACAATGAAATATGCATGAGCCATTTGATGACCAAGGTCGTTCATGTAGTGTTCATATAACATATCAGTATTTGTATCCATGCTGATTCGAAGAAAAGTATTAATGCACTGAGGCTACTGTGAGAAAGGAAACTCGCTCTCGTCAAGCAGGAAAACACGAATGCACTCTTTCGAGTCAATACAACTTTACCAGTATGTAGACAATTTAATTGAGTTTTCACACTAATCTCTTTAAAAAAAAAAAAAAAAACCTAGGTTACATATGCTTGCATTGAACGTGTGGGTATATAATTAAACCCTTATTTCTTGATCATACATATGAGTTGGTAACGATGGATTTAGCCATTTAGTTTGTTTGTTGAACAAAGGTTATTGTGATTTAGAATTACAGGAATTGGGCTTGAAGCTTCCACCAAACCATCTCTTTTACTGTTGACGGTCTAAAAGTATTGGAGATAAGAGACAAATTTATATTTTTTTTTTTTTGACTTCTCATTTAAGATTCATTTGGTTTTCATTTACAATTAAAGACACTACATCCACATTGCTAAATGAAAACTATGTATAACACATTGCTAAATGAAAACTATGTGCCTCAAAGATATTTTATATTTGGCGCCTTATAACAAAGTTAGTTGTCATATATGTTCTGAATTATTACAAATACATTGTCAATGAGTATTAAAGAAACCCATAATTATTAACACTTTCACCACCTAATTACTATGGTCTATTTGTCATCACTCTGGATGGATACCTTCATAGTGATTTTTTATATGATACAACTTTCTAACGACTTGTCCGATATTCATGCGTTCAACAGGGGGACCAGCAGAACAATCAACTCCTAGTGTTTTGATTGAAATCAAACATTCTTGCACTATCCAATTGAGTAATTCAGTTCGCATTTTTGATAGCTTCCTCAGTAGCTTCTAAGAGCATTTACAACACCTAATCCATTTCACGGGTTCAAATTCTAGCTACCTAAAGTCTTCCAAAGTCAAGTTGCATGGATATATATATATAGTGACAATCCAAAAAGTAATGACTAAGATCTGCCTCTGTTCTATTGAGGCTATGCATTTATAATACATCCATATATATATATAGTGATCAAGGTAGCTTTGCGCAACCTGCAAGTCTGGTACTACAGCGAAGAGGGTTAGGTTCAACCTGAAAGGAGAGGGCTGCGAGGGCTCTGCAAAGAGGGCTGCGAGAGGGCTGCGAGGGGCTCTGCGTGTCTGCGAGAGGGCTGCACCTCGGCCTCCTTCAGATCAGATCCTACATCAGATCTGTCGGATCTGCCGGTGTTGCTTCAGATCTGCGAGAGGAGGGGCTCTGCTTCAGATCTGCCGGATCCAACTCTGTGTTGCTTCAGGCAGCATCTCCTTCAGGACACGATTCTAGGGTTTGCAGCGAATCGAGCGCCGATTCTGTCTGTGATCTTCTTGTTCATGGACTGATTCAATGAACACGGCTCAAACGACTCTCTCCCCACTCCCTCATGGAGAGATTCAAGAAGGTCAGAGGGGGAAAGAACACTTCGAGCAACTTCGTGCGGCCCAACAACCTACCACACAGGCTTTCATTAGCGAGCAGAATGCTAACACCATCGCTCCTTTGGTGGTTCAAGGTATTGCAACAACAACCACTATGACTGCTAATGCCAAAACAGAGAGACCTACCCCGAGTTGGACGTCCCTTTTTGCTAAAAGGAATGACAATGGCCCATCAAACCTCCAGTTTATACCGCCATCCATTACAGAAGGTAAACCAGTAGTTCATATCAAGCTTTCTGACCATAAAGAACGAATGAATGAATGTGAGCAATACCTCATTGGCAACTTTGTAGGTAAAAGACTTGCTTATAGTTACGTCTATGATTGCCTTAAACGCATTTGGGGATTGCAAACTAAGTTTGAAATGTCCGTATATGGCGATCGTGCTTTTGTGTTCAAATTTATCAATGAGGACGATAGGCGGAAGGTGCTTGATATTGGGCCTGTTCATATAGCAAGTCGCTTGTTTCTTCTAAGACCATGGAAACCTTATATTGAAGAGGACGTTGAGGTGCTTAACTCTGTGCCCATTTGGGTAAACTTCAAGAAGGTGCCACTATTCCTATGGAGCAAAGAAGGGCTCCAAGCAATTGCGAGCGCAATTGGTACCCCCCTAATGCTAGACAAGGCTACCGACACCAGATCACGACTTTCCTTTGCCAGGGTCTGCATCGAAATCAATCCTAATTGTCAATTCCCTAGCTCCATCCCAGTTGTCATTGATGATGGAAAAACAATAGCTATTGAGGTCGAATACTCATGGAAACCTACTCTATGTGGGCAATGTAAGGGGTTTGGTCATTCGAGTGCTAGATGCCCATCGCAACAGACAGCAACCAAGACAAGCACTAAGGTATGGAAACCAGTTCAGCAAGGTGACACTGGCAAGGATACTACTCAAGCATCCGGAGAGGAAGGCTGGACTACAGCCGTTGGCAAACACACATTCAAATCTAGGGACTCCACTACCAGTATGCCACAAGTGAGCACGAGCACTCCTACATTCAATGGCCAGAACACCCAAGAACATGATGACAATGACTCACTGATCGTAACGCAGGAGCAACTACTCAAAGAGCAGCAAAGTTTGGTTGCTGTTGCTCAGGAGCAACACTTAAAAGAATTCAGGGATGACTGTAGGGATGCAGGTTACTCACCCAATGGGATTGAAACGGCGATTCAGGCTGCGGATTCAGACGCTGAAGTAGCAGCAGAGCCAGGTCTGTCTACCCCCATAGCTAACTCAGAGGACAACCCAATGCAGGTAGTGGAGGTGCTTCGCGCAACCGATGATATAGGAGGACTGGAGAAAGATCCCACAACGATCATGGATCGCCTAACACCCCAAGACGTTAACGTTGTACAATCAGCAATTGCAAAATTAGGCATGGATGCATGGGTCGCTGAAATTCAAGCTTCCCTTGCAGCGGCAGCACCACAGGTGGGGCAAAACACTAGTGAAGAAGAACGTGAGTTTCCCACAATGCAGTCTCCAACGACATATGTTCCTCGAAGGTCCTCTCGAAGCAAGAAGACAAATCCTAAATTCAGGTAACTGATGATGCAAATACAAGTAGAATGCAAATGTTTATTAGAACCTTGTATGGATGCTAGATTAGTGCTAGCATTCAATGGTTTTTATATCACGATTCATTGTGGTTCGTATCCTTACGACGACTTCTCATACATCCTGGGGCCAACAATAGGTATAAATCACGTCATGAGAGTGATTAAAAGATTGATTGTTACTTATGAGGAAGAAAAGTTACGGCAGGTCTCTCATGCAACTACTTTAGTAGTAGAACATTTTGCAGGGTTACTCCCCAACTTGGAGACGGTGATTCTAGTACTAATTAGGTTCTTTGTTGAAGATTTGAAGCAAGTGTATTGTCCTATGGATGCTGTAACGAGTGAACGTACCTTCGAATGTAACTTGTAATGGTTTTTTTCTGTGGTCTGGGGAGCCCATTTACACCCCGCGCTTGCCTTTCAAAAAAAAAAAAAAAAAAAAAAAAAAAAAAAAAAAGGTAGCTTTGCGCGTGAGGAATGAGACTTTTGGACCTGCAGGACTCAACATTGCACATATGACCAAAGAGTAGAAAGCAATTTATTTTAGAACAACGAAACACAAATTTATATGCCTATTTTTCCTGAAAGAGATTGGAGTAGAAATTGAATGCAAGAGCTCGACCAATCAGCAATGCACTTCCAACGACTTGACTTGGTAGCTAGACTTTGGGTCTTGCTAAGCAACAATATTTGATGGATATGCATACGCATTTCAATCACCACACCTATGCATTTCATGGGTTCAAATTCTAGCTAGCTAAAGTCTTCCAAAGTCAAGTTGCATGGATGAGCTAAACGTATGATGGTTCGGTTAAGCAGTGGCAGATGATATCACTTTGAAGTAAAGTATTTGTACTGTAGCTCAGTGGATGGGTTTCATCCAAAATCCCATCCGATCCGGAAAATTTGGATTTGGATTTCATTTTCTCGGATTTGAATTGATTCAGATGTCAAAACTCAATCCAAAATTATTATTCGATTTGATTCGGATTTGAGTAAATTCGATCCAATAATAATTCAAATTATATAAGTATTATAAAAATAATAATTTTGTAGATATGACATGTATTATTTAGACAGTTCAGGCTTTTGATCATTTCAACAAATGAATCAGTTTGGAAAAATGGGGACTTCTGGTCATTTCAATTTTTTATTTTTATTTGATTTATCATCATCATCAAAGCCCATTCCCGATACTCTCGGGGTGGCTACATGTATTTTGGTTCTTCAAACAATGCGGTTTTCCCACATATCCTCACCCAATCTAAGCTCAAGGGTTTAAAAAAAAAAGTTGCATGGATGTATTTTAGACTTTGAAGTAAAGCATTTGTGTTGTAGCTCAATGAAATGGGTTTCATCCAAAATCCCATCCGATCCGAAAAATTTGGGTTTGTATTTCATTTTCTCGGATTTGAATTGATTCGGATGTCAAAACTCCATCCGAAATTTGAAATTTGGCATGTATTTAGACTTGAGCGTGTCGCTTCCCCTACTGTTAAATACAATCCATTTGATCCAAACGATTCCAAAACCTTTGAACGATGAAACTTATCCATCACCTCCCCAACAGGATTCACCAACACGAGCTGCAACCGAAAAAACAAAAACAACCATGAGTTTCATACCAAAAAATTTATTTCACAGAGTCCATTATTGGTAATTTGTGATTTTATTACCTGAAGGGAACGTTTTTCAAGTATCTTCTTGAGTTCAAGTATTGTTTCTAGGCCACTGGTGTCTATGGCCGATACAGCTGAAAAATGTAACATGGTAGGGCAAGTTTTTAATGTACTTGTACAATCGAATAAGCTTCGAAGATTATATTCTCTAATTTTTACCTGTCAAATCCAAAATAACACACTTTAAAGGATGGTCATTGTGTGTTTGAATCCTTTCTTCCTCTTCTCTGACCCATCTTGTTATTCTGCAACAGTAAATCTCATCGATAAAAAAACATTCTATATTCGCAACCTTTTTGTAAATGATGTATGGTATGAAGTTGGTCAGATGGCTACTTGTAATTTAAGCCAAGCCAAATGTGACCTTATACCAATAATATACTCTTATATGCCAAAATAGTTACAGCAAATCTGAATATTTATAAGGAACGCGGAAACTGACCTTTCTTGGAGATACGTAGAGTTTGCAAAATAGATTGGGGATTCAATACCAAGTATGAGAAATGCTGGAATCCTAGTCGCATCCCCATAACGGCCAAGATTTTGGAATACTTGCGTCCCTGGAATGTTTCCCATAACTACTGTATTTGGTCTTGTTACGTGTATCAGAATCTTGAAGACTGAAACTCCAACCTAAACAAAGAAATCATCGGGTTCAAAACAAGAACAAATGACGAAAATAATAAAATAGAACATCAATAGAAATGAAGTTAGAAGCTTACAGCAATGGCAAGGCCAATCTGAACAGAGATGAAAATAACACCAAAAAATGCGCACATACAAGCGATGAAATCCAACTTATCAACCTTCCACAGTTTCAATGCAGCTTGGTAATCAATTAGTCCTACAACAGCATTTATAATGATGGCTGCTAACACAAGGTTGGGAGTATAGTGAAACAATGGCATCAGAAACAGAAGTGTCACAAGCACTGTTGATGCCATAACTATGTTCGATACCGCAGATTGTGCTCCTGCATTGTAGTTTACAGCAGACCGCGAAAATGATCCTGTGGTGACATAACATGAAGTGCAAGAACCTGCCATGTTCATGACTCCAATTGCTACCATCTCTTTGTTGCCATCAACTTGATAGTTTTTCAATGAAGCAAATGTCCTTCCCACTGCAAACCCTTCCTGTAATGACAGAAAAAAGGATCATTGTTAATTATGTGGGATTTCGTGGCTCACAATTTCAATCCATAGAGTTTGAAATGGAATAGGATTGCTATATATGTGACAGAATACAGATCTTATAAAATAGGATCCCTATTCTATAGGGATTTCTATTCTTATTCAGAAGTCATATACAGATCAGGCATACAGGTTTTCTTTTGTATTCAAACAAGGACACAGATGGGTTTTCAGGTCCTATTAGGACTCAAAATAGGAAGCAACAATTGCTATAAATATCAGCCTATTCCAGGGATTATTGATCGTATTTTCTGAGGCAGAAAATAGGGTATTGGGGGCTGATTTTTATCGAGAGAAGACAGAATATTGGGGCTGTTTTATTGACAGAAAACAGGAGTTTATTCGCAGCCATTGATCACAGTTTTCAAGGTAAGGTTTGAGTATTACCAAGGCAGAAAACTGAAGAGAATCTGCTGATTTTTCTTTGTATCGAAAGTGTAGGGAAGAACGGTACAATCCGTGAGTATAACGGATTACTTTCAGATTGAGAGTTGAGAGAACTGGAAACTGTTCTCAAGAGTTTGTACTTCTCAGATTACTCTTTCATAATAAAGAAGCTCGTCGTTGTCCCGTGGATGTAGGCACATTGCCGAACCACGTATATCTTGTCTATTTACTGTTACTGATTGCTAGACTCTTACTTTTACTTGCAAGTACCAATTAGGTTCGGGCGTGTTTCTAGGATAATCTTACAACAAGTGGTATCAGAGCTCCAGGGTTGGTGTCTACAAGGTTTGACGATATGTCAGAAAGGAAAGGTGAAGTCTACGCAAAGGTTCATGGATTCGATGTTCTTCGATTCAATGGAAGGAACAATTTTAGCAGTTGGCAGACAACGGTGATGGATATACTGATTAACAATGATCTGGCAGACACGATAGAAGGTGAACCAGATGTGAAACCAACTGGTTGGGATGCAGATAAGTTCAAGGCAATGGATAGGAAGGCATGTAGTACTATCCGGCTATGTCTCGATACGGGAGTTGCGTATAACTACCGTGATGAAAAGACGGCGAAGTCAATTTGGGATAAGTTGATGAATACCTACCTCAGGAAGGATCAGATGAGTTTACTATACCTTCAGAAAAAGCTCTTCACGTTCAAGATTGAACCAGGTAAACTCATGACCGATCATGTTACTGAATTTGAGTGTTTATTTTCAGATTGCATCGGTTTAGGTGCAAACTATGATGATAATGTCAAATCTTTGTTGTTATTGACTTCTTTATTACCTGAGTGGGAAGTATTGGTCGACACGTTGGTCACCAATAAGACAGAAAGTTTAGTTTATACAGATGTGGTTTCTGTGGTGCTTACGAAAGCTGCTCACAAGAAGGATATGGCTGATGATGCACAAGTTCATGGTCTTATGGTCAGAGGCCGGAATCAGGGTAATAACAAGGGCAATAACAGGCAAGGCAATGGTCGGAAGAATAGAGGCCGCTCACAATCTCGCGGAAGAGACATGTCAAAGGTTGAGTGTTATACTTGTCACAAGAAGGGTCATTTCAAAAGGGATTGTCCTACTAGGAAGGATAATGGCAACAAGGAAGAGAAAAATGGCGAGTCGAATCTGGTTCGATCTATACATGATGATGTGGTTATCAGGATTACAGGAGATCTAGCAGAGGCTCTTATGGCAGATAATGGTGACCATCTATATGGAGGATGGGTGCTTGATACCGGTGCCTCTTTTCATATGTGTCCTATTAGAGAGTGGTTTACTAGTTACCGTGAGGTGAAAGGTGGATCAGTTTATATGGGAGACTCCAGAGTATGCAAGACTAGGGGTGTTGGCACAGTTCATTTCAGTTTGGCAGATGGTTCAGTTAGGAAGCTTACAGAGGTTCGTCATGTACCGGATCTTTCGAAAGGTCTGATTTCTCTTGGTGTGCTTGAGGCTCAGGGCTTCAAATTTGTTGGTGAGAATGGCATGTGTTGTGTCTACAATGGTGACAGGGTAATGCTTACGTCAGTTAGACATGGAAATTTGTATTATCTTCAAGGAGACGCAGTTGAAGGTGGAGCTATGGTCTCAGAGGTTCTTGATGAGAAGAGCGTAGCCCAGACTCAGTTATGGCACATGCGCTTAGGGCATGTGGGTGAGGCAGGGTTGAAGGCATTGAGCAAGCGAGGCTTGCTTGGCAGTGAAAAGCTTGGGAAGTTGGACTTTTGTGAGCACTGCATCTTCGGGAAGCAGACTCGAGTTAGTTTTGGTTCAGCGGAGCATACTACTGCGGGTATTGTGGATTACATTCACACGGATGTTTGGGGCCCATCCAGGACAGTGTCCAAAGGTGGTTCTAGGTGGTTCGTCAGTTTTGTTGATGACTTCAGCCGGAGAGTATGGATTTACACCATGAAAAGAAAGAATGAAGTCACTAACATCTTTAAGAAATGGAGGGCGATGGTAGAGAAGCAGACTGGCAGAGTTATCAAGGTGGTCAGATCCGACAATGGTGGAGAGTACACTGAAGACCCCTTGAAGGAGTATTGTCAGGAGCATGGCATTCGCAGGCATTTCACAGTGAAGAAGACACCACAACAGAACGGAGTGGCGGAAAGGATGAACCGCACACTTCTAGAGAGAGCACGGTGCATGTTGTCTAATGCAGGATTAGGCAAGATATGGTGGGCTGAAGCCGTATCTACGGCGTGTTATCTCATAAACAGGTCTCCATCATCAGCGATTGAGTTCAAGACTCCTATGGAGGTATGGTCTGGCACTTCTACGGATTATTCACATCTGAAAGTTTTTGGTTGTCCTGTTTATTTTCATGTGAAGGATGATAAGCTGGGGGTAAGGGCAAGGAAGGCTATATTCCTTGGTTATCCAGGTTCAGTCAAAGGCTACAAATTGTGGTGCTCTGAAACGGGCAAGTGGGAGATTTCTAGAGACGTAAAGTTCCATGAGGAGGCACTCTTACGGCCTAAGTGTGAGAGATGCAAGGATGGATCTCCGGTATGGAGAGGTGATAGCTTTGATGATGAGGATGATTTTCTGCAGGTGGAGCTTGGAGCTCCTAGGTCTGGTACACAGGACAGTTTTTCGGATTCAGGTCATGGTAATGATGATGGAATTCATGATACAGTACAGGGTGATCCAGAGGTTATTGCAGGTGAGGAGGTTCCTGTTGAGGAGCCACAGGTACAGTATGAGCATGAGCAGCAGGTTTCTCAGCCGTCTTTGGCAGCACAGAGAGAGCGTCGGAATACTAGAGCACCCATCAGATATGGATTTGAGGAAATGGCAGCCTATGTTTTTTCAGTTTTCGGGGAGTATGATGATGCACCTACTACGTATAAGCAAGCTTGTAAAAGCTCGCATATGGATGAGTGGAAGGTGGCTATGGATGCGGAGATACAGTCTCTTCACAAAAATCATACATGGGAGCTGGTGACACTTCCAAAGGGAAAACGGGCGATAGGATGCAAGTGGGTGTACACTCTGAAAGACGGCATTCCAGATTCCAAAGGGAATTCTGCAGGTGTAAGATTCAAGGCAAGATTGGTAGCAAAAGGATTTGCACAAACAGAAGGTGTGGATTATAACAAGGTTTTCTCTCCGGTGGTTAAGCACACTTCTATCTGTGTCCTATTAGCTATGGTGGCGCAGTATGACTTAGAGCTCGAGCAACTAGATGTCAAGACTGCTTTCTTGCACGGCGATCTGGAAGAGGATATTTACATGGTTCAGCCAGATGGATATGCTATTGCTGGGAAGGAAAACAGGGTATGCAAACTAAAAAAGTCTCTATACGGGTTGAAACAGTCTTCTCGTCAGTGGTACTTGAGGTTTGATACTTTTATGTTGAAGCAAAAGTACGCACGAAGTCAGTATGATCATTGTGTTTATTTCAGGAGGCTTCAAGATGGTTCCTACATCTATTTATTGCTTTACGTGGATGATATGCTTATTGCTGCTAGGAGTAAGCGTGAGATAGAGCTGCTAAAGGTTCAGTTGAGCAATGAATTTGAGATGAAGGATTTGGGTCCAGCGAAGAGGATACTCGGGATGGAGATAGTGAGGGACAGGAAGCTTGGTAGATTGTCTTTGTTGCAGAGGCAATATCTTGAGAAGGTAGTCAGTAGATTTGGCATGGATAGGGCCAAGTCGGTCAGTACTCCCTTGGCAGCTCACTTCAGGCTCTCTGGTTTGCAGTCCCCTACTACTGTAGCAGAGAAGGAATACATGTCACAGGTTCCTTATGCTAGTGCGGTTGGCAGCTTGATGTATGCCATGATTTGCACACGTCCCGACATTGCACACGCAGTGAGTTTGGTTAGTCGATACATGGCTAATCCAGGCAAAACCCATTGGCAGGCAGTCAAGTGGATTTTGAGGTATCTTCGAGGCACGTTGGATGTCGGTTTGGTCTATGAGAGATCGTCAGTTTCAGCTGTGACAGGTTATGTTGACTCAGATTATGCAGGATATTTGGACAGGCGTCGGTCTACTACAGGTTACTGTTTTAAATTGGCAGGGGGTCCTATATCTTGGCGGTCCATGTTACAGTCAGTTGTTGCGCTGTCTACTACAGAGGCAGAGTATATGGCAGTGACAGAGGCAGTGAAAGAGGCTATATGGCTTCGAGGTCTGGTTAAAGATTTGGGTGTTACTCAGAGGGATATTACAATTCTTTGTGATAGTCAGAGTGCCATCCATTTGGCAAAGAATCAGGTTCATCATGCGAGGACCAAGCATATTGATGTCAGGTTTCACTTTATCAGAGATATCATCGAGGACAGAGTTGTGATACTAGAGAAAGTTGATACAAAGGAGAATGCAGCTGATATGTTGACGAAGGTAGTACCCAGGGTCAAGTTGGAGCACTGTCTCAATTTGATCAGACTCTCTCAGTGTTGATGCCCTACGGGGGCATGGCCCTTAGGGGTGTGGACGGCCTTTAGGCCGGGAAGACGACGACGAGCAGGTTACCTTGGCTGGGGATTTCATGCCAAGGTGGAGATGTATGAGCTGATGGAGGTGTGTCCTGAAATTGTTCGCCAAAGTGGAGATTGTGGGATTTCGTGGCTCACAATTTCAATCCATAGAGTTTGAAATGGAATAGGATTGCTATATATGTGACAGAATACAGATCTTATAAAATAGGATCCCTATTCTATAGGGATTTCTATTCTTATTCAGAAGTCATATACAGATCAGGCATACAGGTTTTCTTTTGTATTCAAACAAGGACACAGATGGGTTTTCAGGTCCTATTAGGACTCAAAATAGGAAGCAACAATTGCTATAAATATCAGCCTATTCCAGGGATTATTGATCGTATTTTCTGAGGCAGAAAATAGGGTATTGGGGGCTGATTTTTATCGAGAGAAGACAGAATATTGGGGCTGTTTTATTGACAGAAAACAGGAGTTTATTCGCAGCCATTGATCACAGTTTTCAAGGTAAGGTTTGAGTATTACCAAGGCAGAAAACTGAAGAGAATCTGCTGATTTTTCTTTGTATCGAAAGTGTAGGGAAGAACGGTACAATCCGTGAGTATAACGGATTACTTTCAGATTGAGAGTTGAGAGAACTGGAAACTGTTCTCAAGAGTTTGTACTTCTCAGATTACTCTTTCATAATAAAGAAGCTCGTCGTTGTCCCGTGGATGTAGGCACATTGCCGAACCACGTATATCTTGTCTATTTACTGTTACTGATTGCTAGACTCTTACTTTTACTTGCAAGTACCAATTAGGTTCGGGCGTGTTTCTAGGATAATCTTACAACAAATTAGTTGAAAACTTCCAAGCTTAGTGAGAAATTCTTTATTCAAGCATATTAATAAAGAATGATTAAGTAAAAATATTATTAAATAGTCTGTTAATAACAAAGTCAAAGTATAGTTTCTCTTTAGATATATTCGAACTAATTCAGTTTTTGATTGACTGTTATAAAGGTAAGTTAATTATTATAGGAAATTAGTAACTTTTAAATACAGTAGAATGCGGCAGTAGACCAAGTTAGTAAAAACAAGTGTTATGTTAATTAAAATTTCAGAAAGACGTATAAAAGTTGAAAATTATCAGTTGTAAATGTAATTGTGATAACTTCAGGAGAGAAATTGCAATCTTAAAGGAGTTTTAGGTTCATATGATTGAAGATTATAACAACGACGGTAACCTGGTTGAATGGTTAAGACTGTATTGGTTTAACTCCCATGTCTTGGGTTCTATACCTACATAATAATTTATATATAAAAGGAAGTTATTTAGGAAAAAATTTCTCAGGACTTACAGTGAGAGAGAGAATTCCAGTTATAAGGCCTGTTTTCAGAGCAAGGGATAGAAAAGCTCCATGGAAAGATAACATGTTTGCTGAATGTGGATTCAAACCCTTTTGCAGATGTCCTATCTGTTTAACCACAAAAACAGCAATAATTAGTAGCAGAAAGTATAGCAAAAAAAAAACAATTTCTTCTTTTGTTTCAAAATGATCGACTTACTGTGGATATTCCTTTAATATGAGCTTTGAAGGTGAAGATTATAACAGTTGATAACACCACCGATGTCAAGGGAGCTGCTGCAGAAACCCAAAATAGGTTTGGTTTCCTTATACTCTACATACATAAAGAGAGAATAAGCACTTATTAAGATTTGTAACGAAGGAAATCAGCGAGAAAAAAGTGATACTAAACCAAATAAATTAAAAAGGACTCACAATTTGCCTTGTTATAAGTAGGAATATCAAGAAGCTCAACCCCATCACAATAGTTTGCCAAGACCACTGAAACACCAAATTACATTGATAATTATGGTGAATGTTTATATGAAGTTTTAAGTTTTAGTTTGTAGTTTTCTTTCTTACCTCCTTTGTTTCTTTGAAAACAGAAGAAGTTACGGGAACAATTTGCATCATAGTTGTAAAATGAGTAATCCCAAGCAATCCCTTCAATTGTTGCAAGGACACAATCACTGCTGCCCCAGCCATGAATCCAGTTAATGTCGCCTTTGAGAGGAAATCGATTATGAATCCTAATCTGTAAATAGATCCAAATCAAAACACTGCATTGTTTTGAATGCATTAAAGTGATAATTCATAATTTATGAATGACATGGAAAAAAAATCAAGACCATATGATTGATGTTTCAATTGATTTGACACTATAAGTGAATGATTTTGTATTGAATTGTTAAAGGGCTATTTTTATGATAAATAGCTAATAATGGTTTTAACATGTTTGGTGTTTTTCTTACCTGAGTAGTCCTAAGGAAGATTGGAATACACCAGCAAAGAAGGTGGAAGTGAGGGCTAGTTTCAGATAGAGGTTTGGGTTGTCGACGGGTGACACCGCCTCTTCTAGCATTGAACCCATTACTAGAGATGCAATAGAGACAGGACCGACAGCTAGATGTCTTGAACTTCCAAGAATGGCATATAGGAATGGTGGAACAAAGCTGGAATCTGCACCAAAAACCCAATTCAGACACAACCCATTGAGAATACTCAAAGAAAAAAGAAGAACACATATGGACAATTTGCAGTGAAAGTGTTGATGTGAATTGATACTCACATAGGCCAATAATCGGTGGCAAGTTCGCTAGCTTTGCATAGCTAATACCCTGAAACCATGAAATGAATCTCATCAGAACCACCAAGAGATACCCAACCAGACTATTTTGAGTGAAAACTTGCTATAACAAAGACTCTTTTGAGGCAATTCTTTGAATTACAATTTACAAAACTCTGTTTCTTGATGGATTGAAAACAGAGGAGCTTTGTTTTTTGGGTTTCCATTACCCAAAAAAAAAATCTATAAACAATTCCTGCACTGAAAATCTTTCAAAAGATGAAATCTTGCTTTAAGATAAAAATGCAAAACATGAAACCCCACTTCCATTTTTGCAAGTTGAATTAAAAAAAAGACTACTAGAGCTGTTAGTGTCCTCTTTTATTTTTTTTTATTTTTCTGAAAATCTTCTTGAAAAGTCTTCAAATTTTCAGAAACCCATTTCATTGCAAATAAGCTCATCAGAAGTCGGTTTTGAGAAACCAAATTTCATTTTGAGAACTCAATGATCAAGATAAGTTCATCGATAGACAGCAGTAGGTTCGGTTCTGAGAGACCATAACAAAAAAACATTTCAAATAAGCCAAGAAAAATCATTACTTTAAAAACCCTGACTCACAAAAATAAGTTGTTCAAATTCATTAACACAAAGACACCAAAACATAAATAATAAGATAGAGAAATCGAAAAAAAAAACATCTTCATGTTCATCATCTAACCTGAGGGATTGCCAAACTTGCAATGGTGAGACCAGAAATGACATCAGACTTGAACAGCTTCAGACTATACTGAGGTGCCCATTGAAAGATAGGGAAGAAATATCGAAGACCCAAGAGGAGTTTTTGTAAGGAAGTTTGGTTCTTGAACTTATGGAGGGGATCATCGGGGAAGAAAATCTCCGAAAGCCGATGTTTTAGTTTTTGGATTGTGGTTTTGTTTGGTGGTAGGCAAACTTTATGGATCTCCATCTCCATGGGGGGTGGTACAATACTATTGGGGCCTTGTATGAAGATTCTAACACCAGTTTCATCGTCTACGTCGACTCGGTTTGAGCTTCCTCCAACCATTTCTATAGTGTGTTTTTTTTTCTGCAAGAAGATGATTAGAAAAAGATTACACAGCCGTTATTGAAAACTACACAAATTTGGTTCAAATTTATAGAGGTTTTTAGGGAGAGAGTGGCGGTTTAAGCTGTTGCTGGTATGAAGGTGATTCATCTTATTTGAATGTGTTGAAAAAAAAATAATTTCTACATTTGTGGTTAAAGCTAGTCAACTTTCAGTCAAATGCTACCGTATATTAGTCTTTGCTCCATCAAAAAAGAGTGCGGATCAGATGGTCCGCACACCATGGAGTAGCTTTATGGTTCATAAACTTGATTTTCCTCACCTCGTCTATTTAATTCAAGTTAACTTGCACACTAACAGGAACTTATATATAAATAATAAGATCCTTTTGATTAATTTTAGAAAATAATTAAGAAAACTTTTTAAATTGGAAACTTAACAATTAAAATTATTTTTCAAAAAAAAAAAAAAAAAAAACTAAACTCCTATACGCCAAATGCATTGTATAGTCTCCGCGCAAAGCTCTATTGCATACCAAAAAAAAAAAAAAACAATGCATTTGACATATGGGAGCTTAGCGTATTCTTCTTCTCCTTTTTGTTTCCTCCTTTAGTTGGAAAACGATGGATTTCGCCATTTAGTTTGTTTGTTGAACAAAGGTTATTGTGATTTAGAATTACAGGAATTGGGCTTGAGGCTTCCACCAAACCATCTCTTTTACTGTTGATGGTCTAAAAGTATTGGAGATAAAGTGGGAAAAAATGGCTTAAAGAGACAAATTTATATTTTTTTTTACATCTCATTTAAGATTCACTTGGTTTTCATTTACAATTAAAGACACTACATCCACATTGCTAAATGAAAACTATGTATAACACATCCGCGTGCCTCATAGATACTTTATATTTGGCGCCTTATAACAAGGTAGCCTTGTGCGTGGGGAATGAGACTTTTGGACCTGCAGGACTCAACATTGCACATATGACCAAAGAGTAGAAAGCAATTTATTTTAGAACAACGAAATCAAAACCTAAAATCAACCACAAATTTATATGCCTATTTTTCCTGAAAGAGATTGGAGTAAAATTGAATGCAAGAGCTCGACCAATCAGCAATGCACTTTCAACGACTTGACTTGGTAGCTAGACTTTGGGTCTTGCTAAGCAACAATATTTGATGGATATGCATACGCATTTCAATCACCACACCTATGCATTTCACGGGTTCGAATTCTAGCTAGCTAAAGTCTTCCAAAGTCAAGTTGCATGGATGAGCCAAACGTATGATGGTTCAGTTGAGCAGTGGCAGATGGTATCACTAAGTCACATAATCGATCTCAACTGACAGCATCTGGAGTGTTAAGGGTTTAAAAAAAAGAAGTTAGTTTGGATGTTTTAGACTTTGAAGTAAAGAATTTGTATTGTAGCTCAATGGAATGAGTTTCATCCAAAATCTCATCCGGTTCGGAAAATTTAGATTTGGATTTCATTTTCTCGGATTTAAATTGGTTCAGATGTCAAAACTCAATCCGAAATTATTATCCTATTTTATTCGGATTTGGGTAAATTCGATCCAATAATAATTTAAATTATATAAGTATTATAAAAATAGTAATTTTGTAAATATGACATGTATTGTTTAGACAATGCAGGCTTTTGATCATTTCAGCAAATGAATATGTTCGAAAAAAATGGGGACTTCTGGTCATTTCAATTCTTTATTTTTATTTGATTTATCATCATCATCATCAAAAGCCCATTTTCGATACTCTCGGGGTCAGCTACATGTATTTTGGTTCTCCAAGCAATGTGGTCTTCTCACATATCCTCACCCAATCTAAGCTCAAGGGTTAAAAAAAAAGTTGTATGGATGTATTTTTGACTTTGAAGTAAAGCATTTGTACTTTAGCCCAATGGAACGGGTTTCATCCAAAATCCCATTCGACACGGAAAATTTGGATTTGGATTTCATTTTCTCGGATTTGAATTGATTTAGATGTCAAAACTCAATCCGAAATTATTATTGGATTTGATTCGAATTTGGGTAAATTCGATCCAATAATAATTCAAATTGTATAAGTATTATAAAAATAGTAATTTTGTAAATATTGCATGTATTATTTAGACAGTGCAGGCTTTTGATCATTTCAGCAAATGAGTAAGTACAAAAAATTGGGGATTTCTGGTCATTTCAATTTTTTATTTTTATTTGATTTATCATCGTCATTATCAAAGCTCATTTTCGATGCTCTCGGGGTCGGCTACATGTATTTTGGTTCTCCAAGCAATGCGATTTTCCTACATATCCTCACTTAATCAAAGCTCAAGAGAATATCTTCCTTCACTGCCTTCATCCAAGCTTTTAATGGCCGTCCCCTTTATCTATACCCTCTACTAACGAGCCAATCTAGACATTTTTATTTGATTTATTATAAATGGAAATTTTTAACTAAAAGAGTTTATTTTTTTAATTTTAATATAAAATTATCAAATTAAGTTACGTCGCATTGGATTTTGGTGGATTTCACATTTGATTATAGTAAATGAATTTTAATTTGGATTGCAATATTGGATATTTATCGGATTGGATTTGCATTGACTGGATTTGATTTGGATTTCTAACTATCCGACTCGAATCTGATCCATCGAAAGCCCTACCCTTTAACTGAGTCTTGGGGTGTTTGTGATACTAGATGAAATGTGCAGATCACGTGAAGGGAATACATTTACAACAGAGAATGGGAGTATTTTGGTTGAAATTCTATAATATCTGCCATTTTGAAGAATTCAAATATGGCTAAAAATCCTAAAGGCTACTGGAATAAATCGTGATCATAGCAAAAAATTATCAATACCGTATCCAGATGTTTTGAACCATAGCTGGAATTAAGGAATTGAAATGGTAGACTTCGAGCCATGCTAAGCGGCATTTGTTAATCGGTACGTAGAACCATAAAATTCATGAGTTTCAGATTCTAGGTTTAAGTCATTTGATGATAGTAGAATCACATTTTTCATATAAAAGCTTATATGGTGATTTATGCACTACAACAAAATTGGCCTTTTAAGGCATTGTAAGAATGCTATGAAAGATGTACCATAGTATTTAGTGCAAATCATAGTAGCTCATGTTATATTTTGGACATAACACTATGAAAATGCTATTACAACATAACATTTGTGAATGGTATCCCAGCATCGCATTTGTGAATTTCATGACATTTTTAAATGCTATGATATGATAGTTATTTAAATAAATGAATATTAAAAAGTGCTCAGTTTCATAGTGGATGAAAAAGACCTTCAAAATGACACTGCAGATACTCAGGTCGAAGGTACCCGTTTCCGTAAAGAGGGAGCTCCAGCAATCGGAATCACGGCGTCGGATGAGGTCATGAAATAACTATCCCATGGGGAAAATAATTAATTCAATATTTGTATCACCTCAAGTGACAAAATATAATAATCACTCAAATGTCCACAGTGACAAAATACAAATAATCACTCAAATGACCACAGTGCATTGAGAATTCTTCTATTTAGCATCGATACAGATCCAGGTAGGGGACATACACACTTGAACTGTGTTCATCAATGGCTAATATTTCATTGTCATCAAATGCATTGTTAATGGAGTTCCACTCACATTAAGACCTATTTTAGCTGCTATTGAATGCAGTCATCTACAAGGTTTTCAGGGAAACTCAAAAGGAAAGAGTTTGTCTGGTAAAGTAATATACTGACTGAAAAAGCAAGTCTTGAGTTAGCAGTGATCCATGCATGGACTCCGATGGTTGGACGATCGCCAAGGGTAGACATACATTCAAGTCAAAGACTCCACCCAGTTTCGAGGGGAGTCCAGGGCCTATCACAGGAAAAGCAGGGAATGTAACCAGTATAGAGGTTGTCAATGTGACAGAGCATAACATAAATGATGACCAGAGTGATGCCATAACGCAGAGTCTACAACCATTGATTCTTATCAATTCAATGCTCGGGCATAGTGCTAATGTGGAGGCAAATGACCACACACCGACTTAGGACAAAGAGAACACCACAACAGATGAGCAGAGTAGTAACGAGGAACATAAGCAAGATCCTTCTAGTGAAGATGTTGCAAACGATTTGTTTTCAAAATCTTGCACTAAAGATTTTAGTCTCTGCCCTCGAAGATCCTCTAGGGCTAAGAAAGCAAACAAAAAGTACAAAGGTTGAATCATTTCCTCCTTAACAAAGGAGACAGGGATAAAAAAAAGTAAAAAAAAACAAGAGGTTTCTTCTTTGGCCGATGCTAGTTGAAGATTTTTATAGGCCTAGTAACCATGTTCACTCTCACTAGACTTCTCTTTCTTGTGAGAGTTTGCTTCTGTTTTTATTGTTGTTTTTGCTTTTGTTTCATTTATATAAAGGTTTTTGGGTCCTTAAAATCCAGCTCGCTATCCAAAAAAAAAATGATCCATGCACGGGGCCAAAACTGTGAATCATCGTGTTACACGAGAATGTGATGAGCTTATGCTCCAAGACCACATTCATACCTGCTATTGTTAACAAGTCAATACTTAACATATCAGATTTGGTTGTTATATTCGGTTTTAGATTACCAAAGCTACAAACCAGGTTATTATTTCTTATAGTTGATGTAGGGATTCCTCGAAAGAAAGAGAATGTGAAGGATAGTTTATTTCATATTCTTATGCTTGCACAAATTTTCATGTGCAAATATTGCTCACATGATTGATGACTTTAGGATCGCATTTAGATCGGTTAAGTTGCTATTGTGCCCAAAAGTTAATTTGGTTCAAAGTTGGTACTAGGATACTAATAGCGAGCTGTCTGAATGCATGTTAGGTGGAAGTCCTTCAACAAATGCCCCTTGACAATGAAATATGCATGAGCCATTTGATGACAAAAGTTCAAGTGTGCATGTCACATATCGGGATCTGTGTCCGCACTGATTGGAAGAAAATCTTAATGCACTGTGGGTACTCTGAGTGAGCACATGTGACTCCTTTCCATTGACAATAGTAAAGTGAATAATTCCACGAACACAGTACTCCAAGCGGATCCTCCTGTATTTGATCTTTAATAGCGAGCAAAGCTAGTCGATTCCATTCATTGTTATAGGAGGCTGCAAATAGTGACACATTGATGTTGCTCCAAGAAGTATGAGTGCATGGAGAAAGCACGCGAAAGGTATTAGAGACACTAATTATGATTGTAAACATAGAGAGTCGAAGTCTTAAACACATAATTAGATTGAAATTTCATCTAAATTGATCTAATTAAGCACATAACTGACTTGGGGAAGACTCTGGAGTGATTACAAGCTTTATTTTGGTTTGGTACAAAAGAGTCACTAGGCCTCACTACTACAAATATTAGCTTAGGTAACGCCACTTAGATAGCGCTTTTTTAAAGAGCTATCCAAGTGGGCACTAGGATAGCGCTTATTTGTCTTTAAAAAAAAAAATCAAAAAAAAAAAAAAAAAACACTACAATAGCGCTTTTAATTTTTTTTTCAGTTAAGCGCTATCTTAGTTATGTCTTAGATAGCGCTTAAAAAAACGCTATGAGAAAAAACGTTACCAAAGCTACCATAGCACTTTTAAAATGCTTGCATAGCGCTTCCGAAGCGCTATGCTACTTACATTTAGGATAGCGCTTCGGAAGCGCTATCCTATATATCACTACTAAAGCGCTTATATAGCGCTATCTTAGTCTAGCAATTAAAAAAAAAAAAAATTTTAAATTATCACTACTATAGCGCTATCTTAGTCTAATAATTAAAAAAAAATCAAATATCAAATTAAATCTCAAAACCCCCCCTAAACCTAACAAAAAAAGCCCGCCTAAACCCCTAAACCACCGAAGCAGCGCCCCTGTTCTCCTAAACCTAACAAAAAAAAAAAGAAACGGCGCCCCTAAACCACCGAAACAGCCACCGTTCAAGCTGCCTCCAAACCCACCGTTCTCCATCGACTTCTCCAGCCAAGCAGCGGTTTCTCCAGCCACCATTACCGGTTGCTTCGCACTCGGCTTCAGCTCACACAACGACTGCCAAACATTGCAGCCACCGTTACCTGCTGCACTTTACCTGATAAAGAATCTGTTTCAGGTTGGTTTGGTCTCTCTTTTGTGGTTGCCTCATCATTTTCTGGTAGATGAGGCAAATTAGATACTTCTTGTTTATTTGTTACTCAAACGAAAGGGCAAAAAAGCTAGGAAGCACGGATTCGCGGAAAAACCCTGCCGAATACATGAAAACGCGAGTCGGATACGGATACGCGTGCGATTCGCGTCGGATACGTATCCGACACGTGGTCAACGTGTCGGTCAACTTGACCTGGTCAGGATACGACATGGATACGGTCCGGACACGGTCCGGATTCGTTTGCTAAATTTTTTTTTTTTTTCAGATCTTGATAAGATCGGACGGTTAAGATCACAAGCCCTAATATTAAAACCTAAATCTCGTTTTTTTTCGTTTTGATATTGGCTTAGTTTTTCAAACACACAGAGAGGCGAGGAGGCAAGGAACCAGAGGAGGCGAGGAGGCGAGGAACCGAGGAAGGAGGCGAGGAACCAGAGGAGGCGAGGAGGCGAGGAGGCGAGGAACCAGAGGAGGCGAGGAACCAGAGGAGGCGCGGAGGCGAGGAACCGAGGAGTCGGAAGCTCAGGACCAGGTTCGTCTCTCTCGCTCGACTCTCACTCAGTCACTGTTGGTGTTCAATCTTCTTGCTTCTTCTTGCTTCTTCTTTTTTTTTTTTTTTTTTTGTGTTTTGTGTGTGATTCACTGATTATTAGCCTATTTTTTGTGTGGGAAGAAGAAGAAAGAACTGTTTATTTTTTCCATCTGTTTTCCCTCTTCATTGGTACAGTCTACACCTTCACAACATGATTTCGGTTTTCAAATAAACATATGCCCCTTGATTGAGTGAAACATTTTCAGTCTCCATGCATGAACTGAGTTGAACTCACAGTCTCACACTGTATCTACTTTCTGTGTTTGTATCTCATGTAATGTTTGGCCTTAAACTTACGATGAATTGTTATTTTTGGTTTGCAGAACACCCAGGCAGGCAGGCACATTCATCGGATTCGGATGCATCACAGTTGAGTTGATTCCACAACATAACTACAAGCTTGATGTTCATGCTATGAACACTCGGCATCCTGGAGAGGTATGCATCTGATTAGATGGCTTTGAAATTTGAATTGTAACCTATCAAAATCTTTGAATGTCATTGCTTGTTCCTGGTGCATAAAGCTAAGCAACATTTTCAGTAGAAATTAACTCTTCATCATTTTTTAATGGCAGTTTGAATGCAGAGAATTTAGAGAATCAATTCTTGGTGTTTTGCCACATCAATACTAGCTGGTAGCTGCAGTATTTCTCTTCTTGTAAGTTTTTCTCCTGTCCTTTTCGGCTTGTCCATTTGCCGTAAAATATTCTACTATTCTAGCAATATTACCTGCAAGTTTGCAACACGTAATGACGTAAATAATTGTCAGTCTTCAATACTACTTACTAGTTACTACTTAGTACTTACTACTTATGACATTATGTTAATAATTTTTTAATAAAATATAAAAATAAAAATAATATTTGATTGACGTGTCGCCGAGTCCCCGAATCCTAGTTTTTTGAAAATTGCCGAGTCGCCATGTCGTATCCGTATCTGATACGACACGCGTATCCGAGTCGGTGCATCCTTGCAAAAAAGAGTAGTTGTTCAAATGTTCAATTTATGGAGATGATTCTTGTTGTTTCTGATGTCCATGGTAGCTCTCACCATCCCTCACTGTTTTTGTTTTTTATATTCAGTTTACTCAGTATTAGTTAGAACTTTCATTAGTATATAAATGCAACGTAGGGTTCTTTGTTGGCATTAAAATTGTCTTCTTATCTTCTTTGCTTATGAAACAATTACTTCTGATGAATCTTCTTTGCAACTGTTCTGTAACTTTCTGCAATTTAGTCTTTAATATCTTGGAAATGTGAGGGATGGTGAGAGTGTTACTGAAATCAGAGGTAAATGCTTGATGCATAAAGCTGCAGAGTAATTGGCTCTGAATCATAAGGCCAACACTTGTTTTGGCTTTATCTGTTCCTGTGGTGTTAAGTTACCAAGAGAAAAAATAAAGATCGTAATTTTGTCGAATGTAGGAAAGCATGACCACTCTACCCATGTTGGGTCTATTCTGACATCATTTTAAGCATTATTCTATATAAGCATGCTTTTGAGTCATTCGGAGTAGTAAACTTTGAACTTACAAACATAAAACTCCATATAGGCATATAGCTTTATGTTCAAAATGTTGACATATTAGTGTTTCATGTGTAGTATCTAATGGAATGGAATGAATGTGTTATTAAAAATGTATAGTTATACTCGTATGAATGAATTATTGTTTCAAAGATATATGGACTGTTTTGTTGAAAAAATCTTTCAATCAAATTGTGACAGAGTGTATTAATATATCTTATTCAAAATGAAAATGTAGTACTCCGTATATGTTTCTTCATATTTTGATTCCGACCAGGTTTCTAAGTCATTTCTCTATGATTTATTGTTACGAAATTGTTTGGATTCGATCTTTGTCTTCTCTTTGTGTATGATAGATTGGACAAATATAAATATTTCATGCTTAGCTTCCACTAATTAAAGTGACTGTTCATAGAATTGTGTGCTAGTAAGAATCTTGCTAAGTCCCACTAATTGTGTTCCACTACCAGAAGGTTGAACATATCACTTTAAGATTTATATACCGACTTAGTGTGTGTGTGTGTTGTTATACTTATACAATGCCATGATGCAATTTCAGGTTATGCGAGGATACAATTTGAAGTGGCGGTAGAATCTGAGAAACATTCAGCGGTGCCGCAATGTACAGACGAAGTTAGGACTGTAGGAGAAGCTGTTGGCCATTTCATTTCGTGGCCAAAAAAGCTGGTGTCTTTGAGAATAGAGGTACAATTATTTATGTATTAAGTATTTTCTCCTTTTTTCTTGCGATTAGGAGCATGTCTGGGATATCTTTGTTGTTTGTTGTTCATGTTGATGAAATTATTTAGATTGCTAGGAATTGATAAGGAACATATAGCTTATTTAGATTGCTAAAAAGCTATTCTTGAAATTGATAAGGAGAACATATAGCTTAGTGCTAGAAAGCTATTCTTGAAAGTAGGAGAACATATAGCTCAAATTTAATACTTACCTCACAAGTTAATTTTTGATTTGCAGTGCCCACCTCCTAAGAATAAGAAGATGGATAAGAGGAACGATGCTAATAAGCCTATCATGAAAAGTGTAGAATCAACGGTTTGTGCTAAGCCATTAGGATATCCTAAGTGTGGAGATTCTCCTCATAATTCCATGGTATTGCATATTTTGCGTTTCTTACCCTCAAACATCATGAATGGTGGTATCGAAGTTCCCATGACAGCATATTTTGACGGGGAGCCTTGGAACGAATGCATTGTTCATGAACATGTCGTGGAGATTCTAAAGGATCGATGGTTACGTGCCTCAAGCATCGCCTTCTATATAAGGTGATAAAACTAGTAAAATAAATTTATTTGATGTTAATGTTTTAAAAAACTTTATTTGTCCTTATGCATTGCTTCTTTTTTTAGATGGCCTTAGATAAATTTCAGCATAATGTTTAATATGCCATCTTAATATTAATGTGGTGTTAACTTGGTTTGTGGAAGGACCTAAAAGAGAAAGCTAGTTATTTTGTTGATTCCTTATGATTATTGAAAGTGCAGTCAAGTATCAATGATGGTTAGATATAGTTCAAAGCTAGTAGGATTGTAATACTTTATTAAAAAGATATAGCTCAGTCTTATTGGACCATTTGATATAAATATTTTAGAAAACTTTATTTATTCTTATACATTGTTGATTGTTGAAGGTAGTTGGGTGAAGTCTATCTATCCGAAAATGTCGAGTTAGCGGGGAAGTTTTCTTTTGTGTCGCCCCATATTACACCTATGCTAGGTAATGGGACATCGTCCAATCATTTGGCCGAATGTTTGTTGAAGCATACAGGAAAAGACCATCTATTATTGGTGCCGCATAATGTTGGGTGAGTTCAATATAAATAAGATTCAATTATGTGTTTATTAAGTATCAGGATGTCTAAATTTTTTGAAACATTATGCAGTCAACATTGGGTATTGATTGGTATCAATACCAAAACAGAGATGATATACTTTATGGATCCAGCTCCGGGTACGAAGATCGCACAACGCGTTGATTTGAAAAACTTTGTTGAAAGGTAAATACATGTTCTAGTTTTATTTTTACATTAAAAATGTATACATATTACATATGTATAATATTACTTTATACAAAATAGTGCATTGAGAAGTTATCGGACTCGTCGAGGCGGCTCTATAACAAAGGCTGCAATGAACAGATTTAATTGGGCAAACATTCAGGTAAATATTTTACAGTACTAAAAATTATTTTATATAATAAGACATGGTAACAAATTGCATATAATTAATTGGATGTTATTTCTCATAGTGTCCAAAGCAGATTGAGATGGATGGCATCCATTGCGGTCATTATATTTGTTGCTATATTGAGGATCTCTTGAATTCTGGTGATACAAGTATTCCTGTTTATGTAAGTAAATAGTTTTATTGAATTACTTTATTTGTTGATTTTTGAAGTATTTGATATCATCTAACTATATATTGATTGTAACTTTTGTATTTGCAGTTTGTTCATAAACAGCCAGTCAAATTTTATTCTCCGAAAAAAATGGAGAATTTCGTAATCAATTGGTCAGGATACTTGTACAACCGATTTCTCAAGGAGAAAATGGAAAGCTGAAGCAAAACATTTTAATTATGCCTGTAGTTTAAGATATTTATTAGTATTGTGCTACGAACAAATATATATGATAGCATATTAACAATTTTGTATGAATGCTTAAATTATATTTTGAATGAATGAGAAACAGTTAGTTATCATGTTGTGTCTTTATTGATTGATTGAACGTTGTCATTATTATATTAAATATTATATTTAGCCCAGAAAATCGGTATCGAAAAAATAGAAAAAACAAATCAAATAACTTAGATAGTGCTCAAATAAGCGCTATCTAAGTTTAACATATATACTACAATAGCGCTTCTTTTAGCGCTATCTAAGAACAATCTAATTACTTCCATAGCGCTTATTTATGCGCTATCTTAGCAGATAAACAAATCTAATTTAAAAAATTCATTTAAATTAAATAGCGCATAAAAAAGCGCTATGGTAGTTAATAAAAAAAATTCACCGAAATTAAATAGCGCTTTAGAAAGGGCTATTGAAGCTAATTAAAAAAAATCAACAAAATTAAATAGCGCTCATAAAAGCGCTATTCAAGCTAATTTTAAAAAAAAAAATTAGCGCTTACATAGCGCTTTTTAAGGCGCTATTGAAGTTAATTAAAAAAAAATCAACGCTTAGATAGCGCTAATTCAAGTACGCGTCTTGCATAGCGCCTTTATTAGCGCTATCTAAGACTATTTTTAAGCGCTATGCAAGCCTATATTTGTAGTAGTGCCTACCATGCGCTTGATTTGAAGGGTAAAGTTATAATTCTTTTCTAAAAGGGGTTGGTAGTGTGAATTGCATCCTTAGTATAGACCAGAAAAGAAAGTCTTGATTGATTTGGGTATCCTATGGGGCCAAAATAATGCATTTTTGTACCACCTGGAGTGATGAGCTCAATTCTCACTCAAATGCCCACAGTCCATTCAGATTTTCTTCAAATTAACATTGATACAGATCCAGTTGGGGACATGCACATCTGAACTGTGTTCTTCAATGGGTCATATTTCATTGCCATCTAAGACATTATTGTTGGTGCTTCGACTCACATTAAGACTTATTTTAGTTGCTACTACTGAATGAATGCAGAAGCAATGTAACATGGCTTTCGTGGAAGCACCGCAAAAGGAAAGCATTTTCTGGTAAAGTAATATATGTTGACTGAAAAAGCAAGTCTTGAGTGAGCAATAATAATCCATGAAAAAGTGTGAATGCTTGTTACACGAGAATCAAATGTGATGAGCTTATGGTCTGCATTCAGACCTGCTATAGTGTAAACACCCAAATGAACAGATTATTTTTTATAGTTGGTTCCGGGATTCCTTGAAAAAAATTTAAGAAAAAAATGTTGGAATATTAAACCCACTTCAATTATCCATGGGGCTAAAATTGTCCATGTTCTTATCCACGGTAGTACCGTGTGAATTTACGGTGTAGTTGTACGATTGTTACCCACCGATATAGTTGTAGTCCCATGACTCCACTCTTGTTTTCGCTTGATATATGGATTCGCCTTCTTTACAAGTTCGAGCTTTTAGAGAGTTGACAATTTATCATGATATCAAAGCATTGATCCTCCTCACGCTTGCGCTTCAAAAATGCAATCTTTCAAGTCAATACAACTTTGTCTACCGTTTTCACACTAATTCTTTACCAAAAAAAAAAAAACAACTAGGTTACATATGCTTGCATTGAACGTGTGGATATATAATTAAAGACGCAAATTTATATTTTTTTGGCTTCTCATTTAAGATTCACTAGGTTTTCATTTACAATTAAAGACACTACATACACATTGCTAAATGAAAACTATATCGTTTAAATTCCATGTTGATCGAATTAAAATTTTAAAGAAAATTAAAGATTCGGATCAAAGGAAACATGTTGATCGACTTCATATTTGGCGCCTTATAACAAGGTTAGTTGTCATATATATATGGTCTGAATTATTACAAATACATTGTCAATGAGCATAAAAAAAAAACCCATAATTATTAACACTTTCACCACCTAATTACAATGGTCTATTTGTCACTCTTGATGGATACCTTCATAGTGATTTTTTATATATATGATACAACTTTCTAATGACTTGTCCGATATACATGCATTCAACAGGGGGTTCAGCAGCACAATCAATTCCTAGTGTTATGATTGAAATCAAACATTCTTGCACTCTCCATTTGAGTAATTCAGTTCGTGTTTTTGATAGCTTCCTCAGTAGCTTCTAAGAGCATTGTTTAATCCAGAACTTGATCTAGCAAAGCCGTTTAAGCAAAACAATGATGACGAGAAGCATGTGACTCCTTCTCATTGAGAATAGTGAAGTGAATCACTCCACGAACTCAGTGCTCCAAGCAGGTCTTCACGTATCTGATCTTTAATGACTAGCAAAGCTAGTCGATCTCGTTCATTGTTAGAGGAGGCTGCAAGTAATGAGACATTGATGCTGCTCCAAGTAAGTATGACTACAAGCAGAAAGCATGACCAAAACATCATGCTCATACTATAATGCAATTTTAGAAGTACACAATAGGAGAGACTTAACTCTTAAACACATGCATAATGGATGCAACTAAAGTCTCGTCTTAATTTATACTTAATTAAGCACCCACATGTATAAGAGATTATGGCTTACCACTCACTTTATAGAGTGGAGCTACCCTCATGGTGAATAAGTATTGACTGAAAAAGCAAGTCTTGGTTGATAAGAGTAATATTTCTTTGAGCCAAATACCGCATTTTGGACCTAGAGTGATGAACACAAATTATCACTTGAAAAAAAAATAAAAAAATAGCTCAGTGCATTAGGATTTTTTTTTTTTTTTTTGAAGGCGAGCTGGGTTTTCAGGATCCCATAACCTATCAAAGACCAGAACTGGTCAACACACCATAAACTGATAAATATGTCACCGGCTGGGTTCGAACCCATGACCTAATGATACCATCTGTCAAGCTCTAACCATTGAAAAACAGTGATGATTTTGAACTCAATCAGGACATGTTAATTGGGCCAATGGAGTACTAACTCAACTGGTAAACTTGTGGCTAATGGCATCATAAGTGGGGTGAGAGTTTTTAAGAATAAAACAACTGGTAAACTAGTGGTGAATGGTATCATAAGTTCAGGTTAAATGAAAACCTAAATCCGACCCGTTACTAGACCTACTCATGTGCTTGTGTCTATTTGACCTACATATCAGTCCATGTTTGATGGGGACGGAAGGTCTTGAGATGTTTAAATATTTGTGGATGCAAGTAAAAAAAAATTCACAACTTGGAGACCTCTAGGGTGCGTTAAATGGATCATGCATAATCATATTTTATTAATCTAGCTCGTCCCTTTATGCTAAAGGGATTTGAGTGAGACCAACTAGGTTTTTTTTTTTTCCTTAACCCACGCCACCCCATGCTGCTGGCCGGGTTTGATCCAGTGACGTGTGATACTATCCGCCACTCTTCTACTAACTCGGCGCATATACCTTTGGCAATCAGGTTATGCAACCAGGGTGATGACATCATCAAAGGAGTTTTTTACAACCTCGAGATGCACATAAGCATGTGTGTTTAAAATATGAAGATTATGTTGGTGACACATTAAACATGTGTTGTAAAACAGGTGTTAGCCTACTAAGTAGCAAAAAATGAGAGGTAAACGGATCAGCATCTTTTACTGCAAAACAATCTCAAAGTGATGAAGAAACCGAAGACACCCAATGATTTTATTCCATTCTATTCACTCATCCTTCTTCTTCTTCCTTAGATCCTAAAAACCCTCACTCTGAACATCATTGATTCCACCTTCTTCATCTTCCATCAAATTCTGTGTTTGTTTCTCTTGCTTAATCCACAAAGCATGAGAGGTAACACAAGCAACGTCAGATATGAAGACAAAGACACTGAGAAGAAGCTAACAACATTCAAGACAACTTTGCAGCATTACGGGTATCGAAATCTAATCATCTGGTGTTTGATCATCATGTCAATGTTGTACATTCTCTTTTCGTCAAATATTCTCCTTAATAATGAGCTTCAAGACTGTACTAGTAGTACTACATCAACCGAAGAACATCTATCTATATCTGACCTTGTTCCTCATATGACCAACACATCCTCCAGTGTTATATCTAACAACAACACGCAAGTTGAGAAAAAGGTAGAGAAGAAACCGATTGAACCTCCCCCAGCATTGCCACCACCTAGGAAATATGAAACTGAGGTAAAACACATTGTGTTCTGCATTGCTGGTTCGGCGAACTTGTGGGAACAGAGGAAGCAATATATAAAGCAATGGTGGAGGCCTAGGGTGACAAGAGGGATAGTATGGTTGGATAAGCCAATTAGGACTAGAAGGAATGAAGGGTTACCGGAGATAAGAATATCCGGAAATACAACGAAATTCCCATATACAAATCGCCAAGGAAAACGATCTGCATTAAGGATATCTAGAGTTGTGTCAGAGACAGTGAGGTTGGGGTTAAAGGATGTGAGATGGTTTGTGATGGGTGACGATGACACCGTGTTTGTTGTGGATAATGTGGTTAGGGTACTAGCTAAGTACGACCACCGACAATTTTACTATGTTGGGAGCTCCTCGGAGAGCCATCTTCAGAATATATTTTTCTCATATAACATGGCATATGGTGGAGGTGGATTTGCTATAAGTTACCCCTTGGCTAAGGAGTTGGAGAAGATGCAAGATAAGTGCCTACATAGGTATCCTGCATTGTATGGAAGTGACGATAGGATCCAGGCTTGCATGGCAGAGCTTGGTGTACCGCTCACGAAAGAGAGGGGATTTCATCAGGTAATCCTCACAGTTTATTATATTCACTTCAAGAAAACGGCATTTACAATCATAAAAATTTATTTAAAATAAAGTGGCAAAATATTTCCTATATTGATCTGAAACTGGTCTTATTTTACGCCTCTGTTCTGCTGTTATATATTGATGAATCAATTTGATTACCGTCGAATCTGAATCTTATAATTTGGTGCTTTATTTGCAGTATGATGTGTATGGAAATCTGCTGGGTCTACTAGGCTCTCACCCTGTCACTCCACTGGTATCGTTGCACCATCTAGACGTGGTGGAACCAATATTCCCTGATATGAATAGAGGGAAATCCATCAACCACCTTTTCCAATCAATCAACTCAGACTCAGCAAGTATAATGCAACAATCCATTTGCTACGACATGAAACGATCCTGGTCAATATCTGTTGCTTGGGGATACGTAGTTCAAGTCTCAAGGGGTATTACGTCGCCTAGAGAACTTGAAATGCCAACGAGAACATTCCTTAATTGGTATGTTAGGGCTGATTACACAGCTTATGCATTCAATACTAGACCTGCCGTGAGGCATCCATGCGAAACTCCCTTTGTTTTCTACATGCATTCTGTTAAATTTGATCGGGTGAAGAAGCAAACAGTCGGTGTTTACTATAGACATAAAGTACGAAGCCCTTACTGTCGGTGGAAATTGATGTCGCCAGAAACAATAGACTCCATTGTTGTTATAAAAAAGCCTGACTCTCTTCGTTGGCAAAGAGTAAGTTTTTGAACTTAATAGAATTCATTCCATCATTACTTCCTATCTTTTCGTTCTAACATAATATTGGTTTGATTTTGTAGTCATCAAGGAGGGATTGTTGTAGAGTTATGCCATCGAAAAAGAGTTCAACTATGTACTTATCTGTGGGAAACTGCAGAGACGGTGAGCTCAGCGGATTGTAAAAATGGTGATACTTGTTATTCAATTAATTGTAGTTTTTTATCTTTCACAAGATTGTAACAATGAACATCAGACAATGCAGAAAGGTTTCAAGAAATTCTTTCAGTTCAGACATTTGAAAAAAATTAGAAAATGTATCAAGTCGATTATGTCATAGTGTTTCCTTGCTTTTGATTCCAGTTTACGTAATTTTAACATACAAATCTTCAATTCTCACACAACATTAGATGAAAAAAATTCAGATTTCTCTTCACAGACAACATGAAGGACTCTCATTCAGATTTTCTCACCATTTGTTCCCAACTAGCATCTTCAATTACCTGGATAAGTGAAGCACCAGAAGATGAAAAAACAGGTGATCAGAACCAGAGGAATAGCATGAACCCAATTCATGGAGATCCCAGGTTTCTCTTTCTTGTCATTGTTCAAGCTTGGGTCTTGGATCGGAAGCTCAAATTCTTCATCATCATATGTTTTCTTTCTTCGAGGATTCTTCTTTACTTCTTGTAGCGGTACATTGACGTAGTAGTCATCAGTAGTTCGAATTGCATTTCCAGGTCGTGGCATCTTGCACTGTGAAGGATATGTTGTGCAGAATATTGAAAGCAAATTTACGTGATTCAGCAATTGCCTACCTCCACCAGAACAAAGATCATAAGAGCTTCAACTACGCGACTACAAAAGAGGAGCTATGAAACCCAAGGGGTGACCTTTAATAGGTACAAAAAAAAAAAAAAAAAAACTGGTTTGATTTGGAAACCAAAAATCAGACTTGGTTTAGAAACCCTTCTTCGAAACTGTTTCCACTCTCAATTCTCCTTCTACTAATAGAACCCTCAACTACCAAGATTGAGAATCCAAATCCTTCTCCAATGACACTAAATTTACAAAATTTCCAAGAACCTGCACATTTGCTCTGTCAAATTTGATAGTTGGAGGCGAAAAACGATAGCCCAATCCATGTAAACTTCGCATGCACACTTTTATAGTGAAGGGCTTCCAAGTTTTTGCAGTGTTTTGAGTGCAATTGACAGGTCTATTTGTTGAAAACAGAAACCTCCATGTTTAATAGGTTACTTTCAGTAGCAATTGAAATTCTACTACAATGTTTTGTTGGTAAGACATCACAAGAGACATTGTGTAAGGACTTTATGTTCGATAAATATATGCGACAACCTGTGTACTGGGGTTGGAGAGGATTAGAACAAGGGTCTGACGGATCAATTCTATCAGTGAAAAAAAAAAAAAAACATGCACTACAAAAAAAATTCAATTCAGCAACGGCTAAAAACCTTTGCTAATTGTCAAAAAACCGTAGCTAAAGTGAATCAGCAACAGCTCAGCAACCGTAGCTATTTCAATCGTCGCTATTTGAATCAGCAACGGTAAACTATCCCGTAGCAAATTGGTAACAACTAAAAACTGTCACTAAGTTGCAAAAATTCCATCGCTAATTCCGTTGTTTTATTTGCAAAAAATCCGTCGTTTTATTTGAGACAGCAGCAATAGCGACGGCTTTTTAAATGTTTGAGACGATTTTTGCCGTTGCAAATTGACAAAACAGTGACGGCATTTGCCGTGGCTATTTAGCAACGCCTTCGAAGCCGTTGCTAATTTGCAAATCAAATTCACAAAACAGCGACGGTATTTGCCGTTGCTAACACTAACTTGCTGTAGCTAAAAAATTACTAATAAAAATTTATTTTTTATAATGAAATTAATTCTTTCTATTAATTTTCAAATTTCTCATTGCCGTTTTTTAGTCATTCAGAATAAACATTTCAAACCTGAACACAATTATATTAATTTTTGTATAATCAATAACTTGTCCATTATAAAAAATACAATCCCAAACAACTTTATACTCTATCAACCTCGAATTGTAATACAATTTCAATTTGAGATAGAAGCGAACTGATCCAACTGCTTAAATGTCTCCATCAGGTCCTCATTTCGCAACAACACATCCATTAAGGGAGTCCTAGATAGAAGCGACCGATTGAGCAACTGCAACAACTCTTGGGATTGAGAAGAACAAGGTGAAGATTAGGTAACAGTTTAACAAGGATAATTGTTTTAAAAAATAAAAATACAGAGAGAAAACAAGAAATCAAATGGATTCCTGAAATTTTCAAACAATTTTAGAAACTCTAAAGATTACATTCAGTAAAACCGGGCAATAGATGTGGTTCTGCAATTAAGGAGTGGCTAGATGCAATAATTATTCAGCCCATGCTACACAACACCAAAAACCAATATAAAAAGCCTATTAACTATTATCATGAAATTAAACATACACACGCCCAAGAAACTGGTACTCAACACACAGGAAAAGCATGAGTCCAACATTTCCATGCAACCAAGCATATAAAGGGGAAAAAACATTTTACTGAAGATAAAGAAGGCAAAGATGAGAGGAGACAACAGAACAATATCAAAATCGCGGATGAAAAGGGTAAAGTGTGGATAACAGTGAGAACAACTCAGTTGGGGAATGATAAAAGAAAACTGAAAATCATAACAACTCGGTTGAGGCATAGCAAAAGAGAACTCAAAACAATGGGTATCCTTATTAACTGCACTCTTAATGATCAGTTTAGGGTAACCTCTGAGAATAATGTAATAAACGACTATGACAATGAAGTATAGTGACATCAAACTGCTATGTAACAATACTTTGTAAGGGCAATACCACATAGTCTTAACACCATGGTGAACAAATTCCCATCCTTCAATATACAAACCTTTGAAGGGATAGAAGGCTTAGTCCCATGTTAGAACGGAAGGTGGAGAATATAACTCCATTCCGCAATAGACGACATGAATCCTAGGGGGGTCAATTAGAATGTACTTTCGTGTAGAAACAGGGAACTAAAAACTATAGAAAAATTGCAGTTGAGGGAAGAGATTAAAAGAGGCAGTTACTTACTCTGTCCCTATCAACAGTGACGATCCTCTTTTCGATGAGCAATTCTAGGCTGCCTGGGGGGGCGAATTTTACCCCCCCCCCCCCCCCTCTTTATTCACTTTTTTGGAAAAGTTTTTAAAGAGGGGGGAGCAAAAAGGTAAAATTCGCCCCCCCAGGCTGCCTAGAATTTCTGCTTTTCGATAGCTTCAAGAAACGGAAAAATCAGCAAAATAACAAGATGTAAAAGGTGATTATTGAAACAGTGGAACAAAGAAGCCAAGAACAACGGAGAAAGAATGTGGCACTTACAAGTACCATAACCCTGTTAACTGGCACATATCAGATGAAAGAGTGCCGGTTAAATTGTTATCCCGAAGTCCCCTGGATTACAAGTCAACAAAGTAGTTTTAGTCTGTTGCCTAATACACTGAACTTACAAGTATTTCAGATTCGGTATCTGGGACAACGTAGAAGGAATGGGGCCAGTTAACTGGTTATTTTTCAAAATTCTGGAGGATCCATTCAAAGGATTAGCAAATAGACAGAACCAGCAAGAAATTCACTCAAACAAAACCTAACAAATGCAGAAAACTCACAGTGATTCAAACTGTTTTAACTTTGAAAATAGAAAATGGTATGTCGCCTTCAATCTCATTAAAGGAAAAATCCCTGCCAAGATACCAATACAAAATGAGATATTGGATATTCAAACAAGTACTAAAAATACAACAATGGGGTAGAGAGCAAATTAATGATAAATACATACAATGTAATACAAAAACTTACAAGGATTTCAGAGATGAGGATTTTCTTGAAGCATGATCCACAAAGTATTTAATTTTTTAATATAAATTTATAACTGCATATAGTGAGTTAGTGACATGAAAAGGCTATGACAAACTGATGTGTCCAGATTGATCCAATTTTTAGCAGTGTTCTAAAAATCGCTAGGCGCTAGGCGGGCGGTGAGCAGGTGCCTAGCGCCCAGGGGCCTAGGCGGTCTTAGGTTTTGTATTATAACTTTAATAATTTACAAAAGTTAAGCATAATACCTTATCAATTACATCCAATTTAATGTCAATATACATATGCAAAATTTAAAAACATAAAAAATTAACAATCGTGAACAAAATTTATTAAAACTCAAATGACTGAAGTTGGTCATGATGGGTACTTTATATAAATTTGAATTTGTGTACTCTTTTATTTTTCTTCAAATTGCATGAATAACCTCAGTTATGTTTGATAAAATCTACATTAGTAAAATTGGTACCGGCAGATCCTTTGAGAATTCCATTAAGTAATCGTCCTTCGCTACATTTAGACATATCATCATCATCATCATCAAAGCCCATTCCCGAGATTTTCTAAAAAACAATTAAATAGTTTATTTCTAAAAAATAGGAAAGAAAAATAAAATAAGAACACAATCAACCTTATTAAAAAATAAAAAAAATAAAAATCTCCCAAACCGCCTAGAGTCCGCCTAGACCCCGCCTAGACCCCGCCCAGACCCGCCCAGACCCGCCCAGACTGCCCGCCCAGGCATTAATCTGGGCGGTTTTCCACCTTCTAGCGCCTAGGCGGCCGCCCAGACCGATTTTTAGAACACTGATTTTTAGAAACATCAGAAACAAAGTAAGATCGACCCCAGCCACTTTAGAATCACTCTCACATTGCTGTATGTAGTGCAGGCATGGTTCAGCGAGCAATGAGCTCCAAATCACTTGACTAACTAATCACTAGTTATTAGGTAACTATATATCCTTCATTTCAAAATTTAGTATTTGAATATGCTGTATTGACTGTTGTTCAATAAAACTAGAACTTGTTCTCAATTAACCAGCGATGAAGATAAGACTATAAGAGTGAACGAAAACTATACCAGACAGAGTGTTGGTAGAGATAGCTCTGGCCTTACAGAGCTGACCGAATTTGGTGCTACCATCATATGATCTTAATGCAAACCGTGCGAGTTTCATTTCTGACTAAAACAAGATACTAACGTCAATATGAAACATTAACTGTATTACTGTAACATTATACACCATGAAACCAAGTAAGATTTTAAGAACAGTCATTCAAAATAAACAAATTAAGCTATAAAGTATGCAAATTCCAAGTGTGTTGGAAAGGATAAAAAACATCTAAATCCATTCTCATATTTCCCTTCTGACCCTCTCTTCTTTGTTGTTTCTAATACATACTATCTAGGCTCAAAGACATTGCTTCCCTCTCACTGTTCCCATAGTGATGAGCACCCATTGTTGCACCACCCAAAAAGTTCTCAAGTTTTGGGGTTGTAGTTGACACCATCCCTTCACACATTTAACACAAAAATAGTTTCAAAACAAGCTATAACTAAAATGGATTCAAATCAAGTAGAAACAGAGAAATGGCAGAGCAAGTGTTGCAAACCTTCTGATTGTGATCTACTAAGAGCTTCCATGATGCAAAGTGAACCATCAGACTTGAGTGGCATTACAAACAAGTGAGAGTAAAACCCACCATTTTCACCATCAGACTCTGCGTCCTCCCTCTCCCTCTCCCCAAATTGCTCTCTGCGTCCTCCCTCTCCCCAAATCTCTCTGTGTCCTCCCTCTCTCCTGTGTGGTCTCTCCTTCGACCCCAAATCTCTCTGCGTCCTCCCTCTCCCCTATGTGCTCTCTCCCTCTCCCCAAATCTCTATGCGTTTTTATTCGCGGCTCCCATACCTATTCGCGCCCAAATAATTTTTATTTAGCGACGGCTGCAAACCGCGGCTAATTTGCAAATCAAACTCACAAAACAGCGACGGCATTTGCCGTGGCTATTTAGCGACGGCAAACCGTGGCTAAGTTGCAAATCAAATTCAAAAAAATTCATTAGCGACAGCATTTTTTATAACTTGCTGTAGTACAAAAAATTACTTATTCAAATTCATTTTTATATTGAAATTAGTTCTTTCTATTAATTTTCAGATTTTTCATTGCCTTTTTTTGTCATTCAGAAGAATCGTTTCAAACATGAACACAGTTATATTATTTTTCGTATAATCAATAACTTGTCCATTATAAAAAATACAATCCCAAACAACTTTATACTCTATCAACCTCAAATTGAAATTATATATATATATATTATATTTTACAATTCATATAGGTGCTTTATTATTCACTGCTGACTGTGACAAAGTCAAATCATAAGCAATAGAGATAAAAGATGGTTAGAATTGAATTTGAAGGTTGAGATTCATTTTCTATGATGACAAATTGGTAAATATAAAACATGTAAAATGGCAAAAATAATGAAATTTTTTTGAAAAAAGTTGGTAAATATAAAACAACAAATATTAGATTAGATCACATCCATTGGATTATCCTATAGATTGGTACCAAAAGCAAAATTAGGGACGGCTAATATACCGTAGCTACCAATTTTTATTTGTAAAACTTAGTGACGGCTAATATATCATGGCTAAAGGTTTTTTATATATTATTATTATTTTTAAATCCATTAGGGAAGGCAAACACCGTAGCTAATGATTTTTATTTCTATAACTTAGCGACGGTTCTTTTGCCATGGCTAAATGTTTTTTATATATGTATTTTTTTTTTTCAAAATCCATTAGGGATGGCTAATGCCGTAGCTAATAGATTTTTATTTGTAAAGCTTAAAGACGGCTCCTTTGCCGTGGCTAAATGTTTTTTTATATATGTATTTTTTTTTTAAATCCATTAGGGACGGCAAATGCCGTAGCTAATAGATTTTTATTTGTAAAGCTTAGTGGCGGTTTATTTGCCATGGCTAAACGTTTTTTTATATATGTATTTTTTTTTCAAAATCCATTAGGGACGGCCAATACCTTAGCTAATAGATTTTTATTTGTAAAGCTTAGCGATGACTCATTTCCCGTGGCTAAATGTTTTTTTTATATGTATTTTTTTTAAATCCATTAGGGAAGGCAAATGTCGTAGCTAATAGATTTTTATTTGTAAAGCTTAGCGACGGCTCATTTGCCGTGGCTAAGTGTTTTTTATATATGTATTTTTTTTTAAATCCATTAGGGACGGCCAATGCCGTAGCTAATAGATTTTTATTTGTAAAGCTTAGCGACAGCTCATTTGCCGTGGCTAAATTTTTTTATATATGTATTTTTTTTTCAAAATCCATTAGGGACGGCTAATACCGTAGCTAATAGATTTTTATTTCTATAACTTAGCAACGGTTCTATTGCCGTGACTAAATGTTTTTTATATATGTATTTTTTTTTTTCAAAATCCATTAGGGACGGCTAATGCCGTAACTAATAGATTTTTATTTTTAAAGCTTAGCAACGACTCCATTACCGTGGCTAATTCTTTAATTTGAGACGGTGTTTCTGAATTTAGTGACGGTTTTTCCGTCACAATCACAGTTTTTTAAATTTTATGTGTGAAGAGCTACGAAAACATGTAGTAACGATTTTTTGCCGTCGCAAAGCTTTTAATTAGCAACGGTTTTTTGATGCCGTATTTAGTTCTTGTAGCTATTGAAGCTTTTTTTTGTAGTGATGTTTATACGATTTCTCACAAATTTTAGAGTCATGGGTCTCTCAAAATAGCATTGACCGCCAACGACAACATAAAAGTTTTGAAAAAATATTTATATGAGAAAAGCAATGGATGCTCTCACAGGTGATAATAAACAACAATTCTCACCATATCCTGGAAGAAATAGATGCAACTTGATCATAAACAATTCCACCACAATTCTAAGGATAAGATATAGCACACAACCATTGACCAGCAATCAAAACCTTATAAAGTAAGAGAAAGGATGAATGAATTGCGCTAAAACCCCACTCAAAAAAGCATCTTTGAATATAGTTTCAGCCATATATGTGAACCATATTTGATTATAGTTTCAGTCATATATGTGAACCAT
This sequence comes from Berberis vulgaris, assembly GCA_963556465.1. Classification (NCBI taxonomy): domain Eukaryota; kingdom Viridiplantae; phylum Streptophyta; class Magnoliopsida; order Ranunculales; family Berberidaceae; genus Berberis; species Berberis vulgaris. The sequence continues at coordinate 2,206,435 of OY747133.1, forward strand.
GTATACAAAGACTTTTTGCTAGTGATGTCCTTTCTGTTTATGGTTATTAGGCCACTCTATATTCTCAGAACATTTCTTCCTTCATTCATACTGTCAACCTGTTTAACAATTCCAGTTCATAAAAAAATAAAAAATAAAATACAAGCATTAGATGAAGAAAAAAAAAAAACAATAATCATTATTTATATGAAAAAGATGCAGTTTTGAGCTAAAAAATGTTTTGGTATCAGTCACAAGGTTCTTCCAATGGATGATTGCACTTTCGACTGGCCAGTATAGCCTGTGATTGCCTCTCATATGGGAAACCATCGCTCTTGGAATCGTCTGCAGACCAAATGAAGATTCCATGAAGTTTTCCGCGATTTTTAAGCTCGCGACAAGCAGTAAAAAATCCGTCTCTGGGTTTCAAACCACCACTATTGTCAGTGCCGAAGCTTACCAAGACTTGACCCCCCTTGTAGTTAGAACTTTGCTCCTCAAAGTAACTTAAGAACTGTGACACACTTGTTCCTTTATCGTAAGCGTAGAACTGGAAATTGACATAGTCTATGACATGGCCATACTTCTTCCACAAAGCCAAGTAACGAGTCTGAACAGGTGGGTCACTATATGGAGCTATGGAAGCAAACTTGATAACCCGTTTTTGCTTAAGGATCGTTATTAGTCGTCCTATGCAGTCTGCAAATGTGCTTGGACCACTTTTGAAGTGCTCGTAATCAATGTCAATACCATCCAAGTTATACATCTTGATGATTTTTGTAAGGGAAGTAACAGCATTTGAAACCCAAGAATCGATTGAAGAAGGTTGGAAGTACACAGAGCCAGCACCATTAACACTATCTCCACCAAGGCTAAGAGCAACCCTGACATTTTTATGTTTGGACTTGATCAAAGAGACTTGTGATGGAGAAAGGTTGCCGGTGTCCCAGAAGATGTTGAAATTGCCATTAGCAGGGGTGGGAGATGATGATAAGGTATAGTCAATAGCAAAGGAGAGGATGAAATGGAATTCAACGTTGGAGTCAATGGGTACATCTTGGAAGCTAACGTTCTTTCCCTCAGCTCCGATGTACTCTCTGAAGAGTTTTGAATTTGTGGGAGCTGCTTGTGTTGATAGCAGAGAGATGAAGAGATAATGAAGGAAGATAAGACAGAGGACCTTTGATGTTTTCATCCTTGTTGAAATGGTTGGGCTTCTTGTGTGTTGACACTTACAAAGGAAATTGTATTTATAGAGGTACATAAAGAGTAAAAAGTTGCATCAGAGGGGTTGTGTGTGTGGAATCTTTGCTAGTGTACAAACAATCCAAAACAACATTGTACCTGCACAGGCCTGACTATTCTATGTAATATAAAACTATGACATGTATCGGATGGCTGGAATTTTTCTTTCATCTAGAATCTAACAGTATAAAACCAACAAATGAAATTTATCACTTACATGATCCAAATGGTAAAGGATGAACCTTCATAGCCACCAGCTCCAGCATATAACTTTTATTGATCTGCGCTCTGGTTCAAGCTGGCAACCTCAAGCTGCTTGTCCACAGCAGTTCATTAGATTCCATTCCTTCAACCGATTGAGACAAGGAAACCCTGTTCATGAGGCAAATATTTCCTAACAAAACAGATGGACCCTACATGAAAATTCACATAGCTTTAGCTCATCCAAGAGTATAATATAAATGATAACGGTGCTGCTTTGGATCTGATTGCTAATTAATGTGATTTGTCAAAACTGAGAAACCAATAATAGTTGATTGTCAATTTCACTGCAGGTAACTTCATAAATTGGTTGTGTCAGAGACTCCGACAAGAAAAATTACTCATAGTTAAGTGCGATAGATAACATATTTTTATTTCCAATTTTGAGGTTGAAGGTCGAAGATTTACATCATTTTTTAGTCAGCGTCAAATGTAAATCAAACACCATATGACAATTTGTAAGATGTTAGATTCCATCCAAGTTATAATACTATCAAATCATACAAAGAAAATCATGAAAGCTCTGCACTAAGAAAATCAAAATAATAAAAAACTCGGTTCAAACAATAGAACTACCAGAAGTATGGATAACCCATCCAGGTGATTTTCAGAAAGAAGACACTTCATATGGATACAAAGAAGACTTCAAAAACATGCACTAACTACCCAGATTCAAAATGAAGAAGACAAAGACCAAAACCAGAAAAGAGACAACAAATAACATGACATAGAACTTCTAGAATCCAAGCATTAAGTATTACAGATATCAATCTCCTTCATCTAGTAATGCTTACCGACAGTATCGGGGTATAAACAAGTGATTTCTAGAGAAACTCAATAAAAAGATGAACCATTGTCATGTGTCTCCTGCATTAATCTATAAATTACACACAAGTTGAGTTTATATTGATTAAAAAGAAACCCACTTTAAGATCCCTACTAGGCTACTACCACTTACATCCCTGAAATTAGAAGCCTAGACATCAAACAAAGAAAATGAATTTTGACCATCTGAGTTCCCGAAAAGAGGAAAAATAACAAAATTTCCATTAAGATTAAGCTACAGCAATCCTTCAATGACCTAAAACATCACAAAAGGAGTGGAGTTGACAAGCTTAAACAGGCAACACAAAATTTACCGGCCCTTGAAGGGCATTTTCATGATTGGAAAAAGGAAGCTTCGTCTCCTACACACTCCATGACTACAGTGTACAACATGTTCAGCAGGTCTGAAGTTTCTCAGTGCAAGCAATGCAGATTAGTCATTTACTTGAAAGACTGCAACTACAGTCCAAAAGCAACTCTTTGTATAAAATCAGGACGTTTCTTACTTGGCATCCGAAGAAGCCCTGTAATCTGCAGTTCCGTAACTGCCCTGCAGAACCTTGCTTGCACTGAAGCATCATCTGTGTCTTCAGGCTCAATTAAATGCTTCCGCTTTTTAGGCGACGGTGAATGCACTTTGCGTTTCTTGGTACTTCGGCTAGTAACTGTTGACTTAAAAGATTGAAACCAATCATGGAGATTGATTAGATCACCATGCTCTTGGGCTAGTGTGTACATAATTGAGGTATCATGCATGGAGGAAGATAGCATGTTTCTGCTGTCCTTACAGCAACTACACTGCAGGTAATTGTGGGATTTGATAAGATCAACTTGGATTGTTCGCCTTGGATCTCCAATTAAAGCGGATTGCAGTATATCAACATCCTTGAAGCAAACAATTTCATGAAAAGGTGTACACTCCATGGGTTTTAGACAGTCCCTAATCATAGATTCAATCAATTTAGTAGCTTTCTCATTTACTGCTCTCCTCTCCTTTTCATTAGAGCGGCCTCGTGACATTGTCCACTTAGATGTTGTTTCATCTTGTTGTGATTTCTTACTTTCAACTTCAAGTTTTAACATATCCTGCAGCTCTTTCACCTTTCCATGCATATCAGCAATTTCAACCGAGTGCTTCTCCCACACACTTAGCAACTGGTGCAATGGCGCCATTTGAAGATCCCTTACCTTGCGTATTGCCTGAAAAATGAAACCTCCCTTTCGCAGGGAATACTGTCCACCACAAAGCGTGAGATCCTCATAGGAAAGTGTTACCCGATCATCAGCAGTATGTCGGACAGGAGAAGACCTTAAACTGTATAAATTTGGATCAAGTGCCTCGCAGAAAATATCTAATAGTTGTATTTTGTGAAGCTTTGCAGCTTCATACAAGCATAGAAATATGGACCTCCACAACTTTCGTGATTTATTCATTTCATATAAACCGGATATCAAACTATCACTGGTCACAGGAGTGGTTTTACCCCAACTTTCACATGATGGGAGACTAAAAGCATTCTTGAGCATTGATTCAGGTAAAAGCACACACTTTTCTGTCCAAAATTCCTTCTCGTCCTCATCAAGTAAACCTTCACATAAGAAACTTAGAGGTTCGCTTAGGAAATGCTTAACACATGCAATCTTTAAAGCCCTAATGAACGAGGTTACAGTCCCATCCTGCCTTAAAAAATAGTTTCTCAAGAAGATGGCCACCTTATAGCCGATATCAAATCCAGAACATGCATTTAAAAGAACAGCCTGAACAACAGCATCCAATCTCTCAGATGGAGATCCCAAAGAAAACTGACAAGCACACAACTTTTGCAATGCATTTGCTGAAAGCAAAGTTCTTGGGGCATCAATGGTTGTTGTAACTCCCATTACTAAGATTACTGGAAGCTTTACTACCCACTCAATCAACAACAAGATAAACTCTGATAAAACAGATCCACAACATCGTTCCATATCATCAATGATAACAACCAAGGGACTGCCGAAGTTTTCTGGTTCACTGTACCATGATGCTAAAATAGTTATATCAGCTGCATCCGGGTTGGTCGATACTAACTGTCTTAGTAGACTTCTGAGACAACCGCCGATTCCATTCTTAGCTGAAAAGTCCAGGGATGAAAGATTGACCACATGGCATCCATGAGACTTCAAATGCATGTTAAGCTCTTTGAAAGTCAGTAAATCATCAACAAATTCCACATTTTTGGTAACCACTAGGCCAGTAAAAATCTGTTTGCTAGCAATATCAGTTACAAGAGGGTACGAGCGAACTACTTCAGACGGACTAGGCATTGCAATGGATCGTATAGAAGTGAAAGACTCGCAAACCCACTGATGTATTTCTCTGAACACATTGACATTAATGTCCCTCAAAACTTCCTGGATAGTCTTTTCAATCTTCGACCAGACAAGATCAAAAGCTTCTATCCGCAACTGTTCATACTTATGATCAACATCTTCCTCAACTTGCTCGCTCCCCTCAGATTTTAGCGCAGATTTCGGCGATGCTTGTGATAGGTCTATTCTTCGTCTAGTTCTCCCAGATTTTGAAACTTCCCTTTCTGATTTACGAGGCGGCAATGCCTTGTGAAGCACAAAGAAAGGTTGGAGATTGTTTCCACTATTGTCAGGGATTGAAGTTGTAGTGGGAGAATCAGGAGTTGTGGATGGTGGTGCCATGATGCTGTTGTATAAAAACTGGTTTATTCTACGAATTTTTAGTGCCTACAAAAAATAATGTAAAACAATTACTTTAGAGCTTCAGTAAATAAATTCAATATGATACATCTTTTCAGCAATTCATCACAAAATTTATAGGCTTTCAAGTCCTACCCATTATAAAAAACACTGTTTTAAACTAAAGCGTATGTTTGTTTGTGTCTCTTAATCTATGCAGTTAAAACGGATAACGGATCCTTCGCGGTTCATGACCAATTTATGATTCAAAGTATACATTTTTATGTAATCATGATATTCACATCCAAAACATTCAAATTGAAACAAGCAATTCATCACTCCATTAAAGCATTTGAATAATTTGTAAACTGTACTTATATTACTTTACTAATTACTTGATTTGAAAACAAATTACTGAAAAAGTAATGATACCACTCATACCAGTCTGGTGGCCAAGACTTCCTTGAAGAAGCTACAATGGTCGAGGTTCGATGCGATGTGTCTGGTGAAGAGGGAAATAAGATAACCAACACGGCAACACCAGTGACCCCAACAACACAGCGCAAGTCACCAACAGGTCCAACACCAGGTCAGTTCCTCTTCTCTTCTTTTTCAGTTCATCTCTGGTCGATTGCTGTGTGTAGCGATCGATTTCTTGTGCGAAGAGATCGCACTGCTTCAATGAATGCTTCGACCCTTCGACCTTCTTCGTCTGTAATATTATCTCCTTCTTCCTCGCCGATCCCGTTTAATTAAACCCAGTTAAACACCCAAAACGTCTCAGGTACCTAGTATTGAGGGCGCTTGAACAAGGTGAAATCCTTCTAAAGGAGGGACCATTGAGAGATGGAAATCGAGGGTTCGATTCGATTTTGCACTCTACTGGCTTTGGGGATTTTGATTTTGATTTGGGAAAGAGTTGTGACTGTGAGATGGTTGGGAACTGCTAGGCCAAAACATATGTGTCTGTGTGAATTAGGGCAGAAAATGGGCGGGAAATTTTCCCGCGCAAATGCAACATGGGGATTTATTTTTTTTTCTTTCATTATTTTTTTTTTTAAAAAAAATTATTATTATTATTTTTTTTTTTGTGTGTGATGAGGTTGATTGTTCGGAAAGGAAAAATCTAGGGTGCCTGGTGGTATGCTCGGAGTTGTGTCTGATGGCCACCAGGCACCGTCCATCTGCCTCGAAATGTGCATTAATACATATCTCACAACAGATAGACAGTGTCTGGTGGCACTGGGCATACCACCAGGCACTGTAGTAGTGCTCGTTTGGAAAACATGTGGTGGAAGACTTTCCAATCACCATGGTTTAGTTAGTTGGTTGCGCACATTTTGTGAAGGAGAATGAGTTTGGGTGAATATGATGCTGACGAAGTGGATTGAGAATGTGTGGAAGTGCTAGGTCAGTTGATTGACTTTAATACCTTATCTTTTTAAAAATAAGTTGGCCTCAAATAGATCAAAAGAAAGAGAATGAAAAGAGTTTTGCTAAGGAATTAGGTTTTTTTCACACTGTCATGATTGCAAAAACCTGATTTTCAAACATTTTTTGAATGAAAAAAAAAAAAGGAGATCGTTCTTGTGAGGAGAGAAAAGATGGAGGGGAATGGACAAATACATGTCTTATAAGGGCGTGTTTGGTTGGGCATTGACCATTGTAATTGTAATGGTCAATACAATGGTCCAATGCAAACCAATGTTTGGTTCGGCAAAAAAGTGATGTAATGGAAATGAGTATTATGGATTTCAATGTAATAGTCATTTCGACCCCAATCCCTATGAATGGAGATTACATTTTCCATTGTAATAGTCAATGCAACTTGAAAAGACTTTTTTACCATCCTTGCTCAACAAAACCCTATTCACTCTCATATTTTTTTTGGCTATTTTGTTAAAACTTTTAATCCAACCAAACAATGTCTATGGTTGTGTAACCTTGTATATATTTTGCTATTATCAGATCTTATGGGTCATATGAGTACTTTGATGGTTATATACCACTTGAATGCATATATTTTATGGTTATATTTTTCTATATATGTCATTGTTTTTATTATTTATTGGAATTATTATGTAATACAGTTGCATTTCTATTTATGGTGCTCCAAATTTTAATTTGTATATAATTTCCTTTATATAATATAGTAGATGACATAAAATTCATTGTTATAATAACCAAGGGCATATCGGTAAAGATACAATTCATTCTCATTTCATTCCTACCATATATTTACATATCAAACAATGTCATATGTTATTACCATTGTGATTCATAGGTACACCAAACATACACATTCTCATTACCATTACCATTCTCATTCTCATTTCCATTATCATTACCATTCTCATTCTCATTCTCATTCCACCGAGTAACCAAACGAGGCCTAAGAGAGTTTAGTAGACTTGAAATTTTGATGGGTTGAATTGAACCTGTCCACTCAAGATTTAAGTAGCTCGATTTCAGGTTGGTTCTAGAAAATGTGTCAGATAATTATTCTAGACCCATTTGACTAACTTGACCAATTCAAGCATTTGGTCAACTTGAAGATTAAGAAATTAAATAAGGGATGGGTACTACCTTAGTCAAGTTTGAAGCAGCTAAACAAGTTTGGAATAAGAGAAACAGGTGTGTGTTCGAAGGTATGGGATGCAATGCGGAGGAAATTATTTGTAAAAGGTTTGGTACTGGGCAAGGTTGGCATGCTCCATTTTTATTTTTATTTTGCCAAAACAGACTAGCTGTAAGCCGGAGGTGTTTCGCCATTTTGGTTTGCAAGACAGAATGATGCCATCGTAGGTTTGTCTAGTATTGTACTGGAAGCATCCTCCGCAAGGTGTTTTGAATGTAGATGGTTCCTCATCGAATGGGAAGGCTGCATGGGAGGTGGGGTACTTCATAATGATAAGGTAGAATGCTTGATGGCTGAGCAATCAATGCTTCTTTGGAGATGGCTCTAGCAACAGTGCAGAGTTGTTGGCGTTGTTTGAGGGTGCTTGATTATGCAAGGAGTTGGGGTTGGCGATATACATTGCCTAGACAGACTCATTGATGGTTCGTCGGTGGTTCTATGATGACTTCAGTGTTTAGTGGTTCCTGAAAAATGTTTGATATAAGATCTGGAGGTTGATTAGCCAATTGGATGTGATTCTTGTTCATGTTTTTCCTGAGGTAAACATCGTGGGAGATGTGTTGGCAGGCTTGGCTGAAGCAGGACAGTCCAAGACATTTGGTAGTTCATCTCTTCCAGGAAGGCCCAAGGCGTTGCTGGGGCTAGACAGAATACACATAGCATACATCCGTTGGATAAAGTGAATGGCTTTTTGGTTTGGGTTTTTAGTTTTCTTCACTGGTAAAGTCGTAATGTACCTCGCCTGTTTGAAATTTTTTGTAAGTTAATATAGGTATGGCATCCCACAGTTGCGCTTCCTATCTGGAGGTTAATATTAAAATAAATAAAAAATAAAAAATAAAAAAGTTGGGGAGGAAAACAATCGTACCATTAGCTAGTCTCAAACCTAATTATCCAGTACACTTTCTTGTTCAAAAGGTTCTTTAAGATGAATGATAGTGTAGTGGAGAATCATCTTTTTCTCAAAGTAATAACAATTATACTATTGAAAATGCTAACTTTACACCACAATAAGCAACTTTGAGGATTCCTAATGTCTCCCTCTTTACCTTTATATCCTCAACGATCTGATCCAAACACACTCTATTTCTTCCTTTCAAGGATTTCTATATAAATGCTAACGTAGGAAGTAATATGGTCAAGTCCTCAACCATGATAGTATTTCTTTCCAATATCATTTTCACAATCCTAATCCTCGTGCCTCCATTGACCACCAAGGCATCACCAGCGAGTTGCACTTACTTGATCAAGATCGAAACCACATGTGCACCATTTGCTGGAACAAATGACGCTGTTGGTGTAAGGTTTAGTGACAAAGATGGCAACTCTATCATTGTGAAGCAATTGAAGAACCCAAAGTTAGGGTTGAGAAATGGAGCAAGTTCTGGCAATGTGCTCAAAAGGTGTGCTATTGATATGTTTGAAGTAAGTGGTGTGTGCATGAATGAAGTGGTTTGCTCACTTTATGTAAAGAAGTTTGGATCAGATGGGTGGAGGCCTGGTTGGGTGGAGGTGCTTCATAAAAGAGGTGATGGTAGGGTTTCTATGGTGTCTTATAAGTTCTATTTTAGGACTTTTGTGCCTGAAAATGTTTGGTTTGGGTTTGATTATTGTGGGTCTAACCGCGGAGGAGCTCTGCCTCAGATTGCTAGTTTTGGAGGTGAAACCTAGTAAAATATCATTCTCTAGTGTTGGGTTAAATGTTGCAAAAGTTTAGTTCATCTAGTTTCATTTGGAAAGTTTCTTGCTAAATCAATTTGCTTTGTTACATTTGCTCAAGTGTTTGGCTTAATGATCAGATACAATACCGTCTGACATTTTTGTGAAACCCTCATTATGGTATTCAATATAATTCTGAAACATAAAGGAATTACTGTAAGAAATCACGATGCACAGGAATAAAGTTCCAACACAATCTCAGAAAAATTGTAGGTATGATCAAAGTAGAGGAAATTTGCACAAGCAAACAACCAAGAAAATATACATCAAAAGATTTGAAATTATGTTTTCACAACATATGTTTCGACAGTATATATACAGCAATGGAGATTCCCTAGAGCATCTCTGCCTCTGAACCTGATCGTAGCCCTTTTCAATGCCTTGTCTGTGTCTCCAAAGAAGGTCAGATGTCGTAATCAAACGCTGTATGAATGCACAGGGATGGTTCGCCTACAGCTTATTGCATTAGAATGAACTCGTGAAGGAAAGTGGGATCAACTCAAGCAGGTAGTAGGGCAGGAAAAGATAGCCCCACGTTATTTTTGTTATCTAAAATGAATCATTGCCTTAGCTAATAAACACACATGCTTGTCACATACAAAGATGATTTCCAGCACAGGCTCTACCGCTTCGGTTCATTCCAGGTCTTTCCTTCGAAAAACTCACCCAACATTCGGTCAAGATCCTCCGCTGTGTATCTTATGTATTTTGAAGGATTCTTCCCGCTCTCAACTAGAGCCCTGTATCATATCACAAGCTTTTCATCAGAATGATGACTCATAAAGAAGGAAGCCATCAGATATAATGGAACTACATTCACAGAAACTAACCCAAATCTTTTAAGGAAAGATCTATATGCAGGCAACAAGACTTCTGCAACTGCTAGCCTTAGAGATTCTCGCAGCTCGCTGTCAGGAACTGTCCATTGAGACTGTCTTTGATGAAGCTCTTCAAACTGCAAGTTGAAGTTCTTGAACCTGATTTTTCATTAAAACTCGCCAATCAGTTAAGAGTTGTGATATATGATTTATACAGTCAAGAATCTTACACCAAAAATTCAGAATGACAACCATATTGAATATTTATCTAAGAATTAAGATCACCTACTCCCGGGTGTAGGGTTTTCAACATTTACACCCTAAAGAAATTAATTCCAGATCTGCTCATGTATTTTATGGAATACCTCCCTAAAAACGGTTACAACATTTTCTATTCTTAGGGTGTAGAGTTCAAATCTCAACACCCGGGTATAGACGATCCAGATTCTTATCTTAAAAATAATACACAAATTTATCACGTGCACACCTACTAGTTATACACAAACTTATATCCATTCTTATTACCTGTCTTTCACCAGTGTTCTTGAAACCCCACTGTTGCTTCCACTTCCTCCATCCATAGCACTACCCCCTGATGAACCCATACCCTGAGCAGAGAGAGTCTGCAGAATCTGAAAGGAAGAAGCAAAAAAGGTCAAAACAACCCAGATGGTTTCGATTCCTACCAGTTATACTATCATTCTGAAGAGGGACACGAAATTCATGTATGAATAATCGCTCAGATTTTATATATTTATATTTTTTTCTTTTTTTTTATTTTATCAAAAAGGAGATTTTAGAAGAATCAATTAGAAACAGTGCAATGACAACTAGCGAACATATCACTACAATGGGAAAACAATGATGAATGAGGCAGTCTAAAGTCAATAAGAATCTCATACATTTAATTCATGCAGTGGTGTTGCTCAGTTTATTGAGTCCATCTGGTTAAAGTCAATACCAACACCTGAGCTCCAATTGATCAAACGAATTGCTACGGACGGCAAAATATTGTTTTTTATAGTGTAAAGTTTTAGCAAAAAAAATATTCATGGAAAAATCATATAGAGAATCTTAAAGAAGAATTGTATCCTATACCATCACTAGATTGTCCCCACAAACTCTTCTGTCTTCATTACACGGTTCTTCATGAATAATCTATACATCAACTACCAATCATATCCTCCTGCATTGCCAAACTATGGACAATGAACTGGACACATATTTATCTTCATGTAAAACCATATCTATTTTTGCAAACCAATAATTAACTAGAAGCAAGTTAATAAAATAAATGGATCTTTATGAATAAGGCTGCGCTAATAACATGTTGGTTCTCGATGGAACTCAACTCATGCACTTACTTTGAGTTTAAGGGAAAAAATCAATAGTAAAAATCAAATGATGTGGGAGAACTAACAGAGTTAGGCACTACAAACTAAGTTTCATTGATTAGAAGTTTGCCCATTACGATCACTTCAAGCTACCTAGAAGAGACTAGGATTAGGCACATGTCTAAATAAAGATGTTCTACGTGTATCATATATATGTAAGACAGTGTAAATGACAGCCTATTAATCTGTGTTAATAGAATACCTTGCCCCAAGCAACCCTCTTGTACTGATTTGCATGCTGCTGCACAGTCCTTCGATGTATTTGCACCCAATCATCCCCTAACAAATCTTTTGCTTCTGACCTGTAAAAGAAACCATTAAATAACATCGTTTTAAATATATGTACACATGAGGATGTCCAAATCCCGAAGCTGATACTGTACAGACCTGCGCACAGATCTAACCATATAATGGATGTTATTCATAAGGAATAGCTGAGTCAAAGCAGGATCCTTGTATTGTTTAGATTTTCCATCCAGGTTGGTCTGGAGAGCCTGCATTATCCGAATTGTTACAGTCGCCAACTGAGACTTTGTTTCACCTCCATTCTCGAACTCTTGGAAAAGTTGTTTCAGTGTCGACTGATAGCTGCACATATTTAATACATAACTTTGTCAGATCAATTACACTGTATAGTTCATGTAGAAACCGAAAAATACAATCATATCGTATAAGTAAGGAAAAGTAACTGACCACCATAAATTATGTTATTTCTTTTTTTTTAAATATATTTTTTTCTTCATAATATAATAATATAAAATTAACCCATGCAAATGTAGACAATAACAATAGAATTCCAAAACCAACTAGCAATTGTACTTATAGTTCAGATCGATTATTACCAAATGCCAGGACAAATACTAAACTACAGAACCAAATTCTGTGCTTCCCATATTACTTCTCCTTTTCAGTTTGACGGGGTTGGAGGAGAGAGAAGGAAGAAAAGTGACTTTTTAATATTTATTAGGATTTGGGGGATGGAATGGATGCCCCCAAATATAGGGGGAAGGAAGAGGAAAAGTTAAAATGGGGGCTTGGATAGGGAATCCCTTGGAGCAAGGTTTTTCTCACATGAGACCCCTAAAATAGCCAGCTATTTTAGGGGATCCCTTGGAGATGCTCTTATAGAGACAAGTCATTGAAGATAAATATGGTGCGTCTCAATTTGATTGATTTACTAAGGAGCCAACTTATTCTTATGGATGTTCTCTATTAAAAGAAATTAAAAAATTGGTACATGCTAATATCTCTATTGAGGTGCATAATGGAGTGAGGGTCAACTTTTGGGATCAGAAATGGATTGGAAATAACAAAATGAATCTTCCTTTTCCAGCAATTTACAATGCAGCTCTCAATAAGCAAGGTAAGGTCAGTGAGTTTTGGTAGTGGCTCTGGAACTTTCAGCTCAGAAGGAACCTCAACGACTGGGAAATTCCACAGTTAGCAACCCCTCCTCCCAACTCCAGTCTCCAAGATAGAGTTTGCAAACTTCAGGCTTTTATGTGGATGAAAGTGTCCCCAAGAGCCACTTTTCTTCTGTGGACAGTTCTATGTGGGAGGGTCCTTGTTGATAATATTAATAGGAGAGGTATTCATCTTCCCTACTACTGTGTGTTGTGTGATCAAGAGGAAGAATGTATTGACCACTTACTGCTCTCATGCTCTTTTATGCATCAAGTGTGAAGGCTTGCGTTATCTGACTTTCATATCCAAGCAACTTTCCCTCGATCTTTCTTTGAATGGGTGGAGCATTGGCACTCTGTTACTCATCTACCTTCCAATCTTTCTCCTTTTGGTAAATGGGTTTGGGAGAGATTGATACATGTTGTGGTTTGGATTGTCTGGATGGATGGAGAAGAACAATAGAATCTTCAGGGAGGTAAAAGGGGAAATTGGTAATCTTTGGACTGATGTCAAAGTAACTTTGTGGTTGTGGGCTGGCAAGTGGGATAGATTCAGAGAAGTGCCTTTCTCTTCTTGCATGTTCAATTTAGAGAAGTGTCTTTACAAAAGTAACTTTGAGGTCGTGGGCTGGTATATGTGTATAGCTATTGTAAATGTGTCGAATACTTGAATATAATACAATACTTTGTTTTACTGATAAAAATAAAACAAAAACAGAAACAAAGTATAATGCTCAATGATTTTGACTTACTCGAATAGAAACTTGACATAATTGATTACATAGCTTGTCAAGGGATGCACCGTCCCATCTAAAACAGCAGTCTTTGTAGCATCTTTCTCAACTGCTTCTTCAAAATCACCAAAGGTTTCCTGAGCTGTCTGCGCGAGCCGTTTTGTCAAACTCAAAGATGACTCTCTCATTTCGCTGCAAGCTTTGCCTGCGAAAATTGTCTCCATCTGTCCAAAAGATCAGCTTACAGATTTCAAGTTGAAAAGATACAAACAATGTTCATGCAAAACAAATGATTATAATTATATTATAGACAATCATCTATTGCATCAGGAAAAAATTTGTGATTCAGAACGAATAAGATATCTACACCGAATTTACATGGTCAAATTAGGAAAAATCGAAGAAAGAAAATTCATCGTACCTCTGATTGGAGTTCACACATTATCTCATACATGTCCAAAAGCACAAATAGCTTTTCAGGAGACCTTTTACTTTTGGCAATAGCATCCCCAAAACTTAAGAGCATAGCAACACTATTTGCAGTAACCTCAGCAAAACAGAAGTCCTTTAGAGAATCATTGCCTTCAAATATTTGATCACAAATTTTCCATTCCCCTGCAAATAGCAGTTTAACCTGTTTCAAGTAAAATCAGATTTCTTGAAGGAACAATAGGATAACAGTGATAGACAAAATTCAAATGTTCTTACAGCAATCCGCATGAAATGTATCCAGTTCCCAATCTTAGCCTCCAAAACCTCCCATGGCATTTTCTGCACATCATCTTTACTAAGTCTCTCGACACCCAATTTCTTAAGGCTTTGCTCCAAAACTTGAGCACGGGTATCCCTACCAATAATGTAAAGAAATTCAATTTGGGCAGAAAAATTAAGAATGTATACATGCTTAGATATACATGCAGAGTTTTCAAAATGCAAATTATATCGTGTATCACGATTCATTACGCATGAGGAAACATGGACACAACCTGGACATGGCGACACGAGAACATGGTTTTGATTATCTATACATGATTTTATTCCTAATGTGTTTATATCGGTTTTAACGCATCCTCAATAATGATATCACAAGTCATAAGTTGTAATTTGTATTTAATGACATTCATTGTCATGCTTCATTCCTTCAATTATATTCGATTAATGTTGAATAATCATAGACATGTTCACCCTTATAAAGTTGCATTCATGACTCTAAGATATTATTGAGAGGTGTCTAATCCAATCTCTGATTTTCTTTTCTTTTCCTTTCCTCTCCTATTATTTAACACCCACATTATAAAAAAGGGGCCTGGTGAGTGTTCAAGAAGTGTCTAAAGCATGACACGTGAGAAGCCACCCCCGATGCGTACTGAGGAGTGCCCAGCCAGTGTTTTTGTGTCCAACAAGATATCCGACACGGACAGGCGACCGAAACAGAGTGTCCGTGCTTACATATACAGTTCATATTAGAAATATAAAATAAAAGCAGAAAGCCAATAGTAAACATCCATGATCTTAGAAGGAACAACTACCATGATGTCTCACTTGACAAATCGTTTGAAGAAATAATTTTTACTGATACAACAGTAAAAGATGTCTTTCAAAAAATGTAGTAGCCCCCTATTCATATAGATAAAAGGTTATAACAACAAAAGAGGGAAGTGAATAAGAAGGGGGGAGTGGGGAATATAACGCAGGAGTTTTTACCTGTAAATTTTGTGCAATTGCTGTTGGTGACCAGCCTGAACCATTTGTTGTGCTAAATCATGTAGCAATGGCAGAATCCTTGGTGGAATAAGAGTTGGAGGTGTATATATAGCAGTTTCCAAGCTTTTGTTAGGATGCTCAGGATGGTTGGTTGAAGATGGATTCTTTCCCTGAGCAGGTGATCCTGATGGTCGCAGAGAATTGGGGAGACAGTCGAAAAGACGATCAGGTTCCACAGGTTTACTGCAATCCAGCAGAGACATTGTTAAAAGGTGATGAAAGTTGTGTAAAACTATGAAGCTAAGAAAAGAAAAGGAAAATAAAGATGGCACTCAAAAATATCAAAAGATTCCACATTGTCATGTATAAGAACCGATAGTCTGGGATAAACAAACCTGTAGGATAGTAAAAGTTGCTTAAATTCCTCTTCCAGCTTTAGAATAGCCTTAGCGATCAAATTATTGGCATGGTTGAGCACCCCATCACTACTCTTATAATTCTTATTGTTGCTAAAGAATTTAATATTGCTTCTCAGCTGGTCAACAGCTTCTAGATAACTTTCGAGATCCTCATGTGGCCCCTTCAAGATTTTTGCCTCTGCCTACAAATAGGATATCATATCAATATCGTATTACAAAGAATTTCAGATGCTAAAGTAAAAATGATTATAATCATATCATCTGAAGTATTTTGATAATAATTTATTTCTTTTATCAGCAAGGCTAAAAGGGAAATGGTATAAGACAATTGTTCGACCAGCCATGCTATACGGTTCAGAATGTTGGGCTACTACGGGACAACATACGCATAGGATGGCAGTAGCAGAAATGCGTATGTTAAGGTGGATGTATGGTAAAACTCGTAAGGATAAAATTAGAAATGACAGAATTAGGAGATACTTAGGTGTAGCGCCCATAGAGGAAAAAATTAGAGAAAGACGTTTAACTTGGTTTGGTCATGTGCGGAGGAGACCAAGCACGGCGCCAATTAGGAAATGTTTAGATTGGCAAGTTAATGGAGGATGTAGACGGAGGGGACGACCGTTGAAAACTTGGATGAAGACGGTGAATGAAGATATCGTTGAGCTTGGATTAGGCGAGGAAATGTGGGAAGATCGCATTGCTTGGAGAACTAAAATCCATGTAGCCGACCCCGAAAATCTCGGGAATGGGCTTTGATGATGATGATGATCAGCAAGTACACATATATTCATTAAAATGAAGAGGGGGGGTTAGTGAATCTGGCACTCACAAAGGCGAAAACAGAAACATATAGTTAGACTAACCCAACTATATATGTACTCTGGCTGAGTCCATCCCTAATAATTTCCCACGTGATCCCCAACAACGAAACATAATCTTAATTTAACATAATAAATGCTTCTCTATTACCAATTGAAGGGATCATTTGGACCCTGAAGCAACATTACCCCTAGTTCTCATAGAACTTCTGCTACAAAAATAGTCAAATATTAGCTGAGCTTAGTTCAATGATACACTTGCTTACAGGAAAATATAGTAGAGCTTGATTGAAACGGTACTAGCTTCCAAACAGAAAATAAAAAAAATGCATCGATGGCGGTATTAGGTAGGGTGGTCACATTGGCATGGCTTTGTGGGGGTAGTATCGTGATGGTACGAGCTATTACGGTGAACGGTGACCAATGACCAATTGACCATGTCGTTGACTTAGCTGAGGTTAGTTCAATGATTCATTTATGGTAACATGATAGAGCTCGACCAGCATCTTATATAGCTTTGTTGTGCTAATTTTGTGGAGGTGTTGATTGAAGGGTAATGGCGGGCAGCAATGAGGGACTCGTACCAGGGTCATTGTGGTGGTGAATGGGAGACCAATTGGTGCCCTAGAAAAGGTGTTAGCATTGAGTTGTAGTGGTTGGTGAAGTGTTTTTCAATTGTAATCAACTCCAACTAACCCCAAAACAATCAAATTGGGGCAAACAGATCCACCACCACCCTCTTACATTCTCATCTAAATTTCACACAAATTAGTCTCAAATCACACAAAATCAACAATGCCCTAATTACCCAACCACAAAACACACCACAAATCCAAAACCCCAACAACAAAAAAGAACCAAACTTTACCTCACGAGAAAGATCAAATTGACCCAAGATCACATCGGCCGCCTTCAACGTCTTATCAATGTTCTCATGCGCTCGTCTGATCGAATGCGTCCTTATCTGCCAATAAAGACCCATACTTTACAAATCCTAACACAATGGGGCATCAAAGATCGAAGAAAAGAACAAACCCAGAAAAGCGTTGAAGCAGAAGAGTACCTGGGTGGGTCTCATGGCAGTCTCCAAGGCGGAGAGGCGGTAATCGAAGGACCCCAAGATGGTGACCATGTTGTCCGTGATTGTCTGGCTCTTGTGCAGAGATTCTCTCATGAAGTTCACCCGATCGCTTAGGGTTTCCATCGCCATTGGAACCCCCATCTCTTGGTGTTTCGATACTCCGTTTTTGTGTTTTCTCTGTGTGTGAAGTGCGTCTGAATCTGGGTTTTGTGGAAGAATAGAAAAACAGAGTAGTTGTTGTTTTGTTTGTGGGGGAGGACAGCATTTTTGTTTTATTTTTTATTTTTTTGGTATTATTCGTTTATTATAATAATATTATCGTTATTATTATTATTATTATTATTATTATTAATTTGTTTATTTTATCGGAACACGGAAAACACGAAGTCAACACATGTGGCACGATTATCTATATTACGAGTAGTATTTTACTATTCATTTTCTAAGATAACATGTTTGTAAATATAAAACATGTAAAATGGCAAAGATAATGAAAAACTTGTGAAAAAAATTATGGAGTATAGATGTGGCATAGAGAGAAAGTATTGTGTATTCCCTTTTACAATATAAAAGTTGTCGTATTTGTCGGATTTTGATAAACTCGGTATCATTGAAATGCAATTTTGAAGATATTTCCAACAAAATCAATTATCAATACAAAACTTAAAATTCAAATTAAGTATTTTATTATTAAAATATATAAGTATTTTTAATATTTTCATGTCTAAGTATAATATTTTTCAAATAAACGGATGAACATTCAATCGATTCTAATTTTAATCTAGTTTAACACAAAAAAAATTGGTATTTAACTGTAAGCTTACACCTCAAAATTTTTATTTTAAATTCAAAATAT
This sequence comes from Berberis vulgaris, assembly GCA_963556465.1. Taxonomy (NCBI): domain Eukaryota; kingdom Viridiplantae; phylum Streptophyta; class Magnoliopsida; order Ranunculales; family Berberidaceae; genus Berberis; species Berberis vulgaris. Next base: position 2,225,020 of record OY747133.1, read on the forward strand.
TAATTTCTTTATATAACTGATTGAGAGTAATCATGGGATGGTGATGAGGGTGTCCAGTGCATTATGATTAGCAACAAAAAAAATGTATCTGGACGGCCAACAGCACAGGTAATATGCTAGTTATTTACTAATTAGGTTTGGTTTTGATGTATTCTATTTTAGAATTTTGTTTCGAGGCATTGGCTTAGAAGGACTCATTTGAAATTTTATTATTAGTTTACGATACAATTGATTTTCGTTTAATAAAGGGGACGATACCTAGTTGAGTTGCATTGTGCAATCTATGCAGTGGGATTGAAAGCAAAGTGAAACTTCCAAGTAAGAGATACGGTGAGAGCATTGTATTAGTAGTTATGGGGAGAGTCAATGGGATATTGGCTTAAATGGTAGACTTGTGACGGATGGGATATTGGCTTCAAACGTTGCTGACGACATTTGGAGTGTGAAGGGCTAAGGGACAAAATAAATAAATAGTTATAGAACCTCGTATTCTTTGTATAGAACCTCGTATTCTTGAAGACTATGGTACCACCATAGGCAAATGAAGAAGAAGTCTTATATACGAGTTCAAGAACATATGATAACAAATTTCAAGACTTGAGGTACCATGAGATACCTAGATTCATTGAACGGGCTAAAATAATAACTTGTTGATGAAGTAAAAAAGGGCAGTTCCAATCTTAGTCACACTCAAAATCGAAGATCTAAAAACTACATTTTTTATGACTTTACAGCTTTCTTGTGAATCTGACATGGAGGCAAGTGGGGTTCAACAACACCTCCACAAAGCTTGTTATTTTCCATAAGTAAAACCATACTAGCATTGACAAAGACACCAACCTATGGAACTGAACCCTCCAAGTCATTATAAGACAAATCCAGCAGTATTAGAAATGTAAAATTCCCTAAATATTGTGGAATCTCCCCTAATAACTTTGCAGGAAAGATTAAGTTTCTTGATAGCTTTTAAAGCACTCAATGATCGAGGAATAACTTTTAAAGCACGCAAACGAGTTTTGGTCAATGGAAAGGTACTCCAATGTCAAACAACTACCAAACCTGCTTGGTATACTTCTAGAAAAGTTGTTACTTGAGCGGTCTCAGTGTACAAGATTGGTCCAATTATCCATTTTATATGGTAAAGAACCACTCAGCGCATTGTTACATAAGTCAAGTAGGACAAGAGATGGAAAATGAAAAAGTTGTTCGATATGGTGCTGCCAAGTCTACTATGATTAAGATCAAGTGTTGTTAAATTGTGACAGTTTCCAACACTTGAAGGTGTTTTTCCGTGTAACTTGTTTCCCCACATGCTTACAATGGCTAAGAGAGTTGAAGTTTTTTTTTTTTTTTTTTTTTTTTGTGTGAGTTATTATTGAAGGAATCTGGAATTTATCCCGAGAATTCATTGGCTTCCAAATACAGACATGCATTTTAGGAAATATTCCAATGACTTTGGAGATACATCCAGTAAGATAATTGTGTGAAAGATCAAGGCTATTCAAGTTCGCAAGGTTTCCAACATAGCTAGGATGATTCCATATATTTGGTTATTTCCTAAAGATAGAACTCCAGTTTTGTGGAGAGATCTCCGATCGACTTGGGCATTGGTCATTTGAGAGAATTAAGGGCACCATCTAAAAGTTATAAATTGGTGCAATTGGTTGGAGAAGTGATAAAGTGTAGTTCATCTCCTAGTAGATTTGAATATAGGGATAGTTTGGTAAGACCTTGAAGCCTTCCTAATTTCCTTGAAACATGTCCTGTAAAATATTTTTACCGAGTCCTAACCATTCAAGTCTTGAAGCATTGGGAAATGATAATGGTATGAGACCTTTGAATTTATTTTCTATCATTAGAAACGCTTGGAGATTAGGAAGTATAAGGCCAATGTCCGAAAAAAGTCTTCCATCTAGCTAGGGGTGGGCACGGGACGAGATGGACTCATCTCGTTCATTCGGGATCAGGTCGAGATACACCTCATCCTGACCTCGTCCTATTTCAAACGTGATCGGGATGGGACGGGATGAACACATACTAAATAGTCCTCTAATAAAAAATAACAAAAAGAATTTTATCTCACATTACTCACACACCAATAATGTCAAATTTATATACATATAACTTACATCATAAATAATAATATATATTAAATAAATAAATATTAATATTTTTTTTGAAGGCAAATAAATATTAAATTTCACTTAGAATTAATGATTCAATTCATTTAGATTTCATATAGAATTTCATCTTACATTGATTTAATTTCAACACATCCTAAATTTTAATTTAGAAGAGTATTTTGATTAAAATTAATAATAATTATTAAATAAATAAATTCGGGACGAGATAGGCGGGATTGAAAATCTTCATCCCGATCTCATCCCACTCTAGATCGGGACGGGATCAGGATGAGTTTAATCAATCCCAAAATGACCCAAAAAAATTGGAACAAGTTCGGGATCGCATAATGGGATGCCCACCCCTACATCTAGCTGGTTAAAAGCTATTGTGAAATATGTGATATGTGAGATTGTAAAGACAAGATTGGAACTTTGTCACAGTTTATTTAAACTACAAAATCTTCTAAGCTTTGGATGTGGCATTGATGCTTCCAGTTAAACTGTTATCTCCTAGTTGAAGATGAACAAGAGCTAAGAGATTTCCTAGGGAGGATGGAATGATTCCTTTGAATTTGTTGCTACTAAGATACAACCAACTGACCCTTGATGGAGAGGTTAACTCAACTGGAATCCCCCTAGTGAGATTAGTTCATGCTAAATCAATTGCTTGAAGTTTAGAACAATGAGTGAGCTTGGTAGGGATCTCACCATTAAATGAATTTGTAGAAAGAGAAAGGATCTCTAATTGGGACAATCGACCAATTTATGGTTGTATTGCACCATGAAAGTCATTCTGGCCAAGCCTAATTTATCGAATAAATGAGAGGTTTCCTATGTCAGGGGTGACCGGACCTTCAAGTTTTTGTGATTCCAAATCCAAGACCGTGACCCTATCCTAACGATGATGCCCGCATGTGACCCCATTCCTGTTACAGTGGTGGATGGAGTCATTCCATGAACTCAATGCTTTGAGTGGGTCATCATTAATCTTTTCTTTGAAGGCGAGTAAAGCCAGATGATCTGGTGCCACATTGCTCGAGAAGGCAATAGCAGCAAGTTGTTGCTACTCCATATCAATATTACGAGTATGATTGGAAAGTCAGACCAAATCATCATAATTGTTTAGGAAAAACAGTATACAATGACGGAGAAATCAAAGAAATGTTGGCGCGCAGCTATAAACATTTGTGATAACTCTTCCTTACTTGATGTGGGACTATTCAAGTCAACACTTTCCCAACAAGAAAAACGCATAATTCAATTGATATCTTAATTTTGATAGATATAGTGAGCAAGGAAGACTTGTGGATTGAGAATTAGAGAGACTAGTTGAAGATTTTGGGCGAGCATGACCCAATATTCAATTTTCCAAGTCAAGATGGGAATGTATTTAGACTCAGGGTGTGTTTGGATGGATGAAATCCTATGTCATGGGAATTCATGAGGGGACCCCTATATTTTAGGCTAAATTGATGTATCACTTCATATCCATCATTTGATTTTGTGATCAATGGTAAGAATGAAACTCCCATGAACATGAGAATCACACTCCTTGGTCCCCTAAGGCATGTGATTTTCATGTTCATGGGAGTTTCATTCTCACTATTGATCACAAAATTAAATGGTGGATGTGGAATGATACCTTAAATTAGCATAAAATATGGAGGTCCCCTCATGAATTTCCATGGCATAGGATTCCATGCAACTAAACACACTCTCAATTTCCACATGCAGTTTAATGAGTTTCGTTGTGATCAGAACTCATAAGGCAGTCTATCACTAATTCACTTTGAAGAGTAAAATTATAATTCTCTTGAAAGAAATATTGACTGGAAAAGGAAGTGTTGATTGAGATTTCCATGGGGCCAAAGCCGAGTTGAACTTTTCCATCTAGTTAGTTTCTAGATAAACTGAGAATCGTCAGTAGAGTTGAACTATTGAAATAATTTGGAATATGTGTAAAGAAATTATTGCTCGCCAAATACAAATGTGTGTGTTAGGAATGGTTCCAAAACATCTCTGTTTTCTAATTTTCAAAATTGTAGCCAGATGTCTGGTGCAGACTGTGACATTGCTAATTTTAAAATTTATGATGCATATTAGCGAAAGAATTAATATAACTTCGAAGAAAACTAGAATGAGAATCAGATAATTTTCCAAAGGAACATCAATCATGAGGCCAAAGGAATACCTTGACCAAGGTACATCCCACTGATGCCAACATGCCATTTTGGACTAAAATCTTCTTGAAAATTATAAAGACTAACCAGGAAATGGGTTTTGGTAAATGAATCTATAATTAACTAAAAAGTTATTTGGAGTGAAATCTTCATTCTTGAAGATTCTCAGATTACAAAGTGTGTTGGTAAGAGTCGATCGTTATTTTGAGAAGAATAATTTCAAAGTGTGGTTCCTTGTTTAATCATTCATCTTATTATATCTGCATTTTAAGGACTTTACTTGGTAGACTTCGGATCTACAAGGTTTTTTTTTTTGTGGAAATTACTTGGAACGTAGAGTATGGTTACAGAATTCTCTACCATCTGACGTAATTGTGTAGTGTTGACTTGGAAAGGTATTGTTGCGCTTTGAAAAGTAAGAAAATAATCTATCATATTCAAAACTTGTAGTCAGCTAGAGGCTATAGAAACCATGGAATATATTATAAGTGCCATTATGTTTGTGTGGAAAAGATTATGTTCATTAAGGATGGCATGATGACCACAATGAATATGATGTTTGTTAACTAGCTAGCCATTATTTCCCCACTAAAATATCTCTTTTCAAGTAATCCCTTTTCAAACTTACCAACAACAAGAACATAAGTGAATTCATACCAGTTTTGGAAACACAAAGAAAGTTTGCAGAAGAAGAAAGTAACTATGCTTCTTTAGCAGCGGAGGCCAGCCAATCTAAAACTGGTACAAGCAACAGTGCAACAGAGTTCTAACACCTTGAAATTATTGGTCTCTTAAATGACACAATTCAGTGATGACTTCTCCAATATTCATGCGTTCAGTCGGGGATTCAACAAAGCATGCAACTCCTAATTTGAGTACTGAAACCAAACATTCTTCAACTTTGGTACCAGAGTTACTCTGCTTGGCAATGTTGAAAGCATCATCTGTGTTTTCTATAAGCATGGTTGGATCCGCAATGTTCATAATTTGTTCAGGCAAAGCTACTTTAGCTAAGAGGTGAAGATTTTGTCCTTCTTGAAACACGCCATTTCTGTTGGTTTCTTTCCGGTAAACATCTCTGATAACAGTATTCCATAACTGTAAAACCAAGAATTAGAATAGAAATTTGACATGAAACTTACTTTCTTGTAATTATATTATACACGTTGGTTAACAACATCTTGTTAAGTAATCCCCAGTGACAAAAATGATTTTTTTAGAAAATATATAATTCGTCAACCAGAAGTACAATTTTCTTAATCTGTAAATGAGAATTTGGTAATATTAAGCAATATTTTTAAAATGGTAAAATCAAATCTTAGTTGTTGCATCACAACGTTAGACCAAAGATACTACAACACATAAAGCTGTATAGGAATTTTACCTGGAGCAATTTAACCAAGTGTTCCTTTTATCACAAGGGTGCTACCTTGGCTTTGTGAAGAATCATAGGAAGTGGGCGAGAAAATCTTTGCCAAACCAAAATCAGACACATGAGCTGTCATATCATCATTGAGGAGAACGTTGTTGAGCTTCAAATTACAATGAAAAATTGTTGGTTCATAATAATTGTGGAGATAATCCAATGCATAAGCAATGTCAATAGCTATGTTCAACCTTTGTAAGAAGTTTAGCCTCAACCCAAGTTGTTGATTTCTTTCATAATGTAACCATTTCTCTAAACTTATATTAGGCATGAACTCAAAATCAGTGTTTTGCCAATAGTAGCCTGATTGGATGGTTAAGGCTGTGGTGGTTTAACCCCCACATCTTGAGTGCTATACGCACCAGCGGCACGCTTACCTTTCAAAAAAAAAAAAAAAAACTCTTTGAAATCATTCCATTGAAATTCCATACTCGAACAAACTCATTACAGAAGATTGTGGAATCGAAGATTTTTCAAGGCATTGCATTCAGACAAGAAATTCTTAAAAGCTCCATGTTGATGAAGATTTATTACCTTAACCGCAACGATTATATCAACTTGGAAAATAATTGTTTTATACACTGAACCAAAGCTTCCAATACCAACTAAATTATCGATAGATAATCCATTAGTTGCCTCGAGAAGCTCCGCATAAGTAATTCTTGTAAATTGATTACTAAATAATAACTGTGAAGTAGGCTTTGCTTTCGATACTTTTTTTTATAGCACGCAAACATTAAGCATAAGAGTAAAACTTGGCAGACGCTTACACCAATTACAGGCAAACCAGTTTGAGAAGATGTGGCTTTTTCGCCTTCTTGTAAATTTGGCATTGAGGTAACTTGAGTTTAACAATACCTCCACAAAGCTTATTATTTCTAATAACTAAAACAAAAACACCAATGGAACTAGACCTTCCAAGTCATTGTAAGATAAATCCAATTTAATTAGAAAAGTGAAATTCACTAGGTATTGTGGAATCCCCCATATAACTTATTATGATCGAGATAAAGTTCTTGTATTCCTTCTAAAGAAATTAATGACAGGGTAATTATTCCAATAAATAGGTTTTGGCTCATGGAAATGATCACCCAATCCAAACAACTACCAAGAGTGTTGGTAAGTGTTAATAAATTAGAGTTGATATGTTGAAGAAGCTCTAGAGAAGGGATATATCAAGATAACTTGACAAATCTATCGTGTTTGGCTAATTGAAGTATGCAACTTAAATGATAGAGGGTTGAAGACAAAGATTTGAATGTGTGAATCCATAAAGCTTTGAAGGAGCAAATCAGTGAAGCCAAACAAGTGAATAAGCACAAAAGATCGCAACAATTCAGTGAAGCCAAAAAAGAGAAGAATTCGCATAAGAAATCACAAAATCGTCAGAGTTTCGTGGAAAAAAGAGATTCACATGCTTGGATAAGCCATTTTTCGAAAATTATGGGATACTCCAAAAATTAATGGAATTTTTTTGTATTTTTTCTCGAAAAAAAAGGGTAATGACTTTTTGGGCCTTGTTTTTTTTTTCATATTTTAAAAATCGAATTAATTCCATAAAAATGAAAATTTTTGGAATACTCATTCCTTGAAGCTAAGCACGTCGAGATTTGAGATTGGCAACGACTAGTCCACACCACCAAATTATTTTGAAAAAAACAGTAACTTAAAAATATGGTAACTTTCAACCAATTTAAACATTCAATTGATATCGATTCTCAAGCTGATCAATACAAGAAGATTGTAGTACTCTGAGTTATCTAATAAACACAAATTGAATCACTTGAAAATATTTTGAAATGAGCAAGTTATGGTCATTTTATTAAAGTCGCACAAATCTATCTTGCTGTGAAAATGGGATAGTGTCACTGACTTTCGGCCAACTTATATGCCCGATCGATACCAATTCTCAAGACATAAAGATTGTATTACTTTGATTTATCTAATAAACACAACTTAAATCACTTGAAAATGTTTTAAAATAAGCAAGTTATAGTCATTTTACTAAAGTCACGCAAATCTGTCTCACAATAAAAATGAATAGTGTCCCTGACTTTCGGCCAATTTATATGCTCGATCGAGACTTATTCTCAACCTCATCAAAACATAAAAATTATATTAATTTGCGTTATCTAATAAACACAAATTGAATCACTTGAAAATGTTTTGAAATGAACAAGTTATGGTCATTTTACTAAAGTCGCGCAAATCTATCTCGCAATGAAAATGGGATAGTGTCCCTGACTTTCGGCCAACTTATATACTTGATCAAGATTGATTCTCAACCTCATCAAAACATGAAAATTGTAGTAATTTGAGTTATCCAAGAAACGCAACTTGCATCACTTAAAAATATTTTGAAATGAGCAAGTTATGGTAATTTTACTAAAGACGCACAAATCTTTTTTGCAGTGAAAATGAGATAGTGTCCCTGACTTTCGGCCAACTTATGTACTTGATCGAAATCGATTTTCAAGCTGATCAAAACATAAAAATTTTAGTACTCTGAGTTATCTAATAAACACAATTTGAATCACTTGAAAAATGTTTAGAAATGAGAAAGTTATGACCATTTTACTAAAGTCACGCAAAGACAAGAAATTTTTAGCAAAATTATTTTACTGTTCGCCCAGATCAATGCGAAAACCTCGCATTGTCTCAGGCGAACAATAGTTTTTTTTTGTGATTTCTGAAATTTTTTCTGAAGTTTATTTAGTTTTTGTGATTGAAGATATTTATGAAGTTTTCATGATATTGCTTTGTTTTTCTGAAAATTTTGTTAATTTCTTGAATTTTTTGCAAGAAATGAATAACTTGAAAGTTTGTTTTAGAAGTGTTGGAGTCGAAATCTGAGAGGAAGTGAATAATGGATCCTAGGGGTTGCAAAAGCAATCAAATCAAGATAAGGGAAAATGTGAGAGATAAGATTTGCTTACTTATTTTACGAGAGGGAAGATGCAAGAAGGGAAGAAACAATCAAACCAAGAGAATGAGTTGAAATTGATTTTGAATGTGGGGAGATGAAAGATTTGAATGGGGGAGGGAAGCAGAGTCTTTGTTTCGATTTAAATGGGGAGCAGAAAAATGACTTTCATTGTTTATATAGTGGTGTGGGAAAGAGTTGTAGTGTGAAAAATAAAGCAGATGGTGTTGGAGAGTTAAATGGTGTCATTGTTTATATAGTGGTGTGGGAAAGAGTTGTAGTGTGAAAAATAAAGCAGATGGTGTTGGAGAGTTAAATGGTGTAAGAAATCACTTTTGGTGGCGTGAAATAGTCGTTGACCTCTAGATTTTGAAGTCTGTCACTTTAATTCGTATAGCCATGCACATCCACCATTTTCACTCAGTAACACCACTATTGCTGTTTCCCAAATTGCCCCTCGCTCGCTGTGCTATATATCTCTATATCTTCCCCTCTCTCCTTCGGAACCCCAGAGATTCGGGAACTGAAGGGTAATCACTGGTATGAGTTTTTCTATTGCAGATTTTGAGAGTTACCCATTGTAGGGATTTGTTCAAGTTCAAGACTTGCTGCACTCATCTTCTCAGGTATCAATCTTTATACCCATTTTGAAATTCACTGAGAAATGCCGTGTTTTATGATCTTGGTTGTTTTGAGACTATTGAGATTGATTGCAAGGTTTAACCTTTATTCTAGTTGTATATAACTTTGGTTGTTTAGCGATTATGATATGTAGATTGGATTATTTAGGGATTTGATGGTAGTCTTTTTTTGGGTTGCAAATTTGGGTTTTCTTTGGTAGGTGATATAATGTAGAGTGATGAAAATGCTTTTTAATGCTATAAAGATGCTTGGGGTTGAATTAGTGAGTTTTGGGGGTATGAATTTGAATTTAAAACAAAGCAAGCGGCTGAGAAATTGGTACTGCCCCGAACATGTTTGATGAAATTAGAGGTTGATTTAGATAGGGTTGATTAGGGTTTAGTGAGGGTATCAAATGCAGGCGAGTTTGTCTAGGCAGTCAGGCTTTAAAGCCATGTTTTTTTTTTTTTTGCCAGGCTTGAGGTTTTTTACAATGTTACTTATTTTCTTTAAAACACAACAACAAACATTATCTACAGAAGGGATGGAAGTGTAAAAAGCCCAAAACCTGACAAAAAAGTGACTATAAAACTTGGCTGCCTAGAATAGGAGAATGCAAAAATATCTATAGTTTTTGGATGAACTGCTCCTTTCAGAGTTGCTCAAATTTATGCTTTTTTTTTTAGTGAATGATCATCGAATTGTTTGATGAGTTTCACGTGTTCCTCAAGCAAGAAATTAACCACGCAAAAGGAAGAATGATGGCTATGAAAAAATGGATTAAAGCAACAAAACCAAATCATACTTAGCATTTTGGTTGGTATAGTTTGGTCCTTTTTCATCATTTGAAAAAATTTAACCACATTAACCAACTTGCATATGATGGCACAAAAAATTCTGAACTTATGTTAATGATGTTGATCGGTCTTAGTATGTTTCATAAGTTGATCTTGTTAATTTTGGTTCACTTGGGGTTGGTTGTTTGATAAAAGAATGAAAACCAAGCAATTGTGCTAGTTCATTGGTTCTGCTCAAAATCGACTCAGGCCAATCCCTAAAGCTGCTAACAACGTGAAACGATGATAATGTCACTATTTCAGAACCTAGGCACAATCATGCAATGACTATTCAAATTTCCTTCTGAATGTTATAGACAGTTATATTGGAGTTCATCCCTTTTGCTCATCTTTCTCAGGACTTTATTTATCTTATCTTAATTTATTTGACAGCGTCATTCTTTGTGAAATTTTTGTGATCATATAGTAACTCCATTTTGTCCATTCCATCTTTACTACAGTGACACGGGTAGCAATTTGAGGAACTTTGGTTTGATAAAATGGAAAAGGCCTCTGAAGAGCCAGAATGGGGATCTCCGTTGGCAAGTATTTATGACATATCCGGAGAGCCTGCTGTTATTATAGATGGAATGCCAAACGTGGCCCAAAGTGATGCGTCTGTCACCCTTTTTGATGCGCCAAGCAATGCAAAACGTGACAACGACCCTGGTTTTGGGGAATGGTTGGAAGGCAGAGCAGTCCAGAAACTTTTTGAGGATCACCTTTACTCTGGCCGGGTAACCAAATTTGACAAGGAAAGGGGCTGGTATAGGGTGGAATACAAAGATGGTGACTTTGAAGATCTCGAATGGCATGAGTTGGAGGAGATACTTGCTCCACTGGACATTACTGTTCCATTAAAAACTCTTGCCTTGAAAAGGCTGAAGAAGAAAGCGACACCAGTTCGTGCAACAAATAAATCTTCCTCGAGATTGCATCCATCTGTAGGAACCAAGCACAAGATCGGGAAGAGGCTGCATAAGATCAAAAGCATGATACGGGATAACAGAAGTGCAGAATTTGGCAGCACTAGTCAATAACATTTAAAGAAGCCTAGAAATGTAAGCACAAAGGAAGATCTTATGCGAAGTAGAGCTGCTTGAAAGAACATCAGCACAACAGAAACTAAATTAGCTTAGCTGGACAAAGCAGAATAACGTGAAACTAAGAAGGCAGTCGTCTTTTAATCAAGTTTTTACTTGTCTTTGTACAATGGTTAGCAGCTACAGAACGTGTATACGTGCGTGCCTAAATGAAATTTCTAACGTATGAGTATAAAGGTGCATTTTCTCTTTTTTGGTCAAGGAAAACATCTGTGCAGCAAGTTCTATTCTACCATTTCTTCTAGAAATTTTCCTTGTGAAACTGGAAGCGGGTCGATGTACTGAAGGTGAACTCGCGGCAAAGGTCCTTCAGCTGTTTGACAAGAATTGGGCTTCCACAGTAGAAGACTCCTGCAACATTAACTAGTTAGAGTGGTTGTGCCTGGGTCAAATCTTGTGGTTCAGGAAATTGTAATCTCTTTCCATGAACTATTTTGTAATCCATCTTGTGGTTCAGGGAGAATTTTTAGGAACAGTTTGCATCTGTACTGGAGAAAATCAGGGAGGTCAGCAACCGCTGCTTACCTATTCGAGACTGCTTGTGGTCATTTGCCATCTGAGTGAACACTTTTCTCCAGTTGGGTCTTGCAAAATGCGTCCTTATCTGTTTCAGCCAATTGTCAGAAGAGGAGAGAGCTAAAAGTTCTGAAGATGGAATGTGTATTGGGGTTCTTAAAATATATACCCGACTTTCAGAGACAACATCAACTCCGTTCCTGGCATGTTGAAGCGACTGAACCATGGTAATAAGAGCCGATCGCACATCACCTTCTTGGTACACACTCGTCAGGTAGTTGTGCATTTCTATTAAATGCTGCAATGTCTCATAAAATAGTTGTTATCAATTGGGCGAATCAAGATTGCAGGAGAACTCAGAGAAACAGTGTTTTCTGAATCTTACATCCTTGTCATAATCAACAATATCATCCATAACTCCTTTAAACCAGTCGAATGAGTTTTGTTCTCTTGTAACCCAATAGAAGTATGCCCGCCCTGGACCCTTCCGTTGCTCCTGCATTTTGTTTCGAATTACTTTTAACATCAGTATCCGTTTTGTTTTGTATTCTATGTCCAATTCAGACATTCTGTGAATTGACTCCCAGTTCATTGACTCACCAAACACAATGCATTTGGTCTAATATTATTCAAGAGATCCTTTAGAATGCTGATCATCGGAGTTGCTCCAATTCCCAGACCAATAAGCAAGAGAATATCATACTTCTTGTAGTTCTGTGCTGGAGCTCCATATGGTCCTTTAATCATGATCCCAGGAAAGCTTTCTCCAAAAATAATTAAGTAACGAATGAATAGAAGAAAGAATATTGATATTTGATAGAAATCAGCTACCAGTGTCCTGAAGGTTAAGTTGTTACTTGGTTTCTAAGGGTTTGTAATCTTCCCCAGCTGCTCTTGTTTCTATTCTGGCTAATCTACCTTTCTCTGGTGGTTTCACAGGAGTTGCACAAGCCTGCATGGAGAAGTGTGTGAGGTTCTGTATATTGAGGTTTGGAAATGAGACACAATGACAGATCAGAATCTATGACCTTCTTAAACTTATCTCTTAGTTCTGTTGTCCAATCTCCCAAGGTTCGGATGTGAACGCTCAAGTAGTCATCTCCAGGAGCCGAAGTGATTGAGAAGGGATGCCTACAATGATTACACATTCAGAAAATTATGAACGAATATCCAAGTTTCATTTGAACTCCATTATCTTCATCCAGAAACCATCCGAGAAATACCATTCAAATGGAGATACGTCCGGGCACTTGACAAAGAAGTACATGCCGCTCAAGTACTTGAATCCTTCCGGTTTGCTCATGTACAAAGCAAGAACATTTCCTTGGAATATTATGGCCTGTATGATGTACAAAATAACTAAGTTTGAAGTCGAATGAGTTCAGTGGTTCTCTTTGAGCAGAGACAGACAGATAGCAACCAACCTTAATAACTTTTACGTGATAGTGGCTTCTGTTGATTGAGGTGTGCATTCTCTCTGTAGCATAAAGGGCAACAGGTATCGTTAGATACATCCATGTCTGCAAAGAAAACAACAATGCCCTGCTTCAGTGTCACATTTCAATATATAATGGTGTGCAAGACAATGTACAGACTTACTGTCGATTGGCTGGGCGATTTGAGGACAAGGAAGTAACCGTGGATGAAGAAGAGAATATAAGCAACGATGAGCAAGTGATGTGCATACCAGAAGGAGTTAAAGCCTGACAACTTATCGAAGGGTTTTGGCAAGTGTACGACATTCCTCCTAAACGAGTGGGTTGCTAGGGTGAACGAGAATGACATTATCAGGAGCATCCCAATGCCTGTAATACCTGGAATACTAGCTAACAAGCTGGCATAGGAGGGCTGCCTGTAGTTGAAATTTGGGCCAAGATTCCCCATGAAAAGATCTACTGAACATGTGGTTAACCGTGGAAAGTCGCAAGTAATATGCATGAATACATGGAGAAAAGTCCCAACAACAATAGCAAATGCAACCGTCTTGTGGAAATTAATGTTGTCATCAAAAGCAATGAAGGTACTGAGAAATGTTGATCTGAGCTTTGTAAGTGTGTTTCGACAGACGGGGATAAGAATGAGAGCCATATTAAACTTGAGTGTCTCTGCTGCACCCTTGGCTATGCAAAGACAATACCCCATGATTTTGAAAAGGTTGCTGCGCCTGTACTCTTTGAACTTCCAGGTGAAGAGCATCAGATTAATGGCCAGCCATAGCGCGACCAACCATATTCTCTTCCAGTTTTCGTACATGAACTCATGTGCCGTGTTCAGAAATTTGCTAACTGGAGTTCGGTATTGTTTTGGAATCATAGTCCTGGTTAATGTTTGGCTTTTTTTGCTGATTGCTGGAACTTCTTCCCTGCTCACCATTCCTCGCAACAGCGTCTCTAGTTGCCACATCTATCAAAGACAGGCAGACAAGGAAATTGTTAAAAAGGACTACTTCCAATCTTGTAGTTTGGTAAGCATCTCTATTAATCAAGTGGTTGAACTACAATTATTGGTCATACCTCTATATATCCTTGATGATCAGGGTCGAGTTCCTCCATGATTAAAGATGCATAGGCTGCAGCTTTTGCCTTGAGATTCCCTAGCTTGTTTGTTGAGGCACTCAGCACGATCACCTTCTCAACAAGAAGAACAGGATGATTGGCACATCATGTAATTTTCAAACATTCAGAACAAACAAGAGTTCACAAGGGTGTTTGAATCCTCACCTCCTTCACCTCATCCTCAGAGAGCTTCCCATCACCATTCGTGTCGCACCTATTACAGAACAACAATAGCAAGTCATTCTCCATAATTTGACAGAGGGAGAAAGGTTCATAGCAACAATTTCGTCATCCTTCTTACATGTCAAAGAAAATAGAAAGACGGGCATCAAGGTCGTGACTGGTCATTTCATCCCAAAACTCCTGGAACTCATCAATATCAATACCATCAACAGCATTCAATCCCTGACGACGTGCCAATGCATCAAAGAGCTCAACAGCAAACTCTTTAGAATCCATACCTATAGGGAAACACCTCATCTAAGCTGAAGTTGTTTACTTAGCCATGGTGATCATTTCATAACCATGCAAGAAAAAAGGAAACTTACCAATGCATTTTCCGAAATTCTCTCTACGGAGCTTCCCATTGTCAGCAAGTTGATGAAATTTCTTCTCGACGGGTTTCCAGGCTTCCCCTTCCCTCCCTGTTATAGTCCTATCAAGGAACTTCAATCCCTGTATCCCTCTTGATGCTCCGGAAGTTGTTCTACCTATCTTATTCCCAGGTTTATTCTCATTGTTACTGGGTGGTTTAGCATTTGAGTTCCCATTCTTGCTATCATCATCATTAATTACTACATCTACCATTTGATCCATGTCAGGAACCACTCTTGACTGGTCTGCTAGCATCCATTTTGTAGAACTGTTTCGACTCTCCATCCCCTTCATAAAAATACAATGTTTTTCTCTTCCCTTTCTCAGTCAATCCTCTCTACCTTCTATGGAGAGATGAATTTGAGAGAGAGAGAAATAAGGTATGGCAGAGCACCTGGTGAAGAAAAAAAACTGAATTTTGGAGGGGAGGGATTGATTTGAGAGGTGAACCTTGTTTCTCTTGTTTAGAGCTAAATATGTCAACAATTAACTATTTATGATATTTGAGGATATGAAAGATCATCCGTTTGCCCTTCATCTAAATTAGGACATGGTTGTCTAAATTTTCAAATACGAAAACAAAAAAGATAGCAATTTCTTTCTTTCTTTTTTTCCTTTCCCCGGTTCATAGGAGACGGGATTTTGTTAGTTTATAGTTATGCAAACAATCTGGTTCAAGGATTGTGGTTTTGTTTTTCGAGGTAATTTCGATAAATTGATTTTAATAAATATTTTATTGTGTATAGAAAAAAAATAAAAATTTCGATTGTAATTTTAAATTTATCAATATAATTTAAGTATTTTAAACTCTTAAATGCTATATAAAGAGTACTGCAAGACTCATAGGGTGTGTTTGGTTGCATAGAATCCTATGCCATGAGAATTCATGAGGGGACCCTTACATTTTATGTTAAATTGATATATCACTCCATATCTACCTTTTGACCACCATTTGATTTTTTTGATCAATGGTGGGAATGGAAGTCCCATGAACATGAGAATGCCACTTCTTGGTCCCCCAAGGCATGTGATTCTCATGTTCATGGGACTTTCATTCTCACCATTGATCATAAAACCAAATGGTGGATGTGAAGTGATACATCAATTTAGCCTAAAATGTAGGGGTCCCCTCATGGATTTCCATGGCATAGGATTTCATGCAACCAAACACACTCATAATGTCATACACACAATATATTGCACGAGAATCACTTATACAACAAAATTTTAATACTAAATAAAATTTAAAACATGTTAAAATGTAGAAAAATTGAGATTGGTCTAACGAAAGAATTAATATTTTGACATTTTGAAAAAAATTTGATAACTCAAAAAGGAGAAATATTTAATGAAATTTTGACAATTCTCGAGAAATCACATTCCTTAATCCGTTATGGAATGTGACAACTTTTTATTTTTTGACATTTTTCTCCTGATGGATATCTGTAACGAAAATTGACTCAAGGAACGTTCGTCATGAGCAACTTTTGTATACTGAAAATGCCCTTGCCAATTTTCGAAGCAGTCCTTCGTCTTTTCTGTTTTCATCACCACTCGTGCACATGTGACCCATCGAACGCCTCTCCCCTCCCCTTCCCCTCTCCCACCCCCACCGACCTCTCCCTTTCCTCTTTCATTCTATTGAAACCCACATTACTCACCAACCCCATCACCGCTGCCCCTTCCCTTTTACTCTAATCAGACTCCTCTCCCTCCCCTTCCCCTCTCCAAGTTGATGGTTACAATTGTGTGTTTGCGTGGGATATTGATGAAGATGTTAGAGAGTTGTTTGTAATCTACAGAAAAGAGTGAGGTCAGGAAATTAGGTTTTGTAAACATGTTTTGCAATCAGGATGATGTGGCATTGTTAGATGAGTTTTTTACAACCTCAATATACACATGAAATCTTTGGAGATTTCATCATTCTTTCCAGATCATGACACATCATCCTGGTTATAAAACATGATTACAAAAACCTGATTTCCTAGCATTTTTGACAGAAAATAAAAGAGTTCAGCGCACTTGGGCTTAAAACTTTTCATATCCCCGTTGGGCTTATGTTATTGGGCTGGGATCTTGATAGCCCTATTGAGCCTCTAAAGTTACTTGAAACTTATAATGGCCTATCATTTTGGATCATAAATTGTGTCAAACCATTTAACCCATATCATGTATCCATATCTAAAAAGAATCATGTTATGATATAAAATTTAATCAATCTATTTATTGAAATTTTGAGCAATTTGACTTGATACTCAATGGCTGCTACACCTCCATCCCCGTTAGCTCAACCTTTAACAACCTCTCCTTCCCTGGCGATACTGTGTTGTCATCCGTACCAAGACCAATGAACTTCAGACGCTTCAAGAGCCTCTCAGAGGCACCCAATCCCTTTCATCAATGCCTTCTTCCTTACAACTACCACCACCAATCGCCTCGTCTGCCTTCCTTTCTCACTCCTTGAATGAACCCACCACAACCACCGTCGCCTCCTTCATATTGCTCTCTGTCTAAGTAGGGATGGCAGTGGGTCGGATTTTCACGGATATCCGCCCCACTCACTCCATTTGGGGCGGATTTGGTAAAGAGTTGTAGAGGTTGGGGCGAATACGGATTTCAAATCTGTATCCGTTTATTAATCGTGGCAGATACGGATTTTGCCATATCCGCCCCACGGATATCCGTTTAACCGGTAAAATTACAAAAATGCCCTTGAGCTATATAAAGGAAATAAACCCTAACCTCACTCTATCATTTCTCACTCGAAGGAGCCGAAGAGGCCGCCTCACTCTCCCCTCCCCGCCTTACTCTTCCCTCCCTTCCCCGACTTCCCCACTCGAAGGAGCCGAAGAGGTCTCACAGTCGTCTCCTTCTTCTTTTTCTTCTTCTCTTTTACAGATCGTAGTGAAGAACTCAATAACATAGCATCATAAGATCTTAGATCAGTGAACGATCAATGCACCATCATCTGCTTCTTCATCAGATATCTCAGATCAGTGCACCATCCTCTGCTTCTTCATCAGATATTTGGATCTGAGATCCGAGATCTGATCTCTGAGATCCGAGATCTGATCCATCTCTCAGAGATTCTTTAGATTGTTTTTTAAATTTTTTTTATGTAATTTGTTGTATGGATTTTTGTAATTTTTTTTAATATAATTTTTGTATGCATGAATGAAGTATTTTTAACTGTAGAAGTATATTTTACTGTATGTATGAATGAAGAAATTTTTTTAACGGATATATGGGTGGGGCAGATATCCGCCAATCCGTGCGGGGGCGGTGGTGGTTTTTAAATAATTTTGTAAACGGATTGGCGGGGCGGATTTGGAGATCCGTTATTCCTGATGGGGCGGGGATGAATTTGCTCAAATTCGCCCCGTTGCCATCCCTATGTCTAAGGGATCCAAACAAAGGGAGGAAAGAGAGAGGCCAGTAGTGGTGGGAGAGAGAAAGGGTAGGGGAAAGGTGTCTAGTGGGTCGCATGTTCACAATTGCTATGAAGATTATAGAAACAATTGGCAATATTAACGAAGGCATTTCGGAATACAAATGTTGAGCATGATAGACATTCCTCGAGACAAATTTCATTAAAATTGTTTCACTAGTAGATTAATATTACTAATTACACGCATAATATAACTCATAAACAAGGATTGGGATTTCGTTTTTTCGAGGTAATTTCGGTAAGTTGATTTTAAGAACTATATTGTTGTTTATAGAAAGAAATGTAAAATCTTCGGTTGTAATTTTGAAGTTGTCATATAATTTAAGCATATTAAACTTTTATGTATTACATAAAGAGTACTACAAGACTCATAATGTCATACAAACTACATATTGCATAAAAATCACGTATATAACAAAATTTTAATACTAAAATAAGGTTATAACGGATAAAAATATACGAAAATTGAGATTGGCCTAATCATTAGCAAAACCCATTCTTGATACTCTCGAAATCGTTACACGTATTTTGGTTATCAAAGTAATGTGGTATTCTAACATATCCTCGCCTAATTCAAACTCAAAGTCGTCTTCCTTTACCCCCTCATCCAAGTTTTCAACAGTCGTCCTCTCTATCTATATTCTCCATTAACTTGCCAATATAGATATTTTTTAATAAAAAAATAATTTTGAAAATAAATTCGATAACTAAAAATGCAGAAATATTTCATCAAATTTCAACATTGGTCGAGAAATCACATTCCTTCCTTGTAACATGTTGAAAGAATAGAATCATTCGAAAAGAAATCTAAAGAAGTTGCACTGTATGTCCATTTAAATGTCCCATCATGTATAGGACTGTCAGAATGTACATAACATTTATGGACGTGGAAAAAAATAAATTCATTTTTAAGTTTACTTACAGACAGGGGTTGTGATTTCGTTTGATAAGTTGATTTTAATAAACATTTTGTTGTTTATAGAAAAATTTAAAAAAATTATTGTAATTTTGAATTTATCAATATTTTAAGCTCTTAAATACTACATAAAGAGTATTACAAAACTTATAATGTCATATAAAATTATAAATAATATATTGCATAAGAATCTCTTATACAACAAAGTTTTAATATTAAATTAAAGTTAAAACGGGTTAAAATGTAGGAAAATTGATATTGGTCTAACGAAAAAAAAATTAATATTTCGAATTTCGAAATAAATTTCGATAACTCAAAAAAGAGAAATATTGAATGAAATTTTGACATTTTTCGAGAATTCACATTCCTTGCTTACACTTTAATTTTCAGCCCGTTTTTTCCATTTCATCATCTAATTTAAATTTCTCTTATTTAAAAATAGCTAATAATAATTACCTTATAGCATTTCATAGATTGGTGTTGCACTTAATTTTTCTCACAAGTTGCAAATTCCGGTAATGCAAAGAAGCACATTAAATCCATCTACTCCTGACATTTTTCTTTGTATTTGCAATGTAAACCATAAGCATTTCGTAGATTGGTGATGCGCTTTTGAAGATTTTTCGATGTTCAAAGGTCAAAACTAATCCCACCTCCATCTAGAACAGGAGAAATGAAATACAGTCGAGGCCTCCTCCAGTGAAGAAAAACCCTCCAACAATCGACAAAGCCTTGTAACAGAGATGAGCAATGTAAGTTTGTCGCCTTGATAAATAACTGCATTGCCAATTTCTAGAGTTATATAAAACCAAAATGATCGTCTTTCTTCCTGAGCTTCAAGTCTGAAGAAAGCTATCAGACATGATCAAAACAGTACCAACATGTATAGTGCCACTGCTCGGACAGGAACCACCATTCATTCTTTCAGATTGGACAGTTTTGTCGAACTTTCTTGACTGTAATTTCTCAGACAGCTTCCCTACATAAACACACGCTCATCCATTACTTGATCACTTAAAATAACTCAAGTGCATATACAGAATGAAATAACACAGTATCCAATGGATCAATTTTCTTCTTCTTTAATCCTTCATTGTTCAAATAATTTTCTTATTCCGATTTATCATTCAAAATAAGTGCATCTAAGCTGACTGTTTTATAGTATGTTTGGTAAACAAATAATTGCTGCGCAAGTCTTATTTGGAATAATGTTGGTCTCTCATTGTAGATGTTAAAGGATAGAAGTCTACCTATGTTACAGAATAAGAAAGTGTTACAAAATAGAATATGTTAGGAAAGTCGGAATAGAATAGAAGTTTAGGTTTCCTATCTCAACAAGGTTAGGTCAGAGTTAGCTTTATAAGTTTGTATTCAGTCAATGAATAAACACAATACAATTCTTTACATGGTATCAGAGCGAAATAAACCTTAGTCGCCACGCTATAATCTCTCCCTTCTTCCCCAACCCCACGAGTTCTTCTCTTCACGTTTTCTGCAACAGCAGCTCACATGAACCTGGTTGGTTCCCTTGCTTCTTCTTTGCTTCACGACTGTAACTGAACTCCACCACGAATTCTTGCTACAATAGAGCTTGACTGGCTGTGCATGAAGAGGCATTATTCGATTCCCTACTGAAACTGAATCGTTGCTGCTAATTGTTGCAACTCAATTGTTCTCTGCAACTGAAAAGAACAATTGTTCTCTTGACCAAGGTATCCTGGTAAAGACCGAACTTTCCACGAGAGACCTCTCTCGCTTATCTTCTTGCATTGCGAGGGCGCTTTTCTCCTCGCAACAGAGCACTTCAATCCTCGCAAGAGGGCGTTCTTTTCCTTAAATCATAAGAAATAGAGATTTCTTTTCAGTCTCATCTCGCCTCTCCTCTTTCACCATCCCCTGTTTATTTGTTCTCTCGCCGATATTGGAGCTCAACCCACAAACCAGACGAAGGGACGAACCAACAGAGAACGTGAGGAGGAGGAAAACCCTGTTTGGAGGGAAAGAAATTTGACCAGACTATTAGCACCCAAGGTTCAGTCAGAGCCACCAGTACACTACGTAGCCGCTGCCAACATGGGCGATAATACAAACAGTGGTTCCAACACCACCACATCACCATACAACAAGTCCAAGGCTCACTATATTGGTAATGACCTTTCTATTACAGAGTTAACAGGTAAAATACTTTCTCTCAAATCTCATGGCTCTCGTTTATCTTGGATCATTGATAGCGGTGCCACTGATCATATAATTCATAACCCTCATTTACTCACATTTTTCAAACCTGTCCACAATCAAATTGTTGAGCTACCTGATGGTACACTTGCTGTTGATACACACATTGACACCGTGACTTTCTTTTCTGTTTTTACCTAGCATGATGTTCTTTGTGTTCTCTCTTTTAATCTCAATTTAATTTCCATTAACAAACTCACAAAACATTTATTTTTGTCACAATTTTTCTCAACAATTCTTGTCTGATACATGACCTTCGTTGGGGGAAGATGATTGGGACAACAACTAAGCTTGATGGTTTGTACTACCTGGACGGCACCTCCACCATAACTTCCACCACTTGTCACATCACTCAAGACAACAACCCCGTGTTATGGCACAACCGCCTAGGTCACCTTTTGGACAAAACTCTCTATCTTCTTCCTGTCTCTTTTCGTGATGCTAGTACTTGTGTTTCCAATAAATGTCTTATTTGTCCTTTGGCCAAACAAACTAGAAATAAATTTCTTTCATCCTATATTTCGAGTACTACTCCTTTTTCCTTATTACATGTTGACATTTGGGGAGGATATTACGTTTCTTCCCTTTCTAAAACGCGTTATTTTCTCACCATTGTTGATGATTATACACGATGTACTTGGATTTATCTCATGAAACACAAGTCTGACACACACACACTCTTAATTTCATTCATTAATTATGTTGCAAACTAATTTTCTTCCAAAATTCAAACCATTCGCAGTAATAATGGACTTGAATTTTTCCTCACTGATTTTTATGCTTCAAAAAGCATTACCCATCAAACTTCTTGTGTCTCTACGCCCTAACAAAATGGGGGTGGCGGATCGCAAACATAGACATCTTTTTAATGTCGTTCGTGCTCTTTTGTTTCAAGCACATCTCCCTCAACATTTTTTGGGATAAGCAATTCTCACCGCTGTCTATCTCATTAATCGCACACCGTCCTTTGTTCTTAAAGGCAAAACGCCTTTTTAAAGAATAGAAGTCTACCTATGTTACAGAATAGAAAAGTGTTAAAAAATAGAATATGTTAGGAAAGTAAGAATATAATAGAAGTTTTAGGTTTTCTATCTCAACAAGGTTAGGTTAGAGTTAGCTTTATAAGCTTGTATTCAGTCAATGAATAAACACAATACAATAATATTTCAATACAATTTTTTACAGTAAACAATGTTCATGCTCAGAGTACGCGACCTGTTTAGTTTTTTTTTTTTTCCATATTTTTCAATCTCCTTGTTTGTCGACGTTAATCATGAGATCTAGCAAGGGTGTTTACTTACCAAGTAGGATGAATCCAAGCTGCATTTTGTTTTATCCATGAATAATGCATGTTGTATTGTTAATTTCGTCTCCAAGGACAACTATTATGTTCAAAATTATTGGTTCCATTATGCCACTAAGGCTGCGGAAAGTGAAATGTTTGTCTCCTAATTATCATGAGCAAGCCGTGGTCCACACTTAGACAATGAATATGCTCTGGACTATGCGGAGCCGCTTTCAAAGAGTTTGATCATCTTGAGTTTGTACACTATCGGCATTTTGGATAATATGCTTTGCTTCCTGGTCGGCCATGTCCATCTTAATCGCAATTCTGATTTTAGTGATAATTGTTCAGTGTACGATGAGCAGTTCATGCAGCTACGCGTTATTATTAGGTGGGAAAGCATTGAATTGATATTTGAAGTTACAGAAACTTTACGCCTTTTTTTTTTGTGAATCAAGATGCATTTTAAACTCGTATACCAGATGCCAAAATTTCCCTGGATCGACAACATAATATCTATTGAAGCTGATAGTGCTTTATGTATTTGTCAGATGGGAAATGACAAAAGTTCGCCATATGGCACACTTAAAAGCATTGACAATCTATTCATCGATCTTGTCTAAGAAATGAGATTTAGTCATGTAGATAAAGAGATTTGGTCATCTAGAATACTTAATTGATGCTTCAAAAACCTGGTTTCCTATTATTTTCATATTTTGATAAAACAGTCCACTTGTGACCCAGCAATCAACTTTGATCTTCCCAAAATCTCAACTTACAACACTTGCAAATCACATCCCATAACTTGAAGGATTACTCTACTCAACTCCAATAACAAAGTTCAAAATGCTTTGATTCCTTGTAAAATCTTGAAACTTCTGTAAGCAGAAAACACTGATTGCAACCATAAAATAATACATTTTTTCATCTCTGAAAGTATTTTCATATATCCAAAGAGAAACAGATCAAGAGGGTATCTTTCCATCAAAAGGGTATCTTACCTGAATCTTAACTAATACTCTTATATGTACTGAAAATTGTAAGGAAACATCCAAGTGTAGACTGTCGAGAAATGGCAACTACATACAATGAACAATCTCCATGTACACCAAAGAATGGGAAAACAGAAGAAGTGATTCCCGTAACATGAAACACAGTGGTCGTGGAAGTACATCTGGTCTCTGGAATGATGCAAAATTCGATAACCAGGGGGCCACCATACCACCGTTCAAAAAAATGCCTAAGCAGGCTCTAAGCTGTGATTCCACGTGATATATGAGGATACAACCATTCGCTTTCACCGTACATCAATCATTCTTGAAGGAAATTTCCATCTGCTTTAGCTGAATTCAATTCTCATAGTTTAAGTGCTTATGTTATGCTTTCTTTGTCAGAACCAGTAGCATGGTCGAGTCGCTTATCACTATCCCTTCTTGTTCGAGGTGCGGAGGAAACCAACTGGGTGTTTTGAATTGGCTCAGTTTCAGGGTTGTACACTTGCCAATCAAGATAAGAAAGAGCAGTGACTACATCTGCAATGAGCGGCCGCATAGAGGGCTGCTCCTGGACACACATTGCAGCAATAGCAAGTGCTTGGTACAAGCCCCTTGCAGGGTACTGACCCTGAAGCATTGGGTCCACCATCAGTGGGAACTTTCTTCGATCTTTAAACAATGGTCGTGCCTGCAGTTTGAACCAAGAGAAATTGTTCAAAGAGATGCATAAAAATGGAGTATTTCATTGCAACTGAGGAATGGTACTTCTTTTCCTTTATCATGTTTCACATTAGTACAATGTATGATCATTTTAAAATTGGATGTTAGCATTTAAGATGAAATAGATATGATCCATCAGAAAACTCATTGCACCAGTGGATGAAATAGAGAAACTTGCGTGGTATTAGGATCTTTGATGTGATTATTTTGT
Source organism: Berberis vulgaris (assembly GCA_963556465.1). Taxonomy (NCBI): domain Eukaryota; kingdom Viridiplantae; phylum Streptophyta; class Magnoliopsida; order Ranunculales; family Berberidaceae; genus Berberis; species Berberis vulgaris. The sequence continues at coordinate 2,249,707 of OY747133.1, forward strand.
TATCTTGGTTTTATTTTAGGATCGAGAAACCAAAGAAGATTTTGCTTATAGAATTATGGCAAAATGGTTTAAAGGATACTCGTGGAATACCAAGTGACTGACGATTTCTCATCATTTCAGAAGAAAAAAAAAAGCATAGGGTACAAGATCAGCTATATTTATTGAGCCTTTTGTTGAGCAATTAATAAGATAAAATTAACCATGAACTTCGTGCAGCAAAAATAAGACACTGACATGTATGAGTACTATGACATGGAGACTTCATATATGACATCAGGAGTAAATGCCGACAGTTGAGACTTCAAATGGTTTGACCGCATGCAGAGTCTGCCACGATTAGTTCCAAATTCCAGTTAGACAGACCATATTGGAGAATGGTTTCAGAAGAACAAAAAGGACATCAAGAAAACCATGGATTTAAAGTTGAATATAGCTTCAAACACAATCAGCTTAATCGAAGATATGGCTCTTGATAGAGCTGACTGAAAGAACATGATACGTTCAGCCAACTGGATAAGGTTGCACTGCTGTCGTTAGCAGTTGCATTAGATGGGAATATACTTTGAAGCCAATGCATTAACGACATTGGTGATATCAGCTGTACAGTCTATTTGGTCAACTGGGGAAACATGATGGTTGATGGCTCTGTCCTGCATTTTAAAGGTTGATTGAGATCTTCTCCATGGAGAAGTCAAGAAAAAGGGGGCGAGGATGAAGGCATGGCAGTCGTAGAGGACGTGTGTGGCATATTAAAACTCATAAGCCTTTAAGAGGCACGAAGCACTTTTTCCATTAACTAAATAGCTAAGGTGCACCTTATTATGCATGCTCAAATACAAATTCAAAGAGTGTCAAACAGAAAAGGAATAAATGGAAGGAAATCTCTTACCCATGCAACCAAATTGTGCTCCCCTGCAGATTTGGAATTGTCTATGGTTTTCCTGCCGGTCAAGATTTCCAAAAGCACAACCCCAAAACTATAAACATCTGACTTCAATGTAAGCTGACCAGTCATTGCATACTCTGGCGCACAATAACCGTAAGTGCCCATCACTCTTGTCGAGACATGAGTATTATCCCCAACTGGACCCAATTTTGCTAAGCCAAAATCAGACAGCTTGGGATGATATCCTTCCCCAAGCAGAATGTTGGAACATTTTAAATCGCGATATATAACAGGTGGATTTGCCTTATCGTGCAAATATTCCAAACCCTTCGCTGCACCAGCCGCAATTTTCATTCTCGTATTCCAATCAAGTCTTTTCTCATCAGGTGGAAGGTCTGTAAATATGCAACAAAATCATGCCACTGAAGTATACAAAACAATCAAAACAATAAAAAGTTGTGGGTTTGACAAAGCAAAATACCATGTAAATGATCTTCTAAAGATCCCAAAGGCATGTACTCATAAACGAGAAGTCTTTGATCCCCATCGGCACAATATCCAATTAGATTAACCAGGTTAGGGTGGTGAAGCAAACTTAACATCAATACTTCAACAAGGAATTCTCTATTCCCCTGTAAACCATTGCGATCCAGTTGCTTGATAGCGACAATCTGCAATAAAAAGCATAACACATTAACAATTTACCCAATAGCTCACAATAAAGTTTGAAGTTCGAGCCAATGGTGTTATGGCCTAGTGGTTAGGACTGTGTGGGTTTGTCCCCACGTCCTAGCTTCGAATCCCACCCGCGGCATGGTTACTTTCTAATGGGTGTTGACCTATAGGTCGCCCAATTGATAGGTTATGGGATCCTTAAAAACCCAGCTCGCCTTCCGGAAAAAAAAAAAAAAAAAAGTTCGAATTTCGATATTAGAACATAAATCCATAACTGCAACATTTTGCAGCTCACTTAAAGATACAAATTCAAAACTCAAAAGTACAGAAGACATAAATAACCAATTACAAAAGTCTCTAAACATGTAAATATACACACAAACAATCTCAACTATGCTCAACTAACCTGGTTGGTACTTTCCAGTCTCCCTTTATAAACTCTTCCGAAACCTCCCTCCCCCAAAAGACAGTCAGCTCGGAAATTCTTCGTCGCAGCCATCATTTCACGAAAAGCAAACGTCTGAGCCGCAATATGATCAGATTCCCCATTGTTGGGGACCTCCTTCTTCTCATCCAATGTGGAATTTACTTTTGGCTTCTCTAAAAATTTTAAAAAACACACAAAAACAACAACAATTCAAGAACAGTCTAGGAAGCCAACAAAAAACCATAGAAGCTGACAAAAGTTCAACAGCATTCCTTATTTCATAACATGAGGTAACAAAAAAAATATAGAAATACCCATCTCTCATTAAAGCTAAGAACAAAAATGACACATAAAAGACAAAGCCAACATACGTGAAGAGGTTTGAGCTTGGATTTTTCCAATCATGGTAAACAAACAAAAACCCTACAGCCTTACTAGTGCAGACAAGTTTTCCACCACATTCATCCAATCATACAACAACATTAATTTCATTCATCAATATCTATTGCCAGCCAAGTACTCAAATACTGTATTTTTTTTTTCCAGAAACCCAATAAATTCTACAAAAATTAAGCCTTAACAATCTTTCAAGACTACATTTTTTTTTGAGAGAGAGAACCCAATCCCCCTTTTCATCAAGTTTGCAACTTTGTCTCCTAAGGAGAACATTTTTTAATCAATTAACTAGACTGAATGAAGATCAACTTCCCAAACCATCAACTAAACCTAAAAACTCTTCCAAAAAAAAAAAAAAAAAAAAAGGATAAAAATCATCACTTGCCAAAACCATTCTTTTCTTTTGAATCCGAGAAAACCAGTAATGCAGAAACTCAAAATGGGTACTTGAGAAATGGTTCAAGAAACCAACTTTAGATCGATTCAGAACAAACCCAAATAACAGAAATACAGAAAAAGCCACCCCAAGAAATAAAAATGGAATTTTTGAAATGGGGTTTGCTCAAATTAGAGTAGAAATTATACCTGAACAAGTCGGCAGGTTCTGATCATCAGATTCCTTCTGATTCTTTGATTTCTTCTGTGGATTTCCAGAGCAAAGAAACCACCCCATGGCTTCAATGACAAGAGTTAGTACTACTTTGAGAAAAAGAATGAGACAGCAAAACCAGAGAGAGACCAAAGACAACAAAAGAGAGGAGGGTCCATTTTATACATATTTGTTTTTCCTTATTTATTTATTAATTTTTTTTATATAATATTTTAAAAAAGGAATTTGAAGAAAAAAAGAGCTGGAAAAGTTTGTCAAAATGCCTGAATAGCTAATCCAGGTAGGCATAGGTGAACTACAGTGTTCTTTCTTTGACCATGGGGTGATAAGTGACTACGTGGTTACGTGGTGTGTTTGGAACGAGAGAAATATGAGAATTATTAAGGGGTTTAATAGATTGGAACAAGCTATTTTTTTGAATATCAATGAATTATTGTGAAAATTAGGCAAAACATATAATATTTTTAGAGATGTGTGTTTCGACATATTCATGGTGTCGTGGCAGTCCTTACTTTAAAATTGTGCATTGTGTAATTCCTAAATGTGCGGGAATGCGGACGGTAAAAGATTTTAGACCTATCAGTATTTTGAATGGGGCCTATAAGATCATTGCCAAGGTGTTGGCTAACAGATTGAAAATAGTTCTTCATTCAGTCATTTCTCCTTTTCAAAGTGCAGCAGTCAGTGGAAGACAGGTGATTGATAGCCCATTGATTGCCAATGAAATTATTGATTCTAGAAAAAAACAGGGTGTTCCAGGGCTTGTTATCAAATTAGATTTCTCCAAAGCCTTTGCCAATGTTTCTTGGAGATACTTGGATTTGGTAATGACTCGCATGGGGTTTGACTCCAAATGAATTTATTGGCTTCACACTTGCAGATCTACAGCTAATTTCTCTCTGAAAATTAATGGTCAACTGCACGGGTTTTTCAATAGCTCGAAAGGCCTGCGACAAGGCGATCCTCTGTCTCCTCTTCTTTTTACTATAGCAGCAGAAGGTTTAACCCAAATGATTCTTAAAGCGGTTGATGCTGGCCTAGTAAGAGGGTTTTCTGTCGCGGAGGGTAGTCCACCTGTCTCTATTCTCCAGTATGCGGATGATACTATCCTCTTTTGTGATGCTTCCGCTTCTCAGGTTCTTGCTCTTAAGAGAATCATGCTTTGGTTCGAAGTTATTTCATGACTGAAAATCAACTTCCACAAATCAAGGGTGCTGCCCATTGGAGATGTCCCTCATTTGCACCAGTTGGCGGGTTTATTGGGTTGTTCAGCAGGTCACCTTCCAGTTAAGTACTTGGGCATGCCATTGGGGGCTAGTTTCAAAAGTAAAGCTGTGTGGGATGAGACGATCGAAAGGATGGAATCGAAACTAGCGTCTTGGAAACGCAAATTTCTCTCCAAAGCAGGCAGACTAGCTCTTGTCAAATCCACATTAGCTTCTATCCCGGTCTTCATTCTGTCTCTTATCAAGGTTCCCTGTTCCATAGCTGCCAAGATGGAACGGATCATGCGCGATTTCCTTTGGGGTTCTTCTCATAACTCTAGAAATATGCATTTAGTGGGCTGGGAGAAAATTTGTTGCCCTAAATCCCGAGGTGGTTTAGGCATTCGTCAGGTGCTCACTTTCAATATTGCATTACTTTCTAAGTGGCTTTGGCGATTTGCAGAAGAGAATGATAACTTATGGAGATCTCTCATCATGGACAAATATGGGCGCAATAGATGGGTTTGGGAAAAGAGAACTAAGTACACTTCCTACGGCTGCTCTTTGTGGAAGTCTATCTCCCGGTGCGCAAGTGGTTTCTACCCTCACACCTCTCTCCAATGTGGAAATGGTGATCTCATCTCTTTCTGGCATGATGTTTGGTGTAGTAACCAATCTTTGAAGGATCTGTTTCCAAGGTTGTTTATCATTAACAACAATCAATATGGGAGTGTGAGCAGTTTTTGGTCTAACGACAACTCTTGGAACCTTTCCTTTCGCAGACACCTTAATACTGGGGAACTAGATGAGTTCGCTAATCTTATACATCTGTTGGGTAGACAAATGCTCTCAGAGGGACAAGATAGTTTGGTGTGGAAGGGTAAAGGTGTGGGCTTCTCGGTGAAAGAAATTTCGGATATGTTGGCTGCATCTCATTATGAGACCCACTCTAACCCCTTCATTTCTTCCCACAAAAATCTGGTATGGGTGAAAAACCTTTTTCCTCGGATTAATTTCTTTAGTTGGTCAGTTTTGCACGAGAAGATCTTGACTAAAGATAGGTTAAGGAAAATAGGAATCCTCACTGGGAGTCTTTGTGTGCTTTGCAATGAATTTGAAGAAACTCTGGACCATTTGATGCTTCATTGCAGTTTCTCCAAATCCATTTGGAGCAGTTTCTTGGTGGAATTCGGTTTGAGTTTGATGTTTGAAGGCTCCATTTTAGATTGGCTAAGTTGGTGGTCTCAAGCTAATCCTTCCCGTCGGGGGGAGTGGTTATGGCGTAGGGTCCCTCACGTTCTCATGTGGTGTGTGTGGAAAGAAAGAAATAAAAGGGTTTTTGAAGGACTACACAGATCGGAGCACTCTATCTTTATCGAGATTAGAGAATTGCTGTGGAGGATGGGTTCGGCATGTAATTTATTTAGGGATTTGGGTTTTGACACTTTTATAGTGTCTTGGCATTCCTTGATATAGGAATGTTTCTCGTTGTATTTTATTTCTCTTTCTTTCATTAATAAACATCTTCATGTTTGACCGTCAAAAAAAAAAAAAAAAATTTTTTCTTCGTGTTTTATCATAAAAAAATTAAAATAAAATAAGTGAGTGAAGGTTAAAAAAAAAGGTCAGATTGAGTTTGAAAAATCTATTTATTCAAAGTTAATATTGTTCAATTAAAAATTAAATTACTAATGATAAAAAAATAAAGTAATTGGATATGTTTGTTGATTTGCACTAATATTCACTCAGCAAAACAATTAGTGTGTTATCCGATGTCTTGGTAAGACATTATTGTCTAATTTGAGGGAGGCGTATTATGAAACTGAACAACTATGCTCTGAGACCGGGAGTTGGACAACCGAATCCCATTGTGGTTTATAATAAATTGGTTTTACGATTAATGATTCACAATCAATGTGTAAAAGTGTAAAATTTTATTAGTTCTTGTAATCTGAACAAATGATACACAATGAAAATAATTTACAAAAGATGGTGCTTACTATCGTTGGTAGCATGCATAGAAATTAAATTAAGGATCCTCTTCTTCGTCGGGTTTAAGAAATCAAATCCTGATCGCAACATGAATGTGTTGCTTTTTCTGTTTGATAAGTAATTTTTCATAGAAATTCATTTGTCAGGTTATGCACATTTTCACTGTTTGATTGTCTATTTATTGATAGAAAATCGATTTTTCATGAGATTAATTTTCCAACTACTCATATGAATCCAAGGAAGTGGTATGTTTTGTCGTGCAACTAAATAGACTATTAGTGATTTAATTGTTAACTTTTTTTTTTAATTTCCCGATGAAATCAACCACAAATTTGTTTTTGTTAATATATGTGACAACGTGTTTGGCTAGAATTATATCAATCATGAATAACTTTTGGAAGGATGTTGGAATAATGTCTTTGTTAATGTGGTAAGGCCTGATTTGAGTTTCTCTATAATCTCACAACACTGCTTCCCTAAACAAATAATTTGGTACTTTTGCTTGGGCATCTAAAGAAGGAATAATTAAGGTTGTGATTTATTTGAAGGTGGGTGTTGGTGGTGGAGGTGAACACATGGGTGGGCGGAGCTGGAGGAGGGCAGCGGCACAGCAAACAAAGGAGGAAGGATGAGGGTCGTGGTGGAAAGGGGTAGATTTGACACTCACGTGCTGAACATTCTCTCAAACACGACTCAATGCTCTAACTCCATACTATCTAGATTTTTCCTTATTTATTTTCGAAATCTTTGTTTGGTTTAATAAAACATAATTAATTCTTTAAATATCTGTCAATCTTAGCAACACCCGGTCAAAGTAACACTATTTAATATAACCAACCATTCCATAATCTACGAGATCAATAAGATATTTGACCAATCAGATTTTTTCGACGAGGAGGTAATGGCTTATGCAGGGACAGTGCCCCACTGAATTTTGAAATATTTTTAGTTATTTTAATATACCCCATGGATGATTCTGTCCCACCTTACACCTTCCTCTTTATGTTATCTGCAACGCCGATGATTCTGCTCCACTCCTTTTTCTCTTTTCTGCTCCCTCTCTCTGTTTACTACAGCGCCAATAACCGTCATGCCTCTTACTCTCTTTCTCTCCCTCCCTCTTGCTTGATTTAGTTCTATTTTCTCATCATCGCCATCAACCACCAGCAATCCCAACCTCTCTTGCCTGCTTTGAAGAAGAAGAAGGTTTTAAAAAAATAAAAATAAAAAATTTCTCAAGATGAATTTGTATCTCGAGATTTAGTTTTGTATTTTATTTATTGGATTTTTCTGGAGATACATGAAAATTTTTAGCCATTAATTTTTCCTCAAAATACAATTTTATATCTCGAGGTTCATTTGTGGGTTACTGTTTGAACGGTATTTTGGTAATTAACGTGACTTTTTTTTACAGTCGACTGCTAATTCGGGAGAGAAATTGCAATAGTGATTAATGATGGTGTAACATCTAATTAGTTATTTATGATAGGTAGCAAATCGCAAATAACCCAAAAAAATTTGTCCACATCTTATTTTACATTTGAAATTAATTTGTATCGTTTAACCTTATACACTAATTTGATTTGTCCCCAATATATTTATTTTTTGTGCTCCTACAAAATAGCTTGTTGGAATTCATTTTCTTTCCTATGGATTAGATGAAATTTTATTTAGCAATTAGTATTTTGTACAATTATTTATGTATTATTCAAATTAATTTTTTTGTTAAAATAATTAATTATCATTAATTAATTATGACTCATCAATATTCCACTCCCTTTCAACAAAAATCTTGACTCTCTCACTATGCTTATGCGAATGCGCCAATACATGGAGACGATCAACCTAGAGCACACATATCATAATCTACACGACCACATCGAGGTCAATGATTTCATCGAAAGACCGAAGAAAATAACATAGTTAAAAGATTTTACTAATACCACAATTAAGTGACAAATACTAGTAAACACACCACCCTATAATCATCACAAGCAATTTTTATTTTTAAACAAATGTTGTTAGCTATGAAGTACATGTGGAGAGTGTTAATTAAGAGAGCTTATAAGTGTCATTATCTATGAGATTTATATATGTGGAATGATTTTATAATTTTATTATAATGTCTGTCTCAAAGTGTTGAACAAACTAGCAACCCGGATCTTTGTACAGAGATTTCAACCTTGCTAGAGGTTACACGTATTAGAATGCTTGATTAATTAAAACCTTGAGGTCTTAAACTAGTTTAGTGGTTATGAAATGATATGTAAGTTAAACAAACACGCAAAATTAAAATTAAAATTAATTTCTTGATGAGGAATTGAAGAAGATCGTATTTGACGACGCACAAGAAGGGAAAAACACGAGCCTAAGCTTCTTTAAAAAAATAAAAAATAAAAAATAAAAAATAAAAAATAAAAAATAAAAAATAAAAAATAAAAAATAAAAAATAAAACAAAATTGTTAGCAATGCTGTTGTTTATTATAAATGACCGTTTATTATGAATGCTCTCATAGACCGTTCTTGGATGATCAATACATATTTGTATATATGATTATTTAAGCCAATGGAGTACTATCTTAGCGGTAGGCGTGTGGCAAATAAAATCACAAAGCCAATGTTCAAACCCGACCAACCCCATCACGTACAAGCACGATGGATACTATCATACTAGCTAGTTTGTGATTGCAAACCATGCACATGGACTTACCATTTAGCTCATAGTCATCAACACCAATGTGCCATGCTTTCCACAAAATTGCACATCATATGAAGATCACTTGATGATTTGCAGAATCTTGTGTGTTCATTATTTTCATCAGTTGATTTCATTTGATTTCATTGTGCTTATGAGACTATGAACTGATACTAGTTTGTGCTGTAAGGAGTAACTTTACCTCTATCACTATCGGCCATTATTTCACCCTCTCGATCAGCTTCTCCTATTACCAACAGCATTATCATCTTTGTCTCCCTTCGCCGCCACCACCACCATGCATTTCTACCCATTTCCTATTGCCTAGAACCTCAAACGCTCCCTAACATACAAAGTTGAGGTCTGGAAAAAATGAGATTAGACTAGAGTTTCCAGACGCAGACACCGAAAACTGACTAAAATTCTAATTTTCAGATAAGATCAGATAAGAACCACATCCTAATTTTCAGTTTAAGTTTGGCCATTGATAAAATTGGGGTGATTCAGCAAACGAGGTTTGGATTTACTTGTAAAACCATTAAAATTCTGCAGGTGTGCCAACAGTGGCTTGACACTATGATCAACAAACTACACAGGCACTACATCAAATTGACATATATATTTGTAACAACTTAAAAAATAGTAACACTTCTGAGCTGTTACAATCCACCAAATACTTTCAAGTCAAAACTAAATTTAGTCAACAAAATGAAAAATAGCTACACAAAAAAAATGATACAATAAATTAGATCACCATGAATAGCATCACTTGTAAGCCTATATTATTTGGTGATACAATTATTAAATCACTTTGTTTGTAAAAATGTGTAAAATTGCTTTGTGGATTGTTATAGCTCAAAGAGTTACTATTTTTTGAATTGTTACAAAAATGCCAATTTGATGTAATGAGACTGCAGGTTAATATACAATTTCTAAATGGTCTCTCTCTCTTCTTTTTTTTTTATTTTTATTTTTTTTTTATTTTTTATGGTCCATGAAGGTCGACATAACATAACATGGGTTCTGCATAGGCTATACCAGTTTCATTTGTGCACAAAAGGAGTGCTCACGATGTCGGATACTTGGTGAAAATATTTTACTACCAGATGAAGATCAACCCAGCAACAACAACATTCTCTTCTTTGCCATAAGTTTCAGAAGCTCCTTGAAACAAAATTTTCAGACCTTATTTCATGATATGTATAAGGTTTCACCACATTCAGTGAGACGGCAGCTTAAAAATAGCAGAAGATATCTCCCTTTCATGGGTGGTGACCTTTCAGGGAGAACAGCCTTGAAGCACATACAGAATAAGTTTGTATTATTAGAGTTCTCACAGCAGGGATATGCATTTCTACTCACCATACTTGCCAGATTTCTTTCTTCCCATCAATCAGATCAAATTTTTTTTTTTTTTTTTTTTTTTTGTCAAACACAAGATGTTTATTAACGAAAGAAAAGGAAACAAAATACAAAGAGAAATATTCCAATATCAAGAAATGCCAAGACACTATAAAAGTGTCAAAACCCAAATCCCTAAACAAATTACATGCCGTACCCATCCTCCACAGCAATTCTCTAATCTCGATAAAGATAGAGTGCTATGATCTGTTGAGTCATTCAAATACCCTTTTATTTCTTTCTTTCCACACACACCACATGAGAATGTGAGGGACCCTACGCCGTAACCACTCCCCCCGACGGGAAGGATTAGCTTGAGACCACCAACTTAGCCAATCTAAAATGGAGCCTTCAAACATCAAACTCAAACCAAATTTCGCCAAGAAACTGCTCCAAATGGATTTGGAGAAACTGCAGTGAAGCATCAAATGGTCCAGTGTCTCGTCAAATTCATTGCAAAGCACACAAAGACTCCCTGTGAGGATTCCTCTTTTTCTTAACATATCTTTAGTCAAGATCTTCTCATGCAAAACTGACAAACTAAAGAAATTAATCCGAGGAAAAAAGTTTTTCACCCATACCAGATTTTTGTGGGAGAAAATGAAGGGGTTAGAGTGGGTCTCATAATGAGATGCAGCCAACATATCCGAAAATTCTTTCACCGAAAAGCCCACACCTTTACCCTTCCACACCAAACTATCTGATCCCTCTGAGAGCGTTTGTCTATCCAACAGATGCATTAGATTAGCGAACTCATCTAGTTCCCCAGTATTGAGGGGTCTTCGAAAGGAAAAATCCCAAGAATTGCCGTTAGACCAAAAATTGCTCACACTCCCATATTGATTGTTGTTAATGAAAAACAACATTGGAAACAGATCCTTCAAAGATTGGTTACTACACCAAACATCATGCCAGAAAGATATGAGATCACCATTTCCACATTGGAGAGAGGTGTAAGGGTAGAAGCCACTTGCGCACCGGGAGATGACTTTCACATGGAGCATCCGTAGGAAGTGTACTTAGTTCTCTTTTCCCAAACTCATCTATTGCGCCCATATTTGTCCATAATGAGAGATCTCCATAAATTATCATTTTCTTCTGCAAATCGCCAAAGCCACTTATAAAGTAATGCAATATTGAAAGTGAGCACCTGACGAATGCCTAAACCACCTCGAAATTTAGGGCAACAAATTTTCTCCCAGCCCACTAAATGCATCTTTCTAGAGTTTGGAAACATCCTAGTGTCAAGTCACATGCCTGTGACGACAAGGGTGTGATTAGCAATGGGTATCGAAGTTGATGTTCACGAGTTAACCAATCCACATACTGACCTGTTTTATGGTCAGCTGCTATGCTAGCTTATTCCTGCTTTGGTTTCAACCTGAAAATGGAAAAGGAAACTGATAATACAGTGAAATAACCATATAAGATATACATGGTGGAGATTTTGTTCTGCTAATAGTTTGATCAATAAGGAAATTTCCATAATGCTAGTTTACGAAGACCCATGAATGGTCACATGAAGGTTCACTTGCTTGCACATACGACTCCATGGAAGCCATTTTGACACTATTTTCTCATCCCCATGACAAATTCATTCTCACACCTTCCATAAAGAAATGAATTTCTCATGGAGACAGAGGAAACACAGTATGCTCAAGAATCATTTTTAGAATCATCAATGGTCTCTATATGATATGCATTTGCAAAATTATTCCAAATGTAACCCAACACGCTCAATAAGTGAGCTATCATCATGCTCATCCTTGAATTCAGTGTTCACCTAAAAACCTGGTTTCCTATTATTTTCATATTTTGATAAAACAGTGCACTTGTGACCCAGCAATCAACTTAATTTGATCTTCCCCAAATCTCAAACTTACAACACTTGCAAATCACATCCCATAACTTGAAGGATTATTGTACTCAACTCCAACCTTAAAATCTTGAAACTTCTATAAGCAGAAAGCATTGAGTGCAACCATAAGTTCTGAATAAAATAATTCATTTTTTCATCTCTGAGAATATTTTCATATATCCAAAGAGAAACAGATCAAAAGGGTATCTTTCTATCAAAAGGTTATCTTTCTTGAATCTTAACTAATACTCTTATATGGACTGAAAATTGTAAGGAAACATCCAAGTGTAGACTGTAGAGATGGCAACTACATAGAATGAACCAATCTCCATGTACACCAAAGAATGGGAAAACAGACGAAGTGATTTCCGTAACATGAAACACAGTGGTCGTGGAAGTACATCTGGTCTCTGGAATGATGCAAAATGTAGAAAGAAATACTTCAATTTGTGTTTTGTGTATTTGATTCATCCCCCAATAGGGGTATATATACAATAGGGTTTTTTGTCTTATAAGAAACAATCTTACAAAATATAGAAACTAGGTTAACTAAATATGAATTTAGAATATCCTAAATAAATATATGTTTCTATAATCTATAATTAGAATATACAGCTTTCTATAATCCCCCTCATGTTGGTGTATAGATGTCTATCATGCCCAACTTGTCAACTGAGCTGTCAAACACTTTCTGAGATACCCCTTTAGTTAAAACATCAGCTAATTGCTCCTCTGAGGTTACAAATGGAAAGCGAATAACTTTCCTGTCAAGATTCTCTTTAATAAAATTGCGGTCAACCTCCACATGCTTTGTTCGATCACGCTGAACTGGATTATGTGCAATCTGAATGGCAACGGTATTATCACAAACTCCATGTGCCATACCTCGAAATTCAGCTTCTGCACTTGATCTAGCAACAACTTTCTATTTTTTTTACTACGCCAAGTTACAAGGTTCCCACCAACAAAAGTGAAGTACCCTGATGTAGAGCGTCTATCAGTTTTATCACCAGCCCAATCCGCATCTGTGTATCCAACAACTTCCAATTCATTTTTTTTCAAACAATAATCCCTTACCAGGCGCCATTTTCAGATACGAAAGACTGCATTCATATGCTTTTCACTAGGACAATGCATAAACTGGCTAACAACACTCACAGCATAAACAATGTTAGGTCTAGTATGAGAAAGATAAATTAACCTTCCTACAAGACGTTGATACCTCCCTTTATCAGTAAGGACTTGATCAGGAAGAATAGCAAGTCCATGATTCATCTCAATGGGTGTCTATTGGTTTGCAATCCAACATCCCTGTTTCAGCGAGCAAATCAAGAACATACTTCCTTTGTGAAAGTGAAATCTTTTTTTTCGACCTTGCAACTTCAATACCCAGAAAATACTTCAGTTGCCCGAGATCCTTCATTTCAAATTCCTTCGACAGATACTTTTGCAAATCATTTATTTCTTTCGGATCATCTCCTGTAATGATCATGTCATCAACATACACAATTAGAGTTGTAATCTTACCATTCTTGTGTTTGATAAACAAGGTATGGTCAGAGTTGCTTTGTTTGTACCCAAAAGCTCTCATGGACTTCGGAAATCTTCCAAACCAAGCTCTTGGAGACTGTTTCAAGCCATACAAAGACTTCTTCAATTTACACACCTTACCAGCGTCTCTTGGGTTATTTTTCACGCCTGGAGGCATATCCATGTACACTTCTTCCTCCAAATTTCCATTGAGAAAGACATTCTTCACATCAAGTTGGTGCAAGGGTCAATCTTTATTTGCTGCAAGTGAAAGTAAAATTCGGATAGTATTAATCTTCGCCACAAGTGCGAAAGTCTCTTCATAATCAATTCCATAGCGCTGTGTATATCCCTTGGCAACTAATATTGCTTTGTATCTATCAATAGTTCTATCTGCATTAAACTTCACATTAAACACCCAACGACATCCTACAGTCTTCTTTTCAACAGGTTTGTCTATTACTTCCCAAGTGACATTCTTCTGAAGAGTTTCCAATTCTTCATTCATTGCTGTTGTCCATTTTGGATCCTTCAATGCGTCCTGCACGTTACTAGGAATAGATACAGTAGATAATTAATTAATAACAAGTGCATGTGACTCAGAAATCCTATGGTTAGACATAAAGTTAGCTATAGGGTATTTAGCTTGGGCTCTGATGTCTGGTTCATATTGCTTTTTAGGAACTCCCTTAGTAACCCTTTGTGGTTTCCTAGGTTCAACACTTTCTAACACAGAAGACTCATTAGAGGTTAAAGGTAACTGAGGTGGATCATTCTGGGCGAGATCTTCAGTTGCTGATGTAGAAGGGAAAATGTCGTGTGTGTGAGTTTCAAATACATTTTGATCATTCTCTTTTGTCTCATGAGGGAATTGATCGCTAGGAACTAAGTGGTCAATTGTCTGCCCATTGAAAGTGTCTATCTCTCGAGACAAGTCATTTGCTGCTGCTGCGGGAACATTTTCTGCTGTTACAGGAACTTCAAATTGTTCCTCCAAGTGTTCCAATTCTTCAAAGACATCAATAGAACGAGGATTCCCTTCACTATCGCTCTCCCCCTGAAGGGAAGACTGGGAGATTCCCCCTGAGTAATATGGCTCAGATTTATGGAATGAGACATCAAGATATATATGCATTCTGTCAGTGAGCAAGTCATAACACCTGTACCCCTTTTGGAGCTTTGCATAACCCACAAAAATACATTTCGTCGCACGGGGATCAAGCTTGCTCCGGTGTGGTTCGATATGTGGACATAGGTTGTGCACCCAAACACTCGGGGCTCCAAATTAGGCATAGATGGGATGGACATAAGTGTATGAAGCTTCTGATGAGGATTCTTGAACTCAATTACTCGTGAGGGAGTACAGTTGATAATATATACATCAGATTTCACTGCTTCACCCCAATAGGATCGAGGTACATTCATGCCAAACAGGGAAGCACAAACAACTTCCAACAACTGTCTGTTCTTTCGTTCTGCTAAACCATTCTGTTGAGAATTATCAGAATTGGAGGTTTGATGACGAATTCCAGTTGACCGGCAAAACTCAGACATAGGGCCATTGACAAACTCTCCACCATTGTCAGATTGAAACACTCTGATGGATTGTTAGTACTGTGTCGCCACCATTTTGTAAAAATCAGTAAACCTTCCAAATACCTCACTTTTTTTTTTTTCAGTAATGACACCTAGGTCATCCGATTGCAATCATCAATAAAAGATACATAATATCGAGCTCCAGAAAGAAAATGAATTTTTGCAAGACCCCAAACATCGGAATGAATTTTCATAAAGGGAACAGGACATCTATGAATACTTGGCGAATATGGAATACGATGGCTCTTGGCCAGTTCACAAATGTCACAATGAAATTCATAATCACTAACAACCGAAAACAAATGAGGCTGCAACTTCTTAAGATAACGAAAAGACAAATGTCCTAAACGACGATGCCATAACCATACTACCTCCTTCGCCTTATCGATCCTAATGACCTGATTAGCTTGCCCCAATAGATTCTTGCGCTTCTCTCCCGTCTCCGTCAGATCCAAGTAGTACAGTTTCCCCCTTCTAACACCATAACCAAGAATCTGTCGAGTCAGAATGTCCTGAAATACACAGAAAGATGGATAGAACGTCACAATACATGCAAGTGTTCGAATGATTTGACAGACAGACAAGATGTTATAAGCTAGTGATGGAACAATTAAGATGGATTCAAGAGTTAGGGTATCAGATAACACAATGGAACCTTCTCCGCTAACCAGAGTTGGAGTACCATCCGCAGTAGAGACAACATTCTGAGAGGAAGCTGGGTCATTTGTCATATGATTAGATGCACCTGAATCAATTATTCATGTACTATTCGAAATAACTTTATCACTCATACCTGATTGTGCTATATTAGCAAAAGAAGCGTGCATGGTGTGATCGACTATTGGCTGGGTTGTGAATAGGTTGTCGCCTGTTCCGTGGTGGTGCGAGAGAATCGTGGGGTGCGGATAGCGCCTGAAGGGAGAAAACTTGTTCTTTTGTGCATCCGGAGCTTCATTAGCCCTTCTTAAAGTCCGTCTCCGCGAACTCTCCCGTCTCTCTTCCACCACCCCCTTCTCCTTCATCTGATTTCCATCGACAACAGCAGCTGCTGCTTTTCTTGACCTCAGATTCCATGGTTTGGTCACAGCTGGTGGTTGTGCATCCACGGGCGACTTGTCTCTACACAAAGGCTGATCTTTATTCAACCCCATCAACATATTCTGTGCAGCGTCGACTGGAACTGTCCTAGATGGTCTTGATTCTGATTCTGGAGAAGATGAATTCGAAATCTGATCTCTGGGTTTTCTGCAGCGATGGGGGGTAGTCTTTTGTTTGCCCCGTCTGAATGGTTCTTGATTGAATTCTTCAAAAAACATGATCAACGATTCTTGATGATTAAGGGGTCTCTGTTTTGTGGGATGATCATACTCAACTCGTTCTTTTCTGATGAGGATGATGGGATGGTGGATGTTGTTGCGAGGATGAGGGGTTTTGTGATTTGTTGAGAAAGGTTTTGATGCTGGTGGTTGTGATTCAGGGCGTGATTCAGGGTTGTTTCAAGGTTTGATTCAGGGTTAAGGGAAATTGCAGGGAGCGTGAAGTAGCAGCTGTTGTTTGCTGCGTTTCGGTGTTGTGAAAAGAGGACGACGGCTGTGAGTGGCGATTTGGTCTCGATGGAAGGTATGACGGGTGACGGCTTGTTGTGGTTGTTGTCCTTAGGGATTCGAGATTCAAAAGAAGAAGAAAAAAAATATGCAAAACAAGTTCAAAAGATTGAACTGGCTCTGATATCATGTAAAAAGAAATACTTCAATTTGTGTTTTGTGTATTTGATTCATCCCCCAATAGGGGTATATATACAATAGGACAAGAAACAATTTTACAGAATATAGAAACTAGGTTACCTAAATATGAATATATATACCATGTTTCTATAATCTATAACTAGAATATACAGCTTTCTATAAATATTCTAAATAAATATATGTTTCTATAATCTATAATTAGAATATACAGCTTTCTATACAAAATTCGATAACCAGGGGCCACCATACCACCGTTCAAAGAAATGCCTAAGCAGGCTCTAGGCTGTGATTCCACGTGATATATGAGGATATAACCATTCGCTTTCACCGTACCTCGATCATTCTTGAAGGAAATTTCCATCTGCTTAAGCTGAATTCAATTCTCGTAATTTAAGTGCTTATCTTCTGCTTAAGTTGAATTCAATTCGATAATCATGGTTGAATCGCTTATCACTATCCCTTCTTGTTCGAGGTGCAGAGGAAACCGGCTGGGTGTTTTGAATTGGCTCAGTTTCAGGGTTGTACACTTGCAAAGCAAGATAAGAAAGAACAGTGACTACATCTGCAATGAGCGGCCGCATAGCGGGCTGCTCCTGGACACACATTGCAGCAATAGCAAGTGCTTGGTACAAGCCCCTTGCAGGGTACTGACCCTGAAGCATTGGGTCCGCCATCAGTTGGAACTTTCTTCGATCTTTAAACAATGGTCGTGCCTGCAGTTTGAACCAGGATAAATTATTCAAAGAGATGCATAAAAATGGAGTATTTCATTGCAACTGAAAAAATGGTACTTCTTTTCCTTTATCTTCTTTCACATTAGTACAATGTATGATCATTTTAAAATTGGATGTTACAATATCTTCCACACACATTTTCTTAAGATATTAGCATTTAAGATGAAATATCGGGAATGGACTTTGATGATGATGATGATTAGCGTTTAAGATGAAATAGATATGATCCATCAGAAAACTCATTGCACCAGTGGATGAAATTAAGAAACTTGCGTGGTATTAGGATCTTTGATGTGATTATTTAGTTATCTTGGTTTTATTTTAGGATCAAGAAACCAAAGAAGATTTTGCTTATAGAATTATGGCAAAATGGTTTAAAGGATACTCGTGGAATACCAAGTGACTGACGGTTTCTCATCATTTCAGCAAAAAAAACATAGGGTACAAGATCAGCTATATTTATTGAGCCTTTTGCTGAGCAATTAATAAGATAAAATTAACCATGAACTTCGTGCAGCAAAAATAGGACAGTGACATGTATGAGTACTATGACATGGAGACTTCATATATGACATCAGGAGTAAATGCCGACAGTTGAGACTTCAAATGGTTTGACCGCATGCCGGAGTCTGCCACGATTAGTTCCAATCATATTGGAGAATGGTTTCAGAAGAGCAAAAAGGACATCAAGAAAACCATGGATTTAAAGTTGAATATAGCTTCAAACACAATCAGCTTAATCGAAGATATGACTCTTGATAGAGCTGACTGAAAGAACATGATACGTTCAGCCAACTGGATACGGTTGCACTGCTGTCATTAGCAGTTGCATCAGATGGGAATATACTTTGAAGCCAATGCATTAACGACATTGGTGATATCAGCTGGACAGACCATTTGGTCAACTGGGGAACCATGATGGTTGATGGCTCCGTCCTGCATTCTAAAGGTTGATTAAGATCTTCCCCATGGAGAAGTCAAGAAAAAAGGGGTGCGGATGAGGCATGGCAGTCATAGAGGATGTGTGTGGCATATTGAAACTCATAAGCCTTTTAAGAGTCACGAAGCACTTTTTCCATTAACTAAATAGCTAACGTGCACCTTATTATGCATGCTCAAATACAAATTCAAAAATGTCAAACAGAAAAGGAATAAATGGAAGGAAATCTCTTACCCATGCAACCAAATTGTGCTCCTCTACAGATTTGGAATTGTCGATGGCTTTCCTGCCGGTCAAGATTTCCAAAAGCACAACCCCAAAACAATAAACATCTGACTTCAATGTAAGCTGACCAGTCATTGGATATTCTGGCGCACAATAACCATAGGTGCCCATCACTCTTGTCGAGAGAGTGTTATCCCCAACCGGACTAAATTTTGCTGAGCCAAAATCAGAGAGCTTAGGATGATATCCTTCCCCAAGCAGAATGTTGGAACATTTTAAATCACGATATATAACAGGTGGATTTGCCTTATCGTGCAAATATTCCAAACCCTTCGCTGCACCAGCCACAATTTTCATTCTCGTATTCCAATCAAGTCTTTTCTCATCAGGTGGAAGGTCTGTAAATATGCAACAAAATCATGCCACTGAAGTATACAAAACAATAAAAAGTTGTGGGTTTGACAAAGCAAAATACCATGTAAATGATCTTCTAAAGATCCCAAAGGCATGTACTCATAAACGAGAAGTCTTTGATCCCCATCGGCACAATATCCAATTAGATTAGCCAGGTTAGGGTGGTGAAACAAACTTAACATCAATACTTCAACAAGGAATTTTCTATTCCCCTGTAAACCATTGCGATCCAGTTGCTTGATAGCCACAATCTGCATTAAAAAGCATAACACATTAACAATTTACCCAATAGCTTACAATAAAGTTCGAAGTTCGATATTAGAACATAAATCCATAACCGCAACATTTTGCAGCTCACTTAAAGATACAAATACAAAACTCAAAATTACAGAAGACATAAATAACCACTTACAAAAGTCTCTAAACATGTAAATATACGCACAAACAATCTCAACTATGCTCGACTAACCTGGTTGGTACTTTCCAGTCTCCCTTTATAAACTCTTCCGAAACGTCCCTCCCCCAAAAGACTTTGAGCTCGGAAATTCTTCGTCGCAGCTGCCATTTCACGAAAAGCAAACGTCTGAGCCGCAATATGATCAGATTCCCCATTGTTGGTAACCTCCTTCTTCTCATCCAATGTGGAATTTACTTTTGGCTTCTCTAAAAATTTTAATACACACACAAAAACAACAACAATTCAAGAACAGTCTAAGAAGCCAACAAAAAAAACCATAGAATATGACAAAAGTTCAACAGCATTCCTTGTTTCATAACATGAGGTGTAAAATATATATATATATATATATATAGAAATACCCGTCTCTCATTAAAGCTAAGAACAGAAATGACACAAAAGACAAAGCCAACATACATGAAGAGATTTGAGCTTGGATTTTTCCAATCATGGTAAACAAACAAAAACCCTACAGCCTTACAAGTACAGACAAGTTTTCCACCACATTCATCCAATCATACAATAACATTAATTTCATCCATCAATATCTATTGCCATCCAAGTACTCAAATACTGTATTTTTTTTTCCCCCAGAAACCCAATAAATTCTACAAAAATTAAGCCTTAACAATCTTTCAAGACTACATTTTTTAGTTTTTGAGAGAGAACCCAATCCCCCTTTCATCAAGTTTGCAACTTTGTGTCATGATCAGAAACAAAGAAAAAGAGGGAAAATGCTAGTGGAGAAATGGCGCGAAGAACTGGCGCTAAAAACATTCAAATTGAAAGTGAAGGGCAATTCCGTAAATTTGTGTTGTTGTTATAGTGGAGCCAAATCAACCACGTGTTTAGCTGTGATTGGCTCTATTTGAAATTCTGTTAGAATCTTAACTATAAATAGAGAGGTAGAGTAGAGAAGAGGTATGATATATGTGATTGTTCAATTGGGGATCTCTGATCCAGTTAGGTCTGAGCTTGTAATCCTTCTCTGAAGCTTATCAATACAACTATTTTCCTTTTCAATTCTCAATTGGATCCTTCTTGAAGTCACAACTGTGACACTTGCTTAAGGATCCTAGATTGAACTTATCATGGAGACAAGAGCAAGAGAAAGAGAGTTGGAAACATTGGTGAAGGAGACGAAGAAGACTCAATTGGAAACAACAGGACAGATGGAACTCATGAAGACTGAGTTGAAACGATTGGCAATGGCGAGTGAAACGCAGGGCCAGTGTATGGAAACACGGATGGAGCAACTGTTCCAAATGATGAACTCTCGTCCAGAACCTACTGCTGCTGAAGGAAGTACTTTACCCAGTTCACAAGTCAGTGAACCTAGGGAGTTCCACCGAGGAACTACTCTCCATACTCCAATGGAGAGCAACGGTATGTATTCTAGAATCCCTAAGTTGGAATTTCCTCATTTCGATGGATTGAATCCTCGTGCTTGGGTTAAAAAATGTGAGAGGTATTTCGATTTCTATCAAGTTGGGGATGAAAACAAGGTGGCAATAGCTTCAATACACCTTAATGGTAGGGCTGAAGTCTGGTTTTTAGACTACCAGGTATGCAACGAAAAACTGCAATGGGCCTCTTTCACACAAGACATCTGTGAACGATTTGAGGAATCGATCTCAGACAATTTTGTAGGAACATTCAATAAAATCAAGCAGGAGTTGACTGTGGAAGACTATTTTGATCAATTTGAGGAGTTGAAGTCCCTCATGATCAACCACAATAAACACCTAGATCCTGCTTACTTCATAATGAGTTTCTTAAGTGGACTCAAACCCGACATAAAGACAGTGATTCAAATGTTCAAACCTACTACCTTGATTCAAGCCTTCACATTGGCTAGGATGCAAGAATCATCAACAGACCACCACCCTTACTTGAGAAGGAACCCAGGGTACTCAACTGTATATCCCAGGCCAGGATCACAGAACATTAACCACACCACCAACACACAGTTTCACACCAAACCTAGCACTACTAGCCTGAATTCCAACAACAATGGCCACACAAACAACCAACCCAGGGTTATGACCCCAACTCCTTACCAAAACACAAACAAAACCCTATTTTCACCATACATACCACCAATTAAGATGATGACTCAGGCCCACATGAGAATGAAGAGGGAGAAGGGTTTATGCTATCACTGTGACGAGCAATACAGGCAGGGACACATATGCAAACAACAACAGTTGTATCTCATTGTTCCAGATGAAGAATACCCTGAAGAGGGGACTGAAGTTAGTACTCATACAGAAGATTTAGTACAAGAAATTCGGTCCGAGATGGAAGTGTCATTGCACGCCATCCATGGCAGCTTCTCAGCCAATACACTACTGCTCAAAGGCAAACTAAAGAAGAGGTTAATCTCCATTTTGATTGATACCGAAAGTACTCATTCTTTTATCGACCCAAGGGTAGTGAAAGAGACCAATTGGCCAACTCAAATGACCCCCCAAATGATCGTCAAGGTTGCCAATGGTCAACAGCTTATAAGCAATGCTATTTGCAACAAATTTCAGTGGACAATGCAGGGACTGGTGTTTGAAGGGACAGTAAGGGTGCTTCCTCTAGGTGGCTACAACATGGTCTTAGGTGGAGATTGGCTTAAGCCATTCGAGGACATTGTCATCAACCTATAGAAGCTGCAACTCACATTGATTGTTGAAGGTAAATCAGTTACTCTACAAGGGACCACAAATGAGGGAGCTCTTCATCTCCTAGAGGCCAAGGGCATCACCAAGTTTATTAAGAAACACACTCCATGTTTTATTGGACAACTCTTTGCTCTCACTGAAGAGTCCACTAAGGTATCATCCTGGACTCTCTACATTACTGTCTGAATATCTTGATGTGTTTCAAGTTCCCACAGAGTTACCACCTACTAGAACCCTGGATCACAAAATACCCCTTAAACCAAATTCTTCACCCTCATCACAAAATCCATACAAGGTACCCTGTATGCAAAAGGCGGTTGTTGAACAACTTATTCAAGAGATGCTCCAAGCCGACCTTATACAACACTCAAACAGTCCGTTTGCTGCCCCAATACTATTGGTCAAAAAGAAAGATGGTACATGGCGGTTTTGTGTGGATTATAGGAGGTTGAATGACATAACAATCAAGGATCGGTTTCCTATGCCATTGATAGATGAGCTTCTAGATGAACTCCATGGAGCCACGGTGTTCTCCAAATTAGACCTTAGCTCCGAATACCACAAAATCCTTGTCCACCCCCCGGATATACATAAGACCGCCTTCAAAACACACCATGGTCATTTCGAGTTCAAGGTCATGCCATTTGGGTTAACCAATGCTCCAGCCACATTCCAAGCATTGATGAATGACATTTTTCAACCTTACTTACGAAAATTCATCCTAGTTTTCCTTGATGACATATTGGTTTATTGTCCATCATTGTCATTACACTTATCCCACCTACAAACCACATTAGCTACCCTTCGGAAAAACAAACTTTATGCAAAGCTATTTAAGTGTTCCTTCATACAACCAAAGTTGGAATACCTTGGGCATATAATCAGGCAATCAGCCAACAAGGTGTTGAAGCATCCACAAAAAGTAGAAGCAATGGTGAGTTGGCCACTTCCAAAAACACTTCAACAATTGCGGGGATTTCTTGGACTAACCGGCTATTACAAGAAATTTATTCATCACTATGGCCTCACTGCTTAGCCACTCACTGACTTATTGAAGAAAAACAACTTCCACTGGAATACAACTGCTCAAGAAGCTTTTCAGTCCTTAAAAGTTGTTATGTGCAATGCCCTGTGCTAACTCTTCCAGACTTCTCTATGTCCTTTACACTGGAAACATATGCATGCTTCCAAGGTGTAGGCAGTATTATCTCAAATGGGAAGGCCCATTGTCTTCTTCAGCCAAGCCTTGGGACAAAGAAATCAATCCCTCTCCACCTACGAGAAAGAGCTATTAGCAATTGTCTTGACAGTCAACAAATGGAGGTCTTATCTCCTTGGGTCGAAATTCTATATACTCACAGATCATCAAAGTATCAGATATCTTCTGTCACAAAAGGTTACGACCATTCTTCAATAACGGTGGCTTTCAAAACTCTTGGGGTAAGATTATGAAATACAATACGAGAAAGGAGCAGATAATAAAGCTGCAGAGGCCCTCTCACGTTTTACTGAGGCAACAGAAGAATGCCAAGCCATTACAAGTGTGTCCCCTGTATGGTTACAAGATGTACTAGCCAGTTACACCACTGATGAGTTAGCTCAAAACCTCAGTAATTAATACTGAACCTTGCGGTTGTCCCCAATTTTATACTAATACAAGGTCTGCTTAAGTTCAAAGGCAGACTATACATTGGGAGCCATGGCCATCTCAGAACTCAGATACTTCACACCATACACAACTCTCCAATTGGGGGTCACTCAGGTATCCAAGCTTCCTACAAGAGATTAGCCATGTATTTCTACTGGAAAGGAATGAAAACAGACCTGGTTTCTTTGATCACCAACTGTGATGTTTGCCAACGTAACAAGGCAAACCAATCAGCATACGGTGGCCTCCTTCAGCCACTACTAGTGCCTTCACAAGCATGGCAACATATATCAATGGACTTCATCGAGGGATTACCTAAATCTCATCATAAATCAGTGATTTTGGTAGTGGTGGACCGACTAACCAAATATAGTCACTTCATTTTACAAAGCCACCCCTTCACAACATCCACAGTGGCAGCAGAATTCGTACAACAAGTGTACAAATTGCTTGGCTTACCTGAGTCCATCGTATCAGACAAGGATAATATTTTCATGAGCGCCTTCTGGCAGGATCTATTTGGAGCTTTGGGTACAACATTGACGTTAAATACCGCCTATCATCCTCAAACAGACGGACAAACAGAGCGCACAAACTCGTGCCTCGAGACTTCCCTGTGTTGTATGACTGGAGAAGCACCTTCACAATGGGCTAAGTGGCTCTACCTGGCCGAGCACTGGTTCAACACTTCATTCCACACCAGCCTACAAACAACGTTGTTCCAGACACTTTATGGATATGCTCCCCCACTCCTGGCTCTGCCTCCTTCTACTTCCTTCACTGTTCAGGATGTCAAACAATATTTAGAGGACAGAGACAAGATGTTGCAGTTGATAAAAAACAAACTCCATCTTGTGCAAGAGCGGATGAAGACTTATGTTGATAAGAATCGAAGTAACAGAAAATTCTCCATTGGCGATTGGGTATATCTCAGACTTCAACCCTACTATCAAACCTATGTCATCTTACACAAAAACCTTAAGCTATCTGCAAGGTTTTATGGCCCCTTCCAAGTCCTGGACAAAATAGGCTCAGTTGCTTATCGACTGCAACTTCCAACCAACTCGAAGATGCATCCTGTTTTCCATGTCTCTCAATTAAAAAGAAACTTGGCTCCTCCATTACAGCTACTCCTCACCTTCCATTAGTCGATGCCCAAGGGAGACTCAAGATGGAACCTATTGCAATCTTAGCTAGGCATTTGATTCCGCGGAACAACAAAGTAGTAACTCAGGTTCTAATTCAGTGGGCACATTAAGCCAAAGAGGATGCTACATGGGAGGATTGGTCCCAAATTGCTTCCTCATTTCCACATTTTCGTCCTTGTCAAGAACGTTGTGAAGCAAGGGGTAATGTCATGATCACAAACAAAGAAAAAGAGGGAAAATGTTAGTGGAGAAATGACACGTCAAATTGAAAGTGAAGGGCAATTCCGTAAATTCGTGTTGTTGTTCTAGTGGAGCCAAATCAACCACGTGTTTAGCTGTGATTGGCTCTATTTGAAATTCCGTTAGAATCTTAACTATAAATAGAGAGGTAGAGTAGAGAAGAGGCATGATATATGTGATTGTTCAATTGGGGATCTGTCATCCAGTTAGGTCTGAGCTTGTAATCCTTCTCTGAAGCTTATCAATACCACTATTTTCCTTTTCAATTCTCAATTGAATCCCTCTTGAAAAAAAAAAAAAAAAAAAAAAGGATAAAAATCATCACTTGCAAAACCCATTCTTTTCTTTTGAATCCAAGAAAACAAGTAATGCAGAAACTCAAAATGGGTACTTGAGAAATGGTTCAAGAAACCAACTTTAGATCGATTCAGAACAAACCCAAATAACAGAAATGCAGAAAAAGCCACCCCAAGAAATAAAAATGAAAATTTTGAAATGGGGTTTGCTCAAATTAGAGTATAAATTATACCTGAATAAGTCGGCAGGATCTGGTTCTTTGATTTCTTTTGTGGATTTCCAGAGCAAAGAAACCACCCCATGGCTTCAATGACAAGAGTTAGTACTACTTCGAGAAAGAAAATGAGACAGCAAAACCAGAGAGCTACCAAAGACAACAAAAGAGAGGAGGGTCCATTTTATACATATTTGTTTTTCCCTATTTATTTAGTGAATTTTTTATATAATTTTTTAAAAAGGAATTTGAAGAAAAAAAATAGCTTCGAATATGCCATTTCTTTGGATATCAGGGAATTATTCCGATGAAAGGGCAAAACATATAATATTTTTAGGGATTTGTGTTTTGACATGTTCATGGTGTCGTGGCAGTCCTTGCTTTAAGATTGTGTCTTATGTAATTTTTTTCTTCGTCCTTTCAATAATAATCTTCACGTTTTATCATAAAAAATAAAATAAGTGACTAAGTGAGTGAGGGTTAAAAAAAAGTCAAATTCAGTTTGATAATCTATTTATTCAAAGTTAATGTTGTTCAATTAAAAATTAAATTACTAATGATAAAAAATAAAGTAATTGGATACGCTCGTTGATTTTTTTTTTCTCACTATTAATGTCTGGCATTTCTTCTTTAGAGGTTATCTGTGAAGATTGGATCATTCAATCGATTTGGTTTGGTTCACCGAGTGCTATCTGGTCAGATCTTTAGTTCGATTGGTATTGCCATTTGGTGCTTGAATAGTCTTCCGATCCGCTTCACTTAGATTGGGTTTTTACAATCAAGTTTCCGTCTCTTCTCCTGTTCTTTCCCGTGGATTGATATTTTAGACAAGATGTAACCACTGTTTCTCTTCCTAAATCAAAATGATCATATACTAGTAAGTACAAATATGGTTTTAGTGCTAGTAGCAAAATTTGAATATTATTACTTAAATGATTCAAGTAATAATATTTACTGTGTGTGTTGTTTCAAGATAATAGACATCTGTTGAAAGAAGAAAGTGATAGAATACTTACAGTAAATTAGTTTGAAGTGTGGCTTGGTGATGATTGCTTGCAGTTTCAGCAGAAAGAGAGAGATGAGATTTGAGATAGCAAGGAGGATGAATTGTATTGAGTGAAGGAATGAGATTGCATTTTATTGAAAGAAATTATGCTTATCTTCCTAGAATATAATTTAGCATATATGGATTTTGTTAAAGTATAAAGCATAGATGCTTCAAATTGCATTTTATTATGGAATCTTACCCATTATGCCTTTTTCTAATGGAAGTGGTCTGTTTTTCTAAAGTAACACTATTTAATATAATCAACCATTCCATAATCTACGAGATCAATCAAGTATTTGACCAATCAGATTTTTTTGACGAGGAGGCAATGAATTTCGAAATATTTTTAGTTATTTTAATATGCCCCACCTTGTGATCGATGATTCCGTCTCATCTCACCCCTTCCTCTTTATGTTCTCTGCAACGCTAACAATTCTGTTTCACCCATTTTCTCTCTTCTGTTCCCTCTCTGTTTACTGTGGCACCGACAACTGCCATACCTTCTACTCTCTTCCACTACCTCCCTCTTTGATTGATTTAGTTTTTTTTCCCTACCATCACCATCAACCACCAACAAACCCAGCATCTCTTGAATGCTTTGAGGAAGAAGAAGGTTGTTTTTAAAAAAAAGTTTTTTCTCGAGATGAATTTGTATTTCGAAATCTATTTTTATATTTTATTCATAGGATTTTTCTTAAGATACATGAAAATTTTAAGCCATTAATTTTTTTCCTCAATATACAATTTTATATCTCAATGTTCATTTTGTGGGTTACTGTTAAAACGATATTTTGGTAATCAACGTGACTTTTTTTTTTATAGTCAATGCACATCGACTGCTAATATGGGAAAGAGACTGTAATAGTGATTAATGATGGTGTAACCTCTAACTAGCTATTTATGATAGGTCGCAAGTCGTAAATAACCCAATTTTTTTTGTCCACGCCTAAATTTTACATTTGAAATTATTTTTTGTCATTTAACCTTATACATCAATTTGATTTATCTTCAATAAATTTATTTTTTGTGCTCCTACAAAGTAACTTGTTGGGATTCATTTTTTTTCTCATATATTAGATGAAGTTTTGTTTAGCAAATGGTGTTTTGAACAGTTATTTATGTATTGTTCGAATTAAACTTTTGTATTAAAGTAATTTTAATTAATTATGACTCATCACTCCGCCCCATTTCAACAAAAATCCTAGTATTGTCACTGAGTTTATGCGAATGCGCCAACATGTGGAGACGATCAATCTAGAACACATATCATAATCTACACGACCACATCAAGGTCAATGATTTCCTCGAAAGACCGAAGAAAATAACATAGTTAAAAGATTTTACTAATACCACAATTAAGTGAAACACTATTAAACACACCACCCCATAATCATCACAAGCAATTTTTAAACAATGTTGTTAGCTATGAAGTACATGTGGAGAGTGTTAATCAAGAGAGCTTATAAGTGACATTATCTATGAGATTTATATATGTGAAATGATGATTTTATAATTTTATTATAATGTCTGTCTCAAAGTGTTGAACAAACTAGCAACCTGGATCTTTGTACAGAGATTTCAACCTTGCAAGAGGTTACATGTATTAGAATGTTTGATTAATTAAAACCTTGAGGTCTTAAACTATCATACTAGTTCTTGGATGGTCAATACATATTTGTATATATGATTATTTAAGCTAATGGAGTATTATCTCAGTGGTAGGCATGTGGGAAATAGAATCACAAATCTAATGTTCAAACCCGACCAGCCCCATCACGTACAAGCACGACGGATACTATCATACTAGTTTGTGATTGCAAACCATGCACATGGACTTACCATTTACCTCATAGTCATCGACACCATCGGCTTCTCCTGTTACCAACACCATTATCATCTTTGTCTCCCTTTGCCGCAGCCACCACCACCGTGCTTTTCTACCCATTTCTTATTTGCCTCAGATAAGATCCACATCCTAATTTTCAGTTTATGTTTGTCCATCGATAAATTGGGGGTGCTTCAGTAAAACCATTAAAATTCAGGTGTGCCAACAATAGGCTCAACACTATGATCAACAAATTATACAGGGTGCAGGTGACTATACAATTTCTAAATGGTCTTTTTTTTTTTTTTTTTTTTTCATTTAATGGTCCATGAAGGTCGACATAACAAAACATGGGTTCTGCATAGGCTATACCAGTTTCATTTGTGCACAAAAAGAGTGCAACTGCTCACGATGTCGGATACTTGGTGAAAATATTTTACTACCAGATGATCAACCCAGCAACAACAACATTCTCTTCTTTGCCATAAGCTTCAGTAAATGGAGACTTTTCACTACTTAGTGAAGCTTCAGAAGCTCCTTGAAACAAAATTTTCTGACCTTATTTCATATGTATAAGGTTTCACTACATTCAGTGAGACGGCAGCTTAAAAATAGCAGAAGATATCTCCCTTTCACGGGTGGTGACCTTTCAGGGAGAACAGCCTTGAAGCACATACAGAATAAGTTTTGTATTATTAGAGTTCTCACAGCAGGGATATGCATTTCTACTCACCATACTTACCAGATTTCTTTCTTCCCATCAATCAGATCAAATTTCAATCTGGAAACATCCTAGTGTCAAGTCACATGCCTGTGACGACAAGGGTGTGATTAGCAATGGGTATCGAAGTTGATGTTCACGAGTTAACCAATCCACATACTGACCTGTTTTATGGTCAGCTGCTATGCTAGCTTGTTCCTGCTTTGGTTTCAACCTGAAAAAGGAAAAGGAAACTGATAATACAGTGAAATAACCATATAAGATATACGTGGTGGAGATTTTGTTCTGCTAATAGTTTGATCAATAAGGAAATTTCAATAATGCTAGTTTACAACGTAGGGTTCCCAAAGATCAAATTTTCATTGAGTTCTCTTGCAAAGGAAAGCTGTCATGGGAAGACCCATGAAGGTTCACTTGCTTGCACATACGACTCCATGGAAGCCATTTTGACACTATTTTCTCATCCCCATGATAAATTCATTCTCACACCTTCCATAAAGAAATGAATTTCTCATGGAGACGAGGAAACACAGTATACTCAAGAATCATTTTTAGAATCATCAATGGTCTCTATATGATATGCATTTGCAAAATTATTCCAAATGTAACCCAACACGCTCAATATCTTGACTACTAACTGGGAAGTGAGCTATCATCATGCTCATCTTTGAATTCAGTGTTCACCTAAAACTCGAATGCATAATCATGAAGTGGTTACCCTTTTCTTTTCAAGCATCTTTCTTCCGCTTCTGGATAAACTTGTTCATGCCAGCTTCAGTGCTGCAATTAATTTTGTCAATCATTCTCCTATTCTTGCATGCAAGACTGACATGGTCTTCGCCTTTTCCAGGTACCATATTTTCGCTTTTCAAGTCCATTTCTCCTGGACTAACATCACAGTTGCTTCCATTCAGCACATTGCTTCCACGTTTACTGCCTGATCCACTGCCACTTGAGCTATATTTTTCAACAGTAACTTCAGTAGGCCGGTTGAACGCATTTGATGATCCAGATTGCACAGCAACTTTAGTCATATCTTGCGACTGCTCTTCCTGTGTTTCATGCACACGCTGATGATAGTAATGGTGGTGATGGTGGTGGTGTTGGACTTGGATTTTCTGCTTAGCTCCTCTTGGTTTCTCCACAAAAATGTTAACTGCTACTTCAACACCCTCTTTGGGAATAACTTGCTGAGAGAGACTTGTCGGGCAATTAAGCACAGATTGGAAGGGAGAAGACACATGCATGCCATTGTTTATGGATCCATTCTTGTTAATACCTGCTGATCTCGTTGGAGCATTTGTAGCTATGGAGCCCATGTCATTTTCGTTACTACACTCGTTTGTCTGCTGATCAGGAGTGTTATTTAAATTATAGGAGAACTTCTTCTTTGATTGTTTCCTCAGTGTCTCAGAGTTACTACCAATATGAGTATGACTTTCCACATCGCCTCGGGAAGCATGATTCACAATACTGTATCTGCCAATTGCACGCAGTGTTTACAAGTGAACTTCCAAGTTTTTTCATATCTAGTTTCAGTATAAAATTGAAAATTGAGGTTTACAAACGTACCTCAAGAAGTTTGGAAGATTAGAGCATTTCATGACATTGCGACTATCACAAAAAGTACCATCCGTACCTCCAATATCTCTCGGTCTTTTTATATTCAACTCAACTGATGTTGGATCATTAGCATCAGAAACAACTTTATCTCTGCTTTGTGTAACACCACTTTGAGCCAAATTTTCTGCTTGGGTATCAAGATCATTGCTAATAGTACCTTTGAGATCACCAGCTAGCTGTTTGAGTTTATTCATTGGATCCTCATTCAGAAGTTCCACCAACTCTTTTTTCAGTTGCTCATCGTCTCTCTTTGGTTCAAGTGCAGACAGCTTATCATGTTTTCTGCCTTTAAGGTTACAAAGATCTTTTCCACTTAGGTGTCTATGCTTTATCTCTTGAATTTCAAAGTCTGTCTCTATTGAACTATCACCTGCACATAAAATTAGAGAAGAAATATTCTAAGATTAGTAAAATATGTCTTTTTCTGTGGAAAGCGGTTGACCAAACCAGGCAACTCATAGTTACAGTAACAAAATTAAGACATACCTTGAAGTCGTTCATCGTCTTTACAGCACTCCATTGCAATTGTAGGCATTTGATCATTACCACACGCTTTGGTTCTTGGATGCATAACCTGGGCACAGGTACTATCAGCATGAACCAGTTCGTTGCATGGTAACGTTGACAGAGGGATGTCAACATCTGCTCCTGACTTTCTCCACGAGCTCTGAAAACCAAAAACAAACAAAAATATAAAAGCTCAATTTCTATCATCTCGTTAATTCTTTGGTAATTTCTTATAAGAAAGAAAATACTATTTTATCATGTTATGTTAACAATAAATATTTTTTAATCACATTCTTATAAATATGTACAAATAACTCGCATCCTTCATCTTAGATAGCTTTGAATGCTTCCATTTCTACATTTCTTACGCATGATAATTTTCTAGTTGTTTAATAGGTGTTCACTATGAGCTAAAAATCAATCATTCCCAGAAGAACAGGCCAAAAAGCTGCAAGTGCAACTACTGGGCATGTATCAAAAATGTATGAAACTGTTGCACAAGAAGTAATGTCTTATACCTGAGCGCTGTTATCATGGCCACATTCATCCTGTTCATTCAAGTCGGTGCACTCATTTTCGTTCCCATTATTGCTGTCAGCATTGTTGCCAGACTCTTTAGCATTATTTACCTTCGCAAGCTTTTTAGTATTTACACCACTTTCACTTCCGCTATTACTATCGCTGAACTGAAAAATGACCAAAGAATAATGCAAGGTGAAAATGAAAAAAATGCGATATTAACAGAGATTAAAAAATCCACTAATAGTCAATACAAGATGAACTAAGTTAATAAAAATGTAATGAAACAAGAGATTAATGAAATAGCTATATAAGAAAAATAAGTAATCAATACATCTAAGAACAGACATATTTGAGGAATGTGCATTTGCAAATCTATCGTTATACACATGAGCCTGAGGTTAAATGTTAACCAGCGGTTACGATGTAGAACACCTCTAAATATAAAAAATTATAAACTAATAACTCACACTGTGGCATCTCCTCCAAACGTGCTGCCATAGGATTTTGAGCTCGTTCTTTCGAACGGGCTTCACTAGAAAGCTAACAGCGCCCTTTGACAAACACTTCAACACAAGAACCTCAGGATCAGTGCAGCACATCACTGCAAAGTATGAAAAGAGATATAAGTACAAGGAATCAACTAAGTAGAACTTCATCACAGAGAGTACTGAAAAGGTGCAAGGAAATTTACTTACTGATTACAGGAATATTCTTGCAACACTCAGTATTCATAATCTTACTTAGAAGACCGATGCCAGATAAATAAGGCATGTCTACCTCAGTTAAGACGAGATCAATGTGATTGGTCTTATCCATTAAGATTTTCCATGCCTGTAGTCCATTTGTGGCAGCAGTAACTGCCAAGGCGCAATACAACAGAGCAAAATTGAAATGAGAAATCCGTGCAGGATTACAAAGCAAAACAGGGAGATCAACAATGTTAGGGACAACTAGCAGTTATAGACTTGGACTTTTCGATATTATACCCTCAACATAATGCCATTTGTAAGCCATCGAAATATACACAGAATCAAATCCTGCACTGTCCTTCAATTTTAACAATGAAAAAAAAAAAAAAAACACACAGGTATCTTGATTATATATTTTGGACTTACATTTTATTATCAGAAGAAACTTGTCCATATAATTAATTCCCTGAGAATCATGTACTGCATGCTTTACTGTATTAGCTTGTGAAACACATTGCACAAGTTGGTATCATATCACCTCTCTCACCAGGCAGTTGCTCACAAGAGCACTTGATTAATGAATACATGAAATAATGATGCACGAAGATTTGTTGAGTCACAGATTTCCGTACATTATTAAAGGATGACATTTAAGCGGTACTCTAGATAGGGGCCATGGGTCTTGTTAGCAAGATTCTAAAGTTTTATGTCTGTGTCAACTAAAATAACAAAAATGAGTTATTAAGTCCAACAAGATTGCACAAAAGCAAAAGGCATAATGGTGTTGGCCAGCTTCAAATTACATTTTCATTTCGAGCAAGAAGATAATTACAAATACCGGAAAGCTGAGATTATATCAGAGATGTTTTAAGCAGGTGGCAACTCAATGGTCGTTTTCTAATTGATGTACTAAGATGAACATTTATAGTTTTTATGTCTTGAAGAGAGAATCATGAACATATATCTAGGTTGGTTTTGGGATAGCGGGTCCTCTCCTATAATTTCTTCCAATGCAAATAACTCCATAGAGATGTCACACTACCCTCTTTTGTTTCGGACTTGCATTGGCAAAAACAAAACATTATCAAGTTTATAAAACATGTAAAACAAAACAAGTAACCTTCGCAAGAGATCAGACAAGTTAATGCAAGTCTCCACATCAACTCAAGCATCCTTACGCTGGCGAAGAACATAACATCTTCTTTACTTTGCACAAGTGAAAATTGTTAACATCAAATTCAAACAATTCACATAGTAAACACAATTACGAAGAACTAACCTTCATAACCACAATTGCGAAGTAGAGCAAACACCAGATGGCGGGTTGAATCATCATTTTCCACCAAGAGAACCCTTAAGGTGGTGCGAGGGAGGAATCTTTCCCAACAAACAACTGAAACATGCGGTAGCTTCAGCGGTATCTGCATACAAACTTGCGCCTGTACATCTTCACCAACGTGTCCATTATTTACATTTTGATTACTCTTGTTATTTCTCAACTCCTTTTCCCCCACACCATCCTTCCCCTCCCTGACTACTCCACTCTTAATCTCCTCCTGCCTCGGACAATTAACTTCACACCCTCCCTCATCTTCATCCTGCGTTCTTCGATTATGAAATTCCCAAGCACCATTGGTGCTCAATGGGACACTCCCCATCAACCAGATTAAAAAAAATATGGTTGATGAAAAGGAGTCTTGAAATTTCACAAAATTCCTTCTTTATTCAGACTCTTGCACATCTACACATACGGATTCATCTCAAACCCTCTACAAACAAACTCTTCAACATAACCCCCAAAAAATGAAAAGAGTGCAACTTTACCACTCGTATGAAGTAAATTCAGTCCAAATTGAATCCAAATCAAACCCTTTTAGGACACTTCAATCTGCAAACAAAACATCTCAAATCTCTGCAACAACTCACTCTTAACCTGCAATCACCACCAAATATTCATCAAATAAAACCCTAATTCCCCAACAAATCCAATCCAAAACCCCCCCAAAAAACCTCAAAAAGGTGACAACTTCACATGAATTTCAATAAAATTCAAAATACCCAGACTCAATCACACCCCAAATTCAACCAAAAAAAGTAACTTTTAATCAGATTAAAACATACCTATGAAGCTCCATGGCTGGAAACTGAGAGAAATGAGAGAACTTTAACTGAGAGACCCAATCAAGGCCATCCAATAGAGAAATCTAAACATGGTTTACAGAAGGGTTGGAGAGAGAGACATCTTTCAGAGACAGAAAATTAAATGACTTTTTCAGAGACAGAGGAGAGAAAAAAACGAGTAATTCTAGCACCAGCGACTTATTTACATATTTTGTCCCTCCTCTTTGAAACACAACCACATATACTTTAAAAAAGAGGGACAAAAGAGTAATTTTAACCAACCAGCAAACCAAGCCGCCGACTAAAATTTGTGGATAAAAACAGAGTGAGAGTGAGAGAAAGAAAATAGATTTTATACAAAAATCTAAAAGATCTGAAAAAATACTGACGTGGAATAAGTGGAGGACTTGAACTGTTCGTACAGTGCCACGTCAAATTATCGAAGCTGACGTGGACGAATGAGATCTCGTGAATCGAGAATGATTTGGACCGGATCTTTGAGTATCGAATAAATTCAGGGGACACGTGGCGAAGTGTGTTTGGTTAGTGATTTTGTTGCGGAGGAATAAATGTGTTGTGAACATGTAGGAATGGAGCCAAAATGGCTGGAATATAATTTTGGGGTACGTAGCTCGTAGTAGTTTGGGAAGTTTTGTTGATGAGCTTTGCTACAGAGCGAGGGAGGGAGCGAGGGATGGGTGGTAACCACCCATCCGCCTCGAGATGAACGCATCAAATTTGATATGTGCGATGACGCTCATCTCGAAGCGGATGGGTGGTTTTCACCCATCCCTCGCTCCCTCCCTCGACCCCTAGAATTTTCCTTTGTTGATTATTGTTTTGAGTATTTTGATATACATATACACTGATCTTTGTAGCTCGAATTAAATCTATATAGTTTAGTTTTTTACTACAAACATATGGAGGGATTTTTTTTTGAAAAGTAATTTAGAGTTCAAACTTTATATGGAGGGATTCTTAGTGGACAAATTGGATATTAGATAATCCCCAATTCTAGCGCCTGGGAAAGGGGCGAGGTTGCTGTTTTGGGGGGGGAGGGCAAGCAACCAGGCAGCTGAGCCCAGGCCAGCAAGAATTACTCTTAGAGAATTCAAACTTTATATGTTTAGGGTTTTCGGATCTAACATATTGGAAGATTTTTCTAAAAGGTGAAGATATTATTTCTCAAGTTTGGAGGTATATTGTAGTCACATGGTTTAAATAACTTTATGAACAATTCTAGTGAACCTTGTTTGCTGACTTCTTTAGGGCATTTTTTTTTGTTTTTTTTTTTTTACAATTTGACCATTTCTATAAGTGATATTTGTGATTGTGTTTTAAATAAAATTAATAAAAATGTAAAAAAAATCAAGAAAATGCTCAAAAGAATCTAGCAAACAAGGCTGGCTAGACTTACTCTAACTTTATGCTTACGAAAATACTTGGAAATCAGGATTTTATAATTAGGTTTTGCAATCAATGTGACGTGGCATGATCAAGGAATAATGATGGAATCCTCCAGATGTTTCTGTGTATCTCGAGGTTATAAAACTCCTCTAATAATGCCACATAACCCTGCTTATCTTGGTAAATTGACATGCATTGGATAATAAATTCATGATTAATTAGAGATTCTAGCTCACTAAAACCTCCAACATGAAACCCTAAACTCTAAGCTTACAATTTGAGTTGTTTAAGTGGAGCATTACATTGCTAGACATGTGCAACCATAAATATATAAGGGTTCGGAGAAAATTGTTCATTGTTTTTTCTCATTGTTTAGTCTAGGGGTGGGCACGGGACGAGATTGACCCATCTCTATCCCATCCCGTTCATTCGGGATCGGGATAGACCCCATCCCGACCTCGTCCCATCTCAAACGGGTTCAGGACGGGACGGGGTCAGCGTGCTCTATTTGTTGATCAAGTTTTTTGATAATCTAATAGGTATAAAATTATAAATTACTGCTGGAAACATAATATGCTGGTACAGTGGTACATATGCTGGAAACATAATTTAAATCTACTGAATGAGCATAATCAGCTAGAATATAATCTGAACATAATCAGATTATAATCTGATTATATAGTATGAACATAATCTGATTATATAATCTGAGCATAAT
The DNA here is from genome assembly GCA_963556465.1 of Berberis vulgaris. Taxonomy (NCBI): domain Eukaryota; kingdom Viridiplantae; phylum Streptophyta; class Magnoliopsida; order Ranunculales; family Berberidaceae; genus Berberis; species Berberis vulgaris. The sequence continues at coordinate 2,286,894 of OY747133.1, forward strand.
CAGCTAAAATAAAATTTGAACATAATCTGATCAAACAAATCACGCCTATGAAATTGAAAGCTAAAAACCTAAAAAAATAAGGTATCAATCAAACAAATTTCTTTAAACAAAGAGCTGAAGAAGTTGGATCTTACTTGTAATAATCGACGGATTTGTGCAACAGAGAGCTAAAGAAGTTGGATCCGGTTCGACGAGGCTGAGGGAGATCAGGAGGGCTTGCTTGGGAGTTGGATTGAAGAGAAGTTGGACTTGCCGACTTGGATCTGAGTGAAAACAAGCTGAATCGAATATACGTCTAAAAATTGGATCGAACAAGGTTCTGTTGCTGATGGTGTTGTTGATGTCTTGATGAAGTAGAAGCAGGAGGGAGAGGAGGTGTGTCGTCGTCGTGTGTCGTGTGCGACTGTGCGTGTTGGACTTGCCGACTTGGATCTGAGCGAGGACAAGCTGGATAAAAAAAGAAGATGTCTAAAAGTTGGATTGAACAAGGTTCTGCTGCTGATAGTGTTGTTGATGAAGCAGAAACAGGAGAGGTAGGAGGTGCGTCGTCGGCGGCGTGTGCCGTGTGCGAGTGCGACTGTGTGGTGGTTTTTTTTTTTTTTTTGTTATCTTTCTCCTCTTGAAGCTCTTATCTTCCCTTTTGTTGTTTGTTCTTCTTCAATCTTCATTCTTTAGTAAACCTAAACCTAAAAGAATAAATGAGAAAACAAAAGACTTGCTTAAGCCTTAAACTAAAGTACTTCAGAGTTCATAGAAGTGATTTGAATCAATAGATTAATCTAGAGATGTGTACGTGAGAGGCAAATTGAAAAGCTAAAATGTTGTATACATCAGTGAATTTACATAGGCATCCAAATATTGCAATCCTAAAATAAATAAATAATAAATATTGAAAAATTAGCTCGGAACGGGATTGGCGGGATTGAAAATCTTCACCCCATCCCATTTTAGATCGGGATGGGACGGGATCGGGATGAAATTATTCAATCCCATCAAGACCCGAAAAAATCGGGACGGGACGAGACAGGATCAGGATCGCGGGATGGAATGCCCACCCCTAGTTTAGTCTGGATGCTCTCGAACTTTCTTATGGCAAGCTAAGACTACGAAAATAAGCATATTTTGGCAAAAAAATTTAAAGGTTCTCGTCGAAGAACCCATGAAATGGTCTCAAAGGTTACAAACATTGTTGGCTTGGAGGTAAAACCATTATTAATGGGTTTTTTTTTGCATTGAATTTTGTTTAATCCTCACATGGAAGTCTTTGTGTGCTTTATAATGAGATTGACGAGACTCTGAATCACTTGATGCTTCATAGCAGATTCTCTAAATCTATTTGGAGTAGTTTCTTGTTAGAATTAGGTACGAATTTGATGTTTCAAGGTTCCCTTTTAGATTGACTAAGTTGGTGGTCCCAAGCTAATCTTTCCCGGTACACGGAATGGTTACGGCATAGTGTTTCTCACGTGCTCATGTGGTTTGTGCGTGAAAAGAGATAAATAGGAGGGTTTTTGAATGGCTCAACATATCGGAACAATCTATCTTTATCGATATTAGGGAATTGTTGTGGATGATGGGTTCGGTTTGTAATCTTTTTAGAGACTTGTTTTTTGACAACTTCACCATGTCTTGGCATTCCTTGATATAGGAATTATTCTCCTTATTATTATTATTATTATTTATTATCTTTAATAAAATTCTTCGTGTTTGCCAAAAAAAAAAATTTGGTTGAAAAATGTGAAATTGGGTATACTTGATGTAAATGAAATATAGAATGTTATTTCAAGAAATATCTTCTTGATTAGGTATGGTGACCCTTTATTAGGCCCCACAACTTTTTAAATGTGCATTATTAGTGTCATATAACCTAATTCATGTGCACAGTTTGGCCAATTAGTTTATTATATCACTACACCAAATTAGCATTTTTGTAACAACCCCAAAAACAGTATCACTTTTGAAGTGTAACAATCCACCTAACAATTTTACACATTTTTACAAAACAAAATGATACAATAATTGTATCACCATGAAGAGTATGGTTATAAAAGTGATACTATTCAAGGTGATCCAACTTATTGTATCATTTTTTTTTTGTTATTGTTTTTCATTTTTTCGACTAAATTTAGTTTTGACTTAAAATTGTTTTGTGGATTGTAACATCTCAAAAGTGATACTGTTTTGAGAGTTGTTACAAAAGTGTCAATTTGGTGTAATGTATTACCTGACAAGAATGAATTAATATGTTTTATTATTTCCATATGCTTACATGCATCTATGGTCCTTGAATCTATCCATTGTGCTTATTTCCCTACAAATCTAAACATAATTCTTACAAAAATTTGCATATTTATGAAATTGTCTAGCCAAATTAATTGTCATCATGGCTTTTTATTTGGGTACGATAACGTGATGCCAAGGGTTACATGTGTTTTCCTCAAACGTAATAGCAATAATAGGTTTTTTTATTTGTTTACGAAGGGTAAAAATGTCATATAACATTATGAGTTAACCTGAGTTAATAAAATAGTCTTTATTGGTCATAAAAGGATAAAAGTAGGCATAAATTAGCCATTACATCAACTACGATATCTAAATGATCTATTTTGCAAAGAAATAGGCATTAAAAGTCATTTTTCGATAAAATTTTGGGACACGTAACTCGTAGTAGTTTGGGAAGTTTTGTTGATTATTGTTTTGAGTATTTTGATTGTGTCGAACCCTAAAGAGAGCAAGTTTGATATACACTACTCTTTGTAGCTTGAATTAAATCTATATAGTTTAGTTTTTTACTACAAACACATGGAGGGATTCCTAGTGGACAAATTGGATGAGAATTCAAACTTTATATGTTTAGGGTTTTCGGGTCTAACATATTGGAAGATTTCTTTAAAAGGTGAAGATACTTTTTCCGAAGTTTGGAGGTATATTTTAGTCTCGTGGTTTAATAACGTTATGCTTACGAAAATATTTGGTAATCAGGATTTTACAATTAGGTTCTGCAAGCAATGTGACGTGGCATGATCCAGGAACGATGATGGAGTCCTCTACATGTTTATGTGTATGTCGAAGTTATAAAAACTCCTATAATAAGGCCACATAACCCTGCTTATCTTGGTAAATTGACATGCATTGGATAATAAATTCATGATTAATTAGTGATTCTAGCTCACTAAAACCTCCAACATGAGACCCTAAACTCCAAGCTTACAATTTGAGTTGTTTAAGTGGAGCATTACATTGCTAGACACGTGCAACCATAAATATATAAGGGTCCGGAGAAAATTGTTCCTTGTTTTTTTCTCATTGTTTAGCCTGGATGCTCTCGAACTTTCTTATGGCAAGCTAAGACTACGAAAATAAGCATATTTTGGCAAAAAATTTAAAGGTTCTCATCGGAGAACCCCCGAAATGGTCTCAAAGTTTACAAACATTGTTGGCTTGGAGGTAAAACACCAATTTGCCATTATTAGTGGGGGGTTTTTCGCATTGAAGTTTGTTTAATCCTCACAGAGAAGTCTTTATGTGCTTTGTAATGAGATTGACGAGACTCTGAATCACTTGATGCTTCATAGCAGATTCTCCAAATCTATTTGGAGTAGTTTTTTGTTAGAATTTGGTATGAGTTTGATGTTTTAAGGTTCCCCTTCGGATTGGCTAAGTTGGTGGTCCCAAGCTAATCCTTCCCAACGCGCGGGATAGTTACGGCGTAGGGTTCCTCATGTGCTCATGTGGTGTGTGCGTGGAAATAGAAAAATATGAGGGTTTTTTAAAGGTTCAATATATCGGAACAATCTATCTTTATCGATATTAGAGAATTGTTGTGGATGATGGGTTCGGCTTGTAATATTTTTACAGACTTATTTTTTGACACCTTCATCATGTCTTGGCATTCCTTGATATAGAAATTATTCTCCTTATATATATTTTTTTTCCTTTCTTATCTTTAATAAAAATCTTCGTGTTTGCCCGAAAAAAATATTTTGGTTGAAAAATGTGGAATTGTGTATACTTGATGTAAATGAATCTAAAGCAGTAGTATATAGGTTATAAAGGTATCACTGAAGATAAACATAAGTTTGATAATCTGTCCAATTTAGGTCCCAAAGATTAGAAAATGCCAATTTAGAATATTCATGGTTTACAATGACTAGGCTTAAGGGAACATTTTGTTTAATACATGTTTCACCACCAAAACCTAAATATAGAATGTTATTTCAAGAAATATCTTCTTGATTAGGTATGGTGACCCTTTATTAGGCCCCACAACTTTTTAAATGTGCATTATTAGTATCATATAACCTAAGTGTAATTCTACTTGTCAAGGAAATCAGCGAGGAAACGCGAGGGAGGACCCTCCATCCCCCTCGTGATGTGTTTTCTCACGCGTTTCCTCGCTAGTTTCTTTGACACTTACAGGGGGTATTCAATCATGGATTTTAATAGAGTCTGAAAGACTTTAAATCTCATGGATTTTAAAATATTTCAAAGGAGTTTACAGAATCCACTGAACTTTAATGTATTTTAAGTGACTGGATTTTGTGAAATTTACAGAATCCATTGAATTTTAATGGATTTTTATTATTGAATTTTAATGAATTTTTATTATGACAACTACCAATTTATAAACATTAAATTGTTAATAAACAATATCAACATATATAATAAAAAAAATATAGCTAATTTATGTTGTTTCATTATAAACAGTAGACTACTAATATCTCAGCTAAAGTTTATAAACAGTAATTTATCAACAATACACTACTAATATCAATGTTTTTTATTATAAATTATTGTTTATGTTCTTTCATTATGAAATATCTCAGCTAAAATTGTAAAGTTGTAACTCTCAGTTACACTATAAACACATCCAGACCTACCTCACTCAAACACACTAAAGAAACACATTGTCCCATTTTCCATTATAAGGTCACAGTCCCATTTTCCATTGGTAAAGTCACACTGACTCTGTAAAAGTTCATCACACTGTAATAGTGACATTGACATTTGACATTGTCAGAAGAGAGAGCTAGGCTTTGTGTGTTTGTGGAGACCCCACAAGTAATCCCTGCGAGCTCACCAAACATCCATCCATTTGTCACACATCCATCCATCTGTCACCAAACAAGTAATCCATTTTTCCCATTCTTCTATATTTCTATATTTCCCATTTATATACTCAGATTTTTTCATTTCTTACATAGAAGAACTTATGGCAGACAAGAGAGACAAGAGGGAGAGCAGAAGGAGGGTGAGAGCAGAGGGGGAAATCAGGGAGCAGAGGGACTTATGAGAGAGGTGGGAGAGATCAGGGAGGGCAGAGGAGAGATCAGGGAGAGCAGGGAGGGCGTGAGAGATCAGGGAGGGCAGAGGGAGAGCAAGGAGAGATCAGGGAGGAAGAGAGCAATGAGAGATCAGGGAGAGAGTGGAGATTGGGGAGCTCTGTGAGAGGATGTAAGTGGACCGGGTTTTCTTAGAAGTGAATCGCATCGCTGTTTCTCTCAGTTTTCTCCATCTGAACACCCCAGACATTATTTCTCTCTTCCCTTCTTCTTTCCAATGACAAGTGTTGTTGTTGAACTGAAATTCAGACACCCAAATGGATGAAAAGGAGAAAGATTGCAACTTTTGGAATCTTCTGTATCAAATGTATTCTTTTATGTATTCCATTTGATTGAATACAGAGAGGATGCATAGATTTTTTTTTCTCTCTATCAAATGTTTTTTTTGGAATTTTTTTTTCATTATGGGATCTGAATTGGATTGAACTGAATTAATGGAGAGAAGAAGAAGAAGAAGAAGAGTGTTGAGTGAAGAGCTCTGGGAGAGATCAGGGAGGGCAGAGGGAGAGCAAGGAGAGATCAGGGAGGGAGAGAGCAAGGAGAGATCAGGGAGGGAGAGAGCAGAGGGACTTATGAGAGCAGGGAGAGATCAGGGAGGGCGAGAGCAGGGAGACGAGAACAGCGAGAGAACAGGGAGACGAGGAGACGAGAGCAGGGAGACGATGAGACGAGAGCAGGGAGACGAGGAGACGAGCAGGGAGACGAGAGCAGGAAACCTCATCATCTCTGTATGTTGACAAGAGCAAGGAAACCTCATCATCTCTGTATCATCATTTTCTCTGTATCATCATCTTCTCTGTTTCTCATCATCTCTGTATAGATTTGTGATTGTATCTCTGTATAGATTTGTGATTGTATCTCGTCATCTATGTATCATCATCTTGCTATTCAATGGAAGAAATCCAAAAACCCTAGTTCTTGTTTGTTTGTTTGTTTGTTTGTGTTCAAGAGCGTGAAAAAAATCCAAAAACCCAAAATAAAAAAAAAAAAAATATGGCAACACGACAAAGCAAATTTTTTTTTGTTTTGAATAACATGACAAAAACAAATAAAAAAAAAGGAGAAAAGGATGGAAACGTACCTGGAGATAAAGAAGAATTTGGAGTTGAAGGAGACGCAGTGTTGGTGGGAGAGAGGGAGCAGAGAAATTGAAATCCGAGGGTAATAGGCCGGATTTGAAAAGGACTTTGATATTTATATCTTTCACACATAAATCCTTCAAAGTCCATCAAGTCAACAAATCCATTAAAATCCACTGTTGTTTGAATACCCCTAGATTTCATTGTATTGTTTAAAATCCATGATTGAATACCCCATGATTTTAATGGATTATAAAACAATCATTTAAAATCTATATTTGAATACCCCTAGATTTCATTGTATTGTTTTAAATCCTTAATTGAATACCCCTATATTTTAATGGACTTTAAAATCTTTCAGACTCTATTAAAATCCATAATTGAATACCCCCTGTTAGAATTTTCCTATAACCTAATTCTTGTGCAAAGTTTGGTCAATTAGTTTACTATATTACCTGACAGAAATGAATTAATATGTTTTATTATTTCCATTTGTTTACATGCATCTATGGTCCTTGAATCTATCCATTGTGCTTATTTTCCCTACAAATCTAAACATAGTTCTTATAAAAATTTGTATATTTAGTGAAATTGTCTAGCCAAATTAATTGTCATCATGGCTTTTTATTTAGGTACGATAACGCAATGCCAAGGGTTAGATGTGTTTTCCTCAAACGTAATAGCAATTGGTACATTTATCTTTTGTCACTTCATTAATTTGTTTTCACTTTCTTAGTAGTAGTATTTTGTTCGACCTAATTTGGCTTCAAAGGGCAAAATATCTTCACATCACCTAATTTTGACCCCAAGATATGCTCATGTGATGGCGGTTTATGGAAACTTAACCGATCTTCATCATCATCAAAAGCCCATTCCATATATTCTTGGGGTCGGCAAAATTTAACCTACCGTTCATAAAGAAAATAAAAATAATTTAGGTAGAAAAGATGGTGCATATATTGCATTCTTACAAATGAATTAATTTAGAGTAGTGTCTTACTATTCACTGACTAAAATAGTTTAGTTTAATAAAAATTTATTTTCTGTCCTATTGCAGTGTATGATTTTTTTTTTTTTTTATGGCTATTGACAATTAATATTTCAGTCATTGTAACCTCTTTGTTTTCAATGCAAATTTATACATAATTGCAAATATAAAAAAAAAAAAATGAAATGTTTGTTCACAAGTGGTATAAACGTCCAAAAAAATTATTTGAAATTAATATTTAAAATAATAACTATATAATTTAATGAAAATGTATATCATTAGCCAACTCATATAAAATTTGAGGCTCACGACCATTTTTTTTTATGAAATTGTATTAGGATCTTATTATGTTCACAAATTTTAGTTTTTTTAAGCTTCATCTAGATACTTATCCTAATTATTTTGTGATTTTACTTATATATTCTAGTTATTATGCTCATTTATCATAGCTAAGGTTATCGATATTGTGACCTTATTATGACTTAAAATTGGACTACACTGGATTCAATTTGGTATATGCAATGTACTTTTGACAAATCTATTTTTTTTATTAGTTACTATCAGGGGTAGGAAAATTATTATAGCTTCACTCTTAATGAGTGATGCTAGGAAAACAGGTTTGTAACCATGTTTTGCAACCAGGATTATGTGGCATCATTAGAAGAGTTTTTTACAATTTCGAGATACACATAAAATTTTTGGAGATTTCATTATTCTTTCCAGATTACGACACATCATCCTGGTTGCAAAACACGGGTCTTTCACTGCATATAAGGGCAGAGAAAATGAAAAAAATCGTGAAAAAGTTAGTGGAATGTACATGTGGCAGAGAGAGAAAATATTGTATTTTTTTTTCAAAATGAAAATTATCATAACTATCTACGTAGTTGTAAGATTTTGGCAAACTTGATATCATTGAAATACAACTTTGAAGATCTTTCCAACACAAAACCAATGATCAATACAAACACTTAAAATTTCAAAATATGTATTTCATTATTAAAACATGTAAGTACTTTTAATATTTTCATGTCTAAGTATAATATTTTTCGACGGACAAACATTTTAATGAACATTCAAATAAAGACCCCGAACAATCAATCAATCCTAAATTTAACCGAGTTTGATCCTAAGAAAATTAATATTTTTACAGTAAAATAGGCTTGCACCTCAAAAAAATTAGTTTAAAATATGATTTTTTTAAAAATTTTAATTTTTTTTTTTGAATTTATGAAATTGATTGAAGGCGATTACGTGAATGGTGGTGAGTGTGTCTAGTGCATGATAATTAGAGCAAAAATATGTATGTGAAGTGTCATGGGTAATATGCTAGTTTATCTTAGAATTCAAAGTGATGTTTTATTTTTATTTATTTTAATTCCTTAACCCCTCTCACCCATATGCCGCCAGCTGAGATTGACCCCATGATCTAGTGATACCATTTGCCACTGTTCAACCATTGAGCCATAACACCTTTTGCTGATGTTTTATCGTTCATTGCTGACTGAGACAAACGTCAAAACAATGAATTGGAGATAAAAGATGTATGAGATTGAAAGTTGGAAAATATGTTGACGGTTAAGATTCGTTTCTTATAATGACATATTTGTAAATATAAAATATGTAGAAAAACAAAGAAAATGTGATAAAGTTGTTAGAATCTACATGTGGCGGGGATAGAAAATTGTGTTTTTTTCATCAAAAATAAAATTGTCATAATTATTTACTTGGTTTTGTCGAATTTTGGTAAACTTGGTATCGTCGGAATGCATTTTTTTTAAGATATTCCAATTAAAACAGTGATAAATACAAATGCTAAAATTTAAATATTTATTTTATTATAAAAAACTTCCAATGCATTTCACATCATTAATATTTTTTGACGGGCTGTCATATCAGGAAAATAAAAAAATAAAAAATGAGATGAACATCTTAATGCACATTTAAACAAAAAATCTTGAACTTCACATTTTGGCGAATTTAAAATTTAAGGGAGAAATGACTCTTGGCCTTTGAATTCCTCAACTGATTTAAATTTTAACCGAGTCTAACCTTAAAGTTCATGGTATATATTTTTAGGCTTGCACTTCAAAACTGATTGAGGACGCAAATTTGGATGCTGGGAAGGGTGTTTAGTATAAAAAATACAAGTAGAGTGCCAACAGTACAAAAAAAAAAATACCCTAGTTTAGGTACAAAAATATTCTTTGTAATTTTTATGACTTTCAATCATTTGATAAAGTTGAAGTTAAACTCAAATCGATTTATTGAGAAATTCTAAATGTCGAGGGAAAGGGCGAGGAAACCAGCGAGGAAAAGAAGGTGGCGGGGGGTGAACCGTTCACCCCCCTCGAGATGTGTGCCCATTTTTTTGGCGCGCGCATCTCGAGGGGGGTGAACGGTTCACCCCCCGCCACCTCCTTTTCCTCGCTGGTTTCCTCGCCCTTTCCCTCGACACATAGAATCGCTCTTTTAATAATAAAAAAAATAAAACTTATTCGTATAGACAAAAATAACATGGGATTGCGTGAGTGACAAGGGATTATTACATTGCATGGCAACCTTCAATAGCCATAATGAAACGAACGAGGTTTTAGCAACTCAGGAGAAAGAAAAAGAAAAGGTAATAAGATTATTTCTTTAATCTCACATAGTAATTCACAAAGTTAATTTGAACCTCAAGTTAATACTTTTCCAAATCTCTAAATTAACTCGAAACAATCGGAAAGTATTGGCATCCGTTGATGGGGGATGGCAATGGATTAATTTGGATATTAAGTTGAGTCTATTCAAAATCTACAAAATTAAGTCTGGAGGGAAGAAGATGAACTTGAGAGTGGAGAGAGAGGGGAAGAAGAAAAAGTTGGGGAGAGAGTGTTTCTGGAGGGAAGAAGATGAATTTAAGAGGGGGGATTAATTTGGATATTAAGTTGAGTTTATTCATTTATCTCGATGCAATCCTACGGTAGCCACCAGGTACTTTACCAGTGCACTTAGGAAAAATTGTTGAATTTGGGAGGGGCGAAGTGGCAGTGTGGAAGAGAAGTGATGGTACGAGAGAGAAAAATTAGATTGGCACTGTGAAAAAGAGGAATATTTATGATTTTTTTTTCTTGAAAGGCAAGTGTGGTGCTAGTGGATATAAAACCTAAAACACGAAGATTTAACTACCACAACCTTAACCATCCAACTTGACTACAATTCGCGAGGAATATTTTTGATCAAGCTCGTGTTATCTAAGTGATTGGCCTGTCCAAGTGACAATTCAAGGACCTATCCGTACAAGAAGTCCATCAAGTCTGATTGGGCTCAGTAGCCTCATGTTTACAATGCAATTTTTATTAGCTTTTATGTAATAGCCTCTTAAACTCCATTATCATTTTCAATTGCAACCAGCTTGTTGATAAAAAGAAATCAGTGGACCTCCAAGTAGTCCTGTCACAAAGAACAATTATACATACTGATTCCGAAACCCTAATTATAATTGATTTTTTTCATCCTGTCCCCATTGATCACAATTTACATATCATGATCCTATCTAAAACTGGTTCCGCGAAACAAATGTTCTCATTTACAATAGAGAAACACGACTTTGTGTATACAATGAAAATGATAAACGAGAATGTCAGTCTCACTCAAACCGTAAACCTATTTCCGACCAGATTGGCATTCTCTCCTGTAACACTAATACAAACTTTTTTTAGCTATTAACCATTGCAAACTATATTTATCGATCACAAGAACTATCTATCCACACCGCGATAACCACTCAGGATCTTGATCCTCCTCCACCCAAGGCCCAACCCAAACATCATACCTCAATCCACCCACCTAACCTAACTTTTGGCCCATACAAACTCCAACAACACCTGCACTGATAAACCCTCATTGTCCATCTCCTTGTCCACTTTCTCTTTCACTTCAACGGTTCTCTTTTAGGGTTAGGGTTTTTTCTCCCTCCCTCACTCACTCAGATGACAAACCCTCTAACAAAAATTCAACTAGGGTTTTATGGGGATCTGTGGAATGATTTCGTCGAAGTTTGGCTAATCGTTTGATGAGACTATTTAGCTTTTTTGGATAAATTTTGATGCATGTGTCATAAACTTTAATAAAATGTAGAATTTGTAAATTTTAGAGAAACTGAAAGAATTGATTTTATGGGTTTGATATTCTATTTTGCATAATCTAGAGAACATGTAGTTAACTGGATTGCAATGTGAATTGAATGATGGAATGTCCATTAGTGTTTAAAAAATGTTTATAATTAGTGTTTCAAAAATGCTTGTAGATAAGAGGATGGATGTAAATGCCCGGGTAAGGTTTTCGATGAAAATCCTAGCAAGCTCTTGTGGTTTTTTTTTTTAACTAAATTGATTTTGTTATTTTTCCTAGAAATTAAGATCGGTTTAAGAGCTCATTTGTATTCAGATTTAGTGTGTTTTAGAGCATCTCTAAGGGAGACCCTAAATTGGCCAAAAATATGCTCCAATGGAACACCTATGCATACTCTTAAAAGTCAATTCGAGGTATTATGTGAGAAAAAACATACTCCAATAAACCACCTATATATATCCCTATTTTATCTTAGTCTCTATCTTTTACCTGTTTTCTCTAATACGTTCCCTGAAATCTCATTTCACATTGTTATCCTTAGCGGTAACTCCACTTAAAAATAAGTGTGCACAGAATTTCCAATCCTAAAGTTTGCATAGTTTTTTTTAGTGGCAACTCCACTTAGAAATAAGCGTGCAGAGAATTCCACTATACTAATTCTCCACTTAGAAATAAGTGTGCTGAGAATTTCAACTCCTGAAGTTTGATTACTTTTTTAGTGGTAACTCCACTTAAAAATAAGTGTGCAGAGTAATTTCCACTCCTAGTTCAACCTTTGTAATCAGTGATACTAGTAGTCTTGTAGACCCGAAGTTTTTTTTTTTTTTTTTTTTGCCATTAGCACTAACCTAAATTTCAACGGAAGATAACTAAATTTTTAGGGGTGGGCAAAAACCGATTTAAATTCGGTTAATCGACTGAACCGATTTTCAAATTTGGTTCGATAACCGAACCGAAATATGAATAGAAAGAAAATAATTTAAACCGAACCGATTATAAACGGTTCGAAATCGGTTTATGATTTTAAACCGACCGATTTATAACCGAACCGACCGATTAATTAGATATATATAAATAACTAAATAACAGGTAGATGTCAATACCTGATTAGTACAACAAATGCACTGCAGTACACCCTGTTGCACTGAATCACTCCCTTCTCTCAAAGTTTTCAATTTTGGGCTAAAAATTGAGTCTATAAAAAAAATTGGGCCTGTAAAAAAATTGGACATGTTTTAATGAAAGTCTTTCAAATGCTTGAGCCTGAAATTTTGACCAAACCGAATCGAACCAATCCGAAATTCGGTTGTTTACAAATACAAAATTCGGTTTCGGTTTGGGTTTTTGGGCAAACCGAATGAAATCGGTTTGGGGCTCAAAACCGAACCGAACTGACATTGCCCACCCCTATAAATTTCAATGAAAGGTTACAGCTGCACAAAAAACTGAACAAACTGGTTAAATTGTCCAAAACAAACCAAACCGATCAATTTGGTTTGGTTTAATTTCAGTTTCGGTTCGACTTGGTTTGTAATATTTTGAAACCAAAGTGATCAATTTGGTTTTAGGTTGAAAAAAAACAAAAAAAATTGAACCGAACCGATAAATATATTTATTTTTTAATTATTATATGTGTAATATACAAGATCCCATGCTTACGTACAATGTTTCATTCTTGCTATTAAATCTCGCTTCAAGGCAAGGCAATTGCACTCGATGTACTTCCTAATTTAGACAATTGCAGTTTATGGCAGATGGCTTGCACTGTCAGAGTTTCACTTAGTGGATTCCGAACAAGTACCTCATGGTATTGCATATTGAAGCCATACACTTTGAATTTATCGCAACATACTATTAGCACTAACCTCAAGATTACGACCTACATATGAATCAAAAAGAAAAAAAAAATGATTAATTCCACTTAGTAAAAAGTGTGCACTAATTTTTAATTTTGAGTGTTAACTTAGAAAAAAGAGTGCACCACGTACTAAGTAATTTCCACACCTAAACCCTGTAATCAATAATACTAATAGTCTAGTAGACCATAAGTCTGTTTCATTCTCACCATTTTGTACTGATTTTCCTTAAGAAAGATGTACTGTAATCATGGTTTAAGAGAATTTGTTCAAGTAGCTAGTATCAAATGCATGTGTGTTTCAACTGATCATGTTGCTTCAAACTCAAAGTCTAGCAAGTCCAAGTCGTTCCGACACTATTTTTAAGTGCATCGCTGATTAATTGTGCTTTGGCATTCAGTTTCTACTCAAATCACTTTCAGAAAATAATCAATGATAAGGGTGTAAGTTACTTTCTACTCTTGGTCCGGCACGTCCAAAGTCTTCCACAAACTCTGTCTAGCTCACTACTGATATATATAAATTAAGATACCAACTGAACTATGTGTCCATTAACTTCCTCCTTTCACCTTGTACTGCTTTTCTTTAAGAAAGATGTATTGGTATTGCTTTACAATCATACTCACAGTACTAATATGGAGCAGCACCAACTCATTCACCACTATGGCCTTCTCTAACAATGGCGCACCTGATCATCTGGCTCTACTTGCCTTCAAAGAAAAGATTAATGATGATCCGCGTCAAGCATTGAGTTCGTGGAATGATTCCATCCACTACTGTAACTGGTATGGGGTCACATGTGGTCATCGCCATCGTGACAGGGTCACAATCCTGGACTTGAATTCACAAAAATTTGAAGGTACGCTCTCCCCCCACATAGGGAACCTTTCATTTCTACAAGAAATCTTGCTTGGAGAGAATGAATTTCATGGTCCAATACCACAAGAAATAGGTCGATTGTTCCGATTAAAGGTCCTTTCTCTATCCACAAATTCATTCAATGATGAAATCCCTACCAATCTCACTTATTGTTCCAAACTTCAAGTAGTCAATTTAACTGGCAATCATCTGACCGGGGGGGTTCCAATCCAGCTCACCTCTCTATTAGAGCTTACTTTGTTGGATCTTAGCAGTAATCAGTTGGAAGGGTGCATTCCATCAATGTTAGGAAATCTCACTGTTCTTACTGAATTTAATATTAATTATAACAGTTTCAATGGAAACATTCCAGAAGATCTATGCAAGCTCCAAAGCTTAGAACTGTTTCGGGTTGCTGAGAATAAACTGACTGGCACAGTTCCTTCTTGTCTTTACAATCTCTCGCATATCACACTTTTCTCAATGGCTGTTAATCAGCTAGAAGGAAGCCTTCCTTCAGACATTGGCCTTTCACTTCCTAATCTCCAAACATTTTTTGCTGGAGCTAATAAACTCAAAGGTCTCATCCCATTCTCATTTCCCAATGCTTCAAGACTTGAAATTTTATCACTTCCTGAAAACCAATTTACTGGACATCTCCCAAGAAACTTAGGAATGCTTCAAGGTCTTAGAATACTACACCTTTATTCAAATCAATTCGAAGATGAATTGCAGAGCCTCATCCCATCTTTAACCAATTGCACCAACTTAGATATGTTAGACTTGTCAAATACTTCTCTCAAGGGGACAATTCCTAACTCAATAGGAAATTTCTCCACCAAACTTACCGAGCTAGTATTAGGTAATAATCAAATATATGGAAGTATCCCAGCTTCCATTGGAAACCTTGAGAATTTAAGCATCCTTGATATTTCACAAAACCATCTTATAGGTTATATCTCCAAAGTCATTGGAGTATTTCCCCAAATGGTTGAACTGTATTTGGAAGGCAATGAATTCTCTGGACAAATTCCAGATTCCTTCAATCATAATTCAACTCAATTAACCATTCTATCCTTGTACGAAAACAAGCTACATGGAAAAATACCTCCAAGTCTTGGTACCTGTCAAAGTTTAACGACACTTGATCTCTCTCATAATAGACTTGGGGGAACCATACCAAAGAAACTTCATTTTCCGTGTCCTTGGAACTTTCTCGACTTATCTAACAATGCTCTGAGTGGTCCCTTACCATCCGAAGTAGGTAACTTAACCAATCTTGTGGACTTGGAACTCTCGGGTAACAAAATTTCTGGAAGTATACCAACTGCACTTGGCAATTGTATGACTTTGGAGTACCTTTTCATCGACCAAAACTTGTTCACGGGAAGTATTCCACAGTCATTAAGTGCTTTGAAAGGTATAAAGGAACTGAATCTTTCTCACAACAAGATATCCGAGCAGATTCCACCATATATAGGGACTTTCACTTCTCTCATTCAATTGGATTTGTCTTACAATGACTTGAAGGGTTTTGTTCCAAAGGTTGGCATCTTTGTCAATGTTACTGCAGTTTCAGTTGTCGGAAATAGCAAGCTTTGTGGAGGTGTTGTCGAACTCAAGTTGCCTCCATGCCAGATTCACAAGGAGAAAAAATCACAGCTTCTCAAAGTGGTTTTGCCTGTAATTGGTGTAAGTGTCTGCTTGGTTTTACTCTTGTGCTTAATTTTCATGGGCTACCAAAAAAGAGTAACGAAAGCAAAGCCTACTTCGCAGTCATTATTTATTAATCGGTTCACAAGGATTACTTATGCGGCGCTTCTCGAGGCGACTAACAGATTTTCAAGTGACAATTTAATTGGTATTGGAAGCTTTGGTTCAATGTATAAAGCAGTTCTTTCCCAAGTTGACACAATTGTTGCGGTTAAGGTGATAAATCTTCAACAACGTGGAGCTTTTAAGAGTTTCTTGTCTGAATGCAATGCCTTGAAAAATCTTCGACACCGCAATCTTCTAAAAATCATTACAGCTTGTTCGAGCGTTGACTTTCAAGGGAATGATTTCAAAGCATTGGTTTTTGAATTCATGCCCAATGGAAGTTTAGAAAAGTGGTTACATCCTGAAAGAAGTCGACAACTTGGGTTGAAGCTGAACTTCTTGCAAAGGCTTAACATAGCTATTGATGTTGCTTTTGCACTTGATTATCTTCACAACCATTGCCAACCGACAATTGTCCATTGTGATCTAAAGCCGAGCAATGTTCTCCTTGATGATGACATGACGTGTCATGTGGCTGATTTTGGTTTGGCAAAGATTTTCTCCAGCGATAGTTACAAATCTTCACAAAGTCAAGGTAGTTCTATTGCAGTAAAGGGATCAATCGGTTATGTTGCTCCAGGTAAATTCTTGTACAAGTTTTCATGTTTTGGTATTTTTAGTTTTGAGCTAAGCATGTTGTGACACAAACAAAAAAACTGGGATATGATATTATTTTATTAAAACATATTGCATTACATTATCGAATTGAGATATTTATCCATACCAATCGTTGATGATCGAATCCGAGAATGTTTGGGTGCTCTCTTTATTAACTAAGTTTTCTTCACGCACAGTTAGAACCTACAAAGGGTATGTTGGTCTAAATAACTTTTATGTGATGGTTTCTAAAATCATGATTCTTTAACTATAATAATTCCAACTAAACTGTTTTTATGGATTTTATCGAAAATCAAATGGGAAGACCTAGTTTCTCTTTTCCAGTTATCGCTCCAACTATTTTAATGTGTGCTCCAAAATTCTTGACCATTTCATTGTATTAGATGTGATTATATATTCTGATTAAAAGAGTTTGAATGATTATATAAAAAAGTACTTTTGAATAGGGCATGAAGCTAGCTTAAAACAACAAACAATTGTATTATTTGTCGTATGTAACCTATAGACACACCATAAACTGATAAACATGTAGCCGGTTGGGTTTGAATCATGACCTAGTGATACCATCTGTCAAGCTTTAACAATTGAGCTGTCATGCCATTGGTATTTTTTAGGATGTTAGTTAACCCATGGGTCTTTTACTAAAGGACTTAAATGCCCATATTCAATAGTGGGTTCCCTCGTTATCATGAAATTTTTTTTTTTAAGAAAAAGGGAATTGGATTTCCTAATTAATCGTTGGGTGTAGAAAAGATTTTCCAATCAAATTTCCACTTGGGCACTAACAAACTTGTACTTTATACCTAACTATCTTGCCCAACCAATTTTATTGCTTGTAACAAAATCCTTTTTGCCATTTGGGACTACTTGACAAGAAATTGATAATCAACATATATTACATCATTATAAGTGTTCTAGTCAAATTTCTATTCTAATCTTAGTACCTAACAAGCTTTTGTTACAAGTTCATCAAGCTAGAGGTTTATAATTTGCAGAATATGGAATGGGCGGTAAGGTGTCTGTGCAAGGAGACGTTTACAGTTATGGAATAATGTTACTTGAAATGTTTATCGGGAAGAAACCAACAGATGACATGTTTCAGAATGGACAAAATCTTCACCGTTTTGCAAAATTGACTTTGCCTGAACAAGTTATGAACATTGTGGATGCAAATATGTTTTTAGAAAGCACAAATGAAGCTATCAACACCGCAAACCAGAGTAATCAAGGGACTCGAGTACACAAGTGTTTGGTGTCAGTGATAAGATTGGGAGTTGCATGTTCCGCTGAATCCCCTGTTGAACGCATGAAGATTGAAGAAATCATTACTGAATTGCATCACATAAGCGACCATTATCAAGGTGTTAGAATCCATCTAGAGTGAGAAATGGACCGAATCAAGATGGTGCATTCCGTGGTTATTTTTATAAGTGGTAGAGTTTGTTTGTTTTGTTTTGCTGAGAGAAGCATAGTTACTTATTATATTTTGAAGTTTGTATGAGTCTCCAGAACTTGTTTGTGTTTCCAGAACTGGCATGAATTACTATGTTATTGTTGTGTGTTAGATTTATAAACTGATAATTTTTATATAATGTGATGATACCAAATAAAGTGGATGGAAGTCTTACAATGGAGATGTTTGATTTGGTACGAAATGTTTTTTCGCGGCATTGAAGATTCCTGAAGTGGTATCCAAGTTCATGATGCAGAGTTTAAACTGGGTAGTGAGGCATCAATTCAAGGTGAGGTATAAGAAGTCAACAATGAAGAGGCATATCAAGGTGTGTGATCCATTCAAACTAACACAGCGTGTTTGTTAGGTGGGAACAATTCAGACACCCTCCCAATTCCATATTTGTGAAACATTGGTCCTAATTTTTTTATTCTCTCTTTTTTTTTTTTTTTTTTGGAAATTCACTTAAGTATTGTCATTACAACTTAATTGGAAGCCAGAACACAAATTAGGGCATTTGTTATATGCAATTATCATGTGAAATTCAGTAATATGTGTTTAAGACTTAAGTCTCTAAGTTTATAATCACAGTCAGTGACTAATGATGTATTGCTTTTCCTAGAGAAAGAAGTATTGGTGTTGCTTTACAATCATACTCACAGTGCTAATATGGAGCAGCACCAACTCATTCACCACGATGGCCTTCTCCAACAATGGTGCACCTGATCGCCTGGCGTTACTCAGCATTCAAAGAAAAGATTAATGATGATCCATTCAGAGTATTGAGTTCATGGAACGACTCTGTCCACTACTGTGATTGGAATGGGGTCGCATGCAGTCATCGCCATCGTGACAGGGTCACAGTCCTAGACTTGACTCTTGCTTGGCGAGAATGAATTTCATGGTCCAATACCACAAGAAATAGGTCGATTGTCCCGATTAAAGGTCCTTTCTCTATCCACAAATTCATTCGGTGATGAAATCCCTACCAATCTCACTTACTCTTCCAAGCTTCAAGTTGTCAACTTAACACACAATCATCTAACCAGGGGGATTCCAATCCAGCTCACCTCTCAATTATTAGAGCTTACTTGGTTGCATCTTCGGGATAATCAGTTAGAAGGACGCATTGCACCAATGTTAGAAAATCTCACTACTCTTACTCAATTTAATATTAAATCCAATCCAACAGTGTCATTGGAAGCGTTCCCGAAGATCTATGCCAGCTCCAAAGCTTAGAACGGTTTATTGTTGGTGAGAATAAACTGATTGGCACAGTTCCTTCTTGTCTTTACCGTCTCTCACATATCACACATTTGTCAATAGCTGTTAACCAGCTAGATGGAACCCTTCCTTCAGACATTGACCTTCCATTTCCTAATCTCCAAACATTTACTGCTGGAGCCAATAAATTCAAAGGTCTCATCCCATTCTCATTTCCCAAATTTTGGAATAAGCTGGTCACACCCAAAATAAAAATCTCTTTTGTTACTTGTTTTCGTTTGTTCAAAGACCTTGAAGCTGAACTTATGGGATTCGAAGCGCGCCAGTATAAGTGCATGCATATCGGAGTGATTTTCAACTCTGAAGTGTCTGCCTAATTGATTGCGGTATTATGACAGGGGATGAAACCTTCAAATATCATTCATTTTCTTGAAACATAATTTAACACTTCTAATGGTAATGATTCTTCTTTTGTGCTTGATTCGCTTCTCCTCCGTTGCATGTAAGCTTTATGTACTAGCTTGTACAGACTTCCTAACTCTTTGATCTGACCTCATCAAGTTAGTCAGTTCTGCTGAAAGTCTGAGGCATCACGAGGTAATGGGAATTGCTGCAATAACGAAACTTCAGAGCACAAATGGAAACATAATGCAAGGATCTAGTACAGCAAAACAAATGACTGAATGCAAACTTTATCAATCCATTATCGAGTTCCTGAATAAGCTTTCCTTCATTCATAAAACAAGTGTTATCGTTGCATCTTTTAAATAATACATAACCTTCTCCTTTTCTGTTACACATCCCCTAATATCCCATTGCATTTTAGAGACCTTCCTTATCAGCTCACCCGATTCAAGCCATTATTTCAGAAGAATATGTTAGAAATTATTGTTCCATTACTGAAAAGAATGGCTGGTTCAAATCTATACAGGAGGAACTTATGCTATTGCTGACTGTTTGTCGTCGTTGTCATCAAGGTTCAGAGCTTGTAGCAGTTTTGGCCAAGATTCTGGGATTCCTCCTGGTAAATCAAACTGTAGTAATTTTCCTCTACTTCGGTAGAATTCCTCCACAGGTTGGCTCTGCACAAATAAAACATTCCACTCGACACTTAGAAAACCTAAAAAACAACAAGATTATGTACATCTGAAATTTAAGAACACAAGGTTTGAAAAATAATACTGAGGATAAAGATATTAGAGGGATTTTGAAAAAGTGGGGTAGTACCATCTCATTGTATATACGGAGTCTTTCTTTCACGACTTCTTTGGTATCATCAGCTCGTGTGATGAGCTTCGACTCACAATTTGACGGGGGAAGAAGTGGAGCCATGTAAAGTCCAGGGCTTCCATTCTCAGCCTTGATGTCTATTGCGGCAACATTGAAGTTACCTCCACACTGGCTGCAAATTCTTCTTCCCAAGCATTTCTCGACTATTGCATCTTCCCGTAGCTTTAGGTTGATCACCAAATCTATGTCCGTTATTCCCTCCAAAATTTCCTGAAGAAAAAAAAAACAATCAAGGCAAAATGATACAAATAGCCAAAAAGAGGATATATTCAAGAATCTAGAAGATACTGGCAACAATTATATGCATACTTGATTCATGACATTGCAAAGTCCCTGAACACTACCATAAAATGGTATGTTCAGCTTTCCACAAGGTCTAACCAATGTGCCATATCTTAAATGGGATGCAAATAATTTGTATGTACATGGCACTATCTAATCAACGGTTTGCTAAAGAGTTCTGTGTCCATGGTTCCAGTGAAGATACTTATTATAGTAAAACAAGTGCAAAATATTTTAGGTAATAACAATGCAGCTGATTTGCAAAATATCTGTCATTTCAATCACTCTCAGAGGGAAAACTCTCTATTATTTGCTTGTCAAGGCAAACAATGCAAAATATCTGGTAGCCTGGCCATCCAATTGGGCCCTAACTCTCAGAGAAACAACTGTCCCTGCGCAAATGTAGAGCCTCTATTTGTATTCATGACACGTGCGTATAAAGGTCCCTCCCAGAGGCTCAAACAGACAAATATAAAGTCCCTCGCAAGTTCACATGACTACCCATTCTCACAAGATACTCACCGCTTGTCTGATAGTTCTAGGAAAGCCATCAAGAATGAATCCAGATTCACCGTTAGCTTCCCCAGTTTCAAGTCGCTTAGACAATAAACGCATAACAATTTCATCTGACAGTAATTTCCCTTGGTTTACAATCTGTGCAAGCTGCAAAAATAAATAAACAAAAATAAATAAACAGTAAATGTTAAGGAATCTATAAATATCAAATCAGACAACTCAAATTTTCAATTGCGATCTTGAAGGACTGCATGTCTTGGCTATCCCGGTAGTGGAGAAACTCTCCCTTCTAATTCAGCAAGAATAGTTTTCACAGTGTTCTAAAAAGCGTTAGGCGGTGGGCGGGCAGCGAGCAGGTGCCTAGCGCCCAGGGGCCTAGGCAGCACCTAGGTGGTCTTAGGTTTTGTATTATAACTTTAATAATTTACAAAAATTAAGCATAATACTTTAACAATTACATCCAATTTAATGCCAAGATACATATGCAAAATTTAAAAACATGAAAAATTAACAATCATGAACAAAATTTATTAAAACTCAAATGACTGAAGTTGGTCATGATGAGTACTTTATACAAAGTTGAATTTGTGGACAAATATCCAAACCTATATTCAAATTGCATGAATAACCTCATGACTAAAATCTACATTATTAAAATTGGTACCGGCAGATCCTTTGAAAATTCCATCAAGTAATCATCATTTGCTACATTTAGACATATACTGAATAAAAAACAATTAAATTATTTATTTCTAAGAAAGAGGAAAGAATAATAAAATAAGAACACAATCATCCTTATTAAAAAAAAAAAAAAAACTCACCCAAACCGCTTAGACCCCGCCTAGGCCGCCCAGACTGCCCATAACTGGCCCAGCCATTAATCTGGGCGTTTTTCTACCTTCTAACGCTAGGCGGCCGCCTAGGCCGATTTTTAGAACACTGAGTTTTCATTCAGCTTGTATATTAATTGAAAACCATAAGATCACTGAATTCCCAAGACAATTAAAGGTCTGGAACTCGTCTGACCTAAAAAAACAAAAAAAACAACAATAGTGATCTTACAATAGATCAATACCTAACTATATGCCTTGCAATTAATTCATCCACCCAACACGTGTTTTAGATACGATTGCTCTAGAGGTTCAATTATAAAAAATATGCAGTTCTGCCCAACCCTTGTTGTGATGAAGGACAATTCCGCATTCATTTTAGGTGAAAAACAAAATAATAATAATACAAGTGCATCACACAAATTCCTTGACACTTCTTATGTGTTTAGTGATTCATACAGTATGCTCCTTTACATTGCTACTCTAATGGGCTAATAAATGTTACATTGCAACAATCATTTTAATGATTAACTAATTAAGAGAACTCTTTAAGAAATTCCTAAGAAATGACAGTGAGTGCATAAGATTAGGTTATCACTCCAGCTAAATTTTCCACAGCTGAACTCAAATCCATAATTGCATCATAGAGTTATTAAGTTCCCTAATACACGCATATTCCCAAAAAAAACTCGATGTTCGGTGTAATGGTCCTTATTATTTGGTATCAGAGACTTTCTTTTGACTCTCCTCTTGCATTTGCTCAGCCAGACAATCTCCAACCCAAGTCTCTACATTTAGCTCTAAAAGGGATATGTTCCATTCTTTGGAGCCCAAACAATGTCTACAATCCAACCCATTGAGCTCTTAAACACTACTCAAGTTCCAAATTACTAATCATCCATAGACAATATGTACTAAAGAGGAGCTCAAACCAAAGAGGGGTTGGTTCATAGAGCTTCAAAGCCTCTAATCAAGAACAAATTCAACCCCCATTAATAACATGAACCAATTAAAGGGAATTTCATTCTATCATAAATAACCAATAAAAATCCAATATTTAACCAAAATCTAATCAATTCACCAACAATAATCGAAACCCAAACCCTAAAAAGAGGAAATAAAATAAAATAAAATCAAACCTCTTGCGAAAGGGGGCCAGACGAGTTGAGCTCCTCTCGAACGAGATCACCTGTAGCGATGTGAGGAACCCCTAGAAGATTCGAAAGTCTACTTGCATAAGTACCCTTTCCCACCCCAGGACAGCCCAGAAAGACCCATTGAACATTTCTCCCCCCATTCTGATCTCTTCGAAGATTAAGATGGGTTTCTGAAGGAGTTGAAGCAGAAGAGAAGGTGAAGGCTCTTGTGAGGAGAAAAGGGTATGTAGTTTTGGGGGAGAAGAACAAGTCTTTCGATCTTAACAGGCAGTGAAGGGCTGCCATGGGAAGAACGAATTAGACTTGCAGAGCTTATGAAGAAGAAGAAGAAGAAGAAAAGAGAGATCTCGATGAAGAAGAAGATGAAGAAAGAAGGTGTGGGGTTTGTTTAGGAGAGATGTTTGAGGTGAAGAAGACACATGGAATGGGGAAAACGTGGTCAAGATGGAGAAGGAGTCGGTGATGGAGACAACAAAAACAGAGAGAGAGGACTCTGTTTCAGATTCACTGTCATGGTCCCCTGCTTCACCAAGGTCATTGGAACCCTTGTGGCCTAAGGCTGTAGAGTAGTGGCATGCGGCATGTGGAACGTGGCATTAGAGGTTTTTTTAAATTTTTTTTTTTTAATTTATATATATATTTTATATTTAAGGGTTTCTAGTCGATTGCTAGAAAAGAATATGAGTAAGTATTATTCGGTGGCATGGTTATTTTTTTGTGGTGTTGACCTGTAGATCGCACATTGTTGATAGGTTGTGAGATACTATAAAAACTCACCTCACTTTCTAAAAGAAAAAAAAAACATTGTTTAGTTGAAATTACACACTTCAAATAGGCAAATGCACCTACAAATTGTCTTGCATGAATAACTCTTAAAACTATTTTTTATTCATGTAATTATGAAAGTACGAGTAGATTGGAAACCACTAAAATGAGAATGTTGTGGGAGTGCAAACAATCTTGCCTTTATAATCAACCCATTTCTTTACACTCACCTTCGAGATCGCAAATTCAATAACAAATTCAATAACAATAACAGAAATCGTCGCTCGCCTGCCCTCAATAACAATAACAGAAATCGTCGCTCGCCTGCCCTCACAACCCGCACGCCTCTTTCCTTTTCTCTTCTTCTTCTTTTTATCTTATGTGTTTTTTGAGTAATACTACAGTGCACCGGAATCTTGCCTGATTTGGTGTCTGGTGCACTTAAGAATTCCCCGTGTTTTTTTCTACAAAAAGGGGAGGGTGGTGCCCAGTGGCAAGGAGACGCTCTTATCTGGAGAAGAAAACGTACAAAAAGTAAAATGTGGTGGCGTTAGCAAGGCGAGAATGGAGATGTCAAATAAATCGCTTAGAAATCTTATTTCAGTTAGTGGCTGTAGTTTAGTAGTCGTGGAGACCTGGGCTCGAATCCGAGCAGCCACACTTTACCTTTTTAAATTTTTTTTTTTTTTTTTTTTTTTAACCTTCGGTTGGCCTTTTTGACTATAACAGTATAGTTTAGGGGTGGACATCCCGTCTCAATTTTTTTGAGTCATTTTGGGATTGACCAAACTCATTCCGATTTCATCTAGAGTGAGATGGAGATTTTCAATCCCGCCTATCCCGTCCCGTCTCGAATTTATTTATTTAATATTTAATATTATTAATTTTAATCAAAATACTCTTCTAAATTAAAGTTTATGATGTGTTGAAATTAAATTAATTTAAGATGAAATTATATATAAAATCTAAATGAATTGAATTATTAATTCTAAATAAAATTTAATATTTATTTGCCTTCCAAAAAGAAGTTTAATATTTATTTATCATGTAAGTTATATGTATATAAATTGAACATTATTGGTGTGTGAGTAATGTGAGATAAACTCTTTTTGTTATCTTTTATTTGAGGACTATTTGGTACGTGCTCATCCCGTCCTGATCCCGAATGAACAAAATGGGATAGGGATGAGTCCATCTCATCCCATCCAATTCCGTGCCCACCCCTAGTACAACTTCCCTCATTAGTAATTTTTTGTTACTCCCAATCGGGTATTAGCATTTATATGTCCTTTACCACATGAAAGCTCACAATAATGTGGATGTTAACAGATGAACTGGATGCAGTGAAAAGAAACATAATAAGCCCTATTGCATAAAATGCAACTATCCGATACCGTGTGTTTTGGTGAAGATCTCAAACAAAGGAGTTTAGTCGCAACGATTATGAGGAACCAATTGTTCTGCTAAAAGTATAGGCACAAAATATTTATTAGTATTCAAGATGAATGGTACTGATTTGGAGAAGAAACTTTTTTCTGGAACAATTCAATAAATTCAACACAGCGGATTACAAATAATCCTTCACTGCACTGCACTGCACAATTAACGCCCTGTAGACAAACTTTTCCATTCAAAAACATTATTACTATGAAAAACAAAATTCATGGTTTCTTGACAAAATGACGTCATTTCATCTTTTGTTAGGGAAGAAATATAGACCTATTGGTGATGCTCTAACATATTCATAATGGTTTACCATCAATACATATATTGTAATTAAAAAAATTTATTTTTACAGTCCGGGACATCCCAAATTCTTGGCTCCGCCCTTGAATGTTCCATTCTGAATATGTATTACTCAGTTAATTGTCATTTTTCATCTTCACCTGGGTATTATAAATATTTGGAAGTTAAATAATTGGAGCCACTTTTATTGGAAATCCAAACAACAGTCTGCTATCTTTCTCTTGCTTAATGAATATTTATTTCTTGAAGTAATATTTCTGTTACCACTGCAAACACAATGAGTTTCTGTCAGTCATCTGTAAGTTTATATGAATAAAAATAAATAAATAAAAATATTAATAATAAATATTAAAAAAATAGCTCGGGACGGGACGGAATTGGCAGGATTGAAAATCTTCATCCGATTCTAGAACGGGACGGGACGTGATCGGAATGAAATTATTCAATTCCATTAAGACCCAAAAAAATCGGGACGGAACGGGATCGGTATCGCGAGATGGGATGCCCACTCCTAGTGGCAAGGCGACGCTCTTATCTGGAGAAGAAAACGTACAAAAAGTAAAATGTGTTAGCAAGGCGGGAGTGGAAATGTCCAATATATCTCTTAGAAATCTTATTTCAGTTAGTGGCTGTAGTTTAGTGGTAAGAATTCCACGTTGTGGCCGTGGAGACCTGGGCTCGAATCCCAGCAGCCACACTTTACCTTTTTAAATTTTTTTTTTTTTTTTAACCTTCAGTTGGCCTTCTTGACTATAGCAGTACATCTAGCCTATATCGTCCTGAATTTATTTATTTAATATTATTAATTTTAATCAAAATACTCTTCTAAATTAAAATTTATGATGTGTTGAAATTAAATTAATGTAAGATGAAATTATATATAAAATCTAAATGAATTGAATTATTAATTCTAAATGAAATTTAATAGTTATTTTGCCTTCCAAAAAAAAAGTTTAATATTTATTTATTATGTAAGTTATATGTATATAAATTTGACATTATTGGTGTGTGAGTAATGTGAAATAAACTCTTTTTGTTATCTTTTATTTGAGGACTATTTAGTACGTGTTTATCTCATCCTATCCCGATCCCGAATGAACGAGATGGAATAGGAATGAGTCCATCTCGTCCCATCCCATTCCGTGCCCACCCCTATTACAACTTCTCTCGTTAGTAATTTTTTGTTACTCCCAGTTGGGGATTAGCATTTATATGTCCTTTACCACATGAAAGCTAACAATAATGTGGATGTTAACAGATGAATTGGATGCAGCGAGAATAAACATAACAAGCCCTATTGCATAAAATACAACTATCCGATACCGTGTGGTTTGGTGAAGATCTCAAACAAAGGAGTTTAGTTGCAACGATTACGAGGAACCAATTGTTTCTGCTAAAAGTATAGGCACAAAATATTTATTAGTAATCAAGATGAATGGTACTGATTTGGAGAAGTAACTTTTTTCTGAAACCATTCAATAAATTCAACACAGCGGATTACAAATAATCCTTCACTGCACTGCACAATTAACGCCCTGCAGACAAACTTTTCCATTCACAAACATTTATCACTCACTAGTCACTAGCACATCAATGAAAAATCACATTTGCCTACTGACCAGTATCAGCAGCATGACTTAATGCTCAGGAAGTGAATGCCATGTTCAAGTGTGGCTAATACATTAGCTCAAAATCAACAATACAAACTAGTACAAGAAAACCAAAAACCCTCAAGCAAATTACTAAGATCACGTATAATCTTTACATGAATCTGTTTTAAACATTTTGAAGATTATAAACTACACACAGCACGTGGCACATGCTCAACAGCTATATATTATCCGAGTTAGCATCGTCCTCTGATGCTCCATCCCCAGCATGCCTGCACATGAAACAAACAATGTTTAGACCTAATTACTATTGCAAATCCTCTTGTATTTTCTATATTTACAAATATCAAAGTCAGATCCAACGTAAACGACAAGCCCACAACAATAACATACTGCTAGCACAATGCAAATTTTTTTTTTTTTTCCCTTCTCCTTTCTTGGAACAGGTTGAACAATGTCAGTAGTTTCACTTTTTGGAACAGTCGGACAAATAGTATAGCAGAACAGGTTTTGGGAGGAACACAGATTTGATGAGTATCGAGTTACGGTGTGTGCGACACCCGTGAAAAATAAAGAAATTCATGTATCCATTCTAAAGTGATGCCAAGACAGAGACTTGTCAAAAGAGTAAAGCATCCCACAGAATATTATTTGACAAATCATGGCTACAAAGGGTGTAGGAAAATTAGAATCAATGATCACCATGCCATATAACTTGGATTTCTAGTTCCCAGATAACTCATGAAAACTAACAGGATAAGCCGAAGTTCAAATAGTCAGAGAATCAAAAGGGACGGATATCAGTGTCCAACAAATGGTTATTAAGAGAGCATTCATTTACCATAATTCAGAGTAAATAAGGTGAAATTTTGATTAGAAAAATGGCGGAACAAAAGAAACTGAACCAGAAGTTACCTCCAAGATGATGTTAGATTCCGTGCTTTTCTATCTAGCTGGATGTTCTCCAAGGCATTTGAAGCTCGGATTACATCCTCCGAGAGCTCGTCGTTATCAAATCTCCAGTTGTATTCATCCTTCTTGTAACCAGACATGGAAGACCCTGCTCTCCGATCTGAAATGATGGAAAACACCAAGAAGGAAATTTAGCTGACAAAAAGACACTTAGATGTCAAAAATCAAATTGAAAATGAATCACTGGAAGACATACCAGATGTCTGCGGACCCATACCAGGCCTACCACATTCATAAAAGTGAATGCATCAATAAATAGTTGTATGAGAAAAGAGCATAAAGGAGAAATAAACAACAATGTCAATTACTTCGTACATTAAGATTTAAGCGCATAAATAAGTATTGTATGCCATCAGGTGTTCTATGATACCTTCCTAGTGGAGGTAAGCCTCCAGCAACAGACGATGATGAAGGCCTCCTGGTGTTCCTTGACTCTATACCCCTTGCTTGAGATAAGTTCTGTAAGGACACAATTCAGGGCTGAGCATACAAGCTAGCTGATAAATTTTCAACTTCGCATCCTAATCAAGTGAGATGCATAATGCAGTGGGAAAAGGTGAGGTTAACAATTGGCATGAACAACCTCCCCCACACAGCACTTAACTTTGTTTATTCGATAACAACAATCAAAGGTTAGCTAGATATTAAAAACTTTAAAAATATCCTATTGATACAATATCCCTTGGGTAAACTTGATTTGTAAGGGAACAATATACCTTAAGGAG
This sequence comes from Berberis vulgaris, assembly GCA_963556465.1. Lineage (NCBI taxonomy): Eukaryota > Viridiplantae > Streptophyta > Magnoliopsida > Ranunculales > Berberidaceae > Berberis > Berberis vulgaris. The sequence goes on from OY747133.1 coordinate 2,316,139, forward strand.
ACATACTCTACATTGAGCCTTGAAGTCCATTGCACTCGTATATATAGTTTGCACTTAGTGTTGTGTTGCTCTCTTTCAGTTATATTTGATCCATACTCCACGATAAAAGGTTTCCCAAGTAGGATGTAAAGATGAATTGATAAATCAATATATAGCAATACGAACCAAACAGCGAAGAATATGTTTTTTCAATCTCAAGACTATACTATTCCTATTAGTATATTACCAAATTAGCAGCCTCAAGTTTAAATGAAACTCAAGCTTGCATCATGAAGAGTGGCATTCAACTGATTCATGCAGTGCAATATAAACTTCAATTCATAATGTCATGTTTCTCCAATAGAAAGTTAGAAACCAGAGCGAAAACTTTCACAAACATGAAATCATAAATTCAAGAGTTTAGGATCCAGTAACAAACCTCAAATTTCAAAAATCCTTCAAGAACATCTAAAAGCAAAGGACCGCTGTCCCCATTCCTGTTCAGATCATAACCGTTCTTCACACTAAATTCTTTTAGCTCAGCTTTCCAGGAATCCTTTTGCTGCGAGTAAAAAGGAAAGTTGCGTCAAATAAAGCCCATTCAGAAATTGGTCCAGAAACTACATTTCTGGAAGGGAGAAAGGAAAACATATGAAAAATAAAAATCAAGAAATTACCAAATTGCATTCCGGGAGATAAACTTTCAATGTGTGGCTTAGTTGTGCCCAGTCCATGTACTCACATATTAGTGCGGTCAGTAATCTTCCTGCATGTGCACACAAAAGCACCACCAATGAGTAACATACTAAAGATCCAATCATAAGTTATTTGCTCACTCATAGTGGATACATATCCATGCGATGTCAATATCGACACATGCACAAATAAATTGCAGGAAAAAATAAAAAAAAATCCAATTTAGCAAGAAAAAATTGAAATCACACAAAAATGGCTGCCTCGTGAACAATTCTTAATTTCGGTGCAACTACGCATTGACACATGTATAAGTCATGAAATGAGATTCAAATAATCTACTGTAGATTGATATGCGTAGACCTTGCTGGTAAAATGACCTCTACCTTCTAGTTGTGTCATCTGAAGAATGAAAGAATAAAAATCTTGTTCATTTCCATTGGACAATGTTCCACAAAGTCATCTACGTCCAGATAAGAATAAGCAATTTTATGGAGGTAGAAACCTGAACCAGAACTTAAGCGACCAAAAATAAGTCTGCCAATGTTCACTTATTATAACTGCATCACCATTAAAACAAATCCCACACAACATACCAGACTTTACGTTGTGCACCTGATCCACACATTGATACATAAACAGAACTGTAGCGGCAGCAAATTGTTAATAGGGCATACCCTCATCTGACGTTTTAAACCCAAAGATCAAGGTGGAAAAACTCGTCCTTACTACCATACAAGTTAGCATTTGCACCATTAGAGAGAATAATAAGGGTATACCGAATCCCCTTGGCAGATCCATCTAGTTGCATTGAAGAAACTGCATAGGGGAAACATTAATATTGATGGAAAGGGATGAAGTTTATAGTGTACCGGCAATCTAGTGGCAATTTAAGGTCTATCGATAAGATGCCTCTCTGAATTGTCGTCGCTTGGATAGGAAAGACGAGTTTGAGAATAACTCTCTAGAAGATGTAAAACCAACACTTAGGAAATTATTATGCCACCCTAAGATATATGACCTATTGGGCAATAATCCTCAATTGGAAGCGGCTCACTAGTTTTAGGAATGAGAGCAATAAGTGTAGAATTTAATCTCTCCACGAAACAGTTTCTACTAAAATCATCCATGACCTACAGAAATTCCAGCATTTGGGACTGCATACAATGGAATAACTCATCTGGAAATCAATCCAGACCAGCTGCAACATCAGATTCAAGGTCATTTATTGTTGACAGGACTTCGACCTCAAAAAAAATATTGGACACATTACCCATTAAACATCATGATACAACTTGAACTGGAGCCATTGAGTTGCAGTCTCCATGCCTCTTTCAACGAATAATTCTTTGAATAGCTCACAAGTTCAACAATAGATTCATGAATCTCCACAATATATTATCAATTACCAAAGAGGCAATGGTGTTAATAATACGCCTGTGATTCAAAATTTCGTGAAATAGCTTCACCTTAGACTGCTATTAGAAGTCGAGGAAGCAAGCCAGCTTCTTCAAACAATCTGGGCTTCTGTCAAGGAAAAAGAAGTTGAAGTGGTAGTATAACTTATTTATTTAAAAAAAGAAGTGGGCGACTAACGCAGCCTTTATGCTTCTTCTGTGTATGTGCATCTTGCATGCCATTCATACTAACCGCTCTGAAGACCATTTCCCTTCTTAAATTATTTGAAAGAATGACATTGTTCATCTGGGGTTTCGTTTGGAATAGGTTCTCTGCAGGGAATTGGTGAGGACTTGGAAGAGGCATGCAGATGAAGGTTGCGCCGTGTGTGGATTAATAGACAAACGGTCATTTAATTCTTTGATGCAACTACTTACAAGAGGTGCAGCATCGCTTCCTTAGATATTTCAATCTCTTGAACTCTATTATACTAAAGTTAATACGCATGTTGGAAAAATTTAGAGCACATGCAAAAGACATCCATATCTCACTTTCTGGAGTATTTGGGTTGGGAGGAAGAATCAGATACCCCACGATGATGGTCTGAACCTTAGGAAGTTAGTGGTCGAGGTTTGATGCCTAGATATGTATATGTATACAGATGACACATTATATGAATGTTTAAGACCTAGTTAGTACACAGATATGGGTATGTGTTATCATAAGTTTTAATAACACGCATATCATTTGCCAGCACGATATGACCGTCTAGAGTATTCAGTATGGGTAGAAGTGTTGCATCATGTTGGCATTAGAGAAGTAGTTGAATGTGATGGGATGGTTGTGCTTTTATGTATTAGGATCGGGATTACCTTTTCGTAGTGTTTTTGCTAATGCCTTTGGCCTATGTCCCCTTGTAATCCTTTTCTAACTAATGAAAAACATACCTCATTGTAAAACACTACGAAGCAAACCCAGTAAAGGTTTTGGAATGAGGGAGTTCTCTGCCATCTACGAAGCAAACCCAGTAAAGGTTTGAGCTTTGGAAGCATATACCAAGTTTGCTTTGTTCAATCCCAACGTCCCTCTTTTTAATTCGACCATGTTCTCATCAATAAATAATAAATAAACTAATAGCCTTTGGCAAAAGAAATAAATTATCTTCATTTATAAATAAATAAATGGAGAAAAACACTTTGATAGGGATGCCATCAAACTATTATTAAATGAATACAAAGGTCTACCTGAAGGAGAGGCATGAAGTTGCTTTGCACGGTCATTGCAGCTACCAAGTAATGCAGGCGGAACACTATCCTCATTTTCTGCTACATGATCCTCCTCTTCAATTGCCTCGAATACGCTTGCCCTCAGCTCGGCCTAGAAAGTCAAGATAAAGATAAAGCATGAGTGAAACCTCTTATTACTTAGGATCAATTATCTATAAAGATAGGTACTGATGAAGGTTACCTCCATAGAAATGACAAGAATTCTGTAATATCACAAAGATTGTATAAAAATACAAAGAGTACATGGCATATGCTTGTTAATTTGATTGTGTACAAGGGGCGAGAACAATGACCAATGAGCATTTGGAATTATCAGGGTGCTAAAAAATGTTCACCTTTCCCATTTCCTCTGAGCTTTTACTCCTAATTTTCTGAATTTTTTTCTATTTAAATCCCATTACCCCCAAATAACCCCACTGCAAAAACATTCCCAAATCCCTCACTTGATCGTTCCAAAAACCCCATTAATACATATTTCCTAATCCGATCCATAACTAACGAAACACCCATTCCCCGAATTGACTGAAGAAAACCCCACGGAATGAATCAAGCAAACCCCTTTTAGTAATTTCGACAAGCATCTCGCATACCCATTTCGCAAAAAAACACAAACCCTAGCTCTAACATGATAGAAATGAGAGAATTAACAAGAAACAAGGAAATGGGGGGTTGTTGTTACCCTGATCTTGGCGAGAACACCCTTCTTCTCGAGTGTTCGAGTGACTAAGGTTTTGAGGTCCATCATCTCTCTCGTGTAGTCGTCCATCTTCTCCTTCTTGCTTGCGTTCCTTCCCTGCCTGCAGACTCGGTTGGTTGGAGAGTTTCCTCAACAAAGCTTAACCTTTAAGAGAAGAAGAAGACGCACAGTTACTGAAATGAGTATCTGCAGCTGCTCTGCTCTGCTCTTGTTGTTAAAGAGAGAGAGGGTTGTGTTTGGCACTTGAGAGCTAGAGTTGAAGAAAGATCTGATGGGTGGATCTGTTGGTTTTGCAATTAGATTTTGGGGACTCTTCCTTCTCTTTGTGGTTTGGGGGTGGGGTTAGTAGTTGGGTGGTGGAGTATATGTGATTTAAATTGTGCTTTTTTTTTTTTTTTTTTTTTTTGCTAAATTAATTAAAAAAATTCATAATGAACTATGATGAGGGGTGGGCACGGGACGGGATAGAACTCATCTCTATCCCATCCCATTCATTCGAGATCGAGACGGGATTAAACTTCATCTCATCCCAAACGGGCTCGGTATGGGAAAAGATGAACATGTACTAAATAGTCATCTAATAAAAAATAACAAAACAATTTTATTTCACATTGCTCACATGTCAATAATGTCAAATTTATGCACATAGCATTAAAGTTAACTTCAATTTGTCCATATTCCAATCTGCCACTTGTAGTTGTTATTCTATCCCCTTTATGATCTTTGCATTTCTCCATTTCTTTATCTATATTACAATTCAGAGTGGTATTTTACTATTCATTGTTGACTGGGACAAAGTCAAATCAAAAGGATTAGAGATAAAATATGGTTAGGATTGAAAGTTGGGAAATGTATTGAATTTTGAGGGTTGAGATTCATTTCCTGTGATGGCATATTTGTAAATTTAAAATATGTAGAAGGGCAAAGATAATGAAAAAAGTTGGTTGAATGTACATGTGGCGGAGAGAGAAAATATTGTGTTTTCCTTTTAGCAAATTTTTTTTTTTATCATAACTATCTACATCGTTGTCGGATTTTGGTAAACTTAGTATCGTTGAAATGTATTTTTGAAGATTTTTTCAACAAAATCATTAATCAATACAAGTGCTAAAATTTTAAAAATATATATTTTATAATTAAAAAAAAAACGTATAACGTCCTTCACGTCTTTAATATTTTTCAAAGCAATGAGACGAGTCATCATATTAGAAAAAATGAGTCAGACATTTTAATGCACATTTAAACAAAAACGTTAAACTTCATGTTTTGGCGAATTCAAAAATTGAGGGAGAACTTATTCTCGACGTTTAAATTTTTGCCTCAGCTGATTCAATTTTGACTGAGTCTAACCCTAAAATTTATAATATATATATATTTTACCTTAGAATAGATTTACACTTCAATACTTAGAGCATAAATGGGATAGTGATGGTGTTCGGTACAAAATATTTAGCAAAATAAAATTATGTGGAGTGCCAACGGCACGGGGCATACTCTAGCTAGTTATTTTACAAACCATGAAAAGATCACTTCCCATATTTACTGCCAGCAATTCAATAATTGATAAATAGGAGATATGTTTCCATCATTTCGACTATATGGATATGTTAGTACAATGGGGTAGTGAAAATATGGAAGAATTTTCATATTGCTTGTTGTAACTACTGCAAGTAGATTGGTGGTGAATAAAGGGCATATTCAACTTGTCTGTTGTTGCTTAATAACCAAAAACCAACATATATTTAGAGCTTCCTTGATATAAGTTTTTATACCTAACTTTTAAATATTTGTGAACTTTTTTAATATAAGTTATTTAGAAAATTAGTTTGATTAAAATTAATAATAATAAATATTAAATAAATAAATTCGAGATAGGATATCACTATAGATTGAAAATCTCCATCTCCATCCCGATCCCGATCCCATATCATTATAGATCGAGATGGGATGGATTTGATCAATCCCAAAAGGACCCTAAAAAATCGGGACATGATGAGATCGCGATCGCAGGATGGGATACCCACCCCTAGTTGATGTACTCGTAAGCCAGATTGGTCGAACAACACAAAAGTTTTTGTGTGTTTTTTTGCCCTATTTATCTTTAGTTTGATTCAAGGTAGTCAAAGCATGAAGCGAAGTCGAAGCAAAATATGATGGCTTGGCTTATTTCAAAAAACAAAGCATAAAGCGGCACTTAAAAAACAATTCATATTATATTTAAAAAAATGCATAATGGATGTGCTCTGAAAAATTAAAACCATGATTTCCTTAATTCTATATTATTTACATAGTGATAATGTTAATTAAATTTACAATATTAATTTTTTTTAATTTTCTAGGCGAGGTGCCCTCAGAAATGCAGTGGGTGCGAATAGTCACCCAAGTTTAAAACATTTTCCCCTCCCCCCACGCGTATTGTTCATCATCTTCTTCCTCTCCTATGTATTGTTCATCGCTTTCCTTCGCTTGCATCCGAACAATCCGATGGGTTTCTCTGCCTAAAATCATTTCCTATTTTCTTCCTTTCTATTCCTATTTCTTCCCTATCCCTTTCATCCTTTTTTTTTCGGCCAAAACCAGTAAGAGAATTCAAAAAAATAAAAAATTGGAGACACTTTGTAACATGAAGCCACCGCTTTGGACGCTTCAAGCTTCGGCAAAAAAGCGCAAAAAATCATGGCTTTTATGGCTTCATAGTAGTGGCCTGGCTTTGTCCAAAGTGAGATGTCATGGCTTGGTCTGACTTTTAGCTTTAAGCGGTGAAAAACCATGACTTTGATTACTCTGGTTTGATTATTTGAAGTGTGTTTTCCTTCTTTAATTTTTTTGTTGAGCTCAAACAAAGGATCTTGGATTTTACTAGTTCATTCTTATAGAAATTAGGAGTTATATTATTATTATTATTTTTGTTTAGACTTTCATCCTACTTTCTCGGTGGATGAACATATTGTCTTCAGAATATGGGATGCCATTTGGCCTAAAATTGAAATGAAACTAGAACCTTTCAATTCAGTAATATGTGTTTGTGCTGCTTTATAAATAACTTGTACTTATTACAACGGTTGTGACTTGTAAGCATTGTCGTAGCACTTACAAAAATCTAGTTGTTAGAGACTTGAAAGTGCAAGCGGATAAACACCTCACTAGTAAAAGATATATAAACTCCCATGTAGTCCATACCATAATAAAAGAACGTTTGTAAGAGCATCCGTACGACGGGAGGGACGCATGTTAAGCTATACTGTAATTGCTAGGCCATCTCTAGGCTATAGCAGCAAGTGAACTTAATTTTTTTTTTTAAGATAATCGAACCATCTTAATGCACTCTTTGCTGTGGACTAACAGTTCCAAAAAGTGCTCATTTAGGAGTTTAAATGATCGTTGTCGTTGATACTGAAAAGCCACACTGAACTAATTATTGCTCAATGTTCGAAAACTTGTTTATTCTTAATCTGGCATTTTTTGTTACAAACTCTAATTTTACCTCTTGAAGATTGACTCCAGAGCAATTCTGAGTGCACCTATACTGAGACATTCAGAAGAAAATGCAGTCTGCCTTAAGTGGGCACCCAATCAGAACTATCTTAACTTTCAAAATGGACATAATCTTCATGTTTTTTGCAAAAGTAGTGTTACCTGAGCGAGTTGTGAGCATTATGGATCTAACCATCATGTTGTTAGAAAACACTGGTGAAGCTAACAACATTGCATGTCAGAGTAATCGAGGGACTAGAGTGTAGAAGTGTTTGGTTTCAACAATAAATATAGGAGTCGCATGTTCTTCAGAATCCCTGTTGAACGCATGAAGATTGGAGAAGTCATCTCTGATTGCATCATGTAAGAGACTATTACGAAGGAAATAGAATCCATCTAGAGTGAGAAACAGACCATCAGGAAGTGTATTGCTCGGTTGTTTGTACCAGTGGTAAAGTTTGTTTGTTTTTCTAAAAGAAGCATATTACTTATTTTGTTGTGAACTTTATTTGTATTTCTAGAATTGTCTTAAATTTACCATGTTCTTGTTGTTTGTTAAATTTTTATCCAGGGATACTTCTTGTATAATGTGGAGATATCAAATAAAGTATGATTCAAGTCTTACAAAGGAGATGTTGCTCTCTCGATAATAAATTTAAGATTGTTCTAGCAAGTGTTTGATTTTGGTATGAATAATTTGTAGAGACATTGAACAATTCCTGAAGTTGTGAAATATCAAGAAAATTAAACAGGGCACTTGGACTCATACACACGAGGATGAGTGCAGCATGTCGTGAACTTCCCCATATGCATCTCAGAGCCAGAGACGCATGGGTGAAGACGTAGAGGTAAACTGCTGAATGAGGGAGGGGCAATTTGGTGACAAGGAATGTCATTGTGCCCTCCATCAAATTGATGCCCTGCAAGGCTGCAAGCTGCAATACATATATGGTTTAGGAAAGATTTTATAAATTTCATTTCTGCAGTAGGTCGCCGCGCATTTGGGTGCACACCATCTTGTTCCAATATTATTTTTAGCACATGCCTGGAATAATCATAATATTGTATCAAAGATGATTTTTGTGTGGGGTTAATGTGCTAGAGATACCATGATGAACTTTTTCATAGTTTGCAAGGGAGTTGCTTCAAGTGTACTCAGGCTCGGACCTGAGGGCAAGCCAGCAAAGCTGAACAGTAGGCAACTCAGAAGTGGACTAGATGGAGAAATGCAAGAGTACTGGTGCCGCTACAGCTTCAAATTCATCCTGTTGCAATTACAAACCAGCAGTTCTCAGGACCTTTCAATTATTTGCTACTCATAGTACAAGTCTTAAGGATGAGTGCCCCACATCAAACAAGTCTGAAAGTCGTGGGGCACAACTATAGGTCCGGTGAATGACTTTAGTTGGAAATAAGCTCGATTGATTGCCCAAAATTTTCTATTTCATGTCTCCAACCTGTGACATTTTTAGTTGCAAAATTTTAGTTGGAAAAGGCCACTCCAACATGTCATATGCTTTCTCCATATCAATTTTAAGCACAACATTACCACCTGTGACATTTTTATGAATATCACGCACCATTTCCTGAGCCAAACCAATATTTTCCACAATGGACCTACCCCTGACAAAAGCTCCATATTCTTGGCCTATCAAACCTGGAAGCAGTAAGGCTAGCCTATTGCAAAGAATTTTGCTGAAAATTTTGTAAATAACATTGCAAAGGCTAATAGGGCGAAAATCAGAGAAAGAACCTGGCGAGTCCACCTTAGGCAACAAAGCAATAAAATTAGCCAAAAAAGCCGCAGGCAAGGCTTCACCTTCAAAGAAATCAACCGCCGCTTTCCAAATATCAACACCAATAACCTCTCAACAAGACTGAAAGAAACCCGCGGTCATCACATCCGGACCTGGCGCGCTATTTCTCGGAATGTCAAAGGTCGCACTCTTTACTTCCTCCAAAGACGGTCTAGCAACAATACGGTCACACTCCAAAGCCGAGACAACAGAAGGAATGCAATCCAACAAGTCAACATCTACTCCTTGAGCTGGCTGAGAAGAAAGAAGCTGATGGAAAAATTTATTGGCTTCACTAAGAATTTCCCCCGAATCAGATATCGCCCTGCCACACTGCAAAGTGATAGAGGAGATCAATCTTTTTTTTTCTGCTTAAATTTGACCGAGGCAAAAAAATATTTAGTACAGGCATCCCCATCCTTAAACTTTTTCTCCCCCGCTTTTTGCATCCAAAACAATTCCTCCTGCTTAAGAGCCAATCTGTATTCTGCTTGACATCTGCTCAAGTTATAGCAAGCGTTAACGTCCCAATTTGCATCCACATTAGGTCCATAACAGCCATTTGATTACACCTATCTTACAGGTGACATCTCCATAAGTCATTGGAATATTTCTTGAAATGTATAACATGTATATGAATAACAACGAATTCTCTGGACAAATTCCAAATTATTTTCATCATAATTCAACTCTATTGACCATTCTAGACTTGTCACAAAACAAATTACATGGAAAAATACCTCCAAGGTAACTGTCAAAGTTTATTAGAACTTTATCTTTCTAATAACAGATTCAGCGGTACCATTCCCAAGCAAATTGTTGGTCTTTCAACTCTTAAAGTCGTCCTCAACTTATCTCACAATGCACTGAATGGTTCTTTACCATCTGAAGTGGGGAAATTGACCAATCTTGTACCGTTAGACCTTCCCAATAATAAATTTTATGGAGATTTACCAAGCACTCTTGGCAAATGTTTGAGTTTGGAACACCTTTCCCTTGGCGAAAACTTGTTTAGGGTAGTATTCCTCAGTCATTGAGTGCGATAAGGGAACTCAATCTTTCTCACAACAAGATATCCGAGAAGATTCCACCATATCTAGGGAGTTTCACTTCTCTGATGAAGTTGGATTTGTCTTATAATCACTTGGAGGGTTTTGTTCCAAAGCTCGGTGTCTTTTTTCAATGCTATTGCGGTTTCAGTTGTCGAAAATAGTAAGCTTTGTGGAGGTGTTGTTGAACTCAAGTTGCCTCCATGCCAGATTGACAAGAAGGCAGGAAAGTCACAATTTCTCAAAGTGGCTTTGCCTGTGATTATTGTAAGCATCTGCTTGGTTGTAATATTATGCTTACTTTTCATGTGGTACCAAAAAAGAGCATCGAAAGCAAAGCCTTCGGTGCAGTCATTATTCATTCATCAATTCACAAGGATTTCTTACGCGGAGCTTCTGGAGGCAACTAATAGATTCTCCATTGATAATTTAATTGGTGTTGGAAGCTTTGGCTTGGTATATAAAACAATTCTTTCCCAAGCAACTGATGCGGTTAAGGTAAAAAATCTTCAACAACAAGGAGCTTTTAAGAGTTTCTTGTCTGAATGCAATGCCTTGAAAAATGTTCGGCACCGAAATCTCCTCAAAATCATTACAGCTTGTTCGAGCGTGGACTTTCTAGGAAAGATTTCAAAGCACTAGTTTTTGAGTTCTTGCTGAATGGAAGTTTAGATACTGGTTACATCCAAAGAGAAAAAAATCAATTACCACCGGCGGCAGGCTTGCCTTTCAAAAAAAAAAAAAAAAAAAAAAAGAGAAAAAAAATCAAGATGAGCTGATGAACTTGAATTTCCTACAAAGGATGAACATAGCTATTGATGTTGCTTCTGCGTTGTACTATATTCACAACCATCGCTAACCGGCAATTGTCCATTGTGATATAAAGCCAAGCAATGTCCTGCTCGATGATGACATGACAGCTCATGTGGCCAACTTTGGTTTAGCAAAGATTTTCGCAAACAATACTTACAATTCTTCGCAAAGCCAAGGTAGTACTTTTGCAATAAAGGGATCAATCGGTTATATTGCTCCAATGATGCGCTATTTTAGTAGCACACAACTTAATACTTTCTTTTGTGATTGTAGTATAAAATAACTAGGGATCGTTCTAGACCGGGGATTAGAGAGCTTGTCAATTAACACTAATAATAACTAAAAGACAACTAACAACCTAATTAATTAAATAATGGGAGATTGGATTTTCTAAATTAAATTATCAAAATAACTACGAAATTACTATAAAGATAATCAAACTAAAGGGATGGCAAATATGAGAAATTAGCTAAGAGTTTATCTCCACATTCCAAACATATGCTTATAAATCAATCTTCAATAATCACTTGCTAACTTGTGAGAGACAATGCTCAAGATTAACCGTGATCGCACTGCATTAATCTTATTATTTTCCCAAGTTCGTTGAATTAAACTAAGCGTCGCTTTCAAACTATTCTTATCATGCTATCTAAACAGGAATCGCAAGTTAAATAACAATCTAAGATCATTAAGTTTTGTGGAAAATATGAACACTGACTAGGCAATTACAAGTATGATCAACATCTTGTTCTTACCTAGGTTTTTACTTAACATTACCAACGTTCATTGGTATTTACTACTTGTGAGTACAAGATTATAACAATTAGGTGAAACTCTCCTATACTCTAGCCCCAGATCCTAGCATGCTTACTAAGTTGGCCACCTTAACAAACATACAAAGAAAAGTTCTCTATAAAGCAGTTAAGCAAAACACAATCACTAATAGCAAGGAAGATTAAATTCAATTAATTTATAAAGCACATGTTCGGGGCTTCAAATCCACCCCTAACTAAGATGAGTTTAGCTAGACATATTAATTATGTTCAAACAATAATCCATAATCAATAATCAAACTAAAATAAGTAAAAGAGTTAAGAGATGAAACAAAACACTGTAGCCTGATCCGTGGTGGTAGAGAGTGGAAACTGGGGTGCGAATAATGCGAACTCTTCCTTCACCTTCCTCACGTGATCTGCTCCTCCAACTCTTTATTTGCTTCTTCAGTCTCTGCTCCAATGAGAAGAGGATGCGAGGGGGATGGTGATGAAGGCTTTGGCTGAGAACGAGAAGGGACGAAGAGGGAAGGAAGAGGGACTGAGATGGGGGTTTTATCTGACTGGTGGAGGCGATCGGCTGCGAGATAAAGACGGTGACGATGTCTGTGTGGCTGTGATGGGAGTGAAACAGGGAGACGTGGCTAGGGTTTGGCGAGGTTGTTTCGAGGAGGAGGGTGATGGCTAGATTTGATGATGGTGGTAGGTTCAGGACGACGGCTTGCTGTGGTTGCAAGCGTTATGTGATGATGAAGAGAAGTCTGCGATGGTGATGAGAGGACGATGAAGGGTCGATTGATGGTTGATGATGGGTGTTGGCGAGGAGGTTGTGCTGGATGATGAACTGAGACAGAGATGGGGGTTTGCGTTGTGGGTTTTGTGAAGGAAAAGAGGAAGACGACTGAGGGACTCTGCGATGATGGGTTAGGGCTTGTTGTGGAGGCCGTGAATGCGAGGGTTATTGCTGGATGGATTTCTCCTCAAGGCAAGGTATCGTCCCCTTTTATACTTGTTTTCTTCTTTGTGTGGTTTCCTTGTTGGTGTGGATTCCTTGTTTCCTTGTTTGTGTGGATTCTTTGTGCATTTAGTATTTCTAAATTGCCAATTTGCTTCTATTTTAAAATCTTGTAATTGGAAACCTACATAAACACGAAAATAACAATTAGTACCATAATTAACAAGTAATAGCTAAAAATATATATAGAAATATGGTACTAAAAATAGCTTAATTATGCCCGTATCATCCAGGTAAGAATCTTATACATATGAATAAATGTGTTTCTTTAAGCCTTGGTCATTGGGTTTTTCATTTCATATTAAACGATATTTTCTTCTTTATAGTCTGCACCCATAACATAGTATTCACCCTCACATCTCATCCAACATTTTTAACGATGTTGTGGCATATTCAACTCATATATGATAGTAATAATTTTAAATTACTGTGTCATACTTTTCACGCTCATTTAGTCAAATATTTTCTTTTCAATATATACCATCAATATTTATTAATTTTGCCTACCTAATTAAGGTTAAACTCATTTTTACATTTTATTTTATTGAACAATCAACATATATATAAATGATCATAAAAATGAAGTTCCATATCAAATTCTATTTGATTTCTTGACATCTAATGAGCTTAAATTACATGTTTTGAGACGTAAATTTTTTATGAATTGCAGAATATGGAATGGGTGGTGAGGTGTCCATGCAAGGAGAAGTGTATAGTTATGGGATATTGTTACTAGAGTTGTTAACTAGGAAGAAACCAACAGATGACATATTTCAAAATGGAAAAAATCTTCATGGTTTCGCAAAAACAGCTTTACCTGAAAGAGTTTTAACCATTGTGGATCCAACCATGTTAGAAAGCACTGGCTAAGCTATCAATATTGCCAACCAGAGAGATCAAGGGATCAAAGTGCAAAAGTGTTTGGTTTCAGCGATAAGACTGGGAGTCGCATGTTCTTCGGAATTCCCTGTTGATCGCGTGAAGATTGAAGAAGTCCTCACTGAATTGCATCACATAAGAGACCATTATCAAGGTGTTAGAATCCATCTAGAGTGACAACCGACCATCAGGAAGGTGTATTGCATGGTTGTTTGTACTAGTGGTAAAGTTTGTTTATTTCGCTAAAAGAAGCATATTACTTATTTTGTTCTGAATTTTGTTTGTGTACTATATCTTGTTGTTAATTTGTTAATTATGCTAGGGGAGACTTGTTTTATAATTAGGAGTTATTAAATAATGTATGATTGAAGTCTTACAAAGGTGATGTTTCACCAGATCTATGGCTCGGGTGATGTTTAAGAACTCAACAATAAAGAGGCATATTATCAAGGTGTGAGGTCCATTCATCATCTTTATTAGTCATCGTATTGTTTGCGTGCATTGTTCACTTGCGTGCACGTTTTGATCTATTGCACATAGCAACAATATTGTCCCAAATTTAAACAACACCTATTGGATCTTCCATCTGAGCCTAGGTGGTGTGAGATTTTCCCCAAAAGTCCTCATTGCTATTAGAGAGTGGACCACTTCCTTATAAACCTTAGTGACGATTGTTCCTTACTTGATGTGGGACTATTCAAGCCAACTCTCATCCCGACGATCTCCACGTTGGCACGAATCGTCACACATCCTACAAACCATCCACCCAATTCGCAACATCTCGAAGTACACTTCCTCTTCGAGTGTCTTACATAACCACGATCCTGTGGATAGCACTCGGTGTACGGGCTCGACTATTCCAGGCGTTGTTAGCTCCACCTAGTCATAGCCACTACACTAACTCCACCTCATCCGGACTTGTAGGATACTCACTTGGCAAGGGTCTGGAGTCTAACCCTCGATCGTTCATCTGGTGGACCGCGCACATGTGATGCTCCACCTGGCTCTGGCTTGCTGCCCTGCGCCTACTCTCCTTGAATGATGGAGGACCTTGATCGTTCACCCGGAGGACCTATGCTCTGCCTAGATTTGGCTCGCTGCCCTGTTCCCACTCTCTTTGAACAATGTGCTGCCTGCACTTCTACCTCGCTAAGTTTCCACCGAACCATCGACTCTGATACCACTTGTGGGGGCGTCGCACACACCTTGATCCACTATACATAGCAATGATATTGTCCCCAACTTAAACACCACCTATCGGGCCTTCCATCTGGGCCTAGGTAGTGTGAAATTTTCCCCAAAAGGCCTCGTTTCTATTAGGGAGTGAATTTCTTTCTTATAAACCTTAGTGACGACTCATCCTTACTTGAGGTGGGATTATTCAATATAAATCTCATCCCGACAATACAACTTGTAAGGGAAATACTTGCTAATGCAAATAATTCCAACACAAGTCCTAGACCTAGTTGATGATTGTGAATGGCTAAAACCATTATGCAAGTAAAAAGCAAACAACAAGTAATATGCAGAAAATAAAGATGACACCGAGATTTACGTGGTTCAGCTTTGCCTACTCCACGGATGATGACTCTATAACTATCTTATTGATATGGAAACACTTAATTGAAGATTACAACGTTGTCAAGCAATGATCCTTGAGATTATCCAATCTCAAGCAAACAATACCACCAAAAGTTTGACGAAACGCGCAAACGAAGAACACCCGAAATCACCCGATTTCAATTCTTATACTTGGCTACTGTTTCATGCTGCACACACACTGAATCACGCCGAACTCGCAACCTTATTCACGCGTCTTGTATGTTGCCGTTAACGTTGTGTTGCTGCTGCCCTCGGATTGTTGCTGCTGCTCACGTTGTATGTCTTGTTCAGCTATGTACGCTGTGTTGCTAATTCATGTTGTGTGTGTGTGTTTTTTTTTGTGTGTTGTTGCTCTTAAAGAGATAATAAGGAGTTTGAGTCCTTGTTGACCCTACTGTCCTTGTTTCCTTAAAATTGATGAGCTAACAATTGAACAAAGGACTTTGAGTCCTTGTCTCACACGTTTGCCACAACCAAATTTCCAGGTGCTGTGGTATGAAAACATGAAGCGAATTTCCAGCAGCTCATTCACAAAAGGGGACATGTCATTCTTAATCACCTGTTTCCGCAATGGAACATCCTGTTGCAAATATTTTCGGCACATAAACATCCCAGAGAGAATTGGTAATGACCAAATTCCACAAGGCTTTGAGCCAAAAAGCTTTAACCACATTTACTGGTTCACGCCGTCAGTTTTGATGTCCTGTAAATTGAAGCAAAACTAATTATGACGTTTTCCTAACAAAAATCAAACTGAGAATATCTGGTTCCAAGTGTTATGATCGAAACCAAAGATTCCTGCACTAATTTTTTTTTGAAAGGCGAGCGTGCCGTTGATCGGTATAGAACCCAAGACGTGGGGGTTAAACCACTACAACCTTAACCATTCTACTAGGTTACCATTGGCAAGATTCCTGCACTATGATTTTCCTATTGCCCTGATTTGCTAAATCAATAGTTTCACCATTATCCTTTAGGAGCATTGTTGCATCCACAATGTTCATGATTTCTCGGGCAAAGCCAGCAACAAACCATGTACATCCTTAAACATGTCATCAATCGGTAATTCCCCATAAACATCTCCAAAAATTGTATCCAGTAACTGTAAATATGTCCTTGCACCGAAACCTCACCCACTAATTCAATATTCTGAAAATTATGTGATTTTGATTTTGAAGTTGAGATGGAAAAACAATGAAGCTTGTGTTCCTTTGTACCTCATACTATACACAAGGAAGTACAATTAATACTCTTGCTCAAAACTAGATGGAATGCTTCCCACTGCATTAAATTGACATTTTTGTAACAATCCCGGCCCAAAACAATATCACTTTTGAGTTGTAACAGTCCACCAAACAATTTCAAATCAAAACTAAATTTTGTAAAAAAATGAAAAACGGTTTCATAAAAAGGTGATACAATAAATTAGATCACAATGAATAATATCACTTGTTTGATAGACTGTTACAGCTCAAAAGTGATATTGTTTTGAAAGTTATTACAAAAATACCAATTTAATGTAGTGTCTGTTGTCTTACAAAATTAATAATTAATTATGCATACAACTGTTTATTAAACATTGAAAGTTCAATTAAACAAGGAAGTTCAAAGCGTGTTATAACAGTTTCAGAATGATCTTTGAGGTGATCAAACACAGACTACATTCCAACAAGAACTTAAGATACTTGCAATGAGTTTTAGGGAGAAAATAAATAAATGAAATATAAATCATACTTTTACTTGGACGAAAATGCTTCAATTTGTGAAGAATTAGAAGTGGTACTGAAAATCTTTGCTAAACTGAAATTGGCCACATAAGAATGTACAACATTGATTAGCTTTATATCACAATGAACAATTGGTGGTTCATAATCAAGGGCGGAGCTAGGATTCCAGATAAAGGGAGACAAACAGTACACAACTATTCAACTACATCAATTTCAATCATGGATTGTGATTTCGCAAAATTATACGAAATTTTGCTGAATTTTTCGTTTTTTCAAAATTATGAAAAGAAAAAAGGCGAAAGAAAAAATTACATTTTTTTCGAAAATTTTTGTGGTTTTTTTGTAAATTTTAGGGTTTTTTTTTTTTGTAAAAATACAAAAACCAACTACTAAAATTTAAATTTTTTCAAGGATTTTTTGGAAAAATTTTGGGATTTTTCCATAAATTTCGATTTTTCTTCTAATTATCATTTATTCTAATTATTTAATGATTTTTGAAAGCACCCCCTAATTTCCTAATTATCACTTCTTTTACTTGTATATTGATTTTTTTAAACCTTGATTTTCTAATTATATGTATTTTGGTTTCATGTAATGTGTTTAATACATTTATTTACTTGCATATTTTTTTTCACATATCCAATATACCCTCGAAATTCGTTAAATATTTCATTTATCCTTGAAATTTTTACGTTTTTTCTTTACACTCCAAAATATTCCTCGAAATATTTCTTAAAAATCAGGAAACTAAAATTAACTCGAAAAACGAAATCACAATCCTTGATTTCAGCATGAACACAACTCCACATTCTTCAGTTATTAGCTTCCCACACCGATTGTTGTCACGAGCAAGCGAAATGAGCGAGGCTTCCGCATCGAACCTGTCATCGAGCGATCTAGGTAGAGCGTGACAATTTGCTCCCAGATTAGGTACATAATTGGTTCATTTGCAGCAATAGGTGGGGGTCCTAAATATCCGTCGGACGCGATGGAGACACGGAGGAGCCAGGAAACATCCACGTCACGGTGGAATTTCTTGAATGCGACCGCGGGGAATTATGATAAACAAGATTCAAAATGCATCATTGTGCCCATCAAAAGTTCAATGAATGAAAGTTTTTTTTGAACGTAAGGGGGGGCAACCTAAATGGAGGGGGGCAAATTACAAATTTAAAGAGGGGCATAATGGAAAATACAAATATTTTAGTGGGTTTTTTTTAAAAGATAAGGGAGGCAATTGGTCCCCTTAACCAAAAGGTAGATATGCCCCTTTTCACAATGATGGTGAAGAGAATCCAATGATGGTGAAGAGAATCCAAAGCCGAATTAACGAAATGGCTATATTTCCTTTTGAGATGTAACCACTCCTCTAAACTTACATCAAGGCATGTACTCATAAAAGAGCCTCCCTACTGGGGGAGTGTTTCAAGTGTCTCTTGGGAAAGGCACCTAAAAAAAAACTTAAAAATCAATAGTTTTCATTCCAATAATTATTAAAAATTGCTTGCTTCTTGTTTAATTCTGCTGCTATTTAGTGAAGAATAAGGTTCACTTGCTGAAATCCGACACAGCATACATGATCCCATTAGTTTAAAACTTTAAATGTAACTTTGTGGGTTAAGATGTTTTAAGAAAATTCAGTTTGTTTATTTTAAGTACTCATGTCAACCAATTCTTAACAAAAGTGAAAGACTAGAGTTAAAATGTGAAGTGCGTGAACGAGCACTTGGAACATAAATGAGATACACACTGAGAGATGGAACCAAAGAGACTTGGAAGACTTTTAGGAGGCTTTGGAGATGATGCATAGGGGATGCTGCAGTAGGAAAATTGGTGGAAGCTAGTTGGCAAACATTATAAGGTTTGGTCATCTTAAGTTTGTTAAGTACGACGATGGAAGAGTTTTAATGCAGGATAAAAATTATTTTAGATAGATTGAGAGATTACTTATAGAGAAGTTAAGTTTAGAGGGGTATGTTTTACAGGAAGATAGACATTGCGTATTTTATCGTAGAGTTAGTACCAAAGAAGTAAGAAAATCTTTGAAAATAATGAAGACATAGAAGGCAGTTTGACCGAATGATATATCAATTAAAACGCGAAAATGTCTTAGAGAAATTGGGATTCAACCGCTAATTAGGCTCTTTAAATAGAATTTCGAAAACTAGAAAAATGTCAAATTCGTGAAGGCATAAAATTGTGGTACCAATTTATAAGAGCAATGAGAATATGCAGAACTGCTCGAACTATAGAGGGATAAAGCTTATGAGTCATTCAATGAAACTTTGGGAGAGGGTCATAGAGTGAAGATTTAGGAGTTTAGCCATTGTTTTGAAGAATCAATTTGGATTTATGTCAGATAGGTCTACTACGGAGGCCATCTTCTTGCTTAGGCAAATTATAGAAAAATATCGAGAGGAATGAAAGAGTTTGCATATGATTTTTATTGATTTAGATAAAGCTTACAATAAAGTCCCCATGGAGTTAATTTAGTGGGTGTTTGGTAGAAAAAAAGTTTTTCAATGTTATATCGATATCATTAAGGATATGTATGAAGGGGCTGTAATAAGTGTTTGCTCGGTAGGTGAGATGTCCAATGAATTTCCAGTATCAATAGGACTACATCAAGGGTCAACCTTAAGTCCATACCTTTTTGATTTTGTTATGGATGAGTTGACGAGACATCTTCTAGAAGATGTACCTTGGTGCATGTTGTTTGCAGATATATTGTCTTAATTGATGAGACTAGTGAAGGTTTAGGTCGAAAATTAGACAAATGGCAGGAGACATTAGAGAGTAAGGGCTTTAGAATTAGTCGTTCGAAGACATAATATCTAGTGTGTAACTTTGGTTGTGAATCACGAGAGATGAGCAATTCATTTGAGATCGAAGACATGAAGGTTTTAGAGTGTGGATTTTTCGATATCTAGGATCTATAATTCAAAAGAATGAGACTATTGGAGAATATGTAGACTGGAGGATTAAAATTGGTTGGACAAAATGGAGAATGACGTCAGGAGTATTATGCGATAGAAGGATGCTTGCAAGGTTAAAATGGAAATGCTATAAGACAATTGTTCAACTACCCATACTCTACGGTTCAGAATGTTGGGCTACTATGGGACAATATACGCATAGGATGGCAATAGCAGAATTGCGTATGTTAAAATAAATGTGTGGTAAAACTCGTAAGGATAAAATTAGAAATAAAAGAATTAGGAGATACTTAGATGTAGCGCCTATAGAGGACAAATTAGAGAAATGCGTTTAATGTAGGTTGGTCACGTGAGGAGGAGACCAAACACAACGCTAATTAAAAAATGTCTAGATTGGCAAGTTAGTGGAGGGTGTAGACGGAGGAGACGGTCGTTGAAAACTTAGATGAAGGCGGTGAAGGAAAACATGTTTGAGGTTGGATTAGGCGAGAATATGTGAAAAGACCGTATTGCTTGAAAAGATAAAATATATTTAGCCAATCCCAAAAGTATTAGAAATGAGCTTTGATGACGATGATAATGTAAACCAGTTATTAACAAAAGTGAAAGACTGAGTTAAAATGTGAACTGCGTGTACGGGCGCTTAAAACATAAATGAGATACATACTGAGAGATGGAACCAAAAAGACTTGGAAGACTTTTAGGAGACTTTGGAGATGATGCATAGGAGATGCTGTAGTGGGAAAAATGGTGGAAGCTAGTTGGCAAACATTACAAGGATTGATGTCATGATGTGAAGAAATACCACTCAGTACATGCATTCTATTCAATCCACTTTTCTCTAATTCAAATCTCCATTGAGTGGCATCATCTAAAGTCTAAATTTCCAATAACTCACCTTTCTCGATCATTCTTATAACTGCTCGCATCTTTGGACATGACAAGTCTCTCACTCCATCCACAAGTCTGTATTACTTGCTATATTTTCTAAACTAAGATATCACCTAATGTATGGATCCTTTAAGATATCACCTGAATGTAAGGATCCAAAGTCTTCCTCCTATACTGTATTGGGGAAAATGGAGGAAGCTAGTTGGAAAACATTATAAGGATTGATGTTATGGTGTGAAGAAATACCACTCGGTACATGCATTGTATTCAATCCACTTTTCTCTAATTCAAATTTCCGTTGAGTGGCATCATCTAAAGTCTAAATTTCCAATAACTCACTGATGTAGTCGATTCCTGATTCCCTGGACCTAAACCTGTACAGGGAACACACGTGAGCTAAAGACCGTTGTGATGGCGGCCGATGACACTTCGATGCTAAAGTCAGGTAAGGCTCTGATGAAAGCGTAATGATGTAAATTGGGTTATGCAGCGTACCTTTGTTCATCGACCCTGTGTCCTATTTATAATACGAGAGCCCCGGTTCAGCTAGGCCTTTGGTGGTGTAGTTTAGGAAAATATATATTGTTGGAGATCATTTCATTGTTAGGAGTCGTCTATGTAAGAGAGTTTCCCTATACAACTTGGGTTTCTAGATCTGCAGGAGATAATTCATTTTTCGAGTGTTGTCCATGCAAGGATATTTCCATGCATGAGTTATAC
Organism: Berberis vulgaris; assembly: GCA_963556465.1. NCBI lineage: Eukaryota > Viridiplantae > Streptophyta > Magnoliopsida > Ranunculales > Berberidaceae > Berberis > Berberis vulgaris. The sequence goes on from OY747133.1 coordinate 2,337,867, forward strand.
TCCGATATTTGTTTTCTAGTCGAAATAAATTTATTGTTGGTTTGTCCATCTTAGGTGATCTCCCAGATGCTTGCCTTCTTGGGTCTTACGAGTATTGGGCTTAACCGTGTGATGCGTGGGCTTAATAGGGCGTTGCAGTTCGGATCCAACTCAATGGATCCTACTTAATGGGCTTGGTGTTGTCCGGGCTTTGTCAGGTTGGGCTAGCAATCGGGCCCCTTTGCGCCGTTGTCGAGATTATCACGTATGCGGCGTAGAGTGAATGCATCAGCTACTCCCCCGAGTTTGTGGGTCAGCCCGTCGGTCTACTAAGTCATGTCTCAAAGGATTGATCGCTTATGATGATTGAGTCTGAATCGTTACTTGAGCGGCGCACTTCATTAATTAGGCGTGGGATTGTTCAGTAAAAAAGGTGGGCAACCTAGTTTCTATATAGATCTCCCTTTCTGTAGAGAAGGCACAATTCCTGACTCAATAGGAAACCTCTCCACTGAACTTACATACCTATATTTAGGAAGTAACCAAATTTATGGAATCATCCCAGCTTCAATTGGGAACCTTGTCAACTTAAACATCCTTGATCTTGAATACACCTATCTTACAGGTGATATCTCCAAAGTCATTGGAATATTTCCTGAAATGAATAACTTGTATATGAACAACAATGAATTCTTTGGACAAATTCCAGATTCTTTTCATCATAATTCAACTCTATTGACCATTCTAGATTTGTCACAAAACAAGTTACATGGAAAAATACCTCCAAGCAAGTCTTGGTAACTGTCAAAGTTTATTAGAACTTTATCTTTCTAATAACAGACTTAGCGGTACCATTCCCAAGCAAATTGTTGGTCTTTTAACTCTTAAAGTCGTCCTCAACTTATCTTACAATGCAATAAGTGGTTCCTTACCATCTGAAGTGGGTAACGTGACCAATCTTATATAGTTAGACCTCTCCTATAATAAATTTTCTGGACGTTTACCAAGCACGCTTGGCAGATGTTTGAGTTTGGAGCGTATATCCCTTAGCAAAAACTTGTTTACGGGAAGTATTCCTCAGTCATTGAGTACTTTGAAAGGGATAAGGGAACTCAATCTTTCTATCAACAAGATGTCTGGGAAGATTCCACCATATCTAGGGAGTTTCACTTCTCTAACTCAGTTGGATTTATCTTATAATCATTTGGAGGGTTCTGTTCCAAAGCTCGATGTCTTTTTCAATGCTACTGCGATTTCAGTTGTTGGAAATAGTAAGCTTTGTGGAGGTGTTGTTGAACTCAAGTTGCCTCCATGCCAGATTGACAAGAAGGCTGGAAAGTCACAATTTCTCAAAGTGGCTTTGCCTATGATTATTGTAAGCATCTGCTTGGTTGTAATATTATGCTTACTTTTCATGTGGTACCAAAGAAGAGCATCGAAAGCAAAGCCTTCTGTGCAGTCATTATTCATTCATCAATTCACAAGGATTTCTTACGCGGAGCTTCTAGAGGCAACTAATAGATTCTCCATTGATAATTTAATTGGTGTTGGAAGCTTTGGCTTGGTATATAAAACAATTATTTCCCAAGCAACTGATGCGGTTAAGGTAATAAATCTTCAACAACAAGGAGCTTTTAAGAGTTTCTTGTCTGAATGCAATGCCTTGAAAAATGTTCAACACCAAAATCTCCTCAAAATCATTACAGCTTGTTCGAGCGTGGACTTTCAAGGAAATGATTTCAATGCACTAGTTTTTGAGTTATTGACGAATGGAAGTTTAGAGGACTGGTTACATCCAAAGAGAATAAATCAAGATGAGTTAAAGAACTTGAACTTCCTACAAAGGATGAACATAGCTATTGATGTTGCTTCTGCGTTGGATTATCTTCACAACTATTGCACACCGCCTATTGTCCATTGTGATATAAAGCCAAGCAATGTCTTGCTCGATGATGACATGATAGCTCATGTGTCTTACTTTGGTTTAGCAAAGATTTTCTCAAACAATACATACTATTCTTCACAAAGCCAAGGTAGTACTTTTGCAATAAAGGAATCAATCGGTTATATTGCTCAAGGTAAGAATCTTATACATATGTATAAATTTGTTTCTTTAAGCCTTGGTCATTGGATTTTTCATTTCATTAAACGACATTTTCTTCTTCATAGTCTGCACCCATAACATAATATCACCAATACATCTCATCCAACACTTCTAACAATGGTTTGGCATAGTCAACTCATATATGATAGTAACAAATTTTAAATTACCGTGTCATACATTTCACGCTCATTTAGTCAAATATTTACTTTTCAATATTTCACATCAACTTATTAATTTTGCCTACCTAATTAAGGTTTTGTACGAACAATCAACGCATATATACACGATCTTAAGAATGGGGTTCTATATCAAATTTCTATTTGATTTCTTCACATATAATGAGCATAAATTACATGTTTTGAGACGTAATTTTTTTTTGAATTGCAGAATATGGAATGGGTGGTGATGTGTCCATGAAAGGAGACGTGTACAGTTATGGGATATTGTTGCTAGAGTTGTTTACTAGGAAGAAACCAACAGATGACATGTTTCAAAATGGTCAAAATCTTCATGGTTTCGCAAAAGCAGCTTTACCTGAAGGAGTTTTGATCATCGTGGATCAAACCATGCTAGGCAACACTGACAACGCTATCAACATTTCCAACCAGAGTAATCAAGGGATCAGATTGCAAAAGTGTTTGGTTTCAGTAATAAGACTGGGACTCGCGTGTTCTTCGAAATCTCCTTCTAAACACATGAAGATTGAAGAAGTTGTCACTGAATTGTATCACTTAAGAGACCATTATGAAAGTGTCAGAATCCATCTAAAGTGAGAAATGAACCATCAAAATGGTGTATAGCTCGGTTGTTTGTACTAGTGGTAATGTTTGTTTGTTTTGCTAAAAGAAGCATATTACTTGTTTTGTTGTGAATTTTGTTTGTGTACTATGTCTTGTTGTTAATTTGTTAAATATACAAGGGAAGACTTGTTTACCATTTCAAAACTCTCCTTTAATCTATTAAATATAACAAGTCTCTCTCAAAGAAGATGCATGCATCCATCTTGAGCCAAAGTCTACCATGTCAAGTTGTTGGAACCATGATTGTCACATATTGCTTGGACAGATCTAAATGGATCCATGCATCTTGACTTGGAAGACTACAGCTAAACTAGAATATGAAATGCATGTCTGGTTCTACTGATCAATTGATCATTAAATGTTGTTTCTTAGCATGACCCAAAGTCGACCAAGTCAAGTCATTCCGAAGTGCATTGCTGATTGATTGAGCTCTTGCGTTCAATTTCTACTCCAATCTCTTTCAGGAAAGAGATAAGCGTGTAAATTTGTGGATTTTAGGTTTCGGTTTTTGCTGCAGTCTAATTTTCCATGGAGTTGTTATAAAACAAATCACTTTCTACTCTTTGGTCATATTTGCAATGTTGGGTCCTGCACATCCAAGTCTCTCTCTCATTCTTCAACTCTTTTTTTTTTTTTTTTTTTTAAATTGGGTTGTTGATCATTTTTATTTATTTATTAATCCATGCCCATGCCCGAAGGCTACATGATTGTCCCTATAGGGTTAACCAAATTAGGCCCGAAGGCTACAATATTGTTGCCACTTAATATCCCCGTCGCCTCTATCTCGCATAGAGACTTGTTTTCGTTTCGGTCCATGTCCATCTAAGCAGCTGCATTCAATACCCGAAGGCTTATCCACGGCAAAGCAAATTGCTCCTAATAATCGGGTAAAAAATCACAAAATCCTAACTGGTGAGTCTCGAACCCGCGACCTCTCACAAGGAGAGTGAATGTCGGCCCAACTGAGGTACAATTGGTGGATGCAAGTCTGCCTTAATCAATATGTATATATCAAATTTAGATATCAACTGAGGTATATGTAACTAGGGTGTCGATGTGCACTATGTACCTGGATATTCAGTACTTAATTTTTTTTTTACAATAATTTAATAATAAGAAAAAATTTATTATTAAATTTTTAAATAAAATAATAATATATAATTTTAAGGGCATGTGTATAGTTTATAAATAAATAAGGTGTTTCAAATAATTTAGGTTAGGGGTATAGGTATAATTAATTGAGAGGGGCTAGTTTTGATTCTAAAAGTATGAAATGTTTAGGGCAAAATGGAAAATCCAAAAATTAGATGTAATGGTCTTTTTTATAATTTACAAATAATTGGTGGGCTTCAAATAAATTTTGGTAGGGCTAGGTATAATTAATGAATCTTTAGAGGGCTGGATTTTAATTATAAGTAATCTGAATTTGAGAGAGCAAAATTGTTAAAATAATGTAATATTATTTTTTACTTAAAGACACAAACAACCTTTGTCCATTTTACTCACTTTCTGATTTTTCTTGTAAATATGATAGAATTAGGAAAACATTTCTGAAATCGAAAAATTTGGTTGAAGACGCCCAAATTGTTCATTGGAGTGAATTCTCATTATAGATTCCCCTTCATTTATATTGTTTTTCCTAATGAAAGATGTATTTCTCTTGCTTTTTTTTTTTTTTTTTTAAATTGGGTCGTTGACCTTTTTTATTTATTTATTAATCCATGCCCGAATGCTACATGACTGACCCTATAGGGTTAACCAAACCAGGCCCGAAGGCTACAATATTGTTGCCACTTAATGTCCTCATCACCTCCATCTCGCATAGAGACTTGCTTTCGTTCCGGTCCATCGCCTCCACCTTGCATGAAAACTCGCTTTCGCTTCGCTCCGGTCTAGTCCATCTAAGCAGCTGCATTTAATACCCGAAGGTTTATCAATGGGGGAGCAAATGTGCTCCTAATAATCGGGCAAAAACTCACAAAATCCTAACTAGTGAGTCTCGAATCCGCGACCTCTCACAAAGAGAGTGGATGTCCGACCAACTGAGCTACAATTGGTCGACTTTTCTCTTGCTTCCTAATCATGCTCTCCATACTAATATGGAGCAACATCAATGCATACACACTACAATTGCCTTCTTCAACAACTTTGCACTAGATTATCTGGCGTTACCGGCCTTCAAAGAAAAGATTAATGGTGATCCACTTAACATACTGAGTTCATGGAACGACTCTGTCCTACTGTGATTGGGAGGGGGTCACATGCGGTCATCGCCATCGTGACAGGATCACGGTCCTAGACTTGCAATTGAAAAACCTTGAATCTACGCTCTTACTTCACATAGGAAACCTCTCTTTTCTACAAGAAATCTTGCTTGGTGAGAATGAATTTCATGGTCCATTACACCAAGAAATAGGAAAACATAGGTCCTTTCTCTAGACAGAAATCGTTCAATGTCGAAATCCCTACATCTTACTTATTGTTCCAAACTTCAAGTAGTCAATTTAACCAGCAATCATCTGACCGGGGGGATTCCAATCCAGCTCACCACTCTATTAGAGCTTTCTCAGTTGCATCTTAGTTTTTAGTTAGAATGACACATTCCATCAACGTTGGGAAATCTAACTTCTCTTACCCATCTTAAGATTTTATACAACAATTTCACTAGAAGCATCCCGAAGATCTATGCTGCATCCAAAGCTTAGAATGGTTTGATGTTGCTAATAAACTGACTGGCACAGGTCCTTCTTGTCTTTACAATCTTTTACATATCAATCTTTTACAATCTTTTAACCAGCTAGATGGAAGCCTTCCTTCAGATATCCGCCTTACACTTCCTAATCTTCAATTTTTTTTAGTTGAAACCAATAACCTCAAATGTCTCATCCCATTCTCATTTCCCAATGCTCCAAGACTTGAATGGTTAGAACTTTCTTCAAGCCAATTTACATGACATGTCCCAAGAAACCTAGCTAGGAATTCTTCAAGGTCTTAGTCAGCTATCCCTTTTCTCAAATCAATTTGGAGACGAATTGCACAGCCTCATCATTTCTTTAACCAATTGCACCAACTTAGAATTGTTAGAACTGTCCAATACTTCTCTCAGAGGGCCAATTCCTAACTCAATAAGAGATCTCTCCACCAAACTTACAAGGCTATTTTTAGCACGTAATCAAATAGATGGAACCATCCAAGCTTCAATTGGGAACCTTGTGAATTTGAGCGTCCTTGATATTTCATCCAACCATCTTATAGGTGATATCTCAAATGTCATTGGAGTATTTCCTAAAATGAATGAACTGTATTTGGCAGACAATGAATTCTCTAGACAAATTCTAGATTCCTTCAATAATAATTCACTCTATTAACCATTATATACTTGAACAAAAACAAGCTACATGGGAAGTACCTCCAAATCTTGGTACTCGTCAAAGTGTAATGATACTTGATCTCTCTGATAATAGACTTAGGGGCACCATACCCAAAGAACTTTTTCTTCTTCCATCTCTTCGGAACACCCTCGACTTGTCTAACAATGCACTAAGTGGTCCCTTACCATCCGATCGAAGTAGGTAACTTGACCAATCTTTTGATCTTGAACCTGTCGGGTAACAAATTTTCTGGAAGTTTACCAAACACGCTTGGTAGTTGTTTGACTTTGGAGTACCTTTCCATCAACCAAAACTTGTTTACAAAAAGTATCCCTTGGTCATTGAAAGATTTAAAAGGAGTACATCAACTCAATCTTTCTCATAGTAAGTTATCAGGCGCAATTGCACCATATCTAGGGACTTTCACGTCTCTAACTCAGTTGGATGTGTCTTATAATAACTTGGAGGGTTCGGTTCCAAAGGTTGGTGTGTTTGTCAATGCTACTGCGATTTTGGTTGTGGGAAATAATAAGCGTTGCAGAGGTGTTGTTGAACTCAAATTGCCTCCATGCCAAGTTGAAAAGAAGGTGGGAAAGTCACAATTTCTTAAATTGGTTTTGCCTCTCATTATCGCAGTCCACCCCTTTGGGAGCCCAACGTTTTTGTGGGCACACTTCCGACTGGGTTAAGCTTTGATACCATTCTGTCACGACCCGATTCACATAGTACTATATTGTCAATTTTATGCCCAAAGCCCGCACAACTTTAAAACGCGTAGTACTTTGTAAATCCAACCTTGCACATATATAGTACATCTCCCTCCTTCACCTAGGCGATGTGGGACTATAATATCTCATTTGTAGCTTGCCAACCCTCTTGAGATTCATGGACTTTTGGGCTTCTCCCACATCCTTACATAAGGGTATCACAATTGCCAACCGACAATTGTCGATTATGATATAAAATCGAGCAATGCTCTCCTCGATGATGACATGACAACTCATGTGGCTGACTTTGGTTTAGCAAAACTTTCTCAAACAATACTTACAATTTTTTGCGAAGTCAAAGTTCTATTGCAATAAAGGGAACAATCGATTATGTTCCTCCAGGCAAAAATCTTATATTCATATAAATATGTTTATATAGGCTTTGGTCATTAGGTTTTTCATTTTATATTAAAAAAAATTTATTCTTTTGTAGTGAGCATCCATAACATATTACATATACCACCATCACATCTCATCCAACATTTCTAAATCAATGCATATATAAATGATCTTAAGAATTGAGCTCCATGTCAAATTTCTATTTGATTTCATCACACCTAATGAGCTTAAATTACATGTTTTTGAGATGTAAGAATATGGAATGGGTGGTGAGGTGTCCATGCAAGGAGATGTTTATAGTTACTGGATATTGTTACTGGAATTGTTTACTAGGAAGAAACCAACAGATGAAATGTTTCAAAATGGACATAATCTTCATGGTTTTGCAAAGTCAGTGTTACATGAGCGAATTGTGAACATTATGGATCCAACCATCATGTTGTTAGAAAACATTAGCGAAGCTATCAACATTGCAAGTCGGGATAATATTCAAGGGACTAGAGTGCATAAGTGTTTGGTTTCATCGATAAGTTTGGGAGTCGAATGTTCTTCAAAATCCCCTGTTGAACGCATTGAGATTAGAGAAGTCGTCACTAAATTGCATCATATAAGAGACCATTATGAAGGTATTTTAATCCATCTAGATTGAGAAATTACAAACCATCATAATGGTGTATTGCTCGGTTGTTTATACGAGTGGTAAAGTTTGTTTAATCTCTAAAAGAAGCATATTACTTATTTTGTTGTGAACTTTGTTTGTATTTCCAGAATTGTCATAAATTCACTACGTTCTTGTTGTTTGTTAAATTTTTATCGAGGGATACTTCTTGTATAATGTGAAGATATCAAATAAAGTATGATTCAATGCTCTCTAGATAATAAATTTAAGATTCCTCTAGCAAGTGTTTGATTTTGGTACAAATGTTTTGTTGAGACATTGAACAATTCCTGAAGTAGCGAAACATCAAGAAAATTAAACTGGGCACTTGGACTCGTACACGCGACGATGAGTGCAGCATATCGTGAACTATAACAATGCCTTTGGGTGCGATCATACAAGCACTAATGCACCGGATCCCATCAGAACTCCGTAGTTAAGCGTGCTTGGGCGAGAGTAGTACTAGGATGGGTGACCTCCTGGGAAGTCCTCGTGTTGCACCCCTCATCACCCTTTGTCTGCCCTATACTGGGTCAGGGTTATCAAGTTGGATTTTTTGGAAGATAGTACAAGTGCAAACTGCTGACTTTGCAAATAGGATAGAAGAATGTGAAAGGTTGGTTATTGGCAGCTTTGTGGGAAAGCGCTTGGCATATGGTTATGTCAAAGAGTGGCTGATAAGGACGTGGGGAATTCGAGATTTTGAGATGAGCATACATGGAGATAAGAATTTTGTATTCAAATTCAAGAAGGAAGAAGAAAGAAGTAAGGTATTGGAAATGGGACCTCTGCATATTGCAAGCAGGTTGTTCATCCTCAGGGCCTGGTCACCTTCTATGGACGAGGATGCCGAGGTGCTTACCTCGATACCTATTTGGGTTACACTGAAGAAAATTCCTCTATTCCTATAGAATCCAGAGGGTATTCAAAGGATTGCTAGTTTTATTGGAGTGCTTATCATGCTTGACAAAGCTACTGAAGAAAGGACAAGATTAGCGTATGCGAGGGTGTGTGTGGAGGTGGATGTAAACAACCAATTACCCAAAGACATCCCTGTGGTTATCAATAGAGATAAGAAAAAAATAGTTGAAGTTGAGTATGCATGGATTCCTGTTAAATGCAGTTCTTGTGCAGTTTTTTGGCCATACAAAACAGCAGTGTTCAAAGAGCAAAGAAATTAATACTCCAGGCCATATGGTATGGCAAGCTACGGGTAGGACCCAACCACTAGAAAGACAAAACTCCGATGGTTGGACGATCGTCAAGGGTAGACATACATTCAAGTCGAAGACTCCACCCAGTTTAGAGGGGAGTCAAGGGCCTATCATAGGAAAAGCAAGGAATGTGACCAGTATAGAGGCTGCCAATGTGGCAGAGCATAACATAAATGATGACCAGAATGATGCCATAACGCAGAGTCCACAACCATTGATTCTTATCAACCCAATGCTTGAGCGTAGTGCTAATGTGGAGGCAAGTGAACACACACCGACTCAGGACAAAGAGAATACCACAACAGATGAGCAGAGTAGTAACAAGGAACATGAGCAAGATCCTTCTAGTGAAGAGGTTGAAAGCGATTTGTTTTCAAAATCTTGTACTAAAGATTTTAGTCTCTGCCCTCGAAGATCCTCTAGGGCTAAGAAAACAAACAAAAAGTACAAAGGTTGAATCATTTCCTCCTTAACAAAGGAGACAGGGATAAAAAACACAAGAGGTTTCTTCTTTGGCCGATGCTAGTTGAAGATTTCTATAGGCCTAGTAACCATGTTCACTCTCACTAGAATTATCTTTATTGTGAGAGTTTGTTTCTTTTTTATATTTGTTTTTGCTTTTGTTTCATTTGTATAAAGATTTTGGGTCCTTAAAACCCAGCTCGCTTTCCAAAAAAAAAACAAAAAAATGCCTTGCAATAGGTAAGCATCAAAACCTGCAACAAAGACCCCAAACTCACTATCATGAAATAGAGAATGTTGTGCAATTGAAAACCCTAAGACAACAAGCTTAAAAAAAAAACAGTGATATCCAATCAGTTTCCCCATATGCGTTTCAGAGCGAGAGCCGTGGTTGAATTAATGACGAAGAGGTAAATTGCTGAATGAGGGAGGGTTAATTTGGTGAAAAGGAATGTCGGTTGAGCTCTCCTTTAAACAGTTCATTGATGCCCTGCTAGCTGCAATACATATATGGTTTAGGAAAGATTTTATAAGTTTCATTTCTGCAGTAGTTCGCCGAGCATTTGGGTGCAAACCATCTTGTTCCAATATTCTTTTGTAGCACATGCCTGGAATAATAATCATAATATTGTGACAAAGATGATTTTTGTGCGGGAACTGCTTAAAGTGTACTCAGGCCCGTATCTGAGGGCAAGCCAGCAAAGCTGAAGCCAGATGAAGGTCGGCAACTCAGAAGTGGACTAGATGGAGAAATGTAAGAGTGGTACTGCTACAGCTTCAAAGTCATCCTGAATTAGCAGTTCTCAGTACCTTTCAATTATTTGCTACTCATAGTACAAGTCTTAAGGATGAGTGCCCCACATCCAATAAGTCTGAAAGTGGTGGGGCACAACTACAGGTCCAATAAGTGACTTTAGTTGGAAATAAGCTCGATTGATTGATGTCAAGATTGCTCAAAATCTTCTATTTAACGTCTCCCTTATTGCGTGTCTTGGTTGATTTTTTCTTTTTAAAAGTCTTGTAACAAGTCTCTCTCAAAGAAGATGCATGCATCCATCACTGGAAGACTTCACGCATCTCAAATCCACAAATTTTGTTGTTCCAAGGATTATCTAATGTTACTTAGCAATAGCTCGAAGTCTACCACGTCAGGTTGTTCCAACCATGGTTTGAAATATCTGAATTTTTGCAGAGCCAAAAACATTATACATATACCTATTTATCTTTCGTATATTTCACGGTTTGAATGCTTAAAATTTCACTTCTATTCTTTGGTCAAACACAAACAATATCATTCTTTATTGCAAATTGTAAGTGAATACTATTCACTTGATTTGCACATTTCATCTTGTATCACGAACACCACAAGGCTCAGTTAAATGAACGAAAGTAGAGCAATTGTTATATGCATTTCAAAGAAAACATTAATTGACTGTGCAGATTTAATCATAAAAGCACGAAGAAATTCCACAGTTTTCTTCATCAAACTTAACCATCACATATTGCTTTGACAGATCTAAATGGATCCATGCATCTTGACTTGGAAGACTATATAGCTAAGGATTTATTAAGTGCATCCTGTTTCACAATTCTCCACCTCGGCGAAAAAAAAATTTTAAAGGAAAAAATGAGCCGAAATAAGGCAAAAGAATAAACTGATCAACATTCCACCATATGTTTGTCACCTCACGAAACCGCCCGGAAGGGCAACGCTCCAAAGGGCCCTCAATCAACATGAGTCAATGTGGAGTAAGTTCAAACAATGTTGAAACTTAACTCCAGGAACAACTTTTGTCAACATATCAGCAGGGTTGTCTTTTGTGTGTACTTTCACCAAAGACACATCACCATCCTCAATTACATCTCGAACAAAGTGATATCGGACGTCAATATGCTTAGTCCTTGCGTGATGAACCTGATTTTTAGCCAAGTGGATGACACTCTGACTGTCACAGAGAACCTCAACACTATCTTGTTCCATACCCAAGTCATTTACAAGACCTTGAAGCCACAATGCTTCTTTTACAGCTTCTGTCAATGCCATATACTCTGCCTCTGTAGTAGAGAGAGCCATTGTATCCTGAAGCATAGATCTCTAACTAACCGGAGCACCGTATATCTGAAATACGTAACCAGTAGTAGATCTTCGTCTATCTAGATCACCAGCATAATCAGAATCAACAAACCCACGAACCTGACATGAATCTCCACCGAAGTCCAAACCCACATCCAAAGTACCTTTTAAGCACCTAAGTATATATCCATTTCACTGCCTCCCAATGTTTCTTCCCAGGGTTTTCCATATACCTACTCACAACACTAACAACCTGTGAAATGTCAGGGCGTGTACACACCATAGCATACATTAAACTGCCAACTGCACTAGCATAAGGAACATGCGACATGTATTCCTTTTCTTCCACTGTGACTGGAGATAACTTTCGAGAAAGTCTAAAATGTGAAGCCAAAGGAGTAATAATCGGCTTTGTGTTTTCCATGCCAAACCGTGATATGACCTTCTCAAGGTACCCCTTCTGTGAAAGAAATAATTTTTTATTCTCCCCTTCTCTTCTTATCTCCATACTAAGTATTTTCCTTGCAGCACCCATATCCTTCATCTCAAACTCAGATGCAAGTTGAGACTTCAATTTATTTATCTCCACCATACTCTTACAGGCAATGAACATATCGTCAACATAGAGCAAAAGATAAATAAAATCGCCACTACGAAGTTTTTCAAGTAAACACAACAATCATACTTACTTCGTGTGAACCCATGTTTCAACATAAAAGTGTCAAACCGTTTGTACCACTGCCTAGGTGACTGCTTTAACCCATAAAGTGATCTCCTCAAATGACAAACATGGTCTTCTTTTCCAACAACCTTAAAACTTTTCAGCTGATGCATATAAATTTCCTCATCTAAGTCTCCATGCAAGAAAGTTGTTTTCACATCAAGTTGTTCAAGCTCAAGGTCACCATGAGCTACCAAGCTCAACAACACACGTATAGAAGTGTGTTTTACCACAGGCAAAAATATCTCATTGTAGTCAACGCCTTTCCTCTGAGCAAAACCCTTAGCTACTAATCTTGCCTTGAACTGAGTACCAGACTTAAACACCACCTATCGGGTGTGGCCTTCCATCTGGGCCTAGGTGGTGTGGGGTTTTATCTTAAAAGGCCTCGTTGCTATTAGGGAGTGGATCATCTCCTTATAAACCTTTGTGACAACTCTTCCTTACTTGATGTGGGACTATTCAAGCCAACACTTTCCCAACAATCTCCACCTTGGCGCGAATCGTCACACATCCTACAATCCATCCACCGGTTTGCAACATCTCGAAGTACACATTCTCCTCGAGTCTCATGTGCAACCACGATTCTGTGGGTAGCACTCGGTGTACGGACTCGACTATTCCCGGCGTTGTTGGCTCCACCTAGTCGCAACCTCTGCACTAACTCCACCTCCTCCAGACTTGTAGGATACTCTCGGACACCATCTCGGCAAGGATCTGGATCATTCATCTGGCGGATCGCACACCTGCGATGCTCCACCTGGTCTGGCTCTCTGCCAGGCGCCTACTCTCCTTGAATCACCTGAAGGACCTGCGCTCTCACCCGGATCTGGTTCGCTGCCCTGCGCCTATGCCTATCTCCTGAATAATGTGCCGCCTGCACCTCCACCTCACCGACCGAGTCCCAGCCAAACCATCAGCTCTGATACCAATTGTTGCGACTTATTGCGGAAGCGGGTAGACACCAACAATTGCACACAAGTACCACAATGATCCAATCAATTAAATAGAGTAACTAGCAATGAAAGTAATTAGAGAAAACCAAGAACCTACCACAAGAGACACAAAGTTTACGTGTTTCGGCGAATTATGCATACGTCCACGGTGAGGTGATTCCACTATATTCAAGAACAAGGTACAAGAAGATGACAATTCTCACACAATCTCTCAACAAGACATGAAACAATTCCAGCAATTATCTTTCTCTATTCCCTGTGCTTCACAGTTTTTCTACATCCAAAAAACAGTTACAGTTCCAAGTATATATAGCGTCTTGTTTCCTGTTATACAACAATTCTTATGTTTCCTGAATTTATTTCCTGTTCCTGTTCCTGTTTCCTGAATTTATTTTCTGTTCAAAAAACAATTTCATGTTTCCCAAAAACAGTTTTGTTTCCTGTTTCACAGTTCCAATCATATTCAGTACTGATATGGAGCAGCATCCACTCACTCACCACGACTGCGATTGCTTTGTCTATCATAAGAGCCAGAAGACAAGTGGCACAACTACAGGCTCAGTGATTGACTTTACTTGGATATTAAGTACTATGGATTGAAGTCAGTTTTCCCAAAAATTTCTACTCCCCAATGTATGTCTTAGATTATTTTCAAAGTCTCTCTCAAAGAAGATGAATACATCCATCTTGACAGCTAGCTAGAAGTTGAAATCCATGAAAGATGTAATTCTACTGATCATCAAATGTCGCTTAGAAATGACCTGCAGACCAAGTCAAGTCGTTCAACCATTACTTTTCAGCCCATCGTTGATTGATTGTGCTTTCAGAAAAGATAACAATGTAAATGAGTGGTCTCTGGGGTATGGTTTTTGCTCTACAAATTGAAATGAAATGACCAAAACTCTTCATTTTTCTGAAATGACTCACTTGATGAAATGCTCAAAAGTTCGAATTTTTTAATAATACATGTAATATTTACAAAATTATTGTTTTCATAATACTTATACAATTGAAATTATTATTGGATCGAACTTACCCAAATCCAAATCAAATCCAATAATAATTTCTGAATAAGTTTTGACATCCAAATCCAATTCAAATCCGGGAAAATGAAATCCAAATCCAAAAATTTCAGAATCGGATTGGGTGTGATTTTGGATGAAACCCGTTCCGTTGACAGCCTTAGTTAAAGCAATGAAAACAGAGTCATCTTTGTACTCATTTATAAAAAAATACTAAAAAATTTCAAGATTTAATCATAAAGAAGAAATTCCACACTTATCTTCATCAAACGTAATTAACACTTATTGCTTGGTTTGAAATCAAAGAGCTACAGTACAAATACTTAACTTCAAATGGACAGGTCTTTACATCCATGCAACTTATTGACTTTAGGTAGCTAGAATTTTAACCAGTGAAATGCATAGGTGTTGTGGTTGAAATTTTTGTTCACATAGGATTGAAATACCCATAATCAAAGTTGAGTCTATTAAACAATTTGAGTGTTGAAGGCACGGGGATTACCTAGTCTATAGTATATTTCAGAGTGATATTTTAATATTCCCTGCTGACTGGGACAAACTAATGATTAAAGATAAAAGATAAAAGATGACTAGGATTGAAAGTTGAAAATGTGTTGAGGGTTGAGATTAATTTCCTATGATGTCATATTTGTAAATATAAAACATGTGGAAGGGTAAAAAAATGAAAAAAAAATTGTAAAAAAAGTAGTGAAATGTACATGCGGCGGAGAGAAAAAGTATTGTCTTTTCAAATTTCTCCAAAATGAAATTATCATAGCTATCTATGTAGTTGTTAGATTTTAGTAAACTTGGTTTCATTGAAATGCAATTTTGAAGATCTTTTTAACAAAATCAATAATCAATACAAACACTTAAAATTTCAAAATATGTATATTATTATAAAAAATGTAAGCATTTTTTATATTTTAATGAACATTGAAATAAATACCCGAACATTCAATCAATTCTAGCACTCTTAATGCATGCTTTACCCCCTAAAATGCACAAGTGTGGTGATTCAGCTTTTGGTGATTGAAATGCATATGCATATCCATAAAAAAATAATGCTTAGCAAGACCCAAAATTCATCAAGTCATGTCGTTTCGACACTACTTTTTCTGTGCATGTCTGACTTTTGAGCTTCTACTTCAATCTCTTTCAGAAAAAGATAGGGTGTAATTTGTCGTGGATTTAGGTTATGGTTTCGCTATCCAAAATAACTGCTCTAAAAAAAAGAATTTGTACTCTTGGTTGTATGTGCAGAAGTCTCTGAGTCTTCACCCACAAGTGTATTAATTAGCTCATTTTCTCAATCTATCTATCTCTCTATATATATTATCAAATTATGATATGTGTAATTTAAGCTTCCCCTTCATTTTATATTACTTTTCCTTAAGAAAGATGTACTGCTCTTGCATTACAGTCATACTCACAGTACTAATATGGAGCAGCACCAACTCATTCACCAAGATTGCCTACTCAGACAATGATGCACCTGATCGCCTGGCTCTACTCGCCTTCAAAGAAAAGATTAATGATGATCCGAGCCAAGCATTGAGCTCGTGGAATGATTCCATTCACTATTGTAACTGGAATGGGATTATATGCAGTCGTCGGCATCGCGATAGGGTCATAGTCCTAGACCTGCAATCAGAAATTCTTGAAGGTACGTTGTCCCCCCACATAGGAAACCTCTCCTTTCTTCAAGAAATATGGCTTGGCGAGAATGAATTTCATGGTCCAATACCCCAAGAAATAGGTCGATTGTCCCGATTAAAGGTCCTTTCTCTAGCCGGAAATTTATTCAGTGATAAAATCCCTACTAATCTCACTTACTGTTCCAAACTTCAAGTAGTCAATTTGACACGCAATAATCTGACCGGGGGGATTCCAATCCAGCTCACCTCTCTGTTAGAGCTTACTTGGTTGCACCTTGGCAATAATCAATTAAAAGGACGCATTCCACCAATGTTAGGAAATCTCACTGCTCTCACTCAGTTTGAGATTTACTTCAACAGTTTCACTGGAAGCATTCCCGAAGATCTATGCCAGATCCAAAGCTTAGAACATTTCCGTGTTAGTGTCAATAAATTGACTGGCACAGTTCCTTCTTGTCTTTACAATCTCTCACATATCACACTTTTCTCAATAGCTTATAACCAGCTAGAGGGAAGCCTTCCTTCAGATATTGGCCTTACACTTCCTAATCTCCAAATATTTTATGCTAATGCCAATAAATTCAAAGGTCTCATCCCATTCTCATTTCCCAATGCTTCAAGACTTGAAAGGTTAGCATTTGCTGAAAATCAATTTACAGGACATGTCCCAAGAAATCTAGGAATGCTTCAAGGTCTTAGCCACCTATACCTTTATTCAAATCAATTTGAAGATGAATTGCACGACGTCATCACATTTTTAGCCAATTGCACAAACTTAGAACTGTTAAGGTTGGGCAATACTTCTCTCAGAGGGCCAATTCCTAACTCAATAGGAAATCTCTCCACCAAACTTACAAGGCTACAGTTAGGAAATAATCAAATATATGGAAGTATCCCAGCTTCGATTGTAAACCTTGTGAATTTGACATTCCTTGAAATGTCAAACAACCATCTTATAGGTGATATCTCCAAAGTCATTGGAGCATTTCCTAAAATGGTTAAACTGGTTTTGGACGGCAATGAATTGTCTGGACAAATCCCAAATTCCTTCAATCACAATTCAACCCAATTAATAGTTCTATCCTTGAACAATAACAAGCTACATGGAAAAATACCTCCTAGTCTTGGCAACTGTCAAAGTTTATTAGTACTCACTATCTCTGATAATAGACTTGGCGGCACCATACCTAAAGAACTTTTTCATCTTCCATTTCTTCCTACCTCTCTCGACATATCTAATAATGTTCTGAGTGGCCCCTTACCATCCGAAGTGGGTAACTTGACCAATCTTGTGAACTTGGACCTCTCCGGTAACAAGTTTTCTGGTAGCATACCAACCACGCTTGGCAGATGTTTGACTTTGGAGTCCCTTTCCATCAGCCAAAACTTGTTTACAGGAAGTATTCCTCAGTCATTGAGTGATTTAAAAGGAATAAAAAAACTCAATCTTTCTCACAATAAGCTATCTGGGGTAATTCCGCCATATCTTGGGACTTTCACGTCTCTAACTCAATTGGATGTGTCTTATAATGACTTGGAGGGTTCAGTTCCAAAAGTTGGTGTCTTTGTCAATGCTACTGGGATGATGGTTATGGGAAATAGTAAGCTTTGCGGAGGTGTTGTTGAGCTCAAATTGCCTCCGTGCCCGGTTCAAAAGAAAATGGGAAAGTCACAATTTCACAAACTGGTTTTGCCTCTCATTGTTGTTGTAAGCATCTGCTTGGTTGTAATATTGTGCTTACTTTTCGTGTGGTACAAAAGAAGAGCATTGAAAGCAAATCCTTCTGCACAATCATTATTTAGCCCTCAATTCAGAAGGATTTCTTATGCGGAGCTTCTCGAGGCAACTAATAGATTCTCTATTGATAATTTAATTGGTGTTGGAAGCTTTGGTTCAGTGTATAAAGCAATTCTTTCCCAAGAAATTGTTGCAGTTAAGGTAATAAATCTTCAACAACAAGGAGCTTTTAAGAGTTTCTTGTCTGAATGCAGAGCCTTGAAAAATCTTCGACACCGCAATCTCCTCAAAATCATCACAGCTTGTTCAGGAGCCGACTTTCAAGGGAATGATTTCAAAGCACTAGTTTTTGAATTCATGCCCAATGGAAGTTTAGAGGAGTGGTTACATCCAAAGAGAAACATGCAAGATGAGTTGAAGAACTTGAACTTCATACAAAGGATGAACATAGCTATTGATGTTGCTTCTGCGTTGGAGTATCTTCACTACCATTGCCAACCGGCAGTTGTCCATTGTGATATAAAGCCAAGCAATGTCTTGCTCGATGATGATATGACAGCTCATGTGGCAGACTTCAGTTTAGCAAAGATTTTTTCAAACAATTCTTCGCAAAGTCAAGATAGTTCTCTTGCAATAAAGGGTTCAATCGGTTATGTTGCTCCAGGTAAGAATCTTATATACATATAAGTATGTTTCTTTAGGCTTTGAAAAATCAGGTTTTTCATTTTATATTAAACCAGATTTTCTTATTTTGTAATCACCCTCCATGACATTATACATATCACCATAACATCCAATCCAATAATTCTAACGATGTTGTGACATCTTTTTCTCATATACGATAGTAACAAGTTATAAGTACAATGCAATACGTTTCACGCTCATTTAGTCAAATCTATACTTTTTCAGTATTTCACATAAACTTCTTAATTTTTCCTACCTAATTTAAGGTTTTCTATGAAAATTGTTTTTAGCATTTTATTTTATTGAACAATCAGTGCATATATAAATGATCTTAAGAATTGCTCCATGTTTAGAGACGTAAAATTTTATGATTTGCAGAATATGGAATGGGTGGTGAGGTCTCCATGCAAGGAGATGTTTACAGTTACGGGATATTGTTACTGGAGTTGTTTACTGGGAAGAAACCAACAGATTACATGTTTCAAAATGGACAAAATCTTCATGGTTTCGCAAAAGCAGTTTTACCTGAAGGAGTTATGACCATTGTGGATCCAACCATATTAGAAAGCACTGGCGAAGCTATCAACATTGCGAATCAGAGTGATCGAGGGATCAGAATGCAAAAGTGTTTGGTTTCAGTGATGAGATTGGGAGTTGCATGTTCATCGGAATCCCCTGTTGAACGTGTGAAGATTGGAGAAGTTGTCACTGAATTGCATCACATAAAAGACCATTATCAAGGTTTTAAAATCCATCTAGGGTGAGAATAGACCATCATGCTCCGTTGAACGCATGAAGATTGGAAAAGTCGTCACTAAATTGCATCAGATAAGAGATAGATCATTACCAAGTTGTTATAATCCGTCTAGAGTGAGAACGGGCCATTAGGATAGAGTATTGCATGGTTGTTTGTGCGAGTGGTAAATTAAGTTTGTTTTTCTAAAAGAAGCATAGTTACTTATTCGGTTGTGAAATTTGTTTGTGTTTCCAGAATGACATAAATTACTATGTTCTTGTTGTTGTTAAATTTACAAAGGGATACTTCTTGTATAATGTGGAGATATCAAATAATGTTTGGTTGAAGTCTTACAAAGGAGATATTTGATTTGGTACGAGTGTTTTCTTAGCATTGACGACTCCTGAAGTATTCTTGCCCCTCTCCTTTGGATTCATCTTACCTCCAAAGTTTTCAATATATTCTGTAGTTTTTTAGTGTGATATTAAGATAAATTTATGACAGAATTTCCTTTTATGACAGTTTTAGCGAGTCACATAAACCAACTCAAGATTATACTCAACAAAAGTGAAACACAAGGATTAAAGTGTACACTAGTAAAACTGAAACGAAATATGAGTGAAGAACTTAGTTATGAAAAATGCGCAACAAAATATGAGTAAAGAACTCAATTATGACAAGTACACGGGTGTATTTCAGTTTGATATCAATGTGGCTGATGATGGTAAAGATGAGGAAGAAGTGGGGGTGTAGAATGATTGATGAAATGAAGGTGAGTTGGAGTGTGGTGTTGAGGGATGGAGGGGATGGATTGTAAGGGAAAAGCAAGGGTGGTTTTCTGAGGAGCTTCCTCCTCCATGTTCAAGTAGTAAGGGTAGGACGAGCGGTACAAAATTAGACTCGAATGGAAGTATAAAACTAAAACAAATAAAAAAATTGTAGGGAAGTTATAATGGGAGATTACGAATTGGTCAATCCCGACCTCAGACAGCTGGCACGTGGCCTATTCGCAAATAGGTTTTTTTTTTTTTTTTTTTTTTAAATAAAAATAAATAAACCTCCAGTGGGGAGGGGAAACTATGGGATGCCAGAACCTTTATTACTTATCAAAAAATGAATTACAAGCTCTACGGGGGTACATTACGACTTTACCCGTATTCAAAACCAAGCAAAGCTAAAACTCATAATCTACCTAAAACAGACTCCAGAATTCTAATATATTTCCAATAAGATAAATCAAAACACACCAAATCGCAAATAGGTTGTGGGGTACGAAGTATGGTGATGATGGGTGTGTTTGGGCGCCGAATCCGGATGGTCTTTTATCCACTCATTCTGCATATGAATTGTTACGAAAGCAGGGGGTGAAAAATGAGCTAAATAAAAAATTTGGCAAAACATTATCCCATCAAGAATTTCAATTTTTATGTGGAAACTTTTGTGCAGAGGTGTGCCAGTGGACGGGGAGTTGTATAGATGCGGTTTTAGCCTCGCCTCGAGATGTAGGCGCTGCGTTAATCCAAGGATGAAATCTTTGAATCACTTATTTCTGGAGGGCAATTTGGCGGTAAAAGTATGGATTCATTTTGATGGGATTTTTTATGTGCATGTAAGGAAACCAGCTGAGATCTCCATAGTGCTTCAGATTTGGTTCAAAAGAGCCAAGAAGACCTCGCAAACAGGTGTGTTATACTTCTTCACTCCTATGTTTATTCTATGGGAAATCTGAAAGCAAAGATGTAAGGCTGTTTATGAAGATATTACTCCAAACTATGCTTATGTGATTTTAAACATTAGGTGTAATTTGAGGTTAGCTAATAACTTTATCATTCCGAAACAATTTAGTCGGAATAAGGCCCCTTTAAGGGCGCTTGGGTTACATGAGATCCCGGTTAGAAGAAGTTTTGTTAGAATAGTATATTGGACCTCTCCTCCTGCAGATTTTGTGGTGCTTAACGTTGATGGTTCCTCTCGGAAAAACAAGGCAACATGAGGTGTGATTATAAGAGACCCAAGGGGTCTTTGTGTGGTTGGAAAACAATTGTTCTTCGAGGAAGGAACAAAAAATAAAGCTGAAGCGTTGGCCCTTGTGGAAGGTTTGCGGCTTTGTTCCTCATTGGGGTTGAGAAAAGTAATGGTTCAATCGGATTCAGAACTTGTTTGTGGTTGGTTTAGGGAGACCTTTAAAATTCCGTGGCATTTTGGAGAACACTTTCAGAGAAATTAAGTTGATGGCGGAAAAAATGATGATAGAGTGCAAACATATTTATAGAAAGGCAATGCGGTTGCAGATGCGCTAGCTGACAAAATGCAAAAAGATTGCAGGACTATCACCTTTGGAGCGAATGATTTACCTAGGCGACTTGTGGGGTTGGTTTTGCTCGACAGGTGCCACACGGCTTATGTTCGTCATGGATATGAATAGAGGAAGTTTTATTGTTAATATGCAGGGTTTTGTTATTGATTTGGAGTGTCGCGGACACGTAGCAGCAGTGGCTGATTTTTGTGCTGCTGCCTGTATTGGCTTTGCATTGCGCTGGAAAGGGTGCTCTGTTTTGACAGAGTGCTCTGTCTGGATGCACCATGTTTACTTCATTTCTTGTGCTGCGGCGGTTCTGGATTTGTGTCCTGGAAATAGGTTGTTATGCTGGTCTGTTTTGTTGCGGATTTATTTGCAGAGCCGGTGTCGCCAAGGAACTGGACTGAATTGCTGTCCTGGGAAGGGGCTGGATCGAGTCTGCATGTCAGTGCGTTTCTGGTGCAGCGAGGTGATTTTGTCATGCAGTTTGGTGGTCGGATCGCTGGCTGCAATTGCTTGGAGTGGGGTTGGAATGTGCGCTGCATTTTGGCAATACCCTATTGATGGTAACATGCATTTGGAGGTTGTTATTTTTGGTTGCAAGTGGCAAGTTTGTTATGCTTTCAAGTTGCAAGTTGTTATGCAAAGTTGTTATGTATGTGGTTATGGGCTAGTTGCAGGTTATTTCAATTTGAGCAAGGTGCAATCTGTGAATATTGTTTTTGGGCAGAAATTTCAATTCGATTAAGGTCTTTGTTTTGATCCTTTAATTGTTTTGTTTATGAGACCTTAGCTTTTGGTGTGTTGGCCTAGTTCATGATTAGGTTTTTTAAGGTCTAAATCTCTCCGTGGTTTAGGCCTAAAGTTCTCCTTGGTTGAGGCCTTATTTTAGTCTTATCCTTGGTGAGTTAGGTCTAGAGTTAAAATTTCCTTTCTATTATGTTTTGAAACAGGCCTTTGTAAGGTCTTTCTTTCGAATTAGGAATATGTTTTTTCTCTCGGGTAAAGTCGTCATATACCCCGACAAGTGTATAAGATTTTTCAAGTAATAAAGGTCTGACATCCCATAGCTGCCCCTCCCCACTGGAGGTTTAAAAAAAATTAATAAAAAAAAAAAAAAAAAAATTTGTATACACCATTTCAAGCACAAAGCTAAGCATATAAGCCTTATAGTAAAGTAAGGGTTGTTTGTGTTTTCAAGTTTCAATTGTTTGCAAATTGCGATGGCTATTTGGTTTGCTTATAGGCGGAAAGTTGCTAACTGCAAGTTGTTTATCATGCTTGCATGTTGCAATTGGAGCAAATGTGGCAAGGAGCTGGGACTTGCAAGGATTGATGCGCAGTGTTGATTCTGGCTGTAGCTGGGTCCTAGGTGGCAAGGCTATGTTGTGAACGAGGTGTTTTTTTTTTTTTGTTTTTTTTTTTAATTAAACCTCCGGTGGGGAGGGGCAACTATGGGATGCCAGACCTTTATTACTTATCAAAAACATTGATTTACAGACTAAACGGGGGTACATTACGACTTTACCCGTATTAAAAACCAAGCAAAAATAAAAAACTGGACACCAAATGACAGGCTCCAGAATTCAACCATAGACCTATCAAATTGCTTCAAACAACCAAAGACCCACTAGTAGATTCTTTGAAAAAGCAAAGAAACCAATTGACAAACAATTGAGCAAAAAAACTGAAAGTGCGCAGAGCTGCGCAATCCCTCGCACCAACAGAGTGCACACTGCCAATCAAAAACAGAGTGCACACTACCTAACACTGCGCCAACATTGCCTTGCACACCCACCACCTGCAGAGCAGCACCTTGCACCACCTGCCTGCGCAAATGCAATGCCATGCTTTGTTCCAAACCGCACTACATCACCAATCCAACCACTTTCCAGCCCGCGCAGATCACGTCCATTGCTTGCAATCCCCACCAAGTTCCAGCCTCAACCAAAGCCATTCCCAGTTCTGAGCAATCAACTGCTCCAAGCTTACCCCCAACACCCGGCCAGGCCGCACAAAATAGAGTGCCCTGCAGCTCCAAAAATAGAGTGCACCATAGCACCCAGGCAGCCTGAATGCGTCTTGCTGCAGCTTTCCTTCCCGATCTCAAGACAGTCCAGCATCCAGCAAGCCAACCTCGCCCCAGCAGAAACTCTATCTGCCTCTACTCTTCCCCGTGTCGGATGTACGCCGTATGCCATCTGTCAAGCACAATCAAACCTGCCACTCGCCTAGGAAAATCATTCGCACCGAAAGAAACCGTCCTACAGTCTCGTTGCGCTCTATCCGCTAGCGCATCCGCCACCGCGTTGGCCTCTCTATAGATATGTTGGCAATCTAACGTCATGGATGCCGCCAACAATTTAATTTCCTTCAAAATGTTCTCCAATTGCCAAGGGATTTTCAAATTTTCCTTAAACCAGCCACAAACAAGCTCCGAGTCCGTTTGAACTACCACCTTTTTGAAACCCAATGAGAGACAAAGGTGGAGGCCCTCAGCTAGAGCCAAAATTTTCGCTTTATTATTGGAACCTGCACCGAAAAATAGTTGCTTTCCCACAACACCGAGACCCCTAGAATCTCTAATGATCACACCTCCGGATGCCTTCATATACACATTTGCACCTTTGTTTCCAAATTTCTCATAAAATGAACATAGGAGTAAGAAGGAATAACACACCTTTTTGCGAAGTCTATTTGACTCTCTTGAACCAAATTGCGAGAACCGTGGAGATTTCTGCTGGCTTCCTTATGTGCACATCAAAAATTCGGTCAAAGTGGCTCCACACCTGCATCGCCAATTCTCCGTCAAGAAAAAGGTGAGTCAAAGATTCGCTCTTCGGCGAGTTGCAACATCTACATCAAGATGCTAGACTCAAGCCGCATCTGTATAATTCCCCATCCACTGGCACCCCTCTACGGAGTAACTTCCAAACAAAAACTTATATTTTGGAAGGAAGAATGTCTTGCCAAATCATCTTACTTAGTGCATTAACCTTCCCATGTCTCCGTAACATTTCATATGCCGACTGAAGGGAAAAAAGCCCATCCGGGTTTGGTATGATCGCCATGGTCCTCACCACGTAATCTACGCGCCAATCTTCTGAGATCTGGATTGACCAATTCAAAATTTGTTAAAAGCACGTCGCTAACTGAGGGCCAAAAACCTTGACTAACCACTGCCTCCGGCCTCCTAAAAGAAGCTACCGTGTTCCAATTTTCCTCAAAAAAACTTATATTTCCCATGCCAATACGCCAAAGCGAATTACTCAAAATAAGAGATTTTTCAAGCATGATCGCTTTGAAAAAAGGTGAAGACCCACCTTTCACAAGTTGACTATTCAACGCAACTCCATGCAACCAGTATTTGCTCCTCATAAAAGTAGCCCATAAAGAATCCGAAGTAATTAGTCTCCAAAGAGTCTTTAATCGAAAAGCCTTCATCACCACCGTCAAGTTTCGAACTCCCAAACCTTGTTCCTCCTGAGGGAAACAAATATTGTCCCATGACATCCATTTTTTCTTCAGTCGTCCTTCACAATCTCCCCAAAAGAAATTCGCAAACAAACTATCAATCCTTGATAAAACTTTCCGAGGTACACACATGGTACTAAGAATATAAATGGGAATCGAACTAAGGACATGTTTAATCAAGATTAATCTTCCTCCCGGAGATAACAATTTTGACTTCCATCCCTGAACCCGCGATTGAATTTTAGCAATCAAATCTTCAAAATATGAAATTTTAACTCGCCCTTGGAACACCGGCCTTCCCAAATATTTCAAAGGAGCAATTTTAAACTGGAAACCTGTGCAACTTTTGATCACCACAACTCTCTCCGCGATGGCCTTGTCGTCCAAAATAAAATAACTTTTGCCCTCATTTATTTTCTGCCCCGAAGTCTTACAGTAATGTCTCAAGAACTCCATGCATCCCAGAATTGAAGACTTTTTTCCATTTAAAAAAAATGAGGGTGTCATCGGCATACGGAAGGTGTGAAATAGGTCTGCAGGCCCTGGGTGTATAATAATATCCAATTTTTCCTTTATCGAAGGCCTCTTTCAATCCCCTACTCAACACTTCAGAGGCGATAATAAATAGAAACGGAGAAAGATGATCGCCTTTCCTTAAACCCCTAGTGGATCTGAAAAAACCTTTATAGGCACCCTGAAGCAAAACTGAAAAGCCGCAGGAAGCTATACAGTTGGAGATGAGATGTCAGAATCTACCAGTAAAACCAAATTTTTTAAGCACCGCGAACAAAAAATTCCATTCCAGTCTATCATACGCTTTCTCCATATCAATTTTCAGCACCACATTGCCTCCAAATACCTTCCTGTTAATGTCATTAACCAATTCCAGCGCAAGGCCAATGTTTTCACCAATGAACCTTCCTTTAACAAAAGTCCCCTGCTCCTGAGAAATCAGCACTGGCAGGAGATCTACCAGTCTATTGCAAAGGATTTTACTGAAAATCTTATAAATCACATTACACAGACTTATTGGGCGAAATTCAGAAAAAGAACCTGGAGTCTCAATTTTAGGAATCAAAGCCATGAAATTAACCGAAAAAGAAGCCGACATCGCCTCCCCTTCAAAAAATTGTATAGTGGCCGCCCAAATATCCATACTCAAAACCTCCCAGCAAGAGTGAAAGAAATCAGCAGTAAAGCCATCCGGTCCTGGCGCACTATTTTTGGGGATGTCGAAAACAATTATTCTCACTTCCTCCAAAGAAGGTCTTTTGACCAAATTATCACATTGACCATGGCTCAGCATCTTCGGAATGCAATTTAACAAATCCGTATCCACCGTACAGGCTCCTTGAGAAGACATAAGATTAGCAAAAAACTCATTGGCTTTGTCAAGAATCTCACCAGGATCCAAAATAATCCTACCGCACGGTAAAGAAATCGGATTGATGGCTCGTCTCTTTTGTTTGGATTTGGTGGAAGCAAAAAAGTATTTGGTACAAGCATCCCCCTCCTTAAATTCTTTTTTACCTGATTTTTGAATTTAGTAAAGCTCCTCCTGTTTTAGAGCTAATCTGTACTCTGCCTGACAACGATGTAAATTGCAACAAGCATTAACATCCCAGTTAGCATCAACATTTAGCCCATTATTGCTAATATTTTCAAAACCCGCCAAAAGAGTAGTTTCCCACTGTTGCATTTCATCCTCTAAAGCTCGGAGTCTGCTAAACACATCCACTCTATCAATAGGTCTCATGGTACCCATATCTGTCAACCACGTGTCCTTAACCAGATCAAGAAACTCAGGATGAGTCGTCCACATATTTAGGAAACGAAAAGGTGCAAAACCGATTCTTGATTGAGTTGGCATGGATGCCAACAGCGGAGAATGATCTGAAAATGTTCTGCTGAGATGTTCCACTTTAGGACTAGCCAAAACTGTCAACCAAGCTGAATTAACAAAGATCCTATCAAGTCTGGCCCAAATACGCTCACTGCCTCGCCTGTTATTGCACCAGGTGAGTCGGGGACCCGAGAACCCACAATCAATTAATCCACTGTTTTCAATACAATCAGAGAAATGTGACATGCTTGCCAGAGACGGCGCAACACCCCCACTTTTTCGCCCGAATGTAAATATGTTTTAAAATCGCCGCCGACCATCCAAGGAATATCATGATTAGCAGCAAAATTGCCCATATTGAACTAGAGATCCCTTCTTTCATCCACAGAGCATTTAGCATAAACAAAAGAAATTAAAAAAATTCTTGAAGCAGAGTCCGTTACCTGGCAATGAATGATCTGATCCGACATATCTACCACCAAAGGACAAGAGAGGTATCCTAGAAAATCCAAATCTTGCCTCCAACAGTGTCATTAGAGACAAATCCGCCAAGTTTGAGTTTGTTACCAATATCCATGTATCTACTAGCATCAATCATAGGCCCCGCAATCATAAGAATTCTGACTTTATATTCCACAACCATTTTTTTAACCTCCTTCTCGTGACCTTATTAACAACCCTACGAGTATTCCAAAACATAAAATTTTCCATCATCTTAAACGCGGGAAGAAGACATACCCTTCTTAGTTTTACGACGATTGCCCGGAGGTACCGCCAATTTGACTTTTTTTTCTTAAGATCCTCATCGAACTGCGCCCCCAACTTTAAATCCTTGATAGCTTGTGATCCCGGCCCTATCTCCGAATCCGACGCAGCCTCATCACTATCTTCGGTGGCACTTTCAAGAGTATTGACATTCTTTTTTTTTCTTTTTTCGCAGAACACGTCCCTCCTTCACCAACATGAGAGCGTCGTCTAGAAAAACCCGCATATCCTGTTTGTTACCAGCTGCCACTGGTATTGATAAACTGTCGATATCCTCAGGTATTGTTCGCAAAGCATGTTCATCCGTCAACCGTTCCTGTACTGTCTGCTGCACATTTCCAGCCCTTGTTTCCAGTGTCAATTCAGATGTCAAGGTCTGCGTCGTATTAGAACTAGATTGAGGAACGACCATATTATTAACCACTCCAAGCACGGAAGAGGGAGCGCCAACTGCGAGCGAAACATGCTCTGTCTGTGGCGAAACCACATCCCCTGTTCTGGGGCAGAGCATTGGCTGGGGCGAAACGTTTCCTGTTTTCATGTAGGTCACTGGCTGGGGCGAATTGAGCTCTGGCTGGGAAAAAACATAGCACCGCAACTGCTCCTCAGTTGTAAATTCAGCTCGCTGCATCCCTGAAGCAGCATGCCCAACCTGAAACTCGCCAGTGGAATCACTTGCCGCACCTTGCAACGCTGCCGCCGGATTAGTGTGAGAATTGCCATTTTTATTGTCTTTGTCCGTGTCGACGAAACGACTACTCTTCGCCCCCGAGTTGACATCAACTTCCTGTTGTAACGATTGTTCTTGCTGCCCAATAACATTTTCTATCTCCGAAATTGTATACCCCGCCGCCAGGAGGCATTCCTCCGTAGATTCTTGAATAAAATCGGCATGGTCATTAGCCATTGTCATACCCACTAGTTGCTTATCCGCTTGAGCACCCTCATCTTCATCGACATTCTCTGTAAGTGACTCAAATTTGTTTGACAACACCACCTTTACCGGATCAATGGCCACCGGCCTCTTATCACCAACTCCCTCTGGAATCTCCTCTCCCTTACTATTCTTTACACCACTCACACCCACTTCTGATTTGGGCAATTTGTCTTTTCTGGTAACTGGTACATATTGTTGCTTGATAGTATTGGTTTCGGCCTTTGGCTTGATCGCCTTCTCTACTTTACCCAGGTCCGAAGCTCTCCCACCGCCCTTAAGACCTAGTTTTTTTCGACAAAAAGCCTCCTGATGCCCTATCAAAGAACAAAAATCACAGTATTTGAAGTCTGAATATTCTATCTTCTGCCAGAAACCCCTATTATTAGCCCTGTCAATCCAGACTCTAGTTGGTAATTTTTCCGCCAAAGTCATCTCCACGCAAACACGGGTAAAGCCCGGGCGCGATAGGCATCTAGTATGATCATCCATCCTAAAAAAACCACCAAAAGAATTCACAATTGCTTTTAAAATGGGGGGATGGAATAAATGCAAAGGTAAGTTAGACAACTCTACCCACAATGGCACCGAGATCGGGTCCTCCTTCAGGCTGAACCCATCATGCCAACAGAAAGCTTTGAGCCGAACTCCAAGAATCAGAAAGGAATTCCGCGACAGAACTTTTTTTGCTTCATTATCAGATTGAAGGCGGACTAACACGTGCCGTTGATTAAGTAAACCAAGCGAAAAATCGCCTAGAATTCCCCAAGTTTCTGTGAATCGAATCTCGGATATCTTCTAATGTTGGTCGATAACTATAGTATTTAAAAACGATCACATGTTTTTCCATGAACTCCTCTCCATGTACTTCATCCGTTGCCGTAATTCCGATTGCCGGAGCGCCCTCTTTACGGAAACGAGTGCCTTTAATCGGAGTCTCCGCAACTTTGTCCACCAAAATTTTTCCCAAAATCTGTGCGAAAGAGGGTTTTGCCGATCCTTCCGCGGTTCCCCCATTACCAGGTCTCCCCGCCGTGGGAGGAGGGATGGCGGCTGGAGGTGCCGACATCATATCCAGATTCTGTTTCCAGCGTCAACCAAATCAGCACAAAGCACACACAGCAGCAGTCGCGTATCGGCGGCTGAAACGTATCGGCGTCTGTGATGGAGAACCGATCAGTGCGTCAAATCGGCGCAGTCTCATTACCCTAGCAGATCCTTATCACAGCCAACAAGATCGGCACACATCACAAACAACAGATCGCGGTTGTACTGTATCGGTGAAACAACGATATGTCGGCGTGTCGGATTGCAGCGCCTCGAAAAGCCCTGGCGGCCTAGCTACGCTGGCCAAAAGTGGCAGTGTAGCCTAGGTTTTCCTTGTGAAGCCCGAGCCGCCACAATGAGCAATGGCTAGGATGGATTCCAACAATCTTGGGACGGCTAAGATTGAAGGATCCGAAATTATAAAAATAATGCCCAGTTTGCCGCTCGAAATCGCCTCAGAGCTCTCATACTAAGCAATCGCTCGTGGAGTTCATGACTCTCAAAACTTCAACTTAGACGAGGTGTTTCAAGGGCTGCACGGTCAGGCGGTCAGCTGATGTGCAACCTAGCGGATTCTGTGTGCGTTGCTGATTATAGTTTGGAGTCTTGGGCAGAGTACATGCCTTTGGGTAATGTTTGGTATGGTGACTCTTTTTCTTGGCGCTAGGACTTTTTTTTTTTTTTAATTAAACCTCCGGTGGGGAGGGGCAACTATGCGATGCCAGACATTTATTACTTATCAACAAATTTATTTACAAACGAAACGGGGATACATTACGACTTTACCCATAATAAAACCAAAACAAAAAGATAGACAAAATACCTATCCAATAGTAAAACGCCGAAGTCCACACAGTACCTTATCAAAATTGCTTCTAACCACCATCACAATTTAGCTATCAAGACTTTAATCCAACAGACCCACTTTCGATCAATGAAAATTGTCCATTGGCAAATAAACAATTCAACCAAAAATAGATTGGCGACAACAAAACAGAGTGCGAACCTCTGTTCTCTGTGCAAACTCGCTTCCGCAGCCCCACCGAGCACGGCACTGCCAGACCAGGCCACACTCCGCATTTGTCATTCCTTCAAACAACTCCCAGGTTGCCCACAGGCACCTTGCTACATTTTTTAGCCCATTGCAGTGCCTAGAATGAGATGTTACTGACACATAATTTCCAAGCACCATGCTGAATTCCACCTAGCAACAGAGCAAATGCAGGACGATTTTCAACACCCCGCCACATCCAACTTTAATATCGAACCTGTTTATCACAACAAGAGCGCCACTCCCCGCATCCAGTTTGAAACCATCCACCACCCAGCGACCCTCCTGTCAATATAACATAATACCAAAACTATATGCATATATCCCTCTATTTTCCACCATGACCATAGGCACATCAAACCGACATCACAACAGTTTTTTTTTTTTTTTTCAAAAACATATTCATTTAGCACTCGGAAACCTTAAATACGCAGTCTTATTCTTATCAAGAATAATAAGAGACTTTATTCTTTTAGGAAGCGAACCCCAAGAATAAAATCGAGAAATTTGGTCCACTTGCGCCAATCTAGCCAAGGTGTCCGCCACCGAATTAGTCTCCCTGAACACGTGTACACAATGCCACGCCAAAGCCTTACTCATCTCTCTGATGTCCCTCCACCAATTGCTAAGAAACCAGGGGATATTTGCTTCTTGGAATAGCCATTGTTTAACCAACAATGAATCCGTTTGAATCACGCAATTTTGAATTCCCATATCAATACAAGATCTCAAACCTTCAAGCAAGGCTCTCGTCTCTGCAGAATTATTTGATCCTTCACCAAAACTACACTGTCTAGCTGCTACAAATTTGCCCTCATCATTTCTGATAACAAAACTTCTTGTAGTATTATTCTCCATACAAGAACCATCTACATTTAGCACATACCATCCTGTAGGAGGAAATGCCCAATAAAGTACCCGGGGAGGAGACATTTCTAATTTCTTTTCCTGTATGCCCAATCTACTGAACAAAGCCCCATTGGGCTCCTTTATTCTTGGAGTAAAATTTTTTGCCACACACTTAATCCAGTAATAAACTTTAATAATCACATAGCATGATGAGAAATTCTTTCCTTCATAAAGTTTTGTATTTCTCTGAATCCATATTTCCCATAGGATGAAAAGAGGAGTGAGATGGATGAGGGTACCTGATAAGAAAGATTTCTTCGCTTTCCTAAACCACGCCTTAAGCATAGTGTAGACTTCAACCCTTCTATGAATGTGCATGTCAAACACCAAATCAATGTGTCCCCACACCCTTCTTGCTAGTTCACTTTCCAAGAAAAGGTGTTTCATAGTTTCCTCCCCAGATTGAAAACAACAGCCACATTTAGACGCCAGTTGAAAACCAATTCTTCTAATTTCCCCATCAATGGGTAAGGCCCTTTTAATAATTTTCCATATGAAGATAGAAATTTTAGAAGGCAATAACGGATGCCAAATCCAATTCCAAATATCATCTTGTGTCCTTCTGCCACTTAGAATTTTACATACTGAGCTAATCGAGAACATGCCATCATTAGTTGGGATCCATATTCTAGAGTCACGGTCGCCAACTTCACCTTTCACTATTGTCTTGTAGAGCTCTTGAGCTTTGCTCTGCAAATCCGGACTTAGCATTCCGAAATTCTCCCTGTGCATTTTCTTTAGGGTAGGCCAAGTGTCATTTCTTACCGCCTCTTCATTTCTAGTGAAGATTTCATCCCTAGCCCAGTGTTCTTCAAAGAAGCTGACAGTACCTTTAGAGATCCGCCACGTGGAGTTTGCAACTATAAATTATTTATGCTTCAACAACTCTTTTATGAACGGAGAAGCCCCAACTTTTATTTCTTGTTGTCTGATTGGAACCCTGTCCTGCAAATATTTATGCCTTAGAAAATTTTCCCATAAAGAGTTGGTGTTTATAAGATTCCAAAGAGACTTAATGCGAAAAGCTCTTATAACATCATCCATATTTCTGACATTTAGGCCACCTTCCTCTTTAGGAACACTGATTTTGTCCCATGGTATCCATTTCCACTTATGTCTCCCTTCATGATCTCCCTAAAAGAAGTCTGCAATCAATTTCTGAATAGATTGCAGGACCTTAATAGGGACGACTTTAGCTGCTATGGTATAAATTGGCATTGACAATAAAACATGTCTTATCAACGTCAATCTACCCCCTGGTGACAAGAGTCTGGATTTCCAACCCTGGATCCGCTGCTGTATTTTACTTATCAAGGCATCAAAGAATGAAATTCTGCATCTACCTTGATAAATGGGGACGTCGAGGTATGTAAACGGAGACTGCTTGTAGACGAAACCTGTCCACTGTTTGATCGAGATAATTTTTTCTGCACGGGCTTTTTCATCAATCATGAACAATATTAACTTTCTCTCCTGAGGCCCGACAATATCTGTCTAAAAACCAATTCAAAAAGATCAAAGAATCATCAACCTTCAATGGATTTTTTCCTGCCATTCAAAAAGATCAAAGAATCATCAGCATACAATAGGTGGGTGATCGGGGCCATCCTGGGAGTGTAATAATAACCAATTTCTCCCCTAGGAAAGGCCCGGGAAAGCCCCTTGCTTAGCACTTCTACCGCAATAACAAAGATGAGAGGGGAGAGAGGGTCCCCTTGTCGGAGCCCTTTAGATGATTTAAAATATCCGTCATATCTGCCTTGCATCAACACCGAGAACCCGCAATGTGTAATGCAATTTGAAATCAGATGACATATTCTGTTATTGAATCCAAATCTGCGTAAGACTGCCAAGAGGTATCCCCATTCAGTTATGTCATACGCCTTTTCCATATCCAACTTGAATATTATATTATATCCAATAACCTTTTTACCAATTTCCCTCATCAGTTCTTGTGCCAACCCAATATTTTCTGAAATGAGTTTCCCTTGAACAAAAGCCCCCTGTTCTAGAGAGATAATATTTGGGAGAAACTTAGCCAATCGCACACTAAGAATTTTACTGAATATTTTGTTGACCACATTGCACAGACTAATAGGCCTAAAATTAGCATAAGAGACTGGTTCTTCAATTTTAGGAATCAGTGCCAAAAAATTAGAAGAAAAGGTACCTGGCATTGCTTGGCAATCAAAAAATTCCCTCGCAGCTTCCCAGATGTCCATCCCAATAATATCCCAACAACTCTGAAAGAATCCAGCTGTGAATCCATCCGGGCCCGGGGCACTATCATGTAGAATGCTAAAAACTGCTTTTCTGACTTCCTCTAAATCTGGAATCTGCATGAGTGAATCACAATCTTCCTCTCGTATCAGCCTCGGGATACATTCCATGAGTTCTAGATCCTCTGTGTGCCCTCCTGATTAAAGCAAGGATCCAAAAAACTTATTGGCTTCCAGAATAATACTTCTTGGGTTCGTGATAGGGTTCCCTGCCATGTCATGAATTTTTGTAATCGCTCTTCTTTTCTGTTTGGCTTTGACTGAAGCAAAGAAATATTTAGTGCATGCATCTCCTTCTTTGAATTATTTTCCCCTGATTTTTTTTGCCAGTAAATTTCTTCTCTAACCAAAGCCATTTTGAGTTCAGCCTGGCATCTGTTCAAGTTAACCACGTCATTTGTATCCCAACCCTGCATTAAACTATACTCCAGTCTTTCAATGTCATCTTCCAACCTTCTAATATTACTGAATATATTGCCAAAGGTGTCTTTATTCCATATTTTCAGAGCTCCTCTAAGGCGTTTTAGTTTGAAGGCCACTCTATACATAGCCCCAATGTCTTCTACATGCACCTGCCAATTTCTATCAACAAGTCCCAAGAAATCATCATGAGTTAGCCACATATTTTGAAATCTGAAAGGTGACATACCAGCCCTCTGAGACAATGGCAAAGAGAGTAACAATGGGGTATGATCGGAGCATGCTCTAAGTAAATGATCATCTCCTCTTTGGTTGTTACACCAAGTGTATTTAGGTCCTTCAAAACCACAATCTGAAAGCCCGCAGCTCGAAATACATCTAGAGAATTCTGAAATCGTCAAATGATTAGGAGGACGTCCGCCTAATTTTCCCCCACCTTCAACAATAACATTAAAGTCGCCACCAATAATCCAGGGTTCATTCAACCCCAGTGCAAAGTGCTCCATGTCCTCCCATAAACTTCGTCTTTCCTGTACTGAACATTTTGCATATACAAATGAAATGTAAAACGAGGTAGTGGAAAAAATGATATCAACCTTACAGTGAATCAGTTGGTTCGTGCGGAGTAAGACATCCAATTGTAAGTTGTTATCCCAGAAGAGCCAAATTTTTCCGCCAACATCATCATTTGTTGCAAAGCAGGGCAGACTCACCTTGCTTGCAATCTCCATGTGTCTTGAAACTTGAATCATAGGTTCCGCAATGGCTAAGAGCTTCACATTATTTTCTTTAACCAATTTTTTTAGTCTACAACGGGTCGCCTAGTTACCAACTCCCCGTGCATTCCAAAACATGATGTTATCTATCATTACTAGCACCTGGGGTAGTCATGTTTCTCGTCACTCTCTGAATCCCCACCGCAGGTACGTTTTTTGAACTCTTCTTTTTACCCTTCACCTTGGCCTCATCTGATTGATGTCCTGATTCAACCTCATTGTTAGAAGACGTGTGTGCATCAGAATCATTATCCGACCACGCATCACGGTCTGGTCTGTTGCTGCCTTCCTGTGCTTGTCTGGGATGCGCATTTGTTGTTTCACCTCGTACCGTATCATTGTCAACATTCAACTTCATTGACAATTTCAGTCCATCTACTTGTTGTTTCTAGCCTTGCGTGCTCTGTTTCTTGAATGGTTTCAGCCCCTGCAGTCCATTATTTTTTGGCACAATGGCTCTTGAATTCTGCGAGTCAGCATCATGTTTATTCCCTGAGTCCGAATTACCCGAAGCCTCCTCCGTTCGGTGATTAATATTTGATCTATTTGGATCCAAAATTTTGGCAAGTGCTTCCTGTTGAATATGCTGATCCCCTATTTCAGCATGCATTGTGCAAACTTGTGCGCTTTCGGAGATACTCTCTCCCAAGAATGGGACTATCCACAAGGGTGCTGCGCTAGCAGAACCTGTTTATGATTTTGGTTCATCACTGTTTTTATTCAGAGTTGCCAAATTGGCTTCACTGATGGTGTATCCGGCTCCTATTAGCATGTCTTGTGTATTTTCAGCTTCTTGTATTCATTCCTCCAAATTTGTGTCGTTGGCCACTGTTGTGATTATTTCCTCCTTCTTTTGAACATCCTGATTATTTACTGTTTCCTCATGGCCATCCCCAAGTCCTTCCGGATTTGCATCTGCTAGTATACCAAATTTGTTAGCCAAACTAACATTTTCGATTTCATGTCCCCGTGCATTTTCGTTATTTGCTTCTTCTAGTTCACTAATTATCTCGGCACCTTGGGAATCTTTTGCTCCACTAGGTCCTATTTTCTCGTTTGTTTCCTTCGATTTGTTAGTAACCGGAACATACATTTGCTTTTGCACATATTGACCTTGCTTCTCCCCTACTTGGTGTAACTTTTGCTTGGTTTTGTCTAAAGACCTGTGTTCCTTATGATTTTCCCCATCTAAGTTAGGTTTTTCCTTCTTCTTTCCGACCAATTTTCTACAATAATCCTTCTCATGCCCAATAAGCGAGCAATGTTCGCAGTATTTGAATCCTGGATATTCAAGTTTCTGCCAGTATCCTCCATATTTTGTACTCTCTAGTCAAATCCTCTGTGGGAGAGGTTTAGTAACATCCATCTCAACGCACATACAGGCAACCGTTGGACGCGCAAAGTATCTTGTACCATCGTCAATCCGAAGGAAATTACCAAAGGAATCCCCAATCGCCTTCATGATTGCGGGAAGAAAGAAAGCGAAAGGGAAATTGGGAAGTTCAATCCATAAAGGCGCCAACTCCGGATCCGCCTGAAGGCTAAAACCTGGATGCTAACGGAAGATTTTATATCTAACTCCCCGAATCGTAAAGGAGTCCTTTGAAAGCACTTTTTTAACTTCCTCTTCCGATTGTAAATACACAACTACATGTCTTGGATCAATAAGACCCATTATGAACTCCCCGGATATTCCCCAAGATCTATGAATGGAATCCCTTATCGAATCAAGCGACGGTCTAAAACTTGAAAACTTCAAAACCACAACATGATTAGATACATGAGACTCACCTCTTAAAACATCCGAATCGGCTAACCTCAATGCCGGATTTCCTTCTTTTCTAAAGGCCGTCGAATCCGTCAGCTTGTCCTCTAAGTCGTCTTTCATCGCCATTCCTAGAACCTGCGCAAAGGTACACTTCGAAGAACCGTCTTCCTCCCTGCTAGCCGCAGGGAAAGCCCCCATGGCTGGTTGCATAGCCTCCATGAACCCTAGCCGCCACAACAAACTAGCGTTTCAGATTGGTTCCAAGGTTGTAGGGACGGCTGAGATTAAAACTTGAGATTTCGGTAAAATATTCCCAGTGTGCCCTTCTAAATCGCCTCAGAGCAATTCTAACTTGGAAAAGATCCAGACCTTTATTACTTGATATAAATCTTATACACCTTTCGGGGGTACGTCAGAGCGATTCTAACTTGGAAAAGATCAAGGACTTGTTAAGGCCTTTGTTTACTTGCTTATTTGTTTGTTTGTTTCTGAGGCATAGTCTTGTTGAATTGGCCTAGATTTTTTTTCCTTGGTTGAGGCATTATCCTTGGTGAAATAGATCTGGTTTTCAATTTTCCTTTTTGTTATGTAGTGGTTTGCTTGGTGGTAGGCCTTATATTGTAAGGTCCATTCCTTGGTGAACTAGGCCTTTATTCATAAGGTTTTCTTGATCAAGGTCACTTAGTGAATTAGGATAGTTTCTTTCATGAGCCTAGAATTTAATTTTGGTTTAGATTTGTCGAATGTCCACTAGTTTTCTTTTTCTCGGGTAAAGTCATAATGTACCTCCGAAAGGTGTATAAGAATTTTATCAAGTAATAAAGGTCTGACATTCCATACTTGCCCCTCCCCATTAGAGGTTTAATTAAAAAAAAAAAAAAAAGTAAGGGTTATTTGCATTTTCCCCTATTATAAATGTCTGATTCAGCCTTACTCACAATTATTAATTGTATTGCATTTACCCCTTATAACTAGCAGTCAATGTGCTTTGACCGTTTATTTTCAAAGCAGATTACCAAAATACCCCTGAGAAATCAAAGGGGAGATTGAATTTTTCGTATCTCGAACATCTCATCTTGAGAAAAATCCTAAAGCCCAACTGAAATCGTAATCGTATCTCGAGGAAATTTCAATAGTTCATTTTAAAAAATTGCATCTTAAATAACTCATCTCGAGGATAATCTAACGGTCCAAATTTAATATTACACATATCTCTAGGTAAATCTAACGGTCCAAATATTATTGTGTGGGTATCTCGAGGTAAATCTAATGATTCAATGCACATTTCGAGAAAATATAACAATCCAACATGCATCTCGAGGAAAATATGACATTTCATATTTATTAGTGCACGTATCTCGAAAAAAATCTGACGTCTGAATAAATTGCCCCCATATAATAAATTATTGACAATAATTTAACCTCATAAAATAAATTTGAATTTAATTTTGCCTTCTGAAACAGAGCAGACCTAAGAAATGATGAAGATGACATGCAACTCAAGCTTAACATTAGGAAGAGGAGGGAGGAGGGAGAAGAGGTTGCGAAACAGATGAAGTAGGAGGAGGAAGGACGAAGGGGAGGAATGAGGAAAAGAAGGGAGGATGAAGCACTGATTCCCATTGAAGCTATTGACCTTTTTAATCTCTTACATTATGCAGTGTTAATATTCAATTGTATGTTCCATTGAAGCACTGATTTCCATTGAACCACCTCCTCCTTCATCTTTCTCATTCATCCACTTCCTCCTTCTTTCTTTGTTTCACAACCCCTCCTCGTCCTCGTCCTCCCTCCTCTCCTTTTTCCTCTTCCTCCCTCTCATCCTCTTTCCTCATTCTCCCTCCTCCGTTTCACAGCCCCTCCTCACTCCTCATCTTCTTCCTCCTTTGTCGATGATGGCGGAGCTTTGAAACAGAGAAGGAAAAAGAGGTAGAAGTTTTTTTTTGGTAGTTTGAAGTATGCCCACTATAATAAATAACAAATACAAGGTCACCCCAGATTTTTTCGAGATGTGTGCACGACTATTCAGGTCGTCAGATTTTCCCGAGCTGTGTGTACGAATAAATTTGAACGTCAATTTTTTTCTCGAGACACGCGCTGTATCGTTAGATTTACCTTGAGATGCACACACAATTAAATTTGGATCATTAGATCTACCTAGAGATGTGTGTAAGATTAAATTTGGACTGTTAGATTATCCTCGAGATGAGTTGTTTAAGATGCAAAAATTTTTAAAAGCAGATTTTTCTCGAGATATGCTTACGATTTCAGTTGACACTTAGGATTTTTTTCGAGATGAGATGTTCGAGATACGAAAGATTCAATCTCAACCTCTGATTTTTCAAAGGTATTTTGGTAATTTGCTTTGAAAATAGGCGGTTAAGGCACGTTGACTACTAGTCTTAGAGAATAAATTCAATATGATTAATAATTGGAAGGTAAAGCTCAATAAGACATTTAAAATAGAGGGCAAAATGCAAATAACCTTTAAAGTAAATATGTCTCTTGCACTGATTATTATTTGAAATAATATCAACAAAGTAAAATTTAAAAAAAAAAAAAAAAAAAATTGGCTTACATTTGCCATTCATAAAATGTTGGAGCTTTGGTGAAAGCCTTCCAACAATGCCAACTTTACAAAAATTTATTGAATATTCGATAAAAACGAGGTTTATCAACTGCATTCCTTTGTCAAGGTATCCTCCACTGCCTCTTCATCTGTATCAACAACCTGCAGCGGTGACAAAGTAGTAAATTCTATATGGAAAAGTCTGAAGATCATATAATCTAAAATCCATCTGATGAAAGGGGCATTAGAGCAAAACCGCGGCGGCACAGTTTCATTTTCTAAGCTAGTCGTGCAACTGAGTTTCATGCTGATAAATAATAAAGGAAAAAGGAAAATTGTAATATATTTGCAGGTAAGAAATACATAATTTAGCAGCTCAACTTCCTAAATCTGCTGGAAATTCCACATGGTTTTCCTTTCCATTGAAAACCCCCTGTCCTAATCAAAATAGAGAACCAGGGGCGCCTGCCTTGTAGGCAACTTAGGTCGGGTTCGACCTGAGTCCAACTTTGAATCAACCTGTTTGGGCTTGGATTTGTAATAATTCTAGAAGCTGACCACTATTCGATATTTTCTAGGTGCAATTGATTCCGAATTTTTTGAATTGGATATCATGTTTTTTGTATTATTGATCGAATAGTTGTCAAAGATTGAAATAAACCATTCAATTGACGATATATAATCCTAATAACTAGTTTAATCCGAGCTACAGTTAGATATGATCAATTTTCAAATTCATTTAACTAATAAAAAAGTATTTGTTAACTTTAAAAAAAGTATTTGTATACTTTTTTTTGAACAATTGATTTATTTTGGTTGTAATGAAATGCTCACCACCGCGAACATATTTAAGAACAGACACAAAAGGTGAAATGCAGTTGAGTGGAAAGGGATATAAACTGGATTCGCACATTTCATCTTGTATTAAAAACACCCCAAGGCTCAGTTAAACAAATGAAAACAGAGACATCATTATACGCATTACAAGAAAACATAGATTTCCCTTAAACAAATGAAAACCGAGACATCATTCTATCATAGAGTTAGTACCAAAGAAGTAAGAGGTCAAAGGTGTGATAGCTCAGTGGTTGAATAGTCGCGGATGGTATTACTAGGTCACAGGGTTTAATTCAGCTAGCGGTATCTGGGGTGGAAAGGGTTAAGGGATTAAAAAAAAAAAAAAAAAGGTAAGAGAATCTTTGAAAAAAATGAAGACATAGAAGGCAATTGGACCGGATGATATACCAATTGAAACATGAAAATGTCTGAGAAAAGTTGGGATTCAAACAAAATTTCGGAAACTAGAAAAATGCCAGATTCGTAGAGGCACAAAATTGTGTGGATTTTTCGATATTCAAGATCTATAATTCAAAAGAATAAGGCTATTGGAGAATATGTAGATTAGAGGATTAAAGTTGGTTGGACAAAATGGAAAATGACGTCAGGAGTATTATGCAATAGAAGGATGCCTACAAGGTTAAAATGGAAATGCTATAAGACAATTGTTCACTACCCATACTCTATGGTTAAGAATGTTGGGCTACTACGAGACAATATACACATAGGATGGCAGTAGCAGAAATGCGTGTTAAGATAGATGTGTGGTAAAACTCGTAAGGATAAAATTAGAAATAAAAGAATTAAGAGATACTTAGATGTAGCGCCTATAGATAAAAAATTAGATAAATGCGTTTAACGTAGTTTGGTCACGTGCGGAGGAGACCAAACACGACGCTAATTAAAAATGTCTAGATTGGTAAGTTAGTGGAAGGTGTAAACGGAGGAGACGATCGTTGAAAACTTGAATGAAGACGATGAATTAAGACATGCTTGAGATTGGATTAGGCGAGAATATGTAGGAACGCCGCATTACTTGAAAATACAAAATATATTTAGCCAATTCCAAAATATATATATATATTTTATTAAACCTCCAGTGGGGAGGGGCAACTATGGGATGCCAGACCTTTATTATACCAAAAAATGTTTGAAACATTTCGGGGGTACATTACGACTTTACCCGAATAAGAAAAACCAATGGGACTATCCCATATGAAACAAAAGAAAACTGCACAAATCTTGCCTAAAACAAATAGAACTCTAAAAGATCTTACCTAAGGTCAGGGCCACTTGAAAATGACCTTGAAACCTGAATCCGAACATCTATACCCAAGAACCCGTGCACAAATTGGATTGTCCACAAAATCCAGGTTTCCACTTAACATCCTGAAACTTGCATTTGCATAATAATCAAGTTTGCAACCTGGACAAAGCAGAAAACAACTTGCAATAAACACCAATACCATTCCAAACATATTCGAGACAACACCATCATCATCTGCTGATTCCCATCGAATTAGCGCAAACAAATCCCGCAAAATCAATCACGCTGTCCGACCAGAAATAACCCTG
Source organism: Berberis vulgaris (assembly GCA_963556465.1). Taxonomy (NCBI): domain Eukaryota; kingdom Viridiplantae; phylum Streptophyta; class Magnoliopsida; order Ranunculales; family Berberidaceae; genus Berberis; species Berberis vulgaris. The sequence goes on from OY747133.1 coordinate 2,379,696, forward strand.
TCCAGCAAGACAGAGAACACTGTCCAGAATCAGGGCGCCAGAGTATCATACTCTGTCCAGCGATACAGGCCACGCTGTCCAGAAAATCAGACTGTCCTGAGACCGCACAAAACCTATTCAACGAACACAGGCATTGCTGCTCCTGATCGTATCGCTGCTTTGAAATAAAACCCGCAATCTGTCCAGTCTGTCGCCCTTTCAAAACAGAGTATCTCCCCTGTTTTTCCAGATAAATTCTGCTCCAATTCATCCCCACAGTTCCAGCACACTCGCCGAATTGATTCCTGCGACCCTCAGACTGCCATAACCAAATTGTATCAAAGATAACCACGCTCATTTAACAGCCGGAAGTCTAAGATATGCCGTCTTATTCTTGTCAAGAATAATTAGTGACTTTATTCTTTTAGGAAGCGATCCCCACGAATAAGTACGAGAACTATGCTCCCTTTGTGCTAAACTAGCCAAGGCGTCCGCCACTGAATTGGTCTCTCTGAACACATGGATGCAATGCCACCCAGTATCCTTTATCATCTCCCGTATCTCTTTCCACCAATTGCTAAGGAACCAAAATATCTTTGTTTTTTGGGAAAGCCATTGTTTAACCACCATGGAATCCGTTTGAATGACGCATGGTCGGACACCCTGGTCCACACAAAATCTCAAGCCTTCAAGCAAGGCCCTTGTTTCTGCTGAAATTCCAATTCCAAAAATATTAGAAATGAGCTTTGATGATGATGTAAACCAGTTAACAAAAGTGAAAGACTGAATTAAAATGTGAACTGCGTGAACGAGCACTTAAAACATAAATGAGATACATACTGAGAGATGGAACCAAAAAGACTTGGAAGACTTTTAGGAGACTTTGGAGATGATGCATAGGAGATGTTGTTGTAACTGATTATATGGAGCAGCAACTAAAATGTCACAGTAATACATTGCAAGTATTTTGAAAAAACTCATATACTGACCATGTTTGCTGGTATAATGTATTGGATGGTTTACTCAAGCAAATTCCAATATGCAAATATAAAGCATAAATTCCAATATGCAAATATAAAGCATAAATTCCACCCAAACATTAAGCATACGAGCAATAACAATTGCAAATAAGCATACTAATGTAAGCAAACATTCTTTGAAAAACAAAGGAAATCTATGAAATAAATTCATCCTAAACATAACAGTTTGTTGTAACTTCTGTATAGGATTCAACTGCTGTAAACAATTCAAAGAAATAGTTAGGAACGAATGTACCAGTTTGTTCTTGGGTTGAGTCGCGGACTAGGTCGCTCTCTTTAAGACGTTTCGCGGCTCTGCCCAAGATTGTGCAAGCAGTGTACTAGCCCCGCCGTCCCCAGGATAAAACAGCCTAGAATCTTCTCTGTCTCGTTCAAAAAATTGCACAATATTTGAACGGAATACAAATCACCCTTAATCTCCTTATTTGCTCGGAATCACCAACACCATTGAAAGAAATCAGCAAGAAGCAGAAACGAAAACTGATTGTAAACAAGAAGACTGTTTGCAAAACTTTTCTAACTTCGAATACTCTGGAAGAACACTATCTTTCTGAAAGAACACTCAGTTTCTGATTTCGAAAGAAGACTCTGTTTCTTTTGTTTTTCTCACATCTTTAAAACTCTAAAACTAGATGGTATTTATAGATAGAAAACGTACAATCGAAAACGAAATATAGACTAGGTTCATTGGCAAGATCAAATCGTGGAGAAGATATGGTGGCGGGATTTATGCCAAAAATCGCGGGGTCAAAACGTGTTTAAGAGAGACCGTTTAGAGTCAGTCCTCTTCAGAAATTTATTTTTCGTTTAAATAAATTTTCAGCAAAAAAAAATTTTGCTTTCTAAACGACCCGACCGGATGGACGGAGTCTATCTCTCCTCTCCTCATAAAAGAGTGATACCCCCAAGGGGTCCAAACCCAAGTCCTAACTATCTCCTTATATACTCTACCACAAGGAGTTATATAATAGATATGGGACTATAAATTAGAGAGAGATTCAAAGATCAAAAATGGGAGAGAGGTCCAAGGTTCAAAACTAGGTAAACACACATTTGTTTTTATTTTTAAAAAGCCATATTTCCAACAGATGCTGTAGTGGGAAAAATGGTGGAAGCTAGTTGGCAAGCATTACAAGGATTGATATCATGATGTGAAGAAATACCACTCAGTACATGCATTCTATTCAATCCACTTTTCTCTAATTCAAATTTCCATTGAGTGGCATCGTCTAAAGTCTAAAGTCTAAATTTCCAATAACTCACCTTTCTCATTCTTGTAACTGCTCGCGACTTTGGACATGACAAGTCTCTCACTCCATCCACAAGTCTGTATTACTTGCTATATTTTCTAAACTAAGATATCACCAAATGTATGGATCCTTTAAGATATCACCTGAATGTATGGACCCAAAGTCTTCCTCCTATACTGTAGTGGGAAAAATGGAGGAAGCTAGTTGGCAAACATTATAAGGATTGATGATATGGTGTGAAGAAATACCACTCGGTACATGCATTGTATTCAATCCACTTTTCTCTAATTCAAATTTCCATTGAGTGGCATCATCTAAAGTCGAAATTTCCAATAATTCACTGATGTAGTCGGTTTCTGCTTCCCTGGATTAGACCTGTGTTTTATTTATAATGCGAGAGTCCTGGTTCAGCTAGGCCTTTGGTGGTGTAGTTTAGGAAAAAATATTTTACTGGAGATCATTTCCCTGCTAGGAGTCGTCTATGTAAGAGAGTTTCCCTATATGACTTGTGCTTCTAGATCTGCAAGAGATAATTCATTTTTCGAGAGTTGTCCATGCAAGGATGTTTTCATGCATGACTTATACTCCGATATTTGTTTCCTAGTCAGAATAAATGTATTGTTGGTCTGTCCATCTTAGGTGATCTCCCAGGTGCTTGCCTTCTTGGGTCTTACGAGTATTGGGCTTAACCGTGTAACACGTGGGCTTAATAGGGCGTTGCAGTTCGGATCCAACTTAATGGGCCTGGTGTTGTCCGGGCTTTGCCAGGTTGAGCTAGCAATCGGACCCCTTTGCATTGTTGAGGAGATTATCATGACATGTGTATGACGTAGAGTGAATGCCAATTTGGTGTATCATCAGCTGCTCCCCCCGAGTTTGTGGGTCAGCCCGTCAATCTACTAAGTCATGTCTCAAAGGATTGATTGCTTATGATGATTGAGTCTGAATCATTACTTGAGCGGCGCGCTTCATTAATTAGGCGTGCGATTGTTCAGTAATAAAGGCGGACAACCTGGTTTCTATATAGATCTCCCTTTCTGCAGAGCTTGGTTTTTTTACTCATTCATTTTCAGAGATTCTGCTTTGTTGTTTCGCTTTCCATGCTTTTGGCTTTGTTCAGCTTCCTTAATCAAAAGTTCATACTTTTTTTCCATGGCATGTCAGAATCAGCCTTCTGACGAACTGTTCACTAAATGTCGCAAGTTTTTTGAGGAGATGTCAGTCTCCGAGTCGAATCTGGAGGGGATTCGAGAGAGTCACGGGATCCCTGAGGATCCGATGCTCTTCACATTGGGTGCTGATCATATGCCATTGTCTCCCCCGAAACGGTTTGTATGTTTGCACTGAGGTATGCTTCAAACGAGCGTCTGTTTTCCTGTAATCGAGGAAATCTAGAGCTTTTTGGCGTATCTTGGTGTCTCGCCCGCTCAGCTGGTGCCAAACGAGTATAGGACAGTGATTGTCATTCTAATTAGTGTGAAGGACGCTGGTGCCCGAGGGTCCTTGAGGGTGATCCAATTGCTCACTTCTCCTCGGATAAATGAGCACGCCGTATGCGTGTTGACGTCGCCGGCTTGCTTTGACAACCAGGCCGACGATTTCAAGTTCTTGCAGAGGCACTACTTCATGGCTTTTGCGGACTTGAAGTATTTTGAGTTTGGTGGGCGTCCAATTGAGCGGGAGTTCAGGCAACTACATAAGTCTAGGAGTCGCATGTTCTTCAAAATCCCCTGTTGAATGCATGGAGATTGGAGAAGACGTCATTGAATTGCATCCTATGAGAGACCATTATGAAGGTATCAGAATCCATCTAGATTGAGAAACAAACCATCAGAATGGTGTATTGCTAGGTTGTTTGTACGAGTGGTAAATTTTTTTATAAATAGGTTATTTATAAGCATGATACAGATCACTATTTATCTTTCGTATATTTCACGGTTTGAATGCTTAAAATTTCACTTCTATTCTTTGGTCAAACACAAAAAATATCATTCTTTGTTGCAAATTGTAAGTGAATACTATTCACTTGATTTGCACATTTCATCTTGTATCACGAACACCACAAGGCTCAGTTAAATGAACGAAAGCAGTGCAATCGTTATATGCATTTCAAAGAAAACATTAATTGACTGTTCAGATTTAATCATAAAAGCAAGAAGAAATTCCACAGTTTTCTTCATCAAACTTAACTATCACATATTGCTTTGACAGATCTAAATGGATCCATGCATCTTGACTTGGAAGACTATAACTAAGGGTTTTTATGTGCATCGCTGATTAATTGTGCTTTGGCATTCAGTTTCTACTCAAATCACTTTCAGAAAAGAATAAAAGATAAGGGTTATTAAGTGCATCGCTGACTAATTGTGCTTTGGCATTCAGTATCTACTCAAATCACTTTCAAAATTACTCTTGGTAGTATGTGCAAAAGTCTCTTGAGTCTTCACCCATAAGTGTATTAATTAGCTCATTTTCTCTATCTATCTCTCTATATATATCAAATTAAGATATCAACTGAAGTATGTGTAATTTAAGCTTCCCCTTCATTTTATATTGCTTTTCCTCAAGAAAGATGTATTGCTCTTGCATTACAATCATATTCATAGTACTAATATGGAGCAGCACCAACTCATTCACCAAGATTGCGTTCTCAGACAATGATGCACCTGATCGTGTGGCTCTACTTGCCCTCAGAGAAAAGATTAATTATGATCCACGCCAAGCATTGAGTTCGTGGAATGATTCCATTCACTATTGTAATTGGAATGGGATTACATGCAGTCCTCGGCATTTCGATAGAGTCATAGTCCTAGACCTGCAATCAGAATTTCTTGAAGGTACGTTGTCCCCCCACATAGGAAACCTCTCCTTTCTTCAAGAAATATGGCTTGCCGAGAATGAATTTCATGGTCCAATACCCCAAGAAATAGGTCGATTGTCTCGATTAAAGGTCATTTCTCTAGCCGGAAATTTATTCAGTGATAAAATCCCTACCAATCTCACTTACTGTTCGAAACTTCAAGTAGTCAATTTGACTCGCAATAATCTGACCGGAGGGATTCCAATCCAGCTCACCTCTCTGTTAGAGCTTACTCGGTTGTACGTTGGCAATAATAAATTAGAAGGACACATTCCACCAACGTTAGGAAATCTCACAGCTCTCACTCAAGTTGAGATTAGCTACAACCGTTTCACTGGAAGCATTCCCGAAGATCTATGCCAAATCCAAAGCTTAGAACATTTCCGTGTTAGTGTCAATAAATTGACTGGCACAATTCCTTCTTGTCTTTACAATCTCTCACATATCACATATTTCTCAATAGCTGTTAACCAGCTAGAGGGAAACCTTCCTTCAGATATCAGCCTTACCCTTCCTAATCTCCAAATATTTTTAGCTGGAACCAATAAACTCAAAGGTCTCATCCCATTATCATTTCCCAATGCTTCAAGACTTGAAATGTTAACACTTTCTGAAAATCAATTTACAGGACATGTCCCAAGAAACCTAGGAATGCTTCAATATCTTAGCCTACTACACCTTTATTCAATTCCATTTGGAGATGAATTGCACAGCCTCATCACTTCTTTAACCAATTGCACTAACTTAGAAGTGTTAGAGCTATCCAATACTTCTCTCAAAGGGCAAATTCCTAACTCAATAGGAAATCTCTCCACCAAACTTACAGAATTGCAATTAGGAAATAATCAAATATATGGAAGTATCCCAGCTTCGATTGTAAACCTTGTGAATTTGAGTGTCCTTAATATTTCATACAACCATCTTATAGGTGATATCTCCAAAGTCATTGGAGCATTTCCTCAAATGGTTGAACTGTATTTGCAAAACAATGAATTCTCTGAACAAATCCCAGATTCCTTCAATCATAATTCAACCCAATTAACCATTCTATCCTTGGACAATAACAAGCTACATGGAAAAATACCTCCTAGTCTTGGCAATTGTCAAAGTTTATTAAAACTTTATATCAATGATAATAGACTTGGCGGCACCATACCGAAAGAGCTTCTTCATCTTTCATCTCTTCAATACTTCCTCGACTTATCTAATAATGCTCTGAGTGGCCCCTTACCATCCGAAGTGGGTAACTTCACCAATCTTGTGAACTTGGACCTCTCCGGTAACAAGTTTTCTGGTAGCATACCAACCACGCTTGGCAGATGTTTAACTTTGGAGTCCCTTTCCATCAGCCAAAACTTGTTTACAGGAAGTATTCCTCAGTCATTGGGTGATTTAAAAGGAATAAAAAAACTCAATCTTTCTCACAATAAGCTATCTGGTGTAATTCCGCCATATCTTGGGACTTTCACGTCTCTAACTCAATTGGATGTGTCTTATAATGACTTGGAGGGTTCAGTTCCAAAAGTCGGTGTCTTTGTCAATGCTACTGGGACGATGGTTATGGGAAATAGTAAGCTTTGCGGAGGTGTTGTTGAACTTAAATTGCCTCCGTGCCCGGTTCAAAAGAAAGTGGGAAAGTCACAATTTCACAAACTGGTTTTGCCTCTCATTGTTGTTGTAAGCATATGCTTGGTTGGAATATTGTGCTTACTTTTCGTGTGGTACAAAAGAAGAGCATTGAAAGCAAAGCCTTCTGCACAATCATTATTCAGCCCTCAATTCAGAAGGATTTCTTATGCGGAGCTACTCGAGGCAACTAATAGATTCTCTATTGATAATTTAATTGGTGTTGGAAGCTTTGGTTCAGTGTATAAAGCAATTCTTTCCCAAGAAATTGTTGCAGTTAAGGTAATAAATCTTCAACAACAAGGAGCTTTTAAGAGTTTCTTGTCTGAATGCAGAGCCTTGAAAAATCTTCGACACCGCAATCTCCTCAAAATCATCACAGCTTGTTCAGGAGCCGACTTTCAAGGGAATGATTTCAAAGCACTAGTTTTTGAATTCATGCCCAATGGAAGTTTAGAGGAGTGGTTACATCCAAAGAGAAACATGCAAGATGAGTTGAAGAACTTGAACTTCATACAAAGGATGAACATAGCTATTGATGTTGCTTCTGCGTTGGAGTATCTTCACTACCATTGCCAACCGGCAATTGTCCATTGTGATATAAAGCCAAGCAATGTCTTGCTCGATGATGACATGACAGCTCATGTGGCAGACTTTGGTTTAGCAAAGATTTTTTCAAACAATTCTTCGCAAAGTCAAGGTAGTTCTCTTGCAATAAAGGGTTCAATCGGTTATGTTGCTCCAGGTATGAATCTTATATACATATAAGTATGTTTCTTTAGGCTTTGAAAAATCAGGTTTTTCATTTTATATTAAACCAGATTTTCTTATTATGTAATCACCCTCCATGACATTATACATATCACCATAACATCCAATCCAATAATTCTAACGATGTTGTGACATCTTTTTCTCATATACGATAGTAATAAGTTTTAAGTACAATGCAATACGTTTCACGCTCATTTAGTTAAATCTTTACTTTTTCAGTATTTCACATAAACTTCTTAATTTTTCCTACCTAATTTAAGGTTTTCTATGAAAATCGTTTTTAGCATTTTATTTTATTGAACAATCAGTGCATATATAAATGATCTTAAGAATTGCTCCATGTTTAGAAACGTAAAATTTTATGATTTGCAGAATATGGAATGGGTGGCGAGGTCTCCATGCAAGGAGATGTTTACAGTTACGGGATATTGTTACTGGAGTTGTTTACTAGAAAGAAACCAACAGATTACATGTTTCATAATGGACAAAATCTTCATGGTTTCGCAAAAGCAACTTTACCTGAAGGAGTTATGACCATTGTGGATCCAACCATATTAGAAAGCACTGGCGAAGCTATCAACATTGCGAACCAGAGTGATCGAGGGATCAGAATGGAAAAGTGTTTGGTTTCAGTGATGAGACTAGGAGTTGCATGTTCATCCGAATCCCCTGTTGAACGTGTGAAAATTGGAGAAGTTGTCACTGAATTGCATCACATAAGAGATCATTATCAAGGTTTTAAAATCCATCTAGGGTGAGAATAGACCATCATGCTCTATTGAACGCATGAAGATTGGAAAAGTCGTCAGTAAATTGCATCAGATCAGATCATTACCAAGTTGTTAGAATCCATCTAGAAGGAGAATGGACCATCAGGATAGCGTATTGCATGGTTGTTTGTGCTGAGTGGTAGTCACTTATTCGGTTGTAAAATTTGTTTGTATTTCCAGAATGACATAAATTACTATGTTCTTGTTGCTGTTAAATTTACAAAGGGATACTTCTCGTATAATGTGGAGATATCAAATAATGTTTGGTTGAAGTCTTACAAGGGAGATATTTGATTTGGTACAAGTTGTTCCTCAGCATTGAAGACTCCTGAAGTATTCTTGCCTCTCTCCTTTGGATTCATCTCACCTCCAAAGTTTTCTATAATTCTGTAGTTTTTTAGTGTGATATTAAGATAAATTTATGACAGAATTTCCTTTTATGACAGTTTTAGCGAGTCACATAATTAAACCAACTCAAGATTATACTCAACAAAATTGAAACACAAGGATTAACGTGTACACTAGTAAAACTGAAATGAAATATGAGTGAACTCAGTTGTGAAAAATGCGCAACAAAATATGAGTAAAGAACTCAATTATGATAAGTACGCGGGTGTATTTCAGTTTGATATCAATGTGGCTGATGATGGTGAAGATGAGGAAGAAGTGGGGGTGTGGAATGATTGATGAAATAAGGGTGAGTTGAAGCGTGGTGTTGAGAGATGGAGGGGTGTTTCTTGTTGATGGATTGTAAGGGAAAAGCAGGGGCTGTTGCTTATGGGGATAATGGTGGAGGGGAAAGGTGGTTTTCTAAGGAACTTCCTCCATGTTCAAGTAGTAAGGGTAGGACGAGCGGTACAAAATTAGATTCGAATGGAAGTATAAAACTAAAACAAATAAAAAAATTGTATACACCATTTCAAGCACAAAGCTAAGCATATAAGCCTTATAGTAAAGCAAGGGTTATTTGCATTTTTTCCTATTATAAATGCCTTATTAAGCCTTACTCACAGTTATTAATTGTATTGCATTTACCCCCTATAACTAGTAGTTAACGTGCCGTGGCCGTTTATTTTCAAAGCAGATTAAAAAAATACCCCTGAGAAATTAAACACGAACATCTCATCTCGAGAAAAATCCTAAAGCCCAATTAAATTTGTAATCGTATCTCGAGAAAAATTCAATAGTTGATTTTTTAAAATTTTGCATCTTAAATAACTCTTCTTGAGGATAATCTAACAGTCCAAATTTAATCTTACACATATCTCTAGGTAAATCTAACGGTCCAAACTTTCTTATGCGCGTATCTCGAGATAATCTAACGATTCAATGCACATCTTGAGAAAATCTAGCGATCAAACATACTCCTCGAGGAAAATATGACAGTTCATATTTATTCGTGCACGCATTTCGAGAAAATCTGACGTCTGAATAAATTTCCCCCATATAATAAATTACTGGCAGTAACTCAATCCCATAAAATAAATTTTAATTTAATTTTGCCTCCTGAAATAGAACAAACATAAAAGATGATGAATATGACATGCAACTCGAGCTTAACATTAGGAAGAGGAGGGAGGAGGGAGAAGAGGTTGCGAAACAAATGAGGAAGGAGGAGGAAGAAGGAAGTGGAGGAATGAGGAAGATGAGGGAGGATGAAGCACTGATTCCCATTGAAGCTGTTGACCTTTTTAATCTCTTACATTATGCAGTGTTAATATTCAATTGTAGTTTCCATTGAAGCACTGATTTCCATTGAACCACCTCCCCCTTCATCTTTCTCATTCATCCACTTCCTCCTTCCGCCTTTGTTTCACAACCCTTCTTCCTCCTCTTCCTCCTCCTCTCATCTTTCCTCTTCCTCCCTTTTCTCCTCTTTCCTCATTCTCCCTCCTCCTCCGTTTCATAGCCCCTCTTCATTCCTCATCTTCTTCCTTCTCTGTCGATGATGGCGGAGCTTTGAAACAGAGGAGGAAGAAGAGGTAGAAGATTTTTTTGGTAGTTTGCACTATGCCCCCTATAATAAATAACAAATACAAGGTCACCCGAGATTTTTCTCGAGATGTGTGCACGACTAAATTTAGTTGGTCAGATTTTCCCGAGCTGCGTGTACGAATAAATCTGAACGTCAAATTTTCCTCAAGATACATGTTGTGTCATTAGATTTACCTTGAGATGCGCACACAATTAAATTTGGATCATTAGATCTACCTTAAAATGTGTGAGATTAAATTTGAACCGTTAGATTATCCTCGAGATGAGTTGTTTAAGATGAAATTTTTTCTAAAAGCAACTGTTGGATTTTTCTCGAGATATGCTTAGGATTTTTCTCGAGACGAGATGTTCGAGATATGAAAGATTCAATCTCAACTTCTGATTTATCAAGGGTATTTTGGTAATCTGCTTTGAAAATAGACGATTAAGGCACGTCGACTGCTTGTCTTAGGGGATAAATGCAATATGATTAATAGTTGGAGGGCAAAGCTCAATAAGAAATTTATAATAGATGACAAAATGCAAATAACCCTTAAAGTATATATGTCTTGCACTGATTATTATTTGAAATAATATCAACAAAGTAAAAATTAAAATTTAAAAAAAAAATTTGCCTATACATTCGCCATCCATAAAATGTTGGAGCTTTGGTGAAAGCTTTCCAACAATGCCAACTTTACAAAAATTTATTGAATATTCGATAAAAACGAGGTTTATCAACTGCATTCCTTTGTCAAGATATCCTCCACTGCCTCTTCAACTGTATCAACAACCTGCAGCGGTGACAAAGTAGAGAATTCTATATGGAAAAGTCTGAAGATCATATAATCTAAAATCCATCTGATGAAAGGGGCATTAGAGCAACACCACGACGGCACAGTTTCAATCCTCAAAATGAAGTGCATGGATTAGCAGTGTTTTCTAAACCAGTCGTGCAACTGAGTTCCATGTTTAGAGACGTAAAATTTTATGATTTGCAGAATATGGAAAGGGTGGTGAGGTCTCCATTCAAGGAGATGTGTACAGTAACTACAATTACGGGATATTGTTACTGGAGTTGTTTACTAGGAAGAAACCAACAGATTACATGTTTCAAAATGGACAAAATCTTCATGGTTTCGCAAAAGCAGCTTTACCTGAAGGAGTTATGACCATTGTGGATCCAACCATATTAGAAAGCACTGACAAAGCTATCAACATTGCGAACCAGAATGATCAAGGGATCAGAATGCAAAAGTGTTTGGTTTCAGCGATAAGACTGGGAGTCTGGGAGTTGCATGTTCATCGAAATCCCCTGTTGAACGTGTGAAGATTGGAGAAGTTGTCACTGAATTGCATCACATAAAAGATCATTATCAAGGTTTTAAAATCCATCTAGGGTGAGAATAGACCATTATGCTCTGTTGAACGTATGAAGATTGGAAGAGTCGTCACTAAATTGCAACAAATAAGAGATACCAAGTTGTTATAATCCATCTAGAGTGAGAATGGACCATCAGGATAGTGTATTGCATTTGTGCGAGTGGTAAATTAAGTTTGTTTTTCTAAAAGAAGCATAGTTACTTATTCGGTTGTGAAATTTGTTTGTTTTTCCAGAATGACATAAATTACTATGTTCTTGTTGTTGTTAAATTTACAGAGGTATACTTCTTGATTTGGTACGAGTGATTTCTCAGCATTGAAGACTCCTGAAGTATTCTTGCCTCTCTCCTTTGGATCCATCTCACCTCCAAAGTTTTCTATATTTCTGTAGTTTTTTTTAGTGTGATATTAAGATAAATTTATGACAGAATTTCCTTTTATGACAGTTTTAGCGAGTCACATAAACCAACTCAAGATTAGGGATGGCAGTGGGGCGGATTTTTACGGATATCCGCCCCACCCAATCCGTTTGGGGCGGTTTTGGATATGGCTGAATGGATTTTCGGGTGGTTTCGGGTATCCAAAAAATATCCATTCACTATTCGGGGCGGATACGGGTTTGGCCATATCCGCCCCGCGGATATCCGTTTATTATGTAACATTACAATAATACCCTTCCCTTATATATAAAGGGATTAAACCAATAAACCCTTGATCCCACCCTCCCTCTCCCTCATTTGAGTCTTCACTCCCTCACAGTCACTCACACCCGTGACCCGCCTCTCCCTCCCTCTCTACCTCTCACACACAGAGAGCGAAGGCTTCCCTCAGACCCTCTCTGCATCTCACACACAGAGAGCGAAGGCCTCTCCCTCAGACCCTCTCTGCATCTCAGCAACGCCAAGGCGGAGGCCGAAGGGAAGGGTCGTCGACGTCGACTCGTCGTCCGCCTCTTCTCTCTCACTGTCCCTTCTTCTCCCTCACAGGCTCACAGTGAAGGCGGAGGCCGTCCGCCTCTTCTCTCTCACAGCGAAGGCGAAGCTCATCCACCTCTTCTTCTCTGATGAGAGGCTCACAACGAAGGCCGTCGTCGCCCCTTCTCCTTCTCCTTCTGCTAAGATCTGAGTTCTGATCTTAGATCTATCCGATGGCCGATCTATCCGATATCTGATCTCATCAGCTGATCTGATCTCATCAACTGATCTGATCTGATCTCATCAACTGATCTGATCTGATCTATCCGATATCTGATCTCATCAGCTGATCTGATCTGATCTGATCTATCCGATATCTGATCTCATCAGCTGATCAGGTCAGATCTCATCAGATCAGATCTCTCATCAGATATCAGATCAGATCTGATCTCAGTTCTCATCAGATCTGATCACAGAAATCAGATCCAGATTCCAGAGATTGATTTTTTTCTTTTGTATTTTTTAATTTCTTTTGTACGAATTCTTTTTAAATTGTAATTCAGAATATTTTGTAATACAGAATATTTTGTATTTTTTTTTTACGAATTCAGAGATTAATTTTTTAATTTTTTGTTATAATTTTGTTCGGATTGGCGGGGCGGGGCGGATATCCGCCCATCCGCACGGGGCGGTTATGGATTTTGATTAAAATTGTAAAACGGATTTTCGGGGCGGATTGGGGATCCGTTATTACTGACGGATCGGGGATGGATTTGCTCAAATCCGCCCCAATCCGCCCCGTTGCCAACCCTACTCAAGATTATACTCAACAAAAGTGAAACACAAGGATTAAAGTGTACGCTAGTAAAACTGAAACGAAATATGAGTGAAGAACCCAGTTATTACACCATTTCAATCACAAAGCTAAGCATATACGCATTACAGAAACATGGAGACACAGTAGCTTGATTAAAGCAAGGGTTATTTGCATTTTTCCTTATTATAAATATCTTATTCAGTCTTACCCACAATTATTAATCGTATTGCATTTACCTTCTAAAACTAGCAGTTAACGTGCATTGATCGCTTATTTTCAAAGCAGATTACCAAAATACGCTTGAGAAATCAAAGGGGAGATTGAATCTTTCGTATCTCAAACATCTTATCTCGAGAAAAATCCTAAGATCCAACTGAAATCGTAATGTATCACACCTCCCCCTTCATCCTCCCTCATCTTTCTCGTTCCTCCACTTCCTTTTTCCTCCTTTGTTTCACAACCCCTCCTCCTCCTCTCTCATCTTCTCTTTCCTTAGCCTGCCCCATAGGCAACTTAGGTCGGGTTCAACCCGAGTCCAACTTTGAATCAACCTGTTTGGGTTTGGATTTGTAATTCTAGAAGTCGACCATTATTCGATATTTTTTAGGTGCAATTGATTCCGAATTCATTGAATTGGACATCATGTTTTTGGTATAATTGATCGAATAGTGGTCAAAGATTCAAATAAAACCATTCAATCGATAAGATATAATCCTAATAACTAGTTTAATCCGAGCTCCGGTTAGATATGATCAATTTTCAAATTCAATTAACTAATAAAAAAGTATTTGTTAACTTTAAGAACAGACATAAAAGGTGAAATGCAGTTGAGTGGAAAGGGATATTCTGTTGTGAAATTTATTTTTGCTTCCAAAATGACATAAATTTACTATATTCTTGTTGTTTTAAATTTATAAAGGGGTACTTCTTATATAATGTGGAGATGTCAAATATGTGTGGTAGAAGTCTTACATTGAAGATTCCTGGAGTATTCTTGCCTCTCTCCTTTTGATTAATCTCACCCACAAATTTTCTAAATTTCTGTGTTTTAAGTGTGATATTAAGATAAATTTACTATATTCTCCTTTTTTTTTATTTTTATTTTTTTATTTTTTTACAGTTTTAGTGAGTCACATAAACCAACTCAAGATTATACTCAACAAAAGTGAAACATAAGGATTAAAGTGTGCACTAGTGAAATAGACTCTCATGTTCAAGTAGTAAGAGTACGATGAGCGGTACAAAATTAGACTCTCATATTCGAATGGAAGTGCGAAACTAAAACAAAATATTAAATTGTATACACCATTTCAAGCACAAAATATTATGTGAAGCCTTCATGAGGGTTCAATATCCGCTTTTATCTTAATCGGGTTGTTTTCGGCCTTCTAGCTGTGTATTAGTTTTCTTATTTAATAAAGTTTGGAAATTTATCAATAATAAATAAAAATAAAATGCAAAAATAAGTAACCTCACCCGTACGGAAGCTTCTATGTTGCCTGAACTTCCACAGATATTTATCAAAGTAGACCAGGTTATGTGATTAGGAAAAAGACCTGCCATCTTCATCTCAACCATCAGTGCTTTTCACTACACTAAATTGACATTTTTGTAACAACCCCCAAAACAGTATCACTTTTGAAGTGTAATAATCCACCTAATAATTTTACACATTTATACAAAACAAAATGATACAATGATTGTATCACCATGAAGAGTATGGTTATAAAAGTGATACTATTCATGGTGATCCAACTTATTGTATCATTTTTTTTGTGTTACTGTTTTTCATTTTTTTGATTAAATTTAGTTTTGACTTGAAATTGTTTGGTGGATTGTAACATCTCAAAAGTGATACTATTTTGAGAGTTGTTACAAAAATGCCAATTTGATGTAGTGTTTGCACGAAAATAATCAGTGCCACAACACTTCATCAAAATATTATATGTAGCAGTCGTGGGTGTAAAAGGAACCATCTTGGCGAAGCTTAAACGAGTTGGATTAGTATGCAAATTAGTATAATTGTTTCCACTTGAATCCTCTGTATCTATACAGACTTGACCGTCTGTTTTCGTCTCAGACTTAGTAGTATAAGTCCCTCGTAACCCATTTTCTTTCCATGATTGGAAAATACGAAAAGCTCTGTCATACTGGCGTGCCTCAACATATGCATGGAGAAGACTGTTACAACATTGAGAATTGGGATCGCAACCCGCCAGGAGCATCTCGTCAAATGCTTGACTTGCCAGTTCCACTAGACCTGCGTGGGAACAGGCACTGATCAATGATGACCATGTAACCACGTTAGGAGTGACACCAGCTGAAAGCATGTCTTCTTTGATTCTCAAAGCCATTTCCCACATTTTTGAATCTGCAAAAACCTGCCATTTGATCAACTCTCATTAGGAGACTATAAGAGGATTCTGGAGCAAATATGTGTGCAACTTCACTCGCAAGGGTAGAAAAGAAGTCTAATTAAACTGAAAAAATTATGAGGATGAAGATGCTTAACATTGGCTTGATTTAAGCAGGAAATTCAGAACCAAATGGAATAAAAGCAATGTCATGTGAAGACTAAAACTCGTGTATTCTTCTAGCACCCGAGGCCTTTTTCACAAAACCCCACATACAAGGCCCATTGGGTAGTCAAGTTGGAGACAGTAGCAGGTAAGAAGCGGGTCCATGCGTCTCATGTCTTGTGTGCTAACTTAATGTATTGTAGCAGGTAGTTTGACTGGGACCAGGCGAGTGCTCAAGGTTGAGGGATTTACAAACAAATACACAGGTGTTCAAGGTTTAGCAGTAAGCTCAGAAAAGTGCCCATTTAAAACAAAAATCGAAATAAAACCGAACCGACCGACTATTTTAAACATATTGTATTATTTATATATAAAATATATATTATTTATTATATTATATATTTGGTCGGTTCGGTTTGGTCGATTAAAATCACATAGAAACCGATAATCGAACCGACCACTTCGGTTTTGAATTTTTAAAAACTGAAACCGATCCGAACTGAATTTAGATCGGTTCGGTCGGTTTAATCGGTTTGATCGGTTTTTTGTTCAGCCCTATCTAGAATGGGTTTTGATGATGATGATGATGATAAATCAAATAAAAAAAAAAAAAAAATTGAAATGACCAGAAGTCCCCATTTTTTTGAATTGACTCATTTGCTGAAATATTCAAAATCCTGCATTGTCTAAATAATACGTGCAATATTTACAAAATTACTATTTTTATAATATTTATACAATTTGAATTATTATTTGATCGAATTTACCCAAATCCGAATAAAATCCAATAATAATTTTGGATTGAGTTTTGACATCCGAATCAATTCAAATCCGAGAAAATGAAATTCAAATCCAAATTTTTCCGAACCGAATGGGATTTTGATGAAATCCATTCAATTGAGCTACAGTACAAATGCTTTGCTTCAAAGTCTAAAACATCCATGCTAACTTTTTTTTAAACCCTTAACACCCAAGATGCCGCCGATTGGGATCGATCATGTGACCTAGTGCATCTGCCACTGCTCAACTGAGCCATCATACGTTTGGCTCATCCATGCAACTTGACTTTAGAAGACTTTAGCTAGCTAAAATTCGAACCTGTGAAATGCATAGGTGTGGTGATTGAAATGTGTATCCATATCCATCAATATTTACAAAATTATTATTTTTATAATATTTATACAATTTGAATTATTATTGGATCGAATTTACCCAAATCCGAATCAAATCGAATAATAATTTCGGATTGAGTTTTAACATCCGAACCAATCTAAATCCGAGAAAATGAAATCCAAATCCAAATTTTCCGAACCGGATGAGATTTTGGATGAAACCCATTCCATTGAGCTACAATACAAATGCTCAACTGAGCCATCATACATCGGTTGGGATCGATTCTGTGACTTAGTGATATCATCCGCCACTACTCAACTAAGCCATCATACGTTTGGCTCATCCATGCAACTTGACTTTGGAAGACTTTAGCTAGCTAGAATTTGAACCCGTGAAATGCATAAGTGTGGTGATTGAAATGCGTATGCATATCCATCAAATATTGTTGCTTAGCAAGACCCAAAGTCTAGCTACCAAGTCAAGTCGTTGGAAGTGCATCGCTGATTGGTCGAGCTCTTGCATTCAATTTCTACTCCAATCTCTTTCCGGAATAAATAGGCATATAAATTTGTGGTTGATTTTAGGTTTTGATTTCGTTGTTCTAAAATAAATTGCTTTCTACTCTTTGGTCATATGTGCAATGTTGTTGAGTCCTGCAGGTCCAAAAGTCTCATTCTTCACGCGCAAGTCTACCATGATCACTAGATATATCTGGATGTATTATAAATGCATAGCCTCAATAGATAGTGGCAGGTCTTAGTCAATACTTTTTGAATTGTCAAAAATGTCCTCTATATTTTTATGGGCAAAAGTTACGTCAAGTAAAGACAAAGACAAGAAATAATAATGATCATCTTCTTCAATTTCATAGTGAAATACTTTTCATTAAATTAAAAAGTCATCCAATTAAAGATTGTTTACGGGTCTTTTAATAATTGCCTATCTAAATCAAGGATTGTGATTTCGTTTTTCAATTTAATTTTGGTATCCTGATTTTAAAAAATATTTCGAGAAATGTTTTGTTGCGCAAAGAAAAAAAACGTAAAAAATTCAAAAATAAATAAAATATATATAATGAATTTTGAAGGTATGTGAAAAATAAAAGACAATTAAATAAATATATTAAGGGAATGGAAATAGAGTCATCTTTGTACTCATTTATATAAAATAAAATAAAATTTTTCAAGATTTAATCATAGACGAAGAAAAGTGAAGAAGAAATTCCACACTTATCTTCATCAAAGGTAATTAACACTTATTGCTTGGTCTGAAATCAAAGAGCTACAATACATTTTTAATGACCGTATGGTTTGAGAGAGGGAGATTAGAGATTTGTCTAACGCATTGACGTGGTCATGTATACATGTGTTCTGGGAAATTAATTCAGTGGCGGATGCATTGGCAAGATTGGCGCAAGAGGAGCAAACATCTAGTACATACTCTTAGGAGTCGTTGCCTAAAAGAATAAAGTCCTTAATTATTCTTGATAAGAATAAAACAGCGTAAATCTCTCGGATGCTAAATGAACATGTTAATGACCGTATGGTTTGGGAGAGGCTTTGATGTGAAGAATGTGAATACTCGAATGAAACATGGGTGCAGTCCAGGTCCGGGCTGGACAGTGTCACTTGACGATGCAGGGGGCGGGGGCTGCTTGGTGATACTTGGTTTGGCAAGTGGCAGTCATTTATACATCCCAAATCAGGAAATGCAAGGTGCAGATTGGTGGTTTTTTGCAGTCTGTTTTTACAATTTTGTAATTACAATGCAAGCTAGTTGCAAATGTGTGTGGTCTGATAAGCAGAGTGAGTTTCGGAACAGCGAGGGGTCTCGGGTGTTGGAAGCATGCAGTTTGTTTACATTTGGTTGCAGTGCAGCGATATGGCAAAGAAATGAAAACTACGTGACTGTTGCTCTGTTTTGAATTACAAAACAGAGTGCAGTTTACTCTGTTTTGGTTTTACAAATTGATTCCTAGAGTTAGTTTAGTTTTTGATTGTTTGCATTTTAATCACGGGTAGAGTCGTCATGTACCCTCGTTTTGGATTGTAAATCAATTTTTTGATAAGTAATAAAAGTCTGGCATCCCATAGCTGCCCCTCCCCACTGGAGGTTTAATTAAAAAAAAAAAAAAAAAAAAAAAAAAACAGAGAGAGAGCTACAGTACAAATACTTTATTTCAAAATGGACAGGTCTAAAATACATCCATGCAACTTGACTTTGGAAGACTAAAAGGCAGCTAGAATTTGAACCCGTGAAATGCATAGGTGTTGTGATTGAGCTTTTGTTGACTGATATGCGTATGCATATACATCAATAGTGATTCTATGTGACGAGGAAACCAGCGAGGAAATGGAGGTGGCAGGGGGTGAACCGTTCACCCCCCTCGGGATGCGTGCGCCAAAAAAGTGGGACACATCCCGAGGGGGGTGAACGGTTCACCCCCCGCCACCTCCCTTTCCTTGCTGGTTTCCTCGCCCACTTCCTCGACATTTAGAATTTCTGATACATCAAATATCGTTGCATTGAGCTTCTACTGCAATCTCTTTTAGAAAAAAAAAAAGATAGGGTGGGGGATTTAGGTTATGGTTCAGATGTTTAAACAAAATACTTTATACCCTTGGTTGTATGTGTACATGTCTCTGAATCTTCGTACACAAGTCTATACTAGCTCACTCTATATATATCAAATTAAGATATCAATTGAAGTATACGCTATTCAAGATTCCCATCCATCCTATACTACCTTTGGTAAGATGAATGTGTGGTAAAATCTGTAAGGATAAAATTATGAATAAAAAAATTAGATGATACTCAGATGTAGCGATCATAGAGGACAAAATTAGAGAAAGACGTTTAAAGTAGTTTAGTTACATACAAATGAGACCAAATACGGTGCTAATTAGAAAATGTCTAGATTGACAAGTTAGTGAAAGGTGTAAACAGAGGAGACGACCGTTGAAAACTTTGATGGAGGTGGTGAACGAAGACATCTTTGATGGAGGTGACAAATAACAGCAATGATAGTTGTTTATACAAGTATTTGAAAATAGCCGAATAAGTTTAATATCTGGTTAGGTATCTGAGTACTGGAAAAAGAATTTTTCCTTTAAAAAATAAATCAGATAAAAAAACCCATAAGGAAAACAGAATTAGTTCTGCAGAAAATGCTATGATTACTCTCCTTGTGATTGGGTAATTAGGTTTTGGTGTAATGGCATTGGACTTGTATGCTTCGGTTTCGAGTTTGCATAGAATGTCATGTTTTACCGTAGATTGCCGAGTCTTGAGCATGTATAATAGTTCGACTCGAATGAATTTATTGTGGTGAATTGGGTCATGTTGGGACCCTAGCGTAGTCGTGGATTCACGCGAATTGTCGAACTGATTATGGTTACACGTCTGTTACATTTGATTATGTATAGACTCGTAGTTTGTGCATGTTGATATTAGTGTAAGTGTTTTTACCCTTCTATAATGCATGTTGTGCCGATATTTAGGAGCTTGCTCGCATCGTGAGTTGGATGGTGCTTGAGATGACTTGCACCTGACATTGAAGACGCTATTGCATGTGGCAAACTTGTTGAGGTGCGGTGAGCTCCCTCACGCACTTGCCACTAGAGAGTGCAGTAGGACGGGTCCCAGAGAACGTGCTTTGGAGATTACTCGCTTTCCCTCCCAGCGCGCTTGAGTTTGATTTGTGTTAGGTTGGCCGTGTTAGGCCAGTCGTTCGGGATGTTTAAGTTTGTATCTTGGCATATGACACCCCATTAGGATACAAACCACCCGAAGTGGTACTGGTGCACGTTGTGGGATGTGTCTGGGTAAGACACATTCGTAGGGTATGCGGATACCTACGATATGAGACACTTATACATAATTTTTGGTTTCGACTTGATTGCTATACCTAGGAGACAATGAAGAATTATGAGATTGTCTTTATTTTCATCGCTTGATATTTACCATGTATGAATCACATGTAATGATTGGCATATCTCGTAAACTTGTAGTTATTGTTGAATCTGAAATGCTTGTGTTGGTGCTTGAACTTAGAAATATTATCCTTAGAGACTCGGGTGATTTAGACTCTAGAACCTGTTACTTATCCATTATTGTGTGGCATGAATTTTCCTTGTATGTTATTCTGTTAGCTGTATTTAGTTCGCTCGCACCAGATAACTTTGTACTTTGCTGACCCCGCAAGGGGTGTGCTTCTATTGGAGTGCAGGCAGTGTTGGCGTTCCTTCTGATATGGCGCTTAGGCCAAGTTTTCCGCTGTATGCGTGTTTTGTGTTGTTTGGTCGTGTCCACCCTGTACGGGTATCTTTTGCTTCTTCTGTATTATCAGGTGTACTATCTTGTTATACTAGATGTTTGTATATTTGTTTTGTCGCTATGACTCTGGCGGGGCGAATCAAATATACTTATTTTGTTCAAATTTTATCATGATTTTAAGATATTGTATATCCTTCGATTTTGTCAACTCTTCTTCTCTTGCTCTGTTTTTGTTTTGTTTTTAGCAAACAATTAATCTTTCATTAGATTTTCATTGGTGTTTGTTAGCATATTTTGACATTAAATTATTAGTCATTATTGATAAAAATATTATTATTATTATTATTATTATTATTTAAGAACTCTTTTTTATAAAACTAATGAATAATAGTAATGGGGAAGAATGAGTTAATTATAATTTTTTTTAAATTTTTATGTAGTTGATGTTTGCATAATGCAACCAGGCCAACCAAGCAAATATTGGGTGAATGCATTATTTTTCATTAATTGTTACCAAGTAGTTGTAAAACAATGTACTAGAAATTAATACATATGCAAATTAATGCAAATGCAAAATTTTATAGATTGCAAAATTTTACGGTGTACCAATCGGAGCATTGGTTTCATTGAAATGTAGTTTTGAATATCTTTTCCAACAAAATCAATAATCAATACAAACACTTAAAATTTCAAAATATGAATATTATTATAAAAAAAAATGTAAGCACATTTAATATTTCCATGCCTAAGTATAATTTTGTTTTCAAAAAAATAGACGCATATTTTAATGAACATTCAAATAAAGACCCCGAACATTCAATCAATTCGAATTTTAACCAAGTTTGACTCTAAAAAAATTTGAATATATTCTAAAATATGATTTTCTTATGGAAATGATTGAGGCCCAATGGTGGGATGGCGGTGAGGGTGTCCAATGCATGATAATTAACAGCAACATAAAGTGTATGTGGAGTTCCAACCTCACGGGAAATATGCTAGTGCTTATACAATTCGGATTATTGTAGGATCGAATTTACCCAAATCCGATAAAAATTTCAAACTGAGTTTTAAAATTCGAATCCAATCCAAATTTGATAAAAGGAAATCCGAATCCAATCTTTTCAGATCGAATCGTATGGGTATTCGGATGAAACCCAGTTCATTGACAACCCTAGTTAAAGGAATGAAAAAAGAATCATCGTTACACGCATTTATAAATAAAAAATTCCAAGATATAATCATAAAAAAGAAAAATCAAGACAAAATTCCGCACTTATCTTCATCAAACGTAATTATGATCACATATTTGTTTGGTCTGAATTGAATGAGCTATATATTTGTTTAAAATACATCCATACAACTTGACTTTGGAAGACTTTAGCTAGCTAGAATTTGACACATGCATAGGTGTGGTGATTCAGCTTTCCGTACATATCCATAAAAAAATGTTGCTTAGCCAGACCCAAAATTCATCAAGTCAAGTCGTTTCTGTGCATGTCTGATTTTTGAGCTTCTACTTCAATCTCTTTCAGAAAAGGATAGGGTGTAATTTGTGGTGGATTTAGGTTATGGTTTCGCCATCCAAAATAATTGCTTTGAAAAAAGAATTTGTACTATTGGTTGTATGTGCAGAAGTCTCTTGAGTCTTTACTCACAAGTGTATTAATTAGCTCATTCTCTCTCTCTCTCCGAGTCTCTGAGTCTTCACCCACAAATGTTACTTAGCAATAGCTCGAAGTCTACCACGTCAAGTTGTTTCAACCATGGTTTGAAATATAAGAATTTTTGCAGAGCCAAAAACATGATACAGATTACTATTTATCTTTCGTATCTTTCACGGTTTGAATGCTTAAAATTTCACTTCTATTCTTTGGTCAAACACAAAAAATATCATTCTTTGTTGCAAATTGTAAGTGAATACTATTCACGTGATTTGCACATTTCATCTTGTATCACGAACACCTCAAGGCTCAGTTAATTGAATGAAAAACAAGCAATCGCTATATGCATTTCAAAGAAAACATTAATTAACTGTTCAGATTTAATCATAAAAGCAAGAAGAAATTCCACAGTTTTCTTCATCAAACTTAACTATCACGTACCGGCTTTGATCTAGGGGTTTGGGTTAGCCTAGAGGATAAATATGTCTATTTCTGTTTTTTGGTTTTTTTCTTACCAATTTGTTATTATATCCCATTTTGGGACAAGTAATTAAGGTCTGACATACCATAGCTGTCTCTCCATAGCGGAGATTTAATAAAAAAAAAAAAAAAAAAAAAAAAACTTAACTATCACATATGGCTTTGACAGACCTAAATGGATCCATGCATCTTGACTTGGAAGACTATAACTAAGGGATTTTATGTGCATCTCTGATTAATTGTGCTTTGGCATTCAGTTTCTACTCAAATCACTTTCAGAAAAGAATAATCAAAGATGAGGGTTATTAAGTGCATCGCTGACTAATTGTGCTTTGGCATTCAGTTTCTACTCTAATCACTTTCGGAAAATAATCAAAGATAAGGTGTAAATCACTTTCACCGCGATTGCCTTCTCCAACAATGGTGCACCTGATCCTATGGCTCTACTTCCCTTCAAAGAAAATATTAATGTTGATCCACACAAAGCATGAAGTGTTCGTGGAACGATTACATCCACTACTGTAACTGTAACTGCAACATTTGGCCTTATGTTTCAATCATATTCAGTACTGATATGGAGCAGCATCCACTCACTCACCACCACTGCGATTGCTTTGTCTTTCATAAGAGCCAGAAGACAAGTGGCACAACTACAGGCTCAGTGATTGACTTGACTTGGATATTAAAGTACTATGGATTGAAGTCAGTTTTCCCAAAAATTTCTACTCCCCAATGTATGTCTTAGATTATTTTCAAAGTCTCTCTCAAAGAAGATGAATACATCCATCTTGACAGCTAGCTAGAAGTTGAAATCCATGAAAGATAGTAATTCTACTGATCATCAAATGTCGCTTAGAAATGACCTGCAGACCAAGTCAAGTCGTTCAACCATTACTTTTCAGCCCATCTTTGATTGATTGTGCTTTCAGAAAAGATAACAATGTAAATGAGTGGTCACTGGGGTATGGTTTCTGCTCTACAAATTGAAATGAAATGACCAAAACTCTTAATTTTTCTGAAATGACTCACTTGATGAAATGCTCAAAAGTCCGAATTTTTTAATAATACATGTAATATTTACAAAATTAGTGTTTTCATAATACTTATACAATTGAAATTATTATTGAATCGAAGTTACCCAAATCCAAATCAAATCCAATAATAATTTCTGAATAAGTTTTGACATTCAAATCCAATTCAAATCCGGGAAAATGAAATCCAAATCCAAAAGTTTCAGAATCGGATTGGGTGTGATTTTGGATGAAACCCGTTCCGTTGACAGCCTTAGTTAAAGGAATGAAAACAGAGTCATCTTGTACTCATTTTAAAAAATTTCAAGATTGTATCATAAAAGACGAAATTCCACACTTATCTTCATCAAACGTAATTAACACTTATTGCTTGGTTTGAAATCAAAGAGCTACAGTACAAATACTTAACTTCAAAATGGACAGGTCTTTACATCCATGCAACTTGACTTTAGGTAGCTAGAATTTTAACCAGTGAAATGCTGCATAGGTGTTGTGGTTGAAATTTTTGTTCACATAGGATTGAAATACCCATAATCAAAGTTGAACCTCTTTAACAATTTGAGTGTTGAAGGCACGGGATTACCTAGTTTATAGTATATTTCAGAGTGATATTTTACTATTCACTGTCGACTGTGACAAACTAATGATTAAAGATAAAAGATAACTAGGATTGAAAATTGAAAATGTATTGAGGGTTGAGATTAATTTTCTATGATGTCATATTTGTAAATATAAAACATGTGGAAGGGTAAAAAAATAAAAAAAAAGTAGGTGAAATGTACATGCGGCGGAGAGAAAAAGTATTGTCTTTTCAAATTTCTCCAAAATGAAATTATCATAGCTATCTATGTAGTTGTTGGATTTTAGTAAACTTAGATTCATTGAAATGCAATTTTGAAGATCTTTTCAACAAAATCAATAATCAATACAAACACTTAAAATTTCAAAATATGTATATTATTATAAAAAAAATGCAAGCATTTTTAATATTTCCATACTTAAGCATTTTTAATATTTTAATAAACATTAAAATAAATACTCGAACATTCAATCAATTCTAGCACTCTTAATGCATGCTTTACCCCATAAAATGCACAGGTGTGGTGATTCAGCTTTTGGTGATTGAAATGCATATGCATATCCATCAAAAAATAATGCGTAGCAAGACCCAAAATTCATCAAATCAAGTCGTTTCGACACTACTTTTTCTGTGCATGTCTGATTTTTGAGCTTCTACTTCAATCTCTTTCAAAAAAAGATATGGTGTAATTTGTGGTGGATTTAGGTTATGGTTTCGCTATCAAAAATAATTGCTCTGAAAAAAACGAATTTGTACTCTTGGTTGTATGTGCAGAAGTCTCTGAGTCTTCACCCACAAGTGTATTAATTAGCTCATTTTCTCTATCTATCTCTCTATATATATCAAATTAAGATATCAACTGAAGTATGTGTAATTTAAGCTTCCCCTTCATTTTATATTGCTTTTCCTCAAGAAAGATGTATTGCTCTTGCATTACAGTCATACTCACAGTACTAATATGGAGCAGCACCAACTCATTCATCAAGATCGCCTTCTCGGACAATGATGCACCTGATCGTGTGGCTCTACTTGCCCTCAAAGAAAAGATTAATTATGATCCACGCCAAGCATTGAGCTCATGGAATGATTCCATTCACTACTGTAACTGGAATGGGATTACATGCAGTCCTCGGCATCGCGATAGAGTCATAGTCCTAGACCTGGAATCAGAAATTCTTGAAGGTACGTTGTCCCCCCACATAGGAAACCTCTCATTTCTTCAAGAAATATGGCTTGCCGAGAATGAATTTCATGGTCCAATACCCCAAGAAATAGGTCGATTGTCCCGATTAAAGGTCCTTTCTCTAGATGGAAATTCTTTCAGTGATAAAATCCCTACCAATCTCACTTCCTGTTCCAAACTTCAAGTAGTCAATTTGACACGCAATAATCTGACCGGAGGGATTCCAATCCAGCTCACCTCTCTGTTAGAGCTTACTCGGTTGTACGTTGGCAATAATCAATTACAAGGGCACATTCCACCAATGTTAGGAAATCTCACTGCTCTCACTCAATTTGAGATTTACTACAACCATTTCACTGGAAGCATTCCCGAAGATCTATGCCAGCTCCAAAGCTTAGAACATATCCGTGTTAGTGTCAATAAATTGACTGGCACAATTCCTTCTTGTCTTTACAATCTCTCACATATCACATATTTCTCAATAGCTATTAACCAGCTAGAGGGAAGCCTTCCTTCAGATATCGGCCTTACCCTTCCTAATCTCCAAATATTTTTAGCTCAAACCAATAGATTCAAAGGTCCCATCCCATTATCATTTCCCAATGCTTCAAGACTTGAAAAGTTAACACTTGCTGAAAACCAATTTACAGGACATGTCCCAAGAAATCTAGGAATGCTTCAACATCTTACGCTCCTGTTCCTTTATTCAATTCCATTTGGAGATGAATTGCACAGCCTCATCACTTCTTTAACCAATTGCACTAACTTACAAGTGTTAGAGCTAACCAATACTTCTCTCAAAGGGCCAATTCCCAACTCAATAGGAAATCTCTCCACCAAACTTACAGGGCTGTATTTAGGAAATAATCAAATATATGGAAGTATCCCAGCTTCGATTGGAAACCTTGTGAATTTGAGCATCCTTAATATTTCATACAACCATCTTATAGGTGATATCTCCAAAGTCATTGGAGCATTTCCTCAAATGGTTAACCTGTATTTGCAAAACAATGAATTCTCTGGACAAATCCCAGATTCCTTCAATCATAATTCAACCCAATTAACCATTCTATCCTTGAACAATAACAAGCTACATGGAAAAATACCTCCAAATCTTGGAAACTGTCAAAGTTTATCAGAACTCTATCTTTATAATAATAGACTCCGTGGCACCTTACCCAAAGAACTTCTTCATCTTCCATCTCTTCGAAACTTCCTCGACTTATCTAATAATGCTCTGAGTGGCCCCATACCATCCGAAGTGGGTAACTTGACCAATCTTGTGAACTTGAACCTCTCCGGTAACAAGTTTTCTGGTAGCATACCAACCACGCTTGGCAAATGTTTGACTTTGGAGTCCCTTTCCATTAGCCAAAACTTGTTTACAGGAAATATTCCTCAGTCATTGAGTAATTTAAAAGGAATAAAAACACTCAATCTTTCTCACAATAAGCTATCTGGTGTAATTCCGCCATATCTTGGGACTTTCACGTCTCTAACTCAATTGGATGTGTCTTATAATGACTTGGAGGGTTCAGTTCCAAAAGTCGGTGTCTTTGTCAATGCTACTGGGATGATGGTTATGGGAAATAGTAAGCTTTGCGGAGGTGTTGTTGAACTCAAATTGCCTCCGTGCCCGGTTCAAAAGAAAATGGGAAAGTCACAATTTCACAAACTGGTTTTGCCTCTCATTGTTGTTGTAATAAGCATCTGCTTGGTTGTAATATCGTGCTTACTTTTCGTGTGGTACAAAAGAAGAGCATTGAAAGCAAATCCTTCTGAACAATCATTATTCAGCCCTCAATTCAAAAGGATTTCTTATGCAGAGCTTCTCCAGGCAACTAATAGATTCTCAATTGATAATTTAATTGGTGTTGGAAGCTTTGGTTCAGTGTATAAAGCAATTCTTTCCCAAGAAATTGTTGCAGTTAAGGTAATAAATCTTCAACAACAAGGAGCTTTTAAGAGTTTCTTGTCTGAATGCAAAGCCTTGAAAAATCTTCGACACCGCAATCTTCTCAAAATCATCACAGCTTGTTCAGGAGCCGACTTTCAAGGGAATGATTTCAAAGCACTAGTTTTTGAATTCATGCCGAATGGAAGTTTAGAGGAGTGGTTACATCCAAAGAGAAACATGCAAGATGAGTTGACGAACTTGAACTTCATACAAAGGATGAACATAGCTATTGATGTTGCTTCTGCGTTGGAGTATCTTCACTACCATTGCCAACCGGCAATTGTCCATTGTGATATAAAGCCAAGCAATGTCTTGCTCGATGATGACATGACAGCTCATGTGGCAGACTTTGGTTTAGCAAAGATTTTTTCAAACAATTCTTCGCAAAGTCAAGGTAGTTCTCTTGCAATAAAAGGTTCAATCGGTTATGTTGCTCCAGGTAAGAATCTTATATACATATAAGTATGTTTCTTTAGGCTTTGAAAAATCAGGTTTTTCATTTTATATTAAACCCAAATTTTCTTATTATGTAATCACCCTCCATGACATTATACATATCACCATAACATCCAATCCAATAATTCTAACTATGTTGTGACATCTTTCTCATATACGATAGTAATAAGTTTTAAGTACAATGCAATACGTTTCACGCTCATTTAGTCAAATCTTTACTTTTTCAGTATGTCACATAAACTTCTTAATTTTTCCTACCTAATTTAAGGTTTTCTATGAAAATCGTTTTTAGCATTTGATTTTATTGAACAATTAGTGCATATATAAATGATCTTAAGAATTGCTCCATGTTTAGAAACGTAAAATTTTATGATTTGCAGAATATGGAATGGGTGGCGAGGTCTCCATGCAAGGAGATGTTTACAGTTACGGGATATTGTTACTGGAGTTGTTTACTGGGAAGAAACCAACAGATTACATGTTTCAAAATGGACAAAATCTTCATGGTTTCGCAAAAGTAGCTTTACTTGAAGGAGTTATGACCATTGTGGATCCAACCATATTAGAAAGCACTGGCAAAGCTATCAACATTGCGAATCAGAGTGATCGAGGGATCAGAATGCAAAAGTGTTTGGTTTCAGCGATAAGACTGGGAGTTGCATGTTCATCGGAATCCCCTGTTGAACGTGTGAAGATTGGAGAAGTTGTCACTGAATTGCATCACATAAAAGATCATTATCAAGGTTTTAAAATCCATCTAGGGTGAGAATAGACCATCATGCTCTGTTGAACGCATGAAGATTGGAAAAGTCATCACTAAATTGCATCAGATAAGAGATCATTACCAAGTTGTTAGAACCCATCTAGAGTGAGTATGGACCATCAAGATAGCCTATTGCATGGTTGTTTGTGCGAGTGGTAAATAAAGTTTGTTTTTCTAAAAGAAGCATAGTTACTTATTCGGTTTTGAAATTTGTTTGTGTTTCCAGAATGACATAAATTACTATGTTCTTATTGTTGTTAAATTTACAAAGGGATACTTCTTGTATAATTTGGAGATATCAAATAATGTTTGGTTGAAGTCTTACAACGGAGATATTTGATTTGGTACCAGTGCTTTCTCAGCATTGAAGACTCCTGAAGTATTCTTGACTCGCTCCTTTGGATTCATCTAACCTCCAAAGTTTTCTATATTTCTGTAGTTTTTTTTAGTGTGATATTAAGATAAATTTATGACAGAATTTCCTTTCATGACAGTTTTGGCGAGTCACATAAACCAACTCAAGATTATACTCAACAAAAATGAATCACAAGGATTAAAGTGTACACTAGTAAAACTGAAACGAAATATGAGTGAAGAACTCAGTTATGATAAATGCGCAACAAAATATGAGTAAAGAACTCAATTATGACAAGTACGCGGGTGTATTTCAGTTTGATATAAGCATGATACAGATCACTATTTATCTTTCGTATATTTCACGATTTGAATGCTTAAAATTTCACTTCTATTCTTTGGTCAAACACAAAAAATATCATTCTTTGTTGCAAATTGTAAGTGAATACTATTCACTTGATTTGCACATTTCATCTTGTACCACGAACACCGCAAAGCTCAGTTAAATGAACGAAAGCAGTGCAATCGTTATATGCATTTCAAAGAAAACATTAATTGACTATTCAGATTTAATCATAAAAGCAAGAAGAAATTCCACAGTTTTATTCATCAAACTTAACTATCACATATTGCTATGACAGATCTAAATGGATCCATGCATCTTGACTTGGAAGACTATAACTAAGGGTTTTTATGTGTATCGCTGATTAATTGTGCTCTGGCATTCAGTTTCTACTCAAATCACTTTCAGAAAAGAATAAAAGATAAGGGTTATTAAGTGCATCACTGACTAATTGTGCTTTGGCATTCAGTATCTACTCAAATCACTTTCAAAATTACTCTTGGTTGTATGTGCGGAAGTCTCTTGAGTCTTTACCCATAAGTGTATTAATTAGCTCATTTTCTCTATCTATCTCTCTATATATATCAAATTAAGATATCAACTGAAGTATGTGTAATTTAAGCTTCCCCTTCATTTTATATTGCTTTTCCTCAAGAAATATGTATTGCTCTTGCATTACAATCATATTCATAGTACTAATATGGAGCAGCACCAACTCATTCACCAAGATTGCATTCTCAGACAATGATGCACCTGATCGTGTGGCTCTACTTGCCCTCAGAAAAAAGATTAATTATGTTCCACGCCAAGCATTGAGTTCGTGGAATGATTCCATTCACTACTGTAATTGGAATGGGATTACATGCAGTCATCGGCATCGCGATAGGGTGATACTCCTAGACCTGCAATCAGAAATTCTTGAAGGTACATTGTCCCCCCACATAGGAAACCTGTCATTTCTTCAAAAAATATTGCTTGCTGAGAATGAATTTCATGGTCCAATACCCAAGAAATAGGTCGATTGTCCCGATTAAAGGTCCTTTCTCTAGACGGAAATTCCTTCAGTGATAAAATCCCTACCAATCTCACTTACTGTTCCAAACTTCAAGTAGTCAATTTGACACAATAATCTGACCTGAGGGATTCCAATCCAGCTCACCTCTCTGTTAGAGCTTACTCAGTTGAATCTTGGCGATAATCAGTTAAAAGGTCGCATTCCACCAATGTTAGGAAATCTCACAGCTCTCATTCAGTTTAATATTAGATTCAACAGTTTCACTGGAAGCATTCCAGAAGATCTATGCCAAATCCAAAGCTTAGAAATTTTCCGTGTTGGTCTCAATAAATTGACTGGCACAGTTCTTTCTTGTCTTTACAATCTCTCACATATCACACATTTTTCAATGTCTGTTAACCAGCTAGAGCGAAGCCTTCCTTCAGACATCGGCCTTACACTTCCTAATCTCCAAAGATTTATAGTTGGAACCAACAAACTCAAAGGTCTCATCCCACTCTCATTTCCCAATGCTTCAAGACTTGAATGGTTAACACTTTTTGAAAACCAATTTACAGGATATGTCCCACGAAACCTAGGAATGCTTCAATATCTTAGTGTACTGCACCTTTATTCTATTCCCTTTGGAGATGAATTGCACAACGTCATCACTTCTTTAACCAATTGCACAAACTTAAAAGTGTTAGAGTTGGGCAATACTTCTCTCAAAGGGCAAATTCCTAACTCAATAGGAAATCTCTCCACCAAACTTACACAGTTACATTTAAGAAATAATCAAATATATGGAAGTATCCCAGCTTCGATTGTAAACCTTGTGAATTTGAGTGTCCTTAATATTTCATACAACCATCTTAAAGGTGACATCTCCAAAGTCATTGGAGCATTTCCTCAAATGGTTGAACTGTATTTGCATAACAATGAATTCTCTGGACAAATCCCAGATTCCTTCAATCATAATTCAACCCAATTAACCATTCTATCATTGAGCAATAACAAGCTACATGGAAAAATACATCCTAGTCTTGGCAATTGTCAAAGTTTATTAGAACTTTATATCAATGATAATAGACTTGGCGGCACCATACCGAAAGAACTTTTTCATCTTCCATCTCTTCGGAACTTCCTTGACTTATCTAATAATGCTCTGAGTGGCCCCTTACCATCCGAAGTGGGTAACTTGACCAATCTTGTAAACTTGGACCTCTCCGGTAACAAATTATCTGGTAGCATACCAACCACGCTTGGTGGATGTTTGACTTTGGAATCCCTTTCCATAAGCCAAAACTTGTTTACGGGAAGTATTCCACAGTCATTGAGTGATTTAAAAGGAATTAAAAAACTCAATCTTTCCCACAATAAGCTATTTGGTGTAATTCCGCCATATCTTGGGACTTTCATGTCTCTAACTCAATTGGATGTGTCTTATAATGACTTGGAGGGTTCAGTTCCAAAAGTTGGTGTCTTTGTCAATGCTTCTGGGACGATGGTTATGGGAAATAGTAAGCTTTGCGGAGGTGTTGCTGAACTCAAATTGCCTCCGTGCCCGGTTCAAAAGAAAATGGGAAAGTCACAATTTCACAAACTGGTTTTGCCTCTCATTGTTGTTGTAAGCATCTGCTTGGTTGTAATATCGTGCTTACTTTTCGTGTGGTACAAAAGAAGAGCATTGAAAGCAAATCCTTCTGCACAATCATTATTCAGCCCTCAATTCAGAAGGATTTCTTATGCAGAGCTTCTCGAGGCAACTAATAGATTCTCTATTGATAATTTAATTGGTGTTGGAAGCTTTGGTTCAGTGTATAAAGCAATTCTTTCCCAAGAAATTGTTGCAGTTAAGGTAATAAATCTTCAACAACAAGGAGCTTTTAAGAGTTTCTTGTCTGAATGCAAAGCCTTGAAAAATCTTCGACATCGCAATCTCCTCAAAATCATCACAGCTTGTTCAGGAGCCGATTTTCAAGGGAATGATTTCAAAACATTAGTTTTTGAATTCATGCCCAATGGAAGTTTAGAGGAGTGGTTACATCCAAAGAGAAACATGAAAGATGAGTTGCAGAACTTGAACTTCATACAAAGGATGAACATAGCTATTGATGTTGCTTCTGCGTTGGAGTATCTTCACTACCATTGCCAACCGGCAATTGTCCATTGTGATATAAAGCCAAGCAATGTCTTGCTCGATGATGACATGACAGCTCATGTGGCAGACTTTGGTTTAGCAAAGATTTTTTCAAACAATTCTTCGCAAAGTCATGGTAGTTCTCTTGCAATAAAGGGTTCAATCGGTTATGTTGCTCCAAGTAAGAATCTTATATACATTTAAGTATGTTTCTTTAGGCTTTGAAAAATCAGGTTTTTCATTTTATATTAAACCAGATTTTCTTATTTTGTAATCACCCTCCATGACATTATACATATCACCATAACATCCAATCCAATAATTCTAACGATGTTGTGACATCTTTTTCTCATATACGATAGTAATAAGTTTTAAGTACAATGCAATACGTTTCACGCTCATTTAGTCAAATCTTTACTTTTTCAGTATGTCACATAAACTTCTTAATTTTTCCTACCTAATTTAAGGTTTTCTATGAAAATCGTTTTTAGCATTTGATTTTATTGAACAATCAGTGCATATATAAATGATCTTAAGAATTGCTCTATGTTTAGAGACGTAAAATTTTATGATTTGCAGAATATGGAATGGGTGGTGAGGTCTCCATGCAAGGAGATGTTTAGAGTTACGGGATATTGTTACTGGAGTTGTTTACTGGGAAGAAACCAACAGATTACATGTTTCAAAATGGACAAAATCTTCATGGTTTCGCAAAAGCAGTTTTACCTGAAGGAGTTATGACCATTGTGGATCCAACCATATTAGAAAGCACTGGCAAAGCTATCAACATTGCGAACCAGAGTGATCCAGGGATCAGAATGCAAAAGTGTTTGGTTTCAGCAATAAGACTGGGGGTTGCATGTTCATCGGAATCCCCTGTTGAACGTGTGAAGATTGGAGAAGTTGTCACTGAATTGCATCACATAAAAGATCATTATCAAGGTTTTAAAATCCATCTAGGGTGAGAATAGACCATCATGCTCTGTTGAACGCATGAAGATTGGAAAAGTCATCACTAAATTGCGGAAAATTCTTTGTTGCACCGGGGGTTAGCCTGGTGTTTAGCCTGGTGCTAACCCTCCACCATCCATTTTGCCTCGAGATGGGTGTAGCACCTATCGAGATGCAAAATGGATGGTGGGGGTAGCACCAGGCTAAACACCAGTGTGCTGTAGCAGTGCTCCTAAATTGCAGCAGATAAGAGATCATTACCAAGTTGTTAGAACCCATCTAGAGTGAGTATGGACCATCAGGATAGCGTATTGCATGGTTGTTTATGGAGTGGTAAATTAAGTTTGTTTTTCTAAAAGAAGCATAGTTACTTATTCGATTGTGAAATTTGTTTGTGTTTACAGAATGACATAAATTACTATGTTCTTATTGTTGTTAAATTTACAGAGGTATACTTCTTGTATAATGTGGAGATATCTAGTAATGTTTGGTTGAAGTCATACAAAGGAAATATTTAATTTGGTACGGAAAATTCTAGGGAGCCCGGGTTTGCTGCCTGGGTTTGCAGCCTGGGTGGGCGAAGTTACCCTTTTGCCCTTCCTTTGTTGTCTTTATATTTAAAGAGTGGTTAAAAAGGCAGGGGCAAAAATGTAAACATTCCACCCAGGCTGCAAACCCAGGCAGCAGACCCGGGCTCCCTAGAAGCACTCATTTGGTACTAGTGCTTTCTCAGCATTGAAGACTCCTGAAGTATTCTTGCCTCTCTCCTTTGGATTCATCTCACCTCCAAAGTTTTCTATATTTCTGTAGTTTTTTTTAGTGTGATATTAAGATAAATTTATGACAAAATTTCCTTTTATGACAGTTTTAGCGAGTCACATAAACCAACTCTAGATTATACTCAACAAAAGTGAAACACAAGGATTAAAGTGTACACTAGTAAAACTGAAACGAAGTATGAGTGAAGAACCCAGTTATGACAAATGCACAACAAAATATGAGTAAAGAACTCAATTATGACAAGTACGCGGGTGTATTTCAATTTGATATCAATGTGGCTGATGATGGTGAAGATGAAGAAGAAGTGGGTGTGTTGAATGATTGATGAAATGAGGGTGAGTTGGAGTGTGGTGTTGAGGGATGGAGGGGTGTTTCTTGGTGGTGGATTGTAAGGGAAAAGCAAGGGTTTGTTGCTGATGGGGATAATGGTGGAGGGGAAAGGTGGTTTTTTGAGGAGCTTCCTTCTCCATGTTCAAGTAGCAAGGGTAGGACGAGGGGTACAAAATTAGACTCGAATGGAAGTATAAAAATAAAACAAATAAAACAAATAAAAAAAATTGTATACACCATTTCAAGCACAAAGCTAAGCATATATACCTTATAGAAACATGGAGATACAGTAGCTTGATTAAAGCAAGGGTTATTTGCATTTTTTCTTATTATAAATATCTTATTCAGTCTTATCCACAATTATTAATCGTATTGCATTTACCTTCTAAAACTAGCAGTTAACATGCATTGATCGTTTATTTTCAAAGTAGATTATCAAAATACCCTTTAGAAATCAAAGGGGAGATTGAATCTTTTGTATCTCAAACATCTCATCTCGAGAAAAATCCTAAGGTCCAACTGAAATCGTAATGTATCACACCTCCCCCTTCATCCTCCCTTATCTTTCTCGTTCCTCCACTTCCTTCTTCCTCCTTTGTTTCACAACCCCTCCTCCTCCTCTCTCATCTTCTCTTTCCTCGGCCTGCCCCGTAGGCAACTTAGGTCGGGTTCAACCTGAGTCCAACTTTGAATCAACCTGTTTGGGCTTGGATTTGTAATTCTAGAAGCCGACCATTATTCGATATTTTTTAGGTGCAATTGATTCGGAATTCATTGAATTTGACATCATGTTTTTGGTATAATTGATCGAATAGTGGTCAAAGATTCAAATAAACCATTCAATCGATAAGATATAATCCTAATAACCAGTTTAATCCGAGCTACGGTTAGATATGATCAATTTTCAAATTCAATTAACTAATAAAAAAAGTATTTGTTAACTTTAAGAACAGACATAAAAGGTGAAATGCAGTTGAGTGGAAAGGGATATTTTGTGGTGAAATTTATTTTTGCTTCCAAAATGACATAAATTTACTATATTCTTGTTGTTTTAAATTTATAAAGGGATACTTCTTATATAATTAATGTGGAGATGTCAAATATGTGTGGTAGAAGTCTTACATTGAAGATTCCTGGAGTATTCTTGCCTCTCCTTTTGATTCATCTCACCTACAAATTTTCTAAATTTCTGTGTTTTAAGTGTGATATTAAGATAAATTTATGACAGAATTTCCTTTTTTTTTTTTTTTTTTTACAGTTTTAGTGAGTCACATAAACCAACACAAGATTATACTCATTTGAAAAAAAAAATTAAATTAAATTTTAATTTGCCTTACATTTGCCATCCATAAAATGTTTGAGCTTTGGTGAAAGCTTTCCAACAATCTGCTGCAGTGACAAAGTAAAGCTTAGTAGTGAATTCTACAAGAAAAAAATCTGAAGATCATCAAACCTAAAATCCATCTGATGAAAGAAGCATTAGAGCAACTCCACATCACAGTTTCAATCCTCAAAATGAAGTGGATTAGCAGTGTTTTCTAAGTCAGTTGTGGAAGTGCGTTTCATGCTGATAAATAATGAAGGAAAAAGAAATATGTAAATACATTTGCAGGTAAGAAATAAAGAATTTAGCACAAAATGTGGATAATATTTTTTACATTTTGGTTTGTTTTGATTGTACTATTCATCACTGCAAACATATTTAACAACAGACACAAAAGGTAAAATGGAGTTGAGTGGATGGTATTATAAAAATCTCAGAAAATTACCATTCAAGAGTTTAACAATGTAAACATGGAATAGATAAAGATAAAGATCAGTAAAAGGCTATAACGTGCTATATCATATATTTTCCCGCAATAACATTGAATACAGAGGAAAAGAAAAGGGGAGGCTTTATAAGAACAATCTCTCTTTTACATTCATGGTACAAGTTTTCATCAATTAGAGCATCTGCATTACACTGCACCGAGCAATTCTGCTTTACTCTGATGCGAAAAGAATGGAACCAAGATACAAAATGGCATATTAACAAGTAAATACAAAATTGTTGTTGCATGCGAAACCTGGTGGTTATCATCTAATGATACCTGCTCCTTTGCGTAGCCAAAGGTACAGCGATTTCCTCATGACCCTTAACCTTTGTAGAGCTGCGGGTCTTCTAGATTCGAAATCAGCGGGTAACCCATTCTTTCTTGAACATACGCTGTTGAGGCCTGGGTCAAGTGGAGTTCTCGGAGTACTTCTCATGACAGGCCTTCCAGATCCTACGGATACAACACTTAGCCCTAACTCTTCATTCAGAAGTTTGACTACCGCATCCTGCACCTCTGAGACACGGTTGGCAGGACCAACTGCTTCTTTCATGACTCCTAAAATGATAACTATGTCATCTTGGAATGGACGTCCTGAAAATAAAGGAAGTGAAATCCGTTAACTGTAGATATATTAAAAAAATATAAAAAGGAAATACAAGTTAAGAAATGTTGACATTGTATTAGATATAAAGAAGATACACCAAGTGGTTTATATTGATAAACGTTCATAGTTCACCAGGAAATTTATATAAATAAAATCTTGTAAGAAAGTGATTCTGACCTATATTGTAGTCCTCTTTAATCATCCGCAGAACCGCAAGAACAACTACCCGAGCTTCAACCTTGAAAAATAAAACTTATACTGAGTACTAACAAACAACTGTCATGGTAATGCAATACTTGTAAGCATGAAAATTCCTGTTTGAATCAGGGGTCTAACTTGTGGTATTCTTAGAAAATAGGAAAAGAACAGACCCAATTATCATGGATTAGGAAGTTGAAAAAGCTCAATGTTGTGTAACCTATGCTGAAATCCCAGGCTGTACTGAAAGAGCACGGTGATCAGTTACATGATCAGGCTCAGTTTCCTTGGATATTTTGAATCCAAAAAGTATTCAAACCAAGGATGCATGGACATAGACACACGCATCGTGTTGGACATGACACGCAGACTCGACAATTTTCCAAAAACTAAGACTCGGAAACAAGTCGACACGTCATACTTTTTTTTTAATAAGTCATATAAACATAAATAATAATCTAATAAAGTGTCTTCCTAAAGTGTTTGAAGAAGATGACACTCTCTTGCAAGAAAAAAATAAAGTAGAGAAAAAGTATAGTAGAGGAGAGAAGAAGCAAATGTGAAAAGAAGCATAGACTACCTCTATGCTTTAGTGGTTTTTTGCCATATTTGTCTTAATCGCAATTGAAAGAGTCGCTCACTTCAGATTGATCAACAACCACTAAATTAGGTGGTTATTTGCAAACATCTAAAAGTACAAAATAAAACAAAGTTGGTTTTCGAGTCTTGATTGTGTCTTGACCAAGTTCCAAGTGTATCAGAGGCATGTCCGACACGTTGT
The DNA here is from genome assembly GCA_963556465.1 of Berberis vulgaris. NCBI lineage: Eukaryota > Viridiplantae > Streptophyta > Magnoliopsida > Ranunculales > Berberidaceae > Berberis > Berberis vulgaris. The sequence continues at coordinate 2,418,390 of OY747133.1, forward strand.
CTGACACCTACCGACACATTGACCAAGTGTCCGATGCGTGTCGAGCAAGTGTCGGCGTTAGATACGTGTCGAACACGAATACGGCAAGTTTTCCAAAGAGTTTGTGCTTCCTAGATTCAAACACAAGAAATTTTACTATAAAAAATTGAAATACTATCTACTATCCAATCATAGAAGCCCATATCCTCAAAAAGATTTTGGGATTAAACATATGCACAAATAGATCAACAATTTTTTGGGTTAAACCGTTAAACAATTTCCCTATGTTAACCCAAAAAATTGTTAGGCAGGTCCGAGGGAGAAGCACTAATGATACTATAACCTGTTCATCTGGTATCTCTTCAAGGAGAAAACATTGCTTTATTTAAACTAGAATCACATTCACAAATTTCTTACAAGAAATCAACTGTACCTTCGTAAGCCCCCTAAGATCTATAGCCAGGTTCTGTGCATTATCCCTTTGCAAGTGTGCAGCAACTTTTTCAAGAAGCAGACTAGGAGGTTTCCCTCCGTCCATTTGACTACAGGAAGCATTGCCCAAAATACCTTGATGTTGGTTATTGTTCTGTAGCACTCCTTCACACCATTCTGCGATTAGTTCCTTGAGAAAATAATCATTCGGATTATACCTGCAGTGTCTATGCTTTAGTAATAAAAACAAAAAAGAAATTTCAATCATTTCTTAGCTTCTATTTTCTAAGCTGCCAATACATTCATCAAAGACACTGTATCTACCTTTAATTCCATTTTTTTAAGGGCAAAAATCAAGGTGTTTTTCTTAGATCTCTGAACCATAAAATGCCTTTGGTAGGGTTTGAATCCAAGACTTGTGACACTATCCACAACAAATCTTTCCAGCAAAGCTAGTTGGCTACCTTTCTAGAAAAAGACAATTATTGATATTCATGGCTCCTACACTTCCAAGTCCTAACAGCTAGCATCATATTCTATATATGACTCCAGAAAAATCAAACTGTGTGAAAAAATAATTTATAAAATATGTATACTGCTTGAAAATTTCTGCATACCCTGCTCTCCTCATATCCTGATAGATAGCCAGGCATTGTTGTACCTCTTGTAAGGATCCGTATCTGCTACGAGCTCTAAGAAGTGTATTATATGTCACCTGAAAGAACAACTTCCAGATTTACCAATCCTATCTGTTAAAAATAACAATAATAACGATAATGAAAAACCTTCTAGTTTTATAATTATGTCTTCTTTGACGATGGAATCATATAAAAGAAAGAATGAGATCAATAACATTGATTAGATAAGTTAGTAAAACCTTAATGAAAATTGATGACAGCCAATCACAGCCGTACACGTGGCATGGACTAACCCTAGCACGTAAAAGGCTTCAGAGCAATCCCAAGCGGACCCATGCGCAAGACTATTGTCCAGCTCATAAATCAGGCGCTCAGGCCCAAGACACGCCAGCCCAAGAAGCATGGGTCTTAGGGTTTGGTCCAGGACAATAAGGCCCAAACAGTGAATCTAGAGTTGTCACAGGCCCGAGATCCACTCGCACGAAATCAGCTCTTGGGTCCTAAATAGAGCCAAGTACTGAAGTACTCAGTCATGCAACAGGTAAGATCTTCTGCGAGATCTCCTCCCTCCATCACGCCCTCGATCACAGGGACAGTTGGGGAGAAAAGTCTCACTATAAGAGTCAGTGAAACGAGGAAGAAAGGTACACAAAAAATGCACACTTACACACGCTTTCGCTCTTTCTCAAACCGATATCTGACTTGAGCATCAGACTGCCTTCAGCCACCACAACAGTGGTCCTGGGCCTAGTCGCTTCTCTTTTATAGGTTAGATATCATCGGGATTAGAGAGGACAGATCTGAATGCATCAAAAATTATTTAATTGTACCCTTCCAATGTCCGTGTCTTACTTTTTTCAAATTTAAATTACCAATAGATTTGTAAAACCTTGGAGAATAAATTGTCCGATATATGAACTGCTTCAAAACATATTGGTAATCAGACTGACATAAGAATATTTAAGTCTGACAGAAAATAATAATCCATGATATGAGGAACTGACCAAATTTGGTTTTAGCTGATATTTTTTCATCTCTTCGAACAATGAAAATGCCGTCTTTAAGCTCTTGTTATTCACACAAGCCTGTGACAAACAAGGAAAGTGTAGAATGAAATGGGACATCTAGTAAAAATAAGAAACACGGCCTGCGAAGTCAGAAGACAACTCATTTCATGTAATTGAAAGTGACAGACCTTGATAGCAGTTGTATAAGCAATAACATCAGGCTTGATTCCATCATGATGCATATCTTTTAGAGCCTGTAGTACAAACCAAAACAGAAAAGAGGTAATCAGAATTTTGAGCTCTGATAAACCTTGCAAAGATGAAGGATGCAGGTTGGGAGAAAAAGTGGGAAGTCACATATGTTAAAAAAGTAATCCGGTGTACAGTGGAGTATCAAAATTAAGATTAATGTGTCAGTATTTAACAACGCGTCCTCAAGGTATACAATACAAATTCCTCAAGTACAAATACAGATGTGTCAAGGTGTCTTCAACATAGAAAAGGGGTTGTAAAATGCATGTTTTTGCCACATTACTCATTAATCATCACCAGTAAGGAGCATTCCAATGTGCTATTACAATTACGAAATCAACAAATACGAACACGGAGAATCGGCAAATCGGACTTCCTTATGAGATTTTGACCCGATCAAGATTAATAATCTTCATTATATTGGTTGACAATCGTAAGTTATGATGCTCGAACGGGGAAGCGAGTAAATTCCTCATGCTCTTGTGCTGCCAGAGAGAGTCATCCTCTCTCTTTTAGAAATAGAGTGATGTTGCAAAAATCCGGTTTGCTCTTCTAGCATACCAGAAGAATGGCATATCTCTCATTTGCACACTGCAAATGACTTCTCTATGAACAAAATACGTTAGGTCCTTGAGCATATTATAGCATAACAGCTATCACATTGACCACATTACTTGAAAAGATAACCTAATGCGTGGATGACACTAGTTTGCAAAGGTAACTAGATAACAAATATGACCTCACAAATTACAAGATAAGGTGAGAAATAACAGCAATGATAGTTGTTTATACAAGTATTTGGAAATAGCCGAACAAGTTTAATACCCGGTCAGGTATCTGATTACTGGAAAATGAACTTTTCCTCTCAAATAAATCAGATAAAAAAATCCACAAGGAAAACAGAATTAGTTCTGCAGAAAATGTTATAATTACTCTCCTTGTGATTGGGTAAAACTATACAAGAATGCTATAGTAAGTTAGATATCAGTGGAGGACATGGCTATGTGTATAAAATACTGCAGAAGCAGAATTGCATAGAGAAACATAATTTATTCAGCGCCTTCAACCTAATGCTGCTGCTGATATCAATTATCATAAACATCAGCTACACTAAAAGACGACTCTCCTCTACAAGTACAAAGATGGATAAACACAGGAACTGGAGACTTATATTGCCACAAATACGAGCGTATTACCACTCATGGATGTTATGGGTTCTTCCCACCCCGCTTTCAAAGGGTTCTAATCCAATTGTATTATGTGAATCCTTAATGAGGGTTCAATATCCGCTTTTATCTTAATCGGGTTGTTTTCGGCCTTCTAGCTGTGTATTAGTTTTCTTATTTAATAAAGTTTGGAAATTTATCAATAATAAATAAAGATAAAATGCAAAAATAAGTAACCTCACCCGTACGGAAGCTTCTATGTTGCCTGAACTTCCACAGATATTTATCAAAGTAGACCAGGTTATGTGATTAGGAAAAAGACCTGCCATCTTCATCTCAACCATCAGTGCTTTTGCACGGAAATAATCAGTGCCACAACACTTCATCAAAATATTATATGTAGCCGTCGTGGGTGTAAAAGGAACCATCTTGGTGAAGCTTAAACGAATTGGATTAGTATGCAAATTAGTATCATTGTTTCCACTTGAATCCTCTGTATCTATACAGCCTTGACCGTCTGTTTTCGTCTCAGACTTAGTAGTATAAGTCCCTCGTAACCCATTTTCTTTCCATGATTGGAAAATACGAAAAGCTCTGTCATACTGGCGTGCCTCAACATATGCATGGAGAAGACTGTTACAACATTGAGAATTGGGATCGCAACCTGCCAGGAGCATCTCGTCAAATGCTTGAGTTGCCAGTTCCACAAGACCTGCATGGGAACAGGCACTGATCAATGATGACCATGTAACCACGTTAGGAGTGACACCAGCTGAAAGCATGTCTTCTTTGATTCTCAGAGCCATTTCCCACATTTTTGAATCTGCAAAAACCTGCCATTTGATCAACTCTCATTAGGAGACTATAAGAGGATTCTGGAGCAAATATGTGTGCAACTTCACTTGCAAGGGTAGAAAAGAAGTCTAATTAAACTGAAAAAATTATGAGGATGAAGATGCTTAACATTGGCTTGATTTAAGCAGGAAATTCAGAACCAAATGGAATAAAAGCAATGTCATGTGAAGACTAAAACTCGTGTATTCTTCTAGCACCCAAGGCCTTTTTAACAAAACCCCACATACAAGGCCCATTGGGTAGTCAAGTTGGAGACAGTAGCAGGTAAGAAGCGGGTCCATGCGTCTCATGTCTTGTTTGCTAACTGCTACGAAGTGGTATTGTAGCAGGTAGTTTGACTGGGACTCGGCGAGTGCTCAAGGTTGAGGGATTTACAAACAAATACATAGGTGTTCAAGGTTTAGCAGTAAGCTCAGAAATGTGCAAACGCTCCAGGTGAAGCGGGACAAGTACTCGAGAGGAGTGGCGTAAGTGCAATTATTTCAATTTTCAAGTGAAGCAAGGATGCCGCATACAAAGTTTCCGAAATACAATGATGACGAACCCAGTGTGCCCCACCATGGAAAGATTCAACATTTGGCTCGAACTGAGCAAAAAATCATAGCCCAACACAGGACATATCATGAAGAATAATAAGTTGGATCATCTTCTATTAGTGGTCGGGCCGTTTCAGATAAAACTCCATATTATTAGTGCTATGTAGCTGGCCCATGGGTCCGACGCTAATAGAATTAGTAACTCTAACACGATGTTTCAAAATAACAATGGGCATACCTTAATAATCGTGCTATACGTGATGACATCCAACTTGAGCTCACTCATTGATGCCATGTGCCTTACCTCCTCATAAAAGTTTTGAGCCAGATCAACTCTTCCAGCTAGACAACATGCCTTCAAGAGTATATTATAAGATGCCAAATCTGCTGCAACATGAAGATCCTGGATTGATATGTCGAAAGAAGATCAGTATATATTTGACCAACAGGATGGTGGGCTATTCACACATGGCTAGAAAATAGATCTTTGACAGACCCACCTAAAAGAGCAAGATAAAAAAGGAGACAGCATTACTTGCATCTGATTGTAGACATGCAAGGTGTAGTTCAAATCATGGGCATTAACATTCATGAGACTGTTGAAAACATAAGCATTTGGGATGACCTCCTGAGCTAGCAACTCCTGCAATCTCCAAAATCAAAGAAAATGTCAGGTTATTACATATGAATGACGCCCACTTATTGCTTCTGTAAAAGACAGTGCCAATCCAAGAAACCTCAAGTGGACATTTATGTACACAACTTAGACACATCTTCATCCAACTTGAAAGGTCAAGAATTAAAACATGATAAAACTAACCCTAAGTGAGTAGTTATCTAGTTTTGCTCTCTCCAGCTTGAAGAGCGGGTGAAGGGAACTGATAGTCGACTAATCTCTTAAATTTTATCAATTCTTCTCAATGTTCAGATGTATCTGGTTTACTATGGAATGACAGGAACAAATGGTGGAGATGCAGTCAGTGCGAACGTGTTTGCACCGGAGGTGTTCATGGCTTTTGAGGAGAAGTACAACATTCATGGCGATGGATTGATACAGTTACTCACAAATGAATATCAAGTGGCTGTAAAAAATGGAGATAAACTAGGTGCATAAGGATTGGAAATGATGATAAACCCCAAAAACTGGGCAATGCTAACTGCAAGGGTGTCAGCCAGTCTAGAGCAGGCTGCAGCGCAAAAGGAATGAAGAGGTTCTGCATAAAGCAGATGAATGTACAATGTCAACCAGTGTTACATCCTCTGGCCCTAGCAACATTCAAGAAGCAATGACAACAAATCCTGCCATTGCACCAGCGAGGATGAGTTGGGCATCAAAGCTTAAGCAAAGCAAGCATACGGGCTCTACAAAACTTAGGTATGAACCTCCAGCTACTGTATCAGGAAGGAAAATAGTACAAGTGCAAACTGCTGACTTTGCGAATAGGATAGAAGAATGTGAAAGGTTGGTTATTGGCAGCTTTGTGGGCAAGCGCTTGGCATATGGTTATGTCAAAGAGTGGCTGATAAGGACGTGGGGAATTCGAGATTTTGATATGAGCATACACGGAGATAAAAATTTTGTATTCAAATTCAAGAAGGAAGAAGATAGAAGTAAGGTAGTGGAAATATGACCTCTGCATATTGCAAGCAGGTTGTTCATCCTCAGGGCCTGGTCACCTTCTATGGACGAGGATGCCGAGGTGCTTACCTCGTTACCTATTTGGGTTACACTGAAGAAAATTCCTTTATTTATATGGAATCCAGAGGGTATTCAAAGGATTGCTAGTTTTATTGGAGTGCCTATCATGCTTGACAAAGCTACTGAAGAAAGGACAAGATTAGCGTATGCGAGGGTGTGTGTGGAGGTAGATGTAAACAACCAATTACCCAAAGGCATCCCTGTGGTTATCAATGGAGATAAGAAAAAAATAGTTGAAGTTGAGTATGCATGGATTCCTGTTAAATGCAGTACTTGTGCAGTTTTTGGCCATACAAAACAACAGTGTTCAAAGAGCAAAAAAATTAATACTCCAGGCCATATGGTATGACAAACTCCGGGTAGGACCCAACCACTAGAAAGACAAAACTCCGATGGTTGGACGATCGCCAAGGGTAGACATACATTCAAGTCGAAGACTCCACCCAGTTTAGAGGGAAGTCCAGGGCCTATCACAGGAAAAGTAGGAAATGTGACCAGTATAGAGGCTGCCAATGTGGCAGAGCATAACATAAATGATGACCAGAGTGATGCCATAACGCCGAGTCCACAACCATTGATTCTTATCAACCCAATGCTTGAGCGTAGTGCTAATGTGGAGGCAAGTGAACACACACCGACTCAGGACAAAGAGAACACCACAACAGATGAGCAGAGTAGTAACGAGGAACATGAGCAAGATCCTTCTAGTGAAGAGGTTGCAAGCGATTTGTTTTCAAAATCTTTCACTAAAGATTTTAGTCTCTTCCCTCGAAGATCCTCTAGGGCTAAGAAAGCAAACAAAAAGTACAAAGGTTGAATCATTTCCTCCTTAACAAAGGAGACAAGGATAAAAAACAAGAGGTTTCTTCTTTGGCCGATGCTAGTTGAAGATTTCTATAGGCCTAGTAACCATATTCACTCTCACTAGAATTCTCTTTCTTATGAGAGTTTGTTTTTTTTTTTTTTTTTTTTTTTGTTTTTGTTTCATTCGTATAAAGGTTTTGGGGTCCTTAAAACCCAGCTCGCTTTCCAAAAAAAAAAAAAGTTCATTGATGAACTGCAACCTGTAATACATATATGGTTTAGGAAAGATTTTACAGATTTCATTTCTGCAGTAGGTCTCCGCATTTGGGTGCACACTATCTAGTTCCAATATTCATTTTAGCATATGCCTGAAATAATGATCATAATATTGTAAAAAATATGATTTTTGTGCGGGGTTAATGTGCTAGAGAGACCATGATGAACCTTTACATAGTTGCAAGGGAGTTGCTTCAAGTGTGGTACCGGTACAGCTCCAAATTCATCCAGTTGCAATAACATGCAACAGCTCTCAGGACCTTACAATTATTTCCCACTCATAACACAACTACAGCTCCAGTGGTTGACTTGGAAATAAGCTCGATTGATGTCAAGCATACCAAAAATTTTCTATTTCACAACGTCTCCCCTACTGCATGTCTTGGAATTTTATTTTTTTCAAAGTCTTGTAACAAGTCTCTCTCAAAGAAGATGCATGCATCCATCTCGGCCCAAAGTCTTGTAACAAGTCAAGTTGTTCCAACCATGGTTTGAAATATCTGAATTTTTGCGGAGCCAAAAACATGATACATATCACTATTTATCTTTCGTATCTTTCACGGTTTGAATGCTTAAAATTTCACTTCTATTCTTTGGTCAAACATAAAAATTTCATTCTTTGTTGCAAATTGTAAGTGAATACCATTCACTTGATTTGCACATTTCATCTTGTATCACGAACACCACAAGGCTCAGTTAAATGAATGAAAACAGAGCAATTGTTATATGCATTTCAAAGAAAACATTAATTGACTGTTCAGATTTAATCATGAAAGCAAGAAGAAATTCCACAGTTTTCTTCATCAAACTTAACTATCACATATTGCTTTGACAGATCTAAATGGATCCATGCATCTTGACTTGGAAGACTATAACTAAGGGTTTTTAAGTGCATAGCTGATTAATTGTGCTTTGGCATTCAGTTTCTACTCAAATCACTTTCAGAAAAGAATCAAAGATAAGGGTGTAAGTTAGTGGCTTATTTTGGGTTATGGGCTTGTCCAAAACAAAATCAAAGTCTTCCACAAAGTCTGTCTAGCTAACTATTTATATATATCAAATTAAGATACCAACTGAGCTATGTGTCCTTAACTTCCTCCTCCATCTTATACTACTTTTCCTCAAGAAAGATGTATTGGTCTTGCTTTATAATCATACTCACAGTACTAATATGGAGCAGCACCAACTCATTCACCATGATGGCCTTCTCCAACAATGGTGCACCTGATCGCCTGGCGCTACTCACCTTCAAAGAAAAGATTAATGGTGATCCACTCAGAGTACTGAGTTCGTGGAACGACTCCGTCCACTACTGTGACTGGAATGGGGTCACATGCGGTCAACGCCATCGTGACAGGGTCACGGTCCTGGACTTGGATTCCCAAAAACTTGAAGGTACGCTCTCACCCCACATAGGGAACCTCTCCTTTCTACAAGAAGTCTGGCTTGGTGAGAATGAATTTCATGGCCCAATACCCCAAGAAATAGGTCGATTGTCCCGATTAAAAGTCCTTTCTTTAGCCTCAAATTCGTTCACTGATGAAATCCCTACCAATCTCACTTATTGTTCCAAACTTCAAGTAGTCAATTTAACTAGCAATCATCTGACCGGGGGGGTTCCAATCCAGCTCACCTCTCTATTAGAGCTTACTTTGTTGGATCTTAGCAGTAATCAGTTAGAAGGGTGCATTCCATCAATGTTAGGAAATCTCACCTCTCTCACTCAATTTCAGATTTACGAGAACAGTTTCACTGGAAGCATTCCCGAAGATCTATGCCGCATCCAAAGCTTAGAAAAGTTTGTTGTTGCTGTGAATAAACTGACTGGCACAGTTCCTTCTTGTCTTTACAATCTCTCGCATATCACACTTTTCTCAATAGCTGTTAACCAGCTAGAAGGAAGCCTTCCTTCAGATATCGGCCTTACACTTCCAAATCTTCAGTTTTTTTTGGTTGAAACCAATAAACTCAAAGGTCTCATCCCATTCTCATTTCCCAATGCTTCAAGACTTGAATGGTTAGAACTTTGTGAAAACCAATTTACAGGTCATGTTCCAAGGAACATAGGAATGCTTCAAGGTCTTAGAATACTATACCTGTATTCAAATCAATTTGGAGATGAATTGCAGAGCCTCATCCCTTCTTTAACTAATTGCACCAACTTAGAAAGGTTAGACTTGTCCAATACTTCTCTCAAAGGGACAATTCCTAACTCAATAGGAAATTTCTCCACCAAACTTACCAAGCTAGGATTAGATAATAATCAAATATATGGAAGTATCCCAGCTTCGATTGGAAACCTTGAGAATTTAAGCATCCTTGATATTTCACACAACCATCTTATAGGTTATATCTCCAAAGTCATTGGAGTATTTCCTCAAATGGTTGAACTGTATTTGGAAGGCAATGAATTCTCTGGACAAATTCCAGATTCCTTCAATCATAATTCAACTCAATTAACCATTCTATCCTTGTACGAAAACAAGCTACAAGGAAAAATACCTCCAAGTTTTGGTACCTGTCAAAGTTTAACGACACTTTATCTCTCTGATAATAGACTCAGCGATACCATTCCCAAACAACTTTTCCATCTTCAATCTCTTCTGACCACCTTCGACTTATCTAACAATGCTCTGAGTGGTCCCTTACCATCCGAAGTAGGTAACTTAACCAATCTTGTGTATTTGGAACTCTCTGGTAACAAAATTTCTGGAAGTATACCAACTGCACTTGGCAATTGTTTGACTTTGGAGTACCTTTCCATCGGCCAAAACTTGTTCACGGGAAGTATTCCACAGTCATTAAGTGCTTTGAAAGGTATAAAGCAGCTGAATCTTTCTCACAACAAGATATCAGGGCAGATTCCACCATATATAGGGACTTTCATTTCTCTCATTCAATTGGATTTGTCTTATAATGACTTGAAGGGTTATGTTCCAAAGGTTGGTATCTTTGTCAATGCTACTGCAGTTTCAGTTGTTGGAAATAGTAAGCTTTGTGGAGGTGTTGTTGAGCTCAAGTTGCCTCCATGCCAGATTCACAAGGAGAGAAAATCACAGCTTCTCAAAGTGGTTTTGCCTGTAATTGGTGTAAGTGTCTGCTTGGTTTTACTCTTGTGCTTAATTTTCATGGGCTACCAAAAAAGAGTATCGAAAGCAAAGCCTATTTCACAGTCATTATTTATTAATCAATTCACAAGGATTACTTATGCGGAGCTTCTCGAGGCGACTAACAGATTTTCAAGTGACAATTTAATTGGTATTGGAAGCTTTGGTTCAGTGTATAAAGCAGTTCTTTCCCAAGTTGACACAATTGCTGCGGTTAAGGTGATAAATCTTCAACAACGTGGAGCTTTTAAGAGTTTCTTGTCTGAATGCAATGCCTTGAAAAATCTTCGACACCGCAATCTTCTAAAAATTATTACAGCTTGTTCGAGCGTTGACTTTCAAGGGAATGATTTCAAAGCATTGGTTTTTGAATTCATGCCCAATGGAAGTTTAGAAAAGTGGTTACATCATGAAAGAAGTCAACAACTTGGGTTGAAGCTGAACTTCATGCAAAGGCTAAACATAGCTATTGATGTTGCTTATGCATTGGATTATCTTCACAACCATTGTCAACCGACAATTGTCCATTGTGATCTAAAGCCGAGCAATGTTCTCCTTGATGATGACATGACGGGTCATGTGGCTGATTTTGGTTTGGCAAAGATTTTCTCCAGCGATAGTTACAAATCTTCACAAAGTCATGGTAGTTCTATTGCAGTAAAGGGATCAATCGGTTATGTTGCTCCAGGTAAATTCTTGTACAAGTTTTCATGTTTTGGTATTTTTAGTTTTGAGCTAAGCATGTTGTGACACAAACAAAAAAACTGGGATATGATATTATTTTATTAAAACATATTGCATTACATGCATTATCGAATTGAGATATTTATCCATACCAATCAGTTGATGATCGAATCCGAGAATGCTTGGGTGTTCTCTTTAACTAAGTTTTCTTCATGTACAGTTAGAACCTACGAAGGGTATGTTGGTCTAAATAACTTTTATGTGATGGTTTCTAAAATCATGATTCTTTAACCATAATAATTCCAACTAAACTGTTTTTATGGATTTTATCGAAAATCAAATGGGAAGACCTAGTTTCTCTTTTCCAGTTTTCGCTCCAACTATTTTAATGTGTGCTCCAAAATTCTTGACCATTTCATTGTATTAGATGTGATTATATATTCTGATTAAAAGAGTTTGAATGATTATATAAAAAAGTACTTTTGAATAGGGCATGAAGCTAGCTTAAAACAACAAACAATTGTATTATTTGTTGTATGTAACCTATAGACACACCATAAACTGATAAACATGTCGCCGGTTGGGTTTGAATCATGACCTAGTGATACCATCTGTCAAGCTCTAACAATTGAGCTGTCATGTCATTGGTCTCTTTTTGGATGTTAGTTAACCCATGGGTCTTTTACTAAAGGACTTAAATGCCCATATTCAATAGTGGGTTCCCTCGTTATCATGAAATTTTTTTTTTTAAGAAAAAGGGAATTGGATTTCCTAATTAATCGTTGGGTGTAGAAAAGATTTCCCAATCGAATTTCCACTTGGGCACTAACAAACTTGTACTTTATACCTAACTATCTTTCCCAACCAATTTTATAGCTTGTAACAAAATCCTTTTTGCCATTTGGGACTACTTGACAAGAAATTGATAATCAACATATATTACGTCATTATAAGTGTTCTAGTCAAATTTCTATTCTAATTTTTATTACCAAACAAGCTTTTATTACAAGTTCACCAAGCTAGAGGTTTATAATTTGCAGAATATGGAATGGGTGGTAAGGTGTCCGTGCAAGGAGATGTTTACAGTTATGGAATAATGTTACTTGAGATGTTTATCGGGAAGAAACCAACAGATGACATGTTTCAGAATGGACAAAATCTTCACCGTTTTGCAAAATTGACTTTGCATGAACAAGTTATGAACATTGTGGATGCAAATATGTTTTTAGAAAGCACAAATGAAGCTATCAACACCGCAAACAAGAGTAATCAAGGGACTCGAGTACACAAGTGTTTGGTGTCAGTGATAAGATTGGGAGTTGCATGTTCCGCTGAATCCCCTGTTGAACGCATGAAGATTGAAGAAGTCATTACTGAATTGCATCACATAAGCGACCATTATCTAGGTGTTAGAATCCATCTAGAGTGAGAAATGGACCGAATCAAGATGGTGCATGCATGATTGTTTTTACAAGTGATAAAGTTTGTTTGTTTTGCTAAGAGAAGCATAGTTACTTATTATATTTTGAAGTTTGTATGAGTCTCCAGAACTAGCATGAATTACTATGTTATTGTTGTGTGTTACATTTATAAACTGATAAGTTTTATATATCAGGGGCGGATCCAGGATTGCATACAAAGGGGGGCAAAAAAATATGTAACATTTTCAAGAAATTTCCTCGGTATACAACATAAAAAATGTCATTTGTATAAGAAATTTCCAAGAAATTAGTAAAGGCATCAAAGTTTGTCTTCTTTTTCTGGGTTCTATTTAACTGATGGAGATATACAACATAAAAATTTCAATTTTTCTGTACATTGCAAACAGGCTATGTATGTCACTATGTGTGTAGTGTGGAATGTGTACATGTGGTGTGTTTGTCTTTGAGTGTGAGATTGATTGCTTAGTAACATTTTATGTAGAGCATTTTTTTTTGCTTTTATAGAAAAATCATTAAGGCTTATATTGTGAGATTGGATGAGATTGATTTCCTTCAATAATAATTCACTCAATTAACCATTCTATACTTGAACAAAAACAAGCTACATGGGAAGTACCTCCAAATCTTGATACTCATCAAAGTGTAATGATACTTGATCTTTCTGATAATAGACTTAGGGGCACCATACCCAAAGAACTTCTTTTTCTTCCATCTCTTCGGAACACCCTCGACATGTCTAACAATGCACTAAGTGGTCCCTTACTATCCGATCGAAGTAGGTAACTTGACCAATCTTTTGATCTTGAACCTGTCGGGTAACAAATTTTCTGGAAGTTTACCAAGCACGCGTGGTAGTTGTTTGACTTTGGAATACTTTTCCATCAGCCAAAACTTGTTTACAAAATGTATCCCTTGGTCAGTGAAAGATTTAAAAGGAGTACATCAACTCAATCTTTCTCAGAGTAAGTTATCTGACGCAATTCCACCATATCTAGGGACTTTCACGTCTCTAACTCAGTTGGATGTGTCTTATAATAACTTGGAGGGTTCGGTTCCAAAGGTTGGTGTGTTTGTCAATGCTACTGCGATTTTGGTTGTGGGAAATAATAAGCGTTGCAGAGGTGTTGTTGAACTCAAATTGCCTCCATGTCAAGTTGAAAAGAAGGTGGGAAAGTCACAATTTCTTAAATTGGTTTCGCCTCTCATTATCGCAGTCCACCCCTTTGGGAGCCCAACGTTTTTGTGGGCACACTTTCAACTGGGTTAGGCTCTGATACCATTCTATCACGACCCGATCCACATAGTACTATATTGTCCATTTTATGCCCAAAGCCCGCACAACTTTAAAACGCGTAGTACTTTGTAAATCCAACCTTGCATATATATAGTACATCTCCCTCCTTCACCCAGGCGACGTGAGACTATAATATCTCATTTGTAGCTTGCCAACCCTCTTGAGATTCATGAACTTTTGGGCTTCTCCCACATCCTTACATAAGGGTATCACAATTGCCAACCGACAATTGTCGATTGTGATATAAAATCGAGCAATGCTCTCCTTGATGATGACATGACAACTCATGTGGCTGACTTTGGTTTAGCAAAACTTTTTCAAACAATACTTACAATTTTTTGCGAAGTCAAGGTAGTTCTATTGCAATAAAGGGAACAATCGGTTATGTTCCTCCAGGTAAAAATCTTATATTCATATAAATATATTTATTTAGGCTTTGGTCATTAGGTTTTTCATTTTATATTAAAAAAAATTATTCTTTTGTAGTGAGCATCCATAACATATTACATACCATCATCACATCTCATCCAACATTTCTAAATCAATGCATATATAAATGATCTTAAGAATTGAGCTCCATGTCAAATTTCTATTTGATTTCATCACACCTAATGAGCTTAAATTACATGTTTTGAGATGTAAGAATATGGAATGGGTGGTGAGGTGTCCATGCAAGGAGATGTTTATAGTTACTGGAATTGTTTACTATGAAGAAACCAACAGATGAAATGTTTCAAAATGGACATAATCTTCATGGTTTTGCAAAGTCAGTGTTACATGAGCGAATTGTGAACATTATGGATCCAACCATCATGTTGTTAGAAAACACTAGCGAAGCTATCAACATTTCAAGTCGGAATAATCAAGGGACTAGAGTGCATAAGTGTTTGGTTTCATCAATAAGTTTGGGAGTCGAATGTTCTTCAAAATCCCCTGTTGAACGCATTGAGATTAGAGAAGTTGTTACTAAATTGCATCATATAAGAGACCATTATGAAGGTATTAGAATCCATCTAGATTGAGAAATTACAAACCATCAGAATGGTGTATTGCTCGGTTGTTTATACGAGTGATAAAGTTCGTTTAATCTCTAAAAGAAGCATATTACTTATTTTGTTGTGAACTTTGTTTGTATTTCCAGAATTGTCATAAATTCACTATGTTATTGTTGTTTGTTAAATTTTTATCAAGGGATACTTCTTGTATAATGTGAAGATGTCAAATAAAGTATGATTCAATGCTCTCTAGATAATAAATTTAAGATTCCTCTAGCAAGTGTTTGATTTTGGTACGAATGTTTTGTTGAGACATTGAACAATTCCTGAAGTAGTGAAACATCAAGAAAATTAAACTGGGCACTTGGACTCGTACACGCGACGATGAGTGCAGCATGTCGTGAGATAAGAATGCCTTGCAATGGGTAAGCATCAAAACCTGCAACAAAGACCCCAAACTCACTATCATGAAATAGAGAATGTTGTGCAATTGAAAACCCTAAGACAACCAGCTTTAAAAAAAAACAGTGATATTCAATCAGTTTCCCCATATGCGGCCAACGGTGTTATGGTCGAGTGGTTAGGGCTGTGTAGGTTTATCCCCCATGCACGTCCTAGGTTCGAGATCCGCCGACGGCATGGTTACTTTCTTATGGTGTTGACCTGTAGGTCGCACCTTGTTGATAGGTTATGGGATTCTATAAAAACCCAGCTCGCTTTCAAAAAAATAAAAACAAAAAAGTTTCCCCATATGCGTTTCAAAGCGAGAGCCGTGGTTGAATTGATGACGAAGAGGTAAATTGCTGAATGAGGGAGGGTTAATTTGGTGAAAAGGAATGTCGGTTGAGCTCTCCTTTAAACAGTTCATTGATGCCCTGCAAGCTGCAATACATATATGGTTTAGGAAAGATTTTATAAGTTTCATTTCTGCAGTAGTTCGCCGAGCATTTGGGTGCAAACCATCTTGTTCCAATATTCTTTTGTAGCACATGCCTGGAATAATAATCATAATATTGTGACAAAGATGATTTTTGTGCGGGGTTAATGTGCTAGAGATACCATGATAAACTTTTTCATAGTTGCAAGGGAACTGCTTAAAGTGTTCTCAGGCCCGTATCTGAGGGCAAGCCAGCAAAGCTGAAGCCAGATGAAGGTCGGCAACTCAGAAGTGGACTAGATTGAGAAGTGTAAGAGTGGTACTGCTACAGCTTCAAAGTCATCCTGAATCAGCAGTTCTCAGGACCTTTCAATTATTTGCTACTCATAGTACGAGTCTTAAGGATGAGTGCCCCACATCCAATAACTCTGAAAGTGGTGGGGCACAACTACAGGTCCAATAAGTGACTTTAGTTGGAAATAAGCTCGATTGATTGATGTCAAGATTGCTCAAAATCTTCTATTTCACGTCTCCCTTATTGCGCGTCTTGGTTGATTTTTTCTTTTTAAAAGTCTTGTAACAAGTCTCTCTCAAAGAAGATGCATGCATCCATCTTGACCCAAAGGGATGTATCACTGGAAGACTTCACTAGCATCTCAAATCCACAAATTTTGTTGTTCCAAGGATTATCTAATGTTACTTAGCAATAGCTCGAAGTCTACCACGTCAAGTTGTTCCAACCATGGTTTGAAATATCTGAATTTTTGCAGAGCCAAAAACATGATACAGATCACTATTTATCTTTCGTATCTTTCACGGTTTGAATGCTTAAAATTTCACTTCTATTCTTTGGTCAAACACAAAAAATATCATTCTTTGTTGCAAATTGTAAGTGAATACTATTCTCTTGATTTGAACATTTCATCTTATATCACGAACACCACAAGGCTCAGTTAAATGAATGAAAACAGAGCAATGTTATATGCATTTCAAAGAAAACATTAATTGACTGTTCAGATTTAATCATAAAAGCGAGAAGAAATTCCACAGTTTTCTTCATCAAACTTAACTATCACATATTGCTTTGACAGATCTAAATGGATTCATGCATCTTGACTTGGAAGACTATAACTAAGGATTTATTAAGTGCATCGCTGACCTAGCTATAGCTATGCATCTTGATTTATTGTGCTTCGGGGCGGTTTCGTTAGGTGACATAGCTATGGTGGAGTGTTGATCAGTTTATTATTTTGCCTTGTTTCGGCTCGTTTTTTATTTTATTTTTTTTCATTTTTTTTTTCTTTTAAAAAAATAAAAGAATAACATTCGCCGAGGTGGAGAATTGTGAAACAGGAAACTGTTTGGACTCCTGTTTGAAACAGGAAACTGTTTGAACTTCTGGAAACTGTTTGGACTTCTGGAAACTGTTTTGTGAAACAGGAAACTGTTTTTTGAACAGGAAACAAATTCTAGGAAACAGAAAACTGCTGTGAAACAGGAAACTGCTGCTCCTATATATATTAGGAACTGTAGCTGTTTTTTTTATTGCATGTAGAAAAACTGTGAAGCACAGGGAATAGAGAAAGATAATTGCTGGAATTGTTTCATCTCTTGTTGAGAGATTGTGTGAGAATTGTCATCTTCTTGTACCTTATTCTTGAATATAGTGGAATCACCTCACAGTGGACGTAGGCGCAATTCGCCGAACCACGTAAACTTTGTGTCTCCTGTGGTATGTTCTTGGTTTTCTCTAATTACTTTCATTGCTAGTTGCTCTATTTAATTGATTGAATCCTTGTAGTACTTGTGTGCAATTGTTGGTGTCTACCCGCTTCCGCAATAAGACGCAACAATAAAAGCAAGAAGAAATTCCACAGTTTTCTTCATCAAACTTAACAATCACATATTGCTTTGACAGATCTAAATGGATCCATGCATCTTGACTTGGAAGACTATAACTAGGGGTTTTTATGTGCATCACTCAAATCACTTTCAGAAAAGACTAAAAGGTAAGGGTTATTAAGTGCATCGCTGACTAATTGTGCTTTGGCATTCAGTATCTACTCAAATCACTTTCAAAATTACTCTTGGTTGTATGTGCAGAAGTCTCTTGAGTCTTCACCCATAAGTGTATTAATTAAGCTCATTTTCTCTATCTATCTCTCAATATATATCAAATTAAGATATCAACTGAAGTATGTGTAATTTAAGCTTTCCCTTCATTTTATATTGATTTTCCTCAGGAAAGATGTATTGCTCTTGCATTACAATCATATTCATAGTACTAATATGGAGCAGCACCAACTCATTCACCAAGATTGCCTTCTCGGACAATGATGCACCTGATCGTGTGGCTCTACTTGCCCTCAGAGAAAAGATTAATGGTGATCCACGCCAAGCATTGAGTTCGTGGAATGATTCCATTCACTACTGTAACTGGAATGGGATTACATGCAGTCCTCGGCATCGTGATAGAGTCATAGTCCTAGACCTGGAATCAGAAATCCTTGAAGGTACGTTGTCCACCCACATAGGAAACCTCTCATTTCTTCAAAAAATATGGCTTGGCGAGAATGAATTTCATGGTCCAATACCCCAAGAAATAGGTCGATTGTCCCGATTAAAGGTCCTTTCTCTAGACGGAAATTCTTTCAGTGATAAAATCCCTACCAATCTCACTTCCTGTTCCAAACTTCAAGTAGTCAATTTGACACACAATAATCTGACCGGAGGGATTCCAATCCAGCTCACCTCTCCGTTAGAGCTTACTCTGTTGCATCTTAGCAATAATCAGTTAAAAGGTCGCATTCCACCAATGTTAGGAAATCTCACTGCTCTCACTCAGTTTAATATTGGATTCAACAGTTTCACTGGTAGCATTTCAGAAGATCTATGCCAGATCCAAAGCTTAGAACTTTTCCGTGTCAGTGTCAATAAATTGACTGGCACAGTTCCTTTTTGTCTTTACAATCTCTCACATATCACATATTTCTCAATGTTTGTTAACCAGCTAGAGGGAAGCCTTCCTTCAGACATCGGCCTTACACTTCCTAATCTCAAAAGTATTTTAGTTGGAACCAATAAACTCAAAGGTCTCATCCCATTATCATTTCCCAATGCTTCAAGACTTGAAAGGTTATCACTTAGTGAAAACCAATTGACAGGACATGTCCCAAGAAACCTAGGAATGCTTCATGGTCTTAGTCGTCTACTCCTTTTTTCAAATAGATTTGGAGATGAAATGCAGAGCCTCATCCTTTCTTTAACCAATTGCACCAACTTAGAATGGTTAGAGCTGGACCATAATTATCTCAAAGGGCCAATTCCTAATTCAATAGGAAATCTCTCAACCAGACTTACAAAGTTAAGATTAGGAAGCAATCAATTATATGGAAGTATCCCAGCTTCGATTAGAAACCTTGTGAATTTGAACTTCCTTGATATTTCATACAACTGTCTTGTAGGTGATATCTCCAAAGTCATTGGAATATTCCCTCAAATGGTTGAATTGTATTTGTGTGGCAATGAATTCCATGGAGAAATTCCAGATTCCTTCAATCATAATTCAACTCAATTGACCCTTCTAGCCTTGTGGGAAAACAAGCTACATGGAAAAATACCGCCAACTCTTGGTAACTGTCATAGTTTATTAGAACTTTATCTTTTGGATAATAGACTCAGCGGTAACATACCCAAACAACTTTTTCATCTTCCATCTCTTAACCTGCTTGACTTATCTAACAATGCTCTGAGTGGCCCCTTACCATCGGATGTGGGTAACTTGACCAATCTTGTGCTCTTGGTCATCTCGGGTAACAAAATTTCTGGAAGTATACCAAGCACACTTGGTGATTGTTTGGCTTTGGTGAACCTTTCCATCAGCCAAAACTTGTTTATTGGAAGTATTCCTCAGTCATTGAGTGCTTTGAAAGGTATAAAGCAATTGAATCTTTCTCTCAACAAGATATTCGGGCAGATTCCACCATATCTAGGGACTTTCACTTCTCTCATTCAATTGGATTTGTCTTACAATGACTTGAATGGTTTTGTTCCAAAGGTTGGTATCTTTGTCAATGCCTCTGCAGTTTCAGTTGTCGAAAATAGTAAACTTTGTGGAGGTGTTGTTGAACTCAAGTTGCTTCCATGCCAGATTCACAAGGAGAGAACATCACAGCTTCTCAAAGTGGTTTTGCCTGTAATTGGTATAAGTGTCTACTTGGTTTTACTCTTGTGCTTAATTTTTGTATGCTATCGAAAAAAAGTATCGAAAGCAAAGCCTACTTCGCAGTCACTATTTATTAATCATATCCCAAGGATTACTTATGCGGACCTTCTCGAGGCAACTAACAGATTTTCAATTGACAATTTATTTGGTATTGGAAGTTTTGGTTCAGTGTATAAAGCAATTCTTTCCCAACTTGACACGACTGTTGCGGTTAAGGTGATAAATCTTTAACAATGTGGAGCTTTTAAGAGTTTCTTGTCTGAATGCAATGCCTTGAAAAATCTTCGACACCGGAATCTCTTGAAAATCATTACAACTTGTTCGAGTATTGACTTCCAAGGGAATGATTTCAAAGCATTGGTTTTTGAATTCATGCCCAATGGAAGTTTAGAGAAGTGGTTACATCATGAAAGAAGTCAACAACTTGGATTGAAGCTGAACTTTTTGCAAAGGCTAAACATAGCTATTGACGTTGCTTCTGCACTGGATTATCTTCACAACTATTGCCAACCGACAATTGTCCATTGTGATTTAAAGCCAAGCAATGTTCTCCTTGATGATGATATGACAGGGAATCCGACAGTATAACATTATCGATTTAAAGCCAAGCCAAGCATAACATTATCGATTTGGGATATCTTATATATCCATACCCATTAGTTGACGAGGGAATCCGAGAGTATTTGGGTGCTCTCAAAAATCAAATGGAAAAACTTAGTTTCTTTTTCCAATTTTCACTCCAACTATTTTAATGTTTGCTCCAAAATTCTAATAATCAATTAATATTCTTCACCATTTCATTGTATTAGATGTTATTATATATTCTGATTAAAAGAGTTGTATTAATTATATATAAAAGTTACTTTTGAATAGGGCATGAAGATCAGAGAAGATCAGAAAAGATCAAAGAAGATCAAAGAAGTTCAAAGAAGATCAGAGAAAATCAGATCAAAAAAGATAAAAGAAGATCAAAGAATTCAAAGAAGATCAGAGAAGATCAAGGAAGATCAGATCAAATAATATCAAATAAGATCGAAGAAGATCAAAAAAGACCAAAGAAGATCAAAGAAGATCAAAGAAAATCAAAGAAGATCAAAGAAGTTCAAAGAAGATCAAAGAAGATCAGATCAGATCAGAGAAGATCAGATCAAAGAATATCAAATAAGATCAGATAAAAAAAAAACAGTAAAGAGGTTAGCGACGGCAAGTAGGCCGTCGCTAATTGGTTTTTAAAAAAAAACACTAAAGAGGTTAGCGACGACAATTAGGCCGTCGCTAATTGGTTTAAAAAAACATTAAAGAGATTAGCGACGGCAAGTAGGCCGTCGCTAATTGGTTTAAAAAAAAAAACAGTAATGAGGTTAGCGACGGCCTAATTGCCGTCGCTAATTGGTTTAAAAAAAACACTAAAGAGGTTAGCGACGGCAATTAGGGGAAAAACAGTAAAGAGGTTAGCGACGGCCTAATTGCCGTCGTTAATTGGTTTAAAAAAAACAGTAAAGAGGTTAGCGACGGCAATTAGGCCGTCGCTAATTGGTTTAAAAAAGAACATTAAAGAGGTTAGCGACGGCAAGTAGGCCGTCGCTAATTGGTTAAAAAAACAGTAAAGAGGTTAGCGACGGCAAGTAGGCCGTCGCTAATTGGTTTTAAAAAAAAAAAAACAGTAAAGAGGATTGCCGTCGCTAATTGGTTTTAAAAAAAAAACAGTAAAGAGGTTAGCGACGACAATTAGGCCGTCGCTAATTGGTTTAAAAAAAACATTAAAGATGTTAGCGACGGTGAGTAGGCCCTCGCTAATTGGTTTTAAAAAAAAACACTAAAGAGGTTAGCGACGGTAATTATGCCGTCGCTAATTGGTTTAAAAAAAACACTAAAGAGGTTAGCGACGGCAATTAGGTCGTCGCTAATTGGTTTTAAAAAAAAACATTAAAGAGGTTAGCGACGGCAAGTAGGCCGTCGCTAATTGGTTTTAAAAATAAAAAAAAAACAATAAAGAGGTTAGCGACGGCTAATGCCGTATCTAATTGGTTTTAAAAAAAAACATTAAAGAGATTAGCGACGGCAAGTAGGCCGTCGCTAATTGGTTTAAAAAAAAAACAGTAAAGAGGTTAGCGACGGCAATTAAGCCGTCGCTAATTGGTTTTAAAAAAAACATTAAAGAGGTTAGCGACGGCGAGTAGGCCCTCGCTAATTGGTTTTAAAAAAAACACTAAAGAGGTTATCGACGGTAATTATGCCGTCGCTAATTGGTTTAAAAAAAAACATTAAAGAGGTTAACGACGGCAAGTAGGCCGTCGCTAATTGGTTTTAAAAAAAAAACAGTAAAGAGGATTGCCGTCGCTAATTGGTTTTAAAAAAAAACAGTAAAGAGGTTAGCGACGACAATTAGGCCGTCGCTAATTGGTTTAAAAAAAACATTAAAGAGGTTAGCGACGGTGAGTAGGCCCTCGCTAATTGGTTTTAAAAAAAAACACTAAACAGGTTAGCGGCGGTAATTATGCCGTCGCTAATTGGTTTAAAAAAAAAACACTAAAGATGTTAGCGACGGCAATTAGGTCGTCGCTAATTGGTTTTAAAAAAAACATTAAAGAGGTTAGCGACGGCAAGTAGGCCGTCGCTAATTGGTTTTAAAAATAAAAAAAAAACAATAAAGAGGTTAGCGAAGGCCTAATGCCGTCGCTAACTTGGTTTTAAAAAAAAACATTAAAGAGGTTAGCGACGGCAAGTAGGCCGTCGCTAATTGGTTTAAAAAAAAACCAGTAAAGAGGTTAGCGACGGCCTAATTGCCGTCGCTAATTGGTTTAAAAAAAAAACAGTAAAGAGGTTAGCGACGGCGAGTAGGCCCTTGCTAATTGGTTTTAAAAAAAACACTAAAGAGGTTATCGACGGTAATTATGTCGTCGCTAATTGGTTTAAAAAAAAACACTAAAGAGGTTAGCGACGGCAATTAGGCCGTCGCTAATTGGTTTAAAAAAAACATTAAAGAGGTTAGCGACGGCAAGTAGGCCGTCGCTAATTGGTTTTAAAAATATAAAAAAAACAATAAAGATGTTAGCGACGGCCTAATTGCCGTCGTTAATTGGTTTAAAAAAAACACTAAAGAGGTTAGCGACGGCCTAATTGCCGTCGCTAATTGGTTTTAAAAAAAAACATTAAAGAGGTTAGCGACGGCAAGTAGGCCGTCGCTAATTGGTTTTTTTTTAAAAAAAAAAACAGTAAAGAGGTTAGCGACGGCCTAATTGCCGATACTAATTGGTTTAAAAAAAAACACTAAAGAGGATAGCGACGGCAAGTAGGCCGTTGCTAATTGGTTTAAAAAAAAACATTAAAGAGGTTAGCGACGGCAAGTATGCCGTCGCTAATTGGTTTTTAAAAAAAATATCACCGATCCGCGTGAAATCTCATCTCAACCGTTAATAACACAAAAAAATTTAGCTAAATCCAACGCACTAAACCAAACCACGTCATCGATCCGCGTGAAACTAACACTACCAATCCCCTTCAATTACCTTTCTCTATATAAATTTCAATTTTTTCTACAAACCAACTTAAACAAAAATTTTCTCTCAAATTTTTTTTTTCTCTCATCTTCTAGAGAAGAAACCCACTGAGGAGAAGTCCGCCGCTTCCTCGACACCGATCCCGGCCGCCTCCCTCGACACTGATCCTGGCCGCCTCTCTCTCCCCTCCCTTCATCCGCCACCTCTCTCTCGGAGATCTGAGACCTGAGATCTCGGAGATCTGAGACCTGAGATCTCGGAGATCTGAGACCTGAGATCTCTGATATCTTGGATCTCGGAGATCTGAGACCTGAGTTCTCGAGATCTGAAATCTCAGATCTCAGAGAAATCTGATCTTTAAAAAAATATATATAAATAGATCTCGGAGAAATCTCAGATCTCGGAGAGATCGAAAAAATATATAAAAAATAATTTATATAAAAATAATGTAAATTTTTTTTACAAAACAATTTAGCAACGGCAAAATGCCCGTCGCTAAAATAAAAAATAATGTTAAATTAAAAAAAAAAATCAATTAGCCACGGCTAAAATGCCGTCGCTAACATAAAAATAATGTTAAATTTTTTTTTTTAAAAATCAGTTAGCCACGGCAAATTGCCGTCGCTAATATAAAAATAATGTTAAATTTTTTTTTTAAATCTGTTAGCCACGGCCAAAATGCCGTCGCTAATATAAAAATAATGTTAATTTTTTTTAAAAAAATTTGTTAGCCACGGCCAAATTGCCGTCGCTAATATAAAAAAATATTAATTTAAAAAAAAATCAGTTAGCCACGGATGTTTTACACTTTAGCGACGGTTTTATCCCGTGGCTAATTAGCCACGGCTATTTTGCCGTTGCTGAATCAAATAGCGACGATAAATGTGGCTACGGGATAGCGACGGTTGTTGTGCCGTCGCTGATGCCTTTTAGCTACGGTTTTAGCTTAATCAGCGACGGTTTTTAGCCGTTGCTGATTTTAAATTTTTTTGTAGTGTATCCATACCCATTAGTTGACGAGGGAATCCGAGAGTATTTGGGTGCTCTCAAAAATCAAATGGAAAAACTTAGTTTCTTTTTCCAATTTTCACTCCAACTATTTTAATGTTTGCTCCAAAATTCTAATAATCAATTAATATTCTTCACCATTTCATTGTATTAGATGTTATTATATATTCTGATTAAAAGAGTTGTA
This sequence comes from Berberis vulgaris, assembly GCA_963556465.1. NCBI lineage: Eukaryota > Viridiplantae > Streptophyta > Magnoliopsida > Ranunculales > Berberidaceae > Berberis > Berberis vulgaris. Next base: position 2,443,353 of record OY747133.1, read on the forward strand.
TTAATTATATATAAAAGTTACTTTTGAATAGGGCATGAAGCTGGCTCAAAACAACAAAGAATTGTATTATTCGTTCCATGTAAAAAAACTATTTGATTCAAAGGGAGAGAAGATGGTGATGTTAGTTAACCAATGGGCCTTTTCCAAAAAGACTTAAATGCCCATAATGAGTTCCCTCATCATGAAGGGCCTTTTTTTTAAAAGAAAAATGGAGGGTTCCCTAATTAATTTGGGTGTAGAAAAGATTCCCCTATCGATGCCACTTGGGCACTAATAAACTTGTACTTTATACCTAACTATCATGCCCAACAAATTTTACATTTTGTGACAAAATCATTTTTGCCATGAGGGACTACTTGACAAGAAGTTGTTAATCAACATATATAACGTCATTATATGTTTACGAGAAGTATTCTAGTCAAATTTTGATTCTACTTCTTAGTATCTAACAAGTTTTGATTATAAGTTCATCAAACTAAACGTTTATAATTTGCAGAATATGGAATGGGCGGTGAGGTGTCTATGCCAGGAGATGTTTACAGTTATGGAATAATGCTACTCGAGATGTTTATCGGGAAGAAACCAACCGATGACATGTTTCAGAATGGACAAAATCTTCACCGTTTTGCTAAAATGGCTTTGCCTGAACAAGTTATGAACATTGTGGATACAAATATACTTTCAGAAAGCACATATGAAGCTATCAACACGGCCAACCAGAGTAATCAAGGGAGTCAAGTACACAATTGTTTGGTGTCAGTGATAAGACTGGGAGTCACATGTTATGCTGAATCCCCTATTGAACGCATGAAGATTGAAGAAGTCATCACTGAATTGCATCACATAAGCGATCATTATCAAGGTGTTAGAATCCATCTAGAGTGAGAACGGACCAGATTGGGATGGTGTATTGGACGGTTGCTTTTACAAGTGGTAAAGTATATTTGTTTTGCTAAGAGAAGCATAGTTACTTATTATGTTTTGAAGTTTGTTTGAGTTTCCAGAACTTATTTGTGTTTCCAAAACTGGCATGAATTTACTATGTTCTTGTTGTGTGTTAAATTTATAAACTAATAATTCTTGTATAATGTGATGATACCAAATAAAGTAGATTGAAGTCTTACAATGGAGATTTTTAATTTGGTACGAATATTTTGTCGAGGAATTAAAGATTCCTGAAGTGGTATCCAAGTTCATGATGCAGAGTTTAAAGTGGGTAGTGAGGCATCTCAATTCAAGATGAGGTTTAAGAACTCAACAATGAAGAGGCAGATCAAGGCCTCTTATCAAGGTGTGTGGACCATTCAAACTAAAACATAACGTGTTTGTTAGTTGGAATCATATCATCTTCTATTGATTTCTTCACATCTAATGAGCTTAAATTAAATATTTAGAGATGTAAAACTTTTATGATTTGCAGAATATGTAATGGGTGGTGACGTCTCCATGCATGGAGACATTTACAGATATTGTTACTAGAGTAGTTTGGTAAGAAGAAACCAATATATGACGTGTTTCAAAATAGAGAAAATCTTCATGGGTTCGCAAAAGCAACTTTACCTGAACGAGTTGCGAGCATTGTGGATCCAACCATGTTGTTAGAAAGCACTGGTGAAGCTATCAAGATCTCAAATGGGAGTATTCGAGGGACTAGAATGCACAAGTGTTTTGGATTCAGTGATAAGACTGGGAGTCGCATGTTCTTCGGAATCCCCTGTTGAATGCATGAAAATTGGAGAAGTCGTCACTGAATTGCATCACAAAGAGACCGTTTTGATGGTGTTAGAATCTATCTTGAGTGAGAAACATATCAAGTTCGTCAGGGTGGTGTATTGCATGGTTGTTTTTACAAGCAGTAAAGTTGGTTGTTTTACTAAGAGAAACATAGTTATTTATTGTGAAGTTTGTTTGTGTTTCCAGAACTGGGTATGATTTTATTGTGTTCTAGTTGTTTGTTAAACATACAAAGGGAAACTCCTTTTCAGGTGTTTTTTTTCTGGACAAATGTGTGGGTGTGTTTCGATTTGATATCAATGTGACTAATGATGGTGAAGAAGTGGGGTGTTGAATGATTGATGAAATGAAGCTGAGTTGGAGTGTGGTGTTGAAGGGATGGAGGGGTGTTTTCTGGTGATGGATTGTAAGGAAAAGGAAGTTTTGTTTCTTGGTGGGGATAATGGTGGAGGGGAAAGGTGGTTTTCAGAGGAATTTCCGCCTCCGTGTTTTAGTAAGGGTAGGAAAATTACTCTCAGACTCGAATGAAAGTATGAAACTGAAACAAAATAAATAATTGTATACACCATTTCAAGCACAAAGCTAAGCATATAAGCCTTATGGAAGCATGCATACACAGTAGCCTGATTGCACTGATTATTGTTTACGTTTTAAATTAATGACAACAAATGTCAAAAAGAAAAATAAATTAAGAAATTGCCTTGCGTTGCCATCAATGAAATGTTAGATCTTCGTTGAAAGCTTTCCAACAATACCAACTTTACAAAAATTCACTGAATCTTCAATAAAGAACAGGGTTCATGAATTGCATTTTTTGTCAAGATATAGTCCGCTGCCTTTTCAACTATATCAAATTGATGCCCTGCAAGGCTGCAAGCTGCAATACATACATGGTTTAGGAAAGATTTCATAAATTTCATTTCTGCAGTAGGTCGCCGTGCATTTGGGTGCAAACCATCTTGTTCCAATATTCTTTTGTAGCACATGCCTTGAATAATAATCATAATATTGTGACAAAGATGATTTTTGTGCGGGGTTAATGTGCTAGAGATGCCATGATAAACTTTTTCATAGTTGCAAGGGAACTGCTTAAAGTGTACTCAGGCCCGTATCTGAGGGCAAGCCAGCAAAGCTGAAGCCAGAGCCAGATGAAGGTCGGCAACTCAGAAGTGGACTAGATGGAGAAATGTAAGAGTGGTACTGCTACAGATTCAAAGTCATCCTGAATCAGCAGTTCTCAGGACCTTTCAATTATTTGCTACCCATAGTACAAGTCTTAAGGATGAGTGCCCCACATCCAATAAGTCTGAAAGTGGTGGGGCACAACTACAGGTCCAATAAGTGACTTTAGTTGGAAATAAGTTCGATTGATTGATGTCAAGATTGCTCAAAATCTTCTATTTCACGTCTCCCTTATTTCGTGTCTTGGTTGATTTTTTCTTTTTAAAAGTCTTGTAACAAGTCTCTCTCAAAGAAGATGCATGCATCCATCTTGACCCAAAAGGGATCTATCACTGGAAGACTTCACTGGCATCAAATTTTGTTGTTCCAAGGATTATCTAATGTTACTTAGCAATAGCTCGAAGTCTACCACGTCAGGTTGTTCCAACCATGGTTTGAAATATCTGAATTTTTGCAGAGCCAAAAACATGATACATATACCTATTTATCTTTCGTATATTTCACGGTTTGAATGCTTAAAATTTCACTTTTATTCTTTGGTCAAAACACAAAAAATATCATTCTTTGTTGCAAATTGTAAGTGAATACTACTCACTTGATTTGCACATTTCATCTTGTATCACGAACACCACAAGGCTCAGTTAAATGAACGAAAGCAGAGCAATTGTTATATGCATTTCAAAGAAAACATTAATTGACTGTTTAATCATAAAAGCAAGAAGAAATTCCACAGTTTTCTTCATCAAACTTAACTATCACATATTGCTTTGACAGATCTAAATGGATCCATGCACCTTGACTTGGAAGACTATAATTAAGGATTTATTAAGTGCATCGCTTATTAATTGTGCTTTGGCATTCAGTTTCTACTCAAATCGCTTTCAGAAAAGAATAAAAGATAAGGGTTATTAAGTGCATTGCTGACTAATTGTGCTTTGGCATTCAGTTTCTACTCAAATCACTTTCAGAAAATAATCAAAGATAAGTGTGTAAGTTAGTGTCTGATTTTGGGTTATGGGCTTGTCCAAAACAAAATCCTTTACTTTCTACTCTTGGTCCTGCACCTCCAAAGTCTTACCACAAAGTATGTCTAGCTCACTATTTATATATAAAAATTAAGATACCAACTGAACTATACATGTTGCTTTACAATCATACATACTCACAGTACTAATATGGAGCAGCACTAACTCATTCACCGCAATTGCCTTCTCCAACAATGGTGCACCTGATCCTATGGCTCTACTTGCCTTCAAAGAAAATATTAATGATGATCCACACAAAGCATTAGTGTTCGTGGAACGATTACATCCACTACTGTAACTGTAACTGCAACATTTGGCCTTATGTTCCAATCATATTCAGTACTGATATGGAGCAGCATCCACTCACTCACCCCGACTGCGATTGCTTTGTCTTTCATAAGAGCCAGAAGACAAGTGGCACAACTACAGGCTCAGTGATTGACTTGACTTGGATATTAAGTACTATGGATTGAATTCAGTTTTCCCAAAAATTTCTACACCCCAATGTATGTCTTTTTGAAACAGGAAACAGAACTGTTTTCTATTTCAGGAAACTGTTTTTGAACAGGAAACAAATTTCTACTCCCCAATATATGTCTTAGATTATTTTCAAAGTCTCTCTCAAAGAAGATGAATACATCCATCTTGACAGCTAGCTAGAAGTTGAAATCCATGAAAGATGTAATTCTACTGATCATCAAAAGTCGTTTAACCATTACTTTTCAGCCCATCGTTGATTGATCGTGCTTTCAGAAAAGATAACAATGTAAATGAGTGATCTCTGGGGTATGGTTTTTGCTCTACAAATTGAAATGAAATGACCAAAACTCTTCATTTTTCTGAAATGACTCACTTGATGAAATGCTCAAAAGTCCGAATTTTTTAATAATACATGTAATATTTACAAAATTATTGTTTTCATAATACTTATACCATTGGAATTATTATTGGATCGAACTTACCCAAATCCAAATCCAAATCAAATCCAATAATAATTTTTGAATAAGTTTTGACATCCAAATCCAATTCAAATCCGGGAAAATGAAATCCAAATCCAAATCCAAATCCAAATATTTCAGAATCGGATTGGGTGTGATTTTGGATGAAACCCGTTCCGTGGACAGCCTTAGTTAAAGGAATGAAAATAGAGTCATCTTTGTACTCATTTATAAAAAATACTAAAAACTTTCAAGATTTTATCATAAAAGACGAAATTCCTCACTTATCTTCAACAAACGTAATTAACACTTATTGCTTGGTTTGAAATCAAAGAGCTACAGTACAAATACTTAACTTCAAAATGGACAGGTCTTTACATCCATGCAACTTGACTTTGGAAGACTTTAGGTAGCTAGAATTTTAACCAGTGAAATGCATAGGTGTTGTGGTTGAAATTTTTGTTCACATAGGATTGAAATACCCATAATCAAAGTTGAACCTCTTAAACAATTTCAGTGTTGAAGGCACGGGGATTATCTAGTCTATAGTATATTTCAGAGTGATATTTTACTATTCATTGCCGACTGGGACAAACTAATGATTAAAGACATAATTTGTCAAATCCCTATGAGAGTAATGATGTTTCACATAGGCTGTGTCTGTGACAGTGAAGAATCTTGCTGTATCTCAGGCTGCGCTTCACAGGCCTTAACGGTATCTGGCTGTCACTCTTTCACTTGAGCATGGAACTCTCAATTTTCAACGATAAAGATGATTAGAATTGAAGATTGAAAATGTGTTGAGGGTTGAGATTAATTTCCTATGATGTCATATTTGTAACTATAAAACATGTGGAAGGGTAAAAAAATGAAAAAAAATTTGTAAAAAAAGTACGTGAAATGTACATGCGGCAGAGAGAAAAAGTATTGTCTTTTCAAATTTCTCCAAAATGAAATTATCATAGCTATCTATGTAGTTGTTGGATTTTAGTAAACTTGGTTTCATTGAAATGCAATTTTGAAGATCTTTTCAACAAAATTAATAATCAATACAAACACTTAAAATTTCAAAATATTTATATTATTATAAAAAATGTAAGCATTTTTAATATTTCTATGCTTAAACATTTTTAATATTTTAATGAACATTTAAATAAATACCCGAACATTCAATCAATTCTAGCACTCTTAATGCATGCTTTACCCCCTAAAATGCACAGGTGTGGTGATTCAGCTTTTGGTGATTGAAATGCATATGCATTTCCATAAAAAATTAATGCTTAGCAAGACCCAAAGTTCATCAAGTCAAGTCGTTTCGACACTACTTTTTCTGTGCATGTCTGACTTTTGAGCTTCTACTTCAATCTCTTTCAGAAAAAAACGAATTTGTACTCTTGGTTGTATGTGCAGAAGTCTCTGAGTCTTCACCCACAAGTGTATTAATTAGCTAATTTTCTCTATCTATCTATCTCTCTATATATATTATCAAATTAAGATATGTGTAATTTAAGCTTCCCCTTCATTTTATATTGCTTTTCCATAAGAAAGATGTATTGCTCTTGCATTACAGTCATACTCACAGTACTAATATGGAGCAGCACCAACTCATTCACCAAGATTGCCTACTCAGACAATGATGCACCTGATCGCCTGGCTCTACTCGCCTTCAAAGAAAAGATTAATGATGATCCGCGTCAAGCATTGAGCTCGTGGAATGATTCCACTCACTATTGTTACTGGAATGGGATTACATGCAGTCATCAGCATCGTGATAGGGTCATAGTCCTAGACCTGCAATCAGAAATTCTTGAAGGTACGTTGTCTCCCTACATAGGAAACCTCTCCTTTCTTCAAGCAATACGGCTTGGCGAGAATGAATTTCATGGTCCAATACCCCAAGAAATAGGTCGATTGTCCCGATTAAAGGTCCTTTCTCTAGCCGGAAATTCATTCAGTGATAAAATCCCTACCAATCTCACTTACTGTTCCAACCTTCAAGTAGTCAATTTGACACGCAATAATTTGATCGGGGGGATTCCAATCCAGCTCACTTCTATGTTAGAGCTTACTCAGTTGCATCTTAGCAATAATCAATTAAAAGGACGCATTCCACCAATGTTAGGAAATCTCACTGCTCTCACTCAGTTTGAGATTAATTTTAACAATTTCACTGGAAGCATTCCCGAAGATCTATGCCAGCTCCAAAGCTTAGAACATTTTCGTGTGGCTGCCAATCAACTGAATGGCACAATTCCTTCTTGTCTTTACAATCTCTCACATATCACACTTTTTTCAATAGCTGTTAACCAGCTAGAGGGAAACCTTCCTTCAGACATCGGCCTTACACTTCCTAATCTCCAAAGATTTTTAGCTGGAGCCAATAAACTCAAAGGTCTCATCCCATTCTCATTTCCCAATGCTTCAAGACTTGAAATATTAACACTTTATGACAATCAATTTACAGGACATGTCCCAGGAAACCTAGGAATGCTTCAATATCTTAGAGAACTATACCTTTATTTAAATCCATTTGGAGATGAATTGCATAGCCTCATCACTTCTTTAATCAATTGCACTAACTTAGAAGTGTTAGATTTGCAATTTACTTCTCTCAAAGGGCAAATTCCTAACTCAATAGGAAATCTCTCCACCAAACTTACACAGCTACAGTTAGGAAATAATCAAATATATGGAAGTATCCCAGCTTCGATGGTAAACCTTGTGAATTTGACTCTCCTAGAAATGTCACACAACCATCTTATAGGTGATATCTCCAAAGTCATTGGAGCATTTCCTAAAATGGTTAAACTGTTTTTGGACAACAATGAATTGTCTGGACAAATCCCAAATTCCTTCAATCATAATTCAACCCAATTAATAGTTCTATCCTTGAACAATAACAAGCTACATGGAAAAATACCTCCTAGTCTTGGCAACTGTCAAAGTTTATTAGTACTCGTTATCTCTGATAATAGACTTGGCGGCACCATACCTAAAGAACTTCTTCATCTTCCATTTCTTCCAAACACTCTCGACATATCTAATAATGCTCTGAGTGGCCCCTTACCATCAGAAGTGGGTAACTTGACCAATCTTGTGAACTTGGACCTCTCTGGTAACAAGTTTTCTGGTAGCATACCAACCACGCTTGGCAGATGTTTGACTTTGGAGTCCCTTTCCATCAGCCAAAACTTGTTTACAGGAAGTATTCCTCAGTCATTGAGTGATTTAAAAGGAATAAAAAAACTCAATCTTTCTCACAATAAGCTATCTGGGGTAATTCCGCCATTTCTTGGAACTTTCATGTCTCTAACTCAATTGGATGTGTCTTATAATGACTTGGAGGGTTCAGTTCCAAAAGTTGGTGTCTTTGTCAATGCTACTGGGATGATGGTTATGGGAAATAGTAAGCTTTGCGGAGGTGTTGTTGAACTCAAATTGCCTCCGTGCCCGGTTCAAAAGAAAATGGGAAAGTCACAATTTCACAAACTGGTTTTGCCTCTCATTGTTGTTGTAAGCATTTGCTTGGTTGTAATATCGTGCTTACTTTTCATGTGGTACAAAAGAAGAGCATTGAAAGCAAATCCTTTTGCACAATCATTATTCAGCCCTCAATTCATAAGGATTTCTTATGCGGAGCTTCTCGAGGCAACTAATAGATTCTCTATTGATAATTTAATTGGTTTTGGAAGCTTTGGTTCAGTGTATAAAGCAATTCTTTCCCAAGAAATTGTTGCAGTTAAGGTAATAAATCTTCAACAACAAGGAGCTTTTAAGAGTTTCTTGTCTGAATGCAAAGCCTTGAAAAATCTTCGACACCGCAATCTTCTCAAAATCATCACAGCTTGTTCAGGAGTAGATTTTCAAGGGAATGATTTCAAAGCATTAGTTTTTGAATTCATGCCCAATGGAAGTTTAGAGGAGTGGTTACATCCAAAGAGAAACATGAAAGATGAGTTGAAGAACTTGAACTTCATACAAAGGATGAACATAGCTATTGATGTTGCTTCTGCGTTGGAGTATCTTCACCACCATTGCCAACCGGCAATTGTCCATTGTGATATAAAGCCAAGCAATGTCTTGCTCGATGATGACATGACAGCTCATGTAGCAGACTTTGGTTTAGCAAAGATTTTTTTAAACAATTCTTCGCAAAGTCAAGGTAGTTCTCTTGCAATAAAGGGTTCAATCGGTTATATTGCTCCAGGTAAGAATCTTATATACATATAAGTATGTTTCTTTAGGCTTTGAAAAATCAGGTTTTTCATTTTATATTAAACCAGATTTTCTTATTTTGTAATCACCCTCCATGACATTATACATATCACCATAACATCCAATCCAATAATTCTAACGATGTTGGGACATCTTTTTCTCATATACGATAGTAATAAGTTTTAAGTACAATGCAATACGTTTCACGCTCATTTAGTCAAATCTTTATTTTTTCAGTATTTCACATAAACTTCTTAATTTTTCCTACCTAATTTAAGGTTTTCTATGAAAATCGTTTTTAGCATTTTATTTTATTGAACAATCAGTGCATATATAAATGATCTTAAGAACTGCTCCATGTTTAGAAACGTAAAATTTTATGATTTGCAGAATATGGAATGGGTGGCGAGGTCTCCATACAAGGAGATGTTTACAGTTATGGGATATTGTTACTGGAGTTGTTTACTAGGAAGAAACCAACAGATTACATGTTTCATAATGGACAAAATCTTCATGGTTTCGCAAAAGCAACTTTACCTGAAGGAGTTATGACCATTGTGGATCCAACCATATTAGAAAGCACTGGCGAAGCTATCAACATTGCGAACCAGAGTGATCGAGGGATCAGAATGGAAAAGTGTTTGGTTTCAGTGATGAGACTGGGAGTTGCATGCTCATCGGAATCCCCTGTTGAACGTGTGAAAATTGGAGAAGTTGTCACTGAATTGCATCACATAAGAGATCATTATCAAGGTTTTAAAATCCATCTAGGGTAAGAATAGACCATCGTGCTCTGTTGAACGCATGAAGATTGGAAAAGTCGTCACTAAATTGCAGCAAATAAGAGATACCAAGTTGTTAGAATCCATCTAGAGTGAGAATGGACCATCAGGATAGTGTATTGCATTTGTGCAGAGTGGTAAATTAAGTTTGTTTTTCTAAAAGAAGCATGGTTACTTATTCGGTTGTGAAAGTTGTTTGTGTTTACAGAATGACATAAATTACTATGTTCTTGTTGTTGTTAAATTTACAGAGGTATACTTCTTGTATAATGTGGAGATATCAAATAATGTTTGGTTGAAGTCTTACAAAGGAGATATTTAATTTGGTATGAGTGATTTCTCAGCATTGAAGACTCCTGAAGTATTCTTGCCTCTCTCCTTTGGATTCATCTCACCTTCAAAGTTTTCTATATTTCTGTAGTTTTTTTAGTGTGATATTAAGATAAATTTATGACAGAATTTCCTTTTATGACAGTTTTAGCTAGTCACATAAACCAACTCAAGATTATACTCAACAAAAGTGAAACACAAGGATTAAAGTGTACACTGGTAAAACTGAAACGAAATATGAGTGAAGAACCCAGTTATTACACCATTTCAATCACAAAGCTAAGCATATACGCGTTATAGAAACATGGAGACACAGTTATTTGCATTTTTCCTTATTATAAATATCTTATTCAGTCTTATCCACAATTATTAATCGTATTGCATTTACCTTCTAAAACTAGCAGTTAACGTGCATTGATCGCTTATTTTCAAAGCAGATTACCAAAATACGCTTGAGAAATCAAAGGGGAGATTGAATCTTTCGTATCTCAAACATTTTATCTCGAGAAAAATCCTAAGATCCAACTGAATTCGTAATATATCACACCTCCCCCTTCATCCTCCCTCATCTTTCTCGTTCCTCCACTTCCTTTTTCCTCCTTTGTTTCACAACCCGTCCTCCTCCTCTCTCATCTTCTCTTTCCTCGGCCTGCCCCGTAGGCAACTTAGGTCGGGTTCAACCCGAGTCCAACTTTGAATCAACCTGTTTGGGTTTGGATTTGTAATTCTAGAAGCCGACCATTATTCGATATTTTTTAGGTGCAATTGATTCCGAATTCATTGAATTGGACATCATGTTTTTGGTATGATTGATCGAATAGTGGTCAAAGATTCAAATAAACCATTCAATCGATAAGATATAATCCTAATAACCAGTTTAATCCGAGCTACGGTTAGATATGATCAATTTTCAAATTCAATTAACTAATAAAAAAGTATTTGTTAACTTTAAGAACAGACATAAAAGGTGAAATGCAGTTGAGTGGAAAGGGATATTCTGTCGTGAAATTTATTTTTGCTTCCAAAATGACATAAATTTACTATATTCTTGTTGTTTTAAATTTATAAAGGGATACTTCTTATATAATGTGGAGATGTCAAATATGTGTGGTCTTACATTGAAGATTCCTGGAGTATTCTTGCCTCTCCTTATGATTCATCTCACCTACAAATTTTCTAAATTTCTGTGTTTTAAGTGTGATATTAAGATAAATTTACTATATTCTCCTTTTTTTTTTATTTTTTTACAGTTTTAGTGAGTCACATAAACCAACTCAATATACTCAACAAAAGTGAAACATAAGGATTAAAGTGTGCACTAGTGAAATAGACTCTCATGTTCAAGTAGTAAGAGTACGATGAGCGGTACAAAATTAGACTCTCATATTCGAATGGAAGTGCGAAACTAAAACAAAATAAAAAATTGTATACACCATTTCAAGCACAAAGCTATAAGCTATATTTGAAAAAAAAAAAAAAAAAATTTAAATTTGCCTTACATTTGCCATCCATAAAATGTTTGAGCTTTGGTGAAAGCTTTCCAACAATCTGCTGCGGTGACAAAGTAAAGCTTAGTAGTGAATTCTATATGAAAAGGTCTGAAGATCATCAAACCTAAAATCCATCTGATGAAAGAAGCATTAGAGCAACTCTGCATCACAGTTTCAATCCTCAAAATGAAGTGGATTAGCAGTGTTTTCTAAGTCAGTCGTGGAACTGCATTTCATGCTGATAAATAATGAAGGAAAAAAGAAAAATGTAATACATTTGCAGGTAAGAAATACAGAATTTAGCACAAAATGTGGATAATATTTTTAACATTTTGGTTTGTTTTGATTGTACTATTCATCACTGCAAACATATTTAACAACAGAGACAAAAGGTGAAATGGAGTTGAGTGGATGGTATTATAAAAATCTCAGAAAATTACCATTTAAGAGTAAAAACAATGTAAACATGGAATAGATAGATAAAGATCAGTAAAAGGCTATAACGTGCTATATCATATATTTTCCCGCAATAACATTGAATACAGAGGAAAAGAAAAGGGGAGGCTTTATAAGAACAATCTCTCTTTTACATTCATGGTACAAGTTTTCATCAATTAGAGCATCTGCATTACACTGCGCCGAGCAATTCTGCTTTACTCTGATGCGAAAAGAATGGAACCAAGATACAAAATGGCATATTAACAAGTAAATACAAAATTGTTGTTGCATGCGAAACCTGGTGGTTATCATCTAATGATACCTGCTCCTTTGCGTAGCCAAAGGTACAGTGATTTCCTCGTGACCCTTAACCTTTGTAGAGCTGCGGGTCTTCTAGATTCGAAATCAGCGGGTAACCCATTCTTTCTTGAACATATGCTGTTGAGGCCTGGGTCAAGTGGAGTTCTCGGAGTACTTCTCATGACAGGCCTTCCAGATTCTACGGATACAACACTTAGCCCTAACTCTTCATTCAGAAGTTTGACTACTGCATCCTGCACCTCTGAGACACGGTTGGCAGGACCAACTGCTTCTTTCATGACTCCTAAAATGATAACTATGTCATCTTGGAATGGACGTCCTGAAAATAAAGGAAGTGAAATCCGTTAACTGTAGATATATTAAAAAAATAAAAAAAGGAAATACAAGTTAAGAAATGTTGACATTCTATTAAATATAAGGAAGATACACCAAGTGGTTTATATTGATAAACGTTCATAGTTCACCAGGAAATTTGTATAAATAAAATCTTGTAAGAAAGTGATTCTGACCTATATTGTAGTCCTCTTTAATCATCCGCAGAACCGCAAGAACAACGATCCGAGCTTCAACCTTGAAATAATAAAACTTATACTGAGTACTAACAAACAACTGTCATGGTAATGCAATACTTATAAGCATGAAAATTCCTGTTTGAATCAGGGGTCTAACTTGTGGTATTCTTAGAAAATAGGAAAAGAACAGACCCAATTATCATGGATTAGGAAGTTGAAAAAGCTCAATGTTGTGTAACCTATGCTGAAATCCCAGGCTGTACTGAAAGAGCACGGTGATCAGTTACATGATCAGGCTCAGTTTCCTTGGATATTTTGAATCCAAAAAGTATTCAAACCAAGGATGCATGGACACGGACACACGCATCGTGTTGGACATGACACGCTGACTCGACAATTTTCCAAAAACTAGGACTCGGAAACAAGTCGACACGTCATACTATTTTTTTTAATAAGTCATATAAACATAAATAATAATCTAATAAAGTGCCTTCCTAAAGTGTTTGAAGAAGATGACACTCTCTTGCAAGAAAAAAATAAAGTAGAGAAAAAGTATAGTAGAGGAGAGAAGAGGCAAATGAGAGAAGAAGCATAGACTACCTCTATGCTTTAGTGGCTTTTTGCCATATTTGTCTTAATCGCAATTGAAAGAGTCATTCACTTCAGATTGATCAACGACCACTAAATTAGGTGGTTATTTGCAAACATCTAAAATTACAAAATAAAACAAAGTTGGTTTTCGAGTCTTGACTGTGTCTTGACCAAGTTCCAGGTGTATCAGAGGCATGTCCGACACGTTGACCACATTGACCATGTGTCTGACACCTGCCGACACATTGACCAAGTGTCCGACGCGTGTCGAGCAAGTGTCGGCGTTAGATACGTGTCGAACACGAATACGGCAAGTTTTTCAAAGAGTTTGTGCTTCCTAGATTCAAACACAAGAAATTTTACTATAAAAAATTGAAATACTATCCACTATCCACTATCCAATCATCAAAAAGATTTTGGGATTAAACATATGCACAAATAGATCAACAATTTTTTGGGTTAAACAATTTCCCTATGTTAACCCAAAAAATTGTTAGGCAGATCCGAGGGAGAAGCACTAATGATACTATAACCTGTTCATCTGGTATCTCATCAAGGAGAAAACATTGCTTTATTTAAACTAGAATCACATTCACAAATTTCTTACAAGAAATCAACTATACCTTCGTAAGCCCCCTAAGATCTATAGCCAGGTTCTGTGCATTATCCCTTTGCAAGTGTGCAGCAACTTTTTCAAGAAGCAGACTAGGAGGTTTCCCTCCGTCCATTTGACTACAGGATGCATTGCCCAAAATACCTTGATGTTGGTTATTGTTCTGTAGCACTCCTTCACACCATTCTGCGATTAGTTCCTTGAGAAAATAATCATTCGGATTATACCTGCAGTGTCTATGCTTTAGTAATAAAAACAAAAAAGAAATTTCAATCATTTCTTAGCTTCTATTTTCTAAGCTGCCAATACATTCATCAAAGACACAGTGTATCTACCTTTAATTCCATTTTTTTAAGGGCAAAAAACAAGGTGTTTTTCTTAGATCTCTGAACCATAAAATGCCTTTGGTAGGGTTTGAATCCAAGACTTGTGACACCATCCACAACAAATCTTTCCAGCAAAGCTAGTTGGCAACCTTTCTAGAAAAAGACAATTATTGATATTCATGGCTCCTACACTTCCAAGTCCTAACAGCTAGCATCATATTCTATATATGACTCCAGAAATATCAAACTGTGTGAAAAAATAATTTATAAAATATGTATACTGCTTGAAAATTTCTGCATACCCTGCTCTCCTCATATCCTGATAGATAGCCAGGCATTGTTGTACCTCTTGTAAGGATCCGTATCTGCTACGAGCTCTAAGAAGTGTATTATATGTCACCTGAAAGAACAACTTCCAGATTTACCAATCCTATCCGTTAAAAATAACAATAATAACGATAATGAAAAACCTTCTAGTTTTATAATTGTCTTCTTGGATGATGGAATCATATAAAAGAAAGAATGAGATCAATAACATTGATTAGATAAGTTAGTAAAACCTTAATGAAAATTGATGACAGTCAATCACAGCTGTACACGTTGCATGGACTAACCCTAGCACGTAAAAGGCTTCAGAGCAATCCCAAGCAGACCCATGCGCAAGACTATTGTCCAACTCGTATATCAGGCGCCCAGGCCCAAGACACGCCAGCCCAAAAAGCATGGGTATTAGGGTTTAGTCCAGGACAATAAGGCCCAAACAGTGAATCTAGAGTTGTCACAGGCCCGAGATCCACTCGCACGAAATCAGCTCTTGGGTCCTAAATAGAGCCAAGTACTGAAGTACTCAGTCATGCAACAGGTAAGATCTTCTGCGAGATCTCCTCCCTCCATCACGCCCTCGATCACAGGGACAGTTGGGGAGAAAAGTCTCACTATAAGAGTCAGTGAAACAAGGAAGAAAGGTACACAAAAAATGCACACTTACACACACTTTCGCTCTTTCTCAAACCGATATCTGACTTAAGCATCGGACTGCCTTCAGCCACCACAATAGTGGTCCTGGGCCTAGTCGCTTCTCTTTTATAGGTTAGATATCATCGGGATTAGAGAGGACAGATCTGAATGCATCAAAAATTATTTAATTGTACCCTTCCAATGTCTGTCTTACTTTTTTCAAATTTAAATTACCAATAGATTTGTAAAACCTTGGAGAATAAATTGTCCGATATATGAACTGCTTCAAAACATATTGGTAATCAGACTGACATAAGAATATTTAAGTCTGACAGAAAATAATAATCCATGATATGAGGAACTGACCAAATTTGGTTTTAGCTGATATTTTTTCATCTCTTCGAACAATGAAAATGCCATCTTTAAGCTCTTGTTATTCACACAAGCCTGTGACAAACAAAGAAAGTGTAGAATGAAATGGGACATCTAGTAAAAATAAGCAACACGGCCTGCGAAGTCAGAAGACAACTCATTTCATGTAATTGAAAGTGACAGACCTTGATAGCAGTTGTATAAGCAATAACATCAGGCTTGATTCCATCATGATGCATATCTTTTAGAGCCTGTAGTACAAACCAAAACAGAAAAGAGGTAATCAGAATTTTGAGCTCTGATAAACCTTGCAAAGATGAAGGATGCAGGTTGGGAGAAAAAGTGGGAAGTCACATATGTTAAAAAAGTAATCCGGTGTACACTGGAGTATCAAAATTAAGATTAATGTGTCAGTATTTAACAACACATCCTCAAGGTATACAATACAAATTCCTCAAGTACAAATACAGATGTGTCAAGGTGTCTTCAACATAGAAAAGGGGTTGTAAAATGCATGTTTTTGCCACATTACTCATTAATCATCACCAGTAAGGAGCATTCCAATGTGCTATTACAATTACGAAATCAACAAATACGAACACGGAGAATTGGCAAATCGGACTTCCTTATGAGATTTTGACCCGATCAAGATTAATAATCTTTTTCATTATATTGGTTGACAATCGTAAGTAATGATGCTCGAACAGGGGAAGCGAGTAAATTCCTCATGCTCTTGTGCTGCCAGAGAGAGTCATCCTCTCTCTTTTAGATACCAGAAATAGAGTGATGTTGCAAAAATCCGGTTTGCTCTTCTAGCATACCAGAAGAATGGCATATCTCTCATTTGCACACTGCAAATGACTTCTCTATGAACAAAATACGTTAGGTCCTTGAGCATATTATATCATAACAGCTATCACATTAACCACATTACTTGAAAAGATAACCTAATGCGTGGATGACACTAGTTTGCAAAGGTAACTAGATAACAAATATGACCTCACAAATTACAAGATAAGGTGACAAATAACAGCAATGATAGTTGTTTATACAAGTATTTGGAAATAGCCGAACAAGTTTAATATCCGGTCAGGTATCTGATTACTGGAAAATGAACTTTTCCTCTCAAATAAATCAGATAAAAAATCCCACAAGGAAAACAGAATTAGTTCTGCAGAAATTGTTATAATTACTCTCCTTGTGATTGGGTAAAACTATAAAAGAATGCTATAGTAAGTTTGATATCAGAGGAAGACATGGCTATGTGTATAAAATACTGCAGAAGCAGAATTGCATAGAGAAACATAATTTATTCAGCGCCTTCAACCTAATGCTGCTGCTGATATCAATTATCATAAACATCAGCTACACTGAAAGACGACTCTCCTCTCCAAAGATGGATAAACACAGGAACTGGAGACTTATATTGCCACAAATATGAGCGTATTATCACTCATGGATGTTATGGGTTCTTCCCACCCCGCTTTCAAAGGGTTCTAATCCAATTGTATTATGTGAAGCCTTTATGAGGGTTCAATATCCGCTTTTATCTTAATCGGGTTGTTTTCGGCCTTCTAGCTGTGTATTAGTTTTCTTATTTAATAAAGTTTGGAAATTTATCAATAATAAATAAAAATAAAATGCAAAAATAAGTAACCTCACCCGTACGGAAGCTTCTATGTTGCCTGAACTTCCACAGATATTTATCAAAGTAGACCAGGTTATGTGATTAGGAAAAAGACCTGCCATCTTCATCTCAACCATCAGTGCTTTTGCACGGAAATAATCAGTGCCACAACACTTCATCAAAATATTATATGTAGCAGTCGTGGGTGTAAAAGGAACCATCTTGGCGAAGCTTAAACGAGTTGGATCAGTATGCAAATTAGTATAATTGTTTCCACTTGAATCCTCTGTATCTATACAGACTTGACCGTCTGTTTTCGTCTCAGACTTAGTAGTACAAGTCCCTCGTAACCCATTTTCTTTCCATGATTGGAAAATACGAAAAGCTCTGTCATACTGGCGTGCCTCAACATATGCATGGAGAAGACTGTTACAACATTGAGAATTGGGATCGCAACCTGCCAGGAGCATCTCGTCAAATGCTTGAGTTGCCAGTTCCACAAGACCTGCATGGGAACAGGCACTGATCAATGATGACCATGTAACCACGTTAGGAGTGACACCAGCTGAAAGCATGTCTTCTTTGATTCTCAGAGCCATTTCCCACATTTTTGAATCTGCAAAAACCTGCCATTTGATCAACTCTCATTAGGAGACTATAAGAGGATTCTGGAGCAAATATGTGTGCAACTTCACTTGCAAGGGTAGAAAAGAAGTCTAATTACACTGAAAAAATTATGAGGATGAAGATGCTTAAGATTGGCTTGATTTAAGCAGGAAATTCAGAACCAAATGGAATAAAAGCAATGTCATGTGAAGACTAAAACTCGTGTATTCTTCTAGCACCCGAGACCTTTTTAACAAAACCCAACATACAAGGCCCATTGGGTAGTCAAGTTGGAGACAGTAGCAGGTAAGAAGCGGGTCCATGTGTCTCATGTCTTGTTTGCTAACTGCTAAGAAGTGGTATTGTAGCAGATAGTTTGACTGGGACTCGGCGAGTGCTCAAGGTTGAGGGATTTACAAACAAATACATAGGTGTTCAAGGTTTAGCAGTAAGCTCAGAAATGTGCAAACGCTCCAGGTGAAGCAGGACAAGTACTCGAGAGGAGTGGCGTAAGTGCAATTATTTCAATTTTCAAGTGAAGCAAGGATGCCGCATACAAAGTTTCCGAAATACAATGATGACGAACCCAGTGTGCCCCACCATGAAAGATTCAACATTTGGCTCGAACTGAGCAAAAAATCATAGCCCGACACAGGACATATCATGAAGAATACTAAGTTGGATCATCTTCTATTAGTGGTCGGGCCGTTTCAGATAAAACTCCATATTATTAGTGCTATGTAGCTGGCCCATGGGTCCGACGCTAATAGAATTAGTAACTCTAACACGATGTTTCAAAATAACAATGGGCATACCTTAATAATCGTGCTATACGTGATGACATCCAACTTGAGCTCCCTCATTGATGCCCTGTGCCTTACCTCCTCATAAAAGTTTTGAGCCAGATCAACTCTTCCAGCTAGACAACATGCCTTCAAGAGTATATTATAAGATGCCAAATCTGCTGCAACATGAAGATCCTGGATTGATATGTCAAAAGAAGATCAGACTGATCAGTATATATTTGACCAACAGGATGGTGGGCTATTCACACATGGCTAGAAAATAGATCTTTGACAGACCCACCTAAAAGAGCAAGATAAAAAAGGAGATAGCATTACTTGCATCTGATTGTAGACATGCAAGGTGTAGTTCAAATCATGGGCATTAACATTCATGAGACTGTTGAAAACATAAGCATTTGGGATGACCTTCTGAGCTAGCAACTCCTGCAATCTCCAAAATCAAAGAAAATGTCAGGTTATTACATATGAATGACCCCACTTATTGCTTCTGTAAAAGACACTGCCAATCCAAGAAACCTCAAGTGGACATTTATGTACACAACTTAGACACATCTTCATCCAACTTGAAAGGTCAAGAATTAAAACATGATAAAACTAACCCTAAGTGAGTAGTTATCTAGTTTTGCTCTCTCCAACTTGAAGAGCGGGTGAAGGGAACTGATAGTCGACTAATCTCTTAAATTTTATCAATTCTTCTCAATGTTCAGATGTATCTGGTTTACTATCCACTTGTTTTAATTCTTAAGGTCTTTACAAAGTAAATCACAAAGTTTCTAAGGAATCCATAAAATTAAGATAATCGATCAAAAGCGTTCACAGGAATTCTTAAGACAGTTAAGGAATTTACCTCATATATGCTCCTCGACTTCAAGAAGTCTCCACAACGGCCGCAAACATCAATTATAGTGCGCCAAGAATACATATTTGGACTGTCTGAATTGCATTTAGAGGTCTCAAATGCAATCAACGATGAACCCAAGTCTCCTTTCTTTCCGAATTCATAGATGATTTTACTGAATAAAATATGAGCATGAGGAAGAATACAGACGTACCTGCAAAATGATATTGTGAAATAAGTAGAGGTGAACATGCCTGATAAAAACATGTTATACTTGTTATAAATCATTCTATGGTTTCCATCATCCACTCATTGTGAATTTGTTCATATTTCAAGTCATATCTTTTCATGGTTGAGCATTTTTTTCCCAATTTTTTTTATACTGGTTTGACGTGGCCGCAAAGTATGACCTGAGGCTACATTAGCAAACTCTAAAAATATTAATGATAAACTGCACTGGGCCAATCGTACCTCACAGCCATATGTGGATCACGTTTCTCAACACAGAGATTGATAATTTCATGTGGCTTCACAAATTCTTTGACTGGGAAAGAAAAACCTGTAGTAAGATATGTTATTATCTGAAACAAAACGTCTCTTGTAGCAAAGTAGTATCAATGGTGTGAATGTTGTATCAGTCAGAAGTGCAAACCAGGTAGTAAACGTTGAACTTGTGTGCTTCAGCTGGTTCGGTAATGAAAAATATTCTCAAGATGAAACCATACACTGTCCAATCACTTTATGGCAGACTAATAGAGGTATACTAGAACATTGGCATATTACTAGACCTCAAAAATAAGAAAATGCAGCATAGAAAAATCTTGAAAATGCTTGTACTAGTGATGGAAACTTCTATAGTACAGTGTGTTGTAATGCCTAGATAGCTTCATCTACTCGAGGCTGTGTAACATTCAAGAGGAGGTTGACTTGTACCTAATGTTTCACATAACACCATTAAAGAGGAATTGTCAATTCCTACAAGTAAAAAAAAAAAACTAGTTTCGCCAAAAAAAAAACCTAATATTTATTTTCCAAGAAAACTAACAGTGAAGGTGAAGGGTAAACTGCAATTGCGAAAAGGTGGGTACTTTCTGGTGGTCACTGAGACGAACTCAATTACTACAAAAGGGTTTCTTTAAATTTCTTAAAACATTGGTTTTCAACATAGTGATTGATTTTGCAAGCTAAAAAACTAATTTTTAACCAAATTCCCTATAGTTAAACCCCCTTTAATGGGCAAGGTGTATCTTAATACCAATGTGAATCAAATGAACTCCAAAATCAAACATTTCCAACCTAAAACACCTAATTTTTACCCAAATTCCCTCTAATCACACAGCTTTCAGTGGTCAAGCTGGTATCTGTCATGAACCAACCAATTCTCCCAAAAGCCGAAGCTGTCCAGGAGAGGAAGGTTCATGAGTAGGATCGGACAGTATCTTGATACAGATGAATTCAAATTCAAACATTCCCAATCTCCAAACTCATTCAAAAGAACAAAAAAACACAAATTCTATTAAAAAATTACCTGCAAGAATCTCCATCAAGTCGACAACTTGCTTCAATCTCCTTCCTTTCACCAACGCCCGACACTCATTCGCAATCAATTCCTTCGCTTTCTTATCAAAAAGCTCAGCAGGATTAAACCCTAACTTCTCGAGCTTCCCCAAAACCCCAATCACAGATTCCACCCCACCATTCTTCTTAATCAGCTCAGAAAACCCAGCAGAGACACTCTTGATTCTCAATGAAGCCACCAATTGCGAAGGGTCGGTGCCGGAGACCAAGACGGTCTCAGCGAGCATCAAGAAAGATTCAAACTTTCCGTCTCTGGCGAGGTTTGAGGCTATGTTGGAGAAGTAGGAGAGTGGGGTTTGGTCCTGGCGGAGGAATTTGAGGAGTGGAGCTCGGCTGCTGCTGCTGCTGGTGGTGGTGGTGGAGAGAGAGGGTTTGGGGGGTAGATAGCGATGGTGGGGTTTGTGGGTTGTGCTGGAGGAGTGGTGGGGAGGTGGTGGTGGAGGAGGGAGGAGAGTGGAGGAGCCAGAGATGATAACGAGATCTCTCATTCTGGCCAAGTGTTTGGTGAGTAGTGGCCTCTGGTAGTGAGGGGGGGTTTTATTTATTTGAATTGTTTTTTTTTTTTTTTTTTTTTTTTTAAGTAGGTTTGGAGGGGATTGAGTTTGAAAGGTGTCATTTGTTTTGGGTTTATCTTGAGACTATTTGTCTAGTGAGAGAGGGTTTAAAGGTAATTTTCTGATTTCGACTCCGGATAATCGAGTAACTTTATGTAACGACTCACTCTTGTACCACTGATATTGTTCGCATGAAAATGCAAATTCAGTTAAGAATCTTAGCTCACATGGTTGGTTGTATAAGTGTGTGAGATACAACTTGACGCAATCATTTTTTTAACGAGCTAAATGCATTTTCAGTACACCCCCGTCCTCCCTTTCATTAGGTGTCAGGATGATTGTCATGGAAATTTTTTTTTTTCAAAATTTTTCATAAAATTAGAAAGAGTAAGGCTAGGGAATCAGATTTTGCAATCAGGATGATGTGGTATCATTAAAGGAAGTTTTTTACAATCTCGAGATATATATAAACACTTTGAAAATTTCATCATTATTTCAAAATCACACCACATCACCTTAGTAATAAAACCTGATTTCCTCGTATTAAGCAATAATTATGACAAAAAAAGTTATGGGATAGAAATATCTTTCAGTCCAATTTTGCAATCAAATGCCTCAAATATTAATTTATTTGAAAAAAAATGTCATTTTCTAACAACTGGACAAATCCTTTAACTAACAAAGTCCCAATGTTTCTATAATAATTTTAAAAAAAAATGTCCCAATGTTGAGTGTGCCAGTGGCTGTATGGTTCAAAGATATTTTACTACAAATGCCTGTGTTCTTCAGCGAAACTGTTTTAGGCCTCATTGATATAACTGAGCTCAAAGTGAGTTTTCTTAAAGCTACTGAGAGGAGATTTTTCTCTCATCTGATGATTTAGTGTTGATTTTTCGAAGTGCGACTAGGATCAAATCTGGAAGTCACCACTGTGGATGTTCTAATGGTGCGCAGAACATTGCCTAAAACTAAGCTCCACCACAAAACCAATGTTTTGCTTCATGAGCCTGATTGCAGCATCAACTTCAACTCATTACATTGGAGTTCCTTCACAACCTCTCAATTCAATTGGTATTTCGAAACAAAACTCCATGGAAATCAGAACTCTCATTAACCATAATCTCCGCGTTTTTAGAAGACATAATTGGATTGAAATGTAAGACATAATAAGAAGGAAAATACAACATTTTTACTATACACAAATTTCATCAAACAAACTGAACAATAATGTCAACAACATATACAACATTTCAGACCTTCATTCATTCCACTAGCACAACCAACATATGAACTCAGAACTCACAAGTACAAATCAACCCAAACAACAAAACAAAGCACTTCTAGTTTTCAGGTTAGCTCAATATGGAACCACTTTCTTGCGAATCCCACAGCAACACCAACAGAACAATTTCTTAAGGATCCCAGCTTTGACTCCTCCTCTTCTCGGCGGAATCTTCACTTCTCTATTTGCCATTTGTGTTTGAACAAAACCCAATTTGGAGAAACAAGAACAAGAGAAGAAGGAAAGAGTAGTAAAACACAGAGTGCTCTGCATCTCAGCATAGAAACTCTACTATATAAAGGAATTTTAGTTAGGAGGGATTATGTTCTTCACCATTGAGTAGTTTGACATCTTGTGGTTGTCTGAAAGATAGTCTTCAAGTGGGGATCAATCAAGATTTGCCCAAACAAGATCTTCCCCCATCACAATCAAAGTATGAAAACTTTATATGTATGCTTTTCCCTCTTTGAAAAATGAAGTGTGTCACTTGATACTCTCTTGATTTGTGTCATTATATGGCTTTGCTTTCAAGGGTCCACTCACCACATGGGTCATGCAAAATTTACTCCACATATCGGACACAAGTCCTCACTCGCTCATTCCTTACGCGGTGGGGGAGTGACAAGTGACACATTGTACATTATCATGGTACTCGTGGTCATCAAATTAAGGTCTAGGATGATGGTGGCAGCTGACAATGTCATGAAAAATGTTGGGGGTCATCGCTATGTAGTTGAAGTGAGAAGGTAGAGATCACCAGATTAATCATGTAGTGTCCAGAGCCCAAAGTGGCCAACTGATCATGTAAATGTGCTTAACTTGAACTGTTGCACAATGAAGGCACTGTATATTGTCACTGAAATGACAGAACTCACGAAATATTTTAGAGAACATTGTGATAATTAAAGTAATGTTCTTACTAAAAAAAACATTATGACAATGGAGTCTTCAATTTCTTGCAAAAACTTTAATTACATGACACACTACATACCCATACGACAGCTTAGAACAGATTCGACCCACACTATCATTCTTTGAAAGTGAAGTTTGTGAAGTGTTGATTAGATAAAGATTCTGACGCAATTTTGATTGGAAATTAGTGGAATATGGTACAATGAGTGTGGGATCCGTCATGAAGGTCTTTTCTTCTACTCTGAAACCGACTACTTTTCTTTGAAAAGACAGCAATTATTCTTTATATTTGGCAAATATATACTTTTCATCACTTCATCTCCTACTTATCTTTTAAAAAATTAAGAAGAGACTATTCTCTTGGGAAGATTTAAATTTGACCTTTCGAGACTATGTTGAAGAAGAACCAGAGGGTTAAACAAAGCAAACATCTAGAAAGCTGATTGAAGACTAAGATTCTCCATAAATCTCTTTTAATTCTTTTTTAGATATTATCACTGAAATCCAAGTAGCTCTAGTGAGGTGTTCGAACGTGGTGTTTGATGAAGTTTCATCGTGGTGGTCTGCACAACAACTACCACTACCAGATTCCAAAAGTCTATAGGAGAAAATGTAGAAAAATAAATCAACACCTACCTGCAGAAGGTGAAGAAGAAATAGGGGTCAACCTATCAACAACACCAAGTACATCAACAAGCCCATGGCAAATTGGTGTTCATAACACCAGAAG
This sequence comes from Berberis vulgaris, assembly GCA_963556465.1. Lineage (NCBI taxonomy): Eukaryota > Viridiplantae > Streptophyta > Magnoliopsida > Ranunculales > Berberidaceae > Berberis > Berberis vulgaris. Next base: position 2,468,112 of record OY747133.1, read on the forward strand.
AAGTTCAAGAAAGTTAAGAAGATTTGGGGCAACAACTAAAAAGATCAATTAGACAACGCAAACCCAATCCAAAATATGCAAATGTCAGGGTTAAAAAAGACAACATTAGAGAACCTGTAACGTTTGAAGAAACATCTTAGCGCATGGAGTGGCAAAAGGTTATGGAAGAAGAAATTCAAGTTCTGAAGCAGAATCAAACTTGGGACTTAATACCAAAACTCAGGGATGTGAAGCCTATATCATATAGATAAATCTATAAGATAAAGACCCGTCATGATGACTCGATAGAAAGATACAAGGCTCGACTGGTAGTCTGCGTGTTTGAGAATCTTGGCTCACATGATTGGTTGTCTAAGTGTGAGAGATACAACTTGACACAATCATTGTCTAAGAGAACATGTGTATGCCCTGTATTCCACTCTGGTTCTTATGGCAGATTTTTGCATGTTTGGGCAGATCTTAAGGTCTTGAAGGGTAGTGAAAAATTTCACTGTGGTTTTGGTAGTGCAAGCTTCGATTGGTAGCCTTTGTGCTATGTTAGTTTCTCTGGTGTTAATTTTTTTCATTTTCAAATGTTTTGATTGGGTAAAATCGTACCCCCAAATAGATTGTAAATCATTTTTGATATTGAATAAAGTCTGGTTTAATTATTAAAAAAAAAAAAAAAAGACACAATCATTGTCTTTTATGGGCCAAATGCATTTTCAGTACACCACCGTCCTCCTTTTAGTTAGGTGTCGGGATTATTGTCTTGGAAAAAAAAAAGGAAAATGACTTACAAGGCCTATTTTTATAATTATAAATCATATAAGACCCTAACAATTGAAAAAACCTCAAAATGCCTACTTTTTGTTTTTGTAGTTCAAGACTTTTAAAGGCCACAAACCAAAATCATAGCTAAAAGAAATGTAAAATGACAAATATACCCATACTCTTAGACACATTTGAACCAAGCGAAATATGCAATTTTTAATGCAATTTAATATTTTTTCAAAGTTGTTTCATGTCACTAAAACACAACTGATTAATTCTTGTTGAGTAATCTGAAAGTAAAAAAAAAAAAAAAAAAAAAAAATTGGAAGTAAACTTATGATTGGTTGAAGAAGGTGAATAAATTTTGAAAATTGATCACTTAAGTTTAAGGTTAAGAATGTATTTCTAGTTATTTTTAAACCATGGGTTTGGTTTGTGGCTTTTAATGGTACTTAATTATAAAAATAAAAAAAAAATATTTTAATTGTTAGAGTATGACGTGGTCTATAATTATTAAAAGTAGTCATTAAAGGAATTTTTTTTACAACCTCGAAATACAAATAAACAATTTGGGAACATATCCAATTCTATATATATTATACATGATATTATTCACTACTTGATACGAGACTATGTTGAGCCAACATCACCTTACATGCAGAACATAGCCTAAAGCTTAATATAAGGACAACACTGTAGGATATGATTAGAGATGCTGTATATTTACAAAATTAATTTTTTTATCATCTTTTTTATTTCCTAATATTTACAAATTTCTAAACAGAAAGCCACACCACTTTGTGCGAGGAAGATTGATGATAGAAGAGATGATCTTCATTCCAGCCCTATTGATCTGCTTAACTCCACCACAAACAATGTTTTGCTTCATGAGCCGGATTTCAACGTCAACTTCACCTCATTACATTCGGGTTCTTTCACACCCTCTCAATTCAATGGGTCTTTCGAAACAAAACACCATGGAAACTTGCAATCTCATTAACCATAACTCGCGTCTTTAGAAGACATATATACTGGATTGAAATGCAAGAGAAAATAAGAAGGAAAATACAACATTTTCACTATACACAAATTTCATCAAACAAACTGAACAATAATGTCAACAACAAAGACAGCATTTCAGACCTTGATTCATTCCACTAGCACAACTAACACAGCACTAATCAATAATAAAAACATGGACTAAAAAACTCAGGTACAAATCAACCCAAACAACAAAACAAAGCACTTCTAGTCTTCAGGTTAGCTCAATATGGAACCACTTTCTTGACAACCCCACAACAACACCAACAGAACAATTTCTTAAGGATCCCAGCTTTGACTCCTCCTCTTCTCGGCGGAATCTTCACTTCTCTATTTGCCATTTGTGTTTGAACAAAACCCAATTTGCAGAAACAAGAACAAGAGAAGAAGGAAAGAGTAGTAAAGTACAGAGTGCTCTGCATCTCAGCATAGAAACTCTACTATATAAAGGAATTTTAGGTAGGAGGGATTATGTTCTTCACCATTGAGTAGTTTGACATCTTGGAGTTGTCTGAAAGATTGTCTTCAAGTGGGGATCAATCAAGATTTGCCCAAACAAGATCTTTCCCCATCACAATCAAAGTATGAAAACCTTGTATGTATGTTTTTCCCTCTTTGAAAAATGAAGCGCGTCATTTGATACGTTCTTGATTTGGTCATTATATGGCTTTTGCTTTCAAGGGTCCACTTCACCACATGGATCATGCAAATTTTACTTTGGACTTTTGATTGATTATGAATCATGATGTTGGTAAATTTAGCAACTACATCCCAACTTGTTTTGAGGTGCTCTCTGTTGTCTATTGTTGTTGCTTAATGTTAGACAAAGGTTTTTTTTTTTTTTTTTATAGTAAGAGAAAACTTGTTCTAATCAAATCATCCAAGCCATTTTAATCTAGTGTCTACAGTCACTGTTTGTAACTATATTTATATATTTTTTTGGAAACACTCAACTTGGGAGGGGCAGGTGAGGTAGACCCAACGAGTATATTAGCAACGGAAATTTTGAAAGGATAAATGATGTACCTTGCCAATAGAGAAAGAAAAGCATACCAATGGATATCTACATACGCCGAATGCTGCCAAAGGATTCAAATTTATATTTCATAGGAACCGATACTAAAATTTTATTAAACTAACTGAAAATTACAGAAAATAATTGAAGGTAAATGCATTAATCCAAATCCTAAAGTCCATCTCCATATAGTTTTCTTTATTTGAGCAACTTGAATGAAGGAGTGAGATTCTATTTAATTTGAAAATTTTGTGAAATATTCGAGCTTTGATCTCCCCTCTCTTTTGTGGAATCCTCAGTTCTCTGTTTTCCATTTGTATTCAAATCTTCCTTGAACAAAACCCAAATTGCAGGAACAAGAAGAGAAGGAAAGCACACACGCTAGACTCTGCATTTCATCAGACTTAACTATATATAGAGGAAATTGCGGAGGATTCTTATTTTACTGTCAAAGAATTTTAGGACATGGGGTTGTCCTAAAGATGGTCGGGAACTCAAATGGAACAAGGAATCGTCACTCAAAACTACAGTTTCCACATCAGCTATCCATCACAATCAAAAAGTAATCAAAGGGAGAGAAGTCCTTTGCTTTTGGTAACGCATTGTACATTATCATGGTACTCGTGGTCATCAAATTAAGGTCTAGGATGGTGGCGGCACTTGACAATGTCATGAAAAATGTTGGGGTCATCGTTAAGTACCACTATATTAAATTGACATATTTGTAACAATTCTCAAAACAATAACATTTTTGAGCTATTACAATTCACCAAACAATTTAAAGTAAAAACTAAATTTAGTTAAAAAAATGAAAAACGGTTAAAAAAAAAGTGATACAATAAATTAGATTACCATGAATAGCATCACTTGTAGGACCATATTACTCTTGGTGATACAATTTTTGTATCACTTTGTTAGTGAAAATGTGTAAAATTGTTTTTTAAATTATTATAGCTTAAAAATATTACTGTTTTAGGGATTGTTACAAAAAAAACAAATTTGATGTAGCGTGTAATTGAAGTGAAAAGGTAGAGATCACCTGATTAATCCATGGATAATTGAACACTTTCAACCCTAAGGAGCCCAGCCAACATGACCAAAGTACAAGTCGTTAATTATTGTTAGCTGGTACTAATAGTCATCCTAAGCGTGTCCCGACATTGATTGAATATGATTTTGATTGGAAAAAGTAAGTTGGCACAAAATTGGTATGGGTCCACTACCCACACATAATTCATTTTCAATCACTTCTTACACGGTGGTGATGGAAGGAGAGATCGATGCATAGTACATTATCGTGGTACTCATGGTGATCTCAAGTCTAGGATGGTAGTGGCCGCGGTTGACAATGCAATGAAAAATGTTTGTCGTGTTAATCGCTACAGTGAGTTAGTTGAATTGAAAAGGTACAGAGCACCTAATAACATTTTCAAGGCAAATGCATGACCAAAGATGAACTCTAACTATTTGATACTAAGTTAAGATCAGTGCTCTTGGTAGGTGGGTGGTGAGTAGGGGATAGCGCTCAGAGGATTAGGCAGAACCTAGGAAGTTATTTATTATAATTTATAATTTATAAAACTAAGCATAATAATATATAAATTATTTCTAATTCAATACCAACATACATATGCAAAATAATTTTTTTTTTGCGAATTAGAAATAAAATAATAAAAAAAATTCAAAAACCCGCCCAACAACCACCTAGCGCCTAGATCGATTTTTAGAACACTGATTAAGACTATACTAACAAAAAAGTAAAAGGGTAAGACAAAAAAGAACTGGAATAGATTGAAGAAGAGATAAACAATGAAAAATTCTACACAGCCCGCCCTATGGGACGGACCCTCCCAGGCACGTGCCTTTGGGAGGGCGTCTCGCACGTGCCCGACCAAAGTTAAAAAAAAAAAAAAAAAAAAAAAAAAAGCGGGAAAACTAAACTTTCAAAAGTTAAAAAGGAGATAGCAGTCATTCACTTTCTTCCCAAAACCTCACTTTTTCAAGTCCATGAAGTCAAAAAACCGTCCATCAATGGCTACGGTTTCAAAGATCCCAAAACAGACCTCTTCAATTGCTGCTCGTGCTCTCAATGAGGTAACTTTTCCCGCCAACCCCTTTATGTTTTCTTCTTCGTTGTGCTGAACCCCAAAAGCATTATTAACACAAGGGTTTTTTTTTTCTACCCCTTTTTTACAAACCCTTGTGGCATCGAAGGGTTTTGAGTACTATTGTTGAGTCGTTTTAGTGGTCCATTGTGCTAGTTTTTGTCCTTTCGTGTAGAAATGTAGAACCCCTTTGTGTTTGATGTTATTAGGCAGAACCTAGGAAGTTATTTATTTATTTATTATAATTTATAATTTATAAAACTAAGCATAATAATATATAAATTATTTCTAATTCAATACCAACATACATATGCAAAATAATTTTTTTTTTGCGAATTAGAAATAAAATAATAAAAGAAAATCAAAAACCCGCCTAACAGCCATCTAGCGCATAGATCGATTTTTAGAACACTGATTAAGACTATACTAACAAAAAAGTAAGAGGGTAAGACAAAAAAGAACTGGAACAGATTGAAGAAGAGATAAACAATATTAGTGAAAGAGACGGATAACCTTACGTGGTGGGAAGCAGGTACTTCACTGTGGTACTCATATTGAAAGGCCTAATGGAGGCTGCGTCTGAAAGCCGAAAACTCTTTATTGGTGCAGTGGTCATTGCATTTTAGGAGTTAAAATTTTCGAGATCCCACATATCATGATACTTCTTATGAGTTTGTGATAGCTAGAGTTTATCATTTCTTTGTTACAATTTATAGTTTCCATAGTGGACTTGTAAAAAATGTACATGAAATTTGAAATGTAGCACAATGAAGATGTTGTACTTTGTGATGGACATTCTAATTTCAACGACATAAAATTTATAAATTTATTGACCCCGTTACCTTATTGATAATAATTTGTAATACAGAAATTTCTATCAACTTTCTGAAAGAAATTTGGAAGTCTTGAATGGATCAACAATAACCATATCTCATTGCCTGGAGTTTCTGGGCTACTCTTGATTTCAGATATATGAGAGGTGTCATTGTCTTCAATCTCTTGGATCATCAAAACTAAACATTGTGATAGCAGCTGATGTTCTTACAAAAATGACAGAATTCACCCAAAAAAAAAAACTATTACGAGCGACAAATGGTACGTTATGATAACAAAATAATAATCTTACTACAATGGTGTCTTCAATTTCCCACAGAAATTTGAACTAGTTACGACACATTTTTTTTTTTATAATCATTACCCATACAACATAGAACAAATTCGACAAAACAATTTCCTAGACAACACATCCTACTATACTAGTCTTCAGAAGGAGAGCTCAGAACTATTTCATTTTGAATACGCAGTCAGCAAAAACAACAGAAAATTTTGCGAAATATTCCAGCTTTGATTTCGCCTCTTTTTGGTGGAATCCTCACTTCTCGTTTCTTCATTTGTGTTTCAGTCTTCCTTGAGCAATACCAATTTGCAGAAACAAGAAGGGAAAGTATGGACTCTGCATCCCCTCATCAGACTTAACAACTATATATAATAGAAATCGATCGAGGAGGATTCTTTCTCTCTTTTTTTTTGTGCTTGACTAGAAAGGAATTCCACGAGATGGGGTTGTCTTAAAGAATGTATGGAACTCAAATGGACGAGTCACTGGAAGATTCAATCTTTGAAAGTGAAGTTTGTGAGTGTTCATTTGTTATTGATTCCATCTCTTGTGCACTTTTGATTGGGTCATCGAAGCGTGTTTGATATTGATTGAGAATGACTTTGATTGAAAATTAGCGGAAATTGGAATATGGTACAAACCATATTATTTCTGAATTACATCTCCAATTTTTCTTTATTTGAGCAAACTGAGGACTGAGATTCTATTTGCTATACTCTGTTGTAAACTTGACAAGTCTGCTTGTCTTATTAAAATTTCTTCTGACCTTAATTTGAAGGTCTTTTTCATCCACTGTGAAACCTACCACTTTTCCTTGAGAAGACATTAATCGTTATATTTGGCAATTAACTAATTTTCATCAATTACTGATCTATACATGTATACAAATCCCTCCACACCATACCTTCTACTACTGATCTATACATGTATATAATTAAGGGCAATTTGGTAAAAAATAGGGTTTTCTTAATCTCGTCCATTGATTATTAACGAGGTGCTGATCTAGACCGTTAAAGACAAGCTTTCTCTAGCGCTCCCATGGCGGCTCCACCAGCCGCCGCGGGGGGAAGCAAGTCGATTGGGCTGGGAGATGTTCATCCTAACGTCGCAAAGTATCCACATGGTTTGGATACCTCATGCAGAGTCACCCCAAACAGCAAGGGAGACAATGATTCGCTACACAAGCAGCCGTCGGGATCTGTCGCACCGACGAACACATCTCTGCAACTACCAGCAGAGATCTTGACTCCGATTAAGAACCTTAGCAAAGAACAAGGGGACTCCCTTGCGCGCCTGATGCAAAATCCTAATGAAGAGGTTACAAGAAAGAACCTAAGCTCTGCTCTAATTTCTGGATCTGACCATGCTCTTGGTTCAGACTGCAATTCTCATGGATCTGACAACATTGTTGGTCCTGATAACCTTCCCAGATCAGGAAATACCACTAGAACTGATATTGGTTCTAGATCTGATAATGTGACTGGATCAGAAGCTGGATCTAGATCTGATAAAACCCCTAGATCTGATAAAGCTCATGAAACAATAGCTGCTATGTGTCACAACTATCTTCTTGCCTAGCCAAGCGAGGTTAGCAAGTGTAAATAATGTAGAGTATTTCACATTGTTCTAGAGAGCTCTCTAGAACCTTCCATAAAATTCCATAGTGTTCCATAGAATTCTAGTCCTTAGATATTTCTAAGGAAGTGTGTAGAAGATCATTGTACACCGTTAGATCAAATTGATCACCACCGTCCATTGAGGAGGTGGAGTTGTATAAATAGGCTAAGGCCTCATTTGTTGTAATCACCTCAGAGAATTTAAGCAATACAAGTTCTAGTTTTCTTAAGCTCTCTTGTGTGTTCTTAGCTTGCTTAGTTTTCCATAGTCTAAGTAAGTCTTTTGTGGGCAAGACTGACTAGCTTTCTTTGATAAGTCAGGGCAAAGTTTGCTAGTGCCGCACGGGAAGTACTTGAGAAAAAAAGCTCGTGACAGTTGGTATTAGAGCCCGATTTGGCAAGGTTGGTGAAATCATTCTACACAAGAGAATGTCGTCGAAGGTCAACAACACATCAATTGGCAACAACGACAAAGGTGGGAAAGTCCGCAAGGACAAGTCGAAGGACATGATCGCTGCGATGGATGAAAGGTTGGCTAAGTTGTGTGCCACCTGTCCGACTTGAGGGAGAAATCCGAAGACATGGACCAACGCATCGAGGGGCAAGCGTCCAATGGGGAGGACCAAGAGCTCTGGGAAGAGATGCAAGGAGCCTTAAACGCAGTAGTGGACATGGTGTCCAAGAAGATCGAGTCCCTTGAAGCCCAAATTGTTGCCAAAGATGCAGAGATGCATGCTTACAGGGAAAGAGTTGAGAAGCTTGAAACTCAACTCAATGTGTGTATGGCTGCGGTAGCCAATGGTGGGACTACACCAAGGACAATCACCCACAGAGTCGAAGCTCCCAAACCTAAGGCCTATGGTGGGGCAAGGAGTGCAAGGGAGATCGACAACTTTTTGTGGAACATGGAGCACTACTTTGATGCGGTTAGCATAATAGATGAAACATCAAAGGTACGTAGTGTCTCCTTATATTTAAATGATGTTGCTACAGTTTGGTGGCGCAGAAGGTCCGATGATGTCAAGAAGGGATTGTGCACCATCGACACTTGGGAAGAATTCACGAAGGAACTCAATAGACAATTCTACCAGGAGGATGCCGAAAACGAAGCTAGGGCCAAGCTTCGCCGCCTTCAACACAAGGAAGGCCACATAAAGGAGTATGTGAAGGAGTTCTCGGATTCGCTCTTGGAGATTCCTGACATGGGAGAAAATGATGTTTTATTTAGCTTCTTTCAACCCTAAGGAGCCCAGCCAACATGACGAAAGTACAAGTCGTTAATTATTGTTAGCTGGTACTAATAGTCATCCTAAGCGTGTCCGACATTGATTGAATATGATTTTGATACGATGGTGTCGGAAAAGTAAGTTGGCACAAAATTGGTATGGGTCCACTACCCACACATATATTGGTCATACATAATTCATCCTTGAAAGGGATGAAAGAACAAGAAGATTTTGAACACATCCTCGATCACTTCTTACGCGGTGGTGATGGAAGGAGAGATCGATGCATAGTACATTGTCGTGGTACTCATGGTGATCACAAGTCTAGGATGGTAGTGGCGGCGGTTGACAATGCCATGAAAAATGTTTGTCGTGTTAATCCCAGCCCAACATGACGAAACTTGAGGTCGTTTTTTTTTTTTTTTTTAAAAGTAATCTCCAGTGGGGAGGGGCAACTATGAAATGCCAGACCTTTATTACTTATCAAAATATGACTTACATACAGTACGGGGTACATTACGACGTTACCCGTATGAAATAACCAAAAAGAATTAAGAAGAAAAACTGTCCTCACCATGCGGAATGACCCATATGAATCGAGTGCAAATCAGCCCAAGCAGCCAGCTCGCAAACACCTGAAGAAACACGCTGAAGAGCAGCCAAAGCACGCCGAAAAGCACGCTGAAAACACGCTGAACACCATGCTGAAGAACCCGCTGAAAATCAGCAGAGCACGTTGCGGAACCAGCCAGGACAGCACACTGCAGAGAAGCATCGCGCACTCTGTCTGAACAGAGCGCACTCTGTTTTTCAGCAGTTTGCAGAAACGTCCCTCGCAGCCGCCCGCTCGACACTGAGCAGTGCAGCTCCCTGCCGCCACACGCAGCCGCAGCAGACAGCACCATGTATGCTCTGTTCAGGTCGTTAATAATTGTTAGCTGGTACTAATGAAGTTAAGTCTTTATTAAGAAAAAGTTAACAAGCCAAGTCTGAAAAAAAAAAAAAAAAAAACTGAAGCAAATTGAAGAAGAACAAATCAACAATAATATTACAGAAAGAGAAAGATAACCTTACGCAAAAATTGAAGTAAAATGTTCTTACTAAAAACAACATTATTATGACAATAGGTTCTTCAATTTCTCGCAAAAACTTTAGTTACATGACACACATAACACACTACATACCCATACGACAGCTTAGAACTAACAATCTTGCTCTAAAAATTGTAGCGACAGATTCAACCCACACTATCATTCTCTAGACAACACATCCTACAGTACTATACTAGTCTTCAGAAGGAGAGCTCAGAACTATTTCATTTTGAATATGCAGTCAGCAAAAACAACAGAAAATTTTGCGAAATATTCCAGCTTTGATTTCGCCTCTTTTTGGTGGAATCCTCACTTCTCGTTTCTTCATTTGTGTTTCAGTCTTCCTTGAGCAATACCAATTTGAAGCTTCCTTGAGCAATACCAATTTGCAGAAACAAGAAGAAGGGAAAGGAGTGGAAAGTATGGACTCTGCATCCGCTCATCAGACTTAACAACTATATATAATAGAAATCCATCGAGGACGATTCTTTCTCTCTTTCTTTCTGTGCTTGACTAGATGGGGATGTCTTCAAAGAATGTATGGAACTCAAATGGATGAGTCACTTGAAGATTGGTTTCAATCTTTGAAAGTGAAGTTTGTGAGTGTTCATTTGTTATTGATTCCATCTCTTGTGCACTTTTGATTGGGTCATCGAAGCGTGTTTGATATTGATTGAGAATGACTTTGATTGAAAATTAGCGGAAATTGGAATATGGTACAAACCATATTATTTCTGAATTACATCTCCAATTTTTCTTTATTTGAGCAAACTGAGGACTGATCGAGATTCTATTTGCTATACTCTGTTGTAAACTTGACCAGTCTGCTTGTCTTACTAAAATTTCTTCTGACCTTAATTTGAAGGTCTTTTTCATCCACTGTGAAACCTACCACTTTTCCCTGAGAAGACATTAATCGTTATATTTGGCAATTAACTAATTTTCATCAATTACTGATCTATACATGTATACAAATCCCTCCACACCATACCTTCTATTACTGATCTATACATGTATACAATCAAGGGAAATTCGGTAAAAAACAGGGTTCGTCCATTGATTGTTAACGAGGTGCTAATCTGGACCGTTAAAGACAAGCTTTCTCTAGCGCTCCCATTGTGGCTCCACCAGCCGCGGCGGGGGGAAGCAAGTCGATTGGGCTGGGAGATGTTCATCCTAACGTCGCAAAGTCTTCACATGGATTGGATACCTCCAATAGAGTCACCCCAAAAAGCAAGGGAGATAATGATTCGCTACACAAGCTGCCGGCGGGATCTGTCGCACCGACGAACACATTTCTGCAACTACCAGCAAAGATCTTGACTCCGATTAAGAACCTTAGCAAAGAACAAGGGGACGCCCTTGCGCACCTGATGCAAAAGCCTAATGAAGAGGTTACAGGAAAGAACCTAAACTCTGCTCTAATTTCTAGATCTGACCATGCTCTTGATTCAGACTACAATACTCATGGATCTGACAACATTGTTGGTCCTGATAACCTTCCCAGATCAGGAAATACCACTAGAACTGATACTGGTTCTAGATCTGATAATGTGACTGGATCAGAAGCTGGATCTAGATATGATAAAACACCTAGATCTGATAAATCTTATGAAACAATAGCTGCTATGTGTCACAACTATCTTCTTGCCTAGCCAAGTGAGGTTAGCAAGTGTAAATAATGTAGAGTATTTCACATTGTTCTAGAGAGCTCTCTAGAACCTTCCATACAATTCTATAAAGTTCCATAGGATTCTAGTCCTTATATATTTCTAAGGAAGTGAGTAGAAGATCATTGTAGACCGTTAGATCAAATTGATCACCACCGTCCATTGAGGAGGTGGAGTTGTATAAATAGGCTAAGGCCTCATTTGTTGTAATCACCTCAGAGAATTCAAGCAATACAAGTTCTAGTTCTCTTAAGCTCTCTTGTGTGTTCTTAGCTTGCTTAGCTTTCCATAGTCTAAATAAGTCTTTCGTGGGCAAGGCTAACTAGCTTTCTTTGATAAGTAGGGACAAAGTTTGTTAGTGCCGCATGGGAAGTACTTGAGAAAAGAAAGCTCGTGACAGTTGGTATCAGAGCCCGATTTGGCAAGGTTGGTGAAATCATTCTACAAAAGAGAATGTCGTCGAAGGTCAACAACACATCAATTGGCAACAACGACAAGGGTGGGAAAGTCCGCAAGGACAAGTCGAAGGACATGATCGCTGCGATGGATGAAAGGTTGGCTAAGTTGTGTGCCACCTGTCTGACTTGAGGGAGAAAGTCGAAGACATGGACCAACACATCGAGGGGCAAGCGTCCAATGGGGAGGACCAAGAGCTCTGGGAAGAGATGCAAGGAGCCTTAAACGCAGTAGTGAACATGGTGTCCAAGAAGATCGAGTCCCTTGAAGCCAAAATTGTTTCCAAAGATGCGGAGATGCATGCTTACAGGGAAAGAGTTGAGAAGCTAGAAACTCAACTCAATGTGTGTATGGCTGTGGTAGCCAATGGTGAGACTACACCAGGGACAATCACCCACAGAGTCGAAGCTCCCAAACCTAAGGCCTATGGTGGGGCAAGGAGTGCAAGGGAGATCGACAACTTCTTGTGGAACATGGAGCGTTACTTTGATGCGGTTGGCATAATAGATGAAACATCAAAGGTACGTAGTGTCTCCTTATATTTAAATGATGTTGCTACAGTTTGGTGGCGCAGAAGGTCCGATGATGTCAATAAGGGATTGTGCACCATCGATACTTGGGAAGAATTCACGAAGGAACTCAAGAGACAATTCTACTAGGAGGATGCCGAAAACGAAGCTAGGGCCAAGCTTCGCCGCCTTCAACACAAGGAAGGCCACATAAGGGAGTATGTGAAGGAGTTCTCGGATTCGCTCTTGGAGATTCCTGACATGGGAGAAAATGATGTTTTGTTTAGCTTCCTTGATGGCCTAACAGGTTGTGCCAAGTTAGAATTGAAGAGGCGAGGTGTGCAAGACCTTGCAACGGCTATGGCTGTAGCCGAATCCTTGATTGAGTTCAAGAGAAATGACTCATCCAAGAGGCAAGGGAAAAGGCCGAGTAATGATGGCAAAGGTGAGGGAGACAAAGAGAAGTCCTCCAAGGAACACAAGTACTCCAAAGACAAGGAAAATGAGAAAAGAGATGGATCACCCAAGAAGATATCTTGCTTCTTATGTAGTGGACCCCATCGGGCATTCGAGTGTCCCAACCGGGGAAAACTTGCCGCACTTGTCATGGAGGAAGAAACAAAAGAGGAAAGGAGGATCGCCTCAATGAATCTCCTAAGTGCCATTCAAGCTAAGGTCGAGGAACAACCACGTGGAAGGATGTACGTGGAGACCGAAATCGGGAACAAGACTTTGAAAGCCATGGTGGATACCGGAGCCGACACAGTCTACATGGCCAAAGACCTTACTGAAGAAATTGGCCTATCATATACTAAGGAGAAATGATATATCAAGGGAATCAATGCTAAAAGTCTCCCAATTGAAGGAGTAGCTCGTGGCACTGATATTCGGCTTGGACAATGGCAAGGTAAAGTCGACATAACTATTGTTCCAATTGATGATCACAAGTTCTATTTGGGTATAGATTTCTTAGACATGGTGAATGCTTTCCTGGTCCCATATGCCAACACCATGTGCATCATAGAGAAGGGATAACCTTGTGTTGTGCCCATGGTACGGGAAATAAGTAAGGAGAGAATGGTGTCCGTTCTCCAACTTTCTAAAGGAATAAAGAGGAATGGGCCTACTTACTTGGCTACCCTGAAGGAAGACGAAGGTCTCATGGATGGAGGGGTGAATGCACCTAAAGCCGTCCAAGATGTTCTCAAGGAACAGAAGGATGTTATGCCTGCCGAGTTGCCTAAGAAGCTTCCACCAAGGAGAGAGGTGGATCATGCTATTGAGTTAGAAGTTGGAGAAAAGCCACCCGCATTTGCTCTTTATCGTATGGCACCTCTTGAGCTCGAAGAGTTAAGAAGACAATTGAAGGATTTACTGGATGTTGGTTATATCCGACCCTCCAAAGCTCCATATGGTGCGTCGGTCTTATTTCAAAAGAAACAAGATGGATCCCTACGACGTTGAATCTAGAACTAATTAGGTTCTTTGTTGAAGTTGTGAAGCAAACTTATTGTTCTGTAGATGATGTAACGAGTGAACGTATGAGCAATTATATACTTTATTATCATTTTTTATTAATATAAGGTTCGGGGATCCTAAAAACCCCAACTCACTTTCCCAAAAAAAAAAAAAAACCTAATTTTCATCGCAACCCATCACTTGCCTTTTGGAAATACTAAAAAAAAAATTATAGTTCATCTCTGGGTTACTTTATTTTTTACCTACCAAGACTTCTGTATTGAAGATTGATCAAAGTATATAGTAGGCTCTTTGGAGGTGTGAACAAAAAAAATATATATGGAATTTGAATTTCACTTGAAAAAAATGAAGGAAGGAAAATTAAAGTTTCTTTATCTTTATAATGTTGTAGATTTTATTGATCAATTTTTTCAGACTTCGGTATTCTAACATTCAAGATTTCTTTTCAGTATCAACATTGAATCACTAATAGCTTCAACAAACAGCTATATATTCCTAGAGTTTTATGTTGTTTATGATAAGCGCTAACAAATATTTGAGAGAGGCATGATCAAATATTATTTACTTTATCTTGAAAATGTGGAGAAAATTTTGCAATGAAATATTACGTGAATGAGAAGGCAAAAAGGGAGATGGATTCAAAACTTCAATTGTTTGAACTTTGAACGACTTTCAACCTAGAGTCCATTTAGTTGGTATGTTAAGCTTTATTAGCAAAAAGTTGGGAAAGACAAGACAGAAAAAGCAATAGAGAGTTGGACAGAAAAATAGCTGATGAAACAGATCGATGTGTTTATGCGGTGGCGAGGAAGGAACGATGGGGTACATCTCTGTGGTCCTCAAAGTGAAAGAGTCTGATGGACGGTGCGCTAGAAACTGTGAAAAACGGTGGTGATGGTGGTTGTTAAATTGTTATATATTAAAAGCTTAAATTTTTAATAATCAACAATAATCATCATCAGAGACCATCATCATCATCAACAAGAGGCCGCCATCATCATCATCAGCATCCATCAGATCCATCTATCAATCAGAAGAACATCGAACACCATCATCAATCTCATCAAATCCATCATCAATCCAAGCATAAATCGAACACCATCATCAAAATCCTCGCCTTGGTCGTCACCGGCTATTAACAGAGACGTGAAGAAGTAGGAGCTCAAATGGAACAAGGAATCGTCACTCAAAACTACAGTTTCCACATCAGCTATCCAACACAATCAAAAAGTAATTAAAGGGAGAGAAGTCCTTTGCTTTTCGTAAAAGGTAAAGCAAAGAAAGAAAAAAGACTTGATGAAAGAACAAGTACATATGGGACACAAGTCCTCACTCGCTCGCTCACTCCTTACGCGGTGGGGAAGTGAAAAGTGATACATTGTACATTATCATGGTACTCGTGGTCATCAAATTAAGGTCTAGGATGGTGGCGGCAGTTGACAATGTCATGAAAATCGTTGGGGGTCATCGCTATGTAGTTGAAGTGAAAAGGTAGAGATCACCTGATTAATCCATGGATAATTGAACACTTTCAACCCTAAGGAGCCCAGCCAACATGACCAAAGTACAAGTCGTTAATTATTGTTAGCTGGTACTAATAGTCATCCTAAGCGTGTCCGACATTGATTGAATATGATTTTGATACGATGAGTGTGGGATCCCCATGCATGGTCATGGTGTTGGAAAAGTAAGTTGGCACAAAATTGGTATGTGTCCACTACCCACACATATATTGGTCATACATAATTCATCCTTGAAAGGGATGAAAGAACAAGAAGATTTTGAACACATCCTCGATCACTTCTTACGCGGTGGTGATGGAAGGAGAGATCGATGCATAGTACATTGTTGTGGTACTCATGGTGATCACAAGTCTAGGATGGTAGTGGCGGCGGTTGACAATGCCATGAAAAATGTCTGTCGTGTTAATCCCTACATTGATTTAGTTGAATTGAAAAGGTCCAGATCACCTAATAACATTTTCAAGGCAAATGCATGACCAAACGCCTAGACCGATTTTTAGAATACTAATTAAGACTTTACTAACAAAAAGGTAAAAGAGTAAGACAGAAAAAAGAACTGGAACAGATGAGCTTGTCTAACTGGCGAGGAAACCAGCGAGGGAGGACCCTCCATCCCCCTCGCGATGCGTGCCTCCCATCCCTTGCACGCATCGCGAGGGGGATGGAGGGTCCTCCCTCGCTGGTTTCCTCGACATTAGAATTTCACGGAACAGATTGAAGAAGAGATAAACAATATTAGGGGCAGAGACAGATAACCTTACGCCGTGGGAAGCAGGTACTTCACTGTGGTCCTCATATTGAAAGGCCTAATGGAGGCTGCGTCTGAAAGCTGAAAACTCTTTATTGGTGCAGTGGTCATTGCATTTTAGTTAAATTTTACGAGTTAAAATTTTCAAGCTTCCACATATCATGATACTTCTTACGAGTTTGTGATAGCTAGAGTTTATCATTTCTTTGTTACAACTTACAATTTATAGTTTTTATAGTGGACTTGTAAAATGTACATGAAATTTGAAATGTAGCACAATGAAGATGTTGTACTTTGTGACGGACATTCTAATTTCAACGACATAAAATTTATAAATTTATTGACCCCGTTACCTTATTGAGAATAATTTGTAATACAGAAATTTCTATCAACTTTTTTAAAGAAATTTGGAATTTTTTAATAGATCAACAATAACCATTAATTTATTGAGAATCAATTTGTAATACAGAAATTTCTATCAACTTTTTGAAAGAAATTTGGAAGTCTTGAATAGATCAACAATAACTATATCTCATTGCCTGGAGTTTCTGGGCTACTCTTGATTTCATATATATGAGAAGTGTGATTGTCTTCAATCTCTTAGATCATCAAAACTAAACATTGTGATAGCAGCTGATGTTCTTACAA
Organism: Berberis vulgaris; assembly: GCA_963556465.1. Taxonomy (NCBI): domain Eukaryota; kingdom Viridiplantae; phylum Streptophyta; class Magnoliopsida; order Ranunculales; family Berberidaceae; genus Berberis; species Berberis vulgaris. The sequence goes on from OY747133.1 coordinate 2,485,109, forward strand.
AAATGACAGAATTCACCCAACAAAAAAAAACTATTACGAGAGACAAATGGTACGTTATGATAACAAAATAATCATCTTACTACAATGGTGTCTTCAATTTCCCACAGAAATTCGAACTAGTTACGACACATTTTTTTTATAATCATTACCCATACAAAATAGAACAATTTTGACAAAACAATTTCCTAGACAACACATCCTACTATACTAGTCTTCAGAAGGAGAGCTCAGAACTATTTCATTTTGAATATGCAGTCAGCAAAACAACAGAAAATTTTGCGAAATATTCCAGCTTTGATTTCGCCTCTTTTTGGTGGAATCCTCACTTCTCGTTTCTTCATTTGTGTTTCAGTCTTCCTTGATCAATACCAATTTGCAGAAACAAGAAGAAGAGAAAGGAGCCGAAAGTATGGACTCTGCATCCCCTCATCAGACTTAACAACTATATATAATAGACAGTGAAGTTTTTGAGTGTTCATTTGTTATTGATTCCATCTCTTGTGCACTTTTGATTGGGTCATCGAAGCGTGTTTGATATTGATTGAGAATGACTTTGATTGAAAATTAGTGGAAATTGGAATATGGTACATCTCCAATTTTTCTTTATTTGAGCAAACTGAGGACTGAGATTCTATTTGCTATACTCTGTTGTAAACTTGACAAGTCTGATTGTCTTATTAAATTTCTTCCGACCTTAATTTGAAGGTCTTTTTCATCCACTGTGAAACCTACCACTTTTCCTTGAGAAGACATGAATCGTTATATTTGGAAATACTTAAAAAAAAAACTGTAGTTCATCTCTGGGTTACTTTATCTTATAATGTTGTAGATCAGTCAAATTTGTTCTTTTAGTCCTGTCTCTGTCTCTCTCTGTGTGTTTGTTCTTCTGGTCCTGTCTCTGCCTCTCTCTGTGCCTGTGCGTGTGCTGTGCGTGTGTATGTGCGTGAGTGCAGGTGTGGAAAAAAAACTATAAATAAATAAATTAGTGCATCCAAATTACTCGATGAAAATTTATTAGCATAAAAAAGTACTGCATGTAAAAAGAATAAATAGAAATTTTAAATTAAAGGATTTTTTTTTTCCAAACACGAAGATTTTTATTGATGATAAGAAAGTAAACAAAATACAAAAGTAATCATTCCTTTAGCAAAAAATACCAAGACACTATGAATGTGTCAAAGAACAAGTCTCTAAAAGATTACAAGCTGAATCCAACTTGACGCAACAATTACATAATTTTGATGAAGATAAGTTACTTCAATCTGTTGAGCCCTTAAAAACCTCTCATATTTCTCTCTTTCCACACACCACATGGATCTCTTGATTCAAAGCCTGCAAGTGTATTTCTAAACCATAAAAACCAATGCAGATATGACATGATTATAAAATGGTTGAGTTTGGGATACTTTTGAAGTGTTTCAACGTGATTAGTTTGGAGAATAAATTTTGAAAATCCAACTCGCTTTCAAAAAAAAAAATCTTTGGTAGGATATGGGATCCTGAAAACCCTGTTCGCCTTCAAAAAGGATCAAAATATATGAAAGCATCCTCTGTTTTCCCCTGTTTTTGTTTTCACTCTTTGAAAGTGAAGTTTGTGAAGTGTTGATTAGATAATGATTCTGATGGTGTCTTGATCCAGTCATCCTAAGCGTTTCCGACATTGATTGAATATGATTTTGATTGGAAATTAGTGGAATATGGTACAATGAGTGTGGGATCCCCATGCATGGTCATGGTGTTGGCAAAGTAAGTTGGCACAAAAGCACTAGTTGTTTTGGAATTTCATCCTTATTTGCTAAGGTTGATACGTCTTTGTTATTAAAATGTGAACTTAGGTAGGGTTAAATTTGAGTATAGGCTTTTGAGAATGATATGATTACTTTGGGTCTCATAGTAAATCAGTGAAATTCAAAATTTTGCTACCTTCCTAGTTAAGTAATTAGTTTTACGCTCTTAATTGATGACTTAGGCTGGTTGCGATGTCAACTTTGGATGCGCTAGATTGCATTAACACCTTACTTAGAAGATTCCTCTGGTCAGGTGGTGACATAGCATCTAAGAAAGCCCTAGTAAGTTGGGAGAAGATATGCTACCCCCATAAAGAGGGTGGCCTAGGGATCAGGGACATACGCATAAGCACTGCGGCTGCTTGCATGAAACATGTTTGGAGCATCATCACGCACAGAGACTCATTATGGATCAAGTGGGTCTACAAATTCTTGATCAAACACCGAGACTTATGGCTGATGCCTACCCCTAAAGAAGCCTCTTGGTGCTGGCACAAGATTCTGGAGTGCAGATCAAAGGCAGCACAACTAGTTGTACACTCAATTGGGGATGGCAAGAATACACTCTTTTGGAAGGAGCCTTGGCACCCGCCAGGAATCCTAATGGAGCACTTTCCACAGGAACTAATGTATGACACCACACTCCACAAAAACGCCAAGGTCGCGGCTATTATAGGCAGCGGTGCGTGGAGTATACCTCAGAGTGTGGGCAATCTTATTAGTGATATAGTCAATGACCTTGACAATGTTGAATTGGATGTTAGCAAGCAAGATTCAGTGTTGTGGAGTTCTAGCAGTGACGGCCTGTTCCAAATGAAATCGACTTATGAAGCACTCAGGAAGCGCAAACCACCAGTAGCATGGGCTCCCATTGTATGGTTTAAAGGTTGTATCCCCAAGCATGCATTCATCACTTGGGTTCTATGTCATGGTGCTCTAAAAACTCTAAGTAAGCTTAAGAAATGGGGCAAAACTCAACAAGATCTATGCTTGCTATGCAACTAGGACAGTGAAACCGAAAATCATCTCTTCTTTGCATGCACCTATTCTCGGTTTGTTTGGGGCCGCTTGTTACAACTTCTGAACTATACACGGAATGTATCAGGTTGGGACGAGGAAATTAGATGGTGCACCAGCAATTTCAGAGGTACCAGTTCTAATGCACAAGTGAAAAAGGTAGCATTGAGTGCAACTATCTAGCTATTACATATGGACTGAACGAAACGCGCGACTATACAAGCAGCAGCATTGTTCCAGCATCGAGCTAGTCAAGCGGATCTATGATGACGTTAGGCTCAAATACTCTAGTGTCGAGCTAGTTGTTGATGACACTGCAGCCAACAGACAGATGTTTGGACGATGGCAACTCGACCCACAATTTAGGACTCGGACCCCGATCATGTGCTCTTGGAAGAAGCCTCCAATTGGCTGGTACAAGCTCAATTCTGATGGCTCATTAAAAGATAACTCAGGAGGCTATGGTGCAGTCATTAGGGATGATCAAGGTCATGTGGTGGTTGCTTGCACCGGCTCGAGTGTGGGTCAGTCTTTAATTAAACATGAACTTCAAGGAGTTGAGGCAGGGCTGCAACTAGCCACGCTAAAAGGCTTTAATAAGTTAGCAATTAGCACGGATTCCATCTTAGTGTGTGATTACTTGATGAAAGCGCAGCAGAATGCATGGAATTTGCGACACATCATTACTAAGATTAGAAGACTGCTGGCCACACTGGAAGAATTCACTATTACCCACGAGTATAGAGAAACTAATAGAGTCGCAGACAGACTTGCTAGCCTTCACCCAAGCTCGGAATTTCTCGAAGTTACACCGAGCTCGTTTGCACAAAATTCGAAAGATATTGTACATGAGGATAGATCTGAAACTATTTACACTCGAATGTAACTTCACCTTTTTTTTTTTTTTTCAGATTTGGGGATCCTAAATAACCCCCGCTCGCTTTCCAAAAAAAAAAAAACTTTGGATGCGCTCATCCAACTATTTGCTGGGTCTAAAACTATATCAAATGGAATGTGAAAACCAATAGATAAATTCTCTGAAAAATGATGAAGAAATCAATGAAATATGGTAATATTTGCCATAGAGTGGTATTTGACATCATCAGCAACCATTCTAGAGAGCCAGGCCAGCAGATCAGGGCAGGCCCCAGGTCCTCCGTCATCTCAGAGATGTCCAATACTCATCCATTTGAACACAATCACACGGACAAGGAGTTTTCTGTCGCTGTCCTGGCTCTAACAACCTGGCTGTCTAGATTTTTTTGCTGACATCAGTTAAAGGGGAGAAAAAGAGTTGAAGAAGCTGTTGTGTCGTAATGCAAATTAATGGATTGAAGTGAGCTCATGACGTGCATGTTGGAACAAAATAGTTCATCATTATTAGCTTGTCCACTATTCTGTGCATTATTTACATTCTTATCGCTAGCTAGGTTTGTCGTCTTAAGATGGAATTCAGTTTTAGTTCTTATTGTCGAGGGTCTGATCACACCTCCATCACTTTTGAACTCAAAACTCTACCAAATCCAATTTCAAATGTACATTGAGTAGCCATGTAGAATTTGAAGATACTGATTATGCTGTTTTCGTTGATACAGATTTGTGTGTTTATGGAAAGTAGTCGTATATTTGCGATTACATTTCTACTAGAACACATTTTTTTGACAAAATATTCAAAAAATACATTGATCCAATGTATGATAGTGATTTTTCTTACATCTGCATCCTGAAAAGTAAAAAAACTAAAAATATTTATGTAATATCTAATCTCAAATGAAATAACATCAGTGGTTCTATTATAACAAGAACCTTTTCGTCAAACAATACATTCCTATTACTATCTTCAACCATTCAAACACGCATTGACAATGGACCAGATCATGATCCCAACAGGGATTGCAGCAACGTAAAATAGGGAGGTAATGCTCCCCGACATCAAACCTCCCCAGCAGTAGAATATGATGAGTGCAAACCATGTCGCGAGAGCCAAACCCAATGCTTCAGGCATGATATAACCGGAAGAGCTGCTGCAATCTTATGGAGAATAGGAACTTCATAATTAGATAGTATATATATATATATATAAATATAACATACATATGCTAATAAAATAAGCAAATGGAGAGAAAAGGGAGAAACATATATATTTGATTTCCTCAACTTTAATGCAAATTGTATGTGATCAGAATATGATTTCATTATCAAATCAAGACTTTTTTTTTTTTTTTGACAATAAATCCAGAACAAAATAACCATAATTATAGAGCAATTGAACAAACATGTTTTGACAGAGCAGAGCACAGCAAGAGCAGAAATATGGTGTTCTTCTCAGCGGTAGAAAGCGAGCGGAGCGAAAAACTGGAGAAATCTCAGAATGGAACTTCTTCGGTTCTTCTTCTTCTTTACTTAACATTTCCAATCATCAACCCAAAAAGTGTGAGCTTTCTCAACTAATCAGGTACAGTCATGGCATAACACAACTGCATGTATTTCTCAACATGCATCATGAATGTGTGGTGATGTTTTTATTCGCATCTGTATATAATGAATAACCTTACATATTTAAGCAAATTCCTATGTTAATTAGGAAATCGAAGCGTCGATCTTTATAATGTTCTCTTCATAAGATTTGTATGTTCAGAGTCTAAGAAGTCTGAACAAAAGTATGAAAATGATTGAAATGTTGTCTTTAATGACCAGGGATCCCTTGATGTAAATTATTCAAAACAAGTAAAAGAAATACAGCCTAGGGTTGATGTTTTACACTTTTGGGTCAGCCTACCAACCAGTAAACATGTCAAATGAATCGGAAATGATCAACACGTAATTTGCAATATTAAGTCTAGGGCGCGAGGGAGGGGTGTAACCGCCCATCTCTCTCACCCCTCCCTCGCGCCGCCCTCGCCCCCTAGAATTTTTGTGTCAAAAGTTTAGACTAGCCCCTCTGACTTGTCAACACGCCATGCATAACCTAACTCGGAATCAATAAAACCCGATGGATTTGCCAGGCCTACAGTCATATCCGCAAAGTTTAGATTAGCCCCTCTGTTGTCTCCGTCTCTCTCTCTGCGTGTGAGTGTGTGGGTGGGTGTGTGAAAAAAAAAACTATAAATAAATAAATAAATTAGTGCATCCAAATTACTCGGTGAAACTTTATTACCATAAAAAAGTACCCTATGAAAAAAGAATAAATAGAAAATTTAAATTAATGAATTTTTTTTTTTTTTTATTTTCTTGTAATTGTGAAACCGACCACTTTCCACTGAGAACATCTGAATTATTGCTTACTTAGGAAGTCATTTTCATCAACTCACCTACTTGAGTGCCATTTTGAAACAGAAAAGCTACTCAATTCTCTTGGAAAAAGTTATTTTTTTTACCTTTCAAGAAATTTTATCTAGTGTCCGACAGTCCAAGGACATCCTTTTATGATTTGCCTTCTTTGTTGGTGGAAAACCTGACTTGTATATTTCCATCATGGATTGGTCTCTTATGCGTTTGAAATCTGTCTGGTTGATCCCGATGATAACTAACACAATGCTAATCGATAATAACATGAATTGAAATCTTTAAGTACAAATCAACCCAAACAACAACAAAAAAAAGCACTTCTAGTCTTCAGGTTAGCTCAAGGGAACCACTTTCTTGCCAATCCCACAGCAACACCAACAGAACCATTTCTTAAAGATCCCAGCTTTTTTTTTTTTTTTTTTGGAAATTGAGCAGGGGTTATTTAGGATCCCCAAACCTGAAAATGAATAAAAAGATCAGCATTACAATCTTAAGTATATTTTCCCCATTCTATCTTCTTCAACAATATCTTTGATGTCCTCCGCAAAGGAGCTAGGTATGATTTCTAGAAATTCGGAACTGGGAAGCAAACTCGCCAGCTTATCTGCAATCCTGTTGGTCTCCCTAAAGTCATGACTTATATTATATTGGTCGAGTTGGCCCAACATACTTTTGATCCTTCTGATAACGTGCCTAAGGTTCCAAGCCACATCCCTGTCTTTGGTTATGTACTCCAGGACAGTAGTAGAGTCTGTTGATATTTTGATCTTCATAATATGGTGTAGTCTAGCTAGTTTAAGCCCGGCTTCTATTCCTTGAAGTTCATGTTTAATAACTGTTTGCCCATTGGAAGATCCTGAGCATGCGGCCACCACAGCACCAGTATCATCTCGTATGACAGCACCGTATCCTCCCCTGTTGCCCTGAAGTGAGCCGTCTGAATTGATCTTATACCAGCCCACAGTCGGTCTCTTCCACTTACATTGTATCGGTCTCTTCAATTTGTACCCTGGCTCCAGGTTCCACTTGCTAAATAGCTGCCTATTCTGTGCACTGTCCTTGACTACAAGCTCTTCTGAACTGCATTTCAGTTTGATGTCTAGGTAGATGCGCTTAACTAGCTCAATTCCAGTACAGAATTGTTGCTCATACAGCCTTTTATTCCTCTCAACCCATAAAGCATACACTGTTGCATTCAGTGTAAGCTTTTTAATTGTTGTACTGGTGTTATTACCTGCAAAGTGTCGACTACACCACTGAATTTCCTCTTCCCATCCTGAGACCTGTCTCGAATAATTCAGATATTGAAACATTTTGTTCCAAACAAACTTAGAGTAATTGCACTGAAAAAAAGAGGTGCTTAACAGTCTCGCTTTCCTGGCTGCATAGTGGGCACGTATCAGTCTGGGTTACACCCCATTGCTTGAGCCTACTTAGAGTTTTGAGAGCTCCATGAATCAATACCCATGTGATGAAACTATGCCTAGGAATGTTGCCTTTGAACCAAACCAATTGTGCCCAGTCTACCCTACTCCTGCGCCTCCTTATGGCTTCATAGGTGGCTTTCATTGTAAATGCTCCATTGCTCCCTGCAGTCCACAATACCTCATCCTGCCTACTATCATCTAGATCAACTTCGCCTAAGTGACTAGCAATTTCAGTGATGGAATTACTCACACTCTGTGGTATTCTCCAAGCATTCTCATTGATAATGGCTGAAACTTTAGCATTCTTATGAAGAGACGAATCATATTGTAACTCCTGTGGGAACTTATCAATAAGGATTCCCATGGGGTGCCATGGAAAAGATCCCAGCTTTGACTCCTCTTTGCGGCGGAATCCTCACTTCTCTATTTTCCATTTGTGTTTGAACAAAACCCAGCTTGCAGAAACAAAAACAAGTGAAGAAGGAAAGAGTAGTAAAGTACAGAGTGCTCTGCATCTCAGCATAGAAATTAAACTATATAAAGGAATTTTAGGTAGGAGGGAATATGTTCCTGATCATTGAGTAATTTGACATCTTGGGGTTGTCTGAAAGATTTTCTTGAAGTGGTAATTCAAGTGGGGATCAATCAAGATTTCCCAAACAATATCTTCCCCTCATCACAATCAAAGTATGTAACCCTCTGTGTATGCTTTTCCCTGTTTGAAAATGAAGTGTGTGCACTGTTGAGAGACTAAGGTCACTTGATACTCTCTTGGTTTGGTCATCATGATGGCTTTTGCTTTCAAGGGTCCATTTCACCACATGGGTCATGCAAAATTTTCTTGACTTTTGATTGATTATGAATCATGATGATTTGATAAATGAAAATCAATGGAGATAATAACTGGGATCCCCTCCCATGCTTGGTCATGGTGTTGGTAAACTTAGCACTACATCCCAACTTGTTTTGAGGAGCTCTCTGTTGTTGTTGCTTAATGTTAACCAAAGGGTTTTTGATATAAAGAGAAAACTTGTTCTAATCAAATCATCCAAGCCATTTTAATCTAGTGTCTACTGTCACTGGTCATCCATCCAGAAAATTGATCGATACTAACTCTAGCTATAACCAAGTATAGGACCAACCAGTGTTCCTCAAAATATTCAAATTGTCAAAACAAACAAAACTATGTCTATCTATCTAGGATTATGAGATCAACAAAATATATTGGCAAACAGAAAAGATACGTATATTCATTGAAGAAAAGCATATGATATTGACCAGTGAGTAGGACACAAAAGGCTGGATGCTTTTAATCTTATTTGACCAATGAGACTTGGGAGTTGACATCTGAAAATAGTTAGGTAAAAAGGAAAACCGCCTTCGATATTAAGAAGCCAACATGTTGGTTAATGAATTGTTGAAAGGGAGAGAAACAGAGTTTAAAATGATCAAAATGCAAAACAAGGAGATATATATTAGCAACGGAAAATTCGAAAGGAGACATGATATACCCTACCAATAGAGAGAAAAAAAAAATACCACGGGATATCTACATATGGTGAATGGTGCCAAAGGATTCAAATTTAAATTTCATAGGAACCGATATTAAAATTTTACTAAACTAACTGAAAATTACAGAAAATAATTGAAGGTAAATGCATTAATCCAAATCCTAAAGTCCATCTCCATATAGTTTTCTTTATTTGAGCAAATTGAATGAAGGAGTGAGGTTCTATTTGTTATACTATTTCAAGTTTGACATTGTTGCCTACATTTCTTATCTTCATTCTTCTGACCTCATTTAAGTAGGTCTTTTTCTTGTACTGTGAAACCGACCACTTTCCATTGAGAACATCTGAATTATTGCTTACTTAGGAAGTCATTTTCATCACTTCACCCACTTGAGTGCCATTTTGAAACAATGTCATTTCTGAGATTCCTAACAAATACGAAGAATGTAAAATTACTATGAACCGCGTGCACCCAACTATTTGATGTGGCGACATTTCACAATTTCAAAAATGCTTATTTTCTACATTAAAACTGTTTTAGGCCTTGTTGATATAATTGAGCTAATAGAGAAATTTTCTTCTTCTTTTACTAAAGCTCCTGAGAGAAGAGATTTTCTCTCATCTCATGATTTAGTTTTATTTTTGGAAATGCAACTATTATCAATGCTCTACCAGAGATGATCTTCATTTCAACCCTATTGAGTCTACTAGCACCACCACAAAACCAATGTTTTGCTTCATGTGCTCCAATTGCAGCATCAACTTCACGTCATTACATTGGGTTTCCTTCACACCCTCTCAATTCAATTGGTGTTCCGAAACAAAACACAATGGAAATTTGAACTCTCGTGAACCAGAATCACCGCGTTTTTTAGAAGACATTGTGTTGAAATGTGAGAGAGAAGGAAAACACAACATTTTCACTATCACAAACATTTTTAGAAAACAAATTGAGCAATTAATACCAAATAGTAGAACATTTGAGACCTGAATTTCATTCCACTACACAAAAACACAAACCCAAACCCAAAGAAGAACAACTCCTCAGAACTCTTACCTACTAAATCAAACCAAACATCAAACATAACACTTCTAATCTTCAGGGGAGCTCAAAGGAACCACTTTCTTTCCAATCCCACTACAACACCAATGGAACAGTTTCTTAAAGATCCGAGCTTTGATGCCTCCTCTTCTAGGCGAAATCCTCATCTTTCTGTTTGGCATTTGTGTTTGAACAAAACCAAATTTGCAGAAACAAGAACAACAGTAGAAGGAAAGAGTTGCAAGTACAGATTGCTCTCTGCATCTGGGCTACAACCTCTATATAAAGGAATTTCAGGTGGAGGGATTTTGTGCTTGACCATTGATGAGTGTGACATCTTGGGGTGTTCTGAAAGATTGTCCGGCAGTGGAACTCTAGTGGATCAATCAAGGTTATCCAGAACAAGAGCATCCACCTATCACAATCAAAGCATGAAAATGTTCAATGGATATTTAGGTCATCATGGCACCTTCCATTACCTCCACATGGGGTCATGCAAATTTGCTTGACTGAATACGATGATCATGGAAATATATACTATAATCAGCGGGTTCCCCATGGTGTTGGCAAAGCTGGAACTAAATCCCAAGTTGACACTCTTCTCATTAGAGAAGGCTCGATCTCAATTGAAAACATCCAAGCTATTTCAGAATCTAGGCCACCCCTAGCTCCCAAAAATCTAACTTTGCGCATGGTACTGTGTCAGAACACACCCAATATTTTCTTAAATGCTCACTGCTTATGTGGTGGTGAATAGGAAGGGATGATCGATGCATTGTATGTTGTCTAGGATGGTGGCAGCGGTTACAATGTCATGAAAAATGCTGGTGGATAATCGCTGTATTAAAACACTTTCTAGTCAAAGGAAACCAACATCACCAAAGTCGAACTCCTTAATTATTGTTTGTTGACACTAAGATAAGAGTTAAGACTATATCAACAAAAGGTTAAAACGACAAGACAGAAAAATAGACTGAAACAGACTGATCGAAGAAGAAATCAACATATTAAGGAAAGAGACATATAACCTTACGAAGTGAGAAGCAGGTACTTCGCCGTGGCACTCCTGATGAAAGGTCTAATGGAGGCTGCCACGTTATAGTTTCTACAGTGGCCTTGTAAACAGTACATAAACTTGAAATGTTAAGCCATGAAACTGTTTTAGGCCTCGTTGATATAACTGAGCTCAAAGTGAGTTTTCTTAAAGCTACTGAGAGGAGATTTTTCTATAATCTGCTGATTTAGTGTTGATCTTTCGAAATGCTACTAGTGATTTAGTGTTAATCTTTGTAAATGCTACTAGTGATCAATTCTGGAAGTCACCACTGTGGATGTTCTAATGGTGCGCATTCTCCACCACAAAACCAATGTTTTGCTTCATGAGCCTGATTGCAGCATCAACTTTACCTCATTACATTGGAGTTCCTTCACAACCTCTCAATTCAATTGGTCTTTCGAAACAAAACTCCATGGGAATCTGAACTCTCATAATCTCCACCTTTTTAGAAGACATAATTGGATTGAAATGTAAGACATAATAAGAAGAAAAATACAACATTTTTACTATACACAAATTTCATCAAACAAACTGAACAATAATGTCAACAACATATACAACATTTCAGACCTTCATTCATTCCACTAGCACAAACAACACATGAACTCAAAACTCACAAGTACAAATCAACCCAAACAACAAAACAAAGCACTTCTAGTTTTCAGGTTAGCTCAATATGGAACCACTTTCTTGCGAATCCCACAGCAACACCAACAGAACAATTTCTTAAGGATCCCAGCGTTGACTCCTCTTCTTCTCGGCGGAATCTTCACTTCTCTATTTGCTATTTGTGTTTGAACAAAACCCAATTTGCAGAAACAAGAACAAGAGAAGAAGGAAAGAGTAGTAAAATACAGAGTGCTCTGCATCTCAGCATAGAAACTCTACTATGTAAAGGAATTTTAGGTAGGAGGGATTATGCTCTTCACCATTGAGTAGTTTGACATCTTGGGGTTGTCTGAAAGATTGTCTTCAAGTGGGGATCAATCAAGATTTGCTTTCAAGGGTCCACTTTACTTGATTATGAATCATGAAGTTGGTAAATTTAGCAACTACATCCCAACTTGTTTTGAGGTGCTCTAATCAAATCATCCAAGCTATTTTAATCTAGTGTCTACAGTCACTGTTTGTAACTAACCAGACGAGTATATTAGCAATGGAAAATTCGAAAGGAGACATGATGTACCTTGCCAATAGAGAAAGAAAAACATACCAATGGATATCTACATATGGCAAATGCTGCCAAAGGATTCAAATTTATATTTCATAGGAACCGATACTAAAATTTTACTAAACTAACTGAAAATTACAGAAAATAATTAGAAGGTAAATACATTAATCCAAATCCCAAAGTCCATCTTCATATAATTTTCTTTATTTGAGCAACTTGAATGAAGGAGTGAGATTCTATTGGTTATACTCTTTCAAGTTTGACATCGTTGTCTACATGTCTTATCTTCATTCTTCTTACCTCATTTAAGGTCTTTTTCTTGTAACTGTGAAACCGACCACTTTCCACTGAGAACATCTGAATTATCGCTTACTTAGGAAGTCATTTTCATCAATTCCTTCCTAGTTAAGTAATTAGCTTTACTGAGTATGGTTCTCCACTTCTGAGGGGTTTCGCGACAGCCGCGAGAGAGGGAGAAGGGTTTCGAGCGCAGAGAAGGGTTTCGCGAGAGAGGGCTTACAGAGAAGGGTTTCGAGCGCAGCCAGTGCCGCCGACACGTCTTTGGTTTGTTCTGTCGCGTGTGGTTGATGCTCAACTCGCCGCCTTCACAGCCGCCGACACGCCTCCACCGTTTGTCGCGTGCAGCAGGCTGACAGCAGGACTGGATTGGGTTGTGTTCTTGATGTGATGTCGGCACCTCCAGCTGCCATCCCTCCTCCCATGGTGGGGAGTCTTGGAATTGGGGGACCCGTGGAAGGGGCGGTCAAGCCATCCTTCCCCCAAATCTTGGGTAAAACTTTGGTTGACGAAGTTGCGGATACACATGTAGAAGGTACTCGATTCTGCAAAGATGGAGCCCCAGCAATCGGCATCACGGCTTCGGATGAAGTACGTGGAGAGGCGTTCATGGAACAACATGTGATTGTTTTAAAATTCTCTAGCTATAGACCAACATTGACAGATATTTGAGATTCGATACACAGGACATGGGGAATTCTAGGCGATTTTTCGCTTGGTTTGCTTGATCAACGTCACGTGTTAGTCCGCCTTCAATCTGAGGTGGAAGCAAAGAAAGTTCTGTCAAGGGATTCTTTTTTGATTCGTGGAGTTCGTTTCAAAGCTTTCCGTTGGCATGCTGGATTCAGTTTGAAGGAGGACCCGATCTCGGTGCCTTTGTGGGTAGAGTTGTCTAACTTACCTTTGCATTTATTTCATCCCCCTCTCTTAAAAGCAATTGTGAATTCTTTTGGTGGTTTTTTGTGAATGGATGATCATACTAGATGCCTATCACGCCCGGGTTTTGCCCGTGTTTGCGTGGAGATGACTTTGGCAGAAAATTTACCAAATAGAGTTTGGATTGATAGGGCTAACAATAGGAGTTTCTGGCAAAAGATTGAATATCCAAGCTTCAAATATTGTGAATTTTGTTCTTTGATAGGGCATTAGGAGGAGTTTTGCAGAAAAAAGTTAGGTCTTAAAGGTAGTGGGAGAGCTCCTGACTTAGTTAAAGCAGAGAAGGGCAATGCCAAGCCCAAGGTCGAAACCAAAATTATAAAGCAACAGTATGTTCCTATTGCCAACAAAGAGAAATTGCCCACTCCAGAAGTGGGTACGAGTGGTGTAAAGAATAGCCAAGGTGTGGAGTTTAATGAGGAAGTTGGTGTTCAGAGGCAGGTGGCCAATGATCTGGTTAAATTGGTGCTGTCAAATAATTTTGCGTCACTTACGGAGGATGTTGAGGAAATGGTGTGTGATCAAGCGGATAAGCAATTGGTTGGGAAGGAAACGGCTCATGATAATGCCGAGGTTGTTCCAGAATCTACGGAATAATGCCTACTTGAGGCAGGGTATACAGTTTCGGAGATTGAAAATGTATGTGAAAAACAAGCAATGACATTAAATCAGGAGGATGCGGTCAATTCAGGGGCGCTGAGTAGTCGTTTGGACGACACGAACATATACAATAATAGCAGTCATATGGTTCATCAACTGTCAACGTCGCGAGGAGCAGCCAATGTTTCGACTGGAGCTGCTTCGATTGGGCAGGCTGCTCCAGGTCTTCAACGAACAAATCTGATCACATCACCACAGCGAGATGTTCCAAGGATGCAGCACATTGACAATCCAGGGAGTGAAGAGTTTGGCCACTCTGGTTCTAAAACAGAGTGCATTTCGCCCAATACAGGGGACGTTGCGATAGAAACAGGGTGTGTCCTCAGTTTGCCACGATCAAAGAAGGCACCGCTCAGAGCAGAAAATGCAGGGGCCTCCCAGTGCTCGCAGTTAGTAGTTCTAGGCCGAATGGAGAACATCCTATTGAACCCGGTGATGTTGGTATTCAGTCGGAACAATTGGTTTCAGTTTCTCATCTAGGGGGCACCACGGTGCTACTAGCTCAGAGTTAGGGGATGCTATGCAGGGTCAGCAAGTGCAGGAACCCTCTGATGATGAGTTTCAGTCTCTTCTCAGGGTAAAGAGACAGTTTGACAAATACACTATCAAAACTTCCCCGAAGTATAAAAGAGTAGGAGACAACTTGAACAAGGCTATATCATTGATCAAAGAAAATAGGCGGCTTCGACAGACAAAATTGAATATCAATACACTCGAAAGTACTAGTGAGGATAGTGATGAAGTCAACTCAGAATCTGAGATTAGTCCACAGGCAGCGAGCAGTGATTTGGATTTAGGGGCTACGTCAGACGAAGAGATGAATAAGAGGAGACACACCAAAGATGTTAGCCTTTGTCCCCGAAAATCCAATAGAACTAAGAAAACAAACAAAAGGTACAAAGACTGAGTTTGTTTCGGTGTATTGGTGAATCCTCTCTCTTGTGAGAGTTTGTTTCGGTTTTTTAGTTAACCCTATAGGGTAGTCATGTAGCCTTCGGGCTTGAATTTTTAAATGAATAAAATGAGACAACAACCCAATTTAAAAAAAAAAAAAAAAAGTAATTAGCTTTACGCTCTTAATTGATGTCTTAGGCTGGCTGCGACATCAACTTTGGATGCGCTCGTCCAACTATTTGATGGGTCTAAAACCATATCAAATGGAATGTGAAAACCAATACCACTTTTCTTTGAAAAGACATCAATTATTCTTTATATTTGGCAAATATGTACTTTTCTTTGAAGTGGTCATGGCATGTGAAGATCAAGTATTAGCAGTCAACTACAACAAAAATTGGATTGTTGACTCAGCCTACTCCAATCATATGACCGGAGACAAGGATAAGTTGTCAAGCATCTGTGAGTACAAAGGAGATCGGGTCGTGATAACTGTTGACAACACAAGATTGCTAACTGCTCACACTAGGGAGGCTGCATTCATTCTTCACTTCAGCCCCAATCAAATTCAATAGCAGTACGTTTATCATGTTCCAGTTATGAAGAAAAACCTATTGTCAGTATCACAATTAACAATATTTGGGAATTATGTGGTGTTTGGGCCGGAAGATGTTAAAGTGTATCGAAGCATAAAGCCATCGGGTACACCCATCATCAAAGGACGAAGTATAGTGTTTATCTACGTGATGTCTGCGGAATCAACATATGTAGACAAGACTAAACGCAGTGAAACTGCTGATTTGTAGCATGCGAGGCTGGGGCATGTTAGCTATCATGTTATATGTGATGACATCCAACTTGAGCTCTGATGCAGGAGGATCTGAGTCAACTTAAGCTGAATGTTAACCAAAGTTTTTTTTTTTTTTTTTTTATAGTAAGAGAAAACTTGTTCAAATCAAATCATCCAAGCAATTTTAATCTAGTGTCTGCAGTCACTGTTTGTAACTATATTTATATATTTTTTTGGAAACATTCAACTTGGGAGGGGCGGGTAAGGTAGACCCGACGAGTATATTAGCAACGGAAAATTTGAAAGGAGACATTATGTACCCTGCCAATAGAGAAAGAAAAGCATACCAATTGATATCTACATATGGCGAATGCTGCCAAAGGATTCAAATTTATATTTGATAGGAACCGATACTAAAATTTTACTAAACTAACTGAAAATTACAGAAAATAATTGAAGGTAAATGCATTAATCCAAATCCCAAAGTCCATATCCATATAATTTTCTTTATTTGAGCAACTTGAATGAAGGAGTGAGATTCTATTTGTTATACTCTTTCAAGTTTGACATTGTTGTCTACATGTCTTATCTTCATTCTTCTCACCTCATTTAAGGTCTTTTTCTTGTAACTGTGAAACCGACCACCTTCCACTGAGAACATCTGAATTATTGCTTACTTAGGAAGTCATTTTCATCCCCTCACCTACTCGAGTGCCATTTTGAAACAGAAAAGCTACTCAATTCTCTTGGAAAGATATATTTTTTACCTTTCAAGAATTATATGTAGTGTCCAAGGACATCCTCTTATGATTTGCCTTCTTTTTGGCGGAAAACCTAACTTGTCTATTTCCATCATGGACTGGTCTCCATTCATTTACAAGAAAAATAGAAGGTATGCGATGTTTGGTACATTGTTGTTGTTATACTCATGATGGAAGGTTTGATACTAGCAGTGTTTGATGATAATGTCAAAATGCCAATCGGTGCATGGTAATTGCTATGTTAATTTAGTTGATTGAAGTAAAAAGGTAGAGATTGCCTAGTCCAGTCCATGGATTATAGAGCATTTTGAACCCAAAGGAGGCCAACATGAACAAAGTTGAGGTCCTTAAATGATTTTGATAGTCCTTAAAGCTGGTACTAATAGTCATTGATTGAATATTCAAACTATTCAATGATTTTGATAGTCCAAAATTCAAACTATTCGCAGTGATAATGAACCTGAATTTTTTCTCACTGATTTTTATGCTTCAAAAGGCATTACCCATCAAACTTCTTGTGTCTCTACGCTCAAACAAAATGGGGAGGCGGAACGCAAACATAGACATCTTTTGAATGTTGCTCGTGCCATTTTGTTTCAAGCACATCTCCCTAAACATTTTTGGGGAGAAACAATTCTCACCGCTGCCCATCTCATTAATCGCACATCGTCCTCTGTGCTTAAAGACAAAACGCCTTTTGAACTTCTCTCTAACAAACCACCCACCTACTCCCACCTTCGAGTCTTTGGTTGTCTATGTTTCGCTTCCACACATGCCCAACGTCCTAGCAAATTTGATGCTCGTTCTAGTCAAAGTGTCTTTCTTGGATACCCTCATGGGCAAAAAGGATACAAAGTCTATGATCTCTCACCCACAAAAAGGCCATTGTTTCTTGTGACCCCATCTTTCATGAGGTGACTTATCCTTATTTTTCTGACAAAATGCACAATCACCTCACTAACCAGTCTGACACACTTTCCTGACCGGTCGCTCATGCTCCACTTTTTTATCCTCCAACGGTGTCTTTTTCTGACCAGTTGGACCACTCCCACCGACCGTCCGCCCAATCCGATGTCTCAGTCACCGACCGGGCGAAAACCCCAGAAACCCAACCCCAAGCAGTCGCCCCTGTTCCACCCTTAGACCCACTTCTCCTACCTCGCACCTCCACTCGTGCCACCCGTGAACCATCTTATCTTCAACAATATCATCTTGATGCTCGATTGCCTTCCCGATCGTCTCACTCATCTGTTTCGAACGTTGGGCCTTCTACAGGTATTGTTTACCCCCTTTCTGATTTTCTTTTCTATGACCATTTACCCACCTTTCACAAAGCTTACATTATTTCTCTTTCTTTAGTCAAAGAACCCACCACTTTTATGCAGGCTATGCAGGATCCAAAGTGGCGTCAAGCCATGAAAAGTGAGATTAATGCTCTAGAAACCAATAACACTTGGACTTTACAACCTCTTCCTCCTGACAAGCATCTGGTTGGTTGTAAATGGGTCTATAAGATAAAACTAAATCCAGATGGTATTGTTGAACGCTACAAAGTCCCTCTTGTGGCTAAAGGATACAGTCAAGTTCAAGGTATTGATTACAAAGAGACATTTGCTCATGTTGCTAAATTGACTATTGTTCGTATTCTTCTTGCTCTTACAGCAACATAGGGTTGACATTTATGTCAACTTGATGTCAACAATGCTTTACATGAGTCTTCATTTTGGATTCGGCCGAAAGGAGGAGACTCGAGTATGCAAGTTGAACAAGTCCTTATATGGTCTCAAACAAGCCTCGAGACAATGGTTCCTTAAGTTATCCTCTGTTCTCATATCAGCAGGCTACAATCAGTTTAAGGCTGATTACTCATTATTCGTCCGATCCAAGGGTAGCGATTTTACTGCAATTCTTATATATGTTGATGATGTAATATTGGCAGGTAATGATCTCCAATACATTGAAGAAACAAAGAAATTTCTGGCTGCAAAGTTCAAACTCAAAGATTTAAGAAAATTGAAATATTTCATTGGCATTGAAGTCGAGAGGTCATCCAAAGGTATTGCTTTATCTCAACGAAAATATGCACTTGAAATATTGAAGGACACAGTGTATCTTGGAGCAAAGCCTTCAAGTTATTCTATGGATCAAAACTTGGTGTTCACACAGGATGATGAAGATTTACTACCAAATCCCGCAACATACCGCAGACTTGTTGGAAGATTGATATACTTAACATTCACAAGACCAGATTTGATTTATTCAGTACATGTCCTAAGCCAATTTATGGACAAGCCCAAGATACCACATTTGGAGTCTGGTCTAATTTTGATTTTATATGTATGAGAGAGGTCATTGTGATAATGAAGTATTAATGTTCTTACTAGAACAACAATGCAACGGGATCTTCAATATCCCCCAAAAAACATTACAATGGGGTCTTCAATTTCCTATGACACATTTCCTGTGATCACCACTACCCCAAAAGAATTTTAGGACATGGGGTTGTCCTAAAGATGGTCGGGAACTCAAATGGAACAAGGAATCGTCACTCAAAACTACAGTTTCCACATCAGCTATCCAACACAATCAAAAGGTAATTAAAGGGAGAGAAGTCCTTTTGCTTTTCGTAAAAGGTTAAGCAAAAGAAAGAAAAAAGACTTGATGAAGGAGATAAAAGAACAAGTACATATGGGACACAAGTCCTCACTCGCTCGCTCACTCCTTACGCGGTGGGGGAGTGACAAGTGATACATTGTACATTATCATGGTACTCGTGGTCATCAAATTAAGGTCTAGGATGGTGGCGGCAGTTGACAATGTCATGAAAAATGTAGTTGAAGTGAAAAGGGAGAGATCACCTGATTAATCCATGGATAATTGAACACTTTTTCAACCCTAAGGAGCCCAGCCCAACATGACGAAAGTACAAGTCGTTAATTATTGTTAGCTGGTACTAATAGTCATCCTAAGCGTGTCCGACATTGATTGAATATGATTTTGATATGATGAGTGTGGGATCCCCATGCATGGTCATGGTGTTGGAAAAGTAAGTTGGCACAAAATTGGTATGGGTCCACTACCCACACATATATTGGTCATACATAATTCATCGATGAAAGAACAAGAAGATTTTGAACACATCCTCGATCACTTCTTACGCGGTGGTGATGGAAGGAGAGATCGATGCATAGTACATTGTCGTGGTACGTACTCATGGTGATCACAAGTCTAGGATGGTAGTGGCGGCGGTTGACTTTGCCATGAAAAATGTCTGTCGTGTTAATCCCTACATTGATTTAGTTGAATTGAAAAGGTCCAGATCACCTAATAACATTTTCAAGGCAAATGCATGACCAAATTTGAACTCTTTAACTAAGTTAAGACTAGTGCTCTCGATAGGTGGGCGATGAGCGATGAGCGATGAGTAGGGGATTAGTGCTCAAAGGACTAGACAGTAAAGGAAGAAACTAAATGCTCATTCAATCATTGAATGAGAACTATAGGTCTTCCTTAAAGGTAGAAAATGTGTTTTGTTAATATTTTCATAATAGTCTAATATGATTATGATTTTTATTGTTGTTGCATTTCTGAGGATTGATAACTCATAAATTTTATTTGTTTGTTTCTAACCGTTTTGTGCAGGATGGTAAGTCTATTAACAATTTCTGCAGGTCAGACTTGCCATAGTCAACTCCTATAGGGTAAGTATAAGTAAATGCATTTTTACTTAGTTGGGATGATGATATGATGACCTCGATGAGGAACTAAATTCTTGGAACTGTGTTTCTTGCATTACACTTTTGCCTCGTTGAGGGACTACCTGTTGGTGTGTTTGTGTATTGTTTGTGTTTAGCTTGATGTTTATCACGTGCGGTTTTATTGATTTTGGGATGAAGATTTCTCACACCAGCTTTATTGCTGACCCAAGTGAGCTTTTGCTTCTTGGGTACATTCCTTTTGAAATGTAGCCGATTAACCTTTCAGGTTTAGAGATTTTGAGCTTCGTTACTGGAGTTTCGCTAGTGAACTAGCCACGCTAGCCCTTTCCGGGTTAGAGTTTTATTTGTTTCAGTAATTAAATCATATTTAGTTGTTGCTACTATTTGTTTTTGTTGTTATTGAATTTTCACGACCCGAGTTTTGGGGGAAACGGATAATCTTACGTGAATTTTAGGATTTTCGTTTTCTTCGAAAATCGGGGCGTGACAACATGCATGAAGTATGTTGGGAAAATGTTGGCTTGAATAGTCCCACATCAAGTAAGGAAGAGTTGTCACAAAGGTTTATAAGAAAATGATCGACTCTCTAATATCAATGTTATGAATAGTGAACCAAGGGATACACTTTCATTTTAAATAATGGATACACTTCTTTTGTATAATAGAAAATGTACTTGTATCAGATTTTATTAGCATTACAAATTTATGGCATAAGAAACAAGGCCCAATCCCGGACCAATCTAAAGTCCTACGAAAGTGGGTAGGTGTACAAGGTGGGTTGCCTAGAGCCGCCGATCATATGCTAAAAAAAAAAAAAAAAAAAAAAAAAGGTCCTTAATGGAATGCAGTCAAGAATTGCACCGGTCAAGTTGCAAGGCTTTCACATTCATAAATCATTTCTTTTATCTATTTTCTCATAATCAAATGTACATTTAGATTAATTATATATATGAATCAAATCATGTTCCTATAATATAAAATTATTCAATGACATCAGAACACGGTTCAAATTTCAAGTACCTTCGGCTGATGCTGCAAACCACTAAAAAATAATTATTGTAATTTTTCATTCAAAGTCCTACTTTCATGTTGCAAAATTTTTAAAGAAAAAGAATAGAACGATCCGCCCACTGTTTACATATCTATATTGATTTCTAGTCTACGGACTTTCGACTCTTTTTCCTAACAAAATTTCTTCAAACACATGGATCGATCCCAGTCTATATATATCTGACTTTGTTTAAACTAATTTCTCAGACAACAGAATGGAAGATCATCCCTGTCATCATCTTCATGCAATTATGATTCTATGTTGTATCTATTCATTGGGGGGTTCTTGTGCCCAAACGATAGGAAACGAACCAGATCGAATTGCTCTACTTGCCATTAAAGAGCTGATAAATGATCCACTTGGATCACTGGGTTCATGGAATAACTCAGTAAACTTCTGCCAATGGCGTGGAGTGTCATGCAGTAACCGACATCGTCAGAGGGTTACAGACTTGAACTTGGGTTCTCAAAAACTTGAAGGCAGCCTACTAATTAAAAGGACCATCCATGAACATTAAAAACAACACATATATTATACTAATTAGTCTTTAGAGGGAGACCTTGGAACTATTTCATTTCAAATTGGCGGTCAGCAAAAACAATAGAAAATTTTGCGAAATATTCGAGCTTTGATCTCCCCTCTCTTTTGTGGAATCCTCACTTCTCTGTTTTCCATTTGTATTCGAATCTTCCTTGAACAAAACCCAAATTGCAGGAACAAGAAGAGAAGGAAAGCACACACTCTAGACTCTGCAGATCTCATCAGACTTAACTATAACAACTATATATAAGAGGAAATTGTGGAGGATTCTTATTTTACTATCAAAGAATTTTAGGACATGGGGTTGTCCTAAAGATGGTCGGGAACTCAAATGGAACAAGGAATCGTCACTCAAAACGTACTACAGTTATCCATCACAATCAAAGAAAGAAAAAAGACTTGATAAAAGAACAAGTACATATGGGACACAAGTCCTCACTCGCTCGCTCACTCCTTACGCGGTGGGGAAGTGAAAAGTGACGCATTGTACATTATCATGGTACTCGTGGTCATCAAATTAAGGTCTAGGATGGTGGCGGCAGTTAAAGTGAAAAGGTAGACATCACCTGATTAATCCATGGATAATTGAACACTTTTTCAACCCTAAGGAGCCCAGCCCAACATGACGAAAGTACAAGTCGTTAATAATTGTTAGCTGGTACTAATAGTCATCCTAAGCGTGTCCGACATTGATTGAATGTGATTTTGATTGGAATATGGTACGATGAGTGTGGGATCCCCATGCATGGTCATGGTGTTGGAAAAGTAAGTTGGCACAAAATTGGTATGGGTCCACTACCCACACATATATTGGTCATACATAATTCATCGATGAAAGAACAAGAAGATTTTGAACACATCCTCGATCACTTCTTACGCGGTGGTGATGGAAGGAGAGATCGATGCATAGTACATTGTCGTGGTACGTACTCATGGTGATCACAAGTCTAGGATGGTAGTGGCGGCGGTTGACTATGCCATGAAAAATGTTTGTCGTGTTAATCCCTACATTGATTTAGTTGAATTGAAAAGGCCCAGATCACCTAATAACATTTTCAAGGCAAATGCATGACCAAACGCATAGACCGATTTTTAGAATACTAAGTCTTGAATAGATAAACAATAACTATATCTCATTGCCTGGAGTTTCTGGGCTACTCTTGATTTCATATATATGACAGGTTTCATTGTCTTCAATCTCTTAGATCATCAAAACTAAACATTGTGATAGCAGCTGATGTTCTTAGAAAAATGACAGAATTCACCCAAAAAAAAAAAAAAAAAACTATTACGAGAGACAAATGGTACGTTATGATAACAAAATAATCATCTTACTGCAATGGTGTCTTCAATTTCCCACAGAAATTCGAACTAGTTACGACACATTTTTTTTTATAATCATTACTCATACAAAATAGAACAATTTTGACAAAACAATTTCCTAGACAACACATCCTACTATACTAGTCTTCAGAAGGAGAGCTCAGAACTATCGTTTTGAATATGCAGTCAGCAAAATAATAGAAAATTTTGCGAAATATTCCAGCTTTAATTTCGCCTCTTTTTGGTGGAATCCTGACTTCTCGTTTCTTCATTTGTGTTTCAGTCTTCCTTGAGCAATACCAATTTGCAGAAACAAGAAGAAGAGAAAAGAGTGGAAAGTATGGACACTGCATCCCCTCATTAGACTTAACAACTATATTTAATAGAAAGTGAAGTTTGTGAGTGTTCATTTGTTATTGATTCCATCTCTTGTGCACTTTTGATTGGGTCATCGAAGCGTGTTTGATATTGATTGAGAATGACTTTGATTGAAAATTAGTGGAAATTGGAATATGGTACAAACCATATTATTTCTGAATTACATCTCCAATTTTTCTTTATTTGAGCAAATCGAGGACTGAGATTCTATTTGCTATACTCTGTTGTAAACTTGACAAGTCTGCTTGTCTTATTAAAATTTCTTCTGACTTTAATTTGAAGGTCTTTTTCATCCACTGTCTCTCTCTCTGTTTGTTCTTCTGGTCCTGTCTCTGTCTCTCTCTGCGTGTGCGTGTGCGTGTGCGTGTGTGTGCGCGTAAGTGCAGGTGTGGAAAAAAAATATAAATAAATAAATTAGTGCATCCAAATTACTCGATGAAAATTTATTAGCATAAAAAAGTACTCCATGTAAAAATAATAAATAGAAAATTTAAATTAGTGAATTTTTTTTTTCAAACACGAAGATTTTTATTTATGATAAGAAAGTAAACAAAATACAAAAGAAATCATTATTTTAGAAAAGAATGCCAAGACACCATAAAGGTGAAAAAGAACAAGTCTCTAAAAGATTATAAGCCGAACTCATCTTCCGCAACAATTATATAATTTCAATAAAGATAGGTTACTTTGATCTGTTGAATCCTTAAAAAACCCTCATATTTCTCTCTTTCCACACACACCACATGAATCTTTTGATTCAAAGCCTGCAAGTGTATTTCTAAACCATAAAAACCAATGCAGATATGACATGATTATAAAATGGTTAAGTTTGGGATACTTTTGAAGTGTTTCAACCGTGATTAGTTTGGAGAATAATTTTGAAAACCCAACTAGCTTTCAAAAAAAAAAAAAAAAAAAAATATTTGATAGGATATGGGATCCTGAAAACCCAGTTTGCGTTCCAAAAAAGAACAAAATATATGAAAGCATTATCTGTTTTCCCCTGTTTTTGTTTTCACTCTTTGACAGTGAAATTTGTGAAGTGTTGATTGGATAATGATTCCCGTTGATATTGTACATGCCATAAGTTTACTTTCTCATTAACACCAATCAATTATTTAATCATCTTACTTTCTCATAAACACCAATCAATTATTTAATCATCCTTATGACATGATTTATATCAAATAGGGTGCTCAAGATTTATGAGAAGTCAGCGTAGAGATAATAATATTGACTTCACCTCACAGAAAAGCCAATTTGTTATCACACTGCTTAATGCAACTAACTTACCTAATAGTACAAAACCCACAACTACTTCTGTAGCAGACCACTTTGCAAGATTATTCATCAACTTGGAAAACATTGAACTAGAACTAATTAGGTTCTTTTTTTAGGTTTTGAAACAATTTTATGTTTCTGTTGATGATGTAACGAGTGAACATTTGAGCAATTGTAATCTTCGTCATCCTTTTTATTTTTTATTTTTTATTTTTTATTTTTTTACACTAATATAAGGTTTGGACATCCTCAAAACTCCTGTTCGCTTTCCAAAAAAAACCACAATACGCTTATAGTCGCATGCATCCAATGGTTAAGACTCCCCACATTCCAATCTATACACATGCATCCAATGGACATTAATCACAAATTAACCAGAAAACAGAATGGGAGACCGCTTTATGCATTCTTCATGTAATTTTACTTCTTTTGTATACAAATTCATTGGTTGTGCAGTTTAATGAAAGTACTAATAATATGTAGACTACGGAACGACTACTGAGGTTTCAATGCAAGGAGATTTTTACAGTTAAAGGATATTGTTACTTGAGGTGTTTACGGGGGAAGAAACGGACAAATGACCTATTTGTTGATGGATTGAACCTTCATAGTTATGTTCAGATTGCTTTGCTGGAGAAAGTCATGAAAATTACAGGTCCAATGCCTCCTAGAAAGTGACACTATACTTGATATTGAAAACCACGACAATGGACAAGACCACATGCATGAAGTATGTTGGGAAAATGTTGGCTTGATAGTCCCACATCAAGTAAGGAAGAGTTGTCACAAAGGTTTATAAGAAAATGATCCACTCTCTAATATTGCCTGTGGAGCCCCAGTAGGTAAGTAAGTAAGAAAAATGTTGCCTACTCTCTAAGTAGGTTTATTCTCTCTAAAATAATACACATCAAGTAAGTAAGTAAGTAAGAAAATGTTGCCTGTGGAGCCCAGTAGGTGGGTGGAAGCAACAAAAATATTGTAATACCCGCCTAATTAAATAAAAAAAAATTCTTATTTATTAATTGTGGCATATATATTGTTATCTCATTTATAGGGAAAAAGATTTTTTTTTATTTGCCATTGCTAAATAGGATAAAGTGTGTGTGTGTATTTAGCCAAAAAATTGTAAACCCTAATGTTGATGGGTTGTTATTGTATTTGGGCTTTTATTAAACTAATGATTAGAGTTTTATTTTGTGAAAGAGGGTGGGTGCATTCGAAAGTTCGGTGGGGGCGAATAACCACCCACCTTATAAAGAGAATAACCCTATTTCTTCCTTTTTTTCTCTTTCTTTTCTCATTCCTTCTATTTTCTTCTTCGATGGCGGGCGGGATTTAGGAAAGGTGAAAGCAACGCAGTGCAGTGCAGCTACTATTTCTTCGGACCAGCGGTCTCTTCTTCTTTTTCACTACTCCGCAAGATCAATTATGTCTCGTGTTTACGTTGGGAACATGGATCCAAGAGTTACAGAGTGGGAACTCGAAGATGAGTTTCGAGCCTACGGTGTTCTTCGCACTGTGTGGGTAGCTCGGAAGCCGCCAGGTTATGCTTTTGTCGAATTTGATGATCGTAGAGATGCTCTAGATGCAATCCGTGCATTGGATGGGAAGAATGGTTGGCGTGTAGAACTTTCCCATAACTCCAAGGGCATGGACAAGATGGAGGTCCTCCAACCCTCGGCGAAGATGCTCGTGGAGATTTCCAAAGCTCAGGACGTGGTTGCTGGAGACCGTGCTACTACCTGGTGAGTTTTCTTCATACTATAACAAAAAATTCTAATTGTCCAAGGAAATGGCGAGGAAAACAGCGAGGGACCCCACAGGGGGGTGGGAGCCGTCCATCCCCCCGGGATGCACGTTTGAACTTTCGGGATGTGTGCGTTGAAAAGTCAAGCGCGCATCCCAAGGAAATATGGACGGCTCCCCCTACCCCACCCCCTCCCCCTGGTGGGGTCCCTTGCTGTTTTCCTTGACAATTAGACGGGTTATACTATAACATAGTTTTGTATGAAATTGTTCTTGTAAATCAAGGTTAGGTTTTGATATTTAATCAATCTTCTTCCCCAATTTCGTTCAATAAGTTTACTGATTTAGGTGTTTTTGCTAGTTTTATGTTAAAATTTTCAATGGATTTTCCTTCCCCAATTTGCTTGGTGTTGTTACTGTTAATATCTCTGTTATTTTGTTTGCTAGTGTTGGTACTAATGATACCTATCATACCGGATTCTAATAACAGTAGTTCATGTTGAGTATTGGAATATATTTAGGAAGTGGAATCTTTGCTTGTGTGTAATGAAATCCTTGCTTCAGTTATTGGTTCATTATATGATGCAATGAAACTTTCCTGCTGCATTTGGTTCTTGAATATGAATATGGTATGACAGTAAATGAGGAAGATGCTCACAACAAAAACTCCTCAGATTTTCTACTTTGCTTGTTGTTGCAAATCCACAACAAATACAAAAGAAATGATGAGTAGGATGTTTCCCCCTGAGGGAAAAACATGTTTAAGTGAAGGATTTTGACATTTAGAGAGATTATGCAAACTGAAAGTGAATTTGGTGAGGGGTTTTATCTCCTTCCATGAAATCTTTGTTCTAAATGAAGACCCAAAAGAGGGGCGGAAATTTGGAGAAATGATATTGCAAGAGATTAATATTGTGGAGCAAGGTTTCTTTTTAGTCATCTTCATTTTGGAAAGGCGTTTCTAAATGTGTTTTGTTTGAGAGGGTTTTGGCAGAGGGGTTTGTTCATGATAGTTGTGTTAAAGGCCTTGAAAGATTTGTTCCAGTAAAACATGTCCACTGTTAGATTGTAAAGTTCAAATGAACCCCTTTGGAATCAGTTTATCTCCCATATAAACAAAAAGAGAATTGGAGGTTGGTCCCACAGTAGCAGATGATTCATATAGTCTTCATTGCAGGGTAGTGATGTTGAAATTTGGGATGGATTGTTGTTCTTGTATTGATAAAGTGCTCTGAAGTTTGAGAATATTTGTCATTTTCATGGTTCATGAACGTATACTTGAGATGAAAATGCATGAAGATTGTCTATTTTCTTTGAACTCATTTCTTAATGAATAATGGTAGATACTGTGGTTGATTTATTTATGGTAGACAAAGAGTCACCATAAAAGAGTTTTGAGTTTTAGTTGATATATTTTTTTTATGCTCTTTTCCACAACTCCGAAGAAAAAAAAATGTGAAAAGAAAAGAAATTTTTATATACAGACTTGTTTGTATACGTGTGATATTATTATGGGTATGTAGACTTGCTTGCATATCGGTGCACCGTTCCATGTGAGTTCGGTTGTACGTGTAGATTTAGGAAGAATATTTGTCAGTGATCGAACTTCGGGTGAGATGACATGTTTCTCGAGGTGGCACCCCACTTGGAACATGTACGCTCCGAGTGGTTTCGATGGCAAGGGAGGCACACTTGGGTGAGGTGTGTTCGACACAAGGAGGATGGTGCGATTGTGGAAAACAAGCGAGATTTTTTTTTTGTATATGTGCATGATTACCTTAAAGGAAGAAACTAAATGCTCATTCAATCATTGAATGAGAACTATAGGTCTTCCTTAAAGGTAGAAAATGTGTTTTGTTAATATTTTCATAATAGTCTAATATGATTATGATTTTTATTGTTGTTGCATTTCTGAGGATTGATAACTCATAAATTTTATTTGTTTGTTTCTAACCGTTTTGTGCAGGATGGTAAGTCTATTAACAATTTCTGCAGGTCAGACTTGCCATAGTCAACTCCTATAGGGTAAGTATAAGTAAATGCATTTTTACTTAGTTGGGATGATGATATGATGACCTCGATGAGGAACTAAATTCTTGGAACTGTGTTTCTTGCATTACACTTTTGCCTCGTTGAGGGACTACCTGTTGGTGTGTTTGTGTATTGTTTGTGTTTAGCTTGATGTTTATCACGTGCGGTTTTATTGATTTTGGGATGAAGATTTCTCACACCAGCTTTATTGCTGACCCAAGTAAGCTTTTGCTTCTTGGGTACATTCCTTTTGGAATGTAGCCGATTAGCCTTTCAGGTTTGGATATTTTGAGCTGCGTTACTGGAGTTTCGCTAGTGAGCTAGCCACGCCAGTCCTTTCCGAGTTAGAGTTTTATTTGTTTCAGTAATTAAATCATATTTAGTTGTTGCTGCTATTTGTTTTTGTTGTTATTGAATTTTCACGACCCGAGTTTTGGGGGAAACGGATAATCCTACGTGAATTTTAGGATTTTCGTTTTCTTCGAAAATCGGGGCGTGACAACATGCATGAAGTATGTTGGAAAAATGTTGGCTTGAATAGTCCCACATCAAGTAAGGAAGAGTTGTCACAAAGGTTTATAAGAAAATGATCGACTCTCTAATATCAATGTTATGAATAGTGAACCAAGGGATACACTTTCATTTTAAATAATGGATACACTTCTTTTGTATAATAGAAAATGTACTTGTATCAGATTTTATTAGCATTACAAATTTATGGCATAAGAAACAAGGCCCAATCCCGGACCAATCTAAAGTCCTACGAAAGTGGGTAGGTGTACAAGGTGGGTTGCCTAGAGCCGCCGATCATATGCTAAAAAAAAAAAAAAAAAAAAAAAAAAAAAAGGTCCTTAATGGAATGCAGTCAAGAATTGCACCGGTCAAGTTGCAAGGCTTTCACATTCATAAATCATTTCTTTTATCTATTTTCTCATAATCAAATGTACATTTAGATTAATTATATATATGAATCAAATCATGTTCCTATAATATAAAATTATGGAAAATTCTAGGGGTCGAGGGAGGGGTCGAGGGAAAGGGAGCGAGGGATGGGTGTAACCACCCATCCTCCTCGCGATGAGTGTCCGTGCGCATCTCCAACACAATACGCTTATCCCGAGGAGGATGGGTGGTTACACCCATCCCTCGCCCCTTTCCCTCGCTCCCTCCCTTGCTCTGTAGCAAAGCTCTAAAATTATTCAATGACATCAGAACACGGTTCAAATTTCAAGTACCTTCGGCTGATGCTGCAAACCACTAAAAAATAATTATTGTAAGTTTTCATTCAAAGTCTACTTTCATATTTCTATTATAAAATAGCAACATGTTGCAAAATTTTTAAAGAAAAAGAATAGAACGATCCGCCCACTGTTTACATATCTATATTGATTTCTAGGGACTTTCGACTCTTTTTCCTTACAAAATTTCTTCAAACACATGGATCCCAGTCTATATATATCTGACTTTGTTTAAACTAATTTCTCAGACAACAGAATGGAAGATCATCCCTGTCATCATCTTCATGCAATTATGATTCTATGTTGTATCTATTCATTGGGTTGTTCTTCTGCCCAAACGATAGGAAACGAACCAGATCGAATTGCTCTACTTGCCATTAAAGAGCTGATAAATGATCCACTTGGATCACTGGGTTCATGGAATAACTCAGTAAACTTCTGCCAATGGCGTGGAGTGTCATGCAGTAACCGACATCGTCAGAGGGTTACAGACTTGAACTTGGGTTCTCAAAAACTTGAAGGCAGCCTATCTCCTTACATAGGAAACCTTACATTTCTTCGAACACTCAATCTCACCAATAATGGTTTTAGTGGTGAACTGCCACAAGAGATTGGTCATTTGATCCGATTAAAGCTCTTCTCCATTAGAAACAATATGTTTACCGGTCAGGTACCAACTAATATCTCTTTATGTTCTGATCTTAGACGAATCAATCTATCACAAAATAGGTTCTCAGGAAACATTCCTACTGCACTTACCACCCTACCAAAGCTTGAAGCATTGAGTCTCGCGGAGAACTTCTTTGTCGGAAACATTCCACCATCTTTCGGGAACCTTTCAGCTCTGACTCAACTTCTTCTAGTACAGAACAATCTGGTGGGAAGCATTCCAGAAGATCTCTGCCATCTGCGTAACTTGTCTTTCCTTCAACTCTCCACCAATAATCTTACTGGTATAGTTCCTTCTTGTCTTTACAATCTTTCTAGTCTTGCTATACTTGCATTCACAGAAAACCAACTAGAAGGAACCCTTCCTCCTGATATCGGTTTTACTCTTCCAAACCTCCAACAAGTTTATATGGCATTAAACCAGCTTACAGGTAAACTCCCAGTCTCATTAACCAATGCTTCAAGACTCGAAATGATATCCCTTAATTATAATAGCTTCACAGGACCAATTCCATGGGATCTAGGAAGGCTAGAACATCTCCGTGGACTCTTTCTCAGCCATAATCAGCTAGGAACAAGTGACGGAGATGATTTGAATTTCATACATTCATTGACCAACTGCACTAACTTTCAAATGTTAGACATGGGCACAAATTTCCTCCAAGGTCCATTACCAAACTCCATTGCCAATCTCTCCACCAAAATGACATTTCTGAATGTAGGAATCAATCGGGTGTATGGGCATATACCTCCAGGAATCGAAAACCTTGTCAACTTGAGCACCTTATATTTTGGCAGGAACAATCTCACAGGAGAAATTCCTAATGGTATAGGAGAGCTGCAACAATTGCGAAGGTTGTATATGCAGGGGAATGGTTTCACAGGGCCAATTCCGACTTCTCTTGGTAATTTAACTCAGCTCATAATTCTAAATCTTGCAGAGAACAGATTACAGGGAGGCATACCTCCGAGTCTAGAGAACTGTAGAAGTCTGTCTTTCCTAAATCTTTCTTACAATAACCTCAACGGTCCAATACCTGAACAAGTCTTTCGAATTACCTCCCTCAAGCTTGGTTTAATCCTGAACCACAATGACTTTACTGGTTCTTTGCCATCACAAGTAGGGAATTTGAGTGATCTTACGATGTTGGTGCTCTCCAGAAACAAACTGACCGGTCCGATTCCAGACTCAATCGGCAAATGTATCACCCTAGAAGGCCTCCGCCTTGACGATAACCTTTTCGAAGGGAACATTCCTCGGTCATTGCGCGCTTTGGAAGGTGTCAAGAACCTCAATCTTTCTCATAATAAGTTGTCAGGG
This sequence comes from Berberis vulgaris, assembly GCA_963556465.1. NCBI lineage: Eukaryota > Viridiplantae > Streptophyta > Magnoliopsida > Ranunculales > Berberidaceae > Berberis > Berberis vulgaris. The sequence goes on from OY747133.1 coordinate 2,517,044, forward strand.
GAGATTCCAGAGTATTTGGCGAACTTCACTCGTCTAACTTACTTGAATTTGTCCTTCAATCAACTTGAGGGTCAGGTTCCAAACAATGGGGTCTTTGAAAATGAAAGTTTGATTTTAAATTCGGTGGATGGAAATCGGAACTTGTGTGGGGGTATAAAAGAACTGCAACTGCCTCCATGTGCGATCAACGTTGCAACCAAGAGGAAGAGATCTGTTCGTCTCAGGGTAATCCTCCCTACGGTCATTGTCACTTTATGTTTGCTCCTCTTAGTTTCATGCATTCTTCTGGTGCGTCGCCAAAAAAGAATGGTGAAAAAGGATCCTTCTTCAACATCATTGTACAACGAGCAACATATAAGAATTTCTTATGCAGAACTTCTCAAAGCAACGAATAACTTCTCTGCTGATAATTTGATTGGTACTGGAGGTTATGGTTCTGTGTTTCAGGGATTTCTTAACCAAGCTAACAAAGTCGTCGCAGTGAAGGTTCTAAATCTTCAACTACAAGGAGCCTCAAAGAGCTTCTTGGCAGAATGCAATGTATTGAGAAATCTTCGACACCGGAATCTCCTCAAAGTCATAACATCCTGCTCAAGTGTGGACTTCCAAGGGAATGATTTCAAAGCTTTAGTCTTTGAATACATGCCTAAGGGGAATCTAGATGAGTGGTTGCATCCAAAAGAGCAATCCCAGCACGAACTTAAAAATCTGAATTTCATTCAAAGACTTGACATAGCCATTGATGTGGCTTCGGCGTTGGATTATCTTCATCAACAATCCCAACCAGCAATCATCCACTGTGATCTGAAACCAAGCAATATTCTCCTCAGTGAAGACATGACAGCTCATGTAGCTGATTTTGGACTATCAAAGATCTTTTCTACATCTTCCGATAATTCTACACAAAATAACACTAACTCAGTTGCGATAAAAGGATCCATTGGGTATGTGGCTCCAGGTAAGAATCTAATTCATCTTCAAGTAACTATTTATCTAGATTTCAATTTTTTTTTTCCAGAATAGAATTAACTCTTCATTTCATATAACATATACAGAATATGGTATGGGCGGTGAGGTATCAATGCAAGGAGATGTTTACAGTTACGGCATACTGCTGCTGGAAATGTTTACAGGGAAAAGACCAACAAATGACATGTTTCTGAATGGACTGAGTCTTTACAGCTATGTTCAGATTGCTTTGCCTGAGGAAGTAATGAAAATAGTGGATCCAATGCTGTTAGATATGAGTGAAGAAGGCGTTGTAACGATCAACATAGGGGACCCTGTTGATAGACAAGACCGGATGCAGGAAATTTTGATTTCAGTAATGGGACTAGGAATAAGATGTTCTGCTGAATTACCATCTGAACGTATGAATATGAGCGAAGTATTGAGAGAGCTACACCATATTAGAGATCATGCAAAGTAAATATCGGAATTGTACCTGCACTAAAATTTACCCATAGTGGTTTCTGCAAACAATCCCATACATTTGTTTCGCTTTTATAATAGCCACTGCTGCAGATGAAAGGCAAAAGACACTTAGTTACGCAATAGCAGTTTCTTTTAATGTAAATCTTGATGACATTTAGACACTTATATGCTGATTATTTTATCCATACATTATAAATTAGGACACCAATTTATAAATCTATACCCTCAATCTCATCCAAAATTTAACTAATCCATAAACCCGAACCTTCTTGGCATAGTTTTATTTAACGGTTAGTTCTTAAGTATTTCAATAGAATTTTATCGGTTGTCATCTATGAGATCCGGCCACCATTTCTTCTTTCAATCCTAATTTTCTTTCCCAATAGTCAACTTTTACATATGGGACGATGGAACCCTCGTCTTTTATGCAGAAATATCTTTACAGTGTCCAAATCTTCTCATCATTATAACTTGTTCTAAAAAATGCTAGGCTGTAAGCTGGCGACGAGGGACTAGCGCCTAGAGGACTAGGCAGGGAAGCGGTTATTTATTTATTATAATTTATAATTTTTAAAAATTAAACATAATAACATATAAATTAATTCCAATTCAATGACAAAATACATATGAAAAATGTATTTAAAAAAAGTCTTAATTTTTTTTTCGAAACTGGAATTTTTTTTTCTTTTCAAAAACCTGCTCAGGAAGGCTGCCTAACTCCTAGGCTGAATTTTAGAACACTGATATTCATCACAATTCTAACTACAGGGTTTGTAACTCTAAAATATGCACTATACTAAAAGGCCAAAAGCTTGAGGATTAGTTTCCTAAATGATAGCTTAACCTCTTTTTTTAAATCGACACAATTTTCTGAGTCTGAATGTGTTGACAGTTAGTTGATCTGGATTCTTGTTGCCTTCTAAGTTGAAACCCATCTTCATGCATTCAAGCTTTATGATTGGCCTAGAAGTGGGATTTGAGGATCAATCTAATAAACGAGTTCATTTTAGCTCTCTTATGCTGCTCCATAGCAACACCTTGAGTACTAAGATTGGAAAGCGTGACAAACTCATCGGAAAAAGGCAATTTACAAGGAAGGAGAAACTTGAAGATGTAAACGATCACCGGATCAGGTGCAAACAAGCCACACAGAAATATTAAGTGAAAACAAAACTGAAATTTTAATGCTTTAGTTTTTACTATAAGAACTGTAAATAGGATCAAAATGAGGAAAGGGGGCAAGTCTAATTAAGCACAAAAACTATTATCCCAATGTCCAGCCCTTTCCTTCTACAAAACACAACCAAACAATCCATAAAATTGAGAATAAAAATTAAAGAGAATCTCTCAATAGTAGTAAGAAGAAGATCACTGGGTCACACCTAGCCACTTAGAGAAGACGTCGAACTCTGTATAGTCACTGTCGGAGATCATAGTCTTGTACCATGCCTTGCCTGCAGCCTTGATAGCAGCAGCCTCCTCCTATCATACAAAACCACACCCATCAAGTTGTGTTTAATGTTAAAAATTAAAATTGAGCACCATTTGCAACAAATCATTCATAGAATCATCAAATTGGATAATCAGAAGCATAAAATATGTTTTTGGCTATGGTCATGTAATTAGGATAGATTCAAAGATACAGTTCCAATCTTGTATGTTTAATTGGGACTGTATTGTTCTTATTGAAGATACTGACTTTTGTACTTGTTTAATGCAATGCACTTACCTTTTAGCCGTTGGCTCATACTAATCATAAACACAATACTTTGATCAGATGTAGTCAGTCATTATAAACCCACTGATGTATTCATAAACACATACTACTTAACAAACATGCAAACTGTTATATTCATGAGCACATAACTCTCATCAACGTATGATCTACCTTTGCTATGTCTTCTCGTGACAAACATATAATTCAAACCAATATAAATCATGACAACTCACCGAATGACACAATAATTACAACATAGCAATCAACATGCATCCAAAACCCTTTTAGAGATGGTAAATGCAATGTTTATGTAAGTGGAATCATTCAAATAAGATAAGATGCGCACATTTAAACTGTCAAATCAAACAAAAATAACCAAGCTCGGCAAAACAACAACAACAACAGCAAAACATGGAACATACAAACATTTGGCATTGGATGTCATATTTTTTTTATCTGGCTGGTGATACAAAGAATGACTTTATAGGGTGAGCAAAGGCAGTGATTGGTTTTGTGTAGAGGCCTATTGAGTGTTCTCTCTGAATGGTGTTGTAGTAAAGGCAGAGTCATGCTAATCTTTTGTTTGAATACCAAATTTTGGAAGCAAGATTTCAGTTAAAATTTATTTGGCAAGGATTAAGCTACCTAACAACTAGAGCAACGAGGGTTTGTAATCTTGAAACTCCTATTTTCAACTTCACTTGTCTCCTCAATCTTATTCCTCTCATCTCTCGCAAGCATAATTCAAAAGAGCAAAAGTGAAACACAGTACACCCCCAACTCCCACACAAAATTACATGCTCGTGTTCAAGCTATACTTCTGACAGATAAAGTTTCGATGTCGTAACCCTCGAAGTCTCTCAAGAAACACAACTACAGTTCATAATGATTTCTTTTTCCAAACATATAGATGGAAGCCAACAAAAGGGTTTCATGTTGACATAGCAAACAAGTAAAAACAATTTACTGGTGACTAACTCTAAGGATGTGTTTAGTTGCATAGGAGTGTGATTCCCATATTCATTTCCACCATTGATAATCTAATGGTGAATGTGTAGTGATACATCAATTTAGCCCTCTCATGGATTTCCATGGCATATGATTTCATCCAACCAAACACACCCTAAGGTGCAATGTAACAAGGCATGAAATAGCATTATCAAATGTCACATACAAGACATTCTCAACCAAAATTATGGATTTGGGTGATAGCATCTAAATTATGAGGGTTTGTGTAATAGCATCTAAATTATGAGTATACATTTGTCCGTCGTTCATGTTCTAATGAGCTTAGATAGATAGCTCAACAATGAAGACACTCTGATTTTGAGTTATAACAAGGCATGTATTGCAGAAATAACATTAAAAAAAAAAAAAATCATATTGTAACAAAAACCTAAGATCAATAATACCTTGGGGATTTGTTTCCTCTTCTTATCAAGCTTCTCCTTCTTAGCTTTAACGCGCTCGGCCTCAGCAAGCAGAGCCATCCTCCTAGCAGTCTTAGCATAGGGATTCAACTTCAACAATACATTCAAATTCTTCAATGGATTCTTCTTCAATGGCGCCCTCTTCACCTCCTTATTAATAGGCTTCACAACAGACTGCACCTCATCAGAGTTGACAATCCTGGCCAAATCAGAACACACCATCTTCGACCTAGGCAATACATACCCTTTCTTCTTCTCGGAATTCTTATCAAACGACCCGTAAACCGAATCAAACTTCTCAAAAGCCGACTTCGTCCAAATAATGAACCTCCCCAAATGCCCGCCTGGTGCAAGCTTCAACAGATTCAATCTCTCCACATTGGCCACTTCAGTGTTGTTAAGGCGGACGCCTGAAGCGCGCCTAGAGGCGGTTTGGCAAAGGGGCGCCTCAAACTGGGGCGAGGCGGAGCGGTAAAATGAGGCGTACGCCTCGACCCGCCTCTTTCCGCCTCACGCCTTACCCGCCTCAACCGCTTCAGGCCTTTTGAACAATTAAAACTCAAAACTTAATTAAAACCCAAAAAGCCCAAAACCCAATAAGCCCAAAAGCCCAAAGTTTGGGGTATGTAGGGTTAATTAGGGTCGAGCTAGCCTCTATTCTCCTTCTCCTTCTCAACGCCTCTTCTTCTTCTTCTTCTTCTCCTTCAAATCAGCTATCAGCAAATGCAAACAGGTATGTTTTCTTCCTTTCTTCTTCTTCTAATCTTCTTCCTCTTCTTCTCTTCTTCCCTCAAGATGTTGCGTTTTTTTTTTTTTTTTTTTTTCACAGATCTGTTCATAGGTAGGCCGACTGCTGCTTTTTTTTTTTTTTTTTTTTTTTTTCTATGATCTGTTTTGCTACTGCGTCTTCCCTCAATCCCTCTTGAATGAAAGCTAATCTTCTTCCCTCTTCAAATATGTTGCGTTTTTTTTTTTTTTTTTTTTTTTCACAGATCTGTTCATAGGCCGAATGCTGTTTTTTTTTTTTTTTCTATGATCTGTTTTGCTACTGCATGGAAATATTAGACCTCCTGAACCTGAACATGAGTGTTGTTTTATGGTATGAGTAATTGACATTGCTTGAATTTTGGATTTAGCCCAGTTTTGTTTGGAAATTTTGAAGTCATAGAAGTCGATACCATGTGTCTCATTGCGATCTTGATTGAGCTAGATGTTGTATTTGGTGGTGCAGAGTTTTTTCAGTATTGCTATGGGTGAGTGAGCATTCAGCTGTTTGATAGTTAGTACTTAGTAGACTTGTCTAATGGTTCGCTTGCCCTGTTTTTTGTTCTGTTTGATACTTTGATTTATTTGTTGAATGTTGATATGGCAATGACTCTGCAGTGACTGCAGTCTATGAATACTCTGGCCTGATGTATAAAGAGGTTGAATACAGTACATAGATTCATTTGTCAATACTTTTTAGTTATGTTTTATAATTTGTTTCTGGATGTTGTATTTGTATTGTATCTATACAAAGTTACAAACCAAAGTAATCAAACACACATCTTGTTAGTTCATAATGTGTTTGTGCAAGAAACATTAAGGATTCTTAGTAAGACTAAGAACACTTTTAACATACTTCATTTAGTAAGAATACACAGACTTCAGTTCATTTAGTAAGAAAAATTAATAGACTTTATTCAATAATATCATGCTGCCTTCTTCTCCTATTGCCTGCACATTTGCTGCCATTTTTTCAACTGCTTTTTTTTTCTTGCTTTCATTTTTTTGGATTTTCCCTTCATCTACTTTCTTTACTTTATAATTGTCAACATTGGAGTTCATTGGATTCCAGCTCCAGTTCGTGAATAAACTCTCGGACGTACCTGCAGAAACCAAATCAGTAAGATCAGTAAAGTTTTTATTTTAGTTTTTTTCTACTATGTTTGAAGTTTTCATACAAGTTTTTGTTTTTGTAACCAATAGTTCTTTATTTGGTAATTGCTATATGAATATGTAATTACTAAAACCAACCCACCACTATATCAAATAAAATCTCACCCTCTGTCCCTCTCCCATTCTCGCCCATCCCCAAACCAAATAAAGAAGAAAAGAAGAAGAGAAGAAGAAGAAGAACAAGAACAAGAACAAGAAGAACAACCAAAGAAACTCAGATCTGTCGATCGATTTCTCCCTGTCGATCGATCGACAAATTTGTCGATCTCTCCCTCTCTCTCTAGCTCCATCCATCGAAGATCTCTCCCTATCGATCACAGATCTGGACAGATCTCTCCCTTTCTCTCTGTCGATCAACAGATCTGGACAGATCTCTCCCTCCCTCCGTCGATCTATGGTTCAACCCTCTTTTTTCCCCTCTTTTCTCTCTGTAAGTTGGGTTTGAAAAATGGGGGAAGGATCGATCGAAGAGGATAGGGTTTGTGGAGGAAGGATCGATCGATCGATAAAAAAAAATCTGATTTATTCGATTAAGGGTTAGGGTTAGGGTTTGGTTTTTTCGGTGGTCTGTGGGAGAGGAAGAATCGGGCAATATATTTGCATTTTTGTAAGTCAACGAATTTTGACTAATTTGGCCGAGTCTGGACCGTGTCCGGGCCGTGTTCGGACCCAGTCAATGAATTTTGACTGTTGACCCCGAGTCAAATACGTATCCAGCGCGTGTCGGACGCGAATCCGTGTCCGACACGTATTTGACTCGTGACTCCGGAGAGTCGGTGCATCCTTGCTCACGAGTCGTGTATAATAGTACCAATAGTAGCTTGGTTCTAATGCTCTACTCTGAAACTGCTTGTATTATCCGACTGTCAAGCAAACACCTATCAACTTCGTAGAAACATTTTTAATTTCAAACTTTGTTAAGATCCAACATTTGAATGCAGTTAATAAAATTTCAATGTATTTGAAGGGTCCTCCAGGAAGGGGTGTACCAAATCACCAAAGGCATAGGTGTAGACAGGCTGTGTAGTTTTTAGTTGTTTTTAACTATTAAAATACTAATGGGAATACGAAAAGTCAAAATGCAATTAACTTCACGTTATGACAAAAATCTTCCATCATCATCTTCATCATTTCATTTCAAACAAAATGCACAACCCTAAACTTCCCCAAAGTCCCAACTTTCAGCGACAATGTAGCATATTTTTAAACTGAGTGTTGGTCATTGATCCATGCACCTCCGACTAATTTTAAAATGGCTATTGGTCATTGATCAATGTATGTTCGATTAGTTTTGGAGTTTGGACTAAGAATACAATCTCATGACAATGTAATACCAGTGCCTACAGTTAGTTTTGTTGCTGAAAGGCTCAAGTTTAAGCCAAAAAAAAGTCCATAACCTAGGCACAATAGAGAACCAAACAAACATCAAGTTGTCAAAGGATACATCCCTGATTCTCTGAATTGAGGTTCCCATCTCTGAAAAACTTACATGACAGCCATAGGAATTGCTACTCGGACCTGCTTATATCATTATGATCAAAATCCACATCATTATCATCAAAATCCACCGATTCCTCTACTTTTGACCCACATCAGACCTCTAAACAACCTCTACTCCTCGAGAAAGAATGATTACCCAACTTTCCATCCCAGCACCAATTTTCCTCGTATGTTCTTGGAGACTCTAAATTCAGCCAAGAATACACTCCGTATATCCTGATCACAGGAGCAGGTAACAAGCACATGGCTTGCTGTTTCTTCATGTTCAGTGATTCACATTCATCCACCAGATCAGACACACAAAAACAGAGAGAAAGAGAGGTACATGGCTTCCAGGTCTTAGGATTTTGGGTGCACAAGCCGCCCAGGGCTGATGATTTTGTATGCACAAAGTTTCCAGCTATTAGTTACTTCTACAGTCATTAGTCTATGGAAAGCATGTATAATCACATTATGAACTGCCCTTTTTAAAGGCATTCTGAGTTTTCCAGTGCTCGTGTTGAAACAAAAGCTGAATTGAGTACAGATTAGTTAATTTGGCACATAGAAGTATCAGCAAAAGCTATAGACAATAGATTTAAAAAAAATAAAAAGCACCAAATCACCAGAATAATAGAATACCCAAGAACAAATTTCATATAAACAAATAAATCCATTCATCAAAACATCATCAAATGAAAGGAAACCCAGTAAATATATTAATCCATAACTAACTAAAGAGGAAAACCACAAAGGGGCATAAGAAATAATGAAAACGCGTAGAACCCAGAGATGAAATAGAAAATACATCATCATAAGCTGACGAATTGGATCATTTAAAGAGCTTAGGGTTGGTTCAGAAACGACTAGATTGATAACTTGTGTAAGTAAAGATTGAATTTTTAGGTACCTGGAGGGTTTGGGAGGTTGAAGATGACTGCCGGCTGCGATTCAGGGAAACGAAAAGTGAAATTAGGGTTTCAGATAGAGAGATTGAAGAAGATGGTGAGAAAGAGAGAGAGAGAGAGAGGTTACCTGCGCGGCTGGAGGTTGAAGAAGAAGAGAGGGAGAGTTGTGAGAAGGGTGTAGGGTTTTGATGTGCACAATTTTTTTTAGTAAGGGGACCGTGTGGTTACCTTATTTAGAAGACAACTCAATCCTAGCCTTTGATGGTGCCTAGAGATGTTGAGCCATTAAATCGATTAATTTGGTTTTCATCTTAGTTCTATTTGTAAGAACAAGCTTATCTGGCTCCAAACAAACACTTTTATCCACTGCCCTAATTAAAAAAAGCCCATTTCAGCCCACATTTTCCTTCCTCGCTCAAAAAAACACTGCAAACCCTAACTCATCTTCTTCTCCAAAACGACTCTCTGTCCAGCGCGGTGGGTACCACCGCCGGGGACACGGGGGATACGGGATACAGCGCGGTAGGGTTGGCGGCTGTTCTTGGACATCTGAGAGTGGACGAAGGTGACTATGTCTGGTCTGATCGATGCTTTCATGACGTCAGGGAGAGGTAGGGATTGGGTTCCGTCGGTGGCCATGTCTGATTCTAAAGGTTGGATTGTGACCTGGGGGCGCGCCGCGGCGGTGGCCATTGGAGAAGGTTTTTTAGGGTTTTCAGATCTTTGAAAGTGAGAGTCGTTTTGGAGAAGAAGATGAGTTAGGGTTTGCAGTGTTTTTTTGAGCGAGGAAGGAAAATGTGGGCTGAAATGGGCTTTTTTTAATTAGGGCAGTGGATAAAAGTGTTTGTTTGGAGCCAGATAAGCTTGTTCTTACAAATAGAACTAAGATGAAAACCAAATTAATCGATTTAATGGCTCAACATCTCTAGGCACCATCAAAGGCTAGGATTGAGTTGTCTTCTAAATAAGGCAACCACACGGTCCCCTTACTAAAAAAAATTGTGCACATCAAAACCCTACACCCTTCTCACAACTCTCCCTCTCTTCTTCTTCAACCTCCAGCCGCGCAGGTAACCTCTCTCTCTCTCTCTCTTTCTCACCATCTTCTTCAATCTCTCTATCTGAAACCCTAATTTCACTTTTCGTTTCCCTGAATCGCAGCCGGCAGTCATCTTCAACCTCCCAAACCCTCCAGGTACCTAAAAATTCAATCTTTACTTACACAAGTTATCAATCTAGTCGTTTCTGAACCAACCCTAAGCTCTTTAAATGATCCAATTCGTCAGCTTATGATGATGTATTTTCTATTTCATCTCTGGGTTCTACGCGTTTTCATTATTTCTTATGCCCCTTTGTGGTTTTCCTCTTTAGTTAGTTATGGATTAATATATTTACTGGGTTTCCTTTCATTTGATGATGTTTTGATGAATGGATTTATTTGTTTATATGAAATTTGTTCTTGGGTATTCTATTATTCTGGTGATTTGGTGCTTTTTATTTTTTTTAAATCTATTGTCTATAGCTTTTGCTGATACTTCTATGTGCCAAATTAACTAATCTGTACTCAATTCAGCTTTTGTTTCAACACGAGCACTGGAAAACTCAGAATGCCTTTAAAAAGGGCAGTTCATAATGTGATTATACATGCTTTCCATAGACTAATGACTGTAGAAGTAACTAATAGCTGGAAACTTTGTGCATACAAAATCATCAGCCCTGGGCGGCTTGTGCACCCAAAATCCTAAGACCTGGAAGCCATGTACCTCTCTTTCTCTCTGTTTTTGTGTGTCTGATCTGGTGGATGAATGTGAATCACTGAACATGAAGAAACAGCAAGCCATGTGCTTGTTACCTGCTCCTGTGATCAGGATATACGGAGTGTATTCTTGGCTGAATTTAGAGTCTCCAAGAACATACGAGGAAAATTGGTGCTGGGATGGAAAGTTGGGTAATCATTCTTTCTCGAGGAGTAGAGGTTGTTTAGAGGTCTGATGTGGGTCAAAAGTAGAGGAATCGGTGGATTTTGATGATAATGATGTGGATTTTGATCATAATGATATAAGCAGGTCCGAGTAGCAATTCCTATGGCTGTCATGTAAGTTTTTCAGAGATGGGAACCTCAATTCAGAGAATCAGGGATGTATCCTTTGACAACTTGATGTTTGTTTGGTTCTCTATTGTGCCTAGGTTATGGACTTTTTTTTGGCTTAAACTTGAGCCTTTCAGCAACAAAACTAACTGTAGGCACTGGTATTACATTGTCATGAGATTGTATTCTTAGTCCAAACTCCAAAACTAATCGAACATACATTGATCAATGACCAATAGCCATTTTAAAATTAGTCGGAGGTGCATGGATCAATGACCAACACTCAGTTTAAAAATATGCTACATTGTCGCTGAAAGTTGGGACTTTGGGGAAGTTTAGGGTTGTGCATTTTGTTTGAAATGAAATGATGAAGATGATGATGGAAGATTTTTGTCATAACGTGAAGTTAATTGCATTTTGACTTTTCGTATTCCCATTAGTATTTTAATAGTTAAAAACAACTAAAAACTACACAGCCTGTCTACACCTATGCCTTTGGTGATTTGGTACACCCCTTCCTGGAGGACCCTTCAAATACATTGAAATTTTATTAACTGCATTCAAATGTTGGATCTTAACAAAGTTTGAAATTAAAAATGTTTCTACGAAGTTGATAGGTGTTTGCTTGACAGTCGGATAATACAAGCAGTTTCAGAGTAGAGCATTAGAACCAAGCTACTATTGGTACTATTATACACGACTCGTGAGCAAGGATGCACCGACTCTCCGGAGTCACGAGTCAAATACGTGTCGGACACGGATTCGCGTCCGACACGCGCTGGATACGTATTTGACTCGGGGTCAACAGTCAAAATTCATTGACTGGGTCCGAACACGGCCCGGACACGGTCCAGACTCGGCCAAATTAGTCAAAATTCGTTGACTTACAAAAATGCAAATATATTGCCCGATTCTTCCTCTCCCACAGACCACCGAAAAAACCTAACCCTAACCCTTAATCGAATAAATCAGTTTTTTTTTTATCGATCGATCGATCCTTCCTCCACAAACCCTATCCTCTTCGATCGATCCTTCCCCCATTTTTCAAACCCAACTTACAGAGAGAAAAGAGGGGAGAAAAGAGGGTTGAACCATAGATCGACGGAGGGAGGGAGAGATCTGTCCAGATCTGTTGATCGACAGAGAGAGAGGGAGAGATCTGTCCAGATCTGTGATCGATAGGGAGAGATCTTCGATGGATGGAGCTAGAGAGAGAGGGAGAGATCGACAAATTTGTCGATCGATCGACAGATCTGAGTTTCTTTGGTTGTTCTTCTTGTTCTTGTTCTTGTTCTTCTTCTCTTCTTCTTTTCTTCTTTATTTGGTTTGGGGATGGGCGAGAATGGGAGAGGGACAGAGGGTGAGATTTTATTTGATATAGTGGTGGGTTGGTTTTAGTATATCAGATTTTGAATGGGTTGGTTTTATTTGAGCAGGTGAGTGTATCAATTTTGACATAAATTAGTCAAAGTCTCCTAAATTGAAAGCATGCATGAAATTGAAATACTTTAAATACCTCATATTTGAGCTTACACCTATTGGCATGAAACTAAAGAAGAAACTAAAACTGGTTTTAGGCCAAGTAACTGGATTGTTTAATAGTATTATTAATTTATTTATGATTTTATGTTCTTATGAATTACAAAAAAAAATATATTAAAAAATTAAGTTTGACAGTGTCGCCGAGTCCTATTTTTTTGAAAATTGCCGAGTCGCCGTGTCGTGTCCGTGTCCGAGTCCGAGTCCGTGCATCCTTGCTCGTGAGTATTATCATGTGAGGACCTCCTATCCATTGTATCAAACAAAATTAGAATTGGTCTACCTTGTCGAGTATCTGACTGTGAGAACTAGGCAACATAGACATGATTTGCTTATATGTCACACATCACTGATTTTTAAATTCCATACGGGGACCCAAAAAAGCGTGTGAGGGAATATTTTTCCATTTGTGTCATTTAGTGGTCCAAGCAATTAGGAAACCGAAAGTTTAATTAGCATCATTTTTCCTTGTTATCAGCTTCTACTGAGAACGTTATCGTGAATTGAACACTTAATTTTGTTTTGGCCTATCATAGATTAGTTTTGAATGGAATTGGGTCTGATATTTGCTTCTTATTATAAAGCTCTTCAGAGACTTAAAGTTGTTTTAGATGAAATGTTATTGAATCATGTCTATGTATTTTTCTCACATATTTATCAAGTCTTACCAAATAGTTGTCTCCTGTGACACTTTTTTCTTTTCAGAATCACATTCCTGATCTTCAGATACAATGAGATTAGAGAAGTGTTGGTTTTGTTCCTCCACTGTATATCCTGGGCATGGCATTCAGTTTGTACGCAATGATGCAAAGGTATTCTATTCCTCATTCTCCTTCATTTGTTCTGATGATGTTGACTATTAGTAAATTTTTGCCAATTTTAGTACTTAACATATTTTAAGCATAAAGGCATATTTTAATGATAAAATATTATTTTGGGAACACTACGACATTGTTGTTTGTCGCATTTCTATCCAGACAGTGATATACTATCCATTGATCTTACACTCTCTGTGGCCCGTATGGCCTGTATGTGGTTCCAATGAAAAGGTTATAGAGAAAACAATAAAAAATAAAAATATATACATTAAAAAAAAAAGTTAAAAAAAGAGAAGGGAGAGGAGAAAGAAGGTGAGAAAAAGGAAGAATTTGAGGTTGAAGATATAACAGTCAACCTCATCTTTTCTCTCAAATTCTAGATGACATATGCTTCCTCCATCTTTAAGAGCATTGTACAGTTCCTAATATGTGTTTTGTTTCAGATTTTCCGGTTTTGCAGATCAAAATGCCACAAGAATTTCAAGATGAAGAGAAACCCTCGCAAGGTGAAATGGACCAAGGCATACAGAAAGTTGCATGGGAAAGATATGACACAGGTATAAATGAACATACTTACCGATCTCTTGTGATTCAATCCCAATTTGAAAACTGAGTTTAGCAAATGTGACTAAGGTGATTGATTTTTTTTTAACTGTCTTCTTCTAGGATTCAACCTTTGAGTTTGAGAGAAAGCGAAACAGACCCGAGAGATATGACAGGAATCTCACGGAGAACACATTGAAGGCCATCAAGAAGATTGACAAAGTTAGAGTGGCTAGAGAAGCTGCTCACATTGGAAACAGGTTCTATTTTCTCCCATTTGGTATTTGCTTAGACAGTATAGTTCAATTGTTTCTCTTTTCTAACAAGATTTGGGAAAACAATGCAGGATGCGTGGGAACAAAAACAAGAAGATTGCCGAGGCAAGAAAGGAGTTGGACGAGAGCATCCACTTGGTCAAAGCTCCTATTGCAATGCGAGAGGACCCATCTCTTACCCTTCCTCAAAAGATCAAAGTCCAGGTTTCTCAACCAGCAGCACAAGAGAACCGTGCCATGGAAGAATGATGCCATTAATCTCTGTACTGGTGTTTCATTTACTTGTGTTCTTGAAAACTGTTTTGTGCGTTAACTCCAACAAATGTACTATCGAAGCAGAATTTTTGGTAGGATTCAGAAATGTTTACTGTTTTTGTTTGAACATGTTAACATTTTAGTTGGCTTTGTTCTATGATAATGTATGCAACAATATCTTACAAGTATATCCTTTATTTCTCCTATATATTCTGCACTCCTCAGAGCTATGTGATATTGCTTTTGCGTAATGTTTCCTTTCTGATTCAAAGTAATTGTTTCCCTTGAATAGTGCTTTGAGTTTAGCAGATACTTGTTTGGCCTGATTGAGTTGGGAAATATTAGGTCTTCAACTCAAACTGAAGTGCACCCCTATCCGAATCCCCTGCTTCATAATTTTCCTTTTCTTGATTCCTTTTTTTATTTAAGGATAGTAAAGTTCTTTGAATTGGCTTGAAATTTTGGGTTAAGATTTGGCACATTTCACCATTGGTAGCCAAATAAATAGGTTGTGAAACTCCTTACCTGGAAAACCAGTGTCGTGAGGTTGTTTGGAGTAATAAAGCATAATGTTACGAGTAATGAAAAATCAACTACTGCCTGCAGAATATATTTGTAATTGTTAATCATTCGTTTCGATCTAAACAACTTATATATGTTGCATTCAACCAAACAATAAACTGACATTATTCTTCCATTAGCAAGTAAAGACTGTTAAGTCATTTTCTCAACAGAGACATTCAAAATACGGCAAAGAAGGATAAGATAGGCCCCATTAAAGTATTACAAAATTTGGTTTTATCCAACAGAAATTCTAAATGGCGACGAAAGGGGCCTACTCTAGTTTATATCACAGGTATACCTATCTTGACATATTCTCTAAATTTCAAAGATATGATCCCCCATACTGTATCTTTTTCTTTTTCTTTCAATTGTTATATATTCTTGTTGTTTTGCACTGTTGTAAATCTCGGGGAGGTTGTAAATAGTCAGTGCCAAACCCACCAAAAAACTTCTAGTTAACAAAAGTTTCTTGGGTTTGCTAGCTTTTTGAGCTTATTGGGTACAATTAGAATTTATTTCATACATTGTTTATCGACATGATCGGAAATATGAATAATTGATTTCTTGCAGTAAAGTAAGCCACAAAGTGAGTAGCACCATTATATTCAATATGGTGCCGAGAGAATGGGAATATTTTGATGACGAAAACGGCTGACAACAGCCCAATGATCACATTCATCAAGCAAAGAAAGAGATAGTGTCCATCTACACTCTCCTTCCATTTTTTTTTTTTTTTTTTTGAAAGTGAGCTGGGGTTTTTAGGATCCCCGAACCTTATATTAATAAAAAAGATGACGATAATGTTTACAATCGCTCATACGTTCACTCGTTACATCATCTACGACACAATCCTTCGAAATTCTTTTTCATTAATCCTTCATCAAGAAGTATGAATCTTGAGTAAGTTCATTTTGTTTTGAACTTTTTCCCTATATATATACCTCTCTTATCACCAAATTTTATCATCATAACTTGAGTTTTCACATTTTGTTCAAGTATTAGAGTCAGTAGAATGGAAAGTAAATTTCTACCACATATATTTGATAGCAATGTAGAAGCAAGGTACATACCGGTGAGAGGGGAAGTTCTTAAGAGAATTATCGGTGTACATCCTCCGCCGAAGAAGAACAAGGTGGGTGACCCTTCAACTGCAGCACCACATCGTCGTACCTAAGTCTTCTTCTGACAACCTACTACGTATGTTGCTTGGTAGAAAGGAAAATGGTTCCAAGATCAGTGTCAGCATGTATGGTATGGGTAATATATCTGTTTGTATGTATATATATATATATATATTCATATATGAGTGTTAACTCCTAAGTTGTTCTAGCTAGGAGTTCATATTATTACTTGTGTTATGTAGTAGGGTTTATGCAGGGGTTTAACGATATAGTTGTTCTGTATACTCATCTCTTCTTCTTTCTTTCTTTCTTCCTGTTAATTGTTTTCAATATTTGCTTGGTGCAAGAGTGAGTAGGTTTTGTTCTTCAAACATAAT
This sequence comes from Berberis vulgaris, assembly GCA_963556465.1. NCBI lineage: Eukaryota > Viridiplantae > Streptophyta > Magnoliopsida > Ranunculales > Berberidaceae > Berberis > Berberis vulgaris. The sequence goes on from OY747133.1 coordinate 2,533,531, forward strand.
TTCTCAAATAAACCCCAAGATCTTCTTGCAAAGAAGATGATCATCACCCCGTGTACATCATAATGACTGGAGAATTTGCATCACAGAACGTCATGACATCCCAAACTAAGTTGGCACCATGAGGCTCACAATAGCTCACATATGACAACACCCTAAAAAAACTCGACAGAGGCTACTAAACACAAACATAGACATTATTAGATTTGCCAAGCATGTCAAAATTTTCTCCTTGGGAGCTGATTCTTGACAATAGTCAAAAAAAAAATATTTCATCTATGCGAGAACTGTGGCTAGACACGAAGACGTGACAATTTAGGTGTAAAGATTGTTTTCTTTATCCTCAATTAAATTCTCATGGCACTTTGAAGTTTGAACACCTCATAAAATCCTCTGCTCACAGTTTGGATCGCAAACACTAAAATCGCATAATTAATTCCATATGAACATCAATCCATGTATTATTCAAAATTTTTTTACATATCATTTATTGCAAAAAATAAAGAAAAAACTCCCAACATGATGTCTATAAGAAGGGGGCGTTTTTGAGCTAAACTTGAATTCCAGAAAAGTTTGTTATTATTTATAATAATAAACTTGAATTCCAGAAAAGTCTACAAGAGGCCACATAGGGGTCCTCTATGCACAAAAAGGAAAAAAAAAATTGAGCCTCCATTGTTTGGTAAAGAAGTTTCAAACAAAGGTGAAAATGGAACTTGATTGAAAGTTTTTTCCCAGATACAAGAACGAATAGTTTCTTGTGTTCTCTCATATCATAGTAATCAATTTGGCAATGGAAGAAGAGAAAGACCTTATATGAAAAGAGAGGATAGCAATCTTTCAATTTCATGGAAGAGAAGAAAAAAGGGAAGAAAATGTAATGTCAGTGGCCCTTAAAAATGGAATTAATTACTAGTATTCAAAATTGATTGAAGTATTGACCATGATATGTGCTTTTGATGAGTTGTCTTGCTCGTGTACCAGAGCAAATTTGATGACTTGTCTCGTTGCATCTCACATGTAGAGTTGTAATGCACCTCATTCGACACAAACTTTGCTAGAGAATCAGGATTTTACAACCAAGGTGATGTGTCAATTCTAGAGAAGTTTACAAATATATCAAAAAATACAACATTGTCCCAAATTAAGACAGCCACCTTGGTCATAAAACCTAGTTACGTACAAAATTCTAGTTCCTAAGTATTTTTGCAGACAACGCTATTTATAGGTTTTCCATGATTTCTTCTCCAAAATCTACATGTGTTGTTTAATGGTTTTTTTTTAAGCATGTACTTTCTAAGAGTAAGACTATGGTGTCTGGTCTTGCATGTATGGTGTGTGTAAATGACCAACTCTACCCCTCTTCTAATCTTCGTCCATCTTCTTTCTCCCTGCAAAGGGAGAGGTAAAATCAACACTCACGTGCGAGACACCCTCCCCAGGCACGCACCAGGCATGAAAACCCAGGCATCGTAGAATTTTTGACTTTTTAAAGCTTAGATATCTACATGACCACTCCAACATGGTCTTATCTATGCTCTATCTTTGGACCAAAGAACCTTTTCTTTTTTTTCACCTTTGCGGTGTGTTAAATAGTTGGTATCTTTATTTATTCGTGTGTTATTTAACCCAATCACAGAATTACACCCGAAAAGATGACTGAATTCATTTCTGTCATCTGCTATACGTTGCATTCAACTAAAAAATAAACTGACTTTATTCTTCCTTTAGCAAGTAAAGACTCAAAATCATAGCTTTAAGTCATTTTTTCAACAGAGGCATTCCACGTAACATGGCAAAGAAGAACTAAATAGAAGGCCCCAGTTTGCTTTCACCCCCAACTGGCTCCATTAGGGTGTTATAATTTTTATTTATTTATTTATTTATCAAAAGATGGATCAAATTCCCCTTTTGCTTTCATTAGATGTTTTTATATCATTGTTTATCAACTTGATGGAAAATATGAATAATTGATTTCTTGCAGTAAAGTAAGCCACAAAGTAAGTAGCATTATTAGAGAATGCCAATATTTTGATGCCACAAAGTAAGTAGCATTATTATAGTCCACCAATTATAGCTCAGTCGATTATTAAGAGCACATTTTCTTTTTCACCTCATGCCCCCAACTCGTCCCTTAGGGTATTACAAAATTTGGTTTTATCCAAATATGGATCAAATTCCCCTTTTGCTCTCAACATTACAAGATTTTTATACCCGTTTTGCATCTTGACATATTCTCTATATTTCAAAGATATGATCCCCCATAATGTATCTTTTCTTTTTCTTTCAATTGTCATATATGCTTATTGTTTCGCACTGTAAATCTTGGGGAGGTTGTAAATAGGCAGTGCCAAACCCACCAAAAAAACTTCTAGTTCACAAAAGTTTCTTGGGTGTGCTAACTTTTTTTATCTTATTGGGTTCAATTAGAATTCTTATCATACATTGTTTATCGACATGATCCTGACAATATTTTGATGACGAAAACGGCTGACAACAGCACAATGATCTCATTCATCAAGCAAAGAAAGAGATAGTGTCCATATACACTCTCCTTCGAAACACTTTTTCATTAATCCTTCATCAAGAAGTATGAATATTGAGCACATCCATTTTGTTTTGAACTACATCCCTATATATATATACCTCTCTTATCACCAAATTTATCATCAAAACTTGAGTTTTCACATTTTGTTCAAGTTTTAGAGTCAGAAGAATGGCAAGTAGATTTCTATCACATATATTTGATAGCAATGTAGAACAAAGGTACATACCGCCGAGAGGGGAAGTTTTTAAGAAAATTATCGGTGTACATGGGAGTAGACCCCCAACTACTCCACCGAAGAAGAACAAGGTGGGTGACCCTTCAACTGCAACACCATATCGTCATACCTGAGTCTTCTTCTAACAACCTACTATGCATGTTGCTTGGTAGAAAATGGTTCTAAGATCAGTTTCAGCATGTATGGTATGGGTAATATATCTGTTTGTATGCTAAGTTGCTCTAGTTCATCTTATTACCTGTGTGAGTTATGTAGTAGGATTTATGCAGGGGTTACCCTTATAGTTGTTCTGTATACTCATCTCTTCTTCTTTCTTTCTTTCTTCCTGGTAATTGTTTTCAATATTTGCTTGGTGCAAGAGTGAGTAGGTTTTGTTCTTCGAACAGAATTACTTCAAGTAAACCCCAATATCTGCTTGCAAAGAAGATGATCATCACACCGTGTACATCATAATGACTTGAGAATTTGCATCACAGAACATCATGACATCCCAACTAAGTTGACACCCTAATGTTCACAGTAGCTAGCATAAGACCATACTCTAATAAAAACTTATCTTCGGTCCCCTTGGAGTGTATGATTTCTTTATAGCTTCCAATTAGTATTTATGTCATTATGACATGCCTCTACTTTTTTGTTTTCAACACAATTTTATATGTAATTGCAAACATTAAAGAAATCAATTGTTTGTTCACAAATGGTATAAACCTCGAACAAAAAAAATATTGAAATTAATATCTAAAAGTAATAACTGTAGAGTTCAATGAAAATATATACCATTAGTCAACACGAACAAAATTTGAGCCTCATATAAACCACTTTTTTCTATGAAATTGTATTAAGATTTTATTCTATTCGCAAATTTCAAATTTTATTTTTTTTAATCTTCAATTAGATACTAATCTTAATTATTTTGTGATTTTAATTATATATTCTAGTTATTACGCTCGTTGCCCTTCTAAGTTTATCGATGCTGTGACCTTATTTTAGCTTAAAATTGAACTACACTGGATTCAATTTGGTATATGCAATGTATTTTTTATAGTTGTATTTTTTTTTATTAGTTACTAGCTTGAACATGAAAATTTTTTTGACTCCACCCTTGATAGCTGCTATTATCAACTAATAATTATCATTTCACCCCGACTAAAATCTTGATTCCGCCACTGGACAATATGGTCTCATCTATGCTCTATCTTTGGACCAAAGAACCTTTTTTCACCTTTGTTAACTTTTTGGTAGTAGTTTACCTTTGGGCAATTGCTGTGGTGTTAAATAGTTAGTATCTTTGCTAATTATTCATGTGTTATTTAACCCAATCACAGAATTACACCCCAAAAGATGACTGAATTAATTTCTGTATCTGCTATACTTTGCATTCAACTAAAACATAAACTGACTTTATTCTTCATTTAGCAAGTAAAGACTCAAAATCATAGCTTTAATTCATTTTCTCTACAGTGACATTCCACATAACATGGCAAAGAAGGACTAAATAGATGGCTCTAGTTTGCCAAAGGTGTTCCAGTTGAGTAGGTAGAGGTCTGGCGGATGAAATCATGCATTATGGATACAAACCCCACCGGCAGCAAGGGTGGGGATGGTGAAGGTTAAAAAAAATGGCCCAGTTTGTTTTCACCCCCAACTTGCAACATTAGGGTGTTATAAAAAAAATTTATTTACCAAAAGATGGATCAAATTCCCCTTTTGCTTTCATTAGATGATTTTACACCCATTCTTGCATCTTGAACATATTCTCCGTAATGTATCGAATAATCAAAGTGTGATTGTAAATAGTCAGGCCAAATTCCACAAAAAAAAAGCTTCCAGTTAGAAATTTTTTTTTTCATACATTGTTTATCGACTTGATGGGAAATATGAATAATTGATTTCTTGCCGTAAAGTAAGCTACAAAGTAAGTAGCGTTATTATATCAAATGTGGTGACTAAAAGGGCTGATAACTGCACAATGATCTCATTCACCCAGCAAAGCAAGAGATAATGTTTATATAGACTCTCTTTCTAAACTCTTTTTCATTAATCCTTCGTCAAGAAGTATGAATCTCGAGCAAGTTCATTTATTTTAACTTTTTCTATATATACCCCTCTCTTATCACCAAAGTTTATCATCAAAACAAGTTATGATACATCATTCTGGTTACAAACCAAGTTGCAAAATCATGATTCCCAGATATTTTCGCAACCGACACTATTTATAGGTTTTCCATGATTGGTTGTCCAAAATCTTCGGATGTGTTTTTTTTTTTTGGTCAAACACGAAGATGTTTATTAAGGAAAGAAAATGAAACAAAAAACAAAGATAAACATTCCTAAATCAAGGAATGCCAAGACACCATAAAAGTGTCAAAACCCAAATTCCTAAACAAATTACAAGCCGAACCCATCATCCACAGAAATTCTCTAATCTCGATAAAGATGGAGTGTTTGATCTGTTGAGTCCTTCAAATACCCTTTTATTTCTTTCTTTCCACACACACCACATGAGAACGTGAGGGACCCTACGCCATAACCACTCCCCTCGACGGGAAGGATTAGCTTGAGACCACCAACTTAGCCAATCTAAAATGGAGTCTTGAAACATCAAACTCAAACCAAATTCTGACAAGAAATTGCTCCAAATGGATTTGGAGAAACTGCAGTGAAGCATCAAATGGTCCAGCGTCTCATCAATTTCATTGCAAAGCACACAAAGACTCCCTGTGTGGATTCCTCTTTTCCTTAACCTATCTTTAGTCAAGATCTTCTCATCCAACACTGACCAACTAAAGAAATTAATCCGAGGAAAAAAGTTTTGCACCCATACTAGATTTTTGTGAGAGGAAATGAAGGGGTTGGAGTGGGTCTCATAATGAGATACAACCAATATATCCGAAAATTCTTTCACCGAGAAGCCCACACTTTTACCCTTCCACACTAAACTGTCAGATCCCTCTGAGAGCATCTGTCTATCCAACAGATGCATTAGATTAGCGAACTCTTCTAGCTCCCCAGTATTTAGGGGTCTTCGAAAGGAAAGATCCAAGAATTGCCGTTAGACCAAAAATTGCTCACACTCCCATATTGATTATTCTTAATGATAAACAACATTGAAAACAGATCCTTCAAAGATTGGTTACTACACCAAACATCATGCCAAAAAGAGATGATATCACCATTTCCACCTTGGAGAGAGGTGTGAGGGTAGAAGCCACTTGCGCACCGAGAGATGAACTTCCACAAAGAGCATCCGTAGGAAGTGTACTTAGTTCTCTTTTCCCAAACCCATCTATTGTGCCCATATTTGTCCATAATGAGATATCTCCATAAATTGTCATTTTCTTCTGCAAATCGCCAAAGCCACTTAGAAAGTAATGCAATATTGAATGTGAACACCTGATGAATGCCTAAACCACCTCGAGATTTAGGACAACAAATTTTCTCCCAGCCCACTAAATGCATCTTTCTAGAGTTTTGAGTAGAACCCCAAAGGAAATCATGCATGATCTGTTCCATCTTGGCTGCTATTGAACATGGAACCTTGATAAGAGACAGAATGAACACCGGGATAGAAGCTAATGTGGATTGAACAAGAGCTAATATGTCTGCTTTAGAGAGAAATTTGCGTTTCCACTACGCTAGTTTTGATTTCATCCTTTCGATCGTCTCATCCCACACAGCTTTACTTTTAAAATTAGCACCCAAAGGCATGCCCAAGTACTTAACTGGAAGATGACCCGCTGAACAACCCAATAAACCCGCCAACTGGTGCAGATGAGGGACTTCTCCAATAGGCAACACCCTTGATTTGTGAAAGTTGATTTTCAGACCTGAAATAACTTCAAACCAAAGCATAATTCTTTTAAGAACAAGAACCTGAGAAGCGGAAACAGCACAAAAGAGGATAGTATCATTCGCATACTGGAGAATAGAAACAGGAGGACTACCCTCGACAGAAAACCCTCTCACTAGGCCAGCATCAACCGCTTTAAGAATAATTTGTATTAGACCTTCTGCTGCTATAGTAAATAGAAGAGGAGACAGTGGATCGCCTTGGCGCAAGCCTTTCGAGCTATTGAAAAACCCGTGTAGCTGACCATTAATCTCCAGAGAGAAATTAGCTGTAGATCTGCAAGTGTGAAATCAATGAATCCATTTGGAGTCAAACCCCATGCGAGCCATTACCAAATCCAAGTATCTCCAAGAGACGTTGTCAAAGGCTTTGGAGAAATCTAATTTGATAACGAGCCCTGTAACACCTTGTTTTTTCCTAGAATGAATAATTTCATTGGCAATCAAAGGGCTATCAACTACCTGTCTTCCACTGACTGTTGCACTTTGAAAAGGAGAAATGACTGAATGAAGAACAATTTTCAATCTGTTAGCCAACACCTTGGCAATGATCTTATAGGCCCCATTCAAAATACCGATAGGTCTAAAATCTTTGACTGTCCGCATTGCCGCACATTTAGGAATAAGCGAGATGATAGTGGTATTCAACCGCCAATCAAGAAAATTTCTCGAGTTAAAATCTTCAACAACATTCAGAAAATCAATTTTGATTACCTCCCACATTTTCAAATAGAACCCCATTGAGAAACCATCAAGACCTGGAGAAACTTCAGATTTTAGTTCTTCCATTGCCGCTCTAATTTTCATCTCCAAAAAATTATCTACCAAGGTTGTAGCCGTAGATTGGGAGATAGACTTGAAGGTAATCCCCGAGAAGAAAGGTCGTCACTCCTCCTTTTCATAGAACAACTCCTTGAAGTGAGATATCAAGAGTTCTCTAATACTGACTTCATCCACTACCAACTCCTGACCTATGCTAAGAGCTTCAATGGAGTTAAATAGTCTGCGTCTGTTAGCCAAGTTATGAAAGAATTTGGACCCCTGATCCATATGACAAACCCAATTGATTCCTAATCTGATCCTCCAAAACTCCTCATCTCTTTTGGTTAATGTTGCCCACTCCTGATGTATCTGCACTCTACAAGACCTCTCCTCAGCAGTCAGGTCTCTGATCTCTTCATCAGCATCAATGTTAGCAATTAAGGCAGAAATATTTTGAATACATAAATTTGTCTTACCCCAAACTTTAGTCCTCCAACTTTTAAGGTTGCATCTGAGTGCCTTAAGCTTCCACCATAAACAGTAGCCAGGGTAGCCAGAGACTAATCAGTTGTTTCACCAAGCTTTCATCTCCTCTGCCAGGGTAGGGTGATCAAACCAACCATTATCAAATGAAAAAAGGCGAGTACAGCCACCAACAGACGAGTTCGCAAGCAAAATCGCGTGATGGTCAGAACCTGCTGCACCCTTGAGTCATTCAACTTTATCACCAAATTAGTCAATCCAATCCACCGAAGCCAGAAATCGATCAAGTCGACAAAGGATAGGACGATTTCTTCGATTTGACCATGTGAATTTCCCTCTTTTAGACTAAAATCAGCGAGTTCCGCGTCATTAATGAACTGATTGAATTTCTGCATGCTCATGGACCTCCTCCTGCATCCTTTTTTTTCATTCATATGACGGACAACATTGAAGTCTCCCGCTAACACCCATGGCGATTACACCCAACCAGCAATGTCATATAGTTCTTCCCAGAAGTGTTCTCTTAGCGAAGGATCACACGGCCATAAATGTTAGTCCCTGACCAAATTGAGTTATCTGAGATCATTTGAAATTGAATAGAAAGTGAAAAAGCTCCTTTCAACACTTCCCTCATCTGCAAAAGATCACCATCCCAAATAGCTAAAAGGCCTCCTGAGCTGCCAATGGATTCCACCATAGCCCAATCAAAAGAGCTATCACCCCACAATTTTCTGATAGATTCTCTAGAGCATCTCTCCAATTTCGTTTTCTGAATGAAAACAAGGTCTGGACGATTCTCTGAAAATAATCTACGACAACCCCTTTGCCTCTCAGTATTCCCGAGCCCCCTACACTTCCACGAAAGAATTTTGAGGTTCATGAAAGACCTTCAACCCCAGGTTTGTTGCACTTGTCCATTGCTTTGTCAGATAATGTACCCCGTGCTGCAGCTTGAACCATATCTAAAGCCATTTTTTCATCATGACTGAGGTCCACTCCCACTGTCAAGCCAATTTCTTTGAAAGCCGAACGATCTGATGCTTCTTCCTGAGTCGAAAGACAATCAGAGACAGAAGGCTCCACGCTGTCATTGACCCTAGAAACAAACCCTGGATACTTGCTAGAAGTATGTTCGTTAGGGAGTAGAACCCAAGATTTTTCGTCTATGGGACCTTGAAACTTGGGGGAGCGCCTACGTGGTCTGGTGTAGATGAGGAACTCTCCAAATAAGAAACACATTGTTTTGTAGACAAATCATGGACTTTAACACATTGTTCTGCTATTGGCTCGAAACCCGGCGGGTAAGGGAGAGATACCGAACACTCCTGGGTCTGGTTGGAAGACTTTCCCCTTGTCAGCCCAGCAAGGGCACTACATCCTTTAAGCTCCCCCCTTGTTTAATGGTTTTGTAAAAAACCATATACTTTCTAAAATTTAGCAACAATTATTTTTTTGGGTTTTTTTTACACTTCTACCCTTTCTGTAGACAGTGTTTGTGGTTGTGTTTTAAAGAGAATGAGTAAAAAGTGTAAAAACACATTAAAAAAAAACCAAAAAAGAGTAGCAAACATAGCTGGTTAGACTTACTCAGACATCTAGACGACCACTACATGAGCCATCACAATATGGTCTCCTTTATCTTTGGACCAAAGAACCTTTTCCCTTTGCCAACTTTTTGGTAGAAGTTTACCTTTGTGTTGCATTAGTTGTGGTGTGTTAAACAATTAGTATATTTATTTATTCATGGTCCATCAGTTGTAGCTCAGTTGGTCGAACATTCACTCTCCTTGTGAGAGGTCGGGGTTCGAGACTTACCAGTTAGGATTTTGTACATGTGCTAAGACTTCGGATATTGAATCCATAGTCTTAGATCGACTAGACCGGAGCGAAACAAAAACGAGTTTTCATGCAAGGTGGAGGCAATGGTCCAGAATGAAAGCAATTATCTATGGGATATGGAGGCGACGAGGATATTAAGTGGCAACAATATGTAGCGTTCGGGCCTGGTTTGGTTAACCCTATAGGGTCAGTCATGTAGCCTTCGGGAATGAATTAATAAATAAATAAAAATGATCAACGACCAAAATATATATATATATATATATATATATATATTCATGTGTTTTTTAACCCAATCACATAATTACACCCAAAAAGATGACTGAATTCATTTATGTTATTTGCTATATGGTTATTTTTTAAGGTGAGCATGTTTTTAACAAGATCCCATAATTATCTCAGAAATAACATAGTATGCCTTTGACAAGGTTTGAAGGCTGGACATATGGTTCCATCTGCCACAACTCTACCAAATTATCATAGCTTTAAGCCATTTTCTCAACAGAAGCATTCCACATAACATGGCAAAAGATGACAAATTAGAGGGCCCTAGTTTGCTTTCTCACCCCCAACTTGCGCCATAAGGGTGTTATAAATTTATTTATTTATATAAGATTGATCAAATTCCCCTTTTGCTTTCATTAGATGATTTTTACACCCATCTTGAACATATTCTCCATAATGTATCATTGTTGTTTTCCAATTGTTATTTATTTGTTCTTGTTGTTTTGCTCTGGAATGATCTTGAGGTGATTGTAATGTCTATTTCCATGTCAAAAAAATTCCTCTATTTGCTTATATATATCATTAAGAGGTTCATATAAATCTATTTGTAATGTCTATCTCCAAGTGTTTTGATGCTTTATGTCCCTATTTAACCTAAGTGATTGTCCATATCCATCGAGGTGCAAAAGTATTTTATGGATTGAAGAAAAGCGAAATTCTGACTGCACAATATTCTTGTAAGCTTATAATTAAAAATGATAGATATTTTGTTTTAGAATAATCAGTGCCAAACCATAAAGAAAAACTTCCAATTCACAAAAGATTTTTGGGTGTGCTCGCTTTTTGAGCTTATTGGGTACCATTAGAAATTTTTTTCATACATTGTTTATAACAGAGATCGTAAACATGCATAATTGATTACTTGCAGTAAAGTAAGCCACAAACAGAGTCTATATGTATTATTATGTCCAATGTGGTGAGTAGAGAATACCAATATTTTGATGAGCAAAGCAGGGCTGACAACATCCAGTGATATCAGCAAATTATACTTCACCAAGCAAAGCAAGTAAAAGAGATAGTGTCCATTCTTTTTTTGATGAACAGAGATAGTATCCATATACACTCTCCTTCCCAACTCTTTTCATTAATGCTTCATCAAGAAGTATGAATCTTTTACCAAGTTCATTTTTTTATGACTTGTTCCCTATATATACCCCTCTCTTATCACCAAATTTTATCATCAAAACTTGATTTTTCACATTTTGTTCTAGTATCAGAGTGAGAAGAATGGAATTCAAATTTCTAGCACCTATATTTGATGGAAGTGTAAAAGAAAGGTACATACCGATGAGAGGGGAAGTTCTTAAGAAAATTATAGGTATAGAGGAGAGTAAACCGCCAACTTCTCTGCTGAAGAAGGAGAAGAAGATGTACAAGGTGGGTGACACTTCAACTGCAGCACCAAATCGTCGTACCTGAGTACTCTTCCTCTAACAACCTACTATGTATGTTGCTTGGTAAGGTAAATGGCTCCTAGATAGTATCAGTATGTAACCCCCACGTCTTGGGTTCTATACCTACCGGCGGCACGCTTGCTTTCAAAAAAAAAAACATGTATAGTATGGGTAATATGTAGGTTTGTATGCATATATTGAGGTATGACTGCTAAGTTTTTCTAGCAGTTTATGTTATTACTAGTGTGACTTATATGTAGTAGGCCTAATACAGGGGTTAATGGTATAGTACGTTGTTGAGTTGTTCTGTACACTCCTCGTTTCGTTCTTTCTTCCTGTTAATTATTTTCAATATTTGTTTGGTGTAATGCTAACAATCACTTAACAACACCCTAAAAAACTCGAGAAACTTAATAACGGATACTAAACTCTAATATAAGCATTTTGTCAAGTATGTCAAAGTTTTCTTCTTCAGAGATGATTCGTTACAAAAGCCTTGCAAGTTTTTTCTAAGCGAGAGCTGTGGCTAGACATGAAGACGTGCAATTCATATGTGAAGATTGTTAATTTTCTTGTGATCCTTAATCAAATTCTCATGGTACTTTGAAGTTTGAACACCTCATAAAACCCTATGCTCGCAGTATGGATTGCAAAAACTAAAATCGTATTCCATGGATGATCACCGATCTCTATATATTGTGTATTATTCATTCTTTTCTGACTAGCAAATTTTTGATTCATTTATTGTAAAAACAAAAAAATCCCAACAGCATGGAGATGTCTATAAGAAGGGTGTCTTTAATTTTTGAAGTTAAACATGAATTCCAGAAAAGTTCCTTATGCCAAATGGGGGAGATAAACATAGTTAGAATACAGCAATTGGTAGTGTATATCGTGTTCCTTATAATTTTGACTGCTTTGCTTTTAAGTAGTACTTATGCTAATTCTAATGTCTAAAGCACTAAACCTTTCACCTTTAAGACTTGACTCAACTTGTTCACGAACAAGATTTTTTTTTTTTTTGGGGTCAAACAAGAAGTTTTTATTGAAAGGGAAAAATAACAATCCTAAAGCAAGGAAAGCCATGACAAAAAACCTAGCACACCAACTCCCTGAAAAAGAAAAAAGAAAAAAAGCAACTTCCTACTGCTCAAAACAATTTCTTATGTCTTCAAACTAATCGTGTTAAAACACTTCAAAAATATCTTGAACTCGGCCTATTTGATATTCATATCATATTTGTGTTGGTTTTTAGGGTTAGAAATATATTTTTTTTACATATCATTTATTGCAAAAAATAAAGAAAAAACTCCCAACATGATGTCTATAAGAAGGGGGCGTTTTCGAGCTAAACTTGACAAGAGGCCACATAGGGAAAAAGAAAAAAAAAAATGAGCCTCTATTGTTTGGTAAAGAAGTTTCAAACAAAGGTGAAATGGAACTTGATTGAAAGTTTTTCCCAGATACAAGAAGGAATAGTTTCTTGTGTTCTCTCATATCATAGTAATCAATTTGGCAATGGAAGAAGAGAAAGACCTTATATGAAAAGAGAGGATAGCAATCTTTCAATTTCATGGAAGAGAAGAAAAAAGGGAAGAAAATGTAATGTCAGTGGCCCTTAAAAATGGAATTAATTACTAGTATTCAAAATTGATTGAAGTATTGACAATGATATGTGCTTTTGATGAGTTGTCTTGCTCGTGTACCAGAGCAAATTCGATGACTTGTCTCGTTGGATCTCACATGTAGAGTTGTAATGCACCTCATTCGACACGAACTTTGCTAGAGAATCAGGATTTTACAACCAAGGTGATGTGTCAATTCTAGAGAAGTTTACAAATATCTTGAAAAATACATCATTGTCCCAAATTAAGACAGCTAACTTGGTCATAAAACCTAGTTACGTACAAAATTCTAGTTCCTTGGTATTTGTGCAGACAACGCTATTTATAGGTTTTCCATGATTTCTTCTCCAAAATCTACATATGTGTTGTTTAATGGTTTTTTTTTTAAGCATGTACTTTCTAAGAGTAAGACTACGGTGCCTGGTCTTGCATGCCTGGTGCGTGTCTAGTGTGTGTAAATGACCAACTCTACCCCTCTTCTAATCTTCGTCCATCTTCTTTCTCCCTGCAAAGGGATGGGTAAAATCGACACTCACGTGCGAGACACCCTCCCCAGGCACACACCAGGCATGAAAACCCAGGCATCGTAGAAATTTTGACTTTCTAAAGCTTAGATATCTACATGACCACTACATGAGCCACCCCAACATGGTCTTATCTATGTTGGACCAAAGAACCTTTTTTTTTTTTTTTTTTGTTACCTTTGTGGTGTATTAAATAGTTGGTATCTTTATTTATTCGTGTGTTATTTAACCCAATCACAGAATTACACCCCAAAAGATGACTGAATTCATTTCTGTCATCTGCTATATGTTGCATTCAACTAAAAAAATAAACTGACTTTATTCTTCCTTTAGCAAGTAAAGACTCAAAATCATAGCTTTAAGTCATTTTCTCAACAGAAGCATTCCACATAACATGGCAAAGAAGAACTAAATAGAAGGCCCCGGTTTGCTTTCACCCCCAATTGGCATCATTAGAGTGTTATAATTTTTATTTATTTATTTATTTATCAAGAGATGGATCAAATTCCCCTTTTGTTTTCATTAGATGCTTTTATATACATTGTTTATCAACTTGATGGAAAATATGAATAATTGATTTCTTGCAGTAAAGTAAGCCACAAAGTAAGTAGCATTATTACATCAAATGTGGTGACTAGAGCTGACTTGCTTAGGAGTTATAAAATTATTTGCTAAATGTAGATTACGCCGAATATTCAAAATCACAAAAGCAGGATTAGGGACAGCATTTTCATAAACACATTTGCACCGCTGTTTCCATATTTCCCATAAAATGAACATGGGAGTGAGAAAGAATAACACACCTGTTTGTGTTCTCATTTTGGCTCTCCTGAACCAAATGACAAGGGTCGTGAATATTTCTGCCGATTTTCTGATATGCACATAAAAAATCAACTCAAAATGGCGCCAAACCTGCATCGCCAGTTCACCATCCAAAAACAAATGATTCAGAGATTCTCGCTGTGACATGTTGCAACATCGACATTTAGAAGCCAGACTAATTCCACATCTGTACAGTTCCCCATCCACTGGTACCCCTCTACGGAGTAATTTCCACACAAAACACTACTACAAATATTAGCTTAGGTAACGCCACTTAGATAGCGCTTTTTTTAAAGAGCTATCTAAGTGGGCACTAGGATAGCGCTTATTTGTCTTTAAAAAAAAAATCAAAAAAAAAAAAAACACTACAATAGCGCTTTTAATTTTTTTTTTCAGTTAAGCGCTATTTTAGTTATGTCTTAGATAGCGCTTTAAAAAACGCTATGAGAAAAAACGTTACCAAAGCTACCATAGCGCTTTTAAAGTGCTTGCATAGCGCTTCAGAAGCGCTATCTTATATATCACTACTAAAGCGCTTATATAGCGCTATCTTAGTCTAGCAATTAAAAAAAAAATCTGCACTGTTAGGATAGCGCTATCTTCAGAAACAAAACGTTTTAAAAGGCCAAAACACTCTCTTCTCCCCAAATTATCACCAAAAAAAAAAAACTTGAAACCCTAGAAGAGCTCTCTGGCTCGCTCGAGAGCCAAATCAAATCATCAATGGCGATCAAGCAACTCATAACCCTAGCTCGTCGAGCACACATACCTTCCTCTCTCGCTCCATCTCTCCTCCTCTCCACCACCAGATCCTCCTCCTCCTCCTCAACCTCTCCAACTATCGTCACTGATGCTCCTCTCCCTTCACCACCACCACCAACTGCGATGATCTACGACCGTCTCGCAGAGCAAGTGAAATCAAAGCTAAAGAAGCTCGAAAACCCGGATCCACGCTTCATCCAATACGCCTCACCTCACCCCGTCATAGTCGATCACACTAAGATCTTGGACGCCCCTGAAACACGCGTGACCACTCTCCCAAATGGGCTCCGAGTCGCTACTGAGACAACCCTGGCATCCCGCACTGCCACCGTTGGTGTGTGGATTGATGCTGGGAGTCGGTTCGAGACTGATGAGACAAACGGAACTGCGCATTTCTTGGAGCATATGATATTCAAGTTAACGGAGAAGAGGTCGGTTTTTTACTTGGAGGAGGAGATCGAAAACATGGGTGGGCATCTCAATGCTTACACTTCCAGGGAACAGACCACTTATTATGCTAAGGTTATGAAGGACAATGTGCCTGAGGCTCTTGACATTCTTGCGGATATTTTGCAGAATTCCCTCTTCGCACAGAATAGGATCAATCTCGAGAGGGACGTTATTCTCCGCGAGATGCAAGAGGTGATATGGGACAATAGATTATTCATTATTACTCTTTTTTTTAATGTTCAATTTATTAAAAACATCTTTTTTTTAATGCCGCGGAATTAGAATTGTTTAAGTGTGTTTAATGATTTGCTATCAAACTAATTGCTAATTGTTATGCAGATGGTTCTTATTTTTGGGGGCAATGTTATTTTTAGATATGTTAATGATGAAGAGTGTCTATACAAGTGTAATAAAAATGTAATGCAAATGTTTATTTTAGTAATTTACATTTAGAATAAATGAAGCATTTGTAGTAAGTACTCATTATCCTTTGCAATATTGGCTTGTTACTTATGATTTTGTGTATTAATTCACGCTTATACTCTTTATTTTACAGGATCATGACTGCTAGATCCCCGAGCAAGCGCCAGAGCAAGGGTCGTACTCGAGAGAACGGTCGAGGGGATGGTCAAGATGATTCTAGAGGAGGTGAGACAGGAGGTTCAACTGGAAATAGTGGCTTGTCCCAGGTTCAGTCTCGAGGAATAGTCACTATGGTGAGTGTTAAGAAAAGAAGGGCCAAAGGAGATGTAATAAAGGTGAATTGGAATAAAATAGGCCAACCAATTGGCAAAGAGTCGATGACCTTAGCACACTTTGTTGGATCTTGCTGTAGACGAACTTTTCCAATCACGATTACCAATTGGCGTAAGGATGATTTGTTGCCATTGAAAGAACAACTTTGGGATGAAGTCAAGGTATATTTGCTATCTCAATCTGCGTTTAAATTTTAGTAATTGGTGTGGTTGTTTGTTTGGATATACATATTGTCTTCTTGTTATGTTCTTAAAATCATATGTTTTTAATCATGCTGTACAACACTTTTCGTTCTAGTTTTGGATCTTTTCTCAAACATAGTTACTACCTTTTTCATTATTTATTTATTTCCTCCCCCAACCAAATTAGCTTGCTGTACAATACAAATGTGATCATGTTCACGAGACTACCATTGATCATAAAAATTTCAATTTAAGTTCTTAAATATAAGTGTTCTCTTGAAAGACTTCACCGAATAAAATTTCATGCAGCCAAACACAACACCTAAGTGGGCCAGTCTTATTCTTGTATGCCAAAGTTAGTTTTGCCCCGCGCCATGTAAACCCTACCCTCACTACCCCTGACAAGCACATTTGGTCTTCCCAACTCCACTTGTACATATCAAACATCTCATTTGATATGCTACTAGTTTATATAGACACAGTATATCCCTGTTCTTGCTCAATAAGCATCTCACCATAGTGACACTCCTGCAGAATCAATGATTAGCATGTTTATACATGATATTATTTAAACAAGTATGCTTTGGGCAGCTCTTGAGCTCCATCCAATAACAAGGATTTCCCCAACATTTACACAAAGCAAAATCTACCAGGGAGTTCAGCCAGCTGTGCAACAGTTTAGACCTTGCTTCTATGGACACAACTTCCAGTAGTTTCATTATCAAATAGGAAGAAAATTGCTGTTTGGGTAGGCAAAGGAGAAGGACAATTACAAAACATTATTATTAGCAGTTATATGAATCTGGTGTTGTATCTCACAATACAAGCAAAGCTCTAATATTTCAGACCAATTCAATAATTCACAAACCTATTTGACAATAAAAACATCACTCGAGCATAGCTGGAGTGAGGTCCTATCATTGAGGGACTTATCCATAGCATCGTATTGGATCGTTGCAACCTTTCTCAGTCGACTGCTTGGAACCAAAGCGGCCGCCTTTTGCAAGGTATTGCTGGTGGTATTCCTCTGCTCTGTAAAACTTCTTTGCTGGAAGAATCTCAGTCATAATCTGTCTGTTCAACGCCTTTTGGTGCCTCTCCATAGACTCTCGTGCTGCTTTCTCTTGCTCAGGTGTATAGAAGTATATTCCAGATCTGTACTGTGTGCCTACATCACTTCCCTGTAAAACATCCCGCTGTTAAAACTTATGGATCACTCAGATTCTCCTACATGTCAAACCAAAACATACTAAAATAATCTGAAAGAAAATACAAAAGTTCTAAGCTTTTTGAAGTCACTAATAACCAATTTCAACTGATAAAGCCCCAAAAGAAAAGTAAAAATGACAAATAGTGAGGAAATCCTCACCTAAGATCAGAAACAAAAACAAGGATACATGGCTGATAGGACATATGTAAGACCATATAAAGTGAATTGCTCCCAATTCTTAAGTGTTGCGTCTTATTGCGGAAGCGGGTAGACACCAACAATTGCACACAAGTACCAAACAAGGATCCAATCAATTAAATAGAGCAACTAGCAATGAAAGAAATTAGAGAAAATTAAGAACATACCACAAGAGACACAAGGTTTACGTGGTTCAGCAATTGCCTACGTCCACAGTGAGGTGATTCCACTATATTCAAGAACAAGGTACAAGAAGATGACAATTCTCACACAATCTCTCAACAAGAGATGAAACAATTTCAAGGAATTATCTTTCTCCACACAATCTCTCAACAAGAGATGAAACAATTCAAGGGATTATCTTTCTCTATTTCCTGTGCTTCACACTTTTTCTACATGGAATCACCTAAAACAAAACACCTACAGTTCCTAATATATATAGGAACAACAGTTTCCTGTTTTGCAGCAGTTTCCTGTTTCACAGCAGTTTCCTGTTTCCTAGAATTTATTTCCTGTTCAAAAAACAGTTTCCAGAAGTCCAAACAGTTTTTCCTATTTCAAACAGGAGTCCAAACAGTTTCCTGTTTCAAACACGTTTCTATTTCACAAAACAGTTATGTGTCCTATTCCTGTTTGTGAAACAGTTTTCATGTTGTTTCCTGTTTCACAATTCTCCACCTCGGCAAATTTTTTTATAAGGAAAAAATGAGCCGAAACAAGGCATAAGAAGAAACTGATCAACACTCCATCATAGCTTTGTCACCTCACGAAACCGCCCCGAAGGGCAACGCCCCAAAGGGCCCTCAATCAACATGAGTCAATGTGGAGTAAGTGCAAACAATGTTGGAACTTAACTCCAGGAACAACCTTTGTCAACATATCAGCAGGGTTGTCTTTTGTGTGTACTTTCACCAAAGACACATCACCATTCTCAATTTCATACTTCTCCACATGTACCTTGCTCACCTTGGATGTCATTGCAAACAAAACCTGTGACTTTCTAGACAAGAAGTTTCACTACGGTTTTTCTTCAAACAACTTGTGCACAAACAAATCCTAGCACTTTTGAATATTCACAATCTTGAGTAGAACAATTCAAGATCAATTTCCCTTAGTGCTCTGATACCAATTGTTGCGCCTTATTGCGGAAGCGGGTAGACACCAACAATTGCACACAAGTACCAAACAAGGATCCAATCAATTAAATAGAGCAACTAGCAATGAAAGAAATTAGAGAAAATTAAGAACATACTACAAGAGACACAAGGTTTACGTGGTTCAGCAATTGCCTAAGTCCACAGTGAGGTGATTCCACTATATTCAAGAACAAGGTACAAGAAGATGACAATTCTCACACAATCTCTCAACAAGAGATGAAACAATTTCAAGGAATTATCTTTCTCCACACAATCTCTCAACAAGAGATGAAACAATTCAAGGGATTATCTTTCTCTATTTCCTGTGCTTCACACTTTTTCTACATGGAATCACCTAAAACAAAACACCTACAGTTCCTAATATATATAGGAACAACAGTTTCCTGTTTTGCAGCAGTTTCCTGTTTCACAGCAGTTTCCTAGAATTTATTTCCTGTTCAAAAAACAGTTTTCAGAAGTCCAAACAGTTTTTCCTATTTCAAACAGGAGTCCAAACAGTTTCCTGTTTCAAACACGTTTCTATTTCACAAAACAGTTATGTGTCCTATTCCTGTTTGTGAAACAGTTTCCATGTTGTTTCCTGTTTCACATTAAGCAATCTCTACATATGTAAGTCCTTATGCATTGCTTCTTTTTTTAGATGGCCTTAGATAAATTTCAGCATAATGTTTAATATGCCATCTTAATATTAATGTGGTGTTAACTTGGTTTGTGGAAGGACCTAAAAGAGAAAGCTAGTTATTTTGTTGATTCCTTATGATTATTGAAAGTGCAGTCAAGTATCAATGATGGTTAGATATAGTTCAAAGCTAGTAGGATTGTAATACTTTATTAAAAAGATATAGCTCAGTCTTATTGGACCATTTGATATAAATATTTTAGAAAACTTTATTTATTCTTATACATTGTTGATTGTTGAAGGTATTTGGGAGAAGTCTATCTATCCGAAAATGTCGAGTTAGCGGGGAAGTTTTCTTTTGTGTCGCCCCATATTACACCTATGCTAGGTAATGGGACATCGTCCAATCATTTGGCCGAATGTTTGTTGAAGCATACAGGAAAAGACCATCTATTATTGGTGCCGCATAATGTTGGGTGAGTTCAATATAAATAAGATTCAATTATGTGTTTATTAAGTATCAGGATGTCTAAATTTTTTGAAACATTATGCAGTCAACATTGGGTATTGATTGGTATCAATACCAAAACAGAGATGATATACTTTATGGATCCAGCTCCGGGTACGAAGATCGCACAACGCGTTGATTTGAAAAACTTTGTTGAAAGGTAAATACATGTTCTAGTTTTATTTTTACATTACAAATGTATACATATTACATATGTATAATATTACTTTATACAAAATAGTGCATTGAGAAGTTATCGGACTCGTCGAGGCGGCTCTATAACAAAGGCTGCAATGAACAGATTTAATTGGGCAAACATTCAGGTAAATATTTTACAGTACTAAAAATTATTTTATATAATAAGACATGGTAACAAATTGCATATAATTAATTGGATGTTATTTCTCATAGTGTCCAAAGCAGATTGAGATGGATGGCATCCATTGCGGTCATTATATTTGTTGCTATATTGAGGATCTCTTGAATTCTGGTGATACAAGTATTCCTGTTTATGTAAGTAAATAGTTTTATTGAATTACTTTATTTGTTGATTTTTGAAGTATTTGATATCATCTAACTATATATTGATTGTAACTTTTGTATTTGCAGTTTGTTCATAAACAGCCAGTCAAATTTTATTCTCCGAAAAAAATGGAGAATTTCGTAATCAATTGGTCAGGATACTTGTACAACCGATTTCTCAAGGAGAAAATGGAAAGCTGAAGCAAAACATTTTAATTATGCCTGTAGTTTAAGATATTTATTAGTATTGTGCTACGAACAAATATATATGATAGCATATTAACAATTTTGTATGAATGCTTAAATTATATTTTGAATGAATGAGAAACAGTTAGTTATCATGTTGTGTCTTTATTGATTGATTGAACGTTGTCATTATTATATTAAATATTATATTTAGCCCAGAAAATCGGTATCGAAAAAATAGAAAAAACAAATCAAATAACTTAGATAGCGTCAAACTATTGAAGCTAATTAAAAAAAAATCAACAAAAGCGCTATTCAAGCTAATTTTTTTAGCGCTTACATAGCGCTTTCTAAGGCGCTATTGAAGTTAATTAAAAAAAAATCAACGCTTAGATAGCGCTTAATAAAGCGCTATCTAACGAAGCGCTATTCAAGTACGCGCCTTGCATAGCGCCTTTTTGAGCGTCATCTAAACCTATTTTTAAACGTTATGCAAACCTATATTTGTAGTAGTGAAAACTGAAATTCTAGAAGGAAGAATATCATGCCAAATTCTTCGATGGAGGTCATTGACCGTCCCTTTTCGGCGTAGTATTTCATAGGCTGACTGAAGGGAAAAAATCCCATTTTGGTTCGGAATCCATATACATTCATCTTCTCCATCTTCCTCGCCATATAATTTATCAGCAAAACTTCTCCTTGCTATAAGCCTGATCTCCGGGCTAACCGAGTCAAAATTGGAAGAAATCACCTCATTTACCGAAGGCCATACACCTTGATCAAGCCGTCGATCTTCTGAAGGATACTACCGTATTCTAATTTTTCTCAAAAAAACTGATATTTCCCGGACCGATGCGCCAAAGCGAATTACGCAGAATAAGGGATTTACCAAGCATGATTTCTTTGAAAAATGGCGATGACCCAATTTTCACCAATTGACCATTCAAGGCCACCCCATTCACCCAGTATTTGCTTCTCATGAAAGTAGCCCAAAGAGAGTCCGACGTAAGTAGTCTCCAAAGAGCCTTGAGGCGAAAAGCCCTCATCACCACCAACAAGTCTCTCACACCAAAACCTTCTTCCTTCTGTGGAAAACAAATATTAGACCATGAAACCCATTTTTTCTTCAGTCTTCCTTCGCAATCCCCCAGAAGAAATCTGCCAACAAACTAGTGATCCGGGATAAAACTGTCATAGGAACACACATGGAACTGAGAATAAAAATTGGAATCGAGCTCAGAACATGTTTAATCAGGATTAAACGGCCTCCCGGGGATAACAATTTCGCCTTCCATCCCTGAATCCGTGATTGAATTTTGGCAATCAAATATTCAAAATATGAAATTTTAGCTCTGCCTTGAAAAATTGGCCCTCCCAAGTATTTCAAAGGAGCAGCTTTAAACTGGAATCCTGTATAGGCTTTGAAACCTACAATTTTCTCTACAGCCGCCTTGTCATCCAAAATAAAAGAGCTTTTGCTTGCATTAATTTTCTGTCCCGAAGACTGACAATAGCGGCTCAAAAAAGCCATGCATCCAAGAATAGAAGACTTTCTGCCATTTAAGAAAATGAGAGTATCATCTGCATATAGAAGATGTGAGATCGGACTACATGCCCTGGGAGTATAAAAATAGCCAATTTTACCGCTATCAAAAGCCTCTTTTAGACCCCTACTCAGCACTTCAGAGGCAATAATAAATAAGAATGGAGACAGGGGGTCTCCTTGCCTTAAACCCCTGGTAGATCGAAAAAACCCTTTGTATGCTCCTTGAAGCAATACTGAAAACCCACAAGAAGCGATACAGTTGGAAATGAGATGACAAAATCTACCATTAAAGCCAAATTTTGTAAGCACTGCCAACAAAAAAATCCATTCCATTATGTCATAGGCTTTCTCCATGTCGATTTTCAAAACCACATTACCGCCGAAGACCTTCCGGTAAATATCCCTAATCAATTCCTGTGCAAGTCCAATATTCTCACCAATAAACCTTCCTTTAACAAAAGCCCCCTGCTCCGGAGAGATAAGTATCGGTAAAATATCTGCCAGTCTAGTACAAAGGATTTTACTGAAAACTTTATATATCACATTGCATAAACTGATTGGGCGAAATTCAGCAAAGGAACTTGGATTCTCAGTTTTAGGAATTAAGGCCAAGAAATTCGCCGAGAAAGAAGCCGGCATCGCCTCTCCTTCAAAAAATTGAATAGCAGCGTCCCATATGTCCTTACTCAGAATCTCCCAGCAGGTCTGAAAAAATCCAGCAGTAAAACCATCAGGACCCGGAGCACTATTTTTGGGAATGGCAAAAACAGCCTGTTTCACTTCCTCCAGCGAAGGACGTTTGACTAAGAGGTCACAATGGCTGGAACTCACCAGTTTCGGAATACAAGTCAACAAATCTGCATCCACCGTACCTGAACCTTGGGAAGACAACAAGTTGGCAAAGAAATTTGTGGCAGTATTAAGAATCTCACCAGGGTCCGAAATAGTCCTACCGCTAGGTAAAATAATCTGGTTTATAGCCCTCCGTTTTTGTTTAGACTTGGTGCACGCAAAAAAATACTTGGTGCAGGCATCGTCCTCCTTAAACTCTTTTTCACCGGCTTTTTGAATCCAATAGAGCTCCTCCTGTTTGAGAGCTAATCTATATTCAGCTTGACAGCGGTTTAAATTGCAGCAGGCAGTAGTATCCCAGTTGGCATCAACATTCAGACCATTATTATTACCATTAGCAAAACCGGCCAATAAAATAGTTTCCCATTGTTGCATTTCATCCTCCAGAGCGCATATCCTGTTGAAAACATTCCCAAATACCAGCCGGTTCCATTGTATAAGACCTCGACGAGTCAATTTAAGTTTGGCATCTACTCGATCAATAGGCCTAGTGAGAGCCATATCAGACAGCCAGATGTCCTTAACTAGATCAAGAAACTCCGGATGTGTAGTCCACATGTCGAAGAATCTAAAAGGTGTAAAACCAATCCTTGATTGAGAGGGCATGGATGCCAGAAGAGGAGAATGATCAGAAAATGTGCGGCTGAGGTGTACAACTTTAGGATTAGTCAATCCTATCAACCAAGCCGAATTGACAAAAATTCGGTCAAGTCTGGCCCAAATGCGCTCGCTTCCTCGCCTATTATTACACCAGGTGAGATGAGGACCCGAATAGCCACAATCAATTAAGCCGCATGTTTCAGTACAATTGGAGAATTGGGCCATGCTTGCCAAGGATGGTGCAACTCCCCCAACTTTTTCCCCCGAGTGTAGATAAGTATTGAAATCCCCACCAACCATCCATGACGAATCATGATGAGCCGCAAAATCAACCATATTTGCTCATAATTCCTTTCTATCATCCATAGAGCATTTAGCATAAACAAAGGAAAATAAAAAAACTCTTAAAGAGGGATCCGTTACCTGGCAGTGAATAATCTAGTCTGACATGGCCACCACCGAGAAAACAAAAGACGTATCCCACATAATCCAAATCTTGCCACCAACCCTGTCATTAGAAGCAAAACCGCCAAGTTTTATTTTATTGTCAATCTCCATGTATCTGCTAGCATCAATCATAGGCTCCGCAATCATTAGTATTTTGACATTGTGTTCCACAACCATCTTTTGTAATCTCCTTCTCGTGGCCCTATTACCAACGCCACGGGCGTTCCAAAACATAAAGTTTTCAATCATCTTAAACGCGAGAGGTAGGCAAACCCTTCTTAATCTTACGACGAGTGCCCGGGGGAACCGCAGATTTAACGTTTTTCTTCCGCTCCGCATCCGAATTAGCCCCCAATTCTAAGTCCTTGATAGCTTGAGTGCCCGGCCCAATATCCGAATCCGACTCCGCTTCATCACTGTCTGTGGCGCTTTCAAGTGTATTAACATTCATTTTCTTCTTCTTTTTCCGCAAAGAATGTCCAGCCTTCAACAATTTTCTCATGTCTGATGTCAAAACCCGAGCCTCCCCGGTTCTAAGCCCCCAATGACTTCCGTTGGTGGTCGCAACGTGTGAAACTCCGACAAGTCATCCGGGACTGCTTGCTGCTCTGTTTCAGCAAGTAATTCCTGGATGGCAGCACTTGTTTCCTGTAAATCAGCCCTTATGAACTGTGAATCAGCAGTCAATGACGACTTTGTATGAGAACCAGATCGAGGAACAAGAGTATTGAGGCCTAGAGACGCTGGGACCTTCACTGCTGGAACCCCCACCCCTGCTGGAACATCCATTGTTGGAGCCACCGCTACTGAGATTACCGATGCTGAAACTGGAGCTGCGACAGACGCTGGAACTGCCTCTGTATGCACTGGAACCACCGCTGCAGGCGCGGAACAGGGCCCAGGCAGAGTCACGTAAACCCCTGAATGTTTGTTATGCGCTGGATGGAGCTGACCACTCTGTTCCGGCTGAATAACTGCGAACCTGGCTGGGACAGAGTGGCCTATGTTGCGAGTAAAAGCGGACCTGGCTGGGTCAAAACCACCGTATGCGTCCCAGATTCATGCTGTCCAGTCTGAGAGTAAGCAGGTAAACTTGTCGTCGCATTTTGCGATGCCGCAACTTTAGACGAAATGTTGCTCTTTGAGTCCGGAGTGACTACATTGTCAGGTGAAGTCGGCTTATGTTGGTGGCCAAGAACATTTTCAATCTCTGAATTTGTATACCCAGCCACTAGTAGGCACTCCGCCGTAGATTCTGGCTTGACCTCGAATGGATGTAGTTCCGATGGAGCTCCCTCCTCTTCCTCAATATTTTCCATTAATGCCTCAAATGTGTTGGATAAAACCACTTTTACCGGATCAATATTCACCTGCTTTCTTTCCACGACGCTCTCCGGGATCTCCTCTCCTTTGTTATTTTTTGTTCCACTCACACCCACTTCCGAGTTTACAATTTTTTATGTTTTGATCACTGGAACATATTGCTGCTTGGGATTGTTAATATCTGCCTTTGATTTGAACACCTTCTCAGTCTTACCTACTTCCGAAATGCGGCCACCGCCCTTAGTTCCGAGCTTCTTTCGGCAAACACTTTCCTGATGCCCTATCAAAGAACAATAATCACAATATTTGAAACCTGGGTATTCTATCGTCTGCCAGAAACCTCTATTATTGGACCTATCAATCCAAACTCTGTTTGGTAATTTGTCCGCCAAAGTCATCTCCACACACACGCGGGCAAAACCCGGACGCGATAAACATCTAGTATGGTTATCCATTCTCAAATAATCACCAAAAGAATTGACAATTGCTTTTAAAATGGGGGGATGAAAAAGATGTAAAGGTAAGTTAGGCAACTCTACCCATAGTGGCACTGAGATTGGGTCCTCCTTCAGACTGAAGCCATCATGCCAACGGAAAGCTTTAAAACGGACACCACGAATCAAAAATGAATCCCGTGACAACACTTTTTTTAGCTTCATCCTCCGATTGAAGACGAACTAACACATGCCGTTGATTGAGTAATCCAAGCGAAAAATCGCCCAAAATTCCCCAAGTTCGGTGAATCGAATCTCAAATGTCCTCTAATGTGGGGCGATAACTAGAGAATTTTAAGACGATCACATGTTTCTCCATAAACTCCTCCCCACAGACTTCATCCGTTGCTGTAATGCCAATTGCTGGAGCTCCCTCTTTATGAAATTTAGTGCCTTCGACCGGAGTCTCCACAACGTCATCAACCAAATTTTTTCCCAATATTTGTGCAAAAGAGGGCTTGACCGCTCCTTCCATAGGTCCCCCATTACCGGATCTCCCCAGCATGTGGGGAGGTGGGGCGGCAGGAGGCGCCAACATCATATCCAGTTCGGTGCCAGTGTTGAAGCTTCAAAACAAAAACAGGATTGGCAGAGCGTAACGGTGTGCAACAGAACCGTATCAGTGCGCCTGTCTCAGAAACCGTATCGGCGACTGAGACGAAGGGGCACTGCAGCCGAAACGCGAGCACCCGTTGTGTTCCACGGCCAAGACGGGATCAGAGATCGAGTAGGCTGCCTGTATCGGGTCTGTGACGGCCAGAAAAGTCCAATATCGTCTAGTAACGGCCAATATCGGTCAGTATCGACCAGAAACGGCGTGTCGCAATCCGAAACAAGCTTTGCTATGCCGGCAATGGGTGGCTGAGCCGCCTAGGGTTGTCGCTGTGGTTGCCCTAGCCGCCCCCAGACGATGGCTAGGATGCAATCTCACAGAAGAAGGACGGTTGAGATTAGATATCGGTCAAAGACTGAAATACCCTCCGAAATCGCCCTCTCCGAAATTTCCTCTTCTGGATTCACCCCCTCCGTCAGATTTTGTTGCTCTCAATGTGGATAGGTCCTCCCGTAAGAACATGGCTGCGGGCGGTGTGATCATTAGAGACTCTAGGGGTGTTTGTGTTGGGGGCAAGCAAATATTTTTTGGTGCAGGCTCAAATAATAAAGCGGAAATTTTGGCTCTAGCTGAAGGCCTCCGCCTTTGTCTCTTGTTGAATTTTAAACAGGAGGTTGTTCAGACGGATTCGACAATTGTTTGTGGATGGTTTAAGGGCAATTTCAAGATACTGTGGCATTTGGAGAATATTTTGAAAGAAATTAAATTTTTGGCGGCACAAATGACTTTAGCTTGTTCCCATATTTATAGAGAAGCCAACGCGGTGGCGGACGCTTTAGCAGACAGAGCTCAACGAGATCATAAGACTGTCTCTTTCACGACGAATGATCTTCCTAGGAGAGTGGCAGGATTATCAGTGCTTGACCGTTGGCATATACATACGTCACGGGAACGAGTAGACGCAACAAGAATGGGCATTGATAGGTTCTGGAACCGTGTGCTGGCAGGATTTTTTCTCTGCTGTAAAACAGAGCATACTCTGTTTTTCAGGGCAAGAAGAGGTTGCGGAGCGGATGGTCTGGGCGGTCTGAGGTCTGGCTGCTGCGGATTGTGTTGCGGTTAGAATGCTGGTTAGGCTATGGCGTGATGGAGGCTGCTGGGCGCATGTTTGCTGCGTTGCAATGGCCTGATTATGCTGTTGCTAGGCGCTGCTGTGTTGCGGTCAGGATTGCGTGTGTTTGGAGCTGTTTTTATGTTCTGCTGCTACGCTGAACATTGGCATTGTGAGTATGGATGCAATTTGATTTTGCAAATTTTAGCAAGATGCAAGTTGCGTTTTCTTATTGGTTGCCAATTTGGAGTTTTTATAGCTATTTCAATTTGCACAAGGTAAGTTGTGTTGGAGCTGTTCTATGTTAGGCTGCTATGCTGAGCCTTGGCATTGTGAGATTGGATTTTTGGTTTTGCAATGCAAGATGCAAGTTGCAAGTTTCTTTTTGTTTGCAAGTGTTAGAGTTTTATAGCCATTGCAATTTGCTCAATGAAAGTTGTGGGTTTGGCCAAGTTACTAAGAGAAAAATCTCAAGTGGTTTATGTCACATTGGGTGCTGTTGACTAGGCTAGTGAGTTATGGATGGATTTTTGAACTTTATAGTTTTTATGATGTTTGTCCAATTGGATTTTTACTTCTCGGGTAAAGTCGTCATGTACTCCCGATAGTTTGTATCAGAATTTTTTCCAAGTAATAAAGGTATGGCATCCCATAGCTGCCCCTCCCCACTGGAGGTTCTAAAAAAAAAAAAAAAATGTGGTGACTAGAGAATTCCAATATTTTGATGCCACAAAGTAAGCAAGCATTATTATAGTCCACCAAATATAGCTCAGTCGATTATTAGGAGCACATTTCACCTCATGTCTCCAACTCGCCCCTTATGGTATTACAAAATTTGGTTTTATCCAAACATAGATCAAATTCCTCTTTTGCTCTCAACATTACAAGATTTTTATACCCGTCTTGCATCTTGACATATTCTCTATATTTCAAAGATATGATCCCCCATAATGTATCTTTTCTTTTTCTTTCAATTGTCATATATTCTTATTGTTTTGCACTGTAAATCTTGGGGAGGTTGTAAATAGGCAGTGCCAAACCCACCAAAAAAACTTCTAGTTCACAAAAGTTTCTTGGGTGTGCTAGCTTTTTGAGCTTATTGGGTTCAATTAGAATTCTTATCTTACATTGTTTATCGACATGATCCTGACAATATTTTGATGACGAAAATGGCTGACAACAGCACAATGATCTCATTCATCAAGCAAAGAAAGAGATAGTGTCCATATACACTCTCCTTCGAAACACTTTTTCATTAATTCTTCATCAAGAAGTATGAATATTGAGCACATCCATTTTGTTTTGAACTACTTCCCTATATATACCTCTCTTATCACCAAATTTATCATCAAAACTTGAGTTTTCACATTTTGTTCAACTTTTAGAGTCAGAAGAATGGCAAGTAGATTTCTATCACATATATTTGATAGCAAGGTAGAACAAAGGTACATACCGCCGAGAGGGGAAGTTTTTAAGAAAATTATCGGTGTACATCGGAGTAGACCCCCAACTACTCCACCGAAGAAGAACAAGGTGGGTGACCCTTCAACTGCAACACCCTATCGTCATACCTGAGTCTTCTTCTAACAACCTACTATGCATGTTGCTTGGTAGAAAGGAAAATGGTTCTAAGATCAGTTTCAGCATGTATGGTATGGGTAATATATCTGTTTGTATTCTAAGTTGCTCTAGTTCATCTTATTACCTGTGTGAGTTATGTAGTAGGCTTTATGCAGGGGTTACCCTTATAGTTGTTCTGTATACTCATTTCTTCTTTTTTCTTTCTTTCTTCCTGGTAATTGTTTTCAATATATTCTTGGTGCAAGAGTGAGTAGGTTTTGTTCTTCGAACAGAATTACTTCAAGTAAACCCCAATATCTGCTTGCAAAGAAGATGATCATCACATCGTGTACATCATAATGACTTGAGAATTTGCATCACAGAACATCATGACATACCAACTAAGTTGACACCCTAATGTTCATAGTAACTAGCATAAGACCATACTCTAATAAAAACTTATCTTCGGTCCCCTTGGAGCGTATGATTTCTTTATAGATTCCAATTAGTATTTATGTCATTATGACATGCCTCTACTTTTTTGTATTCAACACAATTTTATATGTAATTGCAAACATTAAAGAAATCAATTGTTTGTTCACAAATGGTATAAACCTCGAACAAAAAAAATATTGAAATTAATATCTAAAAGTAATAACTGTAGAGTTCAATGAAAATATATACCATTAATCAATACGAACAAAATTTGAGCCTCATATAAACCACTTTTTTCTATGAAATTGTATTAAGATCTTATTCTATTCGCAAATTTCAAATTTTATTTTTTTTAATCTTCAATTAGATACTAATCCTAATTATTTTGTGATTTTAATTATATATTCTAGTTATTACGCTCGTTGCCTTTCTAAGTTTATCGATGCTGTGACCTTATTTTAGCTTAAAATTGAACTACACTGGATTCAATTTGGTATATGCAATGTATTTTTTATAGTTGTATTTTTTTTATTAGTTACTAGCTTGGACATGAAAATTTTTTTGACTCCATCCTTGATAGCTGCTATTATCAACTAATAATTATCATTTCCCCTCGAGTAAAATCTTGATTCCGCCACTGGACAATATGGTCTCATCTATAACTTTTTTCACCTTTGTTAACTTTTTGGTAGTAGTTTACCTTTGTGCAATAGCTGTGGTGTTAAATAGTTAGTATCTTTGCAAATTATTGATGTGTTATTTAACCCAATCACAGAATTACACCCCAAAAGATGACTGAATTAATTTCTGTATCTGCTATACTTTGCATTCAACTAAAACATAAACTGACTTTATTCTTCGTTTAGCAAGTAAAGACTCAAAATCTTAGCTTTAATTCATTTTCTCTACAGTGACATTCCACATAACATGGCAAAGAAGGACTAAATAGATGGCTCTAGCTAGTTTGCCAAAGGTGTTTCAGTTGAGTAGGTAGAAGTCTGGGATGAAATCATGCATTATGGATACAAACCCCGCCGGCAGCAAGGGTGGGGATGGTGAAGGTTAAAAAAAATGGCCCAGTTTGTTTTCGCCCCCAACTTGCACCATTAGGGTGTTATAAAAAAAAATTTATTTACCAAAACATGGATCAAATTCCCCTTTTGCTTTCATTAGAAGATTTTTACACCCATTCTTGCATCTTGAACATATTCTCCATAATGTATCGAATAATCAAAGTGTGATTGTAACTAGTCAGGCCAAATTCCACAAAAAAAAAGCTTCCAGTTAGAAATTTTTTTTTTTCATACATTGTTTATCGACGTGATGGGAAATATGAATAATTGATTTCTTGCGGTAAAGTAAGCTACAAAGTAAGTAGCGTTATTATATCAAATGTGGTGACTAAAAGGGCTGATAACCGCTCAATGATCTCATTCACCCAGCAAAGCAAGAGATAATGTTTATATACACTCTCTTTCTAAACTCTTTTTCTAAACTCTTTTTCATTAATTCTTCGTCAAGAAGTATGAATCTCGAACAAGTTCATTTATTTTAACTTTTTCTATATATACCCCTCTCTTATCACCATAGTTTATCATCAAAACAAGTTATGATACATCATCCTGGTTACAAACCAAGTTGCAAAATCATGATTCCCAGATATTTTCGCAACCGACGCTATTTATAGGTTTTCGATGATTGGTTGTCCAAAATCTCCGGATGTGTTTTTTTTTTTGGTCAAACACGAAGATGTTTATTAAGGAAAGAAAATGAAACAAAAACAAAGAGAAACATTCCTATATCAAGGAATGCCAAGACACCATGAAAGTGTCAAAACCCAAATTCCTAAACAAATTACAAGCCGAACCCATCATCCACAGCAATTCTCTAATCTCGATAAAGATGGAGTGCTTTGATCTGTTGAGTCCTTCAAATACCCTTTTATTTCTTTCTTTCCACACACACCACATGAGAACGTGAGGGACCCTACGCCATAACCACTCCCCCCGACGGAAAAGATTAGCTTGAGACCACCAACTTAGCCAATCTAAAATGAAGCCTTGAAACATCAAACTCAAACCAAATTCTGACAAGAAACTGCTCCAAATGGATTTGGAGAAACTGCAGTGAAGCATCAAATGGTCCAGCGTCTCATCAATTTCACTGCAAAGCACACAAAGATCCCCTGTGTGGATTCCACTTTTTCTTAACCTATCTTTAGTCAAGATCTTCTCATCCAACACTGACCATCTAAAGAAATTAATCCGAGGAAAAAAGTTTTTCACCCATACCAGATTTTTGTGAGAGGAAATGAAGGGGTTGGAGTGGATCTCATGATGAGATACAGCCAACATATTCGAAAATTCTTTCACCGAGAAGCCCACACTTTTACCCTTCCACACCAAACTGTCAGATCCCTCAGAGAGCATCTGTCTATCCAACAGATGCATTAGATTAGCGAACTCTTCTAGCTCCCCAGTATTTAGGGTTCTTCGAAAGGAAGATCCCAAGAATTGCCGTTAGACCAAAAATTACTCACACTCCCATATTGATTATTGTTAATGATAAACAACATTGGAAACAGATCCTTCAAAGATTGGTTACTACACCAAACATCATGCCAGAAAGAGATGAGATCACCATTTCCACCTTGGAGATAGATGTGAGGGTAGAAGCCACTTGCGCACCGGGAGATGGACTTCCACAAAGAACATCCGTAGGAAGTGTACTTAGTTCTTTTTTCCCAAACCCATTTATTGTGCCCATATTTGTCCATAATGAGAGATCTCTATAAATTGTCATTTTCTTCTGCAAATCGCCAAAGCCACTTAGAAAGTAATGCAATATTGAATGTGAACACCTGACGAATGCCTAAACCACCTCGAGATTTAGGACAACAAATTTTCTCCCAGCCCACTAAATGCATCTTTCTAGAGTTTTGAGTAGAATCCCAAAGGAAATCACGCATGATCTGTTCCATCTTATCTGCTATTGAACAAGGAACTTTGATAAGAGACATAATGAACACCGGGATAGAAGCTAATGTGGATTGAACAAGAGCTAATCTGCCTGCTTTAGAGAGAAATTTGTGTTTCCACGACGCTAGTTTTGATTCCATCCTTTCGATTGTCTCATCCCACACAGCTTTACTTTTAAAACTAGCACCCAAAGACATGCCCAAGTACTTAACTGGAAGATGACCCGCTAAACAACCCAATAAACCCGCCAACTGGTGCAGATGAGGGACTTCTCCAATAGGCAACACCCTTGATTTGTGAAAGTTGATTTTCAGACCTGAAATAACTTCAAACCAAAGCATAATTCTTTTAAGAGCAAGAACCTGAGAAGCAAAAGCATCACAAAAGAGGATAGTATCATCCGCATACTGGATAATAGAAACAGGAGGACTACCCTCCGCGACAGAAAACCCTCTCACTAGGCCAGCATCAACCCCTTTAAGAATCATTTGTGTTAGACCTTCTGCTGCTATAGTAAATAGAAGAGGAGACAGTGGATCGCCTTGGCGCAAGCCTTTCGAGCTATTGAAAAACCCGTGTAGCTGACCATTAATCTTCAGAGAGAAATTAGCTGTAGATCTGCAAGTGTGAAACCAATGAATCCATTTGGAGTCAAACCCCATGCGAGCCATTACCAAATCCAAGTATCTCCAAGAGACGTTGTCAAAGGCTTTGGAGAAATCTAATTTGATAACGAGCCCTGGAACACCTTATTTTTTCCTAGAATGAATAATTTCATTGGCAATCAAAAGGCTATCAACCATTTGTCTTCCATTGACTGCTGCACTTTGAAAAGGAGAAATGACTGAATGAAGAACAATTTTCAATCTATTAGCCAACACCTTGGCAATGATCTTATAGGCCCATTCAAAATACTGATAGGTCTAAAATCTTTGACTGTCCGCATTCCCGCACATTTAGGAATAAGCGAGATGATAGTGGTATTCAACCGCCAATCAAGAAAATTTCTCGAGTTAAAATCTTCAACAACTTTCAGAAAATCAATTTTGATTACCTCCCACATTTTCAAATAGAACCCCATTGAGAAACCATCAAGACCTGGAGAAACTTCAGATTTTAGTTCTTCCATTGCCGCTCTAATTTTCATCTCCGAAAAATTATCTACCAAGGCTGTAGCCGGAGATTGGGAGATAGACTTGAAGGTAATCCCCAAGAAGAAAGGTCGACACTCCTCCTTTTCATAGAACAACTCCTTGAAGTGAGATATCAAGAGTTCTCTAATACTGACTTCATCCACTACCAACTCCTGACCTATGCTAAGAGCTTCAATGGAGTTAAACAGTCTGCGTCTGTTAGCCAAGTTATGTAAGAATTTGGACCCCTGATCCATATGACAAACCCAGTTGACTCCTGATCTGATCCTCCAAAACTCCTCATCTCTTTTGGTTAATGTTGCCCACTCCTGATGTAGCTGCACTCTACAAGACCTCTCCTCAGCAGTCAGGTCTCTGATCTCTTCATCAGCATCAATGTTAGCAATTAAGTCAGAAATATTTTGAATACATAAATTTGTCTTACCCCAAATTTTAGTCCTCCAACTTTTAAGGTTGCATCTGAGTGCCTTAAGCTTCCACTATAAACAGTAGCCAGGGTAGCCAGAGACTACTATGTTGTTCCACCAAGCTTTCATCTCCTCTGCCAGGGTAGGGTGATCAAACCAACCATTATCAAATGAAAAAAGGCGAGTACAGCCACCAACAGACGAGTTCGCAAGCAAAATCGCGTGATGGTCAGAACCTACTGCACCCTTGAGTCATTCAACTTTATCACCAAATTTGTCAATCCAATCCACCGTAGCGAGAAATCGATCAAGTCGACAAAGGATAGGACGATCTCTTCGATTTGACCATGTGAATTTCCCCCTTTTAGACTGAAATCAGCGAGTTCCGCATCATTAATGAACTGATTGAATTTCTGCATGCTCATGGACCTCCTCCTGCATCCTTTTTTTTCATTCATATGACAGACAACATTGAAGTCTCCCGCTAACACCCATGGCGATTGCACCCAACCTGCAATGTCATATAGTTCTTCCCAGAAGTGTTCTCTTAGCGAAGGATCACACGGCCATAAATGTTAGTCCCTGACCAAAATGAGTTATCTGAGATCATTTGAAATTGAATAGAAAGTTAAAAAGCTCCTTTCAACATTTTCCTCATCTTCAAAAGATCAGCATCCCGAATAGCTAAAAGCCCTCCCGAGCTGCCAATGGATTCCACCATAGCCCAAATAAGAAACACATTGTTTTGTAGACAAATCATGGATTTCAACACATTTTTCTGCTATTGGCTTGAAACCCGACGGGTAAGGGAGAGATACCGAACACTCCTGGGTCTGGTTGGAAGACTCTCCCCTTGTCAGCCCAGCAAGGGCACTACATCCTTTAAGTTCTCCCCTTGTTTAATGGTTTTGTAAAAAACCATATACTTTCTAAAATTTAGCAACAATTATTTTTTTGGTTTTTTTTTTACAATTCTACCTTTTCTGTAGACAGTGTTTGTGGTTGTGTTTTAAAGAGAATGAGTAAAAAGTGTAAAAACACATTAAAAAAAAACCAAAAAAGAGTAGCAAACATAGCTGGCTAGACTTACTCAGACATCTAGACGGCCACTACATGAGCCATCACAATATGGTCTCCTTTATCTTTGGACCAAAGAACTTTTTCCCTTTGCCAACTTTTTGGTAGAAGTTTACCTTTGTGTTGCATTAGCTGTGGTGTGTTAAACAATTAGTATATTTATTTATTCATGGTTCATCAATTGTAGCTCAGTTGGTCGGACATTCACTCTCCTTGTGAGAGGTTGGGGTTCGAGACTTACCAGTTAGGATTTTGTACATGTGCTAAGACTTTGGATATTGAATCCATAGTCTTAGATGGACTAGACCGGAGCGAAGCAAAAGGGAGTCGTCATGCAAGGTGGAGGCAATGGTCCGGAATGAAAGCAATTATCTATGGGATATGGAGGCGACGAGGATATTAAGTGGCAACAATATGTAGCGTTCGGGCCTGGTTTGGTTAACCCTATAGGGTCAGTCATGTAGCATTTGGGCATGAATTAATAAATAAATAAAAATGATCAATGACCAAAAAAAAAATATATATATTCATGTCTTTTTTAACCCAATTACATAATTACACCCAAAAAGATGACTGAATTCATTTATGTTATTTGCTATATGGTTATTTTTTAAGGTGAGCATGTTTTTAACAAGATCCCATAATTATCTCAGAAATAACATAGTATGCCTTTGACAAGGTTTGAAGGCTGGACATATGGTTCCATCTGCCACAACTCTACCAAATTATCATAGCTTTAAGCCGTTTTCTCAAGAGAAGCATTCCACATAACATGGCAAAGAATGAAAAATTAGAGGGCCCTAGTTTGCTTTCTCACCCCCAACTTGCGCCATAAGGGTGTTATAAATTTATTTATTTATTTATACAAGATTGATCAAATTCCCCTTTTGCTTTCATTAGATGATTTTTACACCCATCTTGAACATATTCTCCAAAATGTATCATTGTTGTTTTCCAATTGTTATTTATTTGTTCTTGTTGTTTTGCTCTGGAATGATCTTGAGGTGATTGTAATGTCTATTTCCATGTCAAAAAAATTCCTCTATTTGTTTATATATATCATTAAGAGGTTCATATAAATCTATTTGTGTTGGTACCACACGAGGGATACCCTCGTGTTGCTGCGGAAGCTAACCACCGGGTGTGAACAGTATCGTATGTGTGAACTATTCGTACAGATGAATAGTACCGTACGTATGAATAGTGCACAGTACTATGTCTATCTGTGAACAGTACATTAACACAAATCTAAATAATTTGAACACACACAATTTACGTGGTTCACCCAAAACTTGGGCTACATCCACGGGCTGCTGCAAACCTTCACTAATGGAGAAATACAAGTGTTTACAACACTCACAACTCACAACCCATAACCCAATTACACCCGAGAAAATTACTCTCAATTTTCTCTCTCTCACAAGCTTAACTCTCTTAAGCTTTCACTCACTCTCTTCTTAGAGGAGGAGACAAGCTTCTCTTGACAAAGAGAAGAATGGTTTCTATGGAATGGGATGAGGATCCTTATGATGAGGATACTTTGAACAATGAATGGGAGAGGCCTTTTATAGGCTCTCCATTTGGTTGGTGGGAAGAAGTCCACAATGGTGGTTGCCACCCACCATGAATAGCAATGTCAACAATGGTTGCCACCCACCATTGCCAATGTCAACAATGGTTGCCACCAACCATTGCCTCCATTCTTGCATAGCCATCTTTGACTAACACTTCACAATTCTCCACCTCGTACATCATTTGATAGACCTCAAATTTTGGACGAACTCCAGAAGAAGCTGCAAACACTTTAGAACTGAACCTCAACAAAAGTTGATCAGAAGACCCAACCGGCTGCACCATTCTGTCCATGGCTGCCTACGTATCCTTACAGGAATCAAGCCACCGTAGTTCTTATGACCGGGTGAAGACTCCACCTCACCCTAACAACGCCCCGCAGGGCCTCGCCCTCATGGGCAATCAACATGGGCTGATATGAAGCAAGTCCAAGCAATGCTGAAACTTGCTACCTGTCACCACCTTGGTTAACATGTCTGCTGGGTTCTCATCTGTGTGCACCTTCATTAGAGAAATATCACCTTCCTCTATGACATCCCGCACAAAGTGATACCTGACATCGATATGCTTGGTTCGAGCATGATGGACCTGATTTTTAGCCAAGTGGATCGCACTTTGACTATCACACCACAAGTCCACACAATCCTGCTTAATCCCCAAATCCCCTAGAAGACCCCACAGCCACAATGCTTCCTTCACTCCCTCTGCCATGGCCATGTACTCGGCCTCTGTAGTAGAAAGTGCCACTGTAGACTGTAACATCGATCGCCAACTAACTGGAGCACCATGTATACTGAACACATATCCAGTAGTAGATCGTCGTCTATCTAGATCGCCTGCATAATCTGAGTCCACAAACCCACGGATCTGACATGTATCTCCACCAAAGCACAAACCCGTATCAGCGGTACCTTTTAAGTACCTCAGGACCCACTTCACTGCTTCCCAATGTGCCTTCCCCGGGTTCGCCATGAACCTACTGACCACACTGACCGCCTGTGAAATATCTGGACGTGTACACACCATTGCATACATCAAACTGCCAACTGCACTAGCATAAGGTACACGTTCCATGTGTGCCTTCTGTTCCGCTGTAGTGGGAGATTGTTTACCAGAGAGTCGAAAATGTGGAGCCAATGGAGTCACCACTGGCTTAGCATCTTGCATCCCGAACCTCGCGATAACCCGCTCAATGTAGTCTTTCTGACTCAAGAACAATCGACGGTTCGACCTCTCTCTTCTGATCTCCATACCCAGTATTTTCTTAGCAGCGCCCATGTCCTTCATCTCAAACTCTTTACTGAGCTGAGATTTCAGCCTATCTATCTCCACCTTGCTCTTTGAAGCAATAAGCATGTCATCCACATACAAAAGAAGATAGATGTAATCACCTCCACGAAGTTTTCGAATATAAACACAACAATCATACTCACTTCTGGAAAACCCATGCTTTAGCATGAAGGAGTCAAATCGCTTGTACCACTGCCGAGGAGATTGCTTCAATCCATATAGTGATTTCCTCAAGCGACATACCTGACGTTCCTTATCCTCAACCTTGTAGCCCTCAGGTTGATGCATATAGATTTCCTCATCCAAGTCTCCGTGCAAGAAGGCTGTTTTGACATCGAGTTGTTCCAGCTCAAGATCACCATGAGCAACAATACTCAATAGCACCCGAATGGAAGTGTGCTTCACCACCGGAGAAAAGATCTCATTGTAGTCCACTCCCTCTCTTTGTGCAAACCCCTTAGCCACTAGCCTCGCCTTGTACCTTGTACCACCGAGCTCGGAAGGATCCTCTTTCTTCTTGTACACCCACTTACAACCAATAGCTTTCTTCCCTTCGGGCAATGGGACGACCTCCCACGTTTGGTTCTTCCGAAGAGACTCCATCTCTTCTTCCATCGCAGCCAACCAACTCTCACTATTACTGTTCTGTATAGCTTCCTTGAAGGAGACCGGCTCGTCATCCTCCACCGAGAGTGCGTACTCAACCAAATTCACCTGCCCATAGTGCTTCAAAGGCTGGTCTGACCCCAGCTTTTGAACCTGCTTGTATGCTCGCCTTGGCCTAGTGGAAGCCAAACTATCCTCGAGCTGCTGTTGTTGAAGTGCATGTACATTCTCTTGCTGAACCGTCTCATGTTCAAGCTCATCATCACTCTCATCATGAGTGTCTCCATGATCCTCCTCTTGAACACGACTAGAACCTGGTTGGTCTTTAGGTTCTATCTCAACTACTTGAGACTTAGAAGTCCCAACACCATCATCCTCGGGCACCATAGCTTTCGAAGAAGCTACCATGGAGTTCTCATTAAAAGTAACATCCCTGCTGATTATGAACTTAGAATCTTCTACACACCAAAGGCGATAGCCTTTTACACCTGCTGCATACCCCAAGAATATTGCCTTCTTGGCTCTCGCATCAAGCTTTCCCTCGTTGACGTGGTAGTAGGATGTGCACCCAAAAATTTTGAGTTTCTCATAATCTGCATGTTCTCCTGACCATACCCTGTAAGGTATATCTCCATCTAACTTTGAATGAGGAGACCGGTTGCAAATGTAGCAAGCTGTAGCAACCGACTCTGCCCACCATTCTCTGCCCAAACCAGCATATGATCGCATGCACATTGCTCGCTCCCGCAATGTACGGTTCAGTCTCTCCGCGACCCCATTTTGCTGTGGTGTGTTCCTGACTGTCCAGTGTCTAGCAATTCCTTCCTGATCACAAAACTCCTTGAAGGCACCCTCTGTATACTCTGTACCGTTATCAGATCGCAGTGTCTTCAATTTCTTGCCCGTTCTGTTCTCAACCATTGCTTTCCACTTCTTGAACGTGTTGAATACATCATTCTTATGCTTCAAGAAATAAATCCAAGCATACCTAGAATAATCATCAACAAACGTGACAAAGTACCTGGAACCACCCTTGGAAGTAACTGAAGCTGGACCACAAACATCTGTATGCACATAGTCTAAAATACCTCTGCTTCTGTGTTTGCTTGACTTGAACTGAACCCGATGTGCTTTACCATACACGCAATGCTCGCAAAAATCCATGTGAGGCTTCTTCATATTCTTCAGCAAACCTTCCTTACCGAGCAGATCTAGACCTCTCTCTGACATATGCCCAAGCCGCCTATGCCATAACCGAGTGCACTCATATGGGTCTCCATCACTTCCACTAGTTCCAACTGCTGTACTTCCTGTCACCGTCGTACCCAAAAGAGCATAAAGATTTCTTTGACGAATACCTTTCATTACCACCAAAGAACCACGAACAACCGTCTTCACTCCATTCCATGTAACTATCTTACAGCCACCGGAGTCCAAAGCACCAACAGAAATAAGGTTCTTCCGCAAATCAGGGACATGTCTCACATCTATCAGAGTTCTTACCACTCCATCATGCATCTTGATTCTAATAGAACCAAGCCCCACCGTTTTACAAGAATGGTTATTCCCCATCAACACGGTTCCACCATTAATGCTTCTATAGGTAGTAAACCACTTCCTATTTGGACACATATGGTACGAGCAACCAGAATCAAGAATCCACTTGTCGGAGATTTCTTCTTCACATGTGACGGAGAAGCAATCATCATTGCTCCCTTTTTCCGAAGCATAACCAGCCTCTTGCTTCCCTTCTGCCTTTCTGTTGTTGTTGTTGTTTTTCTTCTTCTTCCATCCTGCTCTCTTGTTAGGGCAATTTGCTTTGAAATGCCCAAGCTCACCGCATTTAAAACACGACCTTTCAGCAAGAGGTCTAGAACTTGAATTAGACTTTCCTCCCTTGCTTCTGCCTTTTACAAACAACCCTTGTGCTTGCTCCTTGTTACCACCAGTAGCCATGCCACTAGTTGCAATCTTCCGAAGATCATCCGCTAGAAGTGACGTTCTAGTTTCATCCATGGTAAGATTGTCACCCACAAGCATCAATGTTTGTACTAGGTTCTCATAAGACTTCGGCAACGAAAGAAGTAGTAGAAGTGCTTGATCCTCATCATCTACCTTCACATCAATGTCTTTCAAGTCTGATATACACCTATCAAACTTGTTGATGTACTCCCGGATTGGTGAACCTTCCTCCATCTTGCAAGTATACAATCTGGACTTCAAATAGATCCGATTTGTTAGAGTCTTCGTCATGAAGTTTGCCTCCAACTTTGACCATACGTCCGCCGCCGCTACCTCACCATCAACCAAGAAAGCAACATCCCTTTCAAGGCATAGAATGATCGACGCTCGTGCTTCAAGATCTAACTCTTCCCAATCCTCATCAGACATATCTTTGTGCTTCTTTTCTTTACCCGCCAAAGCTTTGTGCAATTTCTGTGAGATTAGCAAATTTTTCATTTGCATCCTCCAATAGGAGAAGTCATTCTTCCCATTGAACTTCTCAATCTCATACTTCCCAACTTTAACTGTGCCGCTGGTAGAAGTCATTCCTCCACTAGCTTCTCTCAGGACCAAACACCTCAAATTTGAGCTTTACCACCCAAATCTGACAAAAGCTC
Source organism: Berberis vulgaris (assembly GCA_963556465.1). Classification (NCBI taxonomy): domain Eukaryota; kingdom Viridiplantae; phylum Streptophyta; class Magnoliopsida; order Ranunculales; family Berberidaceae; genus Berberis; species Berberis vulgaris. The sequence continues at coordinate 2,575,070 of OY747133.1, forward strand.
TGATACCAATTGTTGGTACCACACGAGGGATACCCTCGTGTTGCTGCGGAAGCTAACCACCGGGTGTGAACAGTATCGTATGTGTGAACTATTCGTACAGATGAATAGTACCGTACGTATGAATAGTGCACAGTACTATGTCTATCTGTGAACAGTACATTAACACAAATCTAAATAATTTGAACACACACAATTTACGTGGTTCACCCAAAACTTGGGCTACATCCACGGGCTGCTGCAAACCTTCACTAATGGAGAAATACAAGTGTTTACAACACTCACAACTCACAACCCATAACCCAATTACACCCGAGAAAATTACTCTCAATTTTCTCTCTCTCACAAGCTTAACTCTCTTAAGCTTTCACTCACTCTCTTCTTAGAGGAGGAGACAAGCTTCTCTTGACAAAGAGAAGAATGGTTTCTATGGAATGGGATGAGGATCCTTATGATGAGGATACTTTGAACAATGAATGGGAGAGGCCTTTTATAGGCTCTCCATTTGGTTGGTGGGAAGAAGTCCACAATGGTGGTTGCCACCCACCATGAATAGCAATGTCAACAATGGTTGCCACCCACCATTGCCAATGTCAACAATGGTTGCCACCAACCATTGCCTCCATTCTTGCATAGCCATCTTTGACTAACACTTCACAATTTGTAATGTCTATCTCCAAGTGTTTTGATGCTTTATGTCCCTATTTAACCTAAGTGATTGTCCATATCCATCGAGGTTCAAAAGTATTTTATGGATTGAAGAAAAGACAATATTCTTGTAAGCTTATTATAATTAAAAATGATAGATATTTTGTTTTAGAATAATCAGTGCCAAACCATAAAGAAAAACTTCCAATTCACAAAAGATTTTTGGGTGTGCTAGCTTTTTGAGCTTATTGGGTACCATTAGAAATTTTTTTCATACATTGTTTATAACAGAGATCGTAAACATGCATAATTGATTACTTGCAGTAAAGTAAGCCACAAACTGAGTCTATATGTATTATTATGTCCAATGTGGTGAGTAGAGAATACCAATATTTTGATGAGCAAAGCAGGGCTGACAACATCCAGTGATATCAGCGAATTATACTTCACCAAGCAAAGCAAGTAAAAGAGATAGTGTCCATTCTTTTTTTGATGAACAGAGATAGTATCCATATACACTCTCCTTCCCAACTCTTTTCATTAATGCTTCATCAAGAAGTATGAATCTTTTACCAAGTTCATTTTTTTATGACTTGTTCCCTATATATACCCTTTCTTGTCACCAAATTTTATCATCAAAACTTGAGTTTTCACATTTTGTTCAAGTATTAGAGTGAGAAGAATGGAATTTAGACTTCTAGCACCTAAATTTGATGGCAGTGTAGAAGAAAGGAACATACCGATGAGAGGGGAAGTTCTCAAGAAAATTATAGGTATAAAGAAGGAGAGTAAACCGCCAACTTCTCTGCTGAAGAAGGAGAAGAAGATGTACAAGGTGGGTGACACTTCAACTGCAGCACCATATCGTCGTACCAGCTGAGTACTCTTCCTCTAACAACCTACTATGTATGTTGCTTGGTAAGGTAAATGGCTCTTAGATAGTATCAGTATGTAACCCCTACGTTTTGGGTTCTATCCCCACCGGCGGCACGCTTGCTTTCAAAAAAAAAAAAACATGTATAGTATCGGTAATATGTAGGTTTGTATGCATATATTGAGGTATGACTGCTAAGTTTTTCTAGCAGTTTATGTTATTACTAGTGTGACTTATATGTGGTAGGCCTAATACAGGGGTTGTATAGTACGTTGTTGAGTTGTTCTGTACACTCCTCATTTCGTTCTTTCTTCCTGTTAATTATTTTCAATATTTGTTTGGTGTAATGCTAACAATCACTTAACAACATCCTAAAAAACTCGAGAAACTTAATAAAGGATACTAAACTCTAATATAAGCATTTTGTTAAGTATGTCAAAGTTTTCTTCTTCAGAGATGATTCGTTACAAAAGCCTTGCAAGTTTTTTCTAAGCGAGAGCTGTGGCTAGACATGAAGACGTGCAATTCATATGTGAAGATTGTTTTCTTGTGATCCTTAATCAAATTCTCATGGTACTTTGAAGTTTGAACACCTCATAAAACCCTATGCTCGCAGTATGGATTGCAAAAACTAAAATCGTATTCCATGGATGATCACCGATCTCTATATATTGTGTATTATTCATTCTTTTCTGACTAGCAAATTTTTGTATCATTTATTGTAAAAACAAAAAAATCCCAACATGGAGATGTCTATAAGAAGGGTGTCTTTAATTTTTGAAGTTAAACATGAATTCCAGAAAAGTTCCTTATGCTAAATGGGGGAGATAAACATAGTTAGAATGTAGCAATTGGTACAGTGTATATCGTGTTCCTTATAATTTTGACTGCTTTGCTTTTAAGTAGTACTTATGCTAATTCTCATGTCTAAAGCACTAAACCTTTCACCTTTAAGACTTGACTCAACTTGTTCACGAACAACAATTTGTTTTTTTTTTTGGGGTCAAACAAGAAGTTTTTATTGAAAGGGAAAAAGAACAATCCTAAAGCAAGGAAAGCCACGACAAAAAACCCAGCACACCAACTCCCTGAAAAAGAAAAAAAAAAAAACTTACTACTGCTCATAACAATTTCTTATGTCTTCAAACTAATTGTGTTAAAACACTTCAAAAATATCTTGAACTTGACCTATTTGATATCCATATCATATTTGTATTGGTTTTTAGGGTTAGAAATATACTTGCGGGCTTTGAATCAAGATCCTTTTTTTTTTAATTAAAATTTTTTATTTTTTCTGTTTTAACGGAGTACTAATTTTTTTTTTATTTGATAATAAATTCATGTAGTACTTTGGATGCACTAATTTATTTTTTATATTGTTTTTACCACTCACCATATACCAACTCTATGTTCGACAAAAGGATGATCAAACGCAATCTACAAGTTGGTCAAATATGAGAACTAGATCCACAAAATGTACAAATCTCTGATTTTTTTTTTTTCTTTTTTCCTTTCCCTGCAAACTTTAGTTATGAATTAAGATCCCACCCCACACTGCCACACTAATGGTCATCCAAACAAAGAAAGAAAAAAAAAAGCCTCAATAATTATGTAAAAAAGTTTCAAACAAAGAAGGAAATGGAACTTGAATATAAGTTTTCAAATATACAAGAAGGAATAATTTGATTGAAAATGTAATGTCAATGGGATTTTAAAGCCATTGGTTGAAAATGAAAAATGTATCAAATGGAACTAACAATTAAAATTAAAAAATTGATTAAAATGTTGATTGATATGCAAAATATATTCCAACATGCCTTCTCACCCCCAACTTGCTACCTTAGGGTGTTATAAATTTTTTTCTTTATTTATACAAGATGGATCAAACTCCCCTTTTGCTTTGATTAGATGATTTTTGCACCCATCTTGAACATATTCTCCATAATGTATCATTGTTGTTTTCCAATCGTTATTTATTTGTTCTTGTTGTTTTACTCTAGAATGATCTTAAGGTGATTGTAATCTCTATTTCCATGTCAAAAATTTCCTCTGTTTGTTCATATATATCATTTAGAGGTTCTCCAAGTGTTCTTGATGCTTTATGTCCCTATTCAACCCAAGTTTTTTTTTTTTTAAACGGTCAAACATGAAGATGTTTATTAATGAAAGAAAGGAAAACAAATTACAACGAGAAACATTCCTATATCAAGGAATGCCAAGACACTATGAACATTCCTATTCAACCCAAGTGATTGTCCATATCCATCGAGGTTCCTAGCATGTTACTATTTGGTCAAAAGTATTTTATGAATTGAAGAAAAGCAAAATCAGTGATTGTAAACTAATCTGTGCCAAACCCATAAAGAAAAACTTCCAATTCACAAAAGATTTTAGGGTGTGCTAGCTTTTGAGCTTATTGGGTACCATTAGAGATTTTTTTCACATTGTTTATGACAGAGATTGTAAACATGCATAATTGATTACTTGCAATAAAGTAAGCCACAAACTGATTTTATATGTATTAATACTAGAGTATGCCCCGTGCCATTGACACTCCATATAATTTTATTTTTGCTAAAAATTTTGTACTGAACACCTTTTTCATTATCTCCATTTTGACTCTGAATCAGTATTGAAGTGTAAGCTTGTTTTAAGGTAAATTTGAATCAGTTGGGAAAAAAATTTAAACGCCGAGAATGAGTTCTCCCCCAATCTTTGAATTCACCAAAATATGAAGTTTAGAGTTTTTGTTTAAATGTGCCTTAAGATGTCCGACTCATTTTTTCTGGTATGATCGGTCCGTCTCATTGATTTGAAAAATATTAAAAAATTGAAATATTTTATATGTTTTTTAATTATAGAATATATATTTTTTAATTTTAGCGCTCGTGTTGATCATTGATTTTGTTGGAAAGATCTTAAAAAAATGTATTTCAACGATATTAACTTTACCAAAATCCAATAACGATGTAGATAGTTATGATAATTTTCATTTTGCTAAAAGCAAAACACAATATTTTCTCTCTCCGCCACATGTACATTTCACCAACTTTTTTCAAAAGTTTTTCACTATTTTTTCCTTTCTACATGTTTTATATTTACAAATATGTCATCATGGGTAATAAATCTCAATCCTCAAATTCAATACATTTCCCAACTTGTAATCTTAATCATCTTTTATTTCTAATTATTTCGATTTGACTTTATCTTAGTCAGTGAATAATAAAACACCACTCTGAATTGTAATATAGATCAACTTTTAATCTTAACATTCTTTTATCTCTAATTCTTTCGATTTGACTTTGTCTCAGTTAGCAATGAATACTAAAACACTACTCTGAATTGTGATATAAACTAGAATATGCCCCATGTTGTTGCTAGGCATGAAGATGTGCAATTCAGATGTGAAGATTGTTATCTTGTGATCCATAATCAAATTCTCATGGCACTTTGAAGTTTGAGCACCTCATAAAACCCTCTGTTCGCAGTTTGGATTGGCAAAACTAAAGTCATATTCCATGGATGATCACCAATCTCTATATATTGTGTGTTATTCATTCTTTTCTGACTAGCAAAATTTTGTATCATTTATTGCAAAAACAAAAAATGTCCAAACATGGTGATATCTATAAGAAGGGTGTCTTTAATTTTTTTATGTTAAACATGAATTCCAGAAAAGTTCTTTATGCCAAATGGGGGAGAAAAACATAGTTAGAACGCAGCAATTGGTACAGTGTAAGTTGTGTTCCATATAATCTTGACTACTTGGCTTTTAAGTAGTACTTATGCTAATTCTCATGTCAAAAGCACCAAACCTTTTACCTTCAAGACTTGACTCAACTTGTTTTGCAAACAGCATTGCTACTGCTCATAACAATTTCTTGTCAAAATTCATCCTTCAAATCGTGTTGAAACACTTCAAAAATATCCTGAACTCGACCTATTTGATATTCATGTCATATTTGTGCTGGTCTTTAGGGTTAGAAATATACTAATACTCGCGGGCTTTAATTTGAATCAAGAACCATTTTTTTTTTTAATTTAAATTTTTATTTATTCTGTTTTAATGGAGTACTTTTTTTTATAATAAATTCATGTAGTCCTTTGGATGAACTAATTTATTTATTTATATATTTTTTTACCACTCACCATATACCAACTCTATGTTCAACAAAAGGATGAGCAGACACAATCTACAAATTGGTCAAATATGAGAAATAGATCCACAAAATGTACAAATCTCTGAACTTTTTTTTCCTTTCCAGGCAAACTTTAGAATGAGGCTAGAGAATCAGGTTTTGCAATCAGGATTGTTTGACATCGTCATACACAAACTTTTTGAAAATTTCATCATTCTTTCGAGATCACGCCACATCACCCTAATTGCAAAACATGATTGCAAAAACCTAATTTCCTAGCATTTTGAATAATTTGATTGAAAATGGAACTTGAATGAAACTTTGATATGCAAAATACATTCCAACTTGCTTTCTCGCCCCCAAGTTGGCCCCATTAGAGTGTTATAAATTTTATTTATTTATTTATACAAGATGGATCAAATTCCCCTTTTGCTTTCATTAGATGATTTATGCACCCATTTTGAACATATTCTCCATAATGTATCATTGTTTTTTTTTCTTCCAATTGTTATTTATTTGTTCTTGTTGTTTTGGTTTGGAATGATCTTGAGGGGATTGTAATCTCTATTTCTATGTCAAAAAATTCCTTTATTTGTTTACATATATCATTTAGAGGTTCGATCTCCAAGTGTTTTGATGCTTTATGTCCCTATTTAACCTAAGTGATTGTCCATATCCATCGAGGTTCCTACCAGGTTACTATTTGGTCAAAAGTATTCTATGAATTGAAATTAAAAATGGGAAATATTTTGTTTAAGAATAATCAGTGATTGTAAAATAATCAGTGCCAAACCCATAAAGAAAAACTTTCAATTCACAAAAGATTTTTGGTACAGTGTATATTGTGTCCATTTTGTTCTAATAATTTTGACTAGTCAGCTTTTAAGTACTGCTTATACTAATTCTCGTGTCTAAAGCACCAAACCTTTTACCTTTTTCACCTTCAAGACTTGACTCAACTTGTTCGCGAACAGCATCGCTATTGCTCCCAAGCTAATCGCGTTGAAACAACTTCAAAAGTATCCCAAACTCGACCATTTTATAATCATGCATGTCATATTTGCATTGGTTTTTATGGTTTAGAAATACACTTGCATGGGACAGGATGGACTCATCCTAATCCCATCCTGTTGTTTTATCTCTGGGATGAGATATATCCCATCTTGATCTCGTCCCATTTCAAACGAGTTCGAAACAGGATGAGCATGGTTGACTTTTTGTGTAATTACTATGTTATTATGATGTACATATTTAAACGTATATTTTTATAATTACTATATTATCAACATTCTCATTAGGTCTACTTATTTGTTTCACAATATGCTAGGTCTTATTTTTGAAAGTTTTTTTTTTATATTCCTATTTACATCATCAATTCAAAAATATTATAGTATTTTCTATCATTATGCATATTAAGGAGTTATCTATGAAAGTATTATTGTTTTAAACTATAATACAATTATTTGTGATATTAAGTTCACACAACTCCTCAAAACTTCATGTACCACACTTAATTTGACACACAAAATTTTGAGTTAATAAATATTAAAATTAATAATAATTAATATGAAATAGATTCGGGATGAGAAGGGATGGGCGGGATTGAAAATCTTCATTCCGATCTCATCCCACTCTAGATCGAGACGGGATGGGATCAGAATGAGTTTGATCAATCCCAAAAAGACCCGAAAAATCGAGACGAGATCGGGATGCCCACCCCTAATTGTTGCGGAAGATGGGTTAGACTTGTAATCTTTTAGAGACTTGTTCTTTGACACCTTCATGGTGTCTTGGCATTTCTTGCTAAATGAATGATTCCTTTTGTATTTTGTTTCTTTTCTTATCAACAATAATAATCTTTGTGTTTTGTTAAGTTCTAAAAGAATTTATGAATAATAGTTCTGCATTTCATATCTGTAAATGTACATCGATAATGCTTATTTAGACAGCTCTAGCTCTAGCTCTTGTAACAAACTAGCTATCCACATCAGTATCAAACTAACAAACTATCTATCCACATCAGTAACAAAACTAACAAACTATCTATCCATCACCCTATCTAGCTATTTATATTTAACATCCCCCCTCAAACTGAGTGTAGATCCATCAAGAACACCCGGTTTGTCTCGCAGTAGTAGAAATCTGGAAGTGCCAAGGGCCTTAGTAAAGATATCAGCAACCTGATCTACTGCTGAAATGTGATGGACATTAAGAAGCTTGCGAGCAACCTTCTCACGGACAAAGTATATATCCAACTCAATGTGCTTGGTTCTGGAATGAAGAACATGATTAGCACTTAACAAGACTGTGCTCTTGTTATCACACCAGATAGTAGGAGGAGCACAGACAAGCTTGAGCTCATAAAAGAGAGATTGTAGCCATGTGAGTTCAGCTGTAACTGAAGCTAGACTCCGGTATTCAGCCTCAGTACTACTGCGAGAGACAACACTTTGCTTCTTGGATGACCACGAAATGAGATAGGAGCCCAAATATACACAATAACCCGAGGTAGAACGTCTTTCATTTGGGTCAGATGCTCAATCAGCATCACAAAAGCCAGTCAAACGTAAATGAGGAGTAGGTGCTAACTGAAGTCCAAACATAGTAGTAGCCTTAAGATACCTTAGAATCCTTTTCACCACTCACTAATGAGATTCAAGCGGATTCTGCATGAATTGACAAACTCGATTGACTGAGTATGCAATCTCTGGTCTAGTAATGGTGACATACTGCAAAGCACCAACTATACGGCGATATAAGTGGACATTTTGGACAGGATCACTACCTGTAGCAAACAATTTCTCACCACCACTCATAGGAGTAGGTAGACCTTTAGCAAATTGCATCTTGGCACGACAAAGAAGATCATGAATGTACTTGGATTGAGATAGGAACAAACCATTGGCAGTATGCTGAACCTGAATGCCAGGAAAGTAATGAACAAGACCCAAATCTTTCAAAGAGAACTGGGAATTTAGTTGCTGAATTAACTGAGAGACATCAGATGAGTTTGCACCAGTGATCAGAATATCATCCACATATACAAGAAGAAAAATTGGAGAAGGAGAGTGCCGAATGAAGAATGATGAATCTGACTTGGTGGGAGTAAAACCAAACTTGAGAAGAGTATGTCGCAGTTTGTCAAACCAAGCTCTAGGAGCCTGTTTTAACCCATATAAAGCCTTGGTAAGCTTGCAAACAACATTAAGGCGTGAAGGATCAACAAATCCAGGAGGCTGCATCATGTAAACTTCTTCCATTAGATCACCATTTAAAAACGCATTGTTGACATCTAGCTGAAACACTGACCATCCAAACGTAACCGCCACTGATAGCACAACTCTGATTGTAGTGGGTTTAACAACTGGACTAAATGTTTCTTCATAGTCAAAACCAGCTATCTGTTGAAATCCCCTAGCCACCAAGCGGGCTTTGTACTTATGAACCGCGCCATCTGAATTTTCTTTGATCTTGAAAATCCATCTACAACCAACAATAGACCTATTTTGGGGAAGGTCCACTAGTGACCAAGTATTGTTCCTAATTAATGCCATATACTCCTCTTGCATAACAGCAAACCAATGAGGAGTGTCTAAGGCCTCATTCAAACTAGTAGGTTCAGCTTGGGCTATGTACACCTTAGGCTTGTAGACACCTACCTTGGATCTGGTTACCATCGGATGTCCAGGAATAGGAATAGACTCAGTAGTGGCTCCAATAGTAGGACCAAGAGAAGCACCAGTTGTATCAGTTGTAGCATTAGGAGTACTAGGGACAGTAGGAGCAACAGTTGTAGCATTAATAGTACCATCAGTTGTAGCATTAGGAGTACTAGGAGAAGAGACCACTGGACTAGAAGGAGAACCAGTACTGTGAATGGGTGCATTGCTGACATTAGGTGTATTGATGTCATTAGTTATAGGAAAAAGGAACATAGCTGCAGGGGAAGGAGACATTGATGAATTGGAACACAATTTTGAATGTGGAAAAGAGGTAGATCCGATCATTAGGAGATAAACATTTATACCCTTTATGTTGCAAACTATAACCAAGAAAAGTACACTCAATAGACCTGAATTGTACTTTGTGAGAATTGTATAGTCTTGTATTTGGAAAGCAAGAACAACCAAAAACTTTGAGATTTTGATAATCAGGAACTTTGTGATAAAGTAGCTCAAAATGAGAGAGGCCATTCAGAGCAGAAGAAGGAACTCGATTAAGCAGATAAACTGATGTTCTTACTGCCTCATCCCAGAACTTCATGGCAAGAAAAGCATGAGCAAGAAGGGTCAATGCAGATTCAAAGATATGTCTGTGCTTCCTCTCAGCATCCCCATTTTGACTAATACCATGTTGAGCTAAAAAGTTTGAAAATGACCTATATTCTCCTCCCCAGTCAGATTGAATACACTTGATAAAAAGACCAAAATCTAATTCCACCTGTGCTTTGAACTTAATGAAAGTAGGATAAGCATCAGATTTGTTCTGTAACAGATACACCCAAGTGAAGTTACTATATGCATCAATAAAGTGAATATAGTACTTATATCCAGAAGAAGATACAGTGGAAGAAGGACCCCATAGATCTGTGTGAATGAGCTCTAATGGTTTATTGTATACATTAGAAGAAGTACAAAAGGGAAATTTGTGTATTTTTCCTAAACAACATGAAGAACACAAATCATTATTTTTGTTTGAAACATGAATATTACATCTGGTAAGTATCTTGTGCACAAGTGGGAATGAAGGATGTCCTAGTCGAGCATGCCAAAGATGCAAAGAGGAAGAGGACTCAGAAGTGGTTACATGGACCAATGCTGTTTGATTGAAACAAGAAGAACTTGTAGTAGTTGGAAAGCTTTGATTACAACTGGAAGACATTGGCTCTTGAGAGGACTCCGATTCTTGGGCAGCAAGAGAGACATGGATGGGAAGACATAAAGCCCCTTGTTAAGCCTCCCTTCCAAGAGGATTTGGTTGGTGACCTGATCCTTGACAAAACACAAGTCAGGATGAAATTCAAAGAAGACTCCATTATCTCTTGCAAATGTAGAAACACTTAACAAATTTTTAGTAAGTTTAGGGACTTGAAGAATGTTCTTAAGAAGCAGTGTTCTTGAAGAATTTGAAGAGTGTAAGAAGAACTGGCCAATATTGTGAATTTGCAATGCAGTACCATCTCCAACAAGAAGTTGTTCATTGCCATGACAAGGCACTGAGGATGCCAAATTCTGAGTATATGGAGTGCAGTGATCTGTTGCCTCAGAATCAGGATACCACCTATGATCAGATGATGTGGAAGAAGCCACACTGGTTTGCATTGGAGGCTGAGATTCGGCTCCCCAGTTGGGATGAGTATACTGACTAGAAGCAGCAGAATGGGCATGACGAGGTGCTAGGTTTACTGTCTGAGGTGTGCCTGAAGACAAGGTCTGTGGAGTGGAGTTCCATGGATTTGACACACTATTGTCAAACCTATTATAGCATTTGAATGCAAGATGTCCTAGTTTTCCACAGATTTGTCACTGAGGTCTACTAAACTGATAACCAGAAGACTTATATCCTCTTCCAGATCCAGGTTTTGCTCCTCTTGGTGAGTAAGTCTGTGAATTGAATGGATACCTTGCACCTCTAGGTGAGTTAGACACAAAAGACCTTGGTGATGGTTTGTATGATGTGTGAGCTACATTGATAGAACTAGAAACATCAAGATCTTTCAAATGTCGTTCAATTCTTGTCTCTTGAGCAAGCAACAGAGACTCGACCTCAGCTACACTATAAGCATCAGATCTAGAGCTTACTAAGACTACAAAGGTGTCATATGACTGTGGTAATCCATCAAAGATTGCATTAATGTGATCTTTTGAAGAAAGTGGATGCCCTACTGATGCTAATTGATCAATGATAGACTTCAATTTCAGTAGATAATCGTTAATAGAAAGATCTCCTTTCTTGAAGTTCTGTAATTGAGTTCTGAACTGAGAGATTTTGGCTACGGTTTGAGAATTGAAGTTGGTTTCAAGAGTCTGCCAAATATGTTCGGATGTTTCACAGCCTACTAACCTTGCGAGCAATGATTGAGTCATAGAGGAAAGAAGTCATGGAAAAACGAGTTGATCTTGTTGCTCCCAGTTAATGAACTTTGGATTAACAACGCTGTTTGCTTGATCTTCAGCTGATAGAAATTGTGATGGAGATGAACCTTTTTCAATAAACTTCAGAAGTTTATGACCTCTGATTGTTGCCAACACTTGTTGTTTCCACAACAAGTAGTTGTGTTCATCAAGTTTTACAGACAAAACATGAGTGAACATCACTGGTTTGGACTCTGTCATGACAGAATTTGTGAGTGATGTAGCATTTGAAGAGGTCAAATCCACCATTGATACTACTAAGAAAGCTTGAAATGAAGAAGGAGATAGAAAAGAAATCAAATGGGAAATGAGATGGCTCTGATACCATGTTAAGTTCTAAGAGAATTTATGAATAATAGTTATATATTTCATATTTGTAAATGTACATCGATCATGCTTATATAGACAACTCTAGCTCTTGTAACAAACTAGCTATCCACATTAGTAACAAAACTAACAAACTATCTATCCATCACCCTATCTAGCTATTTATATTTAACATGTTTGGTAAAAAAAAAAAAATTCATTAATTTAAAATTTCTATTTATTCTTTTTTCATGGATTACTTTTTTATGCTAATAAATTTTCATCGAATAATTTAGATGCACTAATTTATTTATTTATAGTTTTTTTTCCATCAAAAAACACACATAGCACGCACACGCATCCGCACCCACAGACACAGACAGAGACAGGACCAAGAAGAACAAATTTGACTCCCAACCTTTTTTGTCCACCATATATCTACAACCTTTTGTTTTTTTGGTTTCTGATAACGTATCAACAACTTCCACCATATATCTATTTCTAAAGTGATCTTTTGATATCTTTTTCTTTGAACTTTTCAACGCAGTTTGGGGAAAGAGCATTTACTAGTGTTTGGGAAGGGTGTTCGATAAGTACGCGGGTGTCAATTCTATCTTTCTTTTCATCTTATCCAAACCCGTGGAGAGAGGGGTGAGTATCAATTCTATCTCTGTTTTCATTTTCTTCAAATCTGTGGAGAAATTGGTAGAGTTGACACTCACGTACTGAACACTCTTTTCAGACACTAACCAAACACAAGGACAAGACTCAGTAGATTTTTTTCCTTTTCTTTTAATTGTTTTTTCTTATTTACTTTTGATGAAATCAAGGTAAAACATTTATGGTCTGTCAGCATAACTTGGTATTTCGAACACTTGGTATTGATATTTGGACTCATATCAGATGGTATTGGCATACGTATTGGGTTAAGTCAATTATGTACCACCCATTCTATGAATCCATGTATTTGATATATGTTAGAATTGTCTTCTCTATCATCAACTTAAGCGATTGGAATGGATTGAAAATTAACACTAACGACTTAACAACCTGAGCTCTCATAAGTCACAAAACCAATGTCATGGTCAAATAGAACCACAAAATTCTAATTAACATCACCATCACCCAATCTGTAGCTAGTCAATCCAATCCATAACCGACCAGCGGCCAGATTGCGATACACAAGACCAAATATCTAAATTGGATCAGTCCAGTCAAGCTCACCAGTGATCTTTCTTTCCAAAGTGAAATCAAGGTAAAACATGTATGGTCTATCATCATAACTTTCAATAATTTTTATCTTTTAAGAAACTTGAAACTTTATGAATTATATTGTAAATTTGGTTGTGACATTTTTGTGTTAATGAGTTGGATCTGTCGATCTTCCTATTTAAGTAAATGGTTTAGTAGTTTTTCAAACACTTAGTATTGATATTTCGACTCATATCAGATGGTATTGGCATACATATTGGGTTAAGTCAATTATCCATGTCCTTGTTGTTTTTTTTTTTTTTTTTTTTTTGGAAATTGAGCGGGGGTTAATAATGGACCCCAAACCATATTAAAGAATGAAGATTACAATCTTAAATATATCTTCCCTATTCTGTCTTCATAAACAATCTTTTTCAGATCTTCAGCAAAAGAGCTAGGAGTGAATTCTATAAAGTCTGAATTAGGGAAGGTGCTTGCGAGGAAGTCAGCTGCCCTATTCGTTAGAATTGCCTTCTCTATCATTAACTTAAGCCATTGGAATGGATTGAAAATTAACAATAACGACTTAACAACCTGAGCTCTCATAAGTCACAAGATTCTAATTAACATCACCATCACCATCACCCAATCTGTAGCTAGTCAATCCAATCCATAACCATCAGCGGCCAGATTGCGATACACAAGACCAACTAGCTACATTGGATCAGTCCAATCAAGCTCAGCAGTGACCTTTCATTCCAAAGTGAAAAAATATCAATGTGTTCATACCACTCTGTGGGGACTCTCCTTTTGGTAATTCTATTGAGTCAATTGAATTCCATTACCACATGGAATTCCATTACCACATGGAATTCTTCTTATGGTTGTCAAGAACCAAATCATCCTCGAAATCCCATTATAAATATAGTTCCAACTTCCAAGTAACCACAATACTGCTTACTATCTACTCACTCTTCCCTACCCTTCTTGCTTCCTTGATCATTGTAACAAAGAGTTTGCAATATGGCAAACAGAGAACTGAGGATTCCACCAAGGAGAGGCCAAATCAAAGCTGGAATATTTCTGTTGGGATGAAGTTGGCTTGAATAGTCCCACATCAAGTAAGGCGGAGTTGTCACTAAGGTTTATAAGGGAATGGTCCACTCCCTAATAGTAACGAGGCCTTTTAAGGGAAAACCCCACACCACCTAGGCCCAGATGGAAGGCCCGACCCGATAGGTGGTGTTTAAGTTGGGGACAATATCGTTGCTATGTATAGTGGACCAAGGGGTGCGCGCAAGTGCACGTGCGCGACGCCGCAACAATTGGTCATGTTTTGTGAAGCAGGAAACTGTTTCACAATTTCGCAAGCTTTTCAGTTGTTGTTTTTGCTGTTTGCCATTTCACAAGGGAGTAGTTCCATGCTCAGAAGACTAGGGTGCATCTTACCAGTACTAATTTTCTGGATCCCGTCAGTTCTCTAGAATGATATTGTCCTCGACTCTGTTTACAACTTTCTTAGTGGAATTGTTCTATGTTGTATGGGTGCTGGTTAGTGTTTATATGAATGTAGTTCGGAGTTTTTGTGAGAAATTGAACATCCCATTGTCCTTCGATAGTAAAATGCTCTGTTTAGTGAGATATCACTTTGATTACTAAAATGCTCTGTTTTGTATGTAAAACAGTGATTGGTATGAAAAATCTACGACTAACAATAGATGTTAATACAAGCAAGTGATTTTGAAAATTGGATTTTGCTAGATTTACACACTAAAAGAGTCACCTATATGCCGTTTGGCGCACTAAAACTACTGGACTGAGGCGCCCTTTGAAAAGGCGCCACTTTTATTGGACATCTAATTTTCCTTGATTTAGGCACTGGGTCAGAAATTCCCTTTGCCACCGCGTATTGTGAAGAGTGAGCAAGGACATGTAGTGTCTAATCTCTATCTATTCTTTCGCCTGTTTCATGCAAGAACTCTTTTTTTCTTTTTGGGGGTGTCTTTGCCCTTCATTCCTTCAGCAAAGTGCATCGATTCCCCAATCTCTATATGTTCTTTCATCTCTTTCATGCAAGTACTTTTTTTTTTCTTCTTTTTCTGGGGGTGTCTTTGCCCTTCATTCCAATCTCTATCTGGTTTGCCCCTTCTCTTTAAAACACAATCACAAACAATATCCATAGAAGGAGTAGAAATATAAAAAATCCAAAAAAAGACTAGCAAACATGATTGGATAGAATTGTTGGTTTAGTATTGATGATCTAAGAGTTTCAAGACAATGACATCTCTCATACATATGAAACCAAGATTAGCCCAGAGACTCCGGTTAATGAGATACAGTTATTGTTGATCTATTCAGAGTTCCAAATTTCTTTCAAAAAGCTGATAAAAATTTGTGTATTACAAATTGATTCTCAATAAATTAATGAGGTCAATAAATTTATAAATTTTATGTCGTTGAAATTAGAATGTCCATCAAAGTACAACATCTTCATTGTGCTACATTTCAAATTTCATGTACATTTTATAAGTCCACTATGGAAACTATAAACTCTAGCTATCACAAACTCATAAGAAGTATCATGATATGTGGATCTTGAAAATTTTCATCTCGTAAAATTTAACTAAAATGCAACGAAAATTCTAAAGTGCACCGGAGATAGGGTTAGCATCTATCTACTCGTATGATAGCCTCTGATACCATGATGAAATATTAGACACAAAAGAATTGATTTGTGTGTATTGTGTTGTATCTTTCTCATTTTATTCTCCTGTTTATATACAAACTAATCAAGAGAATATTGTGAGAATATTCACAATATAATCTGCTAATTTCCTTAAAACTATTATACAATCTCGACTCAATAAGCAACATTTATAATACAAATATTCCCAATCAATCAGGATATTCTCAATATATTCTCAATACACGACAAACATTTTTCATGGCATTGTCAACCGCCGCCACTACCATCCTAGACTTGTGATCACCATGAGTACCACGACAATGTACTATGCATCGATCTCTCCTTCCATCACCACCGCGTAAGAAGTGATCGAGGATGTGTTCAAAATATTCTTGTTCTTTCATCCCTTTCAAGTAGTCTTTTCTTTGTTTGCTTTACCTTTTATACCAAAAGGAAAAGACTGCTTCCCTCCCTTTTTAACTCCCCCCTTTTGCTTTTGCTTTGTTTCTTTTTAACCCCATTAATCTTTCGCCAACTTAAAGGTCATGAAATGAATTATGTATGACCAATGAGTGATTCTACACAGAGAGGAAATGGGCGAGGAAATGAGCGAGGGGAGTGAGGTGGCGGGGTGGGAGCCGTTCATCCCGCTCGGGATGCCCGCGCGAAAAGTCAACGCCCGCATTTCGAGTGGGGTGAACGACTCTCACCCCCGCCACCTCACTTCCCTCGCTCGTTTCCTCGCTCATTTCCTCGACACTTAGAATTTCTGATGACCAATATATGTGTGGGTAGTGGACCCATACAAATAGCATACCTTGTCATGAACAAGTCAAAGACCACAGCAAATGAGGTAGCTAGTTCCCTCAAATTATCTGCACTCATTTTCGATTTTCAAAGTGAGAACACAGCGTGCACAACTATTCCATAGACATCCTTCCGGGTTTCTACTCCATTGCAGAAATTTCTCAACTTTGTCAATCATAAAACCTTCCTCCAGAAATCCAATATATATATATAGAATGAGAGAGTTTCAGAATGAATGCACATTGTGTCTTAGTACTCTTAATTTGCCTCTTTTCCGATCCTTCTTGAAACTAAAAGAATGAGGAATGGAAGTCGATATATGAATGGAAATAATAAAGAAGTAAGGTTTCCACCAAAGAGAGGGCAAATCAAAGCTAATATATTGCAAAATTTGCTATTTTTGCTGTCTGAGTGCAAACTGAAAGAAAATATGCAAGCTATAGCTACTAGCTCTGCCTCCGCCGGAATGTCTCACTAGTAGAAATATGTGTATGTGGTTGTTAAGTTTGATCTAGGAGCTTTACTTAGATGGTCAGTAATGAATTGCTTGTCATTAGTATTTGCTAGTTTCACATTATAACTCATAATAGTGTTTGATGAACTCTACGTACGTACATACTGTTAGTTCGTTAAGAGTTTTAGTTAGTTGTTGTAATTAGCTAGTTGATGGTCTACTGTTGTAATTGTTGTTTGGGAATAAATGAACATTGTTTTGTCTTTATAAAGTACATAAATCCAATTGAATTCTACCTCCTATCCTATCGTGGAGATAATGATCGATGTTGGTTTTAGTTAGGGGTGGGCACGGGACGGGATGGGATGAGATATACCCATCCCTATTCCATCCCATTCATACAGGATCGGGACGGGACGGAATGGAAAAAAACCTCATCCCGACCTCGTCCCATCCCAAACAAGTTCGGGACGAGATGAAACGGGATCAGCGTGCTAATCTGGACATATCAAATAGAAGCCATGACTGTTTTATGGTATATTTATTCTCCAAATCTAAACACCAATCCTCTCTAGTCTCTATGTGCATGTTGGTATATGGCACTGTGTTGTCTAGATAATTGCAAGTAGCCTCTTTTTTCTGTCTTTTTTGCCCTGATATTTTGTGCGCATCAATATTGCAAGAGCTGATATATATATATAAATGTAATCATTGAATATCTATTGTATTTCTAGAACCAAAGAAGAAAAGTATGAGCTCGCTTCATCTTGTAAACAACTCTGATCAGTGTGTTGCTTTCAAGGTAAAAATCATATTTTGTGCTATATGATGTTGATATCATTTCAGCTTAAAATTTTCATATTTCCTCAGTTGTACGTCTTAATATTCTCAATGTTCAGTAATTTTGAAATATGTTTTTTTATCTTTGTCGGGGAATCTTCTCTCAACTACATTGGCAAACTGTTCAATTTCACCAATTACCTACCTGGTCTACCCCATTGCCCATTCCCATACAAAACAGGGCAAAACTTTTCCTACAATATGCATGCATAAAACTAGTTTACTACCTATACACTAAGACTTTGAGTTTGAGGTTATCAGTAATCTTTTTTATCAGAAAGATTGACTGTTAACAGTTATTTCATAACTTCATATTGCAGGTCAAAACTACATCTCCAAAAGAATATTAAAATAAATAAATAACTAAATAAAAATATTAATAATTAATATTAAAAAAATTAGTTAGGGACAGGACGGGATTGGCGGGATTGAAAATCTTCATCTCATCCCATCCCATTCTAGATCGGGACGGGACGGGATCGGGATGAAATTATTCAATCTCATTAAGACCCGAAAAAATCGGGACGGGACGGGACGGGACGAGATCGGAACGAGATCGAGATCGCGGGATGAAATGCCCACCCCTAGTTTTAGCATAAGGAATGACGTATATTATTGATATAACTTTTAAGAAGGTGACATCTTTTCTCCAATATCCTCTTAAACAATCCCCTAATTTGTTTTACTTGCAAAAGTCTTTTAATTTTCTAGCACTACAATTAGAGTGTTGTTTTTCTTTTGTTACCTTTGAATAGTTATTTAGCACTGTGTTTCTGTGCATAATGTGTGCTATGCGAACTGTGCGTTGCGAGGCATTTCCCAGCATTTGTAGTGTGGGAGATTATTGAGATTAGAAGTTCACTTTACTAAGCTCCGACCACTTTGTAATTTTGAATATGATAATAGATGTATATTTAGCACTGTGGAGTCATTTTGATAGGATCTTCGACGTACATACACGAAGACCAGCAGAAGTCTCAACGGTGATAGCCACTTGGTTCAAGAGAGCTAAACGCGATTCACAAACATGTGTGCTATTCTTTCTTTCTCCTATGTTCATTCTATGGGAAATTTGGAAACAAAGATGCAAATGTGTTTATGAAAATGTTCCCCCAAATCCAGCATTTGCGATTTTGAACATTAGGCGTCAGTTGAGATTGGCAAATACTTTTATAACCCCCAAGCAAGTTAGCATGAACAAGGCCCCCCTACAGGCTTTGGGGTTGAATGTGCTCCCTGTTAAAAGGAAGTTGGTTCGAATTGTTTTTTGGCACCCTCCCCCTTTAGATTATGTTGCGCTTAATGTGGATGGTTCTTCCCGCAAGGACAAGGCAGCCGACGGTGTGATTATTAGAGACTCGAGGGGTTCATGTGTTGTGGGAAAGCAAATTTTTTTTGGTGCAGGATCCAACAACAAAGCAGAAATTTTGGCTCTTTTGGAGGGGCTCCGCCTCTGTCTTGACTGGGGTTTCAACAAGGTGGTTATCCAAACGGATTCAGCTCTTGTTTGCGGTTGGTTTTTAGATTATTTACAAATACCTTGGCATTTGGAGAATATTTTAAAAGAAATTAAGTTAATGGCAGCGACAATGACGTTAGCTTGTCAACATATCTATAGAGAGGCTAATGCGGTGGCAGATTCCTTGGCGGATAGAGCACAAAAAGATCATAGGACTGTTTCTTTCAATGGGACTGATTTGCCTAGGAAAGTTGCAGGCTTGGTTGTGCTAGACAGATTACATACGGCGTACATTCGCCATAGGGATGAGTAGCTATTTGATTGTTCTATGGCTGCGAGAATTTGGAGCTATCAAAGTGGTGCGATGCAGATGCGAATCTTGAGCGCAGGGATTGTTGCGAGATGGACAGCAAGTGTGCTAACACGTTGGCATCGCTGAGCTGCTAATGCAGTCCCTTGTGGTGCAGGATGCAGGTTTGCTGCAGGAGTAATTGTTCATATCTGGCGGTTTGGGTGGTGCCACTGGCTCGTTGTATGTTCATGCTGGGGCTATCTATGTTTGATGGTCCTCCTTTCAGCGTTGGTGACAGTTTGGACTTGCTTTTAGTATTTTGGTTCACGGCTGCAGCTAAAATTTTGTTTTGGTTTTTTCACGGGTAAAGTCGTCATGTACCCCCGTATTGATTGTAAATCAATTTTTTGATAATTAATAAAGGTCTGGCATTCCAGAGGTGCCCCTCCCCACTGGAGGTTTAATTAAAAAAAAAAAAAAAAACCTCTAGAAAGACAAAATTTTGATGGTTGGACAATCGTCAAGGGTAGACATACATTCAAATCGAAGACTCCACCCAGTTTAGAGGGGAGTTCAGAGCCTATCACAGGAAAAGCAGGAAATGTAACCAGTATAGAGGCTGCCAATGTAGCAGAGCATAACATAAATGATGACCAGAGTGATGCCATAACGCCGAGTCCACAACCATTGATTCTTATCAACCCAATGCTTGAGTCGAGGAACATGAGCAAGATCTTTCTAGTGAAGAGGTTGCAAGCGATTTGTTTTCAAAATCTTGCACTAAAGATTTTAGTCTCTGCCCTCGACGATCCTCTAGGGCTAAGAAAGCAAACAAAAAGTGTTGGGGCGTCGCGCATGTGCACTTGCGCGCACCCCTTGGTCCACTATACATAGCAACGATATTGTCCCCAACTTAAACACCACCTATCGGGTCGGGCCTTCCATCTGGGCCTAGGTGGTGTGGGGTTTTCAGTGTTCTAAAAATCGGTCTAGGCGGCGCCTAGGCGCTAGAAGGTGGAAAACCGCTCAGATTAATGCCTGGGCGGGCAGTCTGGGCGGTTCTGGGCAGTCTGGGCGGTCTGGGCGGGTCTAGGCGGGTTTGGGCGGGTCTAGGCGGGTCTGGGCGGGGTCTAGGCGGGGTAGGAGGTCTAGGCGGCCTAGGCGGGGTCCAGGCGGCCTAGGCGGGGTCTAGGCGGACTCTAGGCGGGGTCTAGGCGGTATGGGAGATTTTTTTTTATTTTATTATTATTTTTTTTTAATAAGGTTGATTGTGTTCTTATTTTATTTTTCTTTCCTATTTTTTAGAAATAAACTATTTAATAGTTTTTTTAGAAAATCTCGGGAATGGGCTTTGATGATGATGATGATGATATGTCTAAATGTAGCGAAGGATGATTACTTAATGGAATTCTCAAAGGATCTGCCGGTACCAATTTTACTAATGTAGATTTTATCAAACATAACTGAGGTTATTCATGCAATTTGAAGAAAAATAAAAGAGTATACAAATTCAAATTTATATAAAGTACCCATCATGACCAACTTCAGTCATTTGAGTTTTAATAAATTTTGTTCACGATTGTTAATTTTTCATGTTTTTAAATTTTGCATATGTATATTGACATTAAATTGGATGTAATTGATAAGGTATTATGCTTAACTTTTGTAAATTATTACAGTTATAATACAAAACCTAAGACCGCCTAGGCACCTGCTCGCCGCCCGCCCAACGCCTAGCGATTTTTAGAACACTGGGGGTTTTCCCTTAAAAGGCCTCGTTACTATTAGGGAGTGGACCATTCCCTTATAAACCTTAGTAACAAGTCTGCCTTACTTGATGTGGGACTATTCAAGCTAACTTCATCCCAACAATCTCCACCTTGGCGCGAATCGTCACACATCCTACAATCCATCCACCGGTCTGCAACATCTCGAAGTACACGTTCTCCTCGAGTCTCAAGTGCAGCCGTGCAACTACGATCCTGTGGGTAGCACTCGGTGTACGGGCTCGACTATTTTCGGCGTTTTTTGCTCCACCTAGTCGCAACCTCCGCATTTAATTCCACCTTGTCCAGGCTCAACTATTTCCGGCGTTGTTGGCTCCACCTAGTCGCAACCACCGCACTAACTCCACCTCGTCCAGATTTGTAGGATATTCTCGGACACCATATCGGCAAGGATCTGGATCATTCATCTGGCGGACTGCGCACCTGCGCCTACGCCTATCCCCTGAATAATGTGTCGCCTGCACCTTCACCTCGCCGACCAAGTCCCAGCCGAACCATCGGTTCTGATACTAATTGTTGGGGCGTCGCGCACGTGCACTTGCGCGCACCCCTTGGTCCACTATACATAGCAACGATATTGTCCCCAACTTAAACACCATCTATTGGGTCGGGCCTTCCATCTGGGCCTAGGTGGTGTGGGGTTTTCCCTTAAAAGGCCTCGTTACTATTAGGGAGTGGACCATTCCCTTATAAACCTTAGTGACAAGTCCGCCTTACTTGATGTGGGACTATTCAAGCCAACTTCATCCCAACAAAAAGTACAAAGGTTGAATCATTTCCTCCTTAACAAAGGAGACAGAGATAAAAAAGAAGAGGTTTCTTCTTTGGTTGATGCTAGTTGAAGATTTCTATAGGCCTAGTAACCATGTTCACTCTCACTAGATTTCTTGTGAGAGTTTGTTTCTTTTTTTTTTTCATTTTTATTTTTGCTTTTGTTTCATTTGTATAAAGATTTTGGGGTCCTTAAAACCCAGCTCGCTTTCCAAAAAAAATAAAAATAAAAAAATAAAAAAATAGATATATATTTGTTTTCTCTAACAGTTTAAGCTTTTAGTATATAACAATTTAACAACCACCATTTTTCACAGTTTCTAATGCACCGTCCATCAGACCCTTTACTTTGAGTACCACAGAGATGTACCCATCGTTCCTTGCTCGCCACCGCGTAAAGACATCGACCTGTGTCTTTTTATGTATGCAATTTGATCTGTTTCATCAGCTATTTTTCTATCCAACTCTTTATTGCTTTTTCTGTCTTGCCTTTCCCAACTTTTTGCTAATAAAGCTTAATATACCAACTAAATGGACTCTAGGTTGAAAGTGGTTCAAAGTTCAAACAATATTGAAGTTTTGAATCCATCTCCCTTTTTGCCTTCTCATTCACGTAATATTTCATTGAACAATTTTCTCCACATTTTCAAGATAAAGTAAATAATATTTGATCACGCGTCCCTCAAATATTTGTTAGCGCTTATCATAACAACATAAAACTCACATATGAACATATAGTGACTATATACCTCTAGGAATATATGGCTGTTTGTTGAAGCTATTAGTGATTGGATGTTAATACTGAAAAGAAATCTTGAATGTTAGAATACCCGAAGTCTGAAAAAATTGATCAATAAAATCTACAACATTATAAAGATAAATAAACTTTAATTTTCCTTCCTTCATTTTTTTCAAGTGAAATTCAAATTCCATATATATATTTGTTAGCGCTTATCATAAAGATAAATAAACTTTAATTTTCCTTCCTTCATTTTCACTCTGTATTTTACTACTCTTTCCTTCTTCTCTTGTTCTTGTTTCTGCAAATTGGGTTTTGCTCAAACACAAATGGCAAATAGAGAAGTGAAGATTCCGCTGAGAAGAGGAGGAGTCAACGCTGGGATCCTTAAGAAATTGTTCTGTTGGTGTTGCTGTGGGATTTGCAAGAAAGTGGTTCCATATTAATTTTTAATTATACTATTATTTTGAATTAGTATTAACAATTACTATTAATACTTTTATCATTATTTAAACTAAAATTAATAATTACTTTTGTTTAAATTAGTATTAATTTGTTTTTAATTATACTATAAATACTTTTTAAATAATTATTTATCATTATTTAAAATAGTATTAATAATTATTTTTTTAATTATACTATTATTTAGATACTTTTGTTTTTATTATTTATTTATTTTTTATTTAGAAAATTAAATATTAAAATTATTTTATTAATATATGAGATTCAGGGGATGGTTAATTTTCCCCTAAATTTAGGAATAAGTTAATATGGGGAATGGTTCAAGGGAATGATTTGAGAAGTTTTTTTTAATGGAACCCCTATTTTAGGGAAATGAATGGAGATGCTCTTAGGGTTGAAAATGTTCATTTATCCATGGAGTAATCAGGTGATCTCTACCTTTTCACTTCAACTACATAGCGATGACCCCCAACATTTTTCGTGACATTGTCAATTGCCACCACCATCCTAGACCTTAATTTGATGACCACGAGTACCATGATAATGTACAATGTGTCACTTGTCATTCCCCCACCGCGCAAGGAATGAGCGAGTGAGGACTTGCGTCCGATACGTACTTCTCCTTCATGAAGTCTTTTTTTCGTCCATTGCTTTACCTTTTACCAAAAGCAAAGGACTTCTCTCCCTTTAATTCCCCCCAACTTTTCATTAATTTTCACTTACCAACTGACAAGGGACATAAACTTTACAAATATCATCACATTTCACTGATTTCTTCATCATTTTCAGAGAATTTATGTATTTGTTTCACATTCCATTTGATATTGTTGGTCAGCCTAAGCTATGAAGGAATGGAAAGCTAATTATTTAACTAGAATCGTAACGCAAAAAACATTTGTTATTTCATGATGTTTTGAAATGACACCAATGGTACATGATATTTTTTATTCCACTGATTTACAATGTCTTCTAAAAAACGGGGTCTAATATACTCGTCAGGTCTACCTCGCCTGCCTCTCCCAAGTTGAGTGTTTCCAAAAACATATATAAATATAGTTACAAACACTAGATTAAAATGGCTTGGATGATTTGATTAGAGTCCTTCTTAGGGCACGTATCTCGAGGGGATTTCCTCGCTCCCTAGAATTTTCGTTTGATTAGAACAAGTTTTCTCTTACTATAAAAAAAAAAACCTTTGGTTAACATTAAGCAGCAACAATAGACAACAGAGAGCACCTCAAAACAAGTTGGGATGTAGTTGCTAATTTTACCAACATCATGATTTATAATCAATCAAAAGTCCAGTAAATTTTGCATGATCCATGTGGTTAGGTGGACCCATGAAAGCAAAGCCATATAATGACCAAATCAAGAGAGTATCAAGTGACACCAAAAAATATAATTGTCGACACACTTCATTTTTCAAAGAGAGACACATCCAAGTGACACACTTCATTTTTCAAAGAGGGAAAAGCATGCATATAAGGTTTTCATACTTTGATTGTGATGGGGGAAGATCTTGTTTGGGCAAATCTTGATTGATCCCCACTTGAAGACAATCTTTCATACAACCCCAAGATGTCAAACTACTCAATGGTGAAGAACATAATCCCTCCTACCTAAAACTCCTCCTCTCTCTCTTTTTTTTTTTTTTTTTTTTAAGCTAGATGGGTTTTAAGGACCCCAAAACCTTTATACAAATGAAGCAAAAGCAAAAATAAAATAAACTCTCACAAGAAAGAGAATTCTAATAAGAGTGAATATGGTTATAGGCCTATAAAAATCTTCAACTAGCATCGGCCAAAGAAGAAACCTCTTGTTTTTTATCTCTGTCTCCTTTGTTAAGGAAGAAATGATTCAACCTTTGTATTTTTTGTTTGCTTTCTTAGCTTTCGAGGGCAGAGACTAAAATCTTTAGTGCAAGATTTTGAAAACAAATCGCTTGCAACCTCTTTACTAGAAAGATCTTGCTCATGTTCCTCGTTACTACTCTGCTCATCTGTTGTGGTATTCTCTTTGTCCTGAGTCGGTGTGTGTTCACTTGCCTCCACATTAGCACTACGCTCAAGCATTAGGTTGATAAGAATCAATAGTTGTGGATTCTGCGTGATGGCATCACTCTGGTCATCATTTATGTTATGCTCTGCCATATTGGCAGCCTCTATACTGATCACATTTCCTGTTTTTTCTGTGATAGGCTCTGGAATCCCCTCGAAACTGGGTGGAGTCTTTGACTTGAATGTATGTCTACCCTTGGCGATCGTCCAACCATCGGAGTTTTGTCTTTCTAGTGGTTGAGTCCTACTCGTAGCTTGTCATACCATATGGCCTGAAGTATTAATTTCTTTGCTCTTTGAACATTGCTGTTTTGTATGGCCAAAAACTGCACAAGAACTGCATTTAACAGGAATCCATGCATACTCAACTTCAACTATTTTTTTCTTATCTCAATTGATAACCACAGGGATGTCTTTGGGTAATTGGTTGTTTAGATCCACCTCCACACACACCCTCGCATACGCTAATCTTGTCCTTTCTTCAGTAGCTTTGTCAAGCATGATAGGCACTCCAATAAAACTAGCAATCCTTTGAATACCCTTTGGATTCCATAGGAATATAGAAAATTTCTTCAGTGTAACCCAAATAGGTATCGAGGTAAGCACCTCGAGCACTCTGTACTTTACTACTCTTTCCTTATTGTCTTGCTTTTGTTAACACAAATGGAAAATAGAGAAGTGAAGATTCCGCCGAGAAGTGGAGGAGTCAAGGCTGGGATCCTTAGGAAATTGTTCTGTTGGTGTTGCTGTGGAATTGGCAAGAAAGTGGCTCCATATTGAGCTTGTTCAGATTAGCAACACCAACTTGATTGGTGTTTCAAGAATTCTCTAGTAGAAGAAAAGTGGAGACTGTTGGAGAAATTTAGAGGGCCAAATATTGAGGCTATCTAGAGCCTTTCTCTACCTCCATTGTGAGACTATAAATAGGGAAATAATTGTTGAAGTTGAGACATTCAGACTTGTGAGCCTTGGATCATTGTGAGTAGAAGTTCAGTGATGAGCTATTTGTGTGTGTAAGAGATTTATGTGTTTATGTATTATATTGTTGTAATATTGTCATTATAATGTAAAATTAGTGTTTGTAATTGATCATGCGACCTGGAATGCTCAACAGAGCTAACCTGAAGACTAGAAGTGCTTTGTTTTGTTGTTTGGGTTGATTTGTACTTATGGGTTTTTTAGTCCATGTTTTTATTATTGATTAGTGCTATGTTAGTTGTGCTAGCGGAATGAATGAAGGTCTGAAATGTTGTCTTTGTTATTGACATTATTGTTCAGTTTGTTTGATGAAATTTGTCTATAATGAAATGTTGTATTTTCCTTCTTATTTTCTCTTGCATTTCAATCCAGTTATTTTCTCTTGCATTTCAATCCAGTATATATGTCTTCTAAAAACGAGAGTTATGGTTAATGAGAGATCAAGTTTCCATGGTGTTTTGTTTCGAAAGACCCATTGAATTGAGAGGGTGTGAAGGAACCCGAATGTAATGAGGTGAAGTTGACGTTGCAATCCGGCTCATGAAGCAAAACATTGAAGACTACGCATTCTTTGTCATTTTTAAAGAGACACTTGTCATTTCCTTGCAAGGCTTTCTTGATTGGCCAACATACTTTCGAACTCCACAATAGAGGGTTGAGTTGGCCAACCACGAATCGCCGTGATAATCCCGATATATTCAGGTTTTAGTCTATGGATAATTATTTTTTTCATCCTATTTTCATCAATTTTTCAGGTAGGTTCTAGTTCTGAAATTTTACCACATAAATTTTTTATTTTTAAAAAATACTCTCTAATAGACATACCTCATTGTCTAGAGTTTATCAATTCATTCTCCAAGAACTGGCGAGTATCATTTGTTCTCAAAAATAAGGATGCACATGTATCACAGGCTCCTTTGGGTGTGTATCACAGCAAATGTATCACAGGCTTTTATCGCAGCAAATAAGGATGCAAATATATCAAAGCAAGTAAGTATGCAAATGTATCACAGGCTCTTTTGAGTGTGTTTTTGAAAATAAGGATGCAAATGCATCACAACACATCTTCAATGTGCTGAAGCATATCATCCTCGATCGTCACCTCACTAAAGCTACTTGGATTTCAACGATAATATCTAAAAATAAATTAAAAGAGATTTATGGAGAATCTTAGTCTTCAATCAGCTTTCTAGATGTTTGCTTTGTTTAACCTTTTGATTCTTCTTCAACATAGGTCTCGAAAAGTCAAATTCAAATCTTCCCAAGAGATTAGTCTTTTGTTTTTTTTTGTTAAAGACAAGAACGAGATGAAAAGGATATATTTGCCAAAAACGAGTATAGGGCGGGCTAGGCGCGTCAGGCCTGTTCTCCCGTTCTGTACCCTTCGTCATTCTAGAGATGGGGGATTATAATCATCTCCAAGATGATGAAGGGTAGAGAGTTAGGCCTTGCTAGCTCGAGCCTGACTCTCTAGAATTGGGATTTGCCAAATATAACTGATGTCGGTTTGAGAGTAGAAGAAAAGACCTTCAAATGGAAATTACAAAAGAAGAAATATATATAGAGAAGAATGTCAACTTTTAAAACAGAGTAATGACACACAGAATCTCAATCTTAATCTTAAACAGAGTAATGAAATATATAATAAACTAGGACATAGTGTGGATAGCATTTACACCTGCCAACCCTTGAATTATTTTGTTCCAACAAGCACGTCATGAGCCCACTTCAATCCATATTCCACTAATTTCCAATCAAAATCACATTACAATCAACGTCGAACACGCTTAGGATGACTAGATCAAGACAGCATCAGCTGGAATCATTATATAATCAACACTTCACAAACTTCACTTTCAAAGAGTGAAAACAATAGGGGAAAACAGAGGATGGCTAATGTTGCAAATTCTAGTTTTAGTAATTAAATTTTGACTCAGATAAGTCAAGCACAGAATCCTCCTTGAGTTCTATATATTCTTTCTATGCTAAGTTTGATAATATTCAGAGTGTATATTTTCCGCTCTTCTTCTTCTCATTGTTTCGGGAAATTTGGTAGTTTAGAAAAGATTCACGCGCAAATGGAAAATAGAGAAGTCAGGATTCCACCGGAAAGAGGGCATATCAAAGCTGGAATACTTCGCAAAATTTTTTGTTGTTTTTGCTGACCCCAGATTCGAAATGGAATAGTTCCAAGCCCTCCTTCTGATTATTAGTATGTAGTATATAGGATGTGTTGTCTAGAGAATGATAGTGTGGGTCGAATCTGTCTACAACTTTTAGAGCAAGATTGTTAGTTCTAAGCTAGCTGTCGTATGGGTATGTAGTGTGTTATGTGTGTCATGTAATTAAAGTTTTTGCGAGAAATTGAAGAACCCATTGTCATAATGTTGGTTTTAGTAAGAACATTTTACTTTAATTATCACAATGTTCTCTAAAATATTTCACGAGTTCTGTCATTTCAGTAAAATATTTCATATTTTACTTTGATTTAGTAGGTATGAGTTCTGAGGAGTTGTTGTTCATTGGGTTTGCGTTTGTTTTGTAGTGGAATGAAATTCAGGTCTCAAATGTTCTACTATTTGGTATTAATTGCTCAATTTGTTTTCTAAAAATGTTTGTGATAGTGAAAATGTTGTGTTTTCCTTCTCTCTTACATTTCAACACAATGTCTTCTAAAAAACGCGGTGATTCTGGTTCACGAGAGTTCAGATTTCCATTGTGTTTTGTTTCGGAACACCAATTGAATTGAGAAGGGTGTGAAGGAAACCCAATGTAATGTCGTGAAGTTGATGCTGCAATTGGAGCACATGAAGCAAAACATTGGTTTTGTGGTGGTGCTAGTAGACTCAATAGGGTTGAAATGAAGATCATCTCTGGTAGAGCATTGATAATAGTTGCATTTCCAAAAATCAAAACTAAATCATGAGATGAGAGAAAATCTCTTCTCTCAGGAGCTTTAGTAAAATAAGAAGAAAATTTCTCTATTAGCTCAATTATATCAACAAGGCCTAAAACAGTTTTAATGTAGAAAATAAGCATTTTTGAAATTGTGAAATGTCGATTGCCACATCAAATAGTTGGGTGCACGCGGTTCATAGTAATCTTACATTCTTCGTATTTGTAATTTGTTAGGAATCTCATAAATGACATTGTGGTTTTAATGTTCATGGATGGTCATTTTAATTACTTTTAAATTCCTTGCAAAACTTTGCAGCCAACCAATGAGGGAAGTCATAATAAGGTTTACAAGTTGTTTCAAGATGTAGTTGAAGGCAAGGAAAGAATTTACTATACCCAAATAAATACTAACTTCTGCACCAACACTACAAATAAAAACTTCTGCACCAACACTCCATGCTCAAATTGAAGAACAAACTCAACGAACTCAAGATCAAATGCCATTATGGAGATCCACGAGAGAAAAGAGAAGTGCTATTCCGGATGATTATATGGTCTTTCTCCAAGAACATGAGGAAAATGATAAATTGGTGAAAAATGATCCAATCAACTTTCATAAAGCCATGCAGGATTCTAACTCTCAAAAGTGGATAGATGCTATGAATGAGGAGTACAAGTCTATGCAAGACAATAAAGTTTGGGATCTTGTCCCGTTACCTGAAAATACACAGCCTATTGATTGTAAATGGATATTCAAAACCAAGAGGAACTCAAAAGGTAACGTGGAAAGATATAAGGCTCGACTTGTAGCTAAAGGCTTCACTCAAAAGGAAGGCATAAACTATAAAGAGACTTTCTCTCCGGTGTCAAAGAAAGACTCATTTCAGACAATCATGGCACTTGTTGCGCACTTTGACCTTGAGTGATATTCACATAATTATTACATAATATAACTCCTAACTTATGTTTGTTAGTGTTTCGAATAGTGTATTTTAGTTTAATTATTCTATTTTTGTATTTTTGTATGATTTGGAGTTTAAATTACAAAAGTTCATTAGCGTGGCGAATTTGAAAATTCATAGGCAAATTGACGAAATGGAGTGGGAGACACTCAAGGCAAAGAAAAATAATGAAATTAGTTTTGAATTGGTGGAACAAAGAAGTTATATGGATGAACACAGCCAAACCCATTATTGAGGATCCCTTTTGTTTACAATTAGGTATTGGGTTTTCAATTGGGGCCAATAAGGAGTTTTAGTTTAACAAAAGGAATTTCAATTGGACCCAATAAGGGTTTTCAATTGGGGCCAAATACGAGTTTTAGTTTAACAAAAGGAATTTCAATTGGAAGGGTTTCCTTTGGAACACAAATACAAGGAGAGAGTTTTTTTGGCTAAAAGAAAGAAAGGCAGCAGCAGCAACCGAGAACAGCAGAGGAGAAGGTGCTGTCTAGCACAGCAAAGAAGAACGCAACAACAGTGGACACGCAGCGGCAGCGACGACGCAGCAGGGCTATCCAGAACGCAGCAGGGTAGCAGGGGACGCAACAGCAGCGAAGACGTCGTCCAGCAAGGTGCGCATCGCTAATCCACCACGCGCCGCCATGTCGATGAAGCTCCACGCCGTTGTTGTTGTCCTCACCTTCGCTATGTGTCACTAAACTCCACGCAAGGTGAAGAGACAAACTCCTAGATGTAACGCACTTAATTAGTATTTGATTCGTTTTATGCTTTCACGATGCATAATAGAGTTTTCAGGATCCCATATCCTACCAAAGATGGTTTTTTTTTTTAAAAAGCGAGTTGGATTTTCAAAATTTATTCTCCAAACTAATCACGTTGAAACACTTCAAAAGTATCCCAAACTCAACCATTTTATAATCATGTCATATCTGCATTGGTTTTTATGGTTTAGAAATACACTTGCAAGCTTTGAATCAAGAGATCCATCTGGTGTGTGGAAAGCGAGAAATGTGAGGGATTTTTAAGGGCTCAACAGATTGAAGTAACTTATCTTTATCGAAATTATGTAATTGTTGTGTAAGTTGGATTCGGCTTGTAATCTTTTAAAGACTTGTTCTTTGACACATTCATGGTGTCTTGGTATTCTTTGTTAAATGAATGATTTTTTTTTTATTTTGTTTACTTTCTTATCATCAATAAAAATCTTCGTGTTTGGAAAAAAAATCTTTTAAATTAAAATTTCTATTTATTTTTTTACATAGAGTACTTTTTTATGCTAATAAATTTTCATCGAGTAATTTGGATGCACTAATTTATTTATTTATATTTTTTTTCCACACCTGCACTCACGCACAGCACACGCACACGCACAGAGAGAGAGACAGGGACAGGACTAAAAGAAAAAATTTGACTCATCTACAACATTACAAGACAAGCAGACTTGTCAAGTTTACAACAGAGTATAGCAAATAGAATCTCAGTCCTCAGTTTGCTCAAATAAAGAAAAATGAGGAATTCTAAATGTCGAGGAAGTGGGCGAGGAAACGAGCGAGGGGAGGGAGGTGGCGGGGTGGGGACCGTTCACCTCCCTCGTTTCCTCGCCATGTAGAATAACTCAAGAAAAATTGGAGATGTAATTCAGAAATAATATGGTTTGTACCATATTCCAATTTCCACTAATTTTCAATCAAAGTCATTCTCAATCAATATCAAACACGCTTCGATGACCCAATCAAAAGTGCACAAGAGATGGAATCAATAACAAATGAACACTCACAAACTTCACTTTCTATTAAGTCTGATGAGGGGATGCAGAGTCCATACTTTCCATTCCTTTCTCTTCTTCTTGTTTCTGCAAATTGGTATTGCTCAAGGAAGACTGAAATACAAATGAAGAAACGAGAAGTGAGGATTCCACCAAAAAGAGGCGAAATCAAAGCTGGAATATTTCGCAAAATTTTCTGTTGTTTTGCTGACTGCATATTCAAAATGATAGTTCTGAGCTCTCCTTCTGAAGACTAGTATAGTATTAGGATGTGTTGTCTAGGAAATTGTTTTGTCAAAAGTGTTCTATTTTGTATGGGTAATGATTATAAAAAAATTGTGTGGTAACTAGTTCGAATTTCTGTGGGAAATTGAAGACACCATTGTAGCAAGATGATTATTTTGTTAGCATAACGTACCATTTGTCTCTCGTAATAGTTTTTTTTTTTTTGGGTGAATTCTGTCATTTTTGTAAGAACATCAGCTGCTATCACAATGCTTAGTTTTGATGATCTAAGAGATTGAAGACAATGACACCTCTTATATATATGATATCAAGAGTAGCCCAGAAACTCCAGGCAATGAGATATAGTTATTGTTACAAATTATTCTCAATAAGGTAACGGGGTCAATAAATTTAAAAATTTTATGTCGTTGAAATTAGAATGTCCGTCACAAAGTACAACATCTTCATTGTGCTACATTTCAAATTTCATGTACATTTTACAAGTCCACTATGGAAACTATAAATTGTAAGAAAGAAATGATAAACTCTAGCTATCACAAACTCATAAGAAGTATCATGATATGTGGGATCTTGAAAATTTTAACTTTATAAATTATAATAAATAAATAAATAACTGTCTAGTCCTTTGAGCACTAATCCCCTACTCATCGCTCATCGCCCACCTATCGAGAGCACTAGTCTTAACTTAGTTAAAGAGTTCAAATTTGGTCATGCATTTGCCTTGAAAATGTTATTAGGTGATCTGGACCTTTTCAATTCAACTAAATCAATGTAGGGATTAACACGACAGACATTTTTCATGGCATAGTCAACCGCCGCCACTACCATCCTAGACTTGTGATCACCATGAGTACGTACCACGACAATGTACTATGCATCGATCTCTCCTTCCATCACCACCGCGTAAGAAGTGATCGAGGATGTGTCTTCTTGTTCTTTCATCCCTTTCAAGGATGAATTATGTGTGGGTGGTGGACCCATACCAATTTTGTGCCAACTTACTTTTCCAACATGCATGGGGATCCCACACTCATCGTACCATATTCCAACTTACTTTTTCCAATCAAAATCATATTCAATCAATGTCGGACACGCTTAGGATGACTATTAGTACCAGCTAACAATAATTAACGACTTGTACTTTCGTCATGTTGGGCTGGGCTCCTTAGGGTTGAAAAAGTGTTCAATTATCCATGGATTAATCAGGTGATCTCTACCTTTTCACTTCAACTACATAGCGATGACCCCCAACATTGTCAACTGCCGCCACCATCCTAGACCTTAATTTGATGACCACGAGTACCATGATAATGTACAATGCGTCACTTTTCACTTCCCCACCGCGTAAGGAGTGAGCGAGTGAGGACTTGTGTCCCATATGTACTTGTTCTTTTATCTCCTTCATCAAGTCTTTTTTCTTTCTTTGCTTCACCTTTTACGAAAAGCAAAGGACTTCTCTCCCTTTAATTACATTTTGATTGTGTTGGATAGCTGATGTGGAAACAGTAGTTTTGAGTGACGATTCCTTTTTCCATTTGAGTTCCCGCCCATCTTTAGGACAACCCCATGTCCTAAAATTCTTTGATAGTAAAATAAGAATCCTCCATAATTTCCTCTATATATAGTTGTTATAGTTAAGTCTGATGAGATGCAGAGTCTAGAGTGTGTGCTTTCCTTCTCTTCTTGTTCCTGCAATTTGGGTTTTGTTCGAATAAAAATGGAAAACAGAGAAGTGAGGATTCCACAAAAGAGAGGGGAGATCAAAGCTCGAATATTTCGCAAAATTTTCTATTGTTTTTGCTGACCGCCAATTTGAAATGAAATAGTATAATATATGTGTTGTTTTTAATGTTCATGGATGGTCCTTTTAATTACTTTTAAATTCCTTGCAAAACTTTTCAGCCAACCAATGAGGGAAGTCATAATAAGGTTTGCAAGTTGTTTCCAGATGTAACTGAAGGCAAGGAAAGAACTTACTATACCCAAATAAATACTAACTTCTGCACCAAATTCGATTGTAATACAAATTTCATATTTCTCTGATCTCATATGAGCTTATTGTGTTGAGTATAAAACTCTAATTTATCAAGAAGAAGAAAAACACTCTTTAGAACAATCTCACAAAATTGCAAAGAAGAGAAACTCTTAAGAAGGCTTTCTAATGCTTTCTTCTTAAGCTTACATTTTTGGATGAATGAAACTCAAATACAATGGGGGGGTTTTATAGGTTACAAGAACCAATCTAAACCACTCATTAAAATAAACACAAATTAATCTAGACCATTGAAATTAAATAATGCTTACCTAATTCTCACCTAACTAAAATGATGTAACTAATGACATCACATTAATTTGGTGTGGGCTTATTTTGGGTTTGGATTTTGGGCTTCAAAATCACTTGGGCTAAGCTTCAAAATCACTTGGGCTATGGGCTAATATTGATATTTAACACTCCCCCTCAATGTTAGCCCACATTCTTTGAATCATGCCAAGTTGACGGCGGAATTGTTCAAACTTTCCAACACTCAAGCTTTTAGTAAACAAATCCGCAATTTGCTCATCTGTCTTGACTTGCCTCATCTCAATTTCTTCTTGCAGAACTTTCTCTCTAACAAAGTGATAATGTACTTCCACATGTTTAGTTCTAGCATGAAAAACTGGATTCTCCGCCAAACGAATTGCCGATTGGTTGTCACAGTACAATGGAACCGCATAATCTACTGGTTGATGTAGATCATTCATCAGTTGTATTAGCCACGTGCTTTCTTGAGCTGCCATTGCTGCTGCTCGGTACTCTGCTTCTGTAGTTGACAAGGACACAGTCGGTTGTCTCTTGCTACACCAAGAAATCGTTCCGGATCCAAGGGTAAACATATACCCAGTAGTTGATCTGCGAGTATCATGATCTCCTGCAAAATCAGCATCACAATAACCAACTAGCTTGCAACTTTCACCTTTCTTGTATAGAAGACCATAGGCTATTGTACTCTTCACATATCTCAGTATTCGCCGAACTGCTTCCAAATGAGACTTCTTTGGATTTTGCATGTACCGACTCATCACACCAACTACATAAGAGATGTTAGGTCGAGTCAAGGTTAAGTAGATCAGACTACCTACCAATTGTCGATACATCGTCGCATCTTCCAAATCTTTTCCTTCATGTGCACACATTTTGGCATTTGGCTCCATCGGCGTCGAACTCAGCTTGCATTCGAGCATTCCGAACCTCTTCAACAAATCTTTGGCATATTTCTGTTGACAGAGAAATATTCCTTCTTGTGTGCGATCAACCTCTAGACCAAGGAAGTGCTTGAGCTGACCAAGTTCCTTCATCTGGAAACGGACTGATAAATTATCCTTTGTCCGAAGAATTTCTGCCTCAGCATCACCGGTTATGATTAAGTCATCCACATACACTAGCACGATAGCTAGTTTTCCTTCATTGGCTTTGACAAACAAGCTGGAATCTGCAGGTGTTACTGAATAGCCACTTTGTGTTAGAAATTCAGCAATCTTACCATACCACGCCCTGGGTGCTTGTTTCAATCCGTAGAGTGCTTTCCGCAGCTTACACACATATTCAGGATGATCTTGGCTCTGAAAACCCATTGGTTGGATCATGTAGATCTCCCGATCCAGCTCTCCATGGAGAAATGCATTCTTCACGTCCATCTGCCACAAGATCCAATTTTTGTTGGCCGCAAGTGCAAGTAAGACTCGTACGGTTGTAAGTTTTGCGACTGGACTAAATGTTTCATCATAGTCTAGTCCGTACTGTTGAGAGAAACCACGAGCTACCAATCGTGCCTTGTACCTCTCGATTGACCCATCTGGACGGTGCTTTATTTTGTAAACCCATTTGCAGGATATGGGTTTCACATCAGTTGGCTTTGGCATGAGCTCCCAAGTCTGATTTTGCTCAAGTGCAGCGATCTCTTCTTTCATAGCTGTCATCCATTCTGAACTCTGTGATGCTTCTTCAAACGTCTCAGGTTCTATTATAGCTTCTTCTTCAACTATGGCTGCATTGGCGTATTTAGGAGTTGGCCTTCTAGTTCTTGTTGACCTTCGTAGTGGAGTTGGTTCTTCTGTTTCACTAGGTATGCCTTCTTCGTTTGGTTGTTGATACACCCCAGTTTGCCAAGGATTCTGGGTTACTCTTTGTTCGCCATCATTCTCACATGGATCTTCAACTTTGTCTGGACTTGGTTGAATTTGAATAGTATGCTCCCCCATCTTTTGTTGCAGCTTGTTTTGGAATTCTTCTGAGTCTGGCAGCACTTCCTTTTCTGAGGTCCACCATGAGGATGCTTCATCGAACACCACATCTCGTGATGTGTAACACCTTCCACTTATTGGATCACAACACTTCCACCATTTTCGCTGATCGTCGTATCCCACGAATATACATCTGATTGCTTTCTTATCAATCTTGCTACGTAGATGGTTAGGAACAAATACATAGCATACACAGCCGAATACTCGAAGGTAGCTAACTGTAGGTTTCTTTTCCCACAATTTCTCAAAGGGTGAAACAAACTCCAACCTTGGTTGAGGAAGTTTGTTGATGACATGAGCTGCAGTCCTCATAGCTTCGGCCCAAAATCTTCCAGGTACGTTCTTCGCATGTAGCATACTCCGGCAAATTTCTGCAAGATGTCGATTCTTCCTTTCTGCTACACCATTTTGTTGTGGCGTATTGGCACAAGTATACTGATGACGTATTTGACACTCCCGTAGGTATTGAGAAAACTCCCCTGAGCTATACTCTCCCCCGTTGTCCGTGCGCAAGCAACAAATCTTTTGCTCCACTTCTCCTTCGACTATCTCTTTGAATTCTTTAAACTTTGAGAATGCTTCTGATTTTTCTTTCATGAAGAAAACCCATACATATCTAGAGAAATCATCAATGAATGTCACCATATACCGCATACCGCCAATTGATGGTTGCTTAACAGGTCCAAACACATCAGAGTGAACTAACTCTAATGGTTTCATTGCTTTAAACTTCGACTCCTCATATGGCAATTGATGTGCTTTACCATATTGACATCCCGCACATACTGTATCCGTTCTCACATCAAGTTGAGGAAGTCCCTTAAGCATGGACTTCTTCACCATCATACTTAGCTTGGAATAGCTAACATGACCTAGCCGCATGTGCCACAAATCTGCAGTCTCATTTCTTCTTATCTTGTCTACGTATGCAGACTCAGCTGACATCACGTAAACTGACTCCAGTCGTCGTCCCTCCATCGTCGGCTTTTCAGAGATCTTGAGGTTTTGAAACACCTTCACATCTTGCGGACCAAATAAGACATAGTGGCCTGATGATGTCAATTGAGCCACAGATAACAAATTTTTCTTCATTCCCGGAACATGGTAGACATCTTGGAGTGGAACCTGATTTGGATTATATCGAGGTGTAACAATAGTTTTACCAATGTGAGCTATCGGTAACCTTGAGTTGTCAGCTGTTACCACCACACGATTTCCCTTATACTCAGACAAGTCTTGCAACTTTTGTCTATCACCTGTCATATGATTTGAGCAGCCTGAGTCTACGATCCAATCATTCACGTAGTCAATCTTTTCTGGTGTTGTTACCGTGAGAGCTAATTCTTCTTCCTCCATAGCGAGGAATGCTTCGGCATCCCAACTATCTTCGCTATTATCTTGAGAAGAAGAAGTAGCAATATTGCTCTCAGAAGACTTCTTCTTGAACCAACAATCTTTCTTCATGTGGCCCTTCTTCCCGCAATTGTAACATTCACCATCGAACCTTCTATTGTTGTCATGATTCTTGGAAGCTCCCCCTGGACGAAAGCTGTTCCCTCCCTGATGACTTTTTGTCTTGTCACCAGTCTTTCTAGATCCACCTTTGTTGTACTGAGTTGAACCGCCTCTGCTTTGGTTGGTGTAGAGCGCTTCCTCTTCACCTTTTAGCGAGACTCCTCCCATTTGCTTAGCCATAGCTTCTTGACCAGCCAGCAAATTTTCAAACTCAACAAGAGATGGTTGTGTCGGCCATCCTTGTACTGCAGCAACAAAGCCTCGGTATTCGGGTCTCAAGCCATGGATAATTATTCTCTTTATCCTAGCTTCCCCAATAGCAGCTGTCGGATCTAGTTCTGAAATTTCGCGGCATATCGATTTCACCTTGTGAAAATACTGGGCAACCGTCCTGTCACGTTGCGCCATCGATAGCAGCTCATTCTCGAGAAGTTGCAATTTTGTATCGTTCTTCTTTGAAAAAAGTGTAACAAAGGTGTCCCATGCTCCCTTCGGTGTTTTGGCATCCCGGATATGCTCTAACATTTCTTCTTCAATAGTGGTCTTTAAAGCAAACATCGCTTTGCCTGTTTTAATTTTCCACTTTCGCAAGACGCCATTGGCATCTTCTACCGCCGGTTGTGTAACTTCATCACCACCGACAACCTCCCACAAGTCTTGACCTTGTAGGTAAGACTCCATACATGTTGCCCACGTGTTGTAGTTTTGGTTGTTGAGCTTCTTGATTCCTCCAACGACTTGAAGATCACCCATCGTAGCGGCAAGACTTTAACTATACCGAACAAGCTTGAGTGACAAACGTGCAAAGTACTAAACTACTCTACACACAAAGACGCTCCATAAGATTTGTAAGAACCCCGACAATAATCTCAAGAAATCTTTTCTGATGTGGAAGATCAGTTAAAACTGCAACCACAGAGCATACTCGGAATTTCAAGAGACCTTACAACCCAGGCTCTGATACCAAATGTTGAGTATAAAACTCTAATTTATCAAGAAGAAGAAAAACACTCTTTAGAACAATCTCACAAAATTGCAAAGAAGAGAAACTCTTAAGAAGGCTTTCTAATGCTTTCTTCTTAAGCTTACATTTTTGGATGAATGAAACTCAAATACAATGGGGGGGTTTTATAGGTTACAAGAACCAATCTAAACCACTCATTAAAATAAACACAAATTAATCTAGACCATTGAAATTAAATAATGCTTACCTAATTCTCACCTAACTAAAATGATGTAACTAATGACATCACATTAATTTGGTGTGGGCTTATTTTGGGTTTGGATTTTGGGCTTCAAAATCACTTGGGCTAAGCTTCAAAATCACTTGGGCTATGGGCTAATATTGATATTTAACATATTGTTCCTTGCTTGCCACTGCGTAAGGGCATTTGTTACTTTCTCTATTAGTTTATTTGTTCTTCAATCAATTTCGGTTCTTTTTATTTAAGGACCTCAACTTTGTTCATGTTGGCCTCCTTTGGGTTCAAAATGTTCTATAATCCATGGACTGGACTAGGCAATCTCTACCATTTCACTTCAATCAACTAAATTACCATAGCAATTACCATGCACCTGTTGAAACAGGGAACAGGAAGAAAATGACAAATAACAGAGAACAGCAAAGTACCTGTGTGAATGCTCAAAGACAGCTTGTCGGCAATGGCTTGCGGCATGTAGGCATGGAGGACAACCCATATGAGCTGGATTTGAGTTGTGGCACCTGGATCTGAGTTGAACCTTCAAGACAACTGGAGGAAGAAGAAGAAGTTGGTGGAAGGTGATGGAACCCTCCATCACCGCCACCCTCCACCGCCTCAAGCGGATATAAAGAGGAACCCCTTCCTCTTCAGAAGATATCTTCTTCCATTTGAGAAGCTTGAGAGATTGAGAGATCTGAGAGAGATTTGAGAAACTAGGGTTCTTCAACCCTATTTCTCTGTGTATGTGAAGGAGAGGAGAGAGAAACGAGATTGAGAGAAGTTTTTTTTTTTCGGTGTCACTTAGACACGTGTGTATTTGTAAACGTCGTTGATGTTGTGTAGCTCCCTCCATTTGTACTCCTAATCTCATTAGTAAAGTTATTCTCTTTTCCCGTGAACGTAGGCAAACTTGTCGAACCACGTTAAATTGCTGTGTGCGGTACGTGTTTTATTTATTTTCATTTACTTTACATTGTCTTGTTTATAATTTGGATTTATTACTTTCTATTGCAACTATCAATTGTGTTCCGCAATCTGTTATGCTTTCGCGAGGTGCAACAAATTGGTATCAGAGCCGAAGGTATTTCCTTGGTTCGTGTGTAAGTGTGAATTGATAGTTTTGTATGAAAGTATTGAGGAACATGACAAAGACATCAAGTTCAGGTTCCAGTTTGAAGATAATTACCGCTACAGTTGGTAAGTTTGATGTCGAAAAGTTCAATGACAAGAACAACTTCGGCATGTGGCCATGTGAAGTATTGGATGTGCTCGCACAACAGAATTTAGAGAATGCTTTGGGTGATAAGTCGGACGCCATGGGAGAAGAAGATTGGAACAAATTGAATTGGCAAGCTTGTGGGTCTATTCGACTGTGTTTAGCGAAGGAACAAAAATACTTCGTCATGAAGGAAACCTCCGCTAAAGCATTGTGGAAAAAGTTGGAAGACAAGTACATGACGAAGAGTATTCAAAATAAACTCTTCCTCATGAAACAGTTGTTCCAGATGAATATGAGACAAGGTATTACTTTGTCTGAGCATCTGGATGAATTCAATATGCTAATTGCCGACCTATTGAATTTAGAAGAAATTGTGCCAGAGAATTATAAGGTTTTGTGCCTTTTGAATTCCCTTCCAGAAGAATATGAGCATCTCGTTACAACTTTGTTAACGGGAAAAGAATCATTAAATTATGATGAGATTGCTACAGCGTTGCTAAATTATGAGTACAGGAAGATGGACCTTAAAATCCATAGGAATGCAGCGTCTGAAGCATTGACTGCGAGGGGAAGATCAAGAAGAAGAAAATCTGGTGGTAACAGAGATAAATCTCGATCCAAATCGAGAAGTGGGTCAAAGGCTCCGGCGATAAATGAATGCGCTTACTGTCATCAGAAAGAAAGCATTGGGTAAAAGATTGTCTGAAAATCAAAGCCAAAGAGAAAGGGAAGAAACGCACCAATGTGAATGTTGCCGAGCGTAGTGATGAAGATTCTGATGAGTATTCCCTGTCTATATCAGCATTGATGTGTTCCACTGACGAGTGGATTGTGGATTTGGGTTGCACTTATCATATGTGTCCCCATAGGGACTGGTTTTCTAGCTTTAAAAAGTTAGATGGTGGAACTGTTTTGATGGGTAATGATCAGACATGCAAAACGGAAGGGATAGGTACAATCCGGCTGAAGATGTTTGATGGTATAGTTCGGGATTTGAAAGAAGTAAGGTATGTTCCTGCTTTGAAGAAGAATCTCATCTCAGTGTGTTCCTTGGATACCAAAGGTTACAAGATAACCGTGTCAGATGGTGTTCTCAAGGTTGTGTCTGGTGCAATGGTTGTGATGAAGGCAATCAAAAGAGGTAATTTGTATTTCTTGACCTGGAATACAATTACGGGAGAAGTTGCAGTTACTGAATCTGCAAGTACTTCTTGTGATACAACCAGATTGTGGCACATGCGTTTAGGGCATGTTGGTATAAAGAGTATGCAAACTCTTGTGAAACAAGGTTTGCTAAAAGGTATTAAGACCTGCAAGTTAGAATTTTGTGAACATTGTGTAATAGGTAAGAAGACAAGAGTCAAGTTTGGCACCGCTATCCACCGTACTCGTGGGACTTTTGATTATGTTCACTCAGACGTTTGGGGACCTGCCAAGCAAGCATCATTGGGAGGTATGCGCTATTTCGTCACTTTTGTAGATGATAATTCAAGACGTGTGTGGGTGTACACCATGAAACATAAAAATGAGGTCTTGAATGTGTTCCTGAAGTTGAAAAAGATGATTGAATGTGTTCCTGATCCGTTCTTGCAAGTATGTCAGGATGAGGGAATTGTCAGACACTTCACGGTTAGAGATACTCCGCAACAGAATGGGGTGGCAGAACGCATGAATCGTACATTGCTGGAGAAGGTTCGTTGTATGTTGTCCAATGCTGGATTGGGCAAAGCGTTTTGGACTGAGGCTGTGACATATGCATGCCATCTCATCAACAGGTTGCCCGTGGCTGCGATTGATGGAAAAACTCCTATGGAGGTATGGTCTGAAAATCCTGCTAATGATTATGATAGATTACATATCTTTGATTATCCTGCTTACTTTCATGTTCAAGAAGGTAAGTTAGATCCTCGAGCCAAGAAAACTATTTTCTTAGGTGTCGTGGATGGTGTAAAAGGCTATAAGTTGTGGGTTCCTGAATCCAGGAAGATTGTTATTAGTAGGGATGTGACTTTTGATGAGGCTTCTATGCTAAAGCCAAAGAACTCTCAGCAGGTGGAGAGTTCGACCATAGAGAATTCGCAGCAGGTGGAGATTGATGTTACTCTACATGTTCCAGCTAGTCCTGTATCTACAGATGTAGTACCTACTGATTTCACAGTAGGTGCAGATGAAGACACAAATAGTGAGATTGCGGTAGATACAGTTGATGACGTTTCAAAGACTCCAATTCAGGAGTCAATTGCAACAAGTAGACCAAAGAGGAATGTAAAATGCTCTCAAAGGTTTAGTGATTGTGTTGCCTATGCACTTCCAATAGTTGAGGATGAAATACCTTCTACCTATAAAGAAGCAATTCAAAGTACCGACTGTGAACAGTGGAAGAAGGCTATGGATGAAGAGATGCAATCTCTTCATAAGAATGAAACATGGGAATTGTGTAGCTTACCGAAAGGCACTACAACACAAATACTCAATAATAGCATTCACGGATAGCGTTTTTTATAACAATGCTATAAAAAGTCAATTTTCAATGACTTTGCAAATAAAAAAAGCTATAGTCAATGGCGGGCATTGGCGGGCATTTTGGCGCTCCCAAATTTTTTTGGTTTTTCGCTACTTTATCTCTTCTCTCCCCCCATTCACAACAGAACTCGCCTCGCCTCTCATCTCCTTCGTGCTTGCCTCTCTGCTCGCCTCCCATCTCCTTCTAGCTTGCCTTTCTCTGCTCGATCTCTTGCTCACCTCTCATCTCCTTCGATCAGCTCTCTCTCTCTGCGTCTCTCTTCGAGCAGCTCCCGAGGCAGATTTGGGAATAATGGAATCGGAGGTAAACATGGAAGTGTTGGGTTTGGAGTTGTAGGTGGCAGTGTTGGATTTGGGGTAGTGGGTGGTAAAATAGGTGTTTCTGGAGTGGGAAGAAGGGGTGCTTTGCTAGAACCCAAGTCCTCACTAGGTTTCTGGTTGCAGAGCTCTGGCTGTTTGAGTGGCTTGAAGACGAAAAACCCAGCTGAGAATATATTATTATGCGTTCCTTCCTTTTTAGACTTCAGATGGAGTGACGATGAAGTCGCAGATGAAGCCACTGAACAGAATGGCTCACTGCTGCTGATTAACTTCACCGAACATCCCTTGATTGTCTTGACATGTTTGCTAACTGCAAGAGGTAGATTAACTTTGAACACCCCGCGCTCATTTGTCTTCACTTCTTTGTAGAACCCTGTTTTCGAAGCATCACCCCCACACTTCACCGCAACAGTAGCACCTGCAGAAATGAATTTAGGAAATATTATGGAATTGAAGTATGAAAATTAACTGCGAGTTGAGACATGAACCTGATATGAAGTGGCTGTTGGTAGAGAAATCTTGTTGGAAGTATGTGTCACAGTAAACGGTTCCAATGACAACTGCAGAAGGGAGTTGCTTATGATGTCTAGCTTCTGACAGATTAAGGAAGAAGAAACTGAGAGTGAATATGAGTAACCAGTAAATTGTTCTAGGCATCTCCTGCTGTTTTGAAGGTAATTGTGTTTTTGGTTTGATTTTCTTAATGGGTTTTGGTTTGTTTGTGTTAATTGTGAATTTGCATGTTGGATTTTGGTTGTTTTTGTTGAATTTTGATATCTGGGGGTGTTGGTTTGTTGGGTGATTATGTGAATGGGGGTTGATTAGGTGGATTTTGGCGTGGGTTTGGTTGATTGTATTTGTTTTGAATGACTTTGAGAAGGAATGAAGTTTAAGAAGCAAAACCGACTAAATGGGGTGGAGGTTCTAATTTAGATGATGTGTTTGAGGTCTGTCCTCTGTGGGATTTGAATTGGTGGTTCTGCATAATTAGTTCTCATTTCTGATTGCATGTTGTTCGGCTCTGATTGCTTGGTGTTTGAGTTTTGTCCTCTCTGTGGGGTTTGAAATGAGTGGTTCTTGCAGGGTTAGCAACAACAAGGTTAGCTTCTACCTCCATCTCTTCAACAACAAGAAGGTTAGTCCTAGATGCAAAGGATCGTGGATGTTTCTTTAATGCTGAAAATGACAATAGATTAGTGGATGGAATTGCAGGTGCCATGATT
This sequence comes from Berberis vulgaris, assembly GCA_963556465.1. Lineage (NCBI taxonomy): Eukaryota > Viridiplantae > Streptophyta > Magnoliopsida > Ranunculales > Berberidaceae > Berberis > Berberis vulgaris. The sequence continues at coordinate 2,619,846 of OY747133.1, forward strand.
GAGCTTGAACAACTCAATGGTGAATTGGTTTTCTTATTGTGGGAGTATTTTCAGGGACGAGCTCTATCCAATGCTATAGGAAATCTCAACATTCGAGATGCGTATGCTGATGCTTTAAACAAATTGGGACATCAGCTTGAAAACATCACTCACCAGGTACATTCAAAACCCATAGCATAGGATTCCATGCAACCAAACATACCCTTAGTTCCTTACTTTCCATGTATTTTCTTATGAAAATTATGAACAGTTCAATAGCAATTTATAATGTAGATTCCATGTACTACGCAAACTGAAACTTTTCTCCAATTGAAATCATGCTGAATTGGAGCCAAATCTATGTTAAATAGGATGTGGAGAATCACAGGTTTTGTGTTATGTTAATGTTGACAAACACTTGTACTTCTCTTTATCCGTTTCCTCATACTGGAATTATGAACAAACATGACTTGTTTCTATTGCTAATTGAAGTGTAAGGTCAATATTAATATAATGGTTAATGCCTTATAGGAGAAAGATGTTGCGCTCGGAAATGGTGGCGGGTTGGGAAGGTTAGCATCATGTTTTCTTGAGTCCATGGCAACATTAAACTTGCCTGCATGGGGTTATGGTTTGCGGTACAGATATGGACTTTTTAAGCAATATCCTTCACCGCTTCTTGTTTATGATTATTTGATATTGGGAGTGTTTTGACTCCATACTATAGTGAGGAGACAGTCTACTCGAAAACTGACCTTGAACTTGAGAATGAAGATGGTATATCAATCATATTTTACCTGCAAAAAATCTTTCCAGGTTTGCTTTTTTTTTTTTTTTTTCAATATCACCATGGTTTAACTTCTTAAGTATCATGTAAATGCCTATAATATGATTGGCGGTGTTAATTTTTATTGTTTGGCTGTTAGATGAATGGAACAACTTCAAGGAGAGGATCAATTGTAAAAGAGAAAGTGAGGTTTGGGAAAACGAAGAGAATGTCTTACAACTTCACCATTGGGTCTCCTTGAGAGGACAAACACTGCCGAACAGGTAGAATATGCACTTAAATCTTTCTTTTGATTTCTTCTGATTCTTACCAATGAACTTAACTGGTCTTGCAGTCAGAGGAATGATGTACTACCGTAGGGCCTTGAAGCTTCAAGCTTTTCTTGATATGGCTTCTGAAAATGGTAAGAGCATGAAAACGTTTTTTACTAGGTATGACTGGCTAAGGTATGGGCACTTCTATGGAGCAAGCTACAAATATCTGACACAATATCCTTCACCGCTTCTTGTTTATGATTAAAATTTTCTCTAAAGAGTACTTATTTGCAAGAGACATTTCTCTAAAGAACACTTATTTGCAAGATACATTGTAGGGATCATGTGTCTATTAGTAATCAATTCTACTATTAGTAATCAATTCTACTATTAGTTTTATTGAGGAAAATAATGCCAGGAATGCTGCAGCAGCACTTATGGCCCGTTTAGCTCCAAAGACAAAGGTATGAGTGCATTTTATGGATTTCACTTGTAAACAACAATAATTTCATTTGATAAAGTAGGGAACTTTTACAAATATTCATGAATTTTTAGATTGCATTTACTATGCTTCGTAAGTTTAAATCAATGGATTCACTAGTCAGAAATAAGAAGTTCTAGCAATTCCTCTGAATCCTTAAGGATATGTAATTCTTAACAAAATTCATTGCATTTTCAACGCCTGGGATAATATGATTGTTTACCATGGGGTGTTTGTTTTTTGTATGAAATTGCTTGTTTCTAAAAGCTTGGACATATTTAGTTCTCTTGTATTCTTGGTTCAACACAAACTAACATATTTGTTTTCTACCTGATGGAAATACAAAATTGTGTGGGAAGCAATCTGTGATTGTTTATCATAAATGTTTTACTTGTCTACTTGTCACTACTTTCTATTCTTGTTTTCTGAAAAACAAGATAGTGGCAGATTACAAAGGCCAGCCTTAATTGCTACCTATTAATTGAAACCTAGTTTATGTGCTAACCTATTGTACCCTTCTAATCGGTCGCATTCTACAAAAGAATTATAGAAGAAAACATTAAAAAAAACCTAACTATTTAGAAGGTCCGTAAGTTTTCCATGTTGTTGAGGCCTGTCTTAAGATTGCCTTTTCATTGTTATTCATGTCAAGGCTAGGTGGGTGCTGCATAAGTTCATTAAGTTAATCTTTGCTGTAATGAATATGTGCAAAGTCCATACTGTGCCTTAAGCACCCATGGATGCACATCCATGGCTGTCTTAATTCTTGCATCTCAGAACAATCATGTATTTGCACACTCATAACCAAGCAAAACTTTGATACCCTAGTGGGATGTTCTGGTGTATCGTGTTATATAAGATTAGTGTGGTTCCACTGTTGAGATGGTAAAAAGTACTTCCAACCATTTTTTGCAATGCAGGTTCTCAGAGATGGGCAGTGGCAAGAAAAAGATGCAGCTATTCTGGTGCCAGGAGATATAATCAACATAAAATTTGGTGATATCATCCCTGCAGATGCTCGCTTGCTTGAAGGAGATCCTCTTAAAATTGATAAGGCAATTTCTTTTGAAAACACTTGAGAAAATCCTATGTTTCTTTCGCACTTTTCAGCAGTTACATTTAATATTCTTGGTTACCAGGAAAATTTTCAACCAAAACTAATTAGCTTTTATGACCTTTCTATTGAATACTTAAGTGACCATGTTTGAGAACTGTTGTTGATTTAATTTTTTCTGATGCAGTCAGTTCTCACTGGAGAGTCCCTTCCTATCTATCACCAAGTGTTATGAAAACAAGGTGCAATGTCCTTGTTGTTTTCATGATAAACTTACTCTGAGCTCCCAAGAACTTTTTTCCCCGTTTTTTATCACATACTTTATGTCAGAGAGAAAAAAGCTTAAAATTTCTTAGCAAAAAACTAGCTACACTAATTAACTCCTCATTAATTACATCTTAATTGAGAGTATAAACACTCTGAAAAGAATTGAAAAAGAGTAGAGCTGGTTGAGTTGTGTTGTGTTGGCTGGCATGTATATACTATGTTTTGTTTGGCAAAGTTAAAGAGAAAATCCAGATTGTGAACTAAGTAGTACAAGTTGCCTTGCCTAGCTCCAAAATTGGATGTTTGTAAACGTTAGGTTTTTCATCGACAACCTAATCGATAACTACAAATACTGATCCTCTGCATTTCCAATCTCTCATTTGTCTCAACTTGTGCTTACTTAAGCTAATTTTTTTTGTTTGTTTCATGTCCATGCTGATCTGCAGTTGAGAGATGTTAATGCTACGGTTACCAAGTGTGAGTTATCAACTTTAGCTACTTCATGAAGAAAGGAAACAAAAAATGGATGATTTACTAAGGAAAAAACTTGTTTTCTTTTTTATAGTGGCAGACAAAGTTTTGGTCATTTCAAATCACGGAGCAAGTGGAGTATATCCACTTTGCAGCAATCTTGCTTATTAGCAAGCAATCGATGATGGTGTTGACATCATAGACTGCACAGTACAAATGATCCAAGATGGAGTTCCCTTCTTCATGCAATCTCTAGACCTCATGGCGAGTACTAATGCTATGACTGCTTTCATGTCAAGTGCTAGAGTGATCCTTGAAATCCATCCAGTAAATGGGATTTTTACATTTGACTTGAAATGGAGCGAGATTCAAACCGTAAAGCGTAAGTTTTCTTACCATTGGCTGTCTTAATTGTCTAGCATATTATACTTATATTCTTATTGAAACTCTTTTTATACTACCAAACGAATTGCATATAAATGCATCAATGTCATGTCTACTTTTTCTTTCAAGGAAGGATGTTATAAGCTACTTAAACATTCATTTGATGAAACTTTTGATTGAAGAAAGCATATGATGTATAGCATTAATATTCATCCAACAGTGTACACCATGATCCTACCATGTCATTTACTTGCAAGGGAATTTTAGTTTTTTGATCAATAATTATATTCATTTTGGGTTGACAGACCATGGGTAGAGAAGCAAAAGACCATGGGTAGATAGTTATTTTAGTATCTTTATTACATCTGTTGATCTGACTTTCAGTTTTCCTGGTTGCTTCCTTTCTAATTTTTTCTTTTCTTGGGCTTATCGACTTTTTCATGTGCAGATTGCTACTCTTATTGTGGTCTATGCTGATTGGGATCAGAAGGTATGGTTCTATTTTCTTCTTTTACTTTGGGTCATTATTTTTCCTAGATATTTATTGTTTTGACATACATTATTTTGATTTTTATCGGTGTTACATTTGAATGACATTGATTTTTACCAATCCAAAAGCACCTTGTATGGTCATCTCTCCAGCATTGATTTTTTCTGATGCAGTCAGTTATCACTGGAGATTCCATTCCTGTCACAAAGAGGACAGGAGATGAAGTCTTTTTCTGGTTCAACCTGCAAGCAAGGAGAAATCGAAGCAGTTGTGATAGCAACAGGGGCTTACTCTTTCTTTGGGAGGCATGGTAAATCATCTACGAACACGCACTGTCAGAACAGCAGCAGCAGGAAACAGAGAGCACTCTGTTTTGCAGCAGAGAGCACTCTGCCACAATCCAGAGACATCGTGCAATGCATCGAAATGTGCAGCCCTGAATTCACTGTTTCAGCAGAGTTTCAGGCCTGATCGCTGCTACCACAGTCTCGCAGAGATCGCCAAAACGAGGCAAGGAAACTAGCAGAGAGCGCACCTAAAAACTGGAACAGAGAGCAGATTGCATACTCTGTCCCAGTTCCAGCAACCGTCCAGTTCCAGCGCCGTTCCAGCCATTGCAGAGCATGCCACCTGCAGTCCCCATTCCCTCGCATTAAATCCAATGCAACAGTTTGGATTCTAGCCGGGAAGAAGAGTTGGGTAGAACCATGAATAATACTCAAGTATTCTGATAATGAGTTGCACAGTGTCAAACAAATTTTTTTTCAATGGCAAATATGGTTGGTGATATCTTTTTTGGTAACTCTGTTTGTGTCTTTCCCTTTTGCTTATGATAGCTTTATATTGTTGCATGCAGCATGTTGTCTCAGGTTTGTCTCAGGTCTGAACATGTTGTTTTAGTAACTCTGTTGTGTGGAGCCTGCTGCCTACTGCAGTTGTTGCTTTGATGAATGCAAGTGTTATAGTGGCTTTGCATTTGAAATAAAAATAAAAACTATTATGGTATCCTTCAGCATTTGAAATTATCATTTGAAAGTTAAAAATAAAAAAAAAAAAAAAAAAAAAAAAAAAAAAATTTGCTATGTATACTTACCATAGCGTTTTAGAGTCTACCATAGCGGTTTTAGAGTCTACTATAGCGTTTTAAAACCGCTATAATATCTCCTGGGTCTATTATAGCGCCGGCTGTCATAGCGGTTACTAAACCGCTATGGTATCCTACCATAGCGGTTTTTAAACGCTATTGATCACAATTTTTCTTGTAGTGAGGTAAGAAAACTATTGGGTGCAAATGGGTATACACAAAGAAAGAAGGATCTCCTAGTAATGGTGTGCGCTTTAAGGCAAGGTTAGTTGCGAAAGGTTATGCTCAGAAGGAAGGTATAGATTACGATGAAGTCTTTTCTCCAGTTGTGAAACACTCTTCCATTCGAATTTTGCTAGCCTTGGTTGCACAATTTGATATTGAGTTAGCTCAATTAGATGTAAAAACTGCGTTTTTACATGGAGAATTAAAGGAGGAGATCTATATGACTCAGCCAAATGGGTATAAGGTTGCAGAGAAAGAAGATTGTGTGTGTAAATTGAACAAGTACTTGTACGGGTTGAGGCAGTCTCCAAGACAGTGGTACAAGCGGTTTGATCAGTTTATGCTAGGGCAGAAGTACACTCGAAGCCATTATGATCATTGTGTCTACTTTCGTAAGCTCCGTGATGGTTCCTTTATATATTTGCTCTTATATGTAGATAATATGCTTATAGCCTCCAAGAGCAAGTATGAGATTGATAAATTGAAATGCCAGATGAGAACTCAGTTTGAAATGAAGGATCTTGGTGAAGCTAAGAAGATCTTTGGCATGGAAATTCGAAGAGACAGGGTGAAGGGAACTGTGAGCATGTCACAACAAGCATATTTGAAGAAGGTGTTACAACGATTTGGGATGAACGACAACACAAAATCGGTTAGTACACCTCTTGCCCCTCACTTTAAGCTTTCAACTTCTATGTCTCCTAGCACTGATAAGGAACGAGAGTACATGGCTCAAGTGTCATATGCAAATGCAGTGGGAAGCTTAATGTATGCAATGGTGTGTACGAGGCCCGACATTTCACAGGCAGTCAGTATGGTAAGTCGGTACATGCATGATCCAGGCAAAGGACACTGGCAAGCGGTGAAATGGATTCTACGGTACATCCTGAGTATAGTAGATGTTGGTTTACTATTTGAGAAGGATGTGAGTAATGGTCAACATTGTGTTGGTTATGTGGATTCAGATTATGCAGGAGATCTGGATAAGCGACGATCAACTACTGGTTATATCTTTATTCTTGCTAAAGGACTAGTAAGTTGGAGATCTACGTTGCAGTCTACAGTTGCATTGTCTACAACTGAAGCTGAGTATATGGCGGTTACAGAAGCCGTTAAAGAAACAATTTGGCTTCAAGGGTTGCTTGATGACTTGGGTGTAATACAGGACCATCTAGATGTCTTTTGTGACAGTATGAGTGCCATTTATTTGGCGAAGAATCAAGTTCATCATGCACGTACGAAGCACATTGATGTTCGTTTTCACTTTGTGCGAGAAATCATAGAAGAAGGTGACATCTTACTAAAGAAGATTGACACCAAGGAGAATCCTGTTGATATGTTGACAAAGATAGTTTATGGGGTCAAGTTCCAACATTGTTTGGACTTGATCAACATCCTTCGTGTGTGTTGAACCCCTTTGGGGTTGTGAAGGGCAAATACGGATATTGCTTGTGTAATCAACTCAGATTTGTGAAATCTTCACCGAAGTGGAGAATTGTTGAAACAGGGAACAGGAAGAACATGACAAATAACAGAGAACAGCAAAGTACCTATGTGAATGCTCAAAGACGGCTTGTCGGCAATGGCTTGCGGCATGTCGGCATGGAGGACAACCCATATGAGCTGGATTTGAGTTGTGGCACCTGAATCTGAGTTCAACCTTCAAGACAACTGGAGGAAGAAGAAGAAGTTGGTGGAAGGTGATGGAACCCTCCATCACCGCCACCCTCCACCGCCTCAAGCGGCTATAAAAAGGAACCCCCTCCTCTTCAGAAGATATCTTCTTCCATTTGAGAAGCTTGAGAGATTGAGAGATCTGAGAGAGATTTGAGAAACTAGGGTTCTTCAACCCTATTTCTCTGTGTATGTGAAGGAGAGGAGAGAGAAACGAGATTGAGAAAAGTTTTTTTTCTCTTTTGTTTGTGAAGGATAAATGCACCCTGCATTTCTCCGTGGTGTCACTTAGACACGTGTGTATTTGTAAACGTCGTTGACGTTGTGTAGCTCCCTTCATTTGTACTCCTCAATCTCATTAGTAAAGCTATTCTCTTTGCCCGTGGACGTAGGCAAACACTACTACAAATATAGGCTTGCATAGCGCTTAAAAATAGGCTTAGATAGCGCTTTTTAGCGCTATCTAAGCTACCGCTATGGTAGTTTAGATAGCGCTCAAAAAAGCGCTATGCAAGGCGCGTACTTGAATAGCGCTTCGTTAGATAGCGTTTATATTAAGCGCTATCTAAGCGTTGATTTTTTTTTTAATTAACTTCAATAGCGCCTTAGAAAGCGCTATGTAAGCTCTAATTTTTTTTTTTAAATTAGCTTGCATAGCGCTTTGATGAGCGCTATTTAATTTTGTTGATTTTTTTTTTAATTAGCTTCGGTGAATTTTTTTTATTAACTTTGATTTGTTTTTTCTATTTTTTCGATACCGATTTTCTGGGCTAAATATAATATTTAATATAATAATGACAACGTTCAATCAATCAATAAAGACACAACATGATAACTAACTGTTTCTCATTCATTCAAAATATAATTTAAGCATTCATACAAAGTGCAGCAGGTAACGGGACCCCTAGCTGTTTCTCAAATTCCCATCTACCAGTCAATATATAACACAATCGTACACACCTAAATGATCAACTGCACATCATTGATGTCCAAACCCCTAGCTGCCATATCTGACAGGAATCTCCATGGGGTCCTTCTTCATATTAGCTGGAAGAGGGGCTTCGATTGCTCTCATCAACGACATTTCTCGTATCGACTGAGGTTACCTATTGAGTTCTTGCTTCAATGACAACTTGGCTCGTTGCAGGGATTCCAATACACCCCCCAACTCAATAGGAATCTCGTGACATGGTCTTGCTACTTGGATTTCAGTCCCTGATGATTCACCTTTAACCATTGGTTATCTCCGGGTTGTATGGGAATTGCCATAGCTCTGCCCTTCTTCCTGTCTTCCTCACCGACTTTAAGGACCTTTTTTCTGGTCTGCCCATCCATTGACGGTCACCTTCTGCATGCCCGTGTATATGTCAATATCATCATCCACTCCTGATAACACATATACAGAGATACATATATACCATAAGTACATGCATGTTATGAAAAGCATAAAACGCTGGAAATTTTGGTATATATACATAGAAGAACATGCATGTTGGTAAGTAATATATACATACCTTTGAGTTTCAAAAGTGCCTTCTTGATGATCTTGCTCTCAAAAGCATAAAATGAGGGCGCGCCTTGATTGTTTCCTGCAATTCAGGAACAAATAGCTCTCTGTTGTCATCTAATAAGCGATTTAGTGCTTCCAACACATCCGATGGTGCCAGGTTAAGCTCATCCAACACAATCCAGCTCCCAGTTCGTACAGCCTTGACCAGTACACCTTCCTGAAACACAAGCTGACCATTGGCATTGGTAATGTAGGAACCCAGATATTCCTGGAGATCAGTGTGCTCATGATTATTGATGCGAACAAATTTGTGACCAGTGACCGCAGCAAGATACTGAACAAGACTAGTCTTCCCACTAGATGTTGGCCCCTGTAATAGAACAGGATATTTTTTAATCAAAATAGATCGTGAAAGGTTCCTCAGATGCTCCGTAACAGTGTTTGTCAAAATATAATTATTAACAGAAGCATCAGACTTGGAATTGTCCGCAACCATCAAATAATCATTGAAGGGAACATTCCGGGGTATATTCCCTCCAAACTGCAACAGATAAAGAAAATCATGCAAACATAAGTCTAGGTAGTGGCAACCTACCAAAACAATTAGTGGCTGAGAGAGCCTAACTGCAAGGTTCTGTACAAGAGTCGTCTTCCCGGTACCAGTTTCACCAACCAGAAGAACAGGCTCATTATATTTAATGGAGCAAGCAATCCTCTCAAGAACATGTAGTGAGCTACGGATATCCACAAAAGATCGTGTTTGTCTTTGTAACTGAAAAAAACATTAAGATTCATTAAAATCTAGAACACATCAAGGAAGTTCATCCTAATACGAAAGATTAAACTCTCTTAACAGACCGTAGCTTCGGTCCGTTTTAGGGTAACTCTGCCAACCCGCAGATCCGATTTGAACTCCTACAATTATAATCATAAACAAATGTTAGAAGTTAGAAAACAGTAAACACTAAAACAAGTAAACCACCACTGCTATAAAGCGAGACAGACCTGAACTGTGGGCTTTTGAGAAGGAAATAAAGTTTCTGCTTCTGCTGCTGGTACTTCCCAAATTTTAGCAATCTCTTTCATCATCAACAACCGCATCTCACATGAAGCATAGGAAGCTGCAAATATATCAACAGCCTAAAACACAGATTCATAAGTATCTAGTTACAAATACAAACAGCTACTATTCCAAAGTTCAAAAGTGGATGAAATGAAAGAGATCCAGATTCAACCTCTTGATAAATAACTCTACGTTCATAAGCAGATAAACTAAGCCCCACAGAGCTTAATTCTAACTTAGATATCCTCTTGCACCATTTCAGAAGATCCCTACAATTAAAACGAAATAAGTTTTTAATGGCATTGTGTCAAAATCTTCAGGCACAAAATTTAGAAGGGTAATTACTACCTTGTTGAGAACCTCCCAAAAGACTGTAGTCCTTCATGCGGGTGTGATAGGGATGAATTAACTTTCACGAAGGTTTCTGCAAACAAGCCAAGTCACTTTCTTGAAAGATGTAATGAATTCCCATACTGATTATACACATTCAATAAGAAATATGTCATACCTATGAGTTTCTGAGCAATAACCTCCAAACTTGGATACCACGCATTCAATATATCTAGCAAATCAATTTCACTAGAAGGGATAACCATCACTCTTCTCCACAAGGCACCAAGCGAGATCCCGCCTATTGTTTGCAAAAGAATGAGTGAGTGAGTTAGCTGAATTTCATTCTATTGCATAATGTTCTTTCGATATTCCTGTATAGTGCTTCAGATACAGCAATCCGGTAGCATAAAAAGTTCATTCAAATGACAAAGTTAACACACTATTTGAATTTTGAAATCAAAGAACAAAATTAATCATCTGAAGAGAAATAAACTGAAGTTCGGTTTCCTCCAATTATGTAGATGTTGCACAGATACAACTGAAGGAACAAGAAATACCACCAAAGATTGAATTGCCAGCTAGAATAGGAATATTTCTTGAAAGCTTATAGCGACCCCACTCTCTTTTATGAAATATGGTTGCTGGTTACTGAATGAAACTGAATAATAAATAATAGCAAAGGAAAACAGATAAATATTGGAATGCATAGGTGCATCCTTATATTAGTGGATTATTTAGTTAAATGTTTTCTGTCAGACCTATACATAGCAATTGCATTTTACTAAAAATGATCCTAACAACATACCACTAGCACTAGCATTTCCTTCAAACACGAAGATGTAACTCCCAAATAATGCCAATAACATTGTAAAATTTCAACAGTCAAAGCTTCAAAAATCCTACTCCTATTAGTCTCAGGTTATACTTTATAACATATCTCATCCGATGATCCTAAAGAAAGAAAATCTTCTGCTTACTGAAGAACCCGCATCAGGATCTGATTATTGAGACAGAAGCTTCTATTCTTCATCATGACAGCTCTCATTGCCTCAATCTGCGTACGGAACTGTATAAGTCCCATTCTAATAGGGTCTGGATATGCCTGCCTGCAGCAATTTTACAAAAAGAAATGGTTTGTAAAATAGAAACTCAAGTCACATCCAAAGCCCCGAAAATTTCAAACTGACCTCATAAACAACTGCATATTTGAAGGATTAAAGTCACAACCACACAAAAAACGTTCTACGTCATCTGGCTGTGCTTGTCTTGGAATCCCTTGCAATAACACCTGATACAGTCAAACAAATTATAACCACATTCTTCAGATGGATTCATAATGGCATAACAGGTCCGGCTACAACATATAGATTCATAATGATGGCATGTGCATCAATTGTTTTCTGGCAGAATCTAGAATGACACTCGCAGAAATTATGGTCTTGGATTGCTAAACACTTTCTTCAATTACCCCCACTTGCTGGGACGGTTCAAAATAGAGTTGGAAGGCGTATTTTATCCATAAGAAGATTAACAATTCTTTCCATTATCAATGTTCTATATTAAAAACATGATACTCCTATGATCAAGAGATTTAATAAGCCTTGCAAGGAATTTCGTTGGAATTCTTTCAAAATAGATTTAAAAAGCCTTGCATATATTACTCACTTGATGAATAAGAGATTATATATTTTTCTTTAATTAACCAAAATTTGAGTGTGTGGAGGAGAAAAATGGGCATGTGATAGAATTTGTGGTACCTTTTCTTTTATCTTTTTTTTTTTTTTACTTCAAAATGTAATAAGTTATCAGATTTTGATAAAACTGTGTCATCACCAGAAGCATTGTTCCAGACCTTGCTAATGCGATTTGTGAGAAAACTAAAATATATTACATATAAGCACAGAAATCATGAGATCCGCAATGTAAAGGCATGCTAAAACACATTCAAATTCCTAATCAAGTGTGAGAAAGTTGGGACATTGCTTTTCCATACATTAATGAGCAGAGGATCAGCAGATAGGGTTCCAAAAATAAGTAGAGTTTCATTACCAATTTGATTATTCTAGTTCAAATAACCTTTATGCTGATACTTGCAATTGTAAAACAATCATTTCATTCCTTGGTGATTAAGAGAGTTAGTGGTATAGATGCATATGCCTATACACTTATGGGTTATGACTCTCAAACATGACGTGATATTTTTTTTACCAGTCTATTAGAATGTCATATTTTATACGATATACATATAGAGAATACTGAAAAGCAAATTACATTCTGATCATCAAATAACTAGTAATTACTCATTTATTCAATATTGGAAACCTTAAAAACAATAATAGTAAATAAATAAATCTTTGTGTGAGGTGAGTACTGGACATCGATACGATATCAATAAGATAAAATACCCAACTAAATCCATAACAAGAAAATAAAACAACTAACATCATAAAATACTATGACTTACGGTTTTTCCTTCATAAGTTGTAATTTCCCACATGCTACGGTCCACCTGAAATACAATAAAACAGTTTATTCATTCATACAGAAGTACACACCATGAATCAGAAGTATCGAACCCAAATCCGAAACAAGCATCACCTTTTCCAGCCGAAACATCTGACCCTTCCCTCGAATCAACCTTATGGCAGTATCAAATGCCTTGCGAGACTGGAACTGCAGAACCCTGAATCCATTCACAATACATGAATTATTCAATCAAACAATGCATCCATGAGATTCAAACTTCAAGTAATTTATTCACATAAGAATACATACATTCCTTGTGGATTGAAATATCGATTGTAATCGACTCGAATGTCCATAGGACTCAAAGCACATCCTTCAAGCATATCAACAATGTCCGTCTTCAACGTATGCTTCCCAATTCCAGTCAGTTTCCCATAGATCGCTTCTACACAACAAAAGACACAAAAAATTTACATTCCAATCAAAACCCAAAGTTTTTAATTCCCAAATGCAATAAACCCTAACCCTAGTTCGGGTAGAAAGTTACCATTGCTTGAAGATTGAAGAATGGGGTCGATTGCTGAGTCTGGGTATCGATTCTTCTGGTTCTCTGGGTCGGCTAAATCCGTCTTCTGTGGCGGGTTCTCTGGTTCGGTGGAGAACTGTTTCGGAGGTTGACGAAGAAGAAAGGGGAGAGCTTGATTGGTTTTGATTGCTTGCAAAGTGTTTGATCGAGAAAGCCAGTAACAACGCTCCGTCGAGAAAGAGCCAAAGCTCGAATGCGAGAGAGAGTGAGAGCGGTGGAGTGAGGGAGGCAGGGAGAGCAATGGAGAGAGTGAGAGCAATGGAGATAGGGAGCAGGGCGAGAGAGAGGGAGGCAGAGTTATGCACAGAGGGGGGACGAGAGAGTGGAGGCGTTGTTCTCCCTTCTAGGTTAGATCGAGAGCGCTATCCTAAATGTAAGTACCATAGCGCTTCGGAAGCGCTATGCAAGCACTTTAAAAGCGCTATGGTAGCTTTGGTAACGTTTTTTCCCATAGCGTTTTTTAAAGCGCTATCTAAGACATAACTAAGATAGCGCTTAACTGAAAAAAAAAAATTAAAAGCGCTATTGTAGTGTTTTTTTTGTTTTTTTTTATTTTTTAAGACAAATAAGCGCTATCCTAGTGCCCACTTGGATAGCTCTTTAAAAAAGCGCTATCTAAGTGGCGTTACCTAAGCTAATATTTGTAGTAGTGAAACTTGCCGAACCACGTTAAATTGCTGTGTGCGGTACGTGTTTTATTTATTTCCATTTACTTTACATTGTCTTGTTTATAATTTGGATTTATTACTTTCTATTGCAACTATCAATTGTGTTCCGCAATCTGTTACGCTTTCGCGAGGCGCAACAGCACCGATTGTCATTTTTGACATTTTCATCAAACACTGCTGGTATCAAACCTTCCATCATGAGTATAACAACAACAATGTACCAAACATCGCATACCTTCTATTTTTCTTGTAAATGAATGGAGACCAGTCCATGATGGAAATAGACAAGTTAGGTTTTCCGCCAAAAAGAAGGCAAATCATAAGAGGATGTCCTTGGACACTACATATAATTCTTGAAAGGTAAAAAATAACTCTTTCCAAGAGAATTGAGTAGCTTTTCTGTTTCAAAATGGCACTCGAGTAGGTGAGTTGATGAAAATGACTTCCTAAGTAAGCAATAATTCAGATGTTCTCAGTGGAAAGTGGTCGGTTTCACAGTTACAAGAAAAAGACCTTAAATGAGGAGAGAAGAATGAAGATAAGACATGTAGACAACAATGTCAAACTTGAAAGAGTATAACAAATAGAATCTCACTCCTTCATTCAAGTTGCTCAAATAAAGAAAATTATATGGATATGGACTTTGGGATTTGGATTAATGCATTTACCTTCAATTATTTTCTGTAATTTTCAGTTAGTTTAGTAAAATTTTAGTATCGGTTCCTATGAAATATAAATTTGAATCCTTTGGCAGCATTCGCCATATGTAGATATCAATTGGTATGCTTTTCTTTCTCTATTGGCAGGGTACATCATGTCTCCTTTCAAAATTTCCGTTGCTAATATACTCGTCGGGTCTACCTTACCCGCCCCTCCCAAGTTGAGTGTTTCCAAAAAAATATATAAATATAGTTACAAACAGTGACTGCGGACACTAGATTAAAATTGCTTGGATGATTTGATTTGAACAAGTTTTCTCTTACTATAAAAAAAAAAAAAAAAAAAACCTTTGGTTAACATTAAGCTTAAGTTGACTTAGATCCTCCTGCATTAGAGCTCAAGTTGGATGTCATCACATATAACATGATAGCTAACATGCCCCAGCCTCGCATGCTACAAATCAGCAGTTTCACTGCGTTTAGTCTTGTCTACATATGTTGATTCCGCAGACATCACGTAGATAAACACTATACTTCGTCCTTTGATGATGGGTGTACCCGATGGCTTTATGCTTCGATACACGTTAACATCTTTCGGCCCAAACACCACAATAATTCCCAAATATTGTTAATTGTGATACTGACAATAGGTTTTTCTTCATAATTGGAACATGATAAACGTACTGCAATTGAATTTGATTGGGGCTGAAGTGAAGAATGAATGCAGCCTCCCTAGTGTGAGCAGTTAGCAATCTTGTGTTGTCAACAGTTATCACGACCCGATCTCCTTTGTACTCACATATGCTTGACAACTTATCCTTGTCTCCGGTCATATGATTGGAGTAGGCTGAGTCAACAATCCAATTTTTGTTGTAGTTGACTGCTAATACTTGATCTTCACAGGCCATGACCACTTCATTCTTAGAGAAATTCACTTCTTCTTCATGAAAAATTTTCACGAACAAGTTGAATAGTTGCAAATGATGTTTGGAAGTCTCATTCTTCCTCACTACTATTTGGTGATTGTGAGATGTCACCAAGCTACCTTTAGTTGTCTTCTTGTCTGATTGACAATCTATTGCATAGTGACATCTTTTGCTGCAGTTGTAACAACCATCTTTTGTCTCTTGGGACTTCTTAGGTCTGTTATCTTATTCTTTATTTTGTTTTACAATTTTTTTTTATATCCACCATTCGTTTTTATTGAAGACTACATCTTCTTTGTCATTTTTCAAAGAGACATTTGCCATTTGCTTGCGAGGCTTTCTTGATTGGCCAACATACTTTCGAACTCCACAATAGAGGGCTAAGTTGGCCAACCACGATTTGCCGTGATAATCCTGGTGTATTCAGGCTTTAGTCCATGGATAATTATTCTTTTCATCCTATCTTCATCAAATTTTTAGGTAGGTTCTAGTTATGAAATCTCACCACATAAATTTTTTATTTTTAAAAAATACTCTCTAATAGACATACCTCATTTCAAGAGTTCATCAATTCATTCTCCAAGAACCGCAGACGAGTATCATTTGTTCTCGAAAATAAGGATGCAAATGTATCACATGCTCCTTTGAGTGTGTTTTCACAACAAATGTATCACAAGTTCTTATCATAACAAATAATGATGCAAATATATCACAATAAATAAGGATGCAAATGTATCACAGGCTCCTTTGGGTGTGTTCTCGAAAATAAGGATGCAAAAATGCATCACAACACATCTTCAATGTGCTGAAGCATCTCATCCTCGATCGTCGTCTTGAACACATAAAATGCCTTTTTAGCTTTAACTTTCCACTTCCTGAACTCAACAATGTTCTTCCATGGCAGTGGTGCAGTCTCATTACTGCCGACAACCTCCCACAAGTCTTGTCCTTGCAAATATGATTTTATCCTTGTCTGTCAACTCTTATAATTTTGATGGTTGAGCATTGAAAGTCCACCAATTGAGCCAACGTGATCTCCCATCATGACAAGGTGCAACATACTTTGTGTTACCGAGTAAGCTTAGTCCTAGACCAGTCAGCTTTACAGTCTCAAACTGCGCACGAATGATTTCTGACAAATAGTGCCTCACCAGCTGTCCTTAACTGTGTGCTCTAATACCATATTGTTAAAAATTGAGGAAACATACTCAATATAAAATCACTCAAATTTGATTTATATTGGTATTGGAAAATATTGTGCAAATATAATTCTTGGCACTCACTTTGTTCACACCCACAATTCTCACAAAACTAACACTACTCAAGAAATGACACCTCACTGGAGCTACTTGCTCCTGTAACCCAAACCAATGGATAGCTCTATTATTTATATTGCTTTTAAGTCGGTGGATTTCAGTGATAATATCTATTTTTTTTTAAAGAGATTTATGGAGAATCTTAGACTTCTCTCAACTTTCTAGATGTTTGCTTTGTTTAACCCTCTGACTCTTTATTTTGGAAGGCCTTAAAAGGGTGAGGGGTGCAACACTAAGACTTTCCCAGAGATCACCCATCTTAGTATTACCCTCTGACTCTTCTTCAACATAGGTCTCGAAAGGTCAAGTTTAAATCTTCACAGTCTCTTTCTTAATTTTTTTTAAAGACAAGTAGGAGATGAAGTGGTGAAAAGTACATGAGTAATTCTAGTTGGCCTGGGAAAAAAGTACATGAGTAATTCTAGTTGGCCTGGGAAAATCAGCCTTGGGGGGGGGGGGGGGGGGGGGCGGTTTACTTTTTTTTTTTTATTTAAAAAAATTGGGTTGTTGTCCCATTTTATTCATTTAAAAATTCAAGCCTGAAGGCTACATGACTAACCCTATAGGGTTAACTAAAAAAACCGAAACAAACTCTCACAAGAGAGATGATTCACCAATACACCGAAACAAACTCAGTCTTTGTACCTTTTGTTTGTTTTCTTAGTTCTATTGGATTTTCGGGGACAAAGGCTAACATCTTTGGTGTGTCTCCTCTTATTCATCTCTTCGT
This sequence comes from Berberis vulgaris, assembly GCA_963556465.1. Lineage (NCBI taxonomy): Eukaryota > Viridiplantae > Streptophyta > Magnoliopsida > Ranunculales > Berberidaceae > Berberis > Berberis vulgaris. The sequence continues at coordinate 2,637,253 of OY747133.1, forward strand.
CTGACGTAGCCCCTAAATCCAAATCACTGCTCGCTGCCTGTGGACCAATCTCAGATTCTGAGTTGACTTCATCACTATCCTCACTAGTACTTTCAAGTGTATTGATATTCAATTTTGTCTGTCGAAGCCGCCTATTTTCTTTGATCAATGATATAGCCTTGTTCAAGTTGTCTCCTACTCTTTTATACTCCGGGGAAGTTTTGATAGCGTATTTGTCAAACTGTCTCTTTACCCTGAGAAGAGACTGAAACTCATCATCAAAGGGTTCATGCACTTGCTGACCCTGCATAGCATCCCCTAGCTCTGAGCTAGTAGCACCGTGGTGCCCCCTAGATGAGAAACTGAAACCAATTGTTTCGACTGAATACCAACATCACCGGGTTCAATAGGATGTTCTCCATTCGGCCTAGAATTACTAACTGCGAGCACTGGAGAGACCCCTACATTTTCTACTCTGAGCGGTGCCTTCTTTGATCGTGGCGAACTGAGGACACAACCTGTTTCTATCGCAACGTCCCATGTATTGGGCGAAATGCACTCTGTTTTAGAACCAGAGTGGCCAAACTCTTCACTCCCTGGATTGTAAATGTGCTGCATCCTTGGAACATCTCGTTGTGTTGATGTGATCAGATTTGTTCGGTGAAGACTTGGAGCAGCCTGCCCAATCGAAGCAGCTCCAGTCGAAACATTGGCTGCTCCTCGCGACGTTGACAGTTGATGAACCATAGGACTGCTATTATTGTATATGTTCGTGTCGTCCAAACGACTACTCAGCGCCCCTGAATTGATCGCATCCTCCTGATTTAATGTCATTGCTTGTTTTCCACATACATTTTCAATCTCCGAAACTGTATACCCTGCCTCAAGTAGGCATTATTCCATAGATTCTGGAACAACCTCGGCATTATCATGAGCCGTTTCCTTCCCAACCAATTGCTTATCCGCTTGATCACACACCATTTCCTCAACATCCTCCGTAAGTGACACAAAATTATTTGACAACACCAATTTAACCAAATCATTGGCCACCTGCCTCTGAACACCAACTTCCTCATTAAACTCCACACCTTGGCTATTCTTTACACCACTCGTACCCACTTCTGGAGTGGGCAATTTCTCTTTGTTGGCAATAGGAACATATTGTTGCTTTATAATTTTGGTTTCGACCTTGGGCTTGGCATTGCCCTTCTCTGCTTTAACTAAGTCAGGAGCTCTCCCACTACCTTTAAGACCTAACTTTTTTCTGCAAAACTCCTCCTAATGCCCTATCAAAGAACAAAATTCACAATATTTGAAGCCTGGATATTCAATCTTTTGCCAGAAACTCCTATTGTTAGCCCTATCAATCCAAACTCTATTTGGTAAATTTTCCGCCAAAGTCATCTCCACGCAAACACGGGTAAAACCCGGGCGTAATAGGCATCTAGTATGATCATCCATTCACAAAAAAACCACCAAAAGAATTCACAATTGCTTTTAAGAGAGGGGGATGAAATAAATGCAAAGGTAAGTTAGGCAACTCTACCCACAAAGGCACCGAGATCGGGTCCTCCTTCAAACTGAATCCAGCATGCCAACAGAAAGCTTTGAAACGAACTCCACGAATAAAAAAAGAATCCATTGACATAACTTTTTTTGCTTCCACCTCAGATTGAAGGCGAACTAACACGTGACGTTGATCAAGCAAACCAAGCAAAAAATCGCCTAGAATTCCCCATGTCCTGTGTATCGAATCTCAAATATCTGCCAATGTTGGTCTATAGCTAGAGAATTTTAAAACAATCACATGTTGTTCCATGAACGCCTCTCCACGTACTTCATCCGAAGCCGTGATGCCGATTGCTAGGGCTCCATCTTTGCGGAATCGAGTACCTTCTACATGTGTATCTGCAACTTCGTCAACCAAAATTTTACCCAAGATTTGGGCGAAGGATGGCTTGACCGCCCCTTCCACGGCCCCCCCAATTCCAAGACTCCCCACCATGGGAGGAGGGATGGCGGCTGGAGGTGCCGACATCACATCAAGAACACAACCCAATCCAGTCCTGCTGTCAGCCTGCTGCACGCGACAAACGGTGGAGACGTGTCGGCGGCTGTGAAGGCGGCGAGTCGAGCATCAACCACAAGCGACAGAGCAAACCAAAGACGTGTCGGCGGCACTGGCTGCGCTCGAAACCCTTCTCTGTAAGCCCTCTCTCGCGAAACCCTTCTCTGCGCTCGAAACCCTTCTCCCTCTCTCGCGAAACCCTTCTCCCTCTCTCGCGGCTGTCGCGAAACCCCTCAGAAGTGGAGAACCATACTCAGTAAAGCTAATTACTTAACTAGGAAGGAATTGATGAAAATGACTTCCTAAGTAAGCGATAATTCAGATGTTCTCAGTGGAAAGTGGTCGGTTTCACAGTTACAAGAAAAAGACCTTGAATGAGGTAAGAAGAATGAAGATAAGACATGTAGACAACAATGTCAAACTTGAAAGAGTATAACCAATAGAATCTCACTCCTTCATTCAAGTTGCTCAAATAAAGAAAATTATATGAAGATGGACTTTGGGATTTGGATTAATGTATTTACCTTCTAATTATTTTCTGTAATTTTCAGTTAGTTTAGTAAAATTTTAATATCGGTTCCTATGAAATATAAATTTGAATCCTTTGGCAGCATTCGCCATATGTAGATATCCATTGGTATGTTTTTCTTTCTGTATTGGCAGGGTACATCATGTCTCCTTTCAAATTTTCCATTGCTAACTGGTTAGTTACAAACAGTGACTGTAGACACTAGATTAAAATGGCTTGGATGATTTGATTAGAGTACCTCAAAACAAGTTGGGATGTAATTGCTAAATTTACCAACTTCATGATTCATAATCAATCTAAAGTCAAGTAAATTTTGCATGACTTATGTGGTGAAGTGGACCCTTGAAAGCAAATCTTGATTGATCCCCACTTGAAGACAATCTTTCAGACAACCCCAAGATGTCAAACTACTCAATGGTGAAGAGCATAATCCCTCCTGCCTAAAATTCTTTTACATAGTAGAGTTTCTATGCTGAGATGCAGAGCACTCTGTATTTTACTACTCTTTCCTTCTTCTCTTGTTCTTGTTTCTGCAAATTGGGTTTTGTTCAAACACAAATGGCAAATAGAGAAGTGAAGATTCCGCCGAGAAGAGGAGGAGTCAACGCTGGGATCCTAAAGAAATTGTTCTGTTGGTGTTGCTGTGGGATTCGCAAGAAAGTGGTTCCATATTGAGCTAACCTGAAAACTAGAAGTGCTTTGTTTTGTTGTTTGGGTTGATTTGTACTTGTGAGTTTTGAGTTCATGTGTTGTTTGTGCTAGTGGAATGAATGAAGGTCTGAAATGTTGTATATGTTGTTGACATTATTGTTCAGTTTGTTTGATGAAATTTGTGTATAGTAAAAATGTTGTATTTTTCTTCTTATTATGTCTTACATTTCAATCCAATTATGTCTTCTAAAAAGGCGGAGATTATGAGAGTTCAGATTCCCATGGAGTTTTGTTTCGAAAGACCAATTGAATTGAGAGGTTGTGAAGGAACTCCAATGTAATGAGGTAAAGTTGATGCTGCAATCAGGCTCATGAAGCAAAACATTGGTTTTGTGGTGGAGAATGCGCACCATTAGAACATCCACAGTGGTGACTTCCAGAATTGATCACTAGTAGCATTTACAAAGATTAACACTAAATCACTAGTAGCATTTCGAAAGATCAACACTAAATCATCAGATTATAGAAAAATCTCCTCTCAGTAGCTTTAAGAAAACTCCCTTTGAGCTCAGTTATATCAACGAGGCCTAAAACAGTTTCATGGCTTAACATTTCAAGTTTATGTACTGTTTACAAGGCCACTGTAGAAACTATAACGTGGCAGCCTCCATTAGACCTTTCATCAGGAGTGCCACGGCGAAGTACCTGCTTCTCACTTCGTAAGGTTATGTCTTTTTTTTTTTTTTTTTTGGTCAAACACAAAGATGTTTATTAATGAACGAAAGGGAAATAAATTACAACGAGAAACATTCCTATAACAAGGAATGCCAAGACACTATGAAAGTGTCAAAACCCAAATCCCTAAATAAATTACATGCCGTACCCATCCTCTACAGCAATTCTCTAATCTCGATAAAGATAGAGTGCTCTGATCTGTTTAGTCCTTCAAATACCCTTTTATTTCTTTTTTTCCACACACACCACATGAGAATCCACACACACCACATGAGAACGTGAGGGACCCTACGCCATAACCACTCCCCCCGACGGGAAGGATTAGCTTGAGACCACCAACTTAGCCAATCTAAAATGGAGCCTTCAAACATCAAACTCAAACCGAATTCCACCTCTCTTTCCTTAATATGTTGATTTCTTCTTGGATCAGTCTGTTTCAGTCTATTTTTCTGCCTTGTCGTTTTAACCTTTTGTTGATATAGTCTTAACTCTTATCTTAGTGTCAACAAACAATAATTAAGGAGTTCGACTTTGGTGATGTTGGTTTCCTTTGACTAGAAAGTGTTTTAATACAGAGATTATCTACCAGCATTTTTCATGACATTGTCACCGCTGCCTATTCACCACCACATACAATGCATCGATCATCCCTTCCTATTCACCACCACATAAGCAGTGAGCATTTAAGAAAATATTGGGTGTGTTCTGACACAGTACCATGCGCAAAGTTAGATTTTTGGGAGCTAGGGGTGGCCTAGATTCTGAAATAGCTTGGATGTTTTCAATTGAGATTGAGCCTTCTCTAATGAGAAGAGTGTCAACTTGGGATTTAGTGCCAGCTTTGACTTGAAAGAGTTTTAATATAGCGATTAGCCACCAGCATTTTTTTCATGACATTGTATATATTTCCATGATATATACAATGCATCGATCATCCCAATGATTATAGTATATATTTCCATGATCATCATATTCAGTCAAGCAAATTTGCATGACCCCATGTGGAGGTAATGGAAGGCGCCATGATGACCTAATCAAAACAGTATCAAGTGACCTTACAATCAACGCAACGTTACTAAATTACACTTTCAAAAGGGATAATTATCCATTGAACATTTTCATGCTTTGATTGTGATAGGGAGATGCTCTTGTTCTGGATAACCTTGATTGATCCACTAGAGTTCCACTGCCCGACAATCTTTCAGAAAACCCCAAGATGTCACATTCATCAATGGTCAAGCACAAAATCCCTCCACCTGAAATTCCTTTATATAGAGGTTGTAGCCCAGATGCAGAGAGCAATCTGTACTTGCTACTCTTTCCTTCTACTTTTGTTCTTGTTTCTGCAAATTTGGTTTTGTTCAAACACAAATGCCAAACAGAAAGATGAGGATTTCGCCGAGAAGAGGAGGCATCAAAGCTCGGATCTTTAAGAAACTGTTCCATTGGAGTTGTAGTGGGATTGGAAAGAAAGTGGTTCCTTTGAGCTCCCCTGAAGATTAGAAGTGTTATGTTTGATGTTTGGTTTGATTTAGTAGGCAAGAGTTCTGAGGAGTTGTTTTTCTTTGGGTTTGGGTTTGTGTTTGTTGTGTAGTGGAATGAAATTCAGGTCTCAAATGTTCTACTATTTGGTATTAATTGCTCAATTTGTTTTCTAAAAATGTTTGTGATAGTGAAAATGTTGTGTTTTCCTTCTCTCTCACATTTCAACACAATGTCTTCTAAAAAACGCGGTGATTCTGGTTCACGAGAGTTCAGATTTCCATTGTGTTTTGTTTTGGAACACCAATTGAATTGAGAGGGTGTGAAGGAAACCCAATGTAATGTCGTGAAGTTGATGCTGCAATTGGAGCACATGAAGCAAAACATTGGTTTTGTGGTGGTGCTAGTAGACTCAATAGGGTTGAAATGAAGATCATCTCTGGTAGAGCATTGATAATAGTTGCATTTCCAAAAATCAAAACTAAATCATGAGATGAGAGAAAATCTCTTCTCTCAGGAGCTTTAGTAAAAAAAGAAGAAAATTTCTCTATTAGCTCAATTATATCAACAAGGCCTAAAACAGTTTTAATGTAGAAAATTATACTCTCTATTAGTTTATTTGTTCTTCAATCTATTTCGGTTCTTTTTATTTAAGGACCTCAACTTTGTTCATGTTGGACTCCTTTGGGTTCAAAATGTTCTATAACTCTTTCTAAGGGAACCAGTAGCTTTTCTGTTTCAAAATGGCACTAATTCAATAATTCAATGTTCTCAATGGAAAGCTAATTACTTAACTAGGAAGGAATTGATGAAAATGACTTCCTAAGTAAGCAATAATTCAGATGTTCTCAATGGAAAGTGGTCGGTTTCACAGTACAAGAAAGAGACCTTAAATGAGGTCAGAAGAATGAAGATAAGAAATGTAGGCAACAATGTGAAACTTGAAATAGTATAACAAATAGAACCTCACTCCTTCATTCAATTTGCTCAAATAAAGAAAACTATATGGAGATGGACTCGTGGAGGGGATCCCAGTTATTATCTCCATTGATTTTCATTTATCAAATCATCATGATTCATAATCAATCAAAAGTCAAGAAAATTTTGCATGACCCATGTGGTGAAATGGACCCTTGAAAGCAAAAGCCATCATGATGACCAAACCAAGAGAGTATCAACTGACCTTAGTCTCTCAACAGTGCACACACTTCATTTTCAAACAGGGAAAAGCATACATAGAGGGTTACATACTTTGATTGTTGTTGGAGCGTCGCGCACGTGCGTGTACCACTTGGTCCACTATACATAGCAACGGTATTGTCCCCAACTTAAACACCACCTATAGGGTCGGGCCTTCCATCTGGGCCTAGGTGGTGTGGGGTTTTCCCTTAAAAGGCCTCGTTTACTATTAGGGAGTGGACCATTCCCTTATAAACCTCAGTGACAACTCCGTCTTACTTGATGTGGGACTATTCAAGCCAACTTCATCCCAACAATCTCCACCTTGGCGCGAATCGTCACACATCCTACAATCCATCCACCGGTCTGCAACATCTCGAAGTACGGTGTACGGGCTTGACTATTTCCGGCGTTGTTGGCTCCACCTAGTCGCAACCTCCGCACTAACTCCACCTCGTCCAGACTTGTAGGATATTCTCGGACACCATATCGGCAAGGATCTGGATCATTCATCTGGCGGACCGCGCACCTGCGCCTACGCCTATCTCCTGAATAATGTGCCGCCTGCACCTTCACCTCGCCGACCAAGTCCCAGCCGAACCATCGGCTCTGATACCAATTGTTGGAGCGTCGCGCATGTGCAAACACAAAAATCTCTGGGAGATGGCTCCTTGACTCTGGGCGTTCTTACCATATGTGCCCAAACAGGGAGTGGTTCACTACCTATGAGCACATTGATGGTGGTACTGTTTTGATGGGTAATGATTACGCTTGCAAGACAGTTGGAATTGGAACAATGAGGATTAAGATGTATGATGGTGTTGTGAGAACCTTAACTGATGTGAGGCATGTCCCAGCCTTGAAAAAGAACCTTATCTCGCTTGGTGTTTTAGACTCCAATGGTTGTAAGTTTACAGCGGTAGGTGGAGTTTTAAAGGTTGTCCGTGGGTCCTTGGTTGTCATGAAAGGGATCAAACAAGGTAACTTGTACACCTTGATGGGTAACACGGTAACAGGAAATGTAGCAGTGGGAACTTCTTCTTTAGAAAGCACTAGGTTATGGCACATGCGACTTGGGCATATGACAGAAAAAAGGATTGTCTCTACTGAGCAAGCAAGGGTTACTGAAGGGTATGCAGAAACCGACTATGGAGTTTTGCGAGCATTGTGTATATGGAAAACAATGCAGGGTAAAATTCAGTACAAGCAAGCACAGGTGCAGAGGTATTCTAGACTATGTGCATACAGATGTGTGGGGACCAGCGAAGGTCGCCTCTAAGGGAGGTTTCAGGTACTTTGTCTCCTTCATTGATGATTATTCCCGTTACACATGGGTATATTTTTTGAAGACCAAGAATGAAGTATTTGAGACACAAGGTTTACGTGGTTCAACAAATTGCCTACGTCCACGGTGAGGTGATTCCACTATATTCAAGAACAAGGTACAAGAAGATGACAATTCTCACACAATCTTTCAACAAGAGATGAAACAATTTCAGCAATTGTCTTTCTCTATTCCTTGTGCTTCACAGTTTTTCTACCTGGAATCATATAAACAAAACACCTACAGTTCCTAGTATATATAGGAACAACAATTTCCTGTTTCGCAGCAGTTTCCTGTTTCACAGCAGTTTCCTGTTTCCTAGAATTTATTTCCTGTTCAAAAAACAGTTTCCAGAAGTCCAAACAGTTTTTCCTATTTCAAACAGGAGTCCAAACAGTTTCCTGTTTCAAACACATTTCCTATTTCACAAAACAGTTATGTGTCCTATTCCTGTTTGTGAAACAGTTTCCTGTTTCACAAAACATGTTGTTTCCTGTTTCACAATTGTGATGAGGGGAAGATCTTGTTTGGGAAATCTTGATTGATCCCCACTTGAATTACCACTTCAAGACAATCTTTCAGACAACCCCAAGATTTCAAATTACTCAATGATCAAGAACATATTCCCTCCTACCTAAAATTCCTTTATATAGTTTAATTTCTATGCTGAGATGCAGAGCACTCTGTACTTTACTACTCTTTCCTTCTTCACTTGTTTTTGTTTCTGCAAGCTGGGTTTTGTTCAAACACAAATGGCAAATAGAGAAGTGAGGATTCCGTCACAAAGAGGAGTCAAAGCTGGGATCTTTTCCATGGCACCCCATGGGAATCCTTATTGATAAGTTCCCACAGGAGTTAGTATAGTTACAATATGATTCGTCTCTTCATAAGAATGCTAAAGTTTCAGCCATTATCAATGAGAATGCTTGGAGAATACCACAGAGTGTGAGTAATTCCATCACTGAAATTGCTAGTCACTTAGGCGAAGTTGATCTAGATGATAGTAGGCAGGATGAGGTATTGTGGACTGTAAGGAGCAATGAAGCATTTACAATGAAAGCCACCTATGAAGCCATAAGGAGGCGCAGGAGCAGGGTAGACTGGGCACAATTGGTTTGGTTCAAAGGCAACATTCCTAGGCATAGTTTCATCACATGGGTATTGATTCATGAAGCTCTCAAAATTCTAAGTAGGCTCAAGCAATGGGGTGTAACCCAGACTGATAGGTGCCCACTATGCAGCCAGGAAAGCGAGACTGTTAAGCACCTCTTTTTTTCAGTGCAATTACTCTAAGTTTGTTTGGAACAAAATGTTGCAATATCTGAATTATTCGAGACAGGTCTCAGGGTGGGAAGAGGAAATTCAGTGGTGTAGTCGACACTTTGCAGGTAATAACACCAGTACAACAATTAAAAAGCTTACACTGAATTCAACAATGTATGCTTTATGGGTTGAGAGGAATAAAAGGCTGTATGAGCAACAATTTTGTACTGGAATTGAGCTAGTTAAGCGCATCTACCTAGACATCAGACTGAAATGCAGTTCAGAACAGCTTGTAGTCGAGGACAGTGCACAGAATAGGAAGCTATTTAGCAAGTGGAACCTGGAGCCAGGGTACAAATTGAAGAAACCGATACAATGTAAGTGGAAGAGACCGACTGTGGGCTGGTATAAGATCAATTCAGACGGCTCACTTTAGGGCAACAGAGGAGGATACGGTGCTGTCATACGAGATGATACTGGTGCTGTGGTGGCCGCATGCTCAGGATCTTCCAATGGGCAAACAGTTATTAAACATGAACTTCAAGGAATAGAAGTCGGGCTTAAACAAGCTAGACAACACCATATTATGAAGATTGAAATATCAACAGATTCTACTATTGTCCTGGAGTACATAACCAAAGACAGGGATGTGGCTTGGAACCTTAGGCATGTTATCAGAAGGATCAAAAGTATGTTGGGCCAACTCGACCAATATAATATAAGTCATGACTTTAGGGATACCAATAGGATTGCAGATAAGCTGGCGAGTTTGCTTCCCAGTTCCGAATTTCTAGAAATCATACCTAGCTTCTTTGCGGAGGACATCAAAGATATTGTTGAAGATAGGATGGGGAAAATATACTTAAGATTGTAATGCTGATCATTTTATTCATTTTCAGGTTTGGGGATCCTAAATAACCCCTGCTCAATTTCCAAAAAAAAAAAAAGTTGCGATCTTTAAGAAATGGTTTTGTTGGTGTTGCTGTGGGATTGGCAAGAAAGTAGTTCCCTTGAGCTAACTTGAAGACTAGAAGTGCTTTTTTTTTTTTTTGGGTTGATTTGTACTTAAAGATTTCAATTCATGTTTTTTTTCTTTGGAAAGCGAGCTGCGGTTTTTAGGATCCCCGAACCTTATATTAAAAAAAAAGTGATGATAAAGTTTACAATCGTTCATACGTTCACTCGTTTCATCATCGACAAAACAATAAACTTGCTTCAAAGCTTCAACAAAGTACCTAATTAGTTCTAGATTCGCCGTCTCCAGGTTAGGGAGTAATCTTGCAAAGTGTTCTGCTACTAAAGTGGTTGCATGATAGACCTGCCATAACTTTTCTTCCTCGTAATTATCAGTTAATCCTTTAAGCACTCTCATGACCTAATTTATACCTAATGGGCCCCAAGATGTATGAGAAGTCGTCGTAAAGAATCGAAACACAATGAATCATGATATAGAAACCATTGAATGTTAGCACTAATCTAGCATCCCTACAAGGTTCTAATAAACATTTGCATTCTACCTGTATTATCATCATCAGTTACCTGAATTTAGGATTTGTCTTCTTGCTTCGAGAAGACCTTCGAGAAACATATTCCGTGGGAGGCTGTATTGTGGTAACCTCATGATCGTCTTCAATAGAGTTTTGCCCCACATTTGTTGCTTCCGTTTCAAGTAAGCTTTTGATTTCGGTGGCAATTTCGGAATTCAAATCATTGATGACTTGGGGTGTTAGCCAATCAGGAAGTGTAGTAGCCGGTTCTGAGGTTGCATCAACCTCTTCACCTCATCTTTCCTCACTTTCTTTTAGTTCGTCTTGGCCCCTGTGCTCGGTTATCTTTGGGATAGCTACCCCTAGTTCCATGCCTACCAGGTGATTTGTGATGGGAGAAGCATCGTGTATCTGATCAGAGTTGAGCAATTCATGCTAACCATTTTGACACCCCGACTCCGGTTGTTGACACTCCAATGCAGGTTGAAAATGTTGTGCCCCAGACTGTGTCCCATGGCCCGTAAGGTTCAGCTCATCATCTGCCTGGGGGGCTCGAGGTTCCTCTATCTGTAATATCTTAATTTCGCTGATTTCAATACTTGTATTCACATCTTCAAACTCAGGACTTGTCATCCCCGGGCTGCCTAGATCATCATGATTAGTTGGGTCTCCTTGCTTCGCTTTTTCAATCTCACTAGCTGTGTATCCCGCCTCTTGAAGGTCTTCCTCTGTTGTTTCCTGTACGAATATGTCACTGGCGGTAACCTTCCTTTACTAGCCAAAAAATTCTTTGTTTGATTACTCTTATCTTCAACATTATCCCCCGTAAGCATCACAAACTTGTTCGACAACAATAAATTCACCGGTTCTTTGGCCACTGGTTTCTTCGCACCCACTCCCTCCTTCCATCCCTCATCTTGTTGTTTTTTGTTTTGTGATCTGTCTCCCAGTTGCCTTCCAAACCTGAGCCGTCGTCTTTGGTTTTGTTCTGGTGCATTGCAATGTAGAATGGCCAAAGGTTGAACATGATTTGCATTTGGGTGGAAGCCAGTTGTATTCTACTTCTACTGTCCTGGTTTTTGCATCATAAATAACAATGGGGATGTGCCTTAAAAGCTGGTTCTTCACACCAATTTCTACACACACTCTTGCGAATGCAAGTCTAGACCTCTCTTCTGTTGCTCGATCTAGCATGATTGGAATGCCAATTACACTAGCAATTCTTTGAATCCCCTCAGGGTTCCATAAGAATAGTGGGATTGTTTATAGATTTATCCAATAGGGATAGTTTCGAGGTCTTCCTCTTCATCATCATTCATAGGGTTCCATGCCCGGATTATGAATAATCTACTTGCTATATGAATGGAACCTAGCTTGAGTGCCTTGATTATTTCTTCTTCCTCTCGGAATTTGAATGTTGGGAGATTTGGGAAGAATTGGAACTTAAGAAAGACTAATTTTATTAATCTCTCAAAAGTCTCTTACAACTTCACACCCTTACTATGCTCACAACACTCACTACTACACTTGAGCTTGTTTGCTCCTTGATACCTACACCTCACAACCTCTCCCCCATTTATAGTAGTTCTAAGGATGTGGGAAGATTCTAGAGAAGCAATCTCAACCACATATTTTTGCTTCTCTAGAACTCCCTCAAATGTCTAGAGTATTATAAGGGTGTAGAATTCTCTAGACATTGAACCATCTAGAGAATACCCATTATCTTCTAGATAATGGGTTTGGGCTTTAACTTTTGGGCTTTAGGCTTTAAACATTTGGGCTAGTTAGTGATGATTTTCAACACTCCCCTCATCACTAACTCCGTTGAAGATCATGCCAAGTTGTCTCCGGAAGTCTTCGAACTTTGTCGTGCCAAGTCCCTTAGTGAATGTATCTGCTACTTGGTTATCTGTCTTGGTTGTTTGCATTTCTATCTCTCCTTGAAGTACCTTCTCTCTAATGAAGTGGTAGTGAACCTCTACGTGCTTTGTCCTTGCATGGAATACCGAATTTTCAGCTAAGCGTATTACAGACTGATTATCACAATGCAATGGTATTGCATAATCGACTGACTGGTGAAGGTCCTTCATTAGTTGTACTAGCCAAGTACTTTCCTATGCTTCCATAGCTGCTGCTCTGTACTCTGCTTCTGTAGTTGAGAGATATATTGTTGGTTGTCTCTTGCTACACCAAGTGATTGCTCCTGAACCAAGACTAAACACGTATCCTGTAGTCGATCTCCTTGTGTCATGATCTCCAGCATAATCCGCATCGCAGTAGCCAACCACTTTGCATTCCTCATCTTTCTTGTATAGAATTCCAATGTCAGTGGTACCTTTCACATACCTTAAGATTCTGCGAACTGCTTCGAGATGAGGCTTATTCGGCTTCTGCATGAACCGGCTTGCTATTTCAACTGCGTAGGCTATGTCTGGCCGTGTGAGGGTTAGGTAGATTAGGCTCCCGACAAGTTGGCGATACATTGTTGTATCTTCCAAGTCTTTTCCTTTATCAGCACATAACTTAGCATTGGTCTCCATCGGTGTTGAGGTTGGTTTACACTCAAGCATCCCGTACTTCTTCAATAAATCTCGAGCATATTTCTGCTGGCAAAGAAATAAGCCTCTGTCATTTCGTTCTATCTCAAGCCCTAGGAAGTGTCTTAATTTTCCTAACTCCTTCATTTGGAAGCGGACCGCCAGGTTTCTTCGTACTCTTTGAATCTCTTCTGTATCATTTCCAGTGACAATCAGATCATCTACGTATACTAGCACTATTGCTAGTTTTCCTTCCTGGGATTTGATAAATAGGCTGGAATCTGAATGTGCAACTGAGTAACCGCTCTGAACTAAGAATTACGCTATCTTCCCGTACCAGGCCCTTGGTGCTTGCTTCAGTCCGTACAACGGCTTTTTTAGCTTGCAAACATAGTTTTGTTGGGTTTTACACTCAAACCCCCTCGGTTGTTCCATATATATTTCTCAGTCAATTTCACCGTGCAGGAACGTGTTTTTCACATCCATTTGCCATAGTTTCCAAGATTTATTTGCTACTAGTGAAAGTAGAACCCTGACCATAGTAATCTTGGCTACTGGACTGAATGTTTCATCGTAGTCCAGCCCATATTGCTGTGAGAACCCTCGAGCTACCACTCAAGCCTTGTACCGTTCTATCGAGCCATCAGAACGAGTCTTTATCTTGTAGACCCATTTACATGATATGGGCTTTACATCCTTTGGTTTTGGTACCAAGTCCCAAGTTTGATTTTGTTCCTGGGCTTGGATTTCTTCTTCCATTGCATTTATCCATTCCAGACTCTGAAATGCTTCTTCAAATGTTGCGGGCTCCTTAATGTTGTGTTCTCCAGTCTCAACATTTGCATACTTTGGATTGGGCTTGCGTTGTTTAGTTGTCCTTCTTAACTGTTGGCCCACATCTTCTTCACTTTCTTGAACTTTTTTTTGTGTTTTTTTTTATATATACCAGTCTGCCATGGGCTTGAAGATGTACTTGATGTTTTGGGTGAGCTTGGTCGTACTCCTTCTTCATCATTTGCAGGTGATGACTCATTTTCCTGCATTTTCTCTTGTAGACTTTTGGAGTCTGGCAGAAGTAGTTGTTGTGTAGACCATCACGGTGAAGCTTCGTCAAACACCACATTCCTTGATGTATAACACCGCCTGGTTGTAGGATTGCAACATTTCCACCCTTTTCTTTGATTGCCGTATCCCACAAAGATGCAACGAATAGCCTTCTTATCGAACTTACTTCTTAGGTGATCAGGCACGAACACGTAGCACACACATCCGAATAATCGGAAGTGACTCACCGTAGGCTTGGTATGCCATAACTTCTGGAACGGTGAAAGGAAATCTAGTTTTGCTTGTGGCAGCCTGTTGATAACATGGGTTGCAGTCTTCATACACTCAGCCCAAAAACGACTCGGTACATTCTTCGCATGCAGCATACTTCGACATATCTCTGCCAAATGTCGGTTCTTCCTTTCAGCTATGCCATTTTGTTGAGGGGTGCCTGGACATGTTAGTTGCCTCTTGATTTTACACTCTTTCAGGAAGTTGGTAAATTCATCCGAAGTGTATTCTCCACCATTATCGGTACGCATGCATTTGATCTTCTTTCCTACTTTGCATTTGATGTCCTCCTTAAATGCCTTAAATATGTCGAGAACTTCTGATTTTTCCTTCAGAAAGTAAACCCACACGTACCTTGAAAAATCATCAATAAAGATCACCATGTATCGCATTCCTCTGACTGATGGTTGCTTCACCCGATCGAACACATCTGAGTGGATGAGTTGCAATGGTTCCTTGGCCCTAAACTTTGACTCCTGATAGGGAAGTTGATGAGCTTTTCCGTACTGGCACCCAACACAGACTGTTCCTCCTCGTACGTCCAGGTGAGGTAGACCCTTCAACATTGACTTAGTCATCATTATCTTCAACTTATGGTAGCTAACATGCCCTAGCCTTGCATGCCACAATTCAGCAGTTTCACTGCATCGAGTCTTATCCACATATGCTGATTCCGCAGACATCACGTATATAGACTCCAACTTTCTTCCCGTCATGATGGGTGTACCCGATGGCTTTAGAGTTTGGTACACCTTAACATCTTTCGGCCCGAACACCACATACTTGCCAGTTGCTGTTAATTGTGATACTGACAATAAGTTTTTCTTCATACCTGGAAAGTGATAGACATTCTGCAATTGAACTTGATTAAGGCTGAAGCGTGGAGTGAATGTAACCTCCCCAGTGTGAGCAATCGACAATCTCGTGTTATCGGCAGTTATCACGACCCGGTCTCCTTTGTATTCACATAAGCTTGACAACTTCTCCTTGTCTCCAGTCATATGGTTGGAGCGGCTTGAGTCAACAATCCAATCCTTACTGTAGTTGACTTGCACGTCTTGATCTTCAGCGGCCATGGCTACCTCATCCTTGGAGAAGTCAATTTCTTCATCTAAAAGATCCTCACGAATAGGCTGGGTAGTTGCAAAGGATACTTGGAAGTCTCATTCTTCTTCATTGCTATCTTGGTGATTGTGAGATGTCACCAAGTTTCCTTCAGTTGTCTTCTTCTTTGACCAGCAGTCTTTTGCATAGTGGCCTCTCTTGCCACAGTTGTAGCAACCGTCCTTTCTCCGATCGTTGTTGTTTCTGCCTTGCCAAGCTCCCCCTTTCTTGTAGCTCCTCTCCTGGGACTTCTTGGGCCTGCTATCTTCTTCTTTATTTGATCTTACAAAATTCTTCTTTTTATACCCGCCATTTATTTTGTTGAAGAACGCCTCCTCTTCCTTATTTTCCAGAGAGACATCTGTCATTTGCTTAGCCAAACTTTCTTGATTGGCCAACAGACTTTCAAACTCCACAATAGAAGATTGAGTTGGCCAATCACGAATGGCAGTAACAATCTCGGTATATTTAGGTTTTAGACCATGGATTATTTTTTTTTTCATCCTATCTTCGGTAACTTTGGAGGCAGGGTCTAACTCTGAAATTTCACGACATAAAGTTTTAATTTTTAGAAAATAGTCTCTAATAAACATACCTCCTTGCTTGGAGTTCATCAACTCATTCTCCAAGAACTGTAGGCATGCATCATTCGTTCTTGAAAACAGGGATGCAAATGTATCCCAAGCTCCTTTGCGCGTGTCAGCATCTTCTATATACTGAAACATTTCATCCTCGATCGTTGTCTTGAGCACATAAAGCGCCTTCCCTGCTTTGATCTCCCACTTCTTGAATTCGACAGCATTCTCCTTTGGTGGTAGTGTAGTCTCACTACCACCAACAACCTGCCACAAGTCCTGCCATTGCAAGTAGGACTTTATCCTTGTTTGCCAACTCTTGTAATTATGGTGGCTGGGCTTTGTAAGCCCACTAGTTGTGACAAGGTACAACTTCCTTTGTGCTACCAAGTAAGCTTGGTCTTACACCAATCTGCTTCACAGTCCCGAATTGTGCATGAACGATCTCTGACTAGACAGTGTTTTACCAAAGGTGAGAATAGTACCCTATGCATGAATAGGGTGAGCTGGCTCTGATACCAAATTGTTGGGAGATTTGGGAAGAACTGGAACTTAAAAAAGACTAATTTTATTAATTTCTCAAAAGTCTCTTACAACTTTACACCCTTACTATGCTCACAACACTCACTACTACACTTGAGCTTGTTTGCTCCTTGATACCTACACCTCACAACCTCTCTCCTATTTATAGTAATTCTAAGGAGGTGGGAGGATTCTAGAGAAGCAATCTCAACCACACATTTTTGCTTCTCTAGAACTCTCTCAAATGTCTAGAGTATTATAAGGGTGTAGAATTTTCTAGACATTGAACCATCTAGAAAATACCCATGATCTTCTAGATAATGGGTTTGGGCTTTAACTTTTGGGTTTTAGGCTTTAAACATTTGGACTAGTTAGTGATGATTTTCAACATTGAATACAAAGTTTTTTTCTCCATGTATGTTCATTTCAAATTTGTTCGTCCCCCAAGCTCTTATCAAGCAGTCCTTCACATAGCCATATGCAAGTCGCTTCCCTACAAAGCGTATTACGATCAATTGTTCACATTCAGAGATTTGTGTTGCAAAGTCTGAGGTCCTAATGTGAACTGTTGGTCCCCCGTCCTTGGCTAAAGGGGGGAAGTATTGAAGTCTGGTTGCTGCCCTGAATGAGCTTTGTTTAAGCATTGTAGCCCAAGACTTCTTGTTTGTTCCATGATCAACAGACTCCGCCGCACCTTGTATTGGTTGTGTTCCATTCTCGGATCCCTCCTCTGTGGATCCATTCCGCTCTGTGCTTTCAGATCTAGACGCTCCTGCCTCTGTTGGTTCTGTCTCCGCTGAACCTTCCTTGTCTTGATCATCGGATTCTGGACTGATCTTGTTCCTTGGCTCTTGTATTCCCAGATCATTGAGTAGGTGTGGATACGCCTCTTCATTCGTTAAGTGTAGGTTCTTCACCGCTCTATGAACATCTTCGGCCTCCAGGTTTCCGTGCGATGTTCCCCTCTTGCTAGTCAGGGTCTCTCCACGAGGGAGTATGGAGAGACTTGCTCCCTCCGTCGTTATTGATCTGTGCATTCCGGGTTCATCTCTCCTGATTTCAATTCATGTTATTATCGATTAGCATTGTGTGTTAGTTATCATAGGGATCAACCAGACAGATTTCAACGCATAAGAGACCAATCCATGATGGAAATATACAAGTCAGGTTTTCCACCAATAAAGAAGGCAAATCATAAAAGGATGTCCTTGGACTGTCGGACACTAGATAAAATTTCTTGAAAGGTAAAAAAAAAATAACTCTTTCCAAGAGAATTGAGTAGCTTTTCTGTTTCAAAATGGCACTCAAGTAGGTGAGTTGATGAAAATGACTTCCTAAGTAAGCAATAATTCAGATGTTCTCAGTGGAAAGTGGTCGGTTTCACAGTTACAAGAAAATTAAAAAATTAAAAAAAAAAAATCCATTAATTTAAAATTTCTATTTATTCTTTTTTCATAGAGTACTTTTTTATGGTAATAAATTTTCACCGAGTAATTTGGATGCACTAATTTATTTATTTATTTTTAGTTTTTTTTTCACACACGCACACGCAGAGAGAGAGTCGGAGACAACAGAGGGGCTAGTCTAAACTTTGCGGATATGAATGTAGGCCTGGCAAATCCATCGGGTTTTATTGATTCCGAGTTAGGTTATGCATGGCATGTTGACAAGTAAGAGGGGCTAGTCTAAACTTTTGACACAAAAATTCTAGGGGGCGAGGGCGGCGCGACGGAGGGGGTGTAACCGCCCATCTCCCTTGAGATGAGTGACGCCGCGGTTACACCCCTCCCTCGCGCCCTAGACTTAATATTGCCAATTACATGTTGATCATTTCCGATTCATTTGACATGTTTACTGGTTGGTAGGCTGACCCAAAAGTGTAAAACATCAACCCTAGGCTATATTTCTTTTACTTGTTTTGAATAATTTACGTACATCAAGGGATCCCTGGTCATTAAAAACAAAATTTCAATCATTTTCATACTTTTGTTCAGACTTCTAAGACTCTGAACATACAAATCTTATGAAGAGAACATTATAAAGATCGATGCTTCGATTTCCTTAACATAGGAATTTGCTTAAATATGTAAGGTTATTCATTATATACAGATGAGAATAAAAACATCACCAAACATTCATGATGCATGTTGAGAAATACATGCAGTTGTGTTATGCCATGACATTACCTGATTAGTTGAGAAAGCTCACACTTTTTGGGTTGATGATTGGAAATGTTAAGTAAAGAAGAAGAAGAAGAACCGAAGAAGTTCCATTCTGAGATTTCTCCAGTTTTTCACTCCGCTCGCTTTCTACCGCTGAGAAGAACACCATATTTCTGCTCTTGCTGTGCTCTGCTCTGTCAAAACATGTTTGTTCAATTGCTCTATAATTATGGTTATTTTGTTCTGGATTTATTGTCAAAAAAAAGAAGTCTTGATTTGATAATGAAATCATATTCTGATCACATACAATTTGCATTAAAGTTGAGGAAATCAAATATATATGTTTCTCCCTTTTCTCTCCGTTTGCTTATTTTATTAGCATATGTATGTTATATTTATATATATATATATATATACTATCTAATTATGAAGTTCCTCTTCTCCATAAGTTTGCAGCCGCTCTTCCAGTTATATCATGCCTGAAGCATTGGGTTTGGCTCTCGCGACATGGTTTGCACTCATCATATTCTACTGCTGGGGAGGTTTGATGTCGGGAAGCATTACCTCCCTATTTTACGTTGCTGCGATCCCTGTTGGGATCATGATCTGGTCCATTGTCAATGCGTGTTTGAATGGTTGAAGATAGTAATAGGAATGTATTGTTTGACGAAAAGGTTCTTGTTATAATAGAACCACTGATGTTATTTAATTTGAGATTAGATATTACATAAATATTTTTAGTTTTTTTACTTTTCAGGATGCAGATGTAAGAAAAATCACTATCATACATTGGATCAATGTATTTTTTGAATACTTTGTCAAAAAAATGTGTTCTAGTAGAAATGTAATCACAAATATACGACTACTTTCCATAAACACACAAATCTGTATCAACGAAAACAGCATAATCAGTATCTTCAAATTCTATATGGCTACTCAATGTACATTTGAAATTGGATTTGAAAGACTTTTGAGTTCAAAAGTGATGGAGGTGTCATGATCAGACCCTCGACAATAAGAACTAAAACTAAATTCCTTCTTAAGACGACAAACCTAGCTAGCAATAAGAATGTAAATAATGCACAGAATAGTGGACAAGCTAATAATGATGAACTATTTTGTTCCAACATGCACATCAACTCTTTTTCTCCCCTTTAACTAATGTCAGCAAAAAAATCTAGACAGCCAGGTTGTTAGAGCCAGGACAGCGACAGGAAACTCCCTGTCCGTGTGATTGTGTTCGAATGGATGAGTATTGAACATCTCTGAAATGACGGAGAACCTGGGGCCTACCCTGGTCTGCTGGCCTGGCTCTCTAGAATGGTTGCTGGTGATGTCAAATACCACTCTATGGCAAATATTACCATATTTCATTGATTTCTTCATCATTTTTCAGAGAATTTATGTATTGGTTTTCACAATCCATTTGATATAGTTTTAGACCCCGCAAATAGTTGGATGAGCGCATCCAAAGTTGACATCGCAACCAGTCTAAGCCATCAATTAAGAGCGTAAAACTAATTACTTAACTAGGAAGGTAGCAAAATTTTAAATTTCACTGATTTACTATGAGACCCAAAGTAATCATATCATTCTCAAAAGCCTATACTCAAATTTAACCCTACCTAAGTTCACATTTTGATAACAAAGATGTATCAACCTTAGCAAATAAGGATGAAATTCCAAAACAACTAGTGATTTTGTGCCAACTTACTTTTCCAACACCATGACCATGCATGGGGGGATCCCACACTCATTGTACCATATTCCACTAATTTCCAATCAAAATCATATTCAATCAATGTCGGAAACGCTTAGGATGATTAGATCAAGACACCATCAGAATCATTATCTAATCAACACTTCACAAACTTCACTTTCAAAGAGTGAAAACAAAAACAGGGGAAAACAGATGATGCTTTTATATAGTTTGTTCTTTTTTGGAAGGCAAACAGGGTTTTTAGGATCTCATATCCTACTCCTACCAAAGATTTTTTTTTTTTTTTTTTTGAAAGCGAGTTGGATTTTCAAAATTTATTCTCCAAACTAATCACGTTGAAACACTTCAAAAGTATCCCAAACTCAACCATTTTATAATCATGTCATATCTGCATTGGTTTTTATGGTTTGTAGAAAGAGAGAAATATGAAGGGTTTTTAAGGGCTCAATAGATTGAAATAACTTATCTTTATCGAAATTATGTAATTGTTGCATAAGTTGGATTCGGCTTGTAATCTTTTAGAGACTTGTTCTTTGACACATTCATGGTGTCTTGGCATTCTTTGCTAAAGGAATGATTCTTTTTGTATTTTGTCTACTTTCTTATCATCAATAAAAATCTTCGTGTTTGGAAAAAAAAAAAATTTAATTTAAAATTTCTATTTATTCTTTTTACATGGAGTACTTTTTTATGCTAATAAATTTCCATCGAGTAATTTGGATGCACTAATTTATTTATTTATAGTTTTTTTTTTACACCTGCACTCACGCACATGCACACGCACAGCACACGCACAGAGAGAGACAGAGACAGGACCAGAAGAACAAACACACAGAGAGACAGAGACAGGACTAGAACAAATTTGACTCATCTACAACATTATAAGACGAGCAGACTTGTCAAGTTTACAACAGAGTATAGCAAATAGAATCTCAGTCCTCAGTTTGCTCGAATAAAGAAAAATTGGAGATGTAATTCGGAAACAAATATGGTTTGTACCATATTCCAATTTCCACTAATTTTCAATCAAAGTCATTCTCAATCAATATCAAACACGCTTCGATGACCCAATCAAAAGTGCACAAGAGATGGAATCAATAACAAATGAACACTCACAAACTTCACTCTCTATTATATATAGTTGTTAAGTCTGATGAGGGGATGCAGAGTCCATACTTTCCCTTCTTCTTGTTTCTGCAAATTGGTATTGCTCAAGGAAGGCTGAAACACAAATGAAGAAACGAGAAGTGAGGATTCCACCAAAAAGAGGCCAAATCAAAGCTGGAATATTTCGCAAAATTTTCTGTTGTTTTGCTGACTGCATATTCAAAATGATAGTTCTGAGCTCTCCTTCTGAAGACTAGTATAGTAGGATGTGTTGTCTAGGAAATTGTTTTGTCAAAATTGTTCTATTTTGTATGGGTAATGATTATAAAAAAAAATGTGTCGCAACTAGTTCGAATTTCTGTGGGAAATTGAAGACACCATTTCAGTAAGATGATTATTTTGTTATCATAACGTACCATTTGTCTCTCGTAATAGTTTTTTTTTTTTTTTTGTTGGGTGAATTCTGTCATTTTTGTAAGAACATCAGGTGCTATCACAATGTTTAGTTTTGATGATCTAAGAGATTGAAGACAATGACACCTCTCATATATATGAAATCAAGAGTAGCCCAGAAACTAATGGTTATTGTTGATCTATTCAATAATTCCAAATTTCTTTCAAATAAGTTGATAGAAATTTCTGTATTACAAATTATTCTCAATAAGGTAACGGGGTCAATAAATTTATAAATTTTATGTCGTTGGAAATAGAATGTCCGTCACAAAGTACAACATCTTCATTGTGCTACATTTCAAATTTCATGTACATTTTACAAGTCCACTATGGAAACTATAAATTGTAACAAAGAAATGATAAACTCTAGCTATATCAAACTCATAAGAAGTATCATGATATGTGGAATCTTGAAAATTTTAACTCGTAAAATTTAACTAAAATGCAATGACCACTGCACCAATAAAGAGTTTTCAGCTTTCAGACACGGCCTCCATTAGGCCTTTCAATATGAGGACCACAGTGAAGTACCTGCTTCCCACGGCGTAAGGTTATCTGTCTCTGTCCCTAATATTGTTTATCTCTTCTTCAATTTGTTCCGTGAAATTCTAATTGTCGAGGATAAAGCTATTTTAGATAGATGGAAGGATTATTTTTGGAACCTACTCAATGGAACACATGTAGGGGAGTTGAACTTGGAGGGACATGCTTCACAGGAAGGGAGGGATCGCGAGTTCCATCGCAGAGTTAGTGCCACGGAAGTGAGAGAAGCTTTAAAAAGAATGAAGACAGGGAAGGCCGTTGGACCGGATGATATACCAATTGAAGCGTGGAAATGTCTGGGAGAAGTTGGGATTCAATGGCTAACTAAGCTCTTTAATAGGATTTTGGAAACTAGAAAAATGCCAGATTCATGGAGGCATAGCATTGTGGTACCAATTTATAAGAACAAAGGGGATATTCAGGATTGCTCGAATTATAGAGGGATAAAGCTTATGAGTCATACGATGAAACTTTGGGAGAGAGTTATAGAGCAAAGACTTCGGAGTTTCACCACGATTTCGGAGAATCAATTTGGATTTATGCCAGGTAGGTCTACTACGGAGGCCATCTTCCTGGTTAGGCAAACTGTAGAAAAATATCGAGAGGCACGTAAGAGTTTGCATATGGTTTTTATTGATCTGGAGAAAGCATATGATCGGGTCCCCAGGGAGTTAATTTGGTGGGTGCTTGAAAGGAAGAAAGTGTCTCAATGTTATGTCGATCTCATTAAGGATATGTATGAAGGGGTTGTAACAAGCGTTCGCTCAGTAGGTGGGATGTCTAGTGAATTTCCAGTGACAGTAGGACTACATCAAGGGTCGGCGTTAAGTCCATATCTCTTTGCTTTGGTCATGGATGAGTTGACGAGACATCTGCAAGAAGATGTACCTTGGTGCATGTTATTTGCAGATGATATTGTCTTGATGGATGAGACTAGTGCAGGTTTAGGTCAGAAATTAGTTAAGTGGCAGGAGGCTTTAGAGAGTAAAGGTTTTAGAATTAGTCGTTCGAAGACGGAGTATCTAGTGTGCAACTTTGGGTGTGAACCAAGAGGGAGAAGTAATGCAGTTGAGATCGAAGGTGTCGAGGTCCCGGAGTGTGAGGCTTTTCGATATCTAGGGTCTATAATTCAAAAGAATGGGGCTATTGGAGCAGATGTAGACCACGGGATTAAAGCTGGTTGGTTGAAATGGCGAATGGCGTCAGGAGTATTGTGCGATAGAAGGATGCCTGCAAGGCTAAAAGGGAAATGCTATAAGACAATTGTTCGACCAGTCATGCTATACGGTTCAGAATGTTGGGCTACTACGGGACAACATACGCATAGGATGGCAGTAGCAGAAATGCGTATGTTAAGGTGGATGTGTGGTAAAACTCGTAAGGATAAAATTAGAAATGAAAGAATTAGGAGATACTTAGGTGTAGCGCCCATAGAGGAAAAAATTAGAGAAAGACGTTTAACTTGGTTTGGTCATGTGCGAAGGAGACCAAACACGGCGCCAATTAGAAAATGTTTAGATTGGCAAGTTAATGGAGGGTATAGACGGAGGGGAAGACCGTTGAAAACTTGGATGAAGACGGTGAATGAAGATATCATTGAGCTTGGATTAGGTGAGGAAATGTGGGAAGATCGCATTGCTTGGAGAACCAAAATTCATGTAGCCGACCCCGAAAATCTCGGGAATGGGCTTTGATGATGATGATGATGATTTTATTTCTAATTCGAAAAAAATAAAAAATAAAGATTTTCTTACAAAAAATATTTTGCATATGTATGTTGGCATTAAATTAGAAATAATTTATATATTATTATGCTTAGTTTATAAATTATAATAAATAAATAAATAACTTCCTAGGTTCCACCTAGTCCTCTGAACGCTAATCCCCTGCTCACCGCCCACCTACCAAGAGCACTGGTCTTAACTTAGTATCAAATAGTTAGAGAATTCAACTCTGTTCATGCATTTGCCTTCAAAATTAGGGGTGGGCACGGTCCGGATCGGTTCCAAATTTGGAGGAACCTAACTCGAACCGTTTAAAAATAACGGATCCGGTCCGGTCCGAATCCCCTCATTTTGAACATTGGAACCGAACCTAACTCGAACCGTTTGGAACGGTCCGGTTCCTACGGTTCCAAACGGTTCCAAATCACAAATATAATTGGAATCTAATAATAGGTTTCTTTGCTTCTTTAAATATGAATAAATGATATTTATTTTCTGTTAAATGACCAAACTTGACAATGATATTTCTTCCCTCACACTACATCCTTGTATTTTGTACTTTTTTGCTATATATCATGATCATACAATGTATCTCGAAAGCAAGAAAGAAAAATATTTCTAACACACAGCTTGCACAGTTAGGCTCCTGGAGACTGGAACAGCTTTGTTGCCACACACAGGTTACCTTCTGGAACAGCTAGGCAGCCTAGGCTCCTGGAACAACTTTGTTGTCACACAGGTTACCTTCTGGAACAACTTTGTCTGCTTCACAATCACTTTTTCTTCACATTGAATTGGATGAAAGTGGGCAAGATAAAAAAATGTTAACATCTGAAACTTGAGATATGCGTATGCCTCATCAAGACAGAAGAACGGCTGAAGAAAACTGCTAGTGATTGATTAAGTAACCAGAGCATGATTATTTAATCATCAATTCTAGACATGGATGCTACAAGATTACAGAAAGTAGAGTGATCACAAGAGCCACTGAGGATATCAAAGCCTGCATGCATGTAAAGAAAAATTTAGTAAAGAAGGCTGCCTAATAATAAGCAAAAAGTTACAGTTGTTTCTCTTTCTACTTACAGCAATGGCAGATGCTGCAATACATGCTCGTTCCCATGGTTCCTTGAGGTGGTAGTTTCTGAAGTAAAGAATTGTAGCATAGTACCATAGAGGGGGGAAGACAAAACCTATAATGAAGCTGTGGCAGTAGTGAAACTTGTAAGGTCTTTATGGATGACATATGTACTATAGAGTATATCATAGTTTTAATTATTGACATTCAGATGTTAACAAACATAATAGCTTGTCATTGTTTACATACTTATACCAAAATATATTGGGAGTCAAAGAGAATAAATTACCTTATACTACCAAGTCATCATCTTGTTTATAACAAGATACTCGGAATTCCATTTGGAGGCACCGTGACGACGTGACTTGTCATTGTAGAACTGTTTAGCTTCACCATTTAATCCGACCTACAAGTCAACGTTTCATTTTGCCAACTGATTTGCGGTCTATGTTTAGAGATTATCCATCACAATGAAGAACATGCACGAATGCACATCAATTGGTGGCATTAGAATGTTGGATTACAGTACAGATGTCCACACTATTTGGTCTGCCATGTGAATATATATGAAGGCAAAAGTTATTTTTCTTGATATCACTAGTAAGATTGATAGAAAGCAAGCACTACTTAACAATGGTTCTGCTACACTCATCTTCAAACAATATCATGGCTAATGAACAAGAAATGATCCAAAGACCAAAGAACACAACAAATATTGCAAGATTATCACACATACGAGAAAAACAAAGATGTAAAAGTTAAAACACATTCAGGGAATAGGGAGCAAAACATGTTTAGTATACAGAAGTAAATGTAACTAAATAGAGGCTTACGCTATGTCTCCTGCAGTTGAAGGAGATCCATATTCATCAAAGAGGCACATAAGGTCTCCAAATTGCCCATGTAAATCACCAAAAATTTTGACTGGAGCCTTTATCTGTAGAACACTTGGTTCACTTGAAAATATTCTTTCTGCACTGTCACAAAGATCTGCAATTTCATTGCAATCCAAGAAAAATTGCCTGCGGACAGGAGGCTTCCAACCACGAGGCTTTAGAAGATGAGCTATCACCTGAAAATAACAAATAAATTGTACGCTTAGGAAAATAAAAAGTAAACATGTAAAGAAACATTTTACTTTTTATTAACAAAAACAAAAAACGATACAACAGTCTCCAAGAGATGGAAGCTATAACAAAGTTACCCCAATTTACAAGATGATGTTCGAAGCCATCCCCTTGAAAACTGGCCTTAAAGATGCACAATTCCAAATAACTTCCAGCATTTGAACATTTCCTTAGATACCTTATAGTCCCCTTGATACATGGACAAGAAATGATCCAAAGACCAAAGAACACAACTAATGAGGAGGCAGACAAACCTGAATGAGGCAGAGTTCAAGAAATCAGTTCCTTCTTCTTCTACAGACCAGTTCTTCAAGAAATCAGAGCAGACCGGAGAGGATGCGGGCTGTGCGGCTACAGAAAAAGAGGGGAAGAGAAGAAGACCAGAGAGGAGAGGAAATCAGTACAAAATGTGATTGAAAAGAAGACGAACTTGATTGAAATCAGCGAGGAGAAGAAGATCACGAATCTCTTACCTTCTTTAGCGGCCGTTAGCGGAGGATGCGAGAGGGGGAGGCAGCCTGCGGGTGGCTGGTGCTCACTGCTCTCACTTCCCTTCTCACTTCACTGCTCTCACTGCGGGTGAAGAGTAAAGCAAAGGAGCTTTGTTTGCTAGGGTAGGGGTCGAAACTCGAAAGAGGGGAGTTTTGTTAGACAGTTAGGTTACTTAGTTCCATTCCATTCCATATTTAGGTTTTTATAACTAATCTTATTTGAAACGGGTCCAACCCGGACCGTTTCGTTTTTAAAAATAGGAACCGGGACCGGACCGTTTTATAACGAACCCGGACCGATCCGAACCGTATGTAAAAATTTATAATTGAAATCCGGACCGTTTAGAGCAAAACGGTCCGGTTCGAGTTGAACCCGCGGATCGACGACCCGTTTGACCACCCCTATTCAAAATGTTATTAGGTGATCTGTACCTTTTCAATTCAACTAAATGGGAGAACAGCCGCCGCCACCAAGATCTGCGACGGAGCTCTGCCAGGGTTCCAACAGGCGCCGCCATAGAGGATTCACAGAGCTCTGCCAGGGTTCCAACAGCCGCCGCCACCAAGATCTGCGACAGAGCTCTGCCAGGGTTCCAACAGCCGCCGCCACCAGATTGACCGGCCGCCGCTTTCGCTTCAAGGCCGCGCGATAGATCGGTTTCAAGTCGCGCGATCGATCGGTTTCAAAGCCGCTGCTCGCTTCAAGGGCGCGAGATCGACCGGTTTTCACCTCTCTCTCTGCCTGACCATTTGGCGCACGGGAGACAGGCACGGGGCGAGCCGACAGGACAGCAGCCAGCCACCAGCCGCCAGCCGTTACGGATTGACATCCGGATGTGATGGTCACGGCCCCAGCCTCCACCCCTCCCCCTACGGGACCTGGTCACGGGGAAACTTTGCCGCCCTCCACGCCCTCTTTCGCCCAGATTTTGGGCAAGATTTTGGTGGATGACACTGCGGAGACTCAAGTCGAAGGTACTCGTTTTCGTAAAGAAGGGGCACCAGCAATCGGACTCACGGCAACGGATGAAGTCCGTGGTGAAGCTTTCATGGAAAAACATGTCATTGTTCTCAAATTTTCTAGTTACCGACCGACTTTGACAGATATTCGAGATTCGATTCATAGAACATGGGGAATTTTTGGCGATTTTTCGCTGGGTTTGCTGAATCAACGACATGTGTTAGTACGACTTCAATCTGAGATGGAAGCAAAGAAAGTTCTGTCGAGAGACTCCTTCCTGATTCGTGGAGTTCGGTTTAAAGCTTTCCGTTGGCACGATGGTTTCAGTTTGAAGGAGGACCCAGTCTCGGTGCCTCTATGGGTAGAGTTACCTAACTTACCTTTGCATTTATTTCATCCCCCTATTTTGAAAGCTATTGTGAATTCTTTTGGTGGTTTTTTGCGAATGGATGATCATACTCGCTGCCTCACGCGGCCGGGTTTTGCTCGTGTATGTGTGGAGATGTCATTAGCGGAGAAATTACCAAATAGAGTTTGGATTGACAGGGCCAATAACAGGGGCTTCTGGCAGAAGATAGAATATCCAGGTTTCAAATATTGCGACTTTTGTTCTTTGGTAGGCCATCAAGAGGAATTCTGTAGAAAAAAGCTAAGTATTACGGGCGGTGGGGGAGGTCCTGATTCTGGTAAAGCGGAAAATGTGGTAAAGCCGCAGGTTGAAACCAAAACTACAAAGCAACAATATGTACCCATTCTCAAAAAAGCAAAAATTCTAAATCCAGCGATCGGCCCGAGTGGAGCAAAAAACAGCAAGGGGGAAGAGATGGATGAGGACATTGGGGAGAAGAGGCCGGTGGCCAAGGATCCGGTAAAGGTGGTGTTGTCAAACAAATTTGAGTCGCTTAATGACAACATTGATGCAGATGAGAGTGAGAACATGGATCATGTTAGTGCTGAGCAAGTTACAGAAACTACGGAAGAATGCCTACTAGAGGCGGGGTATACAAAATCGGAGATTGCAAATGCTATTGGAATTCAAGAACAACCGACACAGCCAATAGATGACATAGTCTCAGGGGCCAAGAGTGGTTTTTCCGATGCCATGCCAATTGGGAGCGATCAATTGGGGAGTCCTGGATCAGAGACACGGGTTGCATTTGCAGGGAAATTAGGAGTGGCCTCGCCCCGGCCAGCTCACGGCCTCAAACAGCCTGCGATCACCATCATTCCAAGCACTGCGATCCCCATCAGTCCAAGCCCTGCGATCACCATCAGTCCAAGCCCTGCGCCAGCTCACGATCTCAGTCAGACCACGCTCCTCGTGTCTCCTCGGGTCCAGCCTGCTCACGGCCCCAGCCCGTCCAGTCCAAACACGGCCTGCCCACGGCCTCCAAGTCCATGGACACAGGTCACGGCCAGTCCACGACCCCAGTCTCTTCAAGGCCCCAACCCAGGGGACGTGCTTCCTCAGGCAGCGCATGATTTGATCGCCGTTGATGATTCTTTAGTGACGCAAACTAAGTCGATCGGAATGCTACATGAAGTAGGGGTTGCCACGGTGAAGTCGACAGTGATGGAACAGTTGAGAGAAGTTATGGCCAAACGAGCTCAATCCACGGTAACTGGTAATTTTTCAGTGCCCGCGACAACAAAGAACGACAAGGATGGGAGCTTGTTTGATGTCGTCATCCAGCTGTTTGAGGAGAACCGTGTTTTGCGAATGACAACTAATACACTTGATAAGGTCACAGATGATAGTGACGAGGCTGCGTCGGAATCGGAGTTGGGGCCGAAATCACATGATATTAATGATTTAAATTTGGGAGCGCACTCTGATAAGGATCTACAGAACAAAGTCAAATCGGCGGTCCTTCCGAGCAATCGTCGTAAGACTAAGAGGGGTAAATCTTCCTCCCGCGCTTAAAATGATGGAAAATTTTTCTGTTTTGAAATGCTCGTTATTAGGTTCATGCTGGGATTATCTGTTGGGATGTCTTATGTTCATGCTGGTTCTGTTTTGATTTATGGTCTTTCTTTCAGCATTGGTGATAGGTTAGATTTGCTTTTCTATATTTTCGTTTACGGCTGCGGCCCAATTTTTGTTTTGGTTATATTACGGGTAATGTACCCCCGTATTGATTGTAATTCATGTTTATTTTGGACAAGTAATAAAGGTCTGGCATTCCAGAGGTGCCCCTCCCTACTGGAGGTTTTAAAAAAAAAAAAAAAAAAAAAAAAAATTCAACTAAATCACTGTAGCAATTAACACGACAAAACATTTTTCATGGCATTGTCAACCGCAGCCACTACCATCCTAGACTTGAGATCACCATGAGTACCACGATAATGTACTATGCATCGATCTCTCCTTCCATCACCACCGCGTAAGAAGTGATTGAGGATGTGTTCAAAATCTTCTTGTTCTTTCATCCCGGATTCGAAATGGAATAGTTCCAATCTTTCCTTATGATCATTAGTATGTAGTATATAGGATGTGTTGTCTAGAAAATGATAGTGTGGGTCGAATCGGTCTACAACTTTTAGAGCAAGATTGTTAGTTCTTTTTTTTTTTTTTTTTTTTTTTTTTATTTATTTTTTAAATAAGGATTGTTAGTTCTAAGCTAGCTGTCGTATGGGTATGTAGTGTGTTATGTGTGTCATGTAATTAAAGTTTTTGCGAGAAATTGAAGAACCCATTGTCATAATGTTGTTTTTAGTAAGAACATTTTACTTTAATTATCACAATGTTCTCTAAAATATTTCACGAGTTCTCTAAAATACCTTCATTGCGCAATAGTTCAAGTTATGCACATTTACATGATCAGTTGGCCACTTTGGACTCTGGACACTACAAGTTGTAAAAGAAATATGATAAATGATCAGTACTCTTATCACAAGTAGTTTAACTCAAAACTCCATAATATGATAAATGTGTTGGACTAAGTATAACGAGTAATGACCATTGACACTACCAAACCGAGTCTCCATCAGCAGCGATGTGCCACATTGTTCCTTGCTTCCTAACGCGTAAGGTTATCTGTCTCTTTCCGTAATAACATTGTTGATCTGTTCTTCAATTTGCTTCAGTTTTATTTTTTCAGACTTGCCCTTTTTAACTTTTTCTTAATAAACTCTTAACTTTATTAGTACCAGCTAACAAAAATTAACGACTTGAACTTTCTGTCATGTTGAAAGTGTTCAATTATCCATGGATTAATCAGGTGATCTCTACCTTTTCACTTCAACTGCCGCCACCATCCTAATCCTAGACCTTAATTTGATGACCACGAGTACCATGATAATGTACAATGCGTCACTTTTCACTTCCCCACCGCGTAAGGAGTGATGAGCGAGTGAGGACTTGTGTCCCATATGTACTTGTTCTTTTATCAAGTCTTTTTTCTTTCTTTGCTTCACCTTTTACCAAAAGCAAAGGACTTCTCTCCCTTTAATTACCTTTTGATTGTGATGGATAGCTGATGTGGAAACTGTAGTTTTGAGTGACGATTCCTTGTTCCATTTGAGTTCCTGACCATCTTTAGGACAACCCCATGTCCTAAAATTCTTTGATAGTAAAATAAGAATCCTCCACAATTTCCTCTATATATAGTTGTTATAGTTAAGTCTGATGAGATGCAGAGTCTAGAGTGTGTGCTTTCCTTCTCTTCTTGTTCCTGCAATTTGGGTTTTGTTCAAGGAAGATTCGAATACAAATGGAAAACAGAGAAGTGAGGATTCCACAAAAGAGAGGGGATCGAGATCAAAGCTCGAATATTTCGCAAAAATTTCTGTTGTTTTTGCTGACCGCCAATTTGAAATGAAATAGTTCCAAGGTCTCCCTCTAAAGACTAGTTAGTATAATATATGTGTTGTCTAGAGAATGATTTTATGAAAATTTTCTGTGTATGGGTAGTGGTGATCACAGGAAATGTGTCATAATTAATTAGAATTTTTGTTGGAAATTGAAGACCCCATTGTAATGTTTTTTTGGGGGATATTGAAGATCCCGTTGCATTGTTGTTCTAGTAAGAACATTATTACTTCATTATCACAATGACCTCTCTCATACATATAAAATC
The DNA here is from genome assembly GCA_963556465.1 of Berberis vulgaris. Classification (NCBI taxonomy): domain Eukaryota; kingdom Viridiplantae; phylum Streptophyta; class Magnoliopsida; order Ranunculales; family Berberidaceae; genus Berberis; species Berberis vulgaris. The sequence continues at coordinate 2,669,468 of OY747133.1, forward strand.
AAGATTAGTCTTGATCTATTCAAGAGTTCCAAAGTTAGTACAACAACTTCATGGCTTAACATTTCAAGTTTATGTACTGTTTACAAGGCCACTGTAGAAACTATAAGTCGTAACAGAGAAATGAGAAATTTTCTATCACAAACTCACAAGTAGTTTCATGATGTTTATGTGAATCTTGAAAAGCGTACTTCGTAAAAAATGAACTAATACGCCATCACCATTGCCACCACCAACATTTTTCAGCTTTTCAAATGTGGCAACCTCCATTAGGCCTTTCATCAGGAGTGACCTGCTGTTGCGGGGCGACAATTCTGTCAGCTGGGGCGAGGCTGCCGCGAGGTTGCGAAACAGGACAGCTGCGGGGAGTCCCGGAGGGTCGAGGAACAGTGAGTCTTGCTGCTGGACCATTTTGTGGTCCCGGTCTGTAGGAGCGTTGAGATGCAGATGCAGATCTTGAGCGCAGGGATTGTTGCGAGTTGGACAGCAAGTGCGCTACCACGTTGGCACCGCTGAGCTGCTAATGCAGTCCCCTGTGTCGCAGGATGCAGGTGTTGCTGCAGGAGCAAGGTTGCGGGCCGAGGTGGCTTTTGATCATATCTGGCGGTTTGGGCGGTGCCACTGGCTCGCTGTATGTTCATGCTGGGACTAATGTTTTATGGTCCTCCTTTCAGCGTTGGTGATAGTTTGGATTTGCTTTTATGTATTTTGGTTTACGGCTGCGGTTAAAATTTTGTTTTGGTTATTTCACGGGTAAAGTCGTCATGTACCCCCGTATTGATTGTAAATCAATTTTTTTTTTTATAAGTAATAAAGGTCTGGTAAAATTTTGTTTTGGTTATTCCAGAGGTGCCCCTCCCCACTGGAGGTTTAATTTTAAAAAAAAAAAAATCTCTGGTAGAGCATTGATAATAGTTGCATTTCCAAAAATAATACTAAATCATGAGATGAGAGAAAATCTCCTCTCAGGAGTTTTACTAAAAGAAGAAGAAAATTTCTCTATTAGCTCAATTATATCAACAAGGCCTAAAACAGTTTTAATGTAGAAAATAAGCATTTTTTAAATTGTGAAATGTCGCCACATCAAATAGTTGGGTGCACGCGGTTCATAGTAATCTTACATTCTTCGTATTTGTTAGGAATCTCAGAAATGAGTTCAATTATATCGGGAAGGCCTAAAACAGTTTTAATGTAGAAAATTAGCATTTTTGAAATTGTGAAATGTTGCCACATCAAATAGTTGGGTGCACGCAGTTCATAGTAACTTTATTCTTCGTATTTGTTAGGAATCTCAGAAATGACATTGTGGTATTAATGTTCATGGATGGTCATTTTAATTACTTTTAAATTCCTTGCAAAACTTTGCAGCCAACCAATGAGGGAAGTCATAATAAGGTTTACAAGTTGTTTCCAGATGTAATTGAAGGCAAGGAAAGAACTTACTATACCCAAATAAATACTAACTTCTGCACCAAATTCGATTGTAATAAAAATTTCATATTTCCCTGATCTCATATGAGCTTATTGTTCCTTGCTTGCCACTGCATAAGGGCATTTGTTACTTTCTCTATTAGTTTATTTGTTCTTCAATCTGTTTCGGTTCTTTTTATTTAAGGACCTCAACTTTGTTCATGTTGGCTTCCTTTGGGTTCAAAATGTTCTATAATCCATGGACTGGACTAGGCAATCTCTACCTTTTCACCTCAATCAACTAAATTAACATAGCAATTACCATGCACCGATTGGCATTTTTGACATTTTCATCAAACACTGCTAATATCAATGAGTATAACAACGACAATGTACCAAACATCTAATACCTTCTATTTTTCTTGTAAATGAATGGAGACCAGTCCATGATGGAAATAGACAAGTTAGGTTTTCCACCAAAAAGAAGGCAAATCATAAGAGGATGTCCTTGGACACTACATATAATTCTTGAAAGGTAAAAAATAACTCTTTCTAAGGGAACCAGTAGCTTTTCTGTTTCAAAATGGCACTCAAGTAGGTGAAGTGATGAAAATGACTTCCTAAGTAAGCAATAATTCAGATGTTCTCAATGGAAAGTGGTCAACATCAGCTGCTATCACAATGTTTAGTTTTGATGATCTAAGAGATTGAAGACAATGACACCTCTCAAATATATGAAATCAAGAGTAGCCCAGAAACTCCAGGCAATGAGATATAGTTATTGTTGATCTATTCAAGACTTCCAAATTTCTTTCAAAAAGTTGATAGAAATTTCTGTATTACAAATTGATTCTCAATAAATTAATGGTTATTGTTGATCTATTCAAGAATTCCAAATTTCTTTAAAAAAGTTGATAGAAATTTCTGTATTACAAATTATTCTCAATAAGGTAACGGGGTCAATAAATTTATAAATTTTATGTCGTTGAAAATACAATGTCCGTCACAAAGTACAACATCTTCATTGTGCTACATTTCAAATTTCATGTACATTTTACAAGTCCACTATGGAAACTATAAATTGTAACAAAGAAATGATAAACTCTAGCTATCACAAACTCATAAGAAGTATCATGATATGTGGGATCTTGAAAATTTTAACTCGTAAAATTTAACTAAAAGTCTAAAATGCAATGACCACTGCACCAATAAAGAGTTTTCGGCTTTCAGACGCAGCCTCCATTAGGCCTTTCAATATGAGTACCACAGTGAAGTACCTGCTTCCCACGGCGTAAGTTTATCTGTCTCTGTCCCTAATATTGTTTATCTCTTCTTCAATCTGTTCCAGTTCTTTTTTCTGTCTTACCCTTTTACCTTTTTGTTAGTAAAGTCTTAATTAGTATTCTAAAAATCGGTCTAGGTGCCTGCCTGGGCGGGTTTTTGAATTTTTTATTATTTTATTTCTAGATCGAAAAAAATAAAAAATTAAGCATTTTTTTTTAAATATATTTTGCATATGTATGTTGGCATTGAATTAGAAGTAATTTATATATTATTATGCTTAACTTTATAAATTATAAATAAATAAGTAATTGCCTAGGCTCTGCCTAGTCCTCTGAGCACTAGTCCCCTGCTCACCTTCCACCTACCGAGAGCACTAGTCTAAACTTAGTATCAAATAGTTAAAGAGTTCAACTTTGGTCATGCATTTGCCTTGAAAATGTTATTAGGTGATCTGTACCTTTTCAATTCAACTAAATCAATGTAGCGATTAACACCACGACAAACATTTTTCATGGCATTGTCAACCGCGGCCACTACCATCCTAGACTTGTGATCACCATGAGTACCACCACAATGTACTATGCATCGATCTCTCCTTCCATCACCACCGCGTAAGAAGTGATCCAGGATGTGTTCAAAATCTTCTTGTTCTTTCATCCCTTTCAAGTAGTCTTTTCTTTGTTTGCTTTACCTTTTATACCAAAAGGAAAATACTGCTTCCCTCCCTTTTTAACTCCCCATTTTGCTTTTGCTTTGCTTCTTTCAACCCCATTAATCTTTTGCCAACATAAAGGTCATGAAATGAATTACGTATGACCAAGAGTAAGTCTAGGGGGCGAGGGGGAGGGAGCGAGGGCGGAGTGAGGGACGGGTGTGTAACCGCCCAATGCTTTCTTTTGCAGCCATGTTCACTTTTTCCGTTATCAATAGTCCTAGTTTTAGATTGTATCAATAAAATTGCCTCTAGTTCAATTGTGGATGCTATAGCTATTAGACAATGTTTAACGAAATGATAATATGGCCATATGGGCATAGAGAATTGAAATATGATATTATTTTCAAATCATTGTTCTTGGATTTCTTTGTTTTGGTTTTGTGGTGAAATGTTCTCATACTTTTTTGTGATTCTCCAATGCAAGGAAAGCATGATCAGTGATGAGCACCTAAGCTTGTGGAACATTTTGTACTTCAGTTTCTTTTAAGCTAACTAGATAGCCATTGTACAGCTTAGGTTTTAGTTGTTAGATGTGAGCATTGACAATATGTAACAATTTAATTTGTAGTTTTCCTTTGGACCATGTAATATTGATTTTGAAATGAAATTAAGGTCCCTCTTGATATATGATGATGGTATGAGTTGTGTCATTTATATTTGAATTTAGAAGTTGTGCATATGTTGGATAGATTGTCTGCACCCTATGAAAAGAAAGTACTTCAGGTTGAAAAATGTAGTTTTTTTTTTTTTTTTGGGATTATCAAAGGGAATTAGCGGCGCTTACAACCATCGCAATATGTTCATGGATTTTAGCGGCGTTTGATAACCGTCGCTAATAATGTAAAGAAGTAGATGGGTAACCATAGCAAACCACTTTACGAAATTATTTCCCAGCTTATTAATATAAAGGCTCCGGGATCCTTCAAGATGCTCACTTTCCAAAAAAAAAAAAAATGTAGTTGAGAGAGGTCTTCCGCACATATATATTAACTTGTTATATGCGAGTAATTAGCGAAAAAATAATGGAACAACCATTTTTTGCTCATTTTTTTTTTATCAAACATGATAAGATTTAGTTGAAACTGATCGAAGTAGTTGTACTAATTATTGATTGCATGCTTGACTGCAGATGGAAAAGTCAGAGCATGTTTGGTTGCATTAGATAATTCTCATGAAAAATCCTTATAATATAGCTGTTTTTGTTTACTGCGCATGCAAATCTGTATGGATTTCTCATGAGAGAAAATTGGACTCTCACTCAAGTTTATTCCATTATCACAGGAGATCTTTGCAGGCAGCAAATGGTAATGAAGAGGCAATGAGTGATATTTCATTTTGTTTGGTGAGAGAGTAACCGTGACACTTTTGGTGCTTCATCCATTGCGCCCGTGCTCCCTCCCTGTGTTGAACATTGGGCACTATGTACATAGAACAACTATACCAAACCCCTTTTCAAGGCGCAATGTTTACTAATGACTAAAATTTTGCCAAAGAATCATTTTTCTCTAAGTAGTATTTTAGAACAGGGTGATGATTTTCATCATTGGACTTGAGCGAAAGTTGTTTTCTCCTTTTTGTTGCGTCCAATTTATTATCGTAATTTGCCCACCTGGAATCTCAGGTTGCTATCGTTCTTAATTTAACTATTTTTTACATTCTCTTTGTGGTTGCTTACAATTGTTGACAGTAGCAGCTCTAGTAATTATGTTCCTATCATATTTGTTTATCGGTTATGTATTTCCTTTTTCGATCCAAGGTGACCCATAATTCTGGTTTTAAGTATCCATCAACTTAAATTGATCTAATATCTCATTTAGAGGGTGTTTGTTTTTAGTTTTGATTAAAAGTTAAACTTCTTATTGGAGTAAGAAACAAGGGGTGTTCAATAATAACCTCACAATAAATTTGTAATGACTATTATGCTGCCTTTCTTCTCTACCAAATATTTGTTCCTCTCTACCTACTCTTTATCACGGGAGCAGTGTTGCCACTACCACCACCACCACCCTCCTCCTTTTCTTCATTTTCTTCTTTCTCTTTCTCTTGAGATTGTATGAAGAATGAAGAGAGACATAGAGTTGTTTTTTTATAGTGGTGGAAGGGGGATTTTCCGTTAAAAGTTGGCTTACACGTAGTTTAGAGATCCAGGCCTGCCCATCACCATCTATCATTCTAGAGATTAATCCATTTTCAGCATCTCTAGAATGATGGATGGTGATGGGCCGTCTTGAAATGGGCCTGACTCTCTAGAAATGTTCGTTAGCTTATGAACACACACAAAAAACAAAACAAAAACCCACCTCAATCAATGGTCATATCTTTGAGAATCTCGAAATGCATCTGTGGATGCAACTCCATCTCATTTGTACGCATCAGAGGCCTATCAACGGACACTGAATCTTCACAGCAATCAGCTAACAACTCCCCATATAAAAACAGTGATGTCATTAAATGTGATTCTCTCTCCAAATCCCTCTCTGGGTCTCTCCCCAGAATCTCAGACACCTACTCCTTTTGCCCATTTACCCACTTCTGCCACTCTCAACAATCTTCACAAACTTTGAACCTTATTAGTGACAACCCCAATATGGACATGGTTCTTCCCCAAGAATTCTCACTCAATCTTTCACTTTGGTGAGTTTTGTCTTCCAATGGGGTCAATTTAGTCTCATTGGGTACTATTTGAAGATGGGTTTTTGATAAATTTCCAAACTCGCAATCTCTGATGCTCTCTTATGTCATTTTTACAGGTCTTCTTCTTCTTCTTGACTGTTGTTTGTGGTACAAGCATTCAACACTTGTGGTTTAACAATCAAGCTAGTGTGAGCTCTCTAGACCTCTTGCTTAGTCAATTAACTCAGGTATGCTTAGTTTGGGAGTTTGCCGATGCTTGCTCAGTTCCTGTTTGTATGCTTGATTAGTAAATGGAAAACTTAGGGTATGTTTGGGTGCATTGGATGTAGTTAAAAATCCTTAGGTGTATGTTTAATTGTTGTACTGTACACGCAAATCTATATGGAAGCCCTAAACAGGTGGAGAAAAGTAGGGCATCTCCCTTCATGAAAGAGCTGCTGAAACTTAAAATCATTGCGGCTGGCAACTCACTTTGGCGGATTGGTCGAGGTAATACAGGTTTTTTCAATGAAAATCGAAATCCCTGTGTGGTGTTCAGGAAAATAGAGTTGGTGGAACAGGTGTCCTGGCTGATCATTGAAGATGTGAAAAATGGGGGCTTCGAACTGGTCAGTTTGTCTTTGAGGCATGGTTGTTGATCTCTATAAAGATAAACTGAAAGGCAGTAGAAGCAGCAGGGATTCATGCTTATAGACTCCTAATGCTGATGGTTTTTTCTCCACTAGGTCTGCTTTTGAGATAGTTAGAGAAAGAGGAGCTATTTTTTAACTATTCAAGAAAATTTGGCACCCACTGATTCCTTCAAGAGTTTCTGTGTTTACTACATTGAGGGGTTCCGGTTGATGGCGAGCTGCTCTGTTGTGGTTTCAGCTAGGCGTCAAGGTGTCGTTGTTGTCCCGAGCCAAAATTTGAATTGTTATATCATTTGTTGATGGAGGGCTGGATGGCGGCAAGGGTTTGGAAGCACCTTGAGAACATCTTCGATGTTCATGTCAGAAGACCTTCAGAAATTTCAACCTCGCTTGCTTTTTGGTTTCGAAGAGCAAATGGGAATTCTCAGATGGGAGTTTTGCATTACTGGACGTCAGCATTCATTATTTGAGAGATCTGGAAACATAGATGCAAAGATGGCTTAGGCTGGCAAGCAGAGGGATTATCTGGGTGTTGGGTTTACATGTGATTCCGGTGTCGGCTAGAAGTAGCCGTCGGTATGTTTATTGGGATTTCCCCCCGGTCGTCACTTTGAAAGTAGATGGGTCTTCCATTAATAATCGTGCCGGGGTCTTCCATTAGAAGGAGTTCGATTGTGTGTTCGGTTGAATTGCTCAAAGATTATTATCCAGACCTACTCAGCTTTGATCAGAAATTGGTATCATGGAGGATGCAAGATTCTTTGGTTTTTTGAAAACAGTGGGAGGGAAACTAATAGTTAGCTAAGAGGGGGAGTTGTATTTGGTAAGCACGTGTTCAGAGAGGCTAAGGCGATGGTGGACTCGTTGGCGAGAAGGGCTCAGAAAGAAGGCCAATCAAGGTGGTATCATGCGTTTCAGCTTCCAGGCAGAACTCTGGGTTTGATCAGGTTAGATAAAGCTCGTACAACTTATGTTAGAATTGCTTAGGTATTGTATTGGTTTGGCTTTCGGGTGAAGTCGTAATGTATCCCATGTTTTTATTTTAATCCTTTTCGGGACAAGTAATAAAAGTAATAAAGGTCTGACATCCCAAAGTTGCTTCTACATTCCGGAGGTTGAAAAAAAAACCTTTAACAAGTTGCAACTTTGTAATTTAAATTGAAACCAAGGACTTGTTTGTTATTCTATTAACAAATCATTCCCACGTTCAAAATTTTTACATCTATTCTCGTACAGATTTGAGCTTCTGGTAAATAATTAAAACTGTTAAGAGGTAGAGAAATATAGATAATTTTTGCTTAATTAGACTGGATTTGGAGGAAGAGGTACAAACCAACAATATTCTCTGCTGAATCTCTGATTGAACACATGGATATTGTAGAAGTCATCACTGAACTGTATAGTATCAGAGACATTTATGAATCCCTCTCGAGTGACAAATATGTCAATCTTTGGAGGTGAAAGTATGATAATATTCTTAGGATGGTAATATTTATTTTCTGTGTGTACGAGTATGTCTATTTTGTATTACCAAAGCAACGGAAAGTTACTTATGTTCTTATTGTGTGTGAAATAATTAAATCTAATCATTGCAATTACAGTAATCATTGCATGATTTCTAATCTTTTTTTTTTTTTTTTCATGTTCACTGCTCATCTCTTCCAGTGGCAACTGGCAAGTGGTGATATTATGTAACTGTTTGCTAACGTACATACAATTTAAAGAAAAAGTATGTTTGAATTGAAATTTACAGTTGATATCATCGTAGCTTTTAATGACCTCAGTTATATTTGATGAACTAAAGTACATAATTTGCAGAATATGGAGTTGCTGGCCAAGTATCCAAGGAAGGAGATGTTTACAGTTATGGGATACTATTGTTGGAGATGTTTACAGGGAAGAGGCCAACAGACGACATGTTTCAGGATGGATTAGATCTTCATTATTTTGCCAAAACAGCTTTGCCTGGACAAGTTATGAATATTATGGATCCAAGGATGCTCTTTGAAGGCCGGTACTAGTGATGCTATCAACAAAGTGCAAGAATGTATGGTTTCAGCCATAACACTGGGAGTAGTTGCATGTTCTACTGAATCCCCAATTGAGCGCATGAACATGGGAGAAGTCGTCACTGAGTTGCATCATGTGAGAGATTATTATCAAGGTGTTAGAAGTCATCTGAAGTAAGTGATGAAATTATGCTAGCATGGGTTTTCTGTTGGATGTGTGTGTTGTTGTCTATGAGTGTGTGTGCTTAGTAGCAATGTAATAACTCCAGCATGATGTTGAGTGTTCAAATTTAATACAATTGAAGCAGTCATATGTAACAACTAGTTATTTCAAAACCATGTTGTGAAGATATGAGTTGCTAACCACCTAAGCTACTACAACCTTTATGTAGACACCAATTCATCTGCAATCTTTTACCATCGTCTGGCCTCAACATTAAAATTCGGAATCACGTGCTCTGCTGAAGCAATACAAAAAACATAGCATTATGTCCTAGTTCACGTTCATTGCTCATCCTCCAGTGCAAAGTGATGATATTCTGTAACTGTTTGCTAACAGTTTAGTAAAGAATAGTAGTATTACTAGAACCCTCCCTTCTGCGCTCAAGATTCAGGCACATATTCATATAGCAGATGTCTAATGCATCATTCAAATATTTATTTAGAATAATTGACTGGACGACAGTGACATGGAGGGACAAGATGACTTTAAATGAAGAGGAGAGGATCACTACAAAAAACGAGGTCTAAACCGGCACTTTCACGGCGGCGTTTCACTGCAAGCGCCGGTAAAACATGATCATTAACGGCGTTTACGATATCAAGCGCCGCAAATAAAATGAGTCTGAAGCACTCCCGGCGTTTATAATTAAGCGCCGGGAAATATCACCCGGACCCGGCGTTTTACTTATAAAGCGCCGGGAAAGATTACCCTAAACCGGCGGTTATTCTTTGAAGCGCCGGTAAAGATAAAAAAACCCGTCATAAATTCAAAATAAAATTGTACTTTTGGAAGCGCCGTATTTGATGTAAATAAGCGCCGGAAAAGTGTAACCAATACCGGCATTCTTCTGAAAGCGCCGGTAAAGAGTAACCAATACCGGCACAGTCTTTTGAAGCGCCGGGCAAGATAAAAAAAAACCCTCTCACCTAAGGGTGGGCATCCCATCCCGATCCCGTCCCGATTTTTTCGGGTCTTAATGGGATTGAATAATTTCATCCCGTCCCGATCTAGAATGGGATGGGATGGGATGAAGATTTTCAATCCCGCCAATCTCGTCCGATCCCGAGCTAATTTTTCACTCTGGTATTAATGAGTATTTTCTAGATTACGTCCCTCAACTTTCTGCCATCTAAACATTTAGAAATACCTGCAATGCAGGTTTGGTAGCATATTTTTTGCAATTAGCTATTACATAGTTATTACATGAATATTAAACTCTCTCGAAGTTTAATTTGTAACTGATTTTATTTCTATTACCTTCCTACTAGATCATCAGATGATTGAACATGTCGTATCTGGGATATTAGGAATACCAATGCCAATCCTCGCATTTACATTCCAAAACCTTCAGATGCTATCACTGGTTTGTTTCAAGTTTACATAGTGTGTTTTGGTTGGTTGGTTGGCTGGGGTATTTGGAATTTGGTAACTGAAATCTTAACTTGGAATTAACTTCAGGGAAGACCAATGGTCCATCAACTAGCACCACGCTTTCAACTAGCATTGTTCCCTCAACTGGTATTGATTCATCAAGCCACCAAATATTGTGTTGTGCATATAATGCTAGTGGAACGATTTTTGTCACTGGTAGCTCAGATACCTATGCAAGGGTAAAACTGAGTGTTATTCTTTGCGTTGTGTACATTATGTTTGTTTAAATTTGTTCTTCTATACTTAGCAAATATATTGTTCGAAATTGAAATGCACTGCTGGATGCATATGAGTTTCTTCTTCAAGAACAAGCAATTTGCAGGTGTGGAATGCTTTGAAGTCTAACACAGATGAGTACAAGCAACCAAATTATGAGATTGATTAAAGAAAATGAAATGCATATAATCAGAGCACACTGATCTCGTCCGGAACCCGTTTGGGATGGGACGAGGTCGGGATGAGGTTTTTCCCATCCCGTCCCGTCTCGATCCCGAATGAACGGGATGGGATAGGGATGAGTTTATCTCGTCCCATCCCATCCCGTGCCTACCCCTACTCCAACCCATCCTACTGATGAAAATAATATTATGTTTTCTAAACCGCCGCTTTAAATGTTACAAGCGCCGGTAAAGAGTAACCAACCCACGAATAACGATACTTTTACGACGCTTTAGAACTACAAAAAAAAAGTCTAAAACGACACTTTTAAGGTGGCGTTTCAATAAAAGCTCCGGTACAACATAAGAAATAACGACGTTTGGGATATAAAATGCCAGAAACAACCCGCGATCGTTTCCCACTAGGGCGAAAAATTAAGTCTTAAGCAATCACGACGTTTATACAATAAAGTGCCGGTACATATCGAACAATACCAGCGTTGTATTTTCTAAGGCGCCGATACATATCGAACAATACCGGCGTTGTATTTTCTAAGCGCCGATGAAAAGTGAAAATAAATTTTTTTTAAAACACGCCGTATTAGATGTAAAAAGCGCCGGTAAAGATCTTCCAATACCGGCGTTTTGGGTTGAAAGCGCCGGTAAAGTTCTCACAATACCGGCGATTTGGTAAAGAAGCGCCGGTAAAGAATGAAAAAAAAAACCGCGAATCAATCCCGCCACTGAAAATAAAATTGTATTTATAAAGCGCCGTATTAGATGTAGGAAACGCCGGATTAGAGTATACAATTTATACCCCTGCGACTCACCTCCTTCCTCTTTCCCTCTCCTTCGCCGCTTCCTCACTCTCTCCTTTCCCCTCTCTTCGTTCCTGCTTTCCTCCTTCGGGACTTCGTTCGTTCCTGCTTTCCTCACTCTCTCCTTTCCCCTCTCTTCCTCTACCCAAACCCCTCCCACCAAGCCACCAAGCAGAGAAGAAGAAGGACGAAAGAAGAAGAAGGACGAGAAGGTAGGATCTCCTCTTCCTCTACATCTCCTCTTCTTCTTCTTCTTCAGATCCGAAGTTTGAAGGTAAGATCTGAAGTTTGATTCTTCGTTCTTAAGATCTGAAGTTCTTTTTTTTTTTTTTTTTTTTTTTTTGTTTCAGGAAATGAAGAAGCTCTTGAAGCAAAGCCGAGGTTTCTCAATGGCTGATAATTGGGATTTCAGATAGGTAGTAGCAGTTCAGGTAACTCGAATTCACTAAAAATTTGTAATTTTGAATCCTTTTTTGGTTGGCAATAGTGTGATTGATTGGTTTTCTTGCTGGGCAATTTGTGTGGTTTGTGATTGGGTTTGAGTTAGGGTTTTTGGTTTAAAGTTTTGGGGTTTAATGGGTTTTGATTGTTGAGGTGTTATGCTAAGTAAGAACTTCATACCCATTTAAGGTTTGGTTGAAATTGGGGTTTGTTATTTCCTTTTTTGTTTTGAATCATGAAAGTTGGTCTGATTGAGTTATTGTGGTGACTAAGTGACCTCAAAAGTAAGCACACTTTCTTGCTATTCGAAAAATTCACAACTTTCTACATTCTCACTTGGCCTTAAAATCTCATTTTGTTGCTCACATTTTGGTCTCCTTTTCAACGAGGTCTGAGTGAGTTTTCAAGTTTTGTGGAACCAGGATTTGCCTTGAGACAAGTTTACTCCTACTTACTGGTAACTTTGATCATTCCAAGTTAGTTCCATAGTGATTTCATACATTGATATTTAGGAATAGTTGTTTGTTTGGTTCGAAAATCACAAAATGGGTTTTGATGAAATTGAAATTTGTGATTGATCATCAAACTGAAAATTGTGATAACCCATTGCTTAAAATTTGAGATTTTGTGACTTTTGAAGCAAAACCCATATAGTTTTTGTTGATTCACAGTAAAATCTAGTGATTTGGGTTTCATGAAAAAAGCTACAATTTTAGGAGATGTACTTTTTGCAAAAGTAGTGCCAGGATTATAGAATGCAAATGGTTCTACAAGTGATATTGTGGTAATTCATAAGATTCGTGATCAGGAATGATCCCTCAGCTCAAAATTTTGTTGTATGAAAGACAATGGGGACTGTAATGTGACATGTTTTATTGTTAGTCGTGTTTGTGTAGTTATGTTCCTTGATTTTTTCTCTGTGTTGATAGGTAAGCACATTGATTTTGGGGGAACATGAAGGTTGTATAGTTTTACATGTAAACATTTAAGTATTGATATTATAAAATTCAAAACAACTAATGCAGTCTGTCTAGAAAATAATGTTTGGGAAATCTACACAATTACTAGTTGATATTTGAGTGCCATTAGATTTTGAAACAAAGTTTGATTAAAACATCCTAATTTTCTTGTTATAGAAGCATATTTAATGTTTGAGTACGATCTGGAGTGTTGTTTTAGTGTAAGACTGACTAAATAGTACTTCAGATGGGGTTGAAGAGCAGAACATAATCATGGCTTTGCTCCATTGTTTTAAAATTCAACTGCAATTCTTTGTCTGAATGCTTGAACATTGTGCCTCAAAGACCAATATGATTGTCTTGCTTACCAAGAAAGTATGGAGTTTATAACTATTAGAAGTGTTTCAATTGCCAAGTATGTTTTCCTACTTCTTGTAATTTCTGTCTCATTTGGCAGGATTCACTTGGTGGAAACAGCAGAACTACCATGATTGGTAATCCCATGCACCTGTTTTTACTTTTCCATTTCATTTTTTTTTCTTATGAATTTTTGGGTGTTAAGAACTGGACTGCAAGAGTAATATAATAAGACACCATATTGTGCTTTTTTTCATGAATGCCCCAGATAGTTTGAATTTGGTTTGGTCACATAATTTCTTATAATTCCTTCCTTATGTAATTATGATCATCAGATCATAATATGGGGTAGATGCCAAATCATTGGTTTGTGTAACTAGCAATAGTGATTATGTTTCATGCTTGTGCACTGATTTTCTTGAGCATAATGCTTTATACCTCTTTTCTTCCAATTTTCATAATGTTTCAGTTGCTTATAATGATTACATCTTGCTTAATATGAAACTAGAGGTTGTACCTGTAAAAAGTGTGAAAGGAGTTCTATTCAAGGACTGTTGACATTAGAAAATTTTAGTTCATAACTACACTCTCTTCCTCTCTTTTTGGAGATCATATGTGATTTATTGACTTTAAGTTGAGGAAGAGGTGTTATCTTTTGCACTTTATCAAGCAAGATGTACATGGAATGCATGTTTCTAAGTTGAGCACAAGATACACTAGATTCAAAACTGAAAGAAAAAAAAATCCTAAATTCCTTAATCTGTTTGGCTGAGACCATGTTTTCTGCAGTCCTCAGGTTGATTTGAAAATTTTAAAATTGATGCATCTGCTGCATACTCTATTTTTTTTTTTCTTTTTCCTATTGAAGTTTTAATTTTATATTGTTTTTTTATGTCTACCACACTCATTCCTTTTTTCCAGCCTGCATCAGTCCCGCTGATATTAACGCCGAGGAGACTTTAAACACTCTTAAATATGCCAATCGTGCTCGTAACATTCAGAATAAGCCTATTGTAAGTATCTGAAGGTCTTTTTTTTTTTTTAAAAGTATACTGCTTTACATAGAAGTGAAGATTTTTGTTTAAGAAAAATGTCTATTATATATGTGTCTTGACTCTTGAGGTACTGAGAAGTGAACCTCTTTTTCAGGTTCTCAAGGAAAGGATCGCTTGGCTTGAAGCTACAAATGCAAATCTTTGTAGGGAACTTCATGAGTTCCGTAGCAGATGTGCAGTAATAGAGCAAAGTGAGACAGATTCTCAAGTATGACCACTCTTTCATTATCTTCCTCATTACATATTCTCTAATATATGGTAGATTTTAAGCAAATTTGGCTTCATATCTCAGGAAGATGTCAGTTGTTTTTCGAAAAGTGATGGGCTAAAGAGGGGCTTGCAGAATATGGACTCACCTGATTATCAGATGAATGAAATCACTGCAGGTATGCCTCTGTTTTGATTCTGGATGGCTCAGTGACCACTAATGTTTCTGTCAGTTTACCCTTGTCAAGTTGTAGGTTCAGTTACACTAAATTTTTATTCAAATAGCAAGTCTTATTTTCTATTATTTCATTTCTGTTTCATGAAATAATTCTTTGAAAACCTAAGCAGGTGACAATACCAAGGAAATTGATGAAGAAGTTGCAAAAGAGTGGGAACACACACTTCTGCAAAATACAATGGACAAAGAATTGAATGAGTTAAACAAGCGTTTAGAGCAAAAAGAGGTATGGGGCATAAATTTCATGTAATGCATTTGACACTGTGGGTGCCTTGATTTTTGATAGTAACGAATGTTTGTACAAAGCTTGGTTACTGATGAGCATGACTTTGTACTATTACCAAAAAAAGGATCTCTTTGCTGTAAACTAATTTTGATTTCACTATTATCATATTTTAGTAATTCGTTCTTAGTGGAGATTTGACTAGAACTATATTGCGAGATGAGTTAGATAAAATTATTGTATCTATCTTTCTAAATTTGTTTCAATCTGTACTTAAGTTATACTTCTTTATCTATGCAGACAGAGATGAAACTGTTTGAAGGTTGTGACACGATGACCCTTAAGCAGCATTTTGGAAAGAAAATTATGGAACTCGAGGATGAAAAGAGAACTGTACAGGTTTTTATTTGAATGTTTTAGTGCATACCTCATTCTCTATGTTTTGTCTTGTTTTAAAATTCTAAGTCGACCTTTACATTTGAATCTGACAACAGCAAGACAGGGACCGCCTGTTGGCTGAAGTTGAAAGCCTTGCTGCTAGTTCTGATGGACAAACACAGAAAATGCAAGATAGTCACACTCAAAAATTGAAGGCCCTTGAGGCACAGGTGACCATTTAGTTATGCTGAGATCTTTATGATGGTATCTTAATCTGCTTCATATTTTCATCTGTGAAAATTTATGTATTTCAGATATTGGATCTGAAGAAGAAACAAGAAAGTCAGGTTCAGATTTTAAAGCAAAAACAAAGTAGTGATGAAGCGACAAAGCGGTTGCAAGATGAGATACAAGCTATTAAAGCGCAAAAGGTTGACCATGAATTCAGTCTTCAACTATCTTTACACTTTAATGAAGTACCATTCTGTCTAGTTGAAGGTTATTTGCTGATGATGGTTATTTGCTGAGTGTGCTATAAATGTCTTCTTATTTGATTAGAAATCAGCTGAGTGTGCTATAAATGTCTTCTTATTTGATGGTGTGCTATAAGAAGACAGTTATTTGCTGATGGTTTGATGGTTAGTTGCTGATGGTTATTTGATGGTTATTTGATTAGTTGCTGATGGTTATTTGATGGTTAGTTGCTGATGGTTATTTGCTGAGTGTGCTATAAGAAGACAGTTATTTGATTAGAAATCATAGCACACTCAGCTGATGGTTATTTGCTGATGATGGTTATTTGCTGAATTCTGTCTAGTTGAAGGTTATTTGCTGATGAAGGTTCTATTTGTTTAGCTTTTGATTAATTTGATTTCAAAAGAAATCGTTCAGTAACACAAACGAAATGATATGATGCATGTGAGTAAATAAAAGATCATGTGCAAGATACCAGTACAGATCATAACCATCTGGTTCCAATCCTTATTTGATTCACTCTTTAAGAACATGTCTCATTGAATACGTTCTTGCTACCATAACTATCTTTGCTTTACTGTGAATGTATACTTTATACTCTAACCGTATCCTTGAATATTCAAATCGCATAATTCTGATTTGTTCAATTTGTATGTTGTGTTGCAACATTCTTAGATTTCTATATCTTGATTATTTTCTGATTATGCATGTCTTGAAACAGTTACGGAAAGAAGGTAGGAGAAATGAGTATGAACGCCACAAATTGCAAGCTCTAACTCAGCGGCAGAAAATGGTGAGGATCTTTATGGTTGGATCTGGTCCATGTATATCAATATAAACTCTCTCCTTTTTTAGAGTTATACATCAAACTAAATATATCCTGCTAAAGCAGTGTTTGCCTCCGTGTTAGGTCATCTATATTCTATATGCCTGTCATAGTTTATGCAGTGGATAGCTGGCAGCTTATCTTGTGAGGATGCTTTCCTCTTGCAGGTTCTCCAGAGGAAGACAGAGGAGGCTGCCATGGCCACCAAGAGACTAAAAGAGTTGCTTGAAGCTCGCAAATCTTCAGCGCGAGATAACTCGGGCAAGTGACTTCTTTTACTTTTTTTGTTATAACCCTTCCTTCTTTTTCCACTTTTTTTTTTTTTTTTTTTGTTATTATTATTTTATTTTATTTTTTTGCATTTGGTTTCTGTTACTTCTTATATTCTTATATCCAAAAAAATTTGCTCCATGTTTTCATTAACTGCTTATGGCAATGGAAATGGAAACGTACCAAGTGGGCAGGTACCTAATGCATGAGTCTGTCTAAATGGCGAGGAAACCCACTACAAAAAACGAGGTCTAAGTGGGCATGTCCATGAAAGGTACAAATTTGGATTTTTATTATTTTTACATAAATATTAGATATTGAAAATATAGAGAGAATTAAAGTTAATGTGGTTTTTGATACAGATACTGGAATCAGACTTGCCAAGGCAGGCTTTGCAGTTTACGGTGTGGATTATGAAGGCCATGGAAAATCATGTAGATTGGATGCTTTTATCCCATGTTTTGATGATCTTGTTGATGACTGTTACAATCATTTTACAAGCATTTGTGGTCAGTGCTATATCATCCCTCCTATCATCTGTTTGATATGTTTCTTTATGTACCCGCGATGTTTATTTATAAATAACTAATGATTCTTCGATAAACAGATAAAGTAGAGAACAAAAGAAAGCTGAGATTTCTGCTTGGAGAATCAATGGGAGGAGCAGTTGCTCGTCTCTTAGAACGAAAGAAATCAAACTATTGGGATGGTGCTGTATTGGTTGCTCCCATGTGCAAGGTTTACTTCCAATCCACCGTGTCTCATTCCAAGCATATTGAGATCATATTTACCATTTTGCTTGCCACCATTTCAATTTATTAATGTTTATGCGAATAATTAGAGCTGTTTATCAATAAAATACGCTCTTTTCCAGATTGCAGATGACCTGAAGCCTCCCACTGTGGTCATCTGCAATCTGCAATCTTATGAGCTCTTTTTTAACAAATATTCTTGCAGATGAGGTCTCCCCCTTCCCCAATGTTGTGTCGGCAATTTCCTTGTAACTTTGTTAGTTAGGCTTTGCCTTGGGAGCTTCTCGGCCCTTGTGTATTTTGCTTCATTTACCTCATATCTAGCTTTGGGTATTTGCTAGATATACTTTATTCCTAACTATGTTTTTCATTCATTCTTTAGATAATCAGGGTGGATTGTATAAACACCTTCTCGGCAATTTTATTTTTGTATAGAAAAGTTTTTATTATTGCCTTGGTTTTTATTTGCGGATCAACATTTTCTCCTTTTCTTTTGCAAATTGTTGCTCATGCATGCACAGTTTATGCAATGAGAACATCTCTTTGCTTCTGTGTAAGCACGTTCATTGTTTTTCCCACTATAACATTTTGGATGATATTATATTTTAATCTGTGTGTTATCTGCTCCTCTTCAGTTGACTGATTTTGGATGAGAAATCAGTAGTTTCACTATGTTCCATTTTCTCTTGCTCTAGATATTGTTTTCTAATAGTCATGATTGATTGCAGGTTTTCACCTTTGGATCTGTACCATTGAAAACATACTTACCTGATGGAGACATTGACCTGACAGCTTTCAGCAAGAATCAAAATGTGAAGGATTCATGGGCCAATGAGGTTCGCAATATGCTTGAGAATGAGGAGAAGAGTGAAACTGCCGAATTTCGTGTGAAAGAGGTTCAGTACATTCAGGCTGAAGTACGTTCGTTTAATACTCTTGATTTCTTTTTCTTCAACAACATAACTGGATTCTTCCTTTTCAATATCATTTGCTAAAGTATGCTGTATTCTCCTGCTCGAAAAAATTCTACATGCAGTAACGATGTCAAACCTACTTAGGGAACATGGTTATTTCCGCCTTCCACTATTTTGCTGTAGTTATTTCCACCCTCCACAAACAAAATAAACTGTTATTTGGTGTACGTTAGAAATGGAAACTTATATGGTTCCCCCTGTCAGTATTCAAAGTTTACCAATGAAAAATTCTACCTGCATGAGATCTTACAGCTATACATGACCTTGTTGGACTTGGAAAACTATCCAGCAGGTCATGGGTTTTCTTGTTTTCGAAAGGCTCGACTTTGGACAATTACAAGCTAGAAAAGAATTTTTTCATAAATACTTTCACCTCGTTAATTATTAAATAGAACCAGACTTGTTATATGTTACTTGTAATTTTGGTTATTAAGTAATGTTAGTTATAATATGTACAATGGGTTTTCAATGGATGCCTTGTGTATTGTATAGTTATTAGTTCCAACTCACAGTGGGGAGAGTATGGCTGATAGTTCCAATTTCAACATTTCAATAGTTGCAAAAGCATGTGTATATTATGCCCGATGCTGACAAAACCATTTTTTTTATTTCAAATTTATATTTGTGTCAAACTTCTTTTTCTGCAAGTTTATGTAAATATTTTCTAAGTTCGGCATTTGCAAATTGATACCCTTTAGAATGATTTCATAAAGATCTAACAGATTTTCCTTTCTTTGACCTTGTGTTGCATAACATGTGTTTCCATAATTCTGTGATATGTTGATAAAAGGGAGGACAAAACGACATCTTTATTAAATTAAGGCACTGAGTATCTGGAATAACAGTTTTATTGATGTGTCCTTATACTCCTTTGCTGAATTGAAACTGTTATTTGTTAAACTTGGATACCTCCACTAGTTAGCTCTTTGTAACGAGGGAAAGAATGTGACTCTTTAACATTTGGTTTTTCTTAAACATGAATGTGCTTTTCTTCATTCCAAAACTGATGTTTACTTTATGGCCTTGTCATCAGGTACGAAGGACAGCGTGACATACTCTACAACCAGACATTTAATCTTGACCAGGTTGCTTTTGCTTCGGAAGGAATCAAAGATGCGTAGCAAACTGTATGCTTTGGCTTTACATATTATTTTGCTTCTTCTCGACTTTTGTACCTCTTCTCTACATTTATTTTCTTCTTTATGTCCCTTTGTATATATTTTTTTCGTACTTACAACAGAGATAAGGTAATAAGGCATTAGGTATTGAAACAGGAAAAGGGGTGAGAAGAAGGCTTCTGAAGTGCAAACTCAAAGGCAAAGAAACTGATAAATCCTGAAAATTCAGCGCCAACAAACTGGATACCTATTGGTGGTCAAATACTTATGACGGCTAGTATAGTCCTTGCATATGTTGCTGGAGTAGCACCGTCTGGCAAGGCGTATTCTTATCCTGGAAAAATGTTAGATGATGATGCTGTGGCTGCAAACACTTCTTCTGGTAGGTAAGGGTACTGTAATGAACATTTTTGAGTTCTTTTCCTTGACCATTTTATAAGGTTAACGCATTAAATATGAACTGATGGTAGGGTTGAGTTAATTTTTTATTCTGAGTTTAGTTAGATTTTCCCTTTTTGCAGTATCCTGAAGAGTGATCACTAAAGCAACGTGGACTATGCTTGGAATGAAGTAAGAGGAAAACTTTTCGGTGCACTTGATGTTGTTCAACATGACAAAAGTTTAAGACATAGAATGGATGAATATGAAAAATACAAGGATGTATAAGGATGCACTGCCTATGTTGCAGGTCTTAATATATGGTTGTTACCATAGAAAATTAGTGTGCTTTGAGTTTATTTGTTACTGAAGGAGATTTTAGTAGATGATATGAAATTACAAAATTTACAGTCTGTTTTTTCGGTCCCAATGACAGGTTTTTATTTTTATTTTTATTTTTATTGATTTTTTTTCCAGTATGTTAACATAACCGGCGCTTCCAAAGCGCCATTAAAATGTAGGTTTTTTATAGATTTGTTAAGACATACGGCGCTTTAAAAGCGTCGCAAAAAATATTGTAAAATATTATTTTTACATAACCGGCGCTTTTAAAGCGCCGTTAAAAGTTATAAATACGGCGTTTCTAGTCAAAAGGGAAATGTAATATCCATTTATTTAGCGGCGCTAATATAAGATTTAGCGGCGCTTTTAAAGCGCCGCAAATGTTCACTTTTAACCGGCGCTTTACAATAAACGTCGTTAAACTTTTGGCGGCACGTACCTTTCCCGGCGCTTCTGATAATGCCGTTTATGCTCAAAACCGGCACATGGTTAGCTTTACCGGCGCTTTTGAAAACGCCGCTTAAAACAAATTTGTTGTAGTGGATAGAAAATTGAACATCAATTGAATTGTGAACATTCAATGGCAGCTACATATATAGGAGTGAATGTGAGCTGAAAATCCACCTAGAAGTGCATGGAAAAATCTCAATCAAGACTAGCTTTTCTAGTCAATAATGCTTTAGCAATAGGGAGACATATCATACTAATCACTCTCAAAAGAATTATAATTTTACTCACCAAAGTGAGTGGTATCATCAGTTGGAGTTAAGTGGTGACTACTTTTTTACCAAAGTCTTCACCAAGTCAGTATTGTGATGAGACTAAACCACTGTATTAATCCTTCTCGAATGCGACATTTATAACATAAATTTTGATGAGACTTCAATCTAAAATATGTGTTTAAGACTCGAGTCTCTCCCTTCATAATTACAGTGGTTTCTCTAATGATGTTTCGGTCATGCTTTCTCCATGAAGTCATTTGGAGCAGCATCATTGCATTAGTCAGAGCCTCCTCTGGCAACAGATCTGATCGACTAGCGTTGCTCGCCTTTAAAGACCAGATACGTGAGGATCCACTTGGAGCACTTAGTTCGTGGAATGATTCACTGCACTGTTGTCAATGGAAAGGAGTCAGGTGTGCTCCATGTCATCGTGACAGGTTCAAATCCTAGACTTGGAATCACAAAAACTTGAAGGTACACTATCTTCTCACATAGGGAACCTTTCATTTCTTTGAGAAATCAGGCTTGGCGCGAACAACTTCCTTGGTCCTGATATGTCACAGTTCCCTTACCACTTCAGTCATATTTGTGCACTCCATTGGCGATTCTGCAGAACATTCAACTCCTATTTTCATTACTGAAACCAAAACTTCATGCATGTGGTCTTGTCCATTGTCGTGGTTTTCAATATCAAGTATAGTGTCACTTTCTAGGAGCATTGGATCTGCAATTTTCATGACTTTCTCCAGCAAAGCAATCTAAACATAACTATGAAGGTTCAATCCATCAACAAACATGTCATCTGCTGGTCTCTCCCCTGTAAACACCTCAAGTAACAATATGCCGTAACTGTAAACATTTCCTTGCATTGAAAACTCAGCAGTGGTTCCGTATTCTGCATATTATTAGTACTTTTCGTTAAATTGCACAACCAATGAATTGATATACATAAGAAGTGAAATCACATGAAGAATGCATAAGCGGTCTCCCATTCTGTTTTCTGGGTAATTTGTGATCAGTGTCCATTGGATGCATGTGTATAGATTGGAATGTGGAGTCTTAACCATTGGATGCATGCGACTATAAACGTATTGTGGTTTTTTTTTTTTTTTTTAAAGCGAGCAGGGGTTGGGTTTTAAGGATGTCCAAACCTTATATTAGTGTAAAAAAAAAAGGGTGACGAATATTACAATTGCTCAAATGTTCACTCGTTACATCATCAACAGAAATATAAAATTGCTTCATAACCTCAAAAAAAACCTAATTAGTTCTAGTTCAACATTCTCCAAGTTGAGGAATAATCTTGCAAAGTGGTCTGCTACAGAAGTAGTTGTGGGTTTTGTACTATTAGTTAAGTTAGTTGCATTAAACAGTGTGATAACAAATTGGCTTTTTCTGTGAGGTGAACAATACTATTATCTCTACGCTGACTTCTCATAAATCTTGAGCACCCTATTAGGTATAAATCATGTCATAAGAATGATTAAATAATTGATTGGTGTTTATGAGAAAGTAAACTTATGGCATGTACACCGAGAAACTACTACCGTAGCAAACCACTTTACGAAATTATTTCCCAGCTTATTAATATAAAGGTTTCGGGATCCTTCAAGATGCTCACTTTCCAAATTTAAAAAAAAATGTAGTTGAGAGAGGTCTTCCGCACTGATATATTAACTTGTTATATGCGAGTAATTATCGAAAAAATAATGGAACAACGATTTTTTACTCTTTTTTTCATCAAAGTAAAAAAAATCCTTATAAAAAAAAAATAAGATTTAGTTGAAACTGATCGGAGTCGCTGTATTAATTATTGATTGCATGCTTGACTGCAGATGGAAAAATCCTTATAATATAGTTTTGTTTACTGCACATGCAAATCTGTATGAATTTCTCATGAGAGAAAATTGGACTCTCACTCGAGTTTACACCATTATCACAGGAGATCTTTGCAGGCAGCAAATGGTAATGAAGAAGCAATGAGTGATATTTCATTTTGTTTGGGGAGAGAGTAACCGTGACGCTTTTGGTGCTTCATCCATTGTGCCCGTGCTCCCTCCGTGTTGAACATTGGGCACTATGTACGTAGAACAACTATACCAAACCCCTTTTCAAGGCGCAATGTTTACTCATGACTAAAATTTTGCCAAAGAATCATTTTTCTCTCTAAGTAGTATTTTAGAACAGGGTGATGATTTTCATCATTGGACTTGAGCAGCGTAGAACTGCTCCTGGGTCTCTCCCCAGAATCTCAGACACCTACCCCTTTTGCCCATTTACCCTCTTTTGCCACTCTCACCACTCTTCACAAACTTTGAACCTTATTAGTGACAACCCCAATATGGACATGGTTCTTCCCCTATGAACTCTCACTCAATCTTCCACTTTGGTGAGTTTTGTCTGCCAATGGGGTTAATTTAGTCTCATTGGGTACTATTCGAAGATGGGTTTTTGATGAATTTCCAAACTCGCAATCTCTGATGCTCTCTTATGTCATTTTTACAGGTCTTTTTCTTCTTCTTGACTCTTGTTTTTGGTACAAGCATTCAACACTTGTGGTTTAACAATCAAGCTAGTGTGAGCTCTCTAGACCTCTTGCTTAGTCAATTAACTCAGTTATGCTTAGTTTGGGAATTTGCCGATACTTGCTCAGTTCCTGTTTGTATGCTTGATTAGTAAATGGAAAACTTAGGGTATGTTTGGTTGCATTGGATGTAGTTAAACATCCTTAGGTGTATGTTTAATTGTTGTACTGTACACACAAATCTATATGGAAGCCCTAAACCCCTCTCTCTTTCTTTCAACGAAAGGAAAACAAACACCATCCGCTGCTCTCTCTCTCTCACTCACTTAAGTTGTGCTTGGTGCTTAGAAACTGAAACTGAAACTGAAACTAACAAACCCCCCCAAAACAAAGCAAATTAATTAGGTTTCTGATGAAGTTGAACAATGAGACGGCGTCGTCTATCGAGCTCAAGAATGGAACTATTATCCATGGCACAATTATAGGTGGAGAAAAGTAGGGCATCTCCCTTCATGAAAGAACTGCTGAAACTTAAAATCATTGCTTCTGGCAACTCACTTTGGCGGATTGGTCGAGGTAATACAAGTTTTTTCAATGAAAATCGGAATCCCTGTGTGGTGTTCAGGAAAATAGAGTTGGTGGAACAGGTGTCCTGGCTGACCATTGAAGATATGAAAAATGGAGGCTTCAAACTGGTCAGTTTGTCTTCGAGGCATGGTTATAGACTCCTAATGCTGATGGTTTTTTCTCCACTAGGTCTGCTTTTGAGATAGAGAAATAGGAGCTATTTTTTTAACTATTCAAGAAAATTTTCTTTGGCAGCCACTGATTCCTTCAAGAGTTTCTGTGTTTACTACATAGAGGGGTTCTGGTTGATGGCGAGCTGCTCTGTTGTTGTTTCAGCTAGGCGTCAAGGTGTCGTTGTTGTCCCGAGCCAAAATTTGAATCATTATATCATTTGTTGATGGAGGGCTGGATGGCGGCAAGGGTTTGGAAGCACTTTGAGAACATCTTGGATGTTCATGTCAGAAGACCTTCAGAAATTTCAACCTCGCTTGCTTTTTGGTTTCGAAGAGCAAATGGGAATTCTCAGATGGGAGTTCTGCATTACTGGACGTCAGCATTCATTATTTGGGAGATCTGGAAACATAGATGCAAAGGTGTGTTAGAAGATGCCGCCTGGCAGTGAGAAGATGGCTTAGGCTGGCGAACTCCATTTTTATGCTTAAACAGAGCAGTCCAAGCAGAGCAATTATCTGGGCATTGGGTTTACATGTGATCCGGTGTTGGCTAGAAGTAGCCGTCGGTATGTTTATTGGGATTTCCCCCCGGTCGTCTTTTTGAATGTAGATGGGTCTTCCATTAGAAGGAGTTCGATTGTGTGTTCGGTTCCCCCCCGGTTGATTGTGTGTTCGGTTGAATTGCTCGAAGATTATTACCCAGACCAACTCTGCTTTCATCAGAAATTGGTATCATGGAGGATGCAAGATTCCTTGGGGGATGAAAATAAATCAGGAAAAGTTACTTATGTTCTTATTGTGTGTGAAATAATTAAGTCTACAACTTTTGCCATGTTATTTCAGTTCAAGCAGGTTTACGCGATTACAGTGATCATTGCATGCATGATTTCTAATCTTTTTTTTTTTTTTCATGTTCACTGCTCATCTCTTCCAGTGGCAACTGGCAAGTGGTGATATTATGTAACTGTTTGCTAACAACTTGAAAACTGATGAAGCATCATGAGCAGAACAATTCAAGATCAATTTCCCTTAGTGCTCTGATACCAATTGTTGCGCCTTATTGCGGAAGTGGGTAGACACCAACAATTGCACACAAGTACCACAAGGATCCAATCAATTAAATAGAGCAACTAGCAATGAAAGTAATTAGAGAAAACCAAGAACATACCACAAAAGACACAAAGTTTACGTGGTTCGGCGAATTGCGCCTACATCCATGGTGAGGTGATTCCACTATATTCAAGAACCAGGTACAAGAAGATGACAATTCTCACACAATCTCTCAACAAGAGATGAAACAATTCCAGCAATTATCTTTCTCTATTCCCTGTGCCTCACAGTTTTTCTACGTGCAATTAAAACAGCTACAGTTCCTAGTATATATAGGAACAATAGTTTCCTGTTTCCTGTTTAAAAAACAATTTCCTGTTTCACAAAACAGTTTCCAGAAGTCCAAACAGTTTCCTGTTTCAAACAGGAGTCCAAACAGTTTCCTGTTTCACACTAGGGAATTTAACTTCTCGAAGGTGATTGAATTTGTCTAACAATGATCTTGAGGGTCTGGTCATAAAGGATTAATTGATGATAAGATTTCCATTTTATTAATCATTTCAGTTATTCTTAATACCAACTAAACAAAAGTGCAACACAAGAATTAACTAAAGCGTGTGCAGAAGCACTAGTAAAACAGCCACGAAATACACAGAGAAGGAGATTGAATCAAAGCTGAGAAAAGTTGAGGAAGACTTTGGAGGTGGTGGCAGCGCGCATTGTTCTAGTGGGAAAATAATGGTTAGTTAAGAAACAATATATTGTGGACATTTTGTTCATCCTTGATGAAATTTCTACACAAAGATAATGGCACACTTATAATATTCCATCGTTTCTGTTGCTCCCAACATACTTTAAGTTGTGAACACGATTAATTATTTTTCTTAATTTTCAAAGCACCACACTAATTTCCAGTCAATCCTACATAATTACGGAGAATTTTGTTGAGTTTTCACAAGTGGTAACTTCACTGATAAATAAGCGTGACAAGATTTTTCTCAAAGAAATATTTAATTATAGATTACTCATTTCACCGACCCACTTTGCAGTCTAGATAGATAATCTTTCAGAAGATTTCACTCCAATTAAAGAACCATCTAAAATGCCATCATGAATGTGTTGTTAATATGCCCTATGGATTGCTCCATTACTAATAGGGCACCAAACACTTTTAAAAAACTATAATTTTTAATGGACGGAGTGAGAAGAACAACAATTTTAGGGAGCGAGGTTTGGGAGCCACTTTTGAGTCAGGTTGCGGTTTTTTGACACTTATACCCTTCCATTGATGGTGTTTGTGGTTGTATTTTATAGAGAATGGATAAAAGTGTAAAAAATCAACACCTAGTTCAATAGTGGCTCCCAAACCTGCTCTCTAGACTTACTCGTGAGAAGAAATACTCTAATTGAGTATGAATAGCATTCTGAGCAATTTCTTGCTAAATCTTACTCCTATAACAAAAAAATTTTACTTCACTGTTCTAGGAACAGTAAAATGTCGGTTTTGCGTGTAAAGATTTTAGAATTCCTCAAATGCCCTCTACAATTCTTCATAATTACGAGCAAAAATCAATAGTATATAAATAATATGAGTCCGTGCATGTAGAACGCATTGACCCCCTAGTAGTGCATTAAGATTTTATTCAAATTAGCATTGATACAGATCCTGATGACAATAAAATATAAGCCATTGTATAACACATTCCAAATGTGCATGTCCCATAGCAGGATCTGTATCGACGCTTCGAAGAAGACTCACTGCACTTTTTTTTTTTTAAATTGGGTTGTTAATCATTTTTATTTATTTATTCATCCATGTCCGAAGGCTGCAAGATTGATTTTATAGGGTTAACCAAACATGGCCTAAATGCTATAATATTGTTGCCACTTAATATCTTTGTTGCCTCCATTTCGCATGGAGACTTGTTTTTGCTCTGATCCATCGCCTCCACCTCGCGTGAAAACTTGCTTTCGCTCCCGTGACCTCTCTCAAAAAGAGTGGATGTCCGACCAACTAAACTATAATCGGTATAGCAAGAGATCTCAATGCACTGTAGCCATTTGAGTGATTATTTATATCGCGTCATTTGAGGTGATACAAGAAATGAATTATTATCCCCATGGAATACTCAATCTGACTTTTTTTTTCTATTCAATACTAGCCTATCAATATTGACGCAGACAGTTCACTCCAAAGTCTTCCCCAAGTCAATCTTGTGATCACTAATCTAAGCATTCTCTTATGTTCTTATTTAGTATAAATTTAGATGAGACTTTAATCCAATTATATGTGTTTAATTAAGAGTTCAAGTCTCTCCGTTTATAATCATAATTGGTGTCTCTAATAATGTTTTGGTCGTGCATTCTCCATGCAGTTATACTTACTTGGAGCAGCATCAATGTGTCACTACTTGCCGCCTCCCCTAACAATGATCGACTAGCTTTGCTCGCTATTAAAGATGACATACATGAGGATCCGCTTGGAGCACTGAGTTCGTGGAATGATTCACTTCACTATTGTCAATGGAAAGGAGTCACATGTGCTCCACGTCATCGTGACAGGGTCCAGATCCTAGATTTGGAATCACAAAAACTTGCAGGTACACTATCTCCTCACATAGGGAACCTTTCGTTTCTTCGAGAAATCTGGCTTCGCCAGAACAACTTCTATGGTCCTATACCACAAGAAATTGCCCGTTTGTCTCGGTTAAAGTTCATTTCTGTAGGTCGCAATTCCTTCAATGGTGAAATTCCAGTTGTTCTCACCTCTCTGTCAAAACTCACCAAAATAGATTTCCGTCATAATGAGTTCCAAGGAACGATTCCGTCTTCCCTAGGAAACCTCTCATCTCTTACTTATCTTGGTCTTGGAGAAAACAGTTTGAGAGGAAGCATTCCAAAAGATCTCTGCCGCATCTGGAGGTTAACATTCTTTGTTGTTGAGGTCAATAGTTTGACTGGCATGGTTCCTTCTTGCCTTTACAATCTATCAAACATGGAAGTTTTCTCAATTACTAGTAACCAGTTAGATGGAACCCTTCCTCAAGACATTGATCTTAATCTTCCAAATCTCACAGACATTTATTTGGCTGATAATAACTTCACGGGTGTCATCCCATTATCAATATTCAATGCTTCTAGACTGAAAACAATAGAACTTGGGAAAAATCAGTTCATAGGAAATGTTTCAAGAGATCTAGGAATCAGGCTTCCAGATCTTAGCTATTTTTCAATAGGTAAGAATCTTCTGGGAACTGCATCTGGAGATGATTTAGGTTTCATCTCTTCCCTGACCAATTGCAGCCTTCTACAAGTACTTCAACTTGAGTCAAATTCTCT
Organism: Berberis vulgaris; assembly: GCA_963556465.1. Lineage (NCBI taxonomy): Eukaryota > Viridiplantae > Streptophyta > Magnoliopsida > Ranunculales > Berberidaceae > Berberis > Berberis vulgaris. The sequence goes on from OY747133.1 coordinate 2,698,365, forward strand.
GAAAGGATCCATACCCAATTCCATAGCCAATCTCTCCACCCAAATCAGACGCCTACACTTTGGATCAAATCTAATACATGGACCTATCCCTATTGGAATAGGAAATCTTGTCAACTTAAGTTGGCTTGACATTTCAAATAACTATCTCAATGGGGAAATCTCCAAATCAATCCTGATGCTCCCAAAAATGGTTGAAATGTATTTGAATAACAATAAGCTGTCAGGAAATATTCCTGATTCTTTTTCTAATTCATCTCTATTGGAGAGTCTTGATTTATCAAAAAACCATTTTATGGGGAGCATACCTTCGAGTCTTGGCGGCTGTAAAAATTTGTTTGAATTGTCTCTTTCACAAAATAACCTTAGTGGTACTATTCCCAAAAACCTTATTGGTCTTTCTTCCATTAAGCTTGTCCTGAACTTGTCTCATAATGCTTTGAGCGGCCCCCTATCATCAGAAGTGGGTAAGCTGACTGACCTGGTGAGCTTAGACATTTCGAGCAACAGATTATCTGGTGTGATACCAACAAAGCTTGGAAGTTGCTTGACCTTGGAGTACCTCTACATTCAAAGCAACTTCTTTAATGGAATTATTCCTGCGTCATTGGTTGCTTTAAGAGGTCTTAAAGAATTAAATTTCTCTCATAATGAGTTGGTTGGGGAGATTCCAAAGTATCTGCAAAATTTTAGTGCTCTAACACAATTGGATTTATCTTATAACAACCTCCTAGGAGCAATCCCGATTGACGGAGTCTTTGCAAATGCTAGCGCAGTCTCAGTTGTTGGAAATAGCAAGCTTTGTGGTGGCAAAGTTCAACTGGGATTGGTTCCATGCCGCCTCAATAAGAAGAAGGGGAGATCTTTGTTCCAGAAAATAGTCTTCCCAGTGATTTTTGTAAGCATGTTTTTAATTTTGTTGTCATGCTTATTTTTCATTTGGTATCGAAGAAGAGTTTCAAAAGCAAAGCCTTCCCCGTCGTCACAATTCGGTTATCAACTCACAAGGATTTCTTATGGAGAGCTCCTCAAGGCAACTGATGGTTTTGCTATCAAGTATCAATAACCTGATTGGTGCTGGAAGCTATGGTTCTGTATATAAAGGTGCTCTTGTTCACACCAACACAATCATTGCAGTCAAGGTTTTCAATCTTCAAGAACGAGGAGCTGCAAAGAGTTTCTTGTCTGAATGTAACGCCTTGAGAAATCTTCGACATCGAAATCTTCTAAAGATAATAACATCTTGTTCAAGCATGGACTTCCAAGGCAATGACTTCAAAGCACTTGTTTTTGAATATATGCCCAATGGAAGTTTAGAAGAATGGTTACATTCCAAACGGGGGGTCGGGGAATACGAGATGAGAAATCTAAACTTCCTGCAAACGCTGAACATAGCTATGGATATTGCTTTAGCATTGGACTATCTTCACAACCATTGTCAACCAATAATTGTCCATTGTGATCTAAAGCCTAGCAATGTTCTCCTCGATGATGATCTAACAGCTCATGTTACCGACTTTGGTTTAGCAAAGATTTTTTCCGGCAATTCTTACAGCTCTTCACAAAGCCAAACTGATTCCCTTGCAATAAAAGGATCAATTGGGTATGTTGCTCCTGGTAAGCATCTTATCTTGAAGGTATTAAATTGTTTTAGGTTTAGGATTTTCAGAGTCTTACGAATTAAGAAACCTTTCTTTCGAGCTGGGGTTTTTACTATAATTTTTAATCATTACAAAACAAACTCAATCTTTTCTTTCTTTAAGTTATGAAATATTTCATTGATTATAGAATTGCACATGTACCTTCAACCCATTTATTAGCACTTTGTATTCTATACTTGTAATGACTTTCCAATCACGGTTTCTTCCAGAAGCCGACAATCTTTAGCATACAAAAAAATAATATGAATGTTTATTTCGAATTTTATTTGATATAACCTTTGTATTTTTTTAATATCAGAATGTATATTTGCAGAATATGGAGTGGGTGGTCAAGTATCCATTGAAGGAGATGTTTACAGTTATGGGATATTATTGTTGGAGATGTTTACAAGAAAGAGGCCAACTGATAACATGTTCCAGGATGGGCAAAACCTTCACGGTTTTGCTCGAATGGCTTTGTCAGATCACGTTATGAACATTGTGGATCCAATAATGCTCTTAGAAGGTACCAACGATGCCATCAACAACCTAAACCAGAACAATCAATCAGAGAGAGTGAAAGAATGTTTGGTTTCAACCATAACATTAGGAGTTGAATGTTCCGTTGAATCCCCAGTTGATCGCATAAATATTGGAGAAGTCGTTAGGAAGTTGTATCTTATAAAAAAACGTTATCTAGGTATCCATCCAGAGTCAGAAATAGAGTAATTAGGTGGTGAAAGTGTGCTAATAATTGAGTTTTCTTTTTTCTTTTTTTCTTTTGAGGGAGGGGGGGAGTGTGCCCAGTGGCAATGTATAAGTTATAACTCAGACCATTCCATTTTCTGTTATAAGGCCTCAAATATGTAATATCTGGAGGAACATGTGTCGAAATGGGATGAAATTTTAACATGTTTCTAATATGACAATTAATTTTTCTCAAATTTGATATCGAACGGATCTCAAATGATATAGTTTTCATTTAATCATGTGAATAGGACAGTCGTTCTTAAGGATCCGTTTTGTGCACTTTTAAATTAACGCAATTTGCAAATTGATTTAGATGCATTAGTTTTGTGATGCCTTGGCAGCAGTGCATTAGTAGAGAACTCAATCTTGAGGCTTATGACTTGGCTGCAACAGCGGGTCGACAAATTGTTAATAGTATTTAGTTAATGAATGAATGCCCGGCTTAAAAATTAAAAAAAAAAAAAAAACAACGTTGAGGGATCTCACCCATTGGAGGTCCAAGTTTGGTTCATAGTTGTTGTCCTTATATTTATGACTTTTCCTGAAAACTCCTTTGATATGTGTATATAGTTTTCATATTTATTGGGCATCTACATAAAGGAAAATTCTAATTGTCGAGGAAGTGGCGAGGAAAACAGCAAGGGAGAGAGGGAGGGGACCGTCCATCCCCTTCGGGATGCGCACTTGAAAAATCAACGCGCATATCCCAAGGGGATGGACGGTCCCCTCCCTCCCTCCCTCGCTGTTTTCCTCGCCCACTCCCTCGGCAGGTAGAACAGCTCCTACATAAAACTGTACTTGCAACACTTTGTTAGACCATTTGGAAAAGTATTTAAGTGCGTGATTGCATTGGATGATCAACACATCTCTATCCAAATTGAACATCTCAACATATTTTTTGTGGATATAGAGGCTGTGTTCTGTTGCAATATATGAAGAAAATTGAATTGAGAGATAGATAAGAATGGAGACTGGAGTTTATGGTTTCTGTCACGATTTCTCTCAAAACTTTCACCGTGAAAAACTTACTCCATTTACTTTTCTCACTGAAAGTCATTAAAATTTGATACTGCTGAAATCGTTTATCTTGCAGAATAAAATTTTATCTTGAAACAGCGAGGACCTTTTTTTTTTAAGGTGTAATATTTGGATAAATTGATGATAAGATTTCCTTTTATTAATCATTTCAATTATTCTTAATACCAACTAAACAAAAGTGCAACAAAAGAGTTAACTAAAGAGTATGCGGAACCGCTAGTAAAACAGCCACGAAATACACAAAGAAGGAGATTTAATCAAAGCTGAGAAGACTTGTAGAAGAATTTGGAGGTGGTGGCAGCGCATACATAAATAAATAAATAAAAACACTATTTTTAATATAGTATTTATACGCGCATACATAGAGCGCGTCAATCCCCTAGTAGTGCATGAAGATTTTCTCCGAATCAGCGTTGACACAAATCCTGATGACAATGAATTAATGAAATATGACCAGATGAACACAGTTCAGTTGTGCATGTCCCCTGTGTCACAACGATCTTCTTGCCTAGCCAAGTGAGGCTAGCAAGTGTAAATAATGTAGAGTATTCCATATTGTTCTAGAGAGTTCTCTAGAACCTTCCGTAAATTTTATAGAGTTCCATAGGATTCTAGTCTTTAGATATTTCTAAGGAAGTGTGTAGAAGATCATTGTAGACCGTTGGATCAAATTAATCACCACCGACCATTGAGGAGGTGAAGTTGTATAAATAGGCTAAGGCCTCGTTTGTTGTAATCACCGAAGAGAATTCAAGCAATATAAGTTCTAGTTCTCTTAAGCTCTCTTGTGTGTTCTTAGCTTGCTTAACTTTTCATAGTCTAAGTAAGTCTTTTTGTAGACAAGGTTAAAGCATTGGTATTGTCTGTCTCTTCTCAAAGAGAAAAGTTTATCTCGTCTTGTCCTACCCATGGTTCAAACTATCCTTGTATTAAGCAATTGGGTAAGAGTAAATCCCACATGCATATATTTTTCTTTGGAATTTAAGATGGCTATTATTGTTTGGTCCTTTTCCATGAATGTTGTGTTTGCACTTCATCAATTACATTATGTATGTTTTACATCTATGAAATGATGAAAGCACTATTGACATTCTATGTTATGGTCAATTTATGTTCGAACCATGCTTCAGACATGTATTTTATTTGTCTTGTCATTGATTTTAACTTTGATTGGATCGGGATCTTGTTATTCGTCCTCTAATTGAGCAAGATTCACAAACTTTGCAGCAGTTACTTCCTGAGATACTCCTTTGGGTGAAAAAACTCAGACTATGATCGTGTATGTTACTGTATCTGTGATCTTGCTTTATTTTGGGCCATGTTTTTCGAAATGATTGCTAAAGTCATTGTTATATATATATATATATATATATATATATATATATATATATTCCCTCCATTTAAAGGTTGACTGGCTAAACAAATTCATTGCAGAGATGTGGCCTTATCTGGACAAGGTTTGTGCATCTGTGCTTATGTTTGATACTTGGATAATACTATTACATTTTAAACTTGTCATCTCCCTTGATATAGAAGTAGATTGATAGTCATGAACATGGAGACTTATTTTGATCCAATCGTGTTATTTCTCTGTGAAATTTGACGTTTTGATCACTTGGGGTTGTTTAATTTAATGGTATTGAGATGGGTTTGTTTTGGTTTGGCAGGTTGAGCTTTGTAGTTCAAGTATGGACTCCATGACTCTGTAAAAATCTGTCTGCTCATGTTCCCTGTGCTCATGTGCCTGTAAGTACACGTTATGTTTAAATTATTATGTTTGATTTTATTGGATAGATAGGTTGTGTTTTTAGATGTGGATAATTTATGGATCTAATAAGTTGAGCTGTTGAAGCATGCATTGTGTATTTGCTTAGATTTTTTAGATGCTTGTAGGTTACAATTATTTTTTTCATGATTTAGTTTAGTTAAACCTGAATACATGGGTAATCAGACACCAGTGTTGTAGATTGGGTAACCTGAATGCTGCTAGTATGCTTGAATGTTGCTAGTATACTTGAATGCCAGTATGATGCTAGTAGGTATGCCAGTATGCTTGAATGCTAGTATGCTTGAATGCCAGTATGCTTGAATTCAATATTTTATTTTATCTAATAAGATATTGATTAGTAATGTAAAAAGGCATCTTAGTTGTAACATAGAGTCTACATTTGAATGTGCAACTTTATGAGATTTGTATTACATAGCTTAAGCATTAAATATGTTTCTCATGCACCGCTCTTTCAAATTTTACAGGTTTAATTGTTGCTGAATTGATATTGGTTTTGAAGTGGAAGATATGAAATTTTGAAATAGAACACATTTTGTGAGATGATCGATATATTGTGCAAGATCACATGAATTGTTGTATGTATCGTTTTTGTTGTATGTCTCATAAATGATCACTATGATTTATGTAGTTATACAAGTTTAAGTCAGTTATATCTCAAATTGAAATTATATATATGTATAATTTCAATTTGAGGTTGATAGAGGATAAAGTTGTTTCGGATTGTATTTTTTTGTAATGGACAAGTTATTGATTATACGAAAATTAATATAATTGTGTTCAGGTTTGAAATGTTTCTTCTGAATGACAAAAAAAGGCAATGAGAAATCTGAAAATTAATAGAAAGAACCAATTTTATTATAAAAAATGAATTTTCATTAGTAATTGTTTTAGCTACAGCAAGTTAGTGTCAGCAACGGCAAATGTCGTCTCTATTTTGACAATTTAATTTGCAACTTAGCAACAGTTTGAAGTCGTCGCCAACTAGTCACGGCAAAAGTCATCCCTAATTTGTAAATTTGATTTGCAACTTAGCAACGGTTTTGAACCCGTTGCTAAATAGCCATGGCAAAAGCCGTCCTTGTTTGGTTAATTTGATTTGCATCTTAGCTACGGTTTTGAACCCGTTGCTAAATAGCCACGGCAAAAGCCGTCCCTGTTTTGTTAATTTGATTTGCATCTTAGCTACAGTTTTGAGCCGTCGCTAAATAGCCACGGCAAAAAACCGTCTCTAATTTGTCAACTTTGCCACAGCCTTTTCAACTAAAACTTTCTCTTTCAAATTAGTTTGGCGACGGAATTTTCACAATTTAGCGACAGTTTTTAGCTGTTGCCATTTAGCTACGGAAAATTATACCGTTGCTGATTCAAATAGCGACGATTCGAATGGCTACGGTATTGCGACGGCGGTCTAGCTGTTGCTAATTCCTAATAGCTACGGTTTTTTGATATTTAGCAACGGTAAACCGCTGTTGCTGAATTTGATTTTTTTTTGTAGTGCATCAATTCATCTGCAATCCTTCGCCATCGGTCTCAATTATAACCAATTTACCAGTGGCCTTCCTTCAGATATTGGTGTTGGAATTCCATCCCAGTTTCATTATCCAATGCTTCCGGACTAAAAAGTTTATATCTCCATGAAAATAATCTCACTGGACCAATACCGACTAGGACAGTAGTAGGGGTCTTCTGCAGTTAGGACACAGTCAAATATATGGAAGTATTGAATTGGAAGCTGACTTGTCAACTTAAGCATCACTTCGTTGATGGTAGAAGGGGTCTTCTTTGATATAGAGTATGCTCCATGTACTTCTTATTTGTTTTACGACGTCTATTAGATCTCCGAGGGCTTGGGTCTGTAATTATAATCAAAATTATCTAAAAAAACCTGAACTTTCTCGTATTTTTCATCTTCTATAGCCTGATCTTTATCGAGGTATGAGCTGCTATAATTTCTCCTGTTGCCCATATCATTCTCCATTTACTTCTCATTATTGTCTTTTCCCTCGAAGTTGGATTCTATGATCTCTACAATGTCATCATTCGGGATCTTTCCAACAGTATCCTTACCATTGCCAACAACATATAGCTCCTCATTCTGACTACTCCCATCAATTTTAATTTCGTTATCTTTTGCATTCTCAGTTTTCTTCGTTTTTAAGTTCTTTCGTAGCTACTTTGCCACTTGCATTATCACATGGTTCCTCTTCTTCCTGGGAGGTACTTATCTCAACTCCATCACTATTTTTTGCCTCACTTGTACCTTCGCCTATCATTACAGATTTACCAACATCTATAATTTCTTGTTTTTACTCAATTTTTTCTTTGCCTGATTAAACTGCAGATTTGAACAAGAGGTACAAACCAAGAATGTTCTCTGCTGAATCTGCGATTGAAGGCATGGATACTAGAAAAGTCACGACTGAATAATTGTATAGTATAAGAGACCATTATGAAGACATTAGATGCCATCTAGAGTGAAAATATACCATCTCTGGTGGTGGAAGTATGCCAATAAATTTTAGGATAGGAATAGTTATTTTGTGCAGAATAAGAAAGTCTGCATGTTGGTTCAGTTCAATTGGGTTTACGCAATACAAAAAATATTGCATTATGTCCTAGTTCATGTTCATTGCTCATCCTCCAGTGCCAAGTAATGATATTCTTAGTGCCAAGACATGTAATTAGTTTCATTTGAGATGATAAAAAATCATCCAAGCAGGACAAAGAAAAATGGACGTGAGAGGATAGAAAATTGAGCATCAATTGCCTTGTGAACATTCAATGACAGCTATATAGGTGTGAAAAATCTCCTTCAAGACTAGCTTTTCTACTCAATAATGCTTTGCCATTAGTGAGACATATCATACCAATCACTCTCAAAAGAATTATAAATTTGGAGATAAGTGATGACTACTTTTTTACCTCACTGAAACCATTTACACCACTGTACGACCAGAGTCTTCGCCAAGTCAGTCTTGTGATGAGTCTTCACCACTGTATTAATCCTTCGCTAATGCGCGTCGCGTTCTTAACTAATATAAATTTTGATGATACTTCAATCTAAAATATGTGTTTAAGACTAGAGTCTTTCCCTTCATGATTACACTTATCTCTCTAATGATGTTTTAGTCATGCTATAAATTTTGAAGATATGATTGAGATGTAATTGAAGATTAAAAAGATTAGTTAGGATTTATTTAGTTATTTAGAATTTATTTTATATTAATATCTTTAGCCTTGCTCTATTTATATTCTTACTATCAATTTAATCATTCAAGAATTAATCAATAAAGTTCTTGTTCTAAACTTAATAGAAATCCATGTAGAATGATAGAACACTATTAAGAGATTAAAGTGTGAATAACTCGACCATTCACTACTTGTAATTAGTTTATGCTAGCTAGTTTAGTTTGTATTAGGAGCATGAGTTGAATTGTGTATATAATACTGAAATATTGAAGCCAGACACTTTAAATTTATGTCTAGTTACTAATAGCACTAAATTTATCTAGGTTACAATGTAAATGCGAATAAGTTGAAAAAGAGATTATGATTAACTCCACTTAGAAAAAAGTGGGCATACTTTTTCAGTGGCAACTCCACTTAGAAATAATTGTGCAGAGTACTTTTAACTCCTAATCAAACCTTTGTAATCAGTGATACCTTTTTAATGGTATCACTTTAAAATAACATTCAACTCCTAATCAAACCTTTGCAATCAGTGATACCTTTGTAATCGCTTTTAGGTTGAAAAAACCAATAAAATCAAACCGAACCGATACATGTATTTAATTTTAAAATTTGTAGATAATACGGGTTTTTTTTATTTTTTTTGTTCAGTTTGGTTTAGGTTGCTTTGGAATAGTTTTTCTTTGTTGGTTCGATTCGATTTTTAATTTAATTGAATTTTATTTATGTTCGATTCGGTTAGGTTCAGTTTCATTACACATTCGGTTTGGTTTGAATGTCTGCCAAACTGATTAAGAGCTACAAATAACATAGAAGGTCACACAGATTCCATTCATATTTCCTGTACAATAACCATGGATGCCTAACTTTTAGTTAACATACCTACAGTTTTCCCTAATCTCTCCGTCGTATCCTGTTAGTACACCAATGTTTCCCATCTTCACCATGGACGTTGCAAAGTCATCAGAGAAGTCATCAGGGTTGGCACTGTAGTACTTAACCATAGAGGCAGCATCTCTGTCACCCATAAGTGCGTGGTCTGACTCGAGTAGGCCTTGTCTGTTCATAACATTTTTGAAATACTCATTATCGAATATGTCAACACTTGCATCCAATGGAACAAGCTTGGAGTTTGATTTTTCGTTCGGACATGTTCTTTGTAAACTTTTAAGAAATGATGATTCAAACTCGGGATCCGGTTTGCCTGAGCCTCTGAAGTTAAAGAGCCTTTCTGAAATGGTAAGGCACTTAGCAAATCCGATGGAGTGTCCACCTGAATGTTATGGTACAAAAATACAATTATGGAGAAGATACTATGAATATAACTTGCAGAGAAAAGCATTTCGCAGTTAATCAATTCTTGTAAGCATCTCTCAGTCTCTCAGTGTGGATTATGGGCTCATAAAAGTAGATCATCCACCCACATTGAACTTGCTCCCCTAGTTGTATAAATAATGAACTCATCAAGCTACAGTTCCAACCAGTAAAATGAACTTGCTACGAGCAAAGGTGGCATCTGATACACAATCCAAATATATATAAAGTATGTGCTCTCGTGTTTGTGAGTTTAGCACGTAATAACCTTAACGGCGGAGTTCAAATAAAAATAACCGAGTGTTTAGCAAGACTGATGCATTTTAAAAGTGTTTAGCAAGACTGATGCATATTAAATGATTTTGACATAGAACCTGAGAGCACCACAACATCCTGCAAATCAAGACCCCTGGAGGTGAACTTGGCTGTAATGTTCTCTAGAGGCTCAAAAGGTGATGGTAGCTGATCATTTGCTGCCTCTTGACTTGCAGTCATGCCATCTCGCCTGCCCAATGGTACAGGCCAGTAAGATCCGCCTGTCTGAACCTACAAACAAGTTAAAAATTCTCAATTTTCAGCTAAGTGTGCGAGACTATTTTTTATTCATAAGGCCAGTCAGGCATGAGAATACAGCTAGTGCTTAATTACGTCATGAATCAAACAACAAAATCTGGATTTAGTTTTTTCAAATACATAAACAAGACCAAATTTAATTTCATCAATGTTTATTTTTATTTTTTTCTAATTTGAAAATAATGGTAAGTTAGCAGAGTTACTTACCAGATAAACAGATTCTCTTGCTGCGAGAGCCATATATCAGCACAAGAAACTGTTAATGGACAAGCTTCTTCTAAAGCATTCTTTATCTCGTCAATGACCCAAAATCCTTTCAAAGAATTGTGATTCCCAAAAGCATTTTTTTCCCCCTCAAATGTGCTTGTATCATCAAGTAGTACCGATCCATCACAACCCTAATACACACCATATGATCGGTGAAAATAGTAAAAAGGAAAAATTAAATTTTATCATGCGGGTGATCATGCATTCATTCACAACTGTTCCTTTGTAATTAATCAAAAGATTGATCAATTAAATGGAATAGTAAGTCATTATTTATTACATACATTAACAAAACAATCGTGGAAATGCAGCCGAAGAAGAGATGCGGCCATCCTCTTCTCCTTTATAGCAGCCTTCCATACAACATCACTAACAATCGACTCTACATCCGGACATGTATCTTCATAGAAATTCTCAGCAAGTTGGGAAGAGATAAAGGGACTTAATGATGAGATCATGAAACTGAGCGCAAGAATAATGGTGAAGTATGGGAGATTTCTGAAATCCATTATTGGTTCTTTGATCTCTAATATGCGTGTGTTTCATTAAGGGATTGAATGATTTATAGGCAATCAAAATCTATCGAAGAATAATTTCATTGGCCAGGTTTAGAGTGGTAATGCCACTATATGATTTATATGCAATTAAAATCTATAGAAGAATGCCAGGTTTTTTTTGTTTCTTTTTCATTCGCCAGGGCTAGAGTGGTAATGCCACTATAATTGCCAACGAAATTTACAACGTAACTTGTTACGCCATCTTCAGTTCGTCGTCAAATAAAGGTTTAACCGTCTCTGAGGGAAATTATTGGTATGGAAACCCATCCATCCAACTTCTATTTCAATTCTAAGTTAGGTACATCTATAAATTAAAATTAACGTAACAGTAGTAGACCGTCATTGCCTATTTTTTGGTTCCATCATAGATTATATTGTACAGTTTATCAGTTACCCTACAAATACAAGCTCAAAAGCTAATTTGAAATAGTCACCATTGTGGGTGTTTTTTGTTGTACAAACCGAACTCCACGGCTTTGCTCCTAGCTTCCTTCGGGTTGGCTCCCTAAGCTGAGACTCAGAATGCGCCTTTTACCTGTATTTTAGTCTTGATCCCATTAAAGAATAACAAAAAACTGGATGAAAATGTAAAAAATATATAGAAAAGACCTGGGAGCTTACTTCCTTGCCCCATATTGTCTGGTACGTCAACTTTTAGGCTAAAGTGAACGGGTAGGGGTGGAACAAGAGCATTCTAGCACCTCTGTTGGCCAGTGCGCCAACATTTTTGCTAAAAGCGAAAGAGCAGTGAAGAAGGCCCCTAAACCCTGTGAGGACAAATGAGATGAGCATGATAAGTAGACTCTTCTCACCAAAAAATTTGATAAACTCTCAAGAGATACTAATTAGGTTCGAGAAATTTTTAAAGTTTAAAAAGGAACTCAAATCCTTTATGAAGCTCAGTTAACATCCCAAGCGAAGAAAAATGTGAAGAGAAAAAAAGGAAATTTGAAAAGAAGCATGATTAAATCAAATGAAATAATTATGTCGTTATTGCACACTTATCCAATGTTTGTCCTAGTATCACTAGGACAAACAAAGCATCACTTGAAATCCTACTATACTTTATTTTGTTTCACTATTAGCAATAACCTAAAGATTAAGATGAATAATAATGGCAACTAAAATGCGCTGGAGAGTAGAATGTGTACTCGAGTTACTTTTGGTGTGTGACTTAATATATAAGATCCCATGCATTCGTACTCTGTTTCGTTCTTGCTATTAAATCGCGCTTCATGGCAAGGCTACGGGAGACTAGAAGAACAAGGGAGCTAGGGGGACTGGATAAGGAGAAATGAGTTTGTTATTATGCACTCGATGTACTTCCTAACGTAGGCAATTGCAGTTCATCACAGATGGTTTGCACCGTCAGAGTTTCACTTGGTGGATACAGAACAATACCTCGTATGGTATTGCAGATTGAAAGAATACCAAAATATTGAAGCCAGACACTTTGAATTCATCGCAACATAGTATTAGCACTAACCTCAAGATTACCACCTACATATGAATCAAAAAGAAAATCATGACCAACTCCACTTAGTAAAATATGTGCACTAGCTTTTAATTTGTGGTGTCAACTCAACTTAGAAATAAGAGTGCATTACATATTAATTCCCACACCTAACCCCTGTAATCTGTGATATTAATAGTCTAGTAGACCCTGAAGTCTGCATCATTCTCTCTGCATTGTAGGTTTCTTCATCATGGGAAGGTTTGTAGTGGTGAATATATTGTTCATCCTTCTCAACTTGGGTGCTGTTTTCACTGCTCCTTCTAACGTTTCCCCCCCATACCCTCCTACCCCCCCCCCCAAAATATCCTCCTAAACACACTACTAAGGTGAAGCCCCCTCCCAAAGTGAAGCCACCTTCATCACCAACAAAGCCCCCAACGGTCAAGCCACCCCATGTCCCTAAGCCTCCAGTTGTGAAGCCACCCCATGTCCCTAAGCCTCCAATTGTGAAGCCACCCCATGTCCGTAAGCCCCCAATTGTGAAGCCACCTCATGTCCCAAAGCCTCCACATGTCCCTAAGCCTCCAATTGGGAAGCCACCCCATGTTCCTAAGCCTAAGCCTCCAATTGTGAAGCCACCCCATGTCCCAAAGCCTCCACATGTCCCTAAGCCTCCAATTGTGAAGCCACCCCATGTCCCTAAGCCCATGTCCCTAAGCCTCCAATTGTGAAGCCACCCCATGACCCAAAACCTCCTGTAGTAAAGCCACCACCTTGTGTACCCAAGCCTCCTGTAAAGCCACCAGTCGTGCCTTGTCCTCCTATAATTGTACACCCACCTCCCAAGGAAGCACCATGCCCTCCACCACCACCACTACCATGCCCACCACCACCACCACCATGCCCACCACCACCTATAGTAAAGCCACCAATGCCACCCATTGTAACACCACCTCCCAAGGAAGCACCATGCCCACCAACACCACCACCACCACCACCAACACCACCACCACCACCACCACCAGTACCATGCCCACCAACACCACCACCACCACCACCAGTACCATGCCCACCAACACCACCACCCACCAACACCACCTCTAAAAGCACAAGAAACATGCCCTAGTGACACACTCAAGCTTGGAGCATGTGTAGACTTGTTGGGATGTTTAGTGCACATTGGAATAGGTAGTAGTATGGCTCAATTTGTGGTTTGATGAAACCGAACCATGAATAACCCTAGAAAAGGTGCATGCTAAAGAGTTGAACTTGCACCCACTTTACTTATAATAATTGGTGTGTACCACTGGAATATTGTTGTTGATGATTACTGCAATTTTTGGGCTGGTGATCACCAGTTGTAAACATTAAGCCGTCCTACAAAAAAAAAAAACAATCTAAGCTAAACGAACTCTCAAAGGTGTACCAGTTGAGTTGGTAAAGGTGTGATGAATGAAATCACATGTCACGGATTCAAACCCGACCGGGACATACCGGAGAGTCTTGAAAGACCTAAAAAGATTATATTGAAGATACTTCTTTTAAACTATGTGTTGATTTTAGTATTTTGAAAACAAGGAATGTACAGAAACTAACCATCTTATTCATTACATATAAGAGCTACAAATAACATAGAAGGTCACAGATTCCATTCACATTTCCTGTACAATAACCATGGATGCCTAACTTTTAGTTAACATACCTACAGTTTTCCCTAATCTCTCTGTCGTATCCTGTTAGTACACCAATGTTTCCCATCTTCAACTTGGATGTTGCAAAGTCATTAGAGAAGTCATCAGGGTTGGCACTGTAGTACTTAACCATAGAGGCAGCATTTCTGTCACCCATAAGTGCGTGGTCTGACTCGAGTAGGCCTTGTCTGTTCATAACATTTTTGAAATACTCATTATCGAATATGTCAACACTTGCATCCAATGAAACAAGCTTGGTGTTTGATTTTTCGTTTGGACATGTTCTTTGTAAACTTTTAAGCAATGATGATTCAAGCACGGGATCCGGTTTGCCTGAGCCTCTGAAGTTAAAGAGCCTTTCTGAAATGGTAAGGCACTTAGCAAATCCGATGGAGTGTCCACCTGAATGTTATGGTACAAAAATACAATTATGGAGAAGATATTATGAATATAACTTGCAGAGAAAAGCATTTCGCAGCGATCATACAATGTCCGAAACTCCCCTGTTTTGGTGTTGTTGGCTGGCTGAGACAGAGTTTCCTCTGTGTTGTGCATTTGCAATCCTGACGGGGACAACACCGAGTGCCCGGACTGTCCCGCCATTGAAAATTCCCCCTTTTTCATCCCTGAAACAAGCTGCCCAACCTGAATTTCACATGATAAACCTTTCGTAGCAGTTTGCGACGCCTCAGCTTGATTAGAAAGGTTACTCTTTGATTCCGGATTGACATCCTTGTCATTTGGAATCGGCTTTTGTTGGTGTCCAAGAACATTTTCAATCTCTGAAGTAGTATACCCCGCCTCAAGTAGGCATTCCTCCGTAGATTCTGACTTGACGCCGGGTTGAGCATGCTCTATTTTCTGATCCGCTACTTGTAATTCCGTTGGAGCATCCTCCTCTTCCTCAATATTCTCCATTAGTGCCTCAAATGTGTTTGACAAAACCACCTTTACTGGCTCAATTGCCACCGGCTTGTTCTCCACGACTCCCTCCGGAATCTCCTCGCCTTTGCTATTTTTTGTTCCACTCACACCCATTTCCGAGTTTGAAGATTTTTCTTTTCTGAGCACTGGAACATATTGTTGCTTGGTAGTATTATTTTCTGCCTTTGATTTGACTAACTTCTCAGTCTTACCTATGTCCGAAACTCGGCCCCCAGCCTTAATGCCGAGCTTCTTTCGACAAAAACTCTCCTGATGCCCTATTAAAGAACAAAAATCACAATATTTGAAACCTGGGTATTCTATCCTCTGCCAGAAGCCTCTATTATTGGCTCTATCAATCCATACCCTGTTTGGTAATTTGTCTGCCAAAGTCATCTCCACGCACACGCGGGCAAAGCCCGGGAACGATAAACATCTAGTATGGTCAACCATTCTCAAAAAATCACCAAAAGAATTGACAATTGCTTTTACGATAGGGGGGTGAAAAAACTGTAAAAGTAAGTTAGGCAACTCTACCCACAGTGGCACCGAGATCGGGTCCTCCTTCAGACTGAAACCATCATGCCAACGGAAAGCTTTAAAACGAACGCCACGAATCAAAAAGGAATCCCGCGACAGCACTTTTTTTGCTTCCTCCTCCGATTGAAGACGAACTAACACATGCCGTTGATTGAGTAATCCAAGCGAAAAATCGCCCATAATTCCCCAAGTTCTGTGAATCGAATCGCGAATGTCTTCCAATGTAGGGCGGTAGCTAGAGAATTTTAATACGATCACATGTTTTTCCATAAACTCCTCCCCACGGACTTCATCTGTTGCCGTAATGCCAATTGCTGGAGCGCCCTCTTTACGGAATCTAGTACCTTCAACCGGAGTTTCCACAACGTCGGCCACCAGAATTTTTCCCAAAATTTGTGCGAAAGAGGGCTTAGCCGCTCCTTCCACGGTTCCCCCATTAACAGATCTCCCCATCATGTGGGGAGGGATGGCGGCAGGAGGCGCCGACATCACATCCAAATCGGTGCCAGTGTCGAATATTCAAAACAGGATCAGCAGAATCGTAACAGTGTGTAATCCAGTCTCCGTATCGGTGCACAAACCGGTATCTGAACCGTATCGGCGTCTGTGAAGAGGATCACTGCAACCGAAACGCGAGCACCAGATCTGTACTGCGGCCAAGACGGGAGCAGAGAGCGAGTTGTCTGCCTGAATCGGTTATGTGACGGCCAGAAACGTCCAGTAGCGTCCAGTATCGGCCAGAATCGGCGTGTCGCGACCAGAGAAGACCTTGCTATGCCGGCAGTGGGTGGCTGAGCCACCTAGGGTTTTCGCTGTGGCTACCCTAGCCGCCACCAGTCGATGGCTAGGATGAAGTCCCACAGATGACGGACGGTTGAGATTAGATATCGGTCAAAGTCCGAAATGCCCTCCGAAATCGCCCCAAATCGCCGCCACCAGTCGATGGCTAGTATGCTTGAATGTTGCTAGTATACTTGAATGTCAGTATGATGCTAGTAGGTATGCCAGTATGCTTGAATGCTAGTATGCTTGAATGCCAGTATGCTTGAATTCAATATTTTATTCTATCTAATAAGATGTTGATTAGTAATGTAAAAAGGCATCTTAGTTGTAACTTAGAGTCTCTATTTGAATGTGCAACTTCATGAGATTCGTATTACATAGCTTAAGCATTAAATACATTTCTCATGCACTGCTCTTTCAAATTTTACAGGTTTAGGTGTTGCTGAATTGATATTGGTTTTGAAGTGGAAGATATGAAATTTTGAAATAGAACACATTTTGTGAGATGGTCGATATTGTGTGCAAGATCACATGAATTGTTGTATGTATCGTTTTTGTTGTATGTCCCATAGACGATCACTATGATTTATGTAGTTATATAAGTTTAAGTCAGTTATATCTCAAATTGAAATTGTATTTATATATATATATATATATAATTTCAATTTGAGGTTGATAGAATATAAAGTTGTTTCGGATTGTATTTTTTTGTAATGGACAAGTTATTGATTATACGAAAATTAATATAATTGTGTTCAGGTTTGAAATGTTTCTTCTGAATGACAAAAAAAGGCAATGAGAAATCTGAAAATTAATAGAAAGAACCAATTTTATTATAAAAAATGAATTTTCATTAATAATTTTTTTAGCTACAGCAAGTTAGTGTTAGCAACGGCAAATATCGTCTCTATTTTGACAATTTGATTTGCAACTTAGCAACGGTTTGAAGCTGTCGCCAACTAGCCACGGCAAAAGTCATCCCTGGTTTGTAAATTTGATTTGCATCTTAACAACGGTTTTGAACCCGTTGCTAAATAGCCACGGCAAAAGCCGTCCCTGTTTGGTTAATTTGATTTGCATCTTAGCTACAGTTTTGAACCCGTTGCTAAATAGCCACGGCAAAAGTCGTCCCTGTTTTATTAATTTGATTTGCATCTTAGCTACGGTTTTGAGCCGTCGCTAAATAGCCACGGCAAAAAACCGTCTCTAATTTGTCAACTTTGCCAGAGCCTTTTCAACTAAAACTTTCTCTTTCAATTTAGTTTGGCAACGGAATTTTCGCAACTTAGCGACAGTTTTTAGCTGTTGCCATTTAGCTACGGAAAATTATACCGTTGCTGATTCAAATAGCAACGGTTCGAATGGCTATGGCATTGCGACGGCGGTCTACCTGTTGCTAATTCCTAATAGCTACGATTTTTTTATATTTAGCAACGGTAAACTGCTATTGCTGAATTTGATTTTTTTTTGTAGTGCATCAATTCATCTGCAATCCTTCGCCATCGATCTCAATTATAATCAATTTACCAGTGGCCTTCCTTCAGATATTGGTGTTGGAATTCCATCCCAGTTTCATTATCCAATGCTTCCGGACTAAAAAGTTTATATCTCCATGAAAATAATCTCACTGGACCAATACCAACTAGGACAGTAGAAAGGGTCTTCTGCAGTTTTTTTTTTTTTTTTTTAATTAAAACCTCCAGTGAGGAGGGGCACCTCTGGAATGCCAGACATTTATTACTTGTCAAAAAATTGATTTACAATCAATACGGGGGTACATGACGACTTTACCCGTGATATAACCAAATCAAAAATTGGGCCGAAGCCGTAAACCAAAAAACATAAAAGCAATGCAAAACAATCACCAATGCTGAAAGAAATGACCATAAAGGAGTGCACATGTGTCGCATAATACCTGCTTAAGCCAAAACAGAAGGGCATTGTCGCACCTGTGTTTCATCCAAAAAGAATTGCACATGCATTTCATAACTGCTTCATACGTTCCTGATTTATCGTTGCCTGCCAAGACGTAACCTCTGTACCATCTCAGCAGGCCACCAACCCGACACTGGACAGCACCCAGCACCTCGGCAACTCAGCAGGCCACTGTCCTGCAGCAAGCCACAGCCTCGACAGATTACCTAGCAGCACCCAGCACCAGAGTGCGCGAAAACTGCCTGTTCATGACAGCACGCACTGCTGCATTTACTTGTCCACCATCGCGCCACTGTTGCACCATTCTGCAGTCCAGGACATAGCACAGACCGCAGCACCTACCGCAACACAGATCGCAGCACAGACCGCAGGAAACAATTCGGCCAGACCTCGTTCCAGTCCGCAACTTCATCCTGCTCCAAAAAAAACAGGGGACACTCTGTTTTACAGCAGAGTGCCCTGCCATCACTCTGATCCATTACGTTCCTCTGCCCATCATTGCTACGCCTAGTCTTCCCCATGACGTATGTAAGCCGTTTGCCAACGGTCAAGCACTAATAACCCTGCCACTCTCCTAGGAAGATCATTTGCAGCGAAAAAGATAGTCTTATGATCTCGTTGTGCTCTACCTGCTAAAGCATCCGCCACCGCATTGGCTTCTCTATAAATATGGGAGCAATTTAACGTCATTTGTTCCGCCAACTGCTTTATTTCTTTTAAAATATTCTCCAAATGCCACGGTATTTTAAAATTGCCCTTAAACCACCCACAAACAATTTCTGAATCCGTCTGAACAAACACCTGCTTAAAACCCAACGAGAGACAAAGGCGGAGGCCCTCAGCTAGAGCCATAATTTTCGCTTTGTTATTAGAGCCAGCACCAAAAAACACTTGCTTCCCCACAACACAAAGACCCCTAAAGTCTCGAATAATCACAGTCAAATATATGGAAGTATTGAATTGGAAGCTGACTTGTCAACTTAAGCATCACTTCGTTGATGGTAGAAGGGGTCTTCTTTGATATAGAGTATGCTCCATGTACTTCTTATTTGCTTTACGACGTCTATTAGATCTCCGAGGGCTTGGGTCTGTAATTATAATCAAAATTATCTAAAAAAACCCTGAACTTTCTCGTATTTTTCATCTTCTATAGCCTGATCTTTATCGAGGTATGAGCTGCTATAATTTATCCTGTTGCTCGTTGGGGTTCTGATTCTTCAATTTCAGTGCCATCATGGGAGCTATTATTGTCTTCCTTCTCAGCTGTGATATTAGCAGCTAGCTTGCTGTTAACTTCCCCTTCATTTTCTTCCTCAATTGAGTTGGGCACAAATGTCAGGTGCCACAGCTCTTATTATCCCAACCTCTCTAGCAATGTCCTTGAAATCCATTTTTCTCTTGAGAATTGAGATGTGCTACTTCACAGCCTGCATTTGATTCAGTGACTCGAGTCCTCTTTTCCCTGCTGCCCATATCATTCTCCATTTACTTCTTCTCATTATTGTCTTTTCCCTCGAAGTTGGATTCTATGATCTCTACAATGTCATCATTCGGGATCTTTCCAACAGTATCATTACCATTGCCAACAACATATAGCTCCTCATTCTGACTACTCCCATCAATTTTAATTTCGTTATCTTTTGCATTCTCAGTTTTCTTCGTTTCGTAGCTACTTTGCCGCTTGCATTATCACATGGTTCCTCTTCTTCCTGGGAGGTACTTATCTCAACTCCATCACTATTTTTTGCCTCACTTGTACCTTCGCCTATCATTACAGATTTACCAACATCTATAATTTCTTGTTTTTACTCAATTTTTTCTTTGCCTGATTAAACTGCAGATTCGGACAAGAGGTACAAACCAAGAATGTTCTCTGCTGAATCTGAGATTGAAGGCATGGATACTAGAAAAGTCACGACTGAATAATTGTATAGTATAAGAGACCATTATGAAGACATTAGATGCCATCTAGAGTGAAAATATACCATCTCAGTATGCTAATAAATTTTAGGATAGGAATAGTTATTTTCTGCGGAATAAGAAAGTCTGCATGTTGGTTCAGTTCAATTGGGTTTACGCAATACAAAAAATATTGCATTATGTCCGAGTTCATGTTCATTGCTCATCCTCCAGTGCCAAGTAATGATATTCTGTAACTGTTTGCTAACAACTTGAAAACTGTTGAAGCATCATGTTTGGGAAACTTCGATCAGTATAATAGTAGAAGACTACCTTCTGCACTCAAGAATGAGACACAGATTCACACTGCAGAGGTCCTATGCATCATACAAATATTTATTTAGAATTAATGACTTTACGACAGATACATCCGTGTAAAACAGAGGGACCAGAAGACTTCTAATTTCTTGGAGGAACACTAAATTATTGAACATGTTCTGTTTACACGTAATTAGTTTCATTTGAGATGATAAAAAATCATCCAAGCAGGACAAAAAAAATGGATGTGAGAGGATAGAAAATTGAGCATCAATTGCCTTGTGAACATTCAATGGCAGCTATATAGGTGTGAATGCGAGCAGAAAATCCACCTAGAAGTGCATGGATCATTCGACACGAAAAATCTCCATCAAGACTAGGTTACAATGTAAATGCGAATAAGTTGAAAAAGAAATTATGATGAACTCCACTTAGAAAAAAGTTTGCATACTTTTTCAGTGGCAACATCACTTAGAAATAATTGTGCAGAGTAATTTCAACTCCTAATCAAACCTTTGCAATCAGTGATACCTTTTTAATGGTATCACTTTAAAATAACATTCAACTCCTAATCAAACCTTTGTAATCAGTGATACCTTTGTAATCGCTTTTAGGTTGAAAAAACCAATAAAATCAAACCGAACCGATACATGTATTTAATTTTTAACTTCTATATATGTAATATAAAAATTTGTAGATAATACGGGTTTTTTTATTTTTTTTTGTTCAGTTTGGTTTAGGTTGCTTTGGAATAGTTTTTCTTTGTTGGTTCAGTTTGGTTCGATTCGATTTTTAATTTAATTGAATTTTATTTATGTTCGATTCGGTTAGGTTCAGTTTCATTACACATTCGGTTTGGTTTGAATGTCTGCCAAACTGATTAAAAGTTACAAATAACATAGAAGGTCACACAGATTCCATTCACATTTCCTGTACAATAACCATGGATGCCTAACTTTTAGTTAACATACCTACAGTTTTCCCTAATCTCTCCGTCGTATCCTGTTAGTACACCAATGTTTCCCATCTTCAACATGGATGTTGCAAAGTCATTAGAGAAGTCATCAGGGTTGGCACTGTAGTACTTAACCATAGAGGTAGCATCTCTGTCACCCATAAGTGCGTGGTCTGACTCGAGTAGGCCTCGTCTGTTCATAACATTTTTGAAATACTCATTATCGAATATGTCAACACTTGCATCCAATGAAACAAGCTTGGTGTTTGATTTTTCGTTCGGACATGTTCTTTGTAAACTTTTAAGCAATGATGATTCAAGCACGGGATCCGGTTTGCCTGAGCCTCTGAAGTTAAACAGCCTTTCTGAAATGGTAAGGCACTTAGCAAATCCGATGGAGTGTCCACCTGAATGTTATGGTACAAAAATACAATTATGGAGAAGATATTATGAATATAACTTGCAGAGAAAAGCATTTCGCAGTTAATCAATTCTTGTAAGCATCTGTGATGACCCCCCTCCCGCATTGTATCGATACTGTCCGCTTTGGGCTACCATCCGACCCTCACGGCTTTAAAAAGCCTCAATACAATAGGGAGCTGACCCCGCACATATAAGGATCATCCTCCTCCCCTACCCAGGCGATATGGGACTATGATTCCCCTGGTAGCTCGTCCAACCCCTCTCGGCCTATTGGGTCTGTTGGGCTTCAACCCTCACCTCCACCCTCACCCTCACCCTCACCTCAAGTCCGCCCACTCAGGGTCTCACAGCATCTCTCAGTCTCTCGGTGTGGATTATGGGCTCATAAAAGTAGATCATCCACCCACATTGAACTTGTTCCCCTAGTTGTATAAATAATGAACTCATCAAGCTACAGTTCCAACCAATAAAATGAACTTGCTACGAGCAAAGGTGGCATCTGATACACAATCCAAATATATATAAAGTATGTGCTCTCGTGTTTGTGAGTTTAGCAAGTAATAACCTTAACGGCGGAGTTCAAATGAAAATAACCGAGTGTTTAGCAAGACTGATGCATGTTAAAAGTGTTTAGCAAGACCGATGCATATTAAATGATTTTGATATAGAACCTGAGAGCACCACAACATCCTGCAAATCAAGACCCCTGGAGGTGAACTTGGCTGTAATGTTCTCTAGAGGCTCAAAAGGTGATGGTAGCTGATCATTTGCTGCCTCTTGACTTGCAGTCATGCCATCTCGCCTGCCCAATGGTACAGGCCAGTAAGATCCGCCTGTCTGAAATTACAAACAAGTTAAAAATTCTCAATTTTCAGCTAAGTGTGCGAGACTATTTTTTTTTCATAAGGCCGGTCAGGCATGAGAATACAGCTAGTGCTTAATTACGTCATGAATCCAACAACAAAATCTGGATTTAGTTTTTTCAAATACATAAACAAGACCAAGTTTAACTTCATCAATGTTTATTTTTATTTTTTTCTACTTTGAAAATAATGGTAAGTTAGCAGAGTTACTTACCAGATAAACAGAATCTCTTGCTGCGAGAGCCAATATATCAGCACAAGAAACTGTTAATGGACAAGCTTCTTCTAAAGCATTCTTTATCTTGTCAATAACCCAAAATCCTTTCAAAGAATTGTGATTCCCAAAAGCATTTTTTTCCCCCTCAAATGTGCTTGTATCATCAAGTAGTACCGATCCATCACAACCCTAATACATTATACACAGCATATGATCGGTGAAAATAGTAAAAAGGAAAAATTAAATTTTATCATGCGGGTGATCATGCATTCATTCACAACTGTTCCTTTGTAATTAATCAAAAGATTGATCAATTAAATGAAACAGTAAGTCATTATTTATTACATACATTAACAAAACAATCGTGGAAATGCAGCCGAAGAAGAGATGCGGCCATCCTCTTCTCCTTTATAGCAGCCTTCCATACAACATCTCTAACAATCGACTCTACATCCGGACATGTAACTTCATAGAAATTCTCAGCAAGTTGGGAAGAGATAAAGGGACTTAATGATGAGATCATGAAACTGAGCGCAAGAATAATGGTGAAGTATGGGAGATTTCTGAAATCCATTATTGGTTCTTTGATCTCTAATATGCGCGTGGTTCATTAAGGGATTGAATGATTTATAGGCAATCAAAATCTATCGAAGAATAATTTCATTGGCCAGGTTTAGAGTGGTAATGCCACTATATGATTTATATGCAATTAAAATCTATAGAGGAATGCCAGGTTTTTTTTGTTTCTTTTTCATTCGCCAGGGTTAGAGTGGTAATGCCACTATAATTGCCACCGAAATTTACAAAGTAACTTGTTACGCCATCTTCAGTTCGTCGTCAAATAAAGGTTTAACAGTCTCTGAGGGAAATTATTGGTATGGAAACCCACCCATCCAACTTCTATTTCAAGTTTTCTAAGTTAGGTACATCTATAAATTAAAATTAACGTAACAGTAGTAGTAGACCGTCATTGCCTATTTTTTGGTTCCATCATAGATTATATTGTACAGTTTATCAGTTACTCTGCAAATACAAGCTCAAAAGCTAATTTGAAATAGTCACCATTGTGGGTGTTTTTTGTTGTACTAACCGAACTCCACGGCTTTGCTCCTAGCTTCCTTCGGGTTGGCTCCCTAAGCTGAGACTCAGAATGCGCCTTTTACCTGTATTTTAGTCTTGATCCCATTAATGAATAACAAAAAACTGGATGAAAATGTAAAAAGTATATAAAAAAGACCTGGGAGCTTACTTCCTTGCCCCATATTGTCTGGTACGTCAACTTTTAGGCTAAAATGAACGGGTAGGGGTGGAACAAGAGCATTCTAGCACCTCTGTTGGCCAGTGCGCCAACATTTTTGCTAAAAGCGAAAGAGCAGTGGAGAAGGCCCCTAAACCCTGTGAGGACAAATGAGATGAGCATGATAAGTAAACTCTTCTCACCAAAAAATTTGATAAACTCTCAAGAGATACTAATTAGGTTCGAGAAATTTTTAAAGTTTAAAAAGGAACTCAAATCCTTTATGAAGCTCAGTTAACATCCCGAGCGAAGAAAAATGTGAAGAGAAAAAAAGGAAATTTGAAAAGAAGCATGATTAAATCAAATGAAATAATTATGTCGTTATTGCACACTTATCCAATGTTTGTCCTAGTGATACTAGGACAAACAAAGCATCACTTGAAATCCTACTATACTTTATTTTGTTTCACTATTAACAATAACCTAAAGATTAAGATGAATAATAATGGCAACTAAAATGCGCTGGAGAGTAGAATGTGTACTCGAGTTACTTTTGGTGTGTGACTTAATATATAAGATCCCATGCATTCGTACTCTGTTTCGTTCTTGCTATTAAATCGCGCTTCAAGGCAAGGCTACGGGAGACTAGAAGAACAAGGGAGCTAGGGGGACTGGATAAAGAGAAATGAGTTGTGTTATTATGCACTCGATGTACTTCCTAACTTAGGCAATTGCAGTTCATCACAGATGGTTTGCACCGTCAGAGTTTCACTTAGTGGATACAGAACAATACCTCGTATGGTATTGCAGATTGAAAGAATACCAAAATATTGAAGCCAGACACTTTGAATTCATCGCAACATAGTATTAGCACTAACCTCAAGATTACCACCTACATATGAATCAAAAAGAAAATCATGACCAACTCCACTTAGTAAAATGTGTGCACTAGCTTTTAATTTGTGGTGTCAACTCAACTTAGAAATAAGAGTGCATTACATATTAATTCCCACACCTAAACCCTGTAATCTGTGATATTAATAGTCTAGTAGACCCTGAAGTCTGCCTCATTCTCTCTGCATTGTAGGTTTCTTCATCATGGGAAGGTTTGTGGTGGTGAATCTATTGTTCATCCTTCTCAACTTGGGTGCTGTTTTCACTGCTCCTTCTAGCGTTTCCCCCCCATACCCTCCTACCCCCCGAAAATATCCTCCTAAACACACTCCTAAGGTGAAGCCCCCTCCCAAAGTGAAGCCACCTTCATCACCAACAAAGCCCCCCACGGTCAAGCCACCCCATGTCCCTAAGCCTCCAGTTGAAAAGCCACCCCATGTCCCTAAGCCTCCAATTGTGAAGCCACCCCATGTCCCCAAGCCTCCAGTTGTGAAGCCACCCCATGTCCCTAAGCCTCCAATTGTGAAGCCACCCCATGTCCCCAAGCCTCCAATTGTGAAGCCACCCCATGTCCCTAAGCCTCCCCATGTCCCTAAGCCTCCAATTGTGAAGCCACCCCATGTCCCTAAGCCTCCAATTGTGAAGCCACCCCATGTTCCTAAGCCTAAGCCTCCAATTGTAAAGCCACCCCATGTCCCAAAGCCTCCACATGTCCCTAAGCCTCCAATTGTGAAGCCACCCCATGTTCCTAAGCCTAAGCCTCCAATTGTGAAGCCACCCCATGTCCCTAAGCCTCCAATTGTGAAGCCACCCCATGTCCCAAAGCCTCCACATGTCCCTAAGCCTCCAATTGTGAAGCCACCCCATGTTCCTAAGCCTAAGCCTCCAATTGTGAAGCCACCCCATGTCCCTAAGCCTAAGCCTAAGCCTCCAATTGTGAAGCCACCCCATGTCCCTAAGCCTCTCCCTAAGCCTGTAAAGCCACCAGTCGTGCCTTGTCCTCCTATAATTGTACACCCACCTCCCAAGGAAGTACCATGCCCACCAACACCACCACCACCACCAGTACCATGCCCACCAACACCACCACCACCACCACCACTACCACCACCACCACCACCACCACCAGTACCACCACCACCACCAGTACCATGCCCACCAACACCACCACCACCACCACCACCACCAGTACCAGTACCATGCCCACCAACACCACCACCACCACCACCAGTACCAGTACCATGCCCACCAACACCACCACCACCACCTATAGTAAAGCCACCAATGCCACCCATTGTAACACCATGCCCTCCACCACCACCACCACCACCACCTGTGGTTCCTACACCTCCTATAGTAAAGCCACCAATGCCACCCATTGTAACACCACCTCCCAAGGAAGCACCATGCCCTCCACCACCACCAGTACCATGCCCACCAACACCACCACCACCACCACCACTACCACCACCACCAGTACCATGCCCACCAACACCACCACCACTACCCCCACCACCACCACCAGTACCATGCCCACCAACACCACCACCCACCAACACCACCTCCAAAAGCACAAGAAACATGCCCTATTGACACACTCAAGCTTGGAGCATGTGTAGACTTGTTGGGATGTTTAGTGCACATTGGAATAGGTAGTAGTGCTAAGGATACCTGTTGTCCGGTGCTCCAAGGACTTGTAGACTTAGATGCTGCACTTTGTCTATGTGCCACTATCAAAGCTAAGCTTATGAACCTCAATATCATCATACCCATTGCTCTTGAGGTCCCATAGATTGTGGGAAGCACCCACCACCTGGATTCCAATTGCCTGCATAATTAATTAAACTAGCAAGCAGCCTTGCAGGCCTTTGAGAAAGACTTGTGTAATTAGAGATTGTTAAGTGACCAAATGTTAATGCTTGTTTTTGCTTTCATGTACTTTCAATATATTATATGAAATCCAAACCACAACCCCCCCCCCCCCTCCCCCCAATATGTTGTATGTTACTCAAAATGCAGATGTTTCTCCCCGTCTTAATGTTTGGAAAATCTTAATCAAAAAATTAAATAAATAAATAAATACTGTAAACCATTAATAATATGATATATAAATTGATGCGACATCGAACAATCATCCAATTGTAGCCGGACAGTAACACGAACAAACTCTAATAGAATATGGCATGGCCAGACGAGGCCCAGTCCGGCCCAGGTCAGGCAAGAAATTTTTAAAGTTTAAAAAGGAACTCAAATCCTTTACGAACCTTAATTAACATCCCAAGCCAAGAAAAAAAAAAAAAAAAAAAAAAAGGAGAGAGATTTGAAAAGAAGCTTGATTAAATCAAATGAGATTGTGTCGTTATTGGACACCTATCCAATGTTTGTCCTAGTGATGCTGGGACAAACAAAGCATCACTTGAAATCCTACTATACATTATTTTGTTTCACTATTAGCAATAACCTAAAGATTAAGATGAATAATAATGGCAACCAAAATGCACTGGAGAGTAGAATGTGTACTCGAGTTACTTTTGGTGTGTGACTTAATATATAAGATCTCATGCATTCTTACTCTGTTTCGTTCTTGCTATTAAATCCCGCTTCAAGGCAAGGCTACGGGAGACTAGAAGAACAAGGGAGATAGGGTGACTGGATAAAGAAAAATGAGTTGTGCTATTATGCATTCGATCTACTTCCTAACTTAGGCAATTGCACCTTATCGCAGATGGTTTGCACTATCAGACTTTCACTTAGTGGATACAGAACGAGATAGTATTAGCACTTTGAATTTATTGCAACATAGTATTAGCACTAACCTCAAGATTACGACCTACATATGAATCAAAAAGAAAAACATGATTAACTCCACTTAGTAAAAAGTGATAATGATAGTCTAGTAAACCCTGATGTCTGTTTCATTCTCGCAATTAATTAGCCACTAACCTAAAAAATAAGATGACTAAATCGTCCACCAAAAGTTGCACACTAGAAAACTGAACTTGTACTCTCTTTAGCTAAATTAACTATATACCACTAGGATATTATTTATAATTACTATAATATCACTAGTTGAAACCATTAAGCTATTCTTCAGAAATACAAATTAAACTCCCCATAACTGTAAACATATCCAGTAATGGTATAACATATAAACATCTCCTTGCATTAAAATCTTACCAGCTATTCGATATTTAATTTGCAAAACGTACAACCAAAAACAAAAGGTTACGATGGGCTTGTGCTTGTTACTACTAACACAGCGTAGAATATACCTTGAAGAAGAACGAATCAAAACTCAGAACCCTGACAATCAGATCAGTATTTACATTTGAAAGAATCTAAACTATATCACATAGATAATTAGATATGATGTAATTGTTGGAGGATTTTGATAAGGATACATTGAAAACCTTGAGCTTTTTTCGGTAGCCATTTTTCAGTTTTTATGCCTGGAAATTTTATCTTTAACTTGTGTCTTTTCAAAATAAAATAAAATATTATTTCCAGTTTTAAATTAGGACCCTCACTCTACTGAGCAGTAATTTAATAGATACGAACGCGACTAGCCCAGAAGGCCAGCAACAATGGCACTTATAATATTCAATTGCTTCATTTGGTTCAGTGGCTAGCACAAGCTGCGGAAGAGGATAGATTATTTTTCATTATTTTTTTCAGAAAACAACACACTAATTTCCAGTCAATTAATACTACATAAGTGGTACATTAAGTTTGTAATGCTCATGATTATCGAGCTCATCATTGCTCAGTTTGAGATGCCCGTCCTGCTCGCATCCAATGTCTCTCACACACCATTCACAAGTGTCTTGCTCTGCCAATGAGGTACTAGCTCAGCTGGTAGGCTTGTGACGGATGGTATCACAAGTTCAGGGTTTGAACCCTGCCGACGGCATTTGGGGTAGGATGGGTTAAGGGATTAAATAAATAAATAAAATTTGTGTGTCTTGTGTCTTGTGTCTTGTGTTTTTTGTCTTGTGTCTTGCTCTCTATATATTAAGATATCAGTATCCCATTGTGATCCGATCACGATCCTAAACATGCGATCACAAAAGCTTGAAGGTAAGTTCTCCCCCAATATAGGAAACCTCTCCTTTCATTGAATAATTCAGCTTGGAGAGAACTTCTTTCATGGTCCAATACATCAAGAAATTGGCCGATTGTCCCGATTAGAGATCCTTTCTCTAGATAACAATTCCTTTTATGTGAAATCCCTATCAATCTTACTCATTGTTCTAAACTTCAACTTATCATCCTTTTGATACATGCTGAATCTAGCCATAATTTGATTATGCCCAAGCAATGTTAAATTATAATGATCTCCCAAAAATGAAATTTTCAAAAATAAAAATTACCAGAAAAAGATTCTTTGAAAACCAATTTAAAAAATAAAATGAAATTGTGGCAGTGTCCATAGTGTACCCATGTTAGTAATTTTATGTTGTTATTAAGTAAATGTGATGATTTTTATTTTTTGCCCCCTCCACAAATATCATAGCTCCGCCCCTGCTAACACGAATGCACTATCATGGATTACTCTATCAAGACTTGCTTTCCCAGTCAATATTATTACTTTAATAGTAGGAAGAGTCGACTAATCACTTCTAAAAGAATCGTAATTCTATTCCCCAAGGTGAGAAGAAACAAACCTGATTGAGTTGAACTTCCTTTCTAGTAATTTCCACACTAAAACCTTATAAGTCATAAGTAAAGATATCACCCTATTTATAAGATCCTTTGTTTCATTCTTGCTGAGTAATGTTCCCTAATGTGTTACAATTCTGGTGACTTCTCTGTATCTATGTTCTCAATAGATGATTTCGGTTGAAAATGTGACTCCACTTGAGGAGAGCTTGTATTTTTTTAAATCAGTATATTCATCACTGTCCTTTAGAAGCATTCTTGGATCAACAATGTTCACGACTTATGAAGGTTTTGTCCATCCTGAAATATGTCATCTGTTGGCCTCTTGCCCGTAAACATCTCCATTATGAGTTCAGTTTGTTTTCCAATTAACAGAATAATTCCTACACAAATATAATTACACTGGTAATATTCC
Source organism: Berberis vulgaris (assembly GCA_963556465.1). Lineage (NCBI taxonomy): Eukaryota > Viridiplantae > Streptophyta > Magnoliopsida > Ranunculales > Berberidaceae > Berberis > Berberis vulgaris. The sequence goes on from OY747133.1 coordinate 2,728,688, forward strand.
ATGGTTTCCATTGCTTCCAGTCTACTACTAGTGGACATGATAGATTATCTTTCTTACTTTTCAAAGCACAACACTAAAGTCAATTCTACATAATTACCAGTAGGTAGAGAATTTGGTTTGAGTTTTCACACCAATCTCTTGGGAAGAATTTATAATTCTAGTCCAGTGTGTACCACTTTTTTGTGAATAATTTTCACAGCAAAACCTTGAAGACCCCAAAGTCTACCAAGTCAAGTCCTAAAAATGCAGAAATAAACTGAATGACTTATCAAAAAACCACATTTTGAAAAGATTTTTCTCAAAAGAACTATTTAATCGTAGACTCGTTTCACCAGCCCACTTTGTAGTCTAGTGAAATCTTCGATTTCACTCTAAAGTGGTGTGTTCGCATAGTGGGATTACTTTAGTCAAGGAATAAAGGTGTTCCTTGGGACTCATTATTAATTTTCAAAAATAAATAAACAAACAATAAATAATTTTCAAAAACATTTCTATGGTCATATTAAAAAAATAAAACGAAATTCTCGAAGTCCTTAAATGCAGACTATACAGATATTGCGTTAGCATAATCAGGCCCAAATGGATAATCTTGATTACGTAACTATAAAACACATATCTAACATGAATTGCTCTATCAAGACTTCTTTACTAGTAGGGACGCCAATAACTTTGAAACAATTGTAACTTTACTCCACAAAGTGAGAAGTAAGAACCCTAATTGAGTATATCTGCCTTTTGAGTAATTTTCGCTCTAAAACCTAGTAAGTTATCACCGCATAATCTGAATATTATGAAGTCTTCCACAAAAACCGTGTATAACTCATGATGCTTACTCCACTTAGTATTGTATAAACCAAGAACTTTTACATAATTACTTGGTTTGGCATGCTGGGTCCAGCATGTATCCAAATTCTTCCACTAAGAGGGTGTTTGTTTCTGCTTCTGAATGGAGTCAAAAGTCTTAATAAGAAGTGAACCACCTTATTTGGAGTGTTTGTTTTTAGTTCTGTTCAGAAGTTCTGATTCTGATTGGAGTAAGCAACAAGAAGGTGTTGATCACTTAGCACTGAGTGCTTAGTGAAAAATTATTCCAATAATAACCTTAACATATTTTCAAGTTTTTAGCATATAGTTTTTGTGCCTTATGTGTATCATAAGATATCAAATCAAATAACTAATTAAAATGCTACAAATGTATTGCTCAGATTCAACAATAACGCGATAGTCGTATTCGATATGATTTTAAGCACAATATTTATGTCATAAATATTTTTAGCTAAGTGGTTCAAAATTGTCAAACAATTCTCATTCAGCACCTAAAAACAAACATCTTTTAATTTTACAGCTTCTAATCAGCAGCTCATTCAGAAATAAAACAAACAGTTCATTCAGAAGCTCGTTCAGAACTTCTAACTCCAGTTAGAAGTTAGCTTCTAAACACTTAAAAAAAACAAACGCCCTCTAAGTCTCTCAGTCTCCATCCACAAGTTTGTGTTGTTCACGATATATGTCGAGTTATGCTCAACTGATTTTTGTATCCTAGCCTTTTAGCACCCCCCCCCCCCCCCTCACCTAAAAACAAACACCTTTTAATTTTACAGCTTCTAGTCAGCAGCTCATTCAGAAGTAAAACAAACAGTTCATTCAGAAGCTCGTTCAGAACTTCTAACTCCAGTTAGAAGTTAGCTTCTAAGCACTTAAAAAAAACAAACGCCCTCTAAGTCTCTCAGTCTCCATCCACAATTTTGTGTTGTTCACTAGATATGTCGAGTTATGCTCAACTGATTTTTGTATCCTAGCCTTTTAGCACCCCCCCCCCCCCCCCCCCCCACCCCCAATTTTACACTTCTTAATTTTCCTAAAAATGATGCTTTGGTCTTGTAATGTTCATTCAATATTACCAATCATTCTATTAGTATGGATATGGAGCAGTGAGAACTCATTCGCCAAAATCACTTCATCCACCAATGCACCTGATCATGTGGCCTTAGTCGCCTTCAAGGAAAAGCTGAATGATGATCCACTCAAAGCATTGAGTTCCTGGAACGATTCCATCCATTACTGTCATTGGAATGGGGTCACATGCAGTCACCGCCATCGTGACAGGGTCACAGTCCTAAACTTGCAATACACTCTCCCCACACATAGGGAACCTCTCCTTTCTTCAAGAAATCGGGCTTGGAAGTAACTACTTTCATGGTCCAATTCCACAAGAAATTGGTCGCTTAACCCGATTAAAAGTCCTTTCTCTACATACAAATTCTTTTAGCGGTGCAATCCCTACCAATCTTACTCATTGTTCCAAACTTTAAAAAATCAGTTTAGCAAGCAATCATCTAATAGGAGAGATTCCCATTGAGCTCGCGTCTCTATCAAAGCTTAGTTCGTTGTTTCTGCAAAACAACGAACTCAAAGGAAGCATTCCATCTTCGCTAAGAAATCTCTCCACTCTGACTCATCTTGAAATTACAGAAAACAGTTTAACTGGAAATAGTAAGCTTTGCGGAGGTTTTGTTGAACTCAAGTTGCCTCCATGCCAGATTAGCAAAAAGGGTAAGTCACAGTTTCTGAAAGTTGTTTTGCCTGTGATTGTCGTAAGCATTTGCTTGGTTTTACTATTGTGCTTACTTTTGTGTGCTTCCAAAGAAGATTATTGAAAGCAGAGCCTTCTTTTCAATCATTATTTAGTCATCCATTCACAAGGATTTCTTATGCAGTATTGGAAGCCTTGGTTCAGTGTATAAAGCAATTATTTCACAAGTTAACACAATTATTGCGGTTAAGGTAATAAATTTTCAACAAATTTGTTTGGACATACATATTGCATTACTCATGCTACAGTCGACACAACATCAAGGAATGTGATTTCTCGAAATATGTCAAAATTTCACTGAATATTTCTTATTTTGAAGTTACCGAAATCTCTTTCGAAATCTGAAATATGTCAAAAAAATTCTAAGAAAAGAAATATATATTTTAATCTCTGTATATTTTAGCATGTTATAATGTCATTTTAGTATCAAAAGTTTGTTATGTGATTGATTCTTATGTAATATTCAGTTTGTATGACACTACAAGTCATGTGAGATTTTTTATGTAGTATTTAAGAGATTAAAATGCATAATTTATATTGTTAAATTTGAAATTACGATCGAAATTTTTACGGGTTTTTCTACAACAAAACAAAATATTCCTTAAAATCAGGGGTCCGAAATTAACTCAAAAAATGAAATCACAATCCTTGCACGACAGATACTAGAATGGGATCAAGAGTTGGATTGGTGTGTTCAAGCTTTTGCAGCTTTGCTGGTAAAGACTCAAGTGCAAAGGTTAAAAAGATAGCGCTCAATGCAACTATATATCATCTGCGGGCTGCAAGAAATAGAAGAATATACGATCACGCATGGCAGTTAGGGATTGAACTTGTTCAATGGATCTATGAAGATGTTCGTATTAAGATAGCAGGCCTAGAGCGCAAGGTAGATGATAATGCAAGGAACAGGGACCTGTTTAGTAGGTAGAGAGTTGATGTTGAGTATATGCACAAACAAGCAATCAGGTGCACATGGACAAAACCAGCAGCAGGTTTGTTCAAGTTGAATTGATGGATCATTGAAAGGTACTCATGGAGGTTATGGTGCTATTAGAGATAACAGCGGAGTAGTGGTTGAGTGCTCAGGTTCTACCACAGGTCACTTTGTCATCAAGCACGAGTTACATGGAGTTGAAGGTGGACTGCGGGCAGCACGATTGCAGGGAGTCAAGCAACAGATCATTAGTACAGACTCTCAAACTGCGCATACATGCCTCACCAAAATAATGGGATTAACATGGGACTTAAGACATGTAGTTTCCAGGATTAGAAGACAGTTAAGCATCACCACAGAGAGGCTAACAAGGCTGCAGATCATCTAGTTGGGTTGTATCCGAATACTAAATTTGTAATAATTGCACCCTGCTCTTTTGCTGAGGACCCCAAGAAGATTATGTATGAAGATATAATAGGCAAAGTTTATGAACGAATGCAGTCCCTCTTATTTAATTCAGTTTAGGGGATCCTAAACAAATCCCGGTTCAATTTTCAATAATTTAAAAAAAAAAAAATTTAAATAATAATAATAGATCTTCAACAATGAGGCTTCACGAGTTTCTCGTCTGAATGCAATGCTTTAAAAAATTCCGACACCGCAATCTCTTAAAAATCATTACAGCTTGTTCAAGCGTGAATTTTCCAAGGGACTGATTTCAAAGCATTGGTTTTTTAGTTCATACCCAATGGAAATTTAGAGAAGTGGTTACATCCTAAAAGAAATCAGCATCTTGGGTTGAAGTTGAACTTCTTACGAAGGTTGAACATAGCTATTGACGTTGCTTTTGCCTTGGATTATCTTCACAATCATTGTGAACGAACGATTGTCAATTGTGATCTAAAGCCTAACAATGTTCTCCTCTAAGAGGGATAGGTCAAAGGTAAGCTATTTTATGATGATATGACAGCTCATGTGGCTGATTTTGGTTTGACAAGAGGTTTCTCTACCACTTCCTATGATTCTTCACAAAGCCACTGTAGCTCCCTTGGAATAAAAGGAGCTCTTGGTAACGTTTCTCCAGGTTAGATTCTTGTACATGTTTTTATGTTTTTACTTCATATCTAACTACTGGGTCATGTAAGAGATCAGTCTCAAGGTGTGAGAATCCCTCTAGAGTGAGAAGAGTGAGAAACACACCACAATGGTGTGTTGCATGGTTACTTGTAAGAGTTGTAGATTTTGTTTTTGCAGCTAAAAGTGGCACAGTTACTTCTTCAGTTGTGAAGTTTGTGTTTCCAAAGGAAATGTTGCTCCAGATTCATGGCGTGGGTAGGTTTAGACTGTTCTATCAAGCTGGTAAATATTCGATTTCTGTGTGAGTGTTTTGTCAACACAGTTAGGATTCCAGAAGTGGAGTGTATCAAAGTTTGTCAATTGCCAATCGCCATTGAGCATATAGCAGTGAGGTGTCCATTCAATTAAGGTGATGTTTTGGGAGGTGTCAGCTCCATTTGAACTAACACATAATGCCTTTGTTGGGATCAAGTCAAGCCAACTCCATAACGTGAAGTGTGCGTTAAACTATTAGGCGGCGTTTTTAATATTGTTATTAGGCATCATTATTAATGATGGTTTTTTTTTATTTGCAATAACTCAAAGGGCCCTCTCTATCAAAAGAAAACCAAAATAAAACCGGAAATGAAAAAACAGTCCATACCGATTTAGATAGCGCCCCTTCCACAAAGCCGCCACTGCTTTCATAGCGTTTCTTGACGAATATAGAACTCTAAGTTCCTACAAGAACAGCCTAAATGAATTAGTATGAATATCTACACTTTCTACTGAACAAAATTTGAGTGAACACCATACAATGTTCTAGCAAATAAATTCATCAACAGTGATGTTATAACACAAACCATGACCATTAACTATTTGCCACTCTTATATCGGGACATTCCATATGTTTGAAGCTAAAGCGTAGCAGTGTTATGACTTAATACACATCACTATTTATCTTTGGTAGGTCTCACAATTTGAATGCTTACAAATATACAATACTACCATTGAATTGTAAATGAATAACCTTCACGTGATTTGCACACTTCATCTGGTATCACGAACACCACAAAGCTCAGTTAAGCGAATGAAAGCAAAGGTCATTATACCAATAAGTGAGCTGTTTATAATGGACAGGTCTAATGATCGTACCAATAAGTGATCTCTGTTTTCATTCGCTTAACTAAGCTTTGTGGTGTTCGTGATACCAATGTAGAGTAGGTAGTTCGAACTTAATTTGAAGTGTAGAGGTTACTGAAGTATCAAACTACTTTTCAGCATACTTTCTGCTGCATTGCTTGACTAAACACCTCTCTATTATGACATAGCAAAAAGGTTTATGCAGAGTGCGTGCAAAGCTACAATTGGTATACAACTGTTTTGTGATTTAGAACATAAGACCATTCCATGCGGTTATACTTTGTTCGTTTTCTCCATCAGCACTAACCTAATGATTAAGATGACTAATAGTGGCAACCAAAAGGTGTGCTTGGAGAGTAGACCTTGTACTCACGTTGACCATACAATGAGCCAATGACATAAAATGCATAACCATAACTAATATAATAATTGGCGTTTACCATCAGAAATGTTTTGCTTGATGATAACCATAAACACTATTAACCGCAGTCCTTTAGAAATACAAACTAACCTCACATATTTTGGCAAAACACACATTGCAACCACTAAACAGTGGTTGATTTGTTGCTCAAGATGGGTCCTAACACCTTGATGGTAGTCTCTAATGTGATACAACTCCTAACACCTTGATGGTAGTCTCTAATGCGATACAACTCAGTGATGACTTCTCCTTTATCAAGGTTTGATACGTGATTCCGCTGATATATGACATCAAGTGTTATGGTTGAAACCAAAGATTCCTGCACTGTAACTAGTCTATTACCCTGATTTTCGGAATCTATACTTCCATCACTGTCCTTAGGGGCATCCTTGGATTCACAATATTGATGACCTGTTCAGGCAAAACCAGTTTAGCAAAACCACGAGTCCATCCGTTCTGAAACATACCGTCTGTTGGTCTATTCCATCCTAACAAAACCAGAGAAGACGGAATGCTTCCTTAGGATTCGTTTCTCTTGAGATACAGAGTAAGCTTTGATAAATGTTCTGCTTAATGGGATTCTTTTCTTTTTATTTGATTAAAGGCTCAATAGGAATTTTCCATGAGAGCTTATTGTTAACTAGGTGATGCTTGGAACACTGACTGACATTGGTGAGGATATCACCTTCAAACAAATTATTGCTTATAATCAGGTGTGACTGCGACAAGCATCCAGTTTCATGTGTGGTATAGAACCACGAAAGTTGTTCTTGCAGAGTGTGATCATTCTAGGGAAGGAAAGGTTCCTTCGTGTACCTTCAAGTTTCTTGGATTCCAAGTCTAAGAATGTAACGCTGTTACAATGACAATGACTCTGTAACAGTAGTGGAGACGTCCCATAAACTCAGTGCCATATTGTTTAGCTAAATGTTTGCAGGACCCCAGTTTCAAACTCCTCTATTTCCAGTTTTACCTCAATTTGGCAGTAAATTAATCAGAGAGATGGGTGGGTTACTGAGAAACAGAGGAATGGTGCCCTGGGATATTGTTTTGAGCAAGACTCAAGTATGACAATGATTTTTTTAACTCAATGATTTAAACTCAATAACTATCTCTTTTTGCCAAAACGATAATCCGAAGTTGGCCTACCAGCAAATGAGTTGTTATTCAAGGGTCGACCAATTTCTTATGATAAAGTATGACTGTTCAGAAGAATGTGAGGATTTGTACATGTGGCTTACCTTCCAAGCTTGACTACGATCCTGGGAAGATGACAACTAAACTGTTGCACTATTCCCATCAGCAGCTCTGGAGTTTGTCGTTCAACAAAGTCAATGCTCCAAGTGGATGCCCATGCACCATACCTTGGCACGCCATAATTGTATACAACAGCAAGTTTGCGCTGCACAAAAGTATGACTGCGTGAGGAAAGGCCTGACCAAGAAATCTCTCATGTCACTCGTGACTGAATGCAAAGTGTATTGAAACCAGTATGCAATGAAGAGAAGCTTCAGCATGAAGATCAATATATCAAGCACAAATGAACAAATGACATCCATGAAGCTTTATCAAAACTCTAGACTCCAAGTCATTCTAATCCTTCAAGAAAGCATTGGGTATGGAAACCAATAACATGGGGAACAAGGAGCAGGCTTGCCTATTGAAGTAAAGAAGAATCAACGTTATCCCCATAGATTCTCACCATAAGGATTTTTCCAAACAAAAGAAAAAGCTTTTTGGTTGATATGGTTCGTTGACAATATGACATAAAACAATATAAAATCTGCAATGAAGAAGGAAAACAATTCAATTGTATTTCTCATCTCAATAGTATTTATAGACTCCATCGAATATAGCATTCTGGAGCTCACAAGGTAACAACTTTAACAGACAAACATGTAAAAGAGTAGTGAACAGTCAATCAACCACTCCCACGCAAGTCTTCTTTCTATACGTAAGTAGAACAACTTGTTATCCTTGCGGAGACTAAAATCTTAGAAACCATGCACCTTAATGTGCTCCTTCTTCACAATTCCAGCCTTAACTAAGAAGCTAGAAACATTCTTCCTCTGATCACCTTGTAGTTGGATGACCTTGCCTAGCTCTTTGTCCTGCACAACATTACCATTGCAACAGAACTCCTTTTTGACGTCTTTCAGAATCTTCTCATAACTAAATTCTTTCTTCAGGCCTTGCACTGTTGTCAGGCACTTCCTTCCATTCCTCTGCTGTACACGGATATGCACATAATCTTTCGTCCCGGCAGCATCCGAGTCCTTATCATCAGCAAATGGATCTACAGCAACCATTAACAACAGCATTAAGCAACAAAATTAAATCTCAATGTAAAACCTGCTGTTATTGCAACAATAACCATATTCGCTCAAATAAAATTCTAGATAACTCAGTTGTTACTTTGACATAGAAATATTTGCTAAATGATAAGTATTATCTAAGTAAAGGAGAATGCCAGTCAAACTTAATTTGTATAATGTTAGCAATACATATTCTAACAAGACATGTTTGATAAAATATGCTTTTAAACAAACAAAGTATTTCATGAAGTCAAACCCTGAGGACACATAAAACTGATTTAGTGCTTTTCACATTTTTTTAAGACAACAACTGCTGGGAGTGCTTTTCATATTTGATTTAGTTTTGTCTTATATATTTTATGTGTTCTTTCAAGAGTCTCAGTGAGTACTTTCATTTGATTTTTTTTTCCAAAAAATTAAATCATTTCACATTCTCTGAAATGGGTACTTTAAAAGAGTTTTGATCTTAAAGTTTCCAGTTAGTTATACTTGCAAATATTTGATGTAAAAAAAAAACAGATAGAAAGATGATAAATGCATACCGAAAGTAGTAGGGATCTGGTCGTCGAGTTCAACCATGTAATTAGCTAGGCGGTTATAAGAAACAAGCTGAAAAGCAAAAGATGCACAGTCAGAAAGTAGTCACACATTATTAATTTAGCAGAAAATCTCAGTATCAAAGAAACTGGAAGGTTAAGTAGGAAGAGTTTCAAACTTATGGACCACCACCCCTTTGTTTAAATCATTTGTTGCACTCGTCACATTGGTAAACAAAGGGTTGAACTTATTCCTCATTGACAAGCACATAATATTTTAGAATTTCAATATATGCAAAAATTAAAACCAGCAACGGGCAACCAACTCCGAAATTTAAACGAACAAACTTCCCCTAATAGTCTTGAGCGTCATCGACTAGATTTTTAATATTGCATAACCATATTGTTATCCGGCTTCCTGACATAGCTCAAAATCCAATTCAGAACAAATCTTCCTAACTAAATGCAAGCAACTGTTGCAACAAAAACCATTCCAGGACCATAGTTTTCATAGGCTGTTAATTTCTGTATGCGCCTTCATGACAACATCTCTACAAGTTTAATCCATTAGAAAAGGAAAAATCTATCATAGATCATCAACGAAAGTGGAATTTTAGCAAACAGTCACCTCTCTCGTGAGTTGTAAGGTTTAATCCTTTGGGTATTACAAACAATTGAATAGAAACTGGCATATTATTTTCAACCTGCATTTTCTGATACATAACACAATGCATCTAACCATGCTATGGAATCATTAAGAAAAAATTAACAGATCCAATAACTTCAAGTTTTATGCAACATTAACTAATCCAAAAGAAAATCAAATCAAACCCAACAAATAAATTCATGACAGAATCAATTCTAACTGCATTACAAAGATCTATCTACTCTGATTATAAACCAAGAATCTAAAACAAATCAAAGAATCCCAAGATCCATGAATGTAGTAACAATCAAACCCTAACAACCAAAAAAAAAAAACAACACCCAAAGAGATACAAATCAAAATGGGTAAACTGAAATCAAAACAAAATGGGTAAAACGAGATCAAATCAATATGGGTAAAACCGAAATGAGATGAATAACATCTAATCTAATGAAAATGAGAACACCCAAATGGATCAAAGACAAATGAAAAGCTGGAAAGGGGAGGAAGAGAAGATTGTTACCTGATGAAAGAACCCTTTTCCAGAGATTGAGATTCAGAGAGACGAAAATGCAAGACGGCTATGTTATGGAAGGTTGGGGTTTGTTTATATAGCCAGAGTGCAGAGAAGCTAAACCAGGTAAAAGGTTTTGGGTCTCACGATCTTAACGGCTGAGATTAAATATAGAGTGAAGTGTGTGTTTTTGTTTGATTGGCCAATTTTCGTTTTTCGACTTAATTCCGGGTTTACAGATTTTAAGAAATATTTCGAAAATTATTTTGGTGTGTAGAGAAAAAATGTACAAATTTCGAGGGTAAATGAAATATATAATGAATTTCGAGAGTATATTAAATATTTGAAAAAAATAATATATAATACCTATAATAAAAAAATTAATGGGTGGTTTCAAAAATCAATATACAAATAGAAGTAGAAGAAGTGATATTAGGAAATTAAGGGTGGTTTCAAAAACAAAAAATAATTATAATAAATGATAATTTAAAAAATCAAAATTTACGAAAAAAATCTTGAAATTTTTGAAAAAATGTAAATTTTAGTAGTTGGTTTTGTAATTTTGCGAAATAAACGAAATAAACCAGAAATTTATGAAAAAACCTCAAAAATTTTCGAAAAAATGTAGTTTTTAGTAGCTAGTTTTTGTATTTTTACGAAAAAAACCCCAAAATTTTTTCTTTCGCTCTTTTTCTTTTCGTAATTTCAAAAAAACGAAAAATTCAGCGTAATTTCGCGAAATTACAATCCTTGATCTAATATAATTAGAGATTAAATATTGGGATCGCGGTGGATTAGGTTTGGCAATGGAATGAAAACATTTGTTCTGAAATGATAAATAGCATACAATCCAAACATGAATCGGTGTTGGTGTTCCTACATAGATTGATTGTAAAGCGCATATTATATGAACAATGACAAAAAAATGCCTGTGGCCCTTCAAATCGAAATTGTTTATTGGGTTAGATAGGAAATAGATTGTTTTATCGACTATTTATGTAATACCCGTACTTTTTTCACTGTCCTTATAAATATGTATGTATATAAAGTGTTTCAATTTATTATTTTTATATTCTAACTAAAATATTATATATACGCAGGTAACAACCTCGTATCTATGCATGTTTGATGCATGACTTTGTATGATGTGAAATTTTTTTCTATAAATATAATATTTGAATAACTTCTAATGTGAAAATGTATATTTTAAAAAAAAATTCTTATTTCTTTTGCCAATTTGTAATTTTTTTTAAATTCACATTGTTTTCTTACCTTTCGAATCTCGGGACGAGATTCTTTTGAGGTCTGTATATTGTAATACCCGCCTAATTACACAAATATAAATAATATTTACTTATAAATTTGTAATGTATTGTAATTTTATAATGTATAAAACTTGTTTTATTTTTAGTGATTAAATGAGTAGAAAGTGTGTGTACATTTCGCAAAAAATAAAATTAGGAAACCCTAATTATAACTTTATAAAATAGTTGGAAAAACCTAGCCTCATTCTTTTCTTTTACACACACAAAATAATTGGAGGAACTTACGTAAGGAATTAGGGAAAATAGGTGAAACAAGAAGAAGAAAAAGAAAAAAAAATAATGCTTAACACCGGTGAGTCTTCTTCGTTCTCCTTTACTTTTTTAGATTAATCAATTGATTAAGGTTAGGGTTAATACAAATATAAATATGAAATATGAAATTTTATTGTATTTTCGTAGGAATTGGTTGAGTTAAAAGAAAAAAAAAATACAACTAGGTTTTTATTTAAATCCTGTAATAAATACAGCTTTGAGCAGTCTTAGTATTTTTAGTGGACCGAGACCTTCTAGAGGTCAGAATAACTTCGTATTAAATCTGTAGATTTATAACATGCGTATGAAAAACATACCGTTGGTTTGGAGTTCATCCAACGGTTAGATCTCCCTCAAGGCAAAAACAAATGTCACTGATTGAATTTTAGAAATTCGTGTATTAAAAAGTTTTGGTAAAAATTAGTGAGTTTTCCTCCATTTTCTTTTCATATATTTTTGCTTGGAAAATTTTTAAGCGATGTGGTTTTTTTTTAATATCTAATAAGTTTGAAAATTATATTTGGGATGAAGTGGAATTTGAGAAATCAAGAACGGAAACATTTTTCAATTATGAACTAAAACTTGTTTGTGTATTCTATCAGTCTTGATTCTGTGCAGTTTTTCTATGCTGGTTTTGATTGGGTTCTTTAGTGTGTGCTGTATCATGTTATATATCAAAAATTTTCTGTTGGAGTCTAGTTTCCAAAGGATCTTATGGTATCACAATCTGAATTTTTTACGAAAAGATATACTAGTTTTAGTGACAAAAGGTAAACTTGGACGAATGGTGACAGATGACATGTTTTGTTTGTAAAATTTGTAATGTTACAGACATAATCAAAGGGTATGCTATATATGGTTGGAAATCTCTTTGTGTCTATTTTCTATAGCTCTTAACGATAGTCAATTTGGAGTTCTAATGTGAGAATTATGTACATTTGAGTGATGACTTGTCAAGCTATCTAGTTAGGACATCTTGTTCATTTCAGTATTGTTTGGAGGGTTATTTACTCGACTATTTGGCGAATAAAACTAGGCTAGTTACAACTGAGTCGGGGGCTGTTTAAATTGATTAGGAAGTCGGGAGGCTTTGAGAGGGTTTGACTAGGTTCTGGTTGGGTAGTGAAATTGTAGTTGAATACTTCGGAGTGTGTGACTTGAATTGTTGCAGCAATCATCTTCCTCGACGTTTCATTGGATGTGGAATGGGTAGTGGAGTTAAAGACTTCGATTGTTCTATGAATGAATTGTTTTGTTTGATTTATTTCCATGGAGTGGTGATGTGTGTAGAAGAATGTCGAAGACTTGATGTTTGTTTTCTTCAAGTACACTAAATATGTAGGGATACAATACTTTTTGTATAGGAAATATATAATGATTGTGTATTGATTCAAAATTGGTATTGTTGTCTTGTTAGCCTGTGACATCATGTAGAATGAATTGTGCAGTTTGGGTTGAATGTGTTATTACTCATGTCCAGATTGTCAACACTCTTTGTACATTGTCCGAATTATTTTTCTCTACATATACACAAATGGAGGCAATGACTACTAAAGATTATGACACTAGTATTGATTGTGTAGTTTGGATTGTTATGCAAATTGACTTGCTAAGTCGTATTGATTGGGTTTGATCCTTGTTGTGTTATGGAAAATTTATTTATGAAAATGCTAGTTTTCCCAAAATAATGGGTTAATATTGTGGTTGATTATTTTATGGTTGACAAAGTGTCACCATAAAAAAGTTTTGAGTTTTAGTTGATACTTTTTATGCTTTTGTTCACAACTCCGAAAAAAAATGTGAAAAAAATATATTATTTTAGTATACAAACTTGCTTGTATGCGTGTGATATAATTTTGGGTATGCAGACTTACTTGCATACAGTGCACCGTTCCATGTGAGTTCGGTAGTAAGTGTAGTATTTAGGAAATGTTTGCCATAGATCGAACTTGTGGTGAGATGACATGTTATTCGATATGGCACCCCACTTTGAACATGTACTTTCTGTGTGGTTTCGAAGGCAAGAGAGACACACTTGGGTGAGGTGTGTTCGGCACAAGGAGGATAGTGCGATTGTGGAAAAAAAACGAGATTTTTGTGTATGTGCATGATTGCCTTAAAAGAATAAACTAAATGCTCATTCGACCATTGAATGTGAACTACATGTATTTCTAAAGGTAGAAAATGTGTTTTGTTGATATTTTAATAATAGTATAATATGACTATGATTTGTATCGTTGTTTGAAAATAAATTGCATTTATGATGATTGATAACTCAGAAATTTTATCCGTTTCGTGCAAGATGGTAAGTCTACTAACAATTTCTGCAAGTCAAACTTACCATGTTCGACCTTCACTTTGTAAGTGTCGGTAAAATAAATTTATATTTTAAGTATGATAAAACTGATTAGTATGTAAAGTTTGCCTCGTTGAGGAACTACAAGACTTTGAGTGTTATTTTCTTGTTTATGAATTTTTCATGTTAAATCATGTAAATTATTTTTTTATAAGGATGGAGATTACTCATGTCAGCTACCTCGCTGACCCAAATAAGTTTACGCTTTTTGGGTACGTTCTTATTGGAACGTAGCCATTTGGCCTTTCACAGGCTAGAAAGTCATTCAGGCGGCGATATGAGAGATTTACTGGTGGGACATAATCTCCAAAGAGTTAACCTGGTTAGAATTTTTATTTATTTAATGTTTCTGTTGTTAAATTTTAATGCCCCGAATTTCGGGAAAGCGGATAATCCTAATCCTATGTGGATATAAGGATTTTCATTTCCTTGAAAAATCTGGCCGTGACAATCTAGGAGTGTTCATTTGCAAGTTAGGTCGGGGCACATCCAAACTATACAAGGTGTTGCTGGAGATGATGTTATTTACATAACAACAACCGTACATTGGCGGTGCTTACCTTAGGTGGCTTGGTGTAGCGCAAGTGTTAGATGCAGGATTGGCCCTTGGCATAGACCACATAGGCACGAGCCTAGGATGCCAACAAAAAAATGTTTTTAAGGGGCACCAAATTTTGGGAAAATTATACATTTATTGTATACATTTTTTATTGTCCCATCTACTACACTATAACGAAATTCAATCCCGTAACAGTGGCTTTGCGTGTGTCATGGCCAAATTTTGTATTGCCAAAACTGCCCTCGCCTAAAATACACAATTCTCACAACCACTTCTTTTTTAGGGTGTGTTTGGTTGCATGGAATCATTGTTGAAAAAATCCAATAATGTGGGAACACATATGTAAAACAATGTGTATTGCTATCTTAAAGTATAGCCCAACTAATATGTGATCTAATAGGGGTGTTGGATTATAATGTATTATTAAATAACATGGTGTAAATAAGGATATAATTTCTAATTCAATGAGGGCAAAATTGGAAATTCACAGCTCGTATAACTTACAAGCATTATAAATATGTGGTTGGTCCTCGATTGAGCGTTGCGTGAATAAATTGTTTTCTGTATCCTCTCAATAGAGACGTTAAGTTATATGCTTGAATCAATCGGAAGATCCAATTTATCACAATCAAAAGAAAATCGCTATGGATCAAGGTATGTTTATATTATTCCTTTGTTTCCATTGAATCAACTAGAGTTTTAAGTTATTTGATTCTATACGTCAATTGGTATCAGAGCAACTCCTGTTGATTCTATGTGAAATTATAAAGAGGAAAACGTTTTTATTATTTTGATTATGCGATTTTTTGCGATTATATTGTTACACTATTCACTGCTACAGTGGTTGTATGCGATTAGAGTGATTATGCCTAATGATTATGCATGTACAGAGATTACGCTATTACAGTGATTATCCAGTTAATTAAGTATTACGCCAATAATCAATAGAATCACTGCATAGGCGTAATACAATTTATATAAGGACTCTAGAAAATAAAGTATACAATTAACAGACCCAATTTATACAATTTGTATAAGGAGTTCATAAATAAAATACTTTATTACTATTGTGATTCTCCAGTGATTATGCATAATTAATATAAGGTGATTATGCATGTACAGTGATTATGTGATTTATGCAATTCTTTATATTGTTTCATTACAATTCAGTGATTATATTGCAATTATATTCATGTTCACAGTTTCATTATAATTCCGTGATTATTGATTCAATGATTATGCGATTCGGTGTACAGTGAAATAGATTATAATAAATAAATTTTTAAAAAAAATTGTCATTATGCGATTCGGTGTACAGTGAAATAGATTATAATAAATAAATTTAAAAAAAAATTTGTCTCGATTCACTGTTGAATCGAAAGTCAGATGGTGACTGTTCATTGTTGGACCATGGTGACTGTTGGGCCTGTTGGTAAATATTGTTTTGTTGTTGGGCCTGTTAGTAACTGTTGGGTCTTGCTGGACTTGTTGGATCATTTGGACCTAATGGGTCTTGGTTTGAGCTCACATATTTTATATAATTGGGGTCTGATTAATCATGGACTTTATCCTGTTTTATTGGGACCTATTCAATTTTTTGGCTACATTTTATTTAGACCCGTGTTTTAATTATATGAAGGTGATAATTTTGTTAATACTCCAAATTTATAGATTATAATTTTGGTTTCATGTATCATTATTGTGTTCCTTATTTAAAATTTACACAATTTAACTAATAGGTTGCCAAAGCAATCACTGTTAGGAAAAATTTGTTAATTTTAAATAAGTGAGCATGCTACATCCATGTGAAACAATCAGCCCAAAGGAAAATTGTTTTGACCGGATAATTCATAGTCTTAAATATGTGATACAATTTGGTTTACCATTCTTTTATTATGCCGGTCCAAAGAAAGACATAATATTAGGCTGATTTCCTTGTGTACGAAGAGTACCACTTACAGATTGATATTTTTGTCCAATGACTAAATAACAATGTTGTGCTAGGTATCTTGATATGGTTTTTATTTACCTATTGTATGAATTTGAAGTTTATGCAATTTGAATAATGATGTGAACATGTTATTTATTTAATTTATTCTCTGTACAGTTTCTATGTCTGCTACTAGTAAATCTGTTGGTGTAAATAATATTCTCATGCTTAATGGGACAAACTTCAAGGACTGGAAAAAAAACGTGTTACTCGTTCTTGGGTGTATGGATCTGGACCTTGCCTTAAGGATTGAGCAACCCGCTCCTCTTACAAATGCAAGTACTCCTGATGCCAGGAGATACTTTGAGAAGTGGGAACGCTCCAATCGCATGAGTTTCATGCTCATCAAGCGAGGTATTCCAGAAGCCTTTAAGGGTGCAATATCCGAAGGGGTGACCAATGCTAATGAGTTCCTTGCTGAACTTGAAAAACGTTTTGCTAAAAACGATAAGGCTGAAACAATCACGCTTTTAACTAGCTTAATTTCATTGAAGTACAAAGGCAAAGGGAACATTAGGGAGTACATCATGGAGATGTCTCATCTTGCTACAAAACTTAAGGCACTAAAGCTTGAGTTGTCTGAGGACTTACTCATGCATCTAGTTCTGATATCACGTCCTCCACAATACAGTCAGTTTAAGGTCAGTTACAACTGTCAGAAAGAGAAATGGACTCTTAATGAGCTCATTTCATACTGTGTGCAAGAGGAAGACAGGTTGAAGCAAGACAGAATGGAAAATGCTCATTTTGCAAGCACTTCTAAAGATAATGGCAAAAAACGAAAGAAAGATAATGAAGATGCTAAGGGTCCAGCACAAAAGAAACAAAAAGGCAATCAGGGTTGTTTATTTTGTAAGAAACCTGGACATGTAAATAAGGAATGTACCAAGTATCACGCATGGCGTGCTAAAAATGGTATGTTTCTTACTTTTGTCTGTTATGAGGTTAACTTAGCTTTAGTACCTAAAAACACTTGGTGGTTAGATTTCGGTGCTACTACTCACATAAGTGTTTCTATGCAGGGTTGTCTGAGCTACCGAAAGCCAAATGATGCTGAAAGTCACATATTTGTGGCGATGAAAAATCGGTAGAAGTGGAAGCAATAGGAAACTTTAGGTTACTATTAGGAACTGAAAGACACTTTTGTAGTACCGTCAGTTAGACGGAACTTGGTTTCTATTTCCTTGTTGGACAAATTTGGATATTGTTGTTCATTTAAAAATAATCAATTTAGTCTTTCATTAAATTCCAATATTATTGGTACTGGTTCATTAAACACATTTGATAACTTATATCTTCTTGACACCATTGCATCATATATTGAAACCTTGCATGTGGAATCACGTGGTACTAAGCGTAAGCTAAATGAAGCAAATTCATCAAAACTATGGCACAAACGCTTAGGACATATCTCAAAAACGAGAATGGAGAGACTTGTGTCAGATAGCATATTAGTTTCTCTTGATTTTTCAGACTTTAATGTATGTATTGAGTGCACCGAGGGAAAACAAACCAAACAAAGGAGATTGGGTGCAACCAGAACTTCAGACGTCTTAGAATTGATCCACACAGATATTTGTGGATCATTCCCTTCGGCTTTTTGGAATGGTCAACAATATTTTATATCATTCATAGACGATTACTCACGCTATGAGTACCTATATCTCATTCATGAGAAATCTGAGTCACTGGACATGTTCAAAGTTGAAGTTGAGAATCAACTCAACAAAAGAATTAAGTGTGTCAGGTCTGACCATGGTGGTGAGTATTACGGTAGATATGACGGTTCAGGTGAACAACGTCCAAGACCATTTGCTAAATTCCTAGAGGAATGTGGAATCATCCCACAGTACACCATGCCGGGATCACCTAGCATGAATGGTGTAGCTGAAAGACGAAACCGAACTCTTAAGGACATGGTAAGGAGTATGATCAGTCATTCTACCTTACCTGAATCACTCTGGGGAGAAGCACTAAAGACAACAGCTTATATCCTTAATAGAGTACCAACTAAAGCAGCTGCCAAAACACCTTATGAACTTTGGACAGGCAAAAAACCTAGTCTAAAGCATTTTCACATTTGGGGATGTCCAGCTGAGGCAAGGCCTTATCGACCAAATGAAAAGAAATTGGACTCCAAAACAGTGAGCAATTACTTCATTGGCTACTCCGAGCGATCAAGGGGCCACAAGTTCTATAATCCCACTATTAAGTCCATTTTTGAAACGGGGACAACAACATTTTTTGAGGATGTCGAGTTTAGGGAGAGAAATAAGGTAAGAGACATTGTCTTTGAGGAGGAGACTTCGACTCCTACTACTGTTTTTGACAATATACATGTTCCAATACCTGTCATTGATCAATAAGCAGATCTGGAACCTCAACAGGACAATGTTGAATAACTCCCTGCTCAAATTGAAGAACAAACTCAACAACCTCAAGATCAAATGCCATTAAGGAGATATACGAGAGAAAATAAAAGTGCTATTCCGGATGATTTTATGGTCTTTCTCCAAGAACATGAGGAAAATGATGAATTGGTGGAAAATGATCCAATCAACTTCCATCAAGCCATGCAGGATTCTAACTCTCAAAAGTGGATAGATGCTATGAATGAGGAGTACAAGTCTATGCAAGACAATCAAGTTTGGGATTTTGTTCCGTTACTTGAAAATACAAAGCCTATTGGTTGTAAATGGATATTCAAAACCAATAGGGACTCAAAATGTAACGTGGAAAGATATAAGGCTCGTCTTGTAGCTAAAGGCTTCACTCAAAAGGAAGACATCTAGTATAAAAAGACTTTATCTCCGGTGTCAAATAAAGACTCATTTCGGACAATCATGGCACTTGTTGCGCACTTTGACCTTGAGTTACATCAGATGGATGTTAAAACAACGTTTATCAATTGCGACATTGATGAAACAATTTATATGGTGCAACCAGAAAACTTTGTGTCTGGAGACTCCAAGAATATGGTTTGCAGACTAAAGAAATCCATCTATGGGTTCAAGCAAGCTTCCCGTCAATGGTACTACAAATTTCATCAAGTAATTGTCTCGTTTGGTTTTGAGACAAATGTTGTTGATAATTGTGTGTATCATAAGTTCAGTGGGAGTAAGCATATCTTATTGGTTTTGTATGTTGACGACATATTGTTTGCCATTAATAAAATAGACATGTTACACGAAACCAAGAGCTTTCTATCAAAGAAATTTGAAATGAAATATCTTGGTAAAACTTCTTTTGTCTTAGAGATTCAAATATACCGGGATCATTTTCGGGGTATTATTGGATTATCACAAAAGGGCTATATAGAATAAGTGCTTAAAAGGTTTGGCATGCAAGATTGTAAACCAGTAGACGCCCCTATATCTAAAGGAGACAAATTAGGTCTTAAACAGTGCCCTAGGAATAAACTTGAAGTTGTAGAAATGCAAAAGATCCCATATGCATCAGCTGGTTGGAATCTTATGTATGCTCAGGTATGTACACGTCCAGACATAACATTCATTGTTGGAATATTTAGCAGATATATGGATAACCCTGAGATGGATCACTGAAAAATAGCTAAACGAGTTATGAGATATTTACAGAGAGCTAAGGATTACATGCTCGCATACAAGAGATCAGATCAGTTGGAGATCATAGGGTATTCTGATTCTGATTTTGCTGGATGTCAAGATAGTAGGAAATCTACATCAGGCTACATTTATCTGTTAGCTGGAGGAACTATTTCCTGGAAAAGTGCTAAGCAGACACTCATTGCTTCTTCCACCATGGAAGCAGAATATGTGGCGTGTTTTGAGGCATCCAACTACGGATTATAGCTGCGTTATTTTGTCACTGGGCTGCGCATTTTGAATGACATAGAAAGACCACTAAAGTTATATTGTGACGATAAGTCAGCAGTTATGTATGCCAACAACAACAGGAGCTCGTCGAGGTCAAATCATATTGACATAAAGTTCCTGGTTGTGAAGGAAATAGTGGAGAATAAACAAATTTTCATAGAGCATATTGGGACAAACTCCATGATTGCGGATCCGCTTACTAAGGGATTACCACCCAATGTCTTTCATGAGCACACCGCTCATATGGGTGTTACATCACATGATGATATCATGGTTTAGTGGGAGTTTTTTGTTGTTCTATGATGGATTTTTTGGACACATTGGTGTAATTTAGTATTTTCTGCAGAAATAAAGTATTCAGTCAATTGTTTGTTTATTATATGTTTGATCTCATTAAAGATTAAAGTTGGACCAGTTGAAAATAGGCATGTTTGGATCACATTACATGTAATTTTCATGCTCTACATCCATGTTTGATCTATGTCATTTGATTATATTGGTATTTGTGACTATTGATGGATTTAGTTACCCTAAATGTGGCGAAAAACGCTTTAATCATATATTAGCATAGTCAATGGACGAGATTGTTTAGGAATACATTTACTTGTGATAGAAATTTTTTGAGCTCATAAGGTTATACACATTTAAAGGTAACATATGCGGCCGAAGTGGGAGATTGTTGGAAAAATTCAATAATGTGGGAACACATACGTAATACAATGTGTATTGCTATCTTAAAGTGTAGTCTATCTAATATGTGATCTAATAAGGGTGTTGGACTATAAGGTATTATTAAATAACATGGTGTAAATAAGGATGTAATTTCTAATTCAATGAGGGGCATAATTGAAAATTCACAGCCCGTAAGTTATAGGGTTATAATTTACGAGCATTATAATTATGTGGTTGATCCCCAATTGAGCGTTGCGTGAAGAAATTGTTTTCTATATCCTCTCAACATAGACGCTAAGGTATACGCTTGAATCAATTGGAAGATCCAACTTATCACAATAAAAAGGAAATCGCTATAGATCAAGGTATGTTTGTATTCTTCATTTGTTTCCATTGAATCAACTAGAATTTTAAGTTATTTAATTCTATACATCAATCATATGTCATGGGAATTCATGAATGGACCCCTATATTTTAGGCCAATTTGAAGTATCACTCCACATCCACCGTTTGATTTTGTGATCAATGGTGGGAATAAAAGTCTCTTGAACATGAGAATCATATGCCTTTGGTGACCCTCGACTCTTCATTTTCTTCTTCTTTGAAATCAAAATCAACTGAGGACGACAACTCCTCTCGGATCTCTCTCGCCAAACTCTACCTCTCCATTTTTTTTATTTTTTTTTTTCTGTCTATAAGAGGTTCGATTCTACAACAGTAGCCTGCGGCACCACCTAGTGATCTGTCCTTCCTTCATTTTAATAGGTAAATTAGTGATTTTAAGTTTTGCTTTTAAAATTGACATATATTGTGGCTGATTTAAAGTAATACATGTTTTCCAAGTCTTGGGATCGAACCGTGTTCCAGATTTTAGTTTTTTTTTTCTGATTAATTCCATTTTAATCTATCTTTGTGTTCATGATAGAGTGAGATGGTATTAAAATGTGATTAGGAAGATCAGATTGGTGCAATTGACATTATTGTTGTTTATGACCTAGGTTATAAGATGTCAAAATTGAATCAAGGTATATATTAGACATTTTTATCAGGCATTATACTCAAGTGGTGTGGGTGGATGTTTCAAATACTTTTGGATCAGGCCTAAAGATTGAAGTCCACATCCAAATGACTGGATTGAATAAGATCATAGCCTAATTGGATGGTCTCCCAAGGACCTATAACAACATTCTACTCGCCCACAACATTACCAACAAGAACATCTTCGAGGGAGACCTTGTATTCTAATCTCTCGAACTTTTGGAAATCTTTTACTAGTCTCGATGAAAAATATTACTAGTGCAATCATATTACAAACAGGATCCATGTACAAGCGAAATTACAAGGGATCTTACAAGGCTTTTCAATCGTGATATATTACTGATACTACGTTTATGGAGCGTGATCATAATCAGGGGCGAACTCAGGATATTAGTTGAGAGGGGCGAAATGGAAAATACTTATTAATTGATAATAATAGTTATCAATGGTAAAGCCAAATTTTTTTTTTTACCTAAGCTAGTAACTAATAAAAAAAATACAACTATAAAAAATGCATTGCATATACCTAATTGAATTCAGTGTGGTTCAATTTTATGCCAAAATAAGGTCATTATCGATAACCTTAGCAAGGAACAAATGAGCATAATAACTAATATCACAAAATAATTAGGATAAGTATCTAGGTGTAGCTAAAAAAAATTTTAAATTTGCGAACCTAATATGATCATAATACAATTTTATAGAAAAAATTGTTTATATGAGGCTCAAATTTTGTACGAGTTGGCTAATGGTATATATTTTCATTGAATTCTATAGTTATTATTTTAAATATTTTTTTGTTGGAGGTTTTATACCACTTGTGAAAAACAATTCATTTATTTAATGTTAATAAATTTTTATTAAACTAAACATTCTTTTAATGTTTGCAATTACTAAAAAAAAAAACATTGAAAATAAAATAAAAATGCACTCAAAGAGTATCGAACTCGAGTCTTTTACTAAAAATGAAAAACCTCAAACCACTACACCACAAAGATATGTTCAAACATTTGTATAAACAATTATGATATTGTATTCTACATTATATAATCGATTATCATAATATTGTCCCACCTGCCCCCCTCGCCCCTTAGTAGGTCCGCTCATGATCATGATACTTGTCTTCAAAACCATTTCGAGCAAAATCCCCCCAAAAGATTTTGGGGTCTCCCATATTGGGGAGTTTAAGGGCCTTTGGGCGAAAATGATGATAAGGCTGGGCCCCTTACATAAACCTACTTGGGTCTTTCATTTGTCTATTGAAACCCAACATATACCTTATGACATGAGATTGGGTTGGGCTTGGTGATGATTCTTTGATCAAATCTACTCAAATAACAGCCTTGATTTTATGCGGGAAGGAAGACATCATTGAGTTTGGATTAAGTGAGGATATGTTGGAAGATCGCATTGCTTGATAAATAATAAAATAATTATAAAATTTATAAATTATGATCCTACTGAGGATAATTTTATCCATAAAGTTTCCCGAGGAAAGAAAAGGAAGAAGATCAAAGAATAAATTTCGATCATTTAAAAAAAAAGGGGCCCATAGGTAATCAAGCCCAAATGACTCTCACTTGGAGTTGCTCAGTTGGCCCATAAGTCATGTTTAGTTAAATTAAGAACTTTTAAAATGAAAAATTAGAAACAAAGTTAAGAAACAATAATTCAACAGAAATTAAAATACTTCAGCTCTAATGTTAGGTTTGATAGCTAAGAAAAGAACAAAATAAAGATGCAAAAAGGAGTTTAAAACATGGATTAGGTTAGCTAGAATTATATTGAATCATCGATGCAAATCATCCACAACGATCTTATTAACCCAGTCTGCTTTCAAATGACGTAAAGCTTCTACGAGGAAGCCATGTAAGTTACGGTATTCTCGTAGTTCTTAATAATGAGCTGATACCTGCATACCGCATTTGCAAGTGAAGTTAACCACATGGAAACAATGCTCTTTTGAAAAATGGGCAAAAGTACTATGATCATGTTAAGTTCGTCCTATGGTCGAGTGGTTAGGGTTGTGTGAGTTTATTTCTCACGTCTTAGGTTCGAGACCCGCTGGCGGCATGATTACTTTCTTACGGTGTTGACCTGTAGGTCGCACTTTGTTGATAGGTTATGGGATCATATAAAAACTCAGCTCGCTTTCCAAAAAAAAAAAAATTCGTCCTAAATCTCAAAAAACCTAACCGGCAATTCAATAATTAAAGACTATCAATCAATCGGCATGTTTTTTCTAGTATCATCCTCTTGATTTCCCTAAAATACTATACTTCGATAGGATAAAAGAATTACAAATAAGCGTATCCCAATTTGTGCTAAGAATCTAGATTAGTGTCATATTGAGTAGTGTGGTGGATGACCATATGACAAACAAGTTGGTCTATTTTATAAACAACTTGTGATTATCGATACTTTCTTAATAAGGCATGAACATAGACGACACCATTGTTGTCTCCTTCCTATGGACATGATCCATTATTTATCGACGAGTAAGTATCATCAACCAATACTAATAGCTAGCCTTGTAAACCTTGGCAGAAATCGAACCATCCGGTAGTTGGTTTGCCACTTTGATGTTCAAAAATAGCAACCTGGCTTAAAATAGTAATCCTTTTAGATTCAATTTGTCTTCCTGTTCGGGATTGGTAATTGATGTTGAGTAGGAACAAAGTTTGTTCAAGGGACTTTATTTGTCTAAAAGCTTTCTACTAACCACAACAAAATATTTAACAATTTTTTTACCTTAATTAAAATAATAATAATAATAATAATAATAATAATAATAATTTGTTGGTCCCCCGGCCCACTAAATGATTACCTCTTTCGTAAAATTTCACCCATCTTATCACTTATATTCCTTAATCAAACATACAATTAATAACGATCATAACCCACCCCTGAATAGAATGTAAATCTTTTTTATATTGAATAAAGGTTTTGCATCCCACAGCTGTCCATTCCTCCCAGAGGTTTACTTAAAAAGATAAAATAAAAAACCTACAATTGGTTCATTGAGATTTTACATTTGTCCGATGAAATTCAATAGTTTAACCACAGATAGGGATGGGCATGACTCGGGTTTGAAAAATTAGATCAGATTTTAAATTAAATATCAAAAATATACCCTCTTGTCATCTAATTACTTTTTTTTAGGCTCAAATCTCGTCAAGGTAGTTTGAACTTGTCTAGATGATTCAAACTACTCTTCTAAGTCAAAGGCAAGAGATATTTTATACTGCTCAACAAGATTTCTCATGTCATCATTTTACTAAAACAAATGAACATAAGTTAAACAAAGTAATTAAATTAACAACCATGTATCGTGAAAGAAGAACTTATACAAAAAAAAATATAAATTATATTATACAATCAAAGAACTTATAGACCAAGTCACCAATAAAAAACTCAATTAAACAAAAGTTTATAAGAATCATTAACAGTTATTGAGTACACATCAAGAGATCAATTAGATGACTTGTCTCTCTTTACACGAAATCAAAATATATTAATTTTTCAATAATAAAGAATAAAAAAATCTCAATTTTTTTATCAAAAGATGGAAAGTTTGATTAAACAATAGGCATGAAGTATTGACTTATGGAAGATAAAACTTTCCATTAGTGGACATAAAGCCTCCACGTCTCGCAATTCAAAACCTCGTACACTATACTCACTTCCTCTCCTGCCGACAATACCATAAACGGGCCAAAAAACCCCGAATGGGGGCCCATTACTAGACCCGTTAGATAAGCCCATGAAACTCTTCTTTCAACAGGTCTCGAGTCGAGTGGTGTGTGTTTCACGTGAAGGGCCTTTGATGTGGGACCGTTGGATGGGCTTAATGTCATCGTGGATGTGCTGTGGACTGTGGAGACTTGGCAAAAGGGAATCTCGAGGATATCGAGTTTTAGTAACCTCTCAAAGAAGGCCCGGCTATCGACAAATGAAAAGATGAGACGAGAGCCTGGTTGGCTTTTACAGCAGATTTTGCGGGATTTTAATTTTTTCAGCTCATTTCACTACCAAATTTGCAATTTTTTTTTTTTAATTTTTTATTTTTAGTATTCACATAACATTAATGGTCTGTTTGGTTAGTCATTTTCTTTGGGAAATTAAATCAATTTATTTGGTTATGCAGATTTTCGCTGTTAGGTTATCTAATGCACGGAAAATAGATGTGAAAATTGAAACCGTTTTCATGAATTTAATTCTAAGGCTTTCCCTCAGACTTTGATTCCCATGAGTAGTGAAAAAATAGCCTTATAAAAAATCGATTTCCTGTCATTAAATAGACAACCAAACAACAAAAATCTGCACAAGGAAATATATTTTGTCAAATGTGTGATGGCTCAATGGTTGAACAATGACAGATGGTATCACTAGATTACAACGCCGAACTCTGCTAACGGCATTTACGGTAGGGGGTGGTTAAGGGGAAAAAAAAATCATTTTCTAAGGAAAATGGCTACCCTAAAAGGAAACGAAGGTGGAGTGCCAAAATTATATATGGAGTTGTGATGTGTATTCTAATATTTAGTTTGTTTGCACTAGTATTTTGTTGAATCAACCTAAAGTATTCCAACTTATCATTTTTTTACTAAAAATTGTTAGGGGTGAAATATTTTCATTTTGGGAACAAATTTTTTAATGAAAGAATCAAATAAACTATTATCTATAAAATTAAAATTCAGTCATGCATTCATTAAATTTTAATGTATTCATTAATCATGGAAGGCTTAACAAAACCAATATGCATTACAAATAATTAAATTAAAAATGTAAATTAACACATCACTCTTTAAATTGTTGCAACTATTAAATCATATTAAAAAAATTTGCATTCAAAAACTAAAAAATTTATAATAGGAATCCATTCCAATCAATAACACATGTAATTTTCGCTTTCATGCGTTTTGCTTTAAAGTTAAGAAAATGTAGTTGGATACACATACACCAAACAAATTTAAAAGTTAAGAAAACTAAATAAAAGTTGAGAGCATCGTGCCAAAAATCAAGTACACGTAGCAATTCCCAAATTATAATATGAGTGTCACCTCAAATTTGTGTGAACGTGTTATGAGTTTGCATCAAGCCTCTAAAATCTCAACGCGAACTTATGTGGATATGGTTTCATTGAGATAAAACACGGGTGAAATGCCATTTGTATGAAAATTGAGAAAAGAACAGCTATCATCTATCATGAATGGAAACAACTTATTAATGAATATTTGTATGTATTCGTGATATTGAAAAGGTACCTACGATAAAAGAAAAACATGGTTTTAAAAAACAAATCAACAAGACCAAGTTGGTTACTTGTACTTTGTTTTAACCTTAAATAGGACCAAAGAAAAATTGCAAGGACAAGGGATTATAGTAGTACGAAAATATTGGGAAATAAGATTTCTGCAATCAGGTTTTATAATCGGAGTGACATGGAATGATCTTGAAAGAATTATGAATTCACAAAGTGTTTATGTGTATTTTGAGATTGTAAAAAAACTTTTCTGATGACATCATCCTGATTGCATAACCTAATTACAAAATCTAATTCACGTATAACCAATATTTATCAATTATTTTATTTTCTTTCATTTTCCAATGACAACCACCAAAATTATCGTGGCCTCCACAGAGAGTATAAAATTTTAAGTCTCTATCGTGGATGCCTCTACATTTGGAGAATCACTTGCTTGTACTCAGGATCGACTCTAAATGGACATTTACTTAATAAGTGTATTAACCTAAATCGAGCCATCGGTAGTCTAACTATTTTATACAAAAGTTGCCCAAATATAGATATTTTCAATCCTCACTTCTCCGAGGTTCGATAACTATTCCTGACTCAACAACACGATAACTTTTAAAAATTTAAAGAGTAATACTACAGGGCACCGGGAAATTGCCTGGTGGTGCATTTAAGAATTCCCAAAATTTAAAAAGGCCATTATCTGAAAACACCCTTATTTTAATCACACCTACTTAATTAAAAAATGAACTCACAGTGGGGAATTTTTTTATTCCAATTTTAAATCATTTCTGTCTTTTCTCGAAAACCAATTTTATTTTATAATCAAAATTCAAAGGTGCAATAAGCAATAAACAAATAAATTTAAGTCCTTAAAAAGCAATAAACACCAACCGTTGGATTGAACTACAAAACACCACACAGATAGAGCCAAGTGGGCCGTTGTCGCTTACAATGGACGCAAAAATTAGTGGATCTTAGTGGGCCCCAGCCCAACAATTGATATCCAAAGTAGGCCCAGCCCAAGAGAACCTTTTTTAGCGATATTTTATGTATGATCGAGCGACATCCACAACTTTAGGAGATTGAAAAAAAAAAAAAATTCGAAGTTATTGAGGTCTACGTGGCGAGTTTTTATTGGCTATAAGTGGAACCAATTATATCGATTTTAAATTTATGTAAATCTAAAATCAAAATAATATCAAATTGATTGATTAAATTAAACATATTTTATTATTTTTACATAAATATATATTATTTATTATATATATTCAATTGATTCGGTTTTATCGGTTAAAATCAATTAAAAATAAAAAATGGAATCGACCCTATCAGTTTTGAATTTTCTCAAATCGATTCAAACCAATCAGTTCAATCGATTTAATCGGATTTTTTTGGTTCAACCCTAGGAAAAAGAAATAGGTTTTTGCGATAGAAAGCTGCCGTGTGCGAGGAAAGGTTCCAGGATGGAAGGATGGATGGTTTGTTTCTTGAAAAAAAGAATGGACGGTGGAGATTTGATGTTGGGTGGTTTTTGATAATTTTCGGGTGATTTTATGGGTGGTGATTGAACTTGTCCCCATTAAGGTTTCTTTATGCTCTTTGGAATCTTGAGGCATTGTTTGTCTCAATTATTTGTTGATTTCCTAATTTTGCCCTAGCTAGGATTTTTGTTCGATTCGTAATTTCATAGCTTAAGAGCATCCACAGTCTAGAAAAAGTGGTTTATATAGCGAACATAACATTTTTAGGGAACAAAAGAGAGAAGCATGTCGGGATTGACCCTTTAGAATGTTCTTAAGAATACCCTTTACGAAGGGTTAATTACATGTGAGGCGGTGTCAGAATCCTACCTTTATAACCAAACAAATTTTTTGAATTAGCATTTGGCTTCAAACGCTATTTGACATAACAAACACTATAACTTAATAAAAAGAAAAAACGTCCAACGGGTAAAATTTAAAATTTTAAATGGCCAAATTTACATTGTGCTCAAGCACAACAACTAACAAGTATAACTAAAGGTCGCCAAATCCATTTTCAGAATAAGAATGAGAACAAAATAACATGCATAACGATCAACTTTCTATGATTGAAAAATTAAATATTTCACGATACCATTTTTAACAAAGTTATTCTCGTGAATGTTGGAAAATAGGTCAATTTAAAATTCAAGCCGATATAAATGTGTATAACCTTATGATTACGTATGAGCATACGACATTGGAAGTAATTTTAAATTTGTACGACAGTTATGTCTCGATTTTTATTTAAATAAGTAATCATGTTCGCTTATTAATTTTTTTTGGAAATGTTGTTTAAATATCATTAATAATTCCATTAAATAATTAGGTTGACTAGGCAAATTCATTAATAATTCAATATTTTAGGTACAATGTTGAGCCATACTTGACTAAAATTATGTGAATTTTAAGAATACTATGTGAAAAGGAGTGTTGTTAGGACTTAGGAGAATATCTTTAGTGTTCCTCGAACTTCCTAGATTAAAGAATCTCTCGTCTGTGCAATGAACTTGGTCTCACTTGCCAAGCAATGTTATCTTCTAAAAATTTAGTTTATGGTAATAAGATATAATTATAAATATAATAGTATTTAAAATTTCGAAAATGCTAGGAAATCATGTTTTTGCAACCGGGTTTTGTAATCATGATGTCGTGGCGTGATTTTGAAAGAATGATGAAATCCCCAAAGTGTTTATGTATATCTCGAGGTTGTAAAAACCTCTTTTAGCGATGCCACATCATCCTGGTTATAAAACATGGTTGCAAAACCTGGTTCCCTAGCCTCACTTTTAAAATTTTGGACTCCATGTTCTTAACTAATCAAGCTTTGTAAATTTATGTCTTGATATTAATTTCAACTTTAGTGTTTTTTTTTTTTTTATTCCTTAACCCCTCTCACCTAAGATGCCGTCGGTTGGGATCAATCCCGTGACTTAATGATACCATCTGTCACTACTCAATTATTGAGCCATCACACCTTTAATAGTAACTTTTGATTTCATATTTGTTTTATGTAGTGTAAAATGTTCAAACTCTCTCGAGATTTAAAAAAATATATATATATATATATATATATATATATAATATTCATAGCAACTACTCCCAAGGGCATATGTTGTATCTGTCCCTCCAATATTAAGTAACAAATGCAACTATGATTAACAAGGATAAAACAATTACATCAATATTCTATAAAACTATTCCATATTAACATTGTTTTGTACAATTAAAGATGAGAGAATATATAAAGGATGGTAAATAGTAGCAAAAGTCTTGCATAATGCCCCATGAAAAAACAAAAGAGATAAAGGTAGTGATAGGTACAGTATACTAATTGCATTGATAGTGAACAAAACACTTATTGGCTTGTTGCAAATAGTGTAACAATTAGTCACTTTGTATGAAACTTTAGACCATTTAGTTAGTAACTTATAAGGTAGAATGAAAGCAACCAATCAATAAAAGCAACCGATCATTATTGATCTCATCTAGAATGGCAAATCTCCACCGCTCTTGCCTATGTATTGGGTCTAACGCCCTCTATTTGTAATAGAGAAATTCTAAATGGCGAGGAAATGAGCGAGGAAACGAGCGAGGGGAGGGAGGTGGTGGGGTGGGGACTGTTCATCTCCCTCGGGATGTGTGCACAAAAATTGATGGCATGCATTCTGAGGGAGGTGAACGGTCCCCACCCCGCCACCTCCCTCCCCTCGCTCGTCTCCTCGCCATGTAGAATGACTCTTTGTAATATTTAATGTACGTTTGTTATATTTTATTTTTTGATAATATAAGTTTATATCTAGAGACCTTAATAATATGACTCATCACTTGGCATCAGCCGTCGACAGATTTTATTTTAATAGCTCTTAGTTATTAATATATTGCTCGAGACTTTTAACAAAAAACAAAATTTAATAAATAAATAAAACTCTAGGGTACCCTATAGTGTTTTCTTTTCTCAAAACTATGAAATAAACTTTGTTGGAAGCGAACGATATTTTACTCTGAAAAATTCAAAAAACATAACCATCTCGAACATTTTTGAATTTATTGTTAATTTTATTTTTAATTTTGTATGGTTGGTATTTTCAATTAGATATGTTTCTGTAACAAATTATAACGTGCATAATCCACATCTCGCCATTGGTTTTATAGTTTAGTGGTTGGCACTCTGGACTTTGAATCCAGTGATTGGTTTTATGGTTTATAATTTTATTTTTTATTTTTTTACTAAATACAAGCTTATATAAGCTAACTTCTACCTAATCTTGTGAAAATCGAAAACTTAAAACTTCATATACAAGATATTCTAATAGTGTTATATTTTGACTTTTATTCATGTAGAGGTGAATCAATCTTGGACTTGGGCTTGACTATGTTGAGTGCAAATCCTACATATTCTGACACACTTCCGCAAGCTGGACATGTAGATGCAAATGAAATGTGCAACTTGAAGGAAACTATGAAGTCTAATTTGATGAAAAAATCATGAATGTCGAGTGAATCTGCTAATGGTTCGACTTGAGGCATTATGATTGTTGAATTCTGGATAATTTTGGATGATTCTTGATAAAATTCTGGATAAATCTGGTATGAATAAATCATGATTGTCGAGTGAACGACTAATGGTTTGACTCGAGTCGGCATGACTCAAGAAATCATGACTGTCGAGTGAATGGTTGATGGTTCAACTCGAGTCAGCATGACTCCCCCCCTCAGCATGAATGCTGAAAAAATGCTCAGCACAAATATTGGAATTGCTCATCATTGGTGCTGGATTGCTCAACATTGGTGTTGTTATTGTTGTTTTTTGGGAGCTTGTTGGTGGTACAAGGTAAAGTTCGAGGTGCAAATAGTGAAATAAAGAGAATTGAATTTCCCTCCAAAATTCTCATTCTTCTTCACGCCTTCTTCTTCCTTGCAATTTCTTCATCGTCCCTGCAAGCTGTTATTCCATGCGATTGAAGTGTACCTGCGAGAGAGATAAAAAAAGAACGGGGAAGAAAGAGAGATGCGAAAGAGGAAGGTAAGATGGCAAGAAAGGGTGACAAGGTGGAGTCGTGACGGAGACTATGTTTCATTGTTGTGTAATCTGCTGCGAGAAAGGGAGAAGATGACGAGGAACAATATTGATTCGTGAGGTGATGGTGGGCTGTCGGCAAAGAGATAAGCGAAGATGGGCTTTATGGCTATTTCTCTGCTTCCTTCTTCTTCCCTGCGTATGTGCGATTGAAAGAAGCGAGGTATTATGCTGAAGACAAGGTGGCTGGTTCGTCTGCCAACGAGTTGGTATGTGACTGCCAATAAAAAATTCTAGAGAGCTAGGCCCCTGGCGCCACACAGGTTTTCTGTGTGTGTTTGTGTTCAATTGGTGGATTATGATGATCTCTAGGATGATAGAAGGTATTGAGGTTCCCTGACGCTAGCCTGGCGCGCCTGGTCTAGCTTTCTAGACCGACTGACTACCAATCACGAAGAAACAAGTGAGATGGTGAAAGGTGATGAGAGAGTTAGATCGAGATAAAAAGAAAGTTGTCGTGAGATGGAATTATGGCTGTTGAGACACGAGATATTGATGGCACTGCCGACGAGATGGAGGAGATTCAAATCGGAGAGACGGTGGTCTCTATTGATGGTGTGAAGAGTGGTCCCGATGTTCTGATTCGGTAAGATGAAAAAGATGGCAGATCTTTGCCCTAAAGATGAATTTGATTAGTAAAAAGTGGGATTGGATGATGATGTGGGATTATGAATTTATTTATTATTTATTTATTTTATTTTTTTGTGATATCTCCTTACAATTGTTGCTCAGTATCAAGGTGGAGGATCAGGTTACGTGAAGTTGCTGCTGTCCTCCCTTTTCCGCCTCTTGCGTCTACGGTCAAAGTGCGTAGTCGCCGGAGGCGGGGAAGAGCTTGAATCTCCGAAGTCTTAGGTCACCAAATAAAGTTGCTATGATACCATGTAAAGAAAATAATTGGAGAATTATATATATATATATTTTTTAATTCCTTGACTACAAGCTTATATAAAGTAATTACTTCTACATAACCTTATGAAAATCGGAAACTTAAAACTTCATATACATGATATTTGAATAGTGTCATATTCTGACTTTCCCATAACATTCATATTTCGACTTTCCTTTTTGTAGAGGTGAATCAATATTTGATTTAAGTTTGGCTATGTTGAATGCAAGTCCTACATAACATAACCTAAATAATATTTTCCGTAGAGACCTTAATCATCTTGTAATCCAAAAATAGTTGTAGCGAAGGAATATAAATTGTTGATTTGGTTTGAGGTGGCCAACTTCTCCAAATGGAGTAAGATATTGGGATTCTTTAAAAAAAATATGTCTCATTTGGATGAAATAAGACTGCGAGAAGTTAACTAAAATCAAACTGAAGAAAAGGATATAGAGGGTTGGATGATCAATGAAAGTGAGAATAATAGGAATCACAAGGTAAAAAAAAGGTAGAAAAGCCAATACTAATGTAGTCTATTATGGAAGGAAACAAATGAAATGGAAAAAGTGGAGGTTTGGCAGCAAAAGACATCGACAACAATTGAAGGTGATGAGTGCTATAAAGAGTTAGGGAGTGTTTCTTTCAAAAGAAAAATCTAAGACTTAGTTTTGATTCATGTCGTTCTAAATCACACATCTTATTTGCCCATCACAACGATTTGATAGACATTCTGAGTTAAACGATACGAGCAATCCAAATCTCCTTCGTTTTACACAAACAATTATTTAATATGTAATTTTAAAGTTATGTAGACCTTAGATCAAAAGCGGACAATATAGTACTTTGTGAATTGGATCATTATAAATCTATTCCACTATCACCCATGTATCAAAAAACAAGTTATGCATCGATACAGACTAATCTCGGAATTTTGAATCGATCTGTCGACATTAACGGTCCGAATCTTCGAGATCATCTTACATTTTATCCATCCCTGATTTTAAACCTAAGATTTTTTTCCCCCTAAATTTAGAGTAAAATATTATTTTATTGAATATTTTATTTTTTAGTTGGTCTATAAATATTAAATTAAATTACACACATTTTGTAAACCAACAATCTCCCTCCCCTTGTCTGATCCAAAAATAAGCAAAGAGGCTGTGGTGTGTGAAAGAGAACAGAAATGCAATAGCCTTAGTGTTCATTCACACGTCCCATCTTTGGTCCTTCGGACCCTAAAAAAAAAACTCTCCTCTGTTTTTCGTCTCTCCTTTTTCGTTCGATAATCCAATTTGCCGATCTGATCTTTGTTTTTCTTCGATTCCAACCTCAATTGATCGCTTAGTTATCAAACCCCTCTCTCTTACTGCATCTATTATCGTTTCATCTGCTCTGTTTTCGCTGCTCTGTTTTTGTAAACATGCTGGATCTGAACATGGCGGATTCTTCTTTGGATTACAACGAAGACCCAATGACGATCTTGAGGAAGTTTCACTATCAGGAAGGTAGGTTTGTTGTAGGCAACATGGACGATTCAGGGACCTCGAATTCCTCTGTAGTGAATGCAGAGGCTTCGAGTAATGGCGGAGACGATAACGACTCGTGCTCGACTCATCACAGCAAGCGAACTGCCGTGAACACCACCAACACCTTCAACTTTGACATCTTGAAGAGGGACTTCAACGCTGTGGAAGACGAAGAAGTGGAAGAGGAAGAGAACCTCAGTGGGTTGGTCACTCATCAGCTCTTCCCTGTTAACGGAGGCGATGTTAGTGAGTTCCCAACAGTCCCTTCTCTTCCTCTTCCGTCGTTTGGTTCTTCTTCCTCATCTGCTGCTCGGCCACATTGGGTGGATCTTTCATTTTCTTCTCAGCCGTCTCCGCTGCAGCAGCTCCACCTACAGCCACTGCCACAGTCGCAGCCACAGCCACAGCCACAGCGAGCGAAGAAGAGTCGAAGAGGACCGAGGTCGAGAAGCTCTCAGTATCGTGGGGTGACGTTCTATCGTCGAACTGGGAGATGGGAATCTCATATATGGTTAGTGAAGAAACAATTTTTTTTAGATTAAAAAACCTTCGATTTTTTTTTGGTGCTAATATTTTTTTTTTTTTTTTTTTTTTTTTTTTTTTTTATGATTGAGTTTTGAACAGGGATTGTGGAAAACAGGTCTATTTGGGTAAGAATTGAATTTTGTTCAATTCTCTCATTTTGAACATTTTAATGAATTTTGGTCTGGTTTAATCAGGTGGCTTCGACACTGCTCATGCTGCTGCTAGGTGAGTAAGGATCAGTTTTCGCAAAAAGTTTCCATTTTTATGATGAATTAAGGTTTTGGGGTTCTTTATTGGTGGATTTTTGAAAAAAAAAAAAAAAAAAACTGTTCTTGTTTGTGTGAGATGTTTGATGTAATTTAGTGATAATTTGATAAATTTTTTGATTTGGGGTTTCTGAATTACAGGGCTTATGATCGAGCTGCAATCAAGTTCAGGGGAGTTGATGCTGATATCAATTTCAATCTCATTGATTATGATGAGGATTTTAAACAGGTGGGATGATTTTGAGTTTGAATCAATTTTGCATATTTTGATCTTGTTGGGTTTGTTTCTGATTAGGAATCTTTGATCTGTTTTCAGATGAGGAATATGACCAAGGAGGAATTTGTGCACATTCTTCGTCGACAGAGCACTGGATTCTCGAGGGGGAGCTCGAAATACCGAGGGGTTACTCTGCATAAATGCGGTCGATGGGAAGCACGGATGGGGCAGTTTCTGGGCAAGAAGTAAGGAATCTATGAATTAAAAGTTGGAATTATTGATGCTCTTGTTGTATCTTAGATGTAGAGATTGTGTTAATTGCATGATTTTACAATAATTAATCTTATCGAATCCTTAAGACTTCTGAATTAGGCTTGTTTATCTCATCACCATTAATTTTAAAATTTCCAATTGTAGATATACTTAAGTGTATAATTCTCTGGCAACATTGTTTGATTCATCAAAGTCTGGATGCCGGTTGCAGGTACATATATCTTGGGCTATTTGACAGTGAAATTGAAGCTGCAAGGTTCTATTGATCATCAATCTTACTATTCGATTCGAGTTCTTTTTTTTTGTTGCCTTAATTAGAGTTATACTAACTAATAATACCTTTCTCTTTTTATATGTAAATCAGGGCTTACGACAAAGCAGCTATCAAATGCAATGGTAAAGAGGCAGTCACCAATTTCGAACCGAGCACATACGAGGGGGAACTAGCTGTTGAACCTGATAATGGAGGTATTAGTGATTTATTAGATGATGTTTTTATGTTGTTATTTCTAAGCTTTATCGACATGGTGTCAATTTAACTGATCAATAATGGGGTTCTTAATTTGGTAGGTACTGGTGGTAATCTTGAACTGCAATTGGGGATTTCAATGCCTTGTATTTCAGATGGTTCGAAAGTGACCGAAAATGTGGGTGATTTTCATGTTCATCCCGGCCCGTACGATAGGGCTGATCCAAGGCGAGCAAGGGTGATATTCAAATTTGCTTTTCATTTATATTTCTTCTATTTTTGTTTAGATACATTAATTTCTACATATCTATCTCCCATTGATAATCTGTGGAAGTTGTGTTGTAGTTCCTATCTCTCTTGCTTGTATATAATTAAATTGACACAGGGTTTTCTGCGTTATTGTCGACGCTAATAACAGTCTATGCTGTCTCTTGTGCTTTCCCAGGCTCCAGCTACAGTTAATAGTGTTCCTTCACCTGGCCTACCAATGGCATCTGAGCACTCTCCCATGTGGAGTGGTGCATATCCCAGTTTCTTTCCCAATTATGAGGTAATTTTTCTGTCAATTTTAACATCATATTGTGAATTCGTTCTAATACGAAAAATCTTACATATTTACATCAAATTTCCTCGATGGATCCAGCTACTACATCATCTCATGTGGAGTCGTTCATATCCCAGTTTCTTTCCAATTGTGAAGTAATTTTTATTCAATGTAGTCATCGCATTATTATTTCTTTCCAAAGGGAAGAAAGAAAGACAACAGCTTCAATGCTTGTCTTGGCTGGCTAATTTACAAAAAATTCAAACCACACTTGCACTAATTTCTGTGGACCTGGGGCGTGAAAGAAAAGAGTTTCATATGTTTCCCTACATTTCCTTTTCTAGGTCAGGCTTAACTGCATAAGTAGGAATTGACTTGCAACTTGTCTTCGATATTCATTTAGAGCTCAGCTTTATGTGAAGTTAGACAACTGGCTAATAAATGATCTCGTCTTTGAAAAAGTCTCGGAGTAAAACTTCCTTTCAATTTCACAGTCCTATTTGAATTTTATTGATCTTCTAATACGATATGTTTCTCAATTGGGTAATGGCGAGTCCATGAGATATTTGCTTGATTACTTTTTCGAAGATTATCTAGTTCATGAAGATTGAACTTACAGTTCATTCCTACTTGATGTCTTTGCAGGAAAGAGCGATAGAGAAGAGGGTCGAAGTCGGTTCATCAGGACCCTCGAACTGGGCATGGCAAATGATTGGACCCGGTAGCACCGCTTCCCCAATGCCACTTTTCTCTACTGCAGCATCATCAGGATTCTCATCAACCAACACTGCTACATCAGCTGCCATTCCTCCACCGCACCCACCCAATCATCACCCTTATCCCACCCCCTACTACTACTACAGGAGCTGATTCCACCCACCACTCAACATCTTCCATTTTCCCAAAAAGAAGTTGTGTAGGCAACAACAAAGACAATGAACCTAGGTGATTATCTTCTATAATCACTCCGTATCTACATTTCGAACTGCTTTTGTGTTATAGTACTTGCTAGTATCTGCTACTTAACATGGTGTAGAGATTGTAAATTTCAGTTTGTGGTGTTTAGACTTGAAAACTTTTATGACATTTACATGGTGTAGAAGTTCGGTTACTTTCGTAGGACTCATGTTGTATATCATCATCATTATCAAAGCCCATTCTCATATTTTGGTTCTCCAAGCAATGCGGTCGGTCATCTGGCATTAATCTTTTTGAACCACAATTAATGCTAAGGGATGTGATGGATTTTTACGGTTGATTGTCACGAGCCTAACAGCAACCCTTCTCTAAGCATTATTTGACCCGACCCAATTGCATAAAATTCGACCCAACCCAAACCAATGGCATCCTTGGGGACCTTATAATCCTAGGCATGACATGTTTTTTGCTGGTACTATGTAAAAACCTGACAAAACTGAGTTTTGTATGAAAGAGAAAAAGTGGTTTAGGGAAGAAAAGAAGAGAAAGGATTGGTCAAAACTCTCAAACAGCTTGAAAAGCCTGTTAAGAAGAGAGAATGGGAGTACGAATGAGTCATTATTATCTCCTTCTCTTTTATCTTCAAGTCTAAATCCCTAAACTCTCCTATTGGG
Organism: Berberis vulgaris; assembly: GCA_963556465.1. Lineage (NCBI taxonomy): Eukaryota > Viridiplantae > Streptophyta > Magnoliopsida > Ranunculales > Berberidaceae > Berberis > Berberis vulgaris. The sequence goes on from OY747133.1 coordinate 2,767,553, forward strand.
CATCTGTTTCTCTTTATAACCTTTGGAAGACAACTAAGCCAGGGTTCTGTATACCTTCTTTTCTAGTGATCTCAATGACCCATTGTTTTCTAGGGGTCCTGTAAAGAGAGAGAACTGTTATCAGCCAACCAATCTATTAACCTGGGATTCCTAAAGAAAATCTTGTTCTGTTTGCTTTATTTATCTTCTATTGGGTGAATTCTGCTTGGAATTGTGAAGCCCGTATTTTGTTCCAACACTATGGATATTATTCTAGCTGGTGTGTGTGATCACCATAATCCTTTATATTTTGGTGTTAATTTTGATTTGTTTTGTGATTAATGATATTTTGATATGTATCTCTATTAGAGTATTTTAGATAGATGTGTGATGGTTAGAGTTGATTGGGATATAAATGTTAAAAAAATTCTCACTAACTTCACTTATTATAATCCGTTAGATTCTTATGTTTAGGTAAATTTCAACGATTTTTTATCTCCAACCTCAAACATCATTCTGATTTGTTATATAGATGTGATGTGTGCACCGAAGATTAAATGGGCATCGCCAAGAGATGGTTGTTCTAGTGTCTGACCTCTCGATAGTAGGCTTGCGAGTAAACCATCTGAGCTTAGCAAATGTGTGTATCCAACACCTATGACATACCGATGTCGGCAAGGAAAACTTCTTACACCTTTTAGAAAGTGTTGAGTTATAGTATTAGATATGAGTGACCCCAAACTTAAACAAGGGTATAAAACTTGAAGATCTGCTTTTTTTAAGGAAGGTTTTTAGGTCTAACTATAATGATTATGTTAAGTTACTACTCAAGTGATTTGATAAATAAGGACATTTAGAAATGTTTTATCAATCCCTTCCAAAAAGTTGCAAGTCCACTTTTTTTTTTTTTTTTTTGAAAAAAGAATCATTTTCATTTGTTTAAGTTATGCTTTAAAAGCTTTATCAAGTTGCCATGACTTGACACTGCATTGAACAAATAGATAGATTTTGGCATAACTAGAACCAGTCAGAACATTTGGAAATGAGTTTTTCTTAAGAGCCAGGCCCTAGTCCTAGATCAGCATGTCAAGGGAGGCTCAATAACAGAAGAAAAAGAAGAAGAATAGGTTAAGAATAGATGAAGGTATTCAGCCTTTTCTGACACGGATTTGACGCTAGGAGTCTGACTCTTAAGAATTAATTCCTACTCTAATAGATTTTTCCATATTGCAACTCATTTAGACAATAGTTCTCTAAAAAGAGTTAATAGAATATAATTCATTAATTAGACACAAGCGGAAAAGGTTTCTATTTTCAAAGAAATAATAATAACTAGGGAGCAAGAATAAAGAGAAAATGGGTGGCACCAGCTAAAAAAACCTCGACCTAATTAAGTAAACTCACTGAAATTACGTCCACATTATTAGAGCTTCACTATCCGTTCAAACTCATATAGCTCTCGATAGGTATGGTCGAAAATGCCTAAAATGTTATTAAAATCGATATAAAATCAAACCAACCGACTAAATTAAGCATATTATATTATTTTTACATATATAACTGAAAACCAAACCTACTATATCGGTTTCAAACTTTTCTAAACCCAACCAAACCTAGACGATCATAAATCAAATCAGTAAACCAAATTGGTTTTGTCGATTTATTTGATTTTTTATTCAACCCTGCTGAAAATGGTCCTAAATAAGTAAATATGATACTTGTTGGTTGATGGCTTGATCCTCTTTAGACTTTACTTAGCTTTGGGAAATATATATTACTTTTTAAGATTAAAATTTTTTTTTTTTTCTGTGTGTACAAATTCTAGCTACAAAACTCCTACAATGATATAAGGGGTCAGCCACCACGCGCTCATAATGATATACTTCAAATAAAGTGTTTTTGTTTGTGTAAGACATGGATGGATGTTACTGTTGCTGGTCTCATGCATTGTCAAATCAATCACAAAACAAAACCTTCCCAATAACTATAGCTATAAAGAGAGGTGATGGTCTCTTTCTTCCCTACTGCCAATTTGGGTGTCAGCTTCCCAACTGTTTCCGTCCCTCCCTCCCTCCCTCTCTCATCTGCACAGCTTGCATCATAAACCCACCGTTAACTGTCATCTTTATCATGTTTCACAATCATCAGTATAGATTTTATTTATTTATTTTATCCCCTTAAACCCTTACACCTCTTCGACCATCGGCATTATTTTAGATCTCCTAAAAAAAAATATCTCTAGCATAGATACCATTTTGGAAAAATAATATCAATAATATTATAGAGAGCATGTTCTGAAAACATTAATTTGTGCTTGAGAAAGTGGTTTGTATGTGTGATCGGACCAAGCTATCATTTCAGGCACAAATCAGTGCTTTCACGTGCAAACTATCATTTCAGACACAAATCAGTGCTCTCAAATCAAACTCAGTAAAGTAGAGAACTCTGCTATAACAAAATTATCATTTTAAAGACCTTTTTCATTTTTATTTTTTTTCATTTAAAAAAAATAACAAATCAATTCGCAATTTCAAAGGACGGATTGATGCTTAGAATGGTTAATTGATGCTATAGGCAAAAAGAGCAGTCTAATCCACATCACACGACATTCATGGACTTTAGTTTCAAGGTACTGACCCCTACCTATATGGTATGAGATAAGATAGCTAGAAGGTGTACTTGATCAATCACAAACCCTAACCTAGTTTAGTAGTTTTGCATAGCTAGCTAGCCATCTAGCCTTTATTACCCCCACCCAGTCTCTATATTTTACACTTTAGATTCTCAATTGTCTTTCGCTTTCCATAGTCCATGCATGCACTTACGCGGCACGCAAGCTTCTTTTTCATCACGTGGACGACTCACTTGATCAGGCCCCCACATTCCCTTCCTTCGTTGAAAATCACAATACATTACACGTTATACACAACAGTGTCTATATTTGGACATTTCGGGGTCGCTTCACATTGTTTTTTTAGGTGTACTTAGCGTAAAAAAATGTGAATCCATGTTGTTAAGGTTAGTAAGTAGTTCTCTTAACATGATAATTAAGTAAAAAGCCAAGGAAATGATATATGAGCATTTTACGTGCATCTATCATACACTCATGAGTTCGCTTGACATACTCTCTCCTAGTCAGGACCATGTTCCTCACAAACTCTACACATTCTGCTCGACTTACTTGTCGAGCAGTTGAGTTACATCAACTTACTACCCTTAACACATGTACATGTCCTTTACCCCAAATTTTAGACAATCTGGGAGAGGCTGTCTAGGGGCCAAAATATAATTTTGCCATCCTTTAAACATTTTATCCAAAAAGGTGTTTAAAGAGGGAGAACCCCCCCCCCCCCCCCCCCAAAGCAGCAAACTAGGCTGTCTAGAATTACTCTTCCTTTACATGTGATTTGTCCATTTTATACTTGTGTATTATTTATTCCCTCTACTTTTAGTTTAAAGCAATATTTGAAATATATAAGTTTTATAAGTACTATGCTTATTGAAGTTAAAAAAAAATAGAAACAAAATCTAGAATGGCATTTTACATATTATGCCAAGATAAACACCATCTCCACATATTATGCATGCATGCTAGAGATCTTTAAGAATCACTACTCACTAGCTAATTAATAATTAGGACAAAACTATTAAAGAACCCTAATTTTTCTGTAATTACATGTGGTTGACATCAAATCACACAGCACTTTCACTAATTATATGCAAGACCAAACTTTTCTTAAACCAATGAAACTCTTCTTTCGAGAGCAATGATTGTTACCAATTTAGGTACTAAAAAGCTATCAATGTTGTATATGGCCCCCTCTTCATCACTCACGTCAACCTCCACATTTGTGGCCTAAATTGTGAAACAAATGGAGGAGAGGTTTACATGTCATTGTTGTTTTGTTTTGTTTTGTATGGATGGTAGGATGTCAACTTCATGTCTCCAAAACCCTAATTGATATACATATGTGGAAAAAAAAATTGGACACTTTTAGGCCATTTTCAATCGACTTTGATGACTCCATGTTATGTCTCTAGAGAGAAGGGCATTTGGGAATGTTCAGAGTTTCAACCCTGTAACACAAGTAAACTAAAAGAGGAAACGCCACAAAATTGTAGGATAAAAATCCTTAAATTTTCAGGGATATAGATTAGAGACCCTTCAATTGGAAGTGGCTCCTTTGTATGTATGTTGGTGAAGGTTTAATGAAGGACGAAGAAAGGGAGGTGATCTGTTTGGACCAAAATCTTAAAGGAGTGTTTAGATGCCCTCCTTTAATGATGTAGGGAGTACTTTTGGTGTTATTGCTGTCGGGTCATTTCATTGGCAGTCAGCAAATCTCTATTTCCAAAATGATAAGCAAATTGCATTTAATAGCATCTTCAATGGTAAAAAAGGACTGTCCTCCATTTTAATCAAAGATAAATTTTGAGATTTTCTATTTTTTTAACGGCTCCAATCACATTTCATATTTTTATTTTTTTCATAATTATTTTAATATATTTTCAATTTTTTTATATCAATTTAATTTTAATTATATAATAAATAATTTCAACTTAATATAATTATATTATTATTATTTTCAATTATACTATTATTAATTTGAACTTAATTTAAATTTGACTAATTAAAAATTTTGGGAGTTTTAAAAAAAATTAATATTAACAATTAATTTTTTTATCATTATTAAATATAGCTTCCACTTTTATATATCATTATTTAGATAATTATTTTTTTAATTATACTATTATTTAAATTAGTATTAATAATTACTAGTAATAATTTATCATTATTTAAATTATAATTAATAAATACTTTTGTTTAAATTAGTATTAATTTGTTTTTAATTATACAATAAATACTTTTTAAATAATTATTTAAATTAGTATTAATAATTACTTTTTTTATTATACTATTATTTAGATACTTTTGTTTTTATTTATTTATTTATTTTTAATTTAAAAAATTAAATATTAAAATTATTTTATTAATATATGAGATTTAGGGGATGTTAACTTCCTCCTAAATTTAAGAGAAAGTTATTATGGGGCATGAGTTTGGGGTGTGATTGAAAGAGTTTTTTCGCCATTTTAGGAGGATGCTCTAACAAATGTATAATAAAAAAATAAAATAAAAATCTACTCAACGTGATTCTTGTGCCTGATTAATGCCTCGAGAGGGTGTCGACACAATCGACCTCACCTGACAGATGCATGTTTTCACCTTTAGCACTTAAGATGCCCATCATGAGCTATTTGAGCAACAAGTGTAACGCTTAAGATGACCAACAATTGAGTCAACTTATGAGAATCAAATTGACTTGACTCAATAATTTTTCTAGATACCCAAGCATTTGAACTTTACCCCCCAGTGGCCTGCAAAACATAATCATCACATAGTTTCTTGACAAGGTTGGTAGCAAGGGAAAGAGAAAAAAGAGAGGGGCAAAAGTGTAAAAATGACATTCAGACAGCAGACCCAGACTCCCTGAAAGCACTAAAAAAAATATGATAATTAATTGTTCAATCAAGAGTTGATTAATCTAAAATCAAATTGATTTGTCTCAATAAAGTAAACAAAAGGAATAAGGGGACGACCATCACGATAAAATAACTATAAAATAATTAACATCAATAATTGTTTATCAATGTCGTTTTCATGCGAGGTCTGTGGGACACTTATTTTTAATGAAAATTTTGTTTCGGGTTTTTCTCTTTTATCATTGTGACCTACAACGTCGTCCATGTGTGTATGTCATTGTTGGGTTTATGGATTAAAACAGACGCAACCTAGAATGCCCACCCTTCCTTGTATGTCTTGGTTGAGTTTAGCGATTAAGAATCGATATCGATCAAAATTATGAGTTTTCTGGCATTTAATTTTTTTTTGGGACAAAAAAAACTTTTTCTTTCGTTGAAATGTTTTCTTGCTTCAAGCGGAAAAATTTTGTTTAGACTCCAACTTGTATAATTTTTCTCTGTTCAGTCTTTTCATTCACTGACGATTCTCTCCTCGACTCTAAACCTTCAAGAGACTCAACATCTAAACATTCAAAGCCTCATGAACATATTCCTCTCTTCTTCTAAACAATTCCTCAACAAACTAGAAATGTTCTTTCCGATGAAATTTTTTCCTTGATGCAGTCAAGCAGTGAAATTTTTTTCGAAGGAAAATTTTTTTTTCTTTGAAATTTTTTCCAAAAATCAAACACACCCTAAGGGTTAACTTCAATCTCAAAATTTCCTTTCTTTATGAACTCGTTATTTAGAATTTTAATCTAGAAAACCATGTAGAGCCTTGAGGTTTTATTTATGGGGACCCCTTCTTATTCCCCTTGGAATAAATAAATACAAAGGCACTCCCAATTACAACAAGAGTATTCAGTCTCACACTCTCACTAGGTGAATTTGTTTGGGTTCCTTTCCGTGTCACCAAGGTTTAAAAGCTCCTCATCTATCTATCGCCACATTCCTCCTTTTTTACTCTTTCCTTCCTCAAGGTACTCTCTTCTTTTAACAACACTTCCATGAAAGTAACCACTCTCTATCTCTCCATGTCCCCCTTTGTTTTCTTACTCCATCTAATATAAGTTAAAGAAATGAGCTTGGTACGTCCATGTGCCCCTTTGTTTTCTTACTCCATCTAACATAAGTTCAAGAAATGAGCTTGGTAGGTTTTGGCACACATGGTGGAACCCAATGTAAGTTGGATCTTATTGGGGGTTTACCTTTCAATGGGGCCTTCCTTTGTAAAGTGAAAGGATGGGTCAAGGGTTTTGGGTTGGTGGAGAGTTTACTTTAGTTGATTGAGACACCCAACCTTTTTGGTCTTGGACTTTGGTGGCCAGTGTTTCCCCACATTTGTTTTGTGCAATTGTCTCTTCTTAGTGGAAGGGCCTAGTAATAATGGTGTCTTATAGTGAGAGGGGGGGCCAAAACCATCTAAGGAGACACCAATGGAGAGAGTTGGATACAAGATATTAATTCTGGCTAATTGTTGTAACAAACAGTAGGAAAAAAGGGAAGTTTTGAAAGTTTAGATGAAGGTTTTGTGAGATCTTCACCCAGATCTGTATGTGTTTGGACTTTGGAGCAACAAATAATCTAATGAATCTGGGAAGAGTTTTGTATGGTGCAGAATTCTGGACTTAGAGTTTTGTATGGGCCTAGTAATAATTATTATGTCTCTAATAAGGTAACAAAACACAACATTTCTCTAGATTTCTTTGTTTCTTTGCCCCAACTTTACTATCAGGAACTACTATATAATATGTCTCTAATACCAGAAGAAGTGGACTTAAACCTTTTCTTTCCAATAATACTTTAACAAATATATATATATATATATATATATATATAAACTACAGTTTTTTTTTTCATGTGAACTGAATTTTCATGGAGAGTTGGGTGGGTTGAGACTGGTTTGTGAGGTCAGATCAAGGTATAAACCTGAAAAAGTAATCAACTCAAGCAAACGCTATAATTGGTATTGAGCATCATCACAGTTCTTGTTTTCATGAATGTTCATATTATATAGTAGTTCAGTTAACTAGTATTATCCCATTGAATATTTTCAATATAACTGAAAATTATAGGATTTTCTATGGTGGTTTTGTGAGAGTTTTTGTTTCAACTAGATATTCTCCCCAGCATAAAACCCTAAATGGGTTATCCTCCCCTCAACCATAGTCCACCACCATCGACTGTCAGTCTAAATGAAAGGATACAATTATTTGAAGTCTGACACGATTGTAAACACATGGTTTTTCTTGGATATCATTCTGAAAGTTTTTTCCACAAGTACAAACGTGTTGTTGCTTTGAATAGACACCGAACCTGACAAATATACTGCCTTTTCAATTTTTAGGACTAAAAAATTCAATAGGATAAATCAAATTTTTATCAAACAGAATTGACACAAATTGTCAAGTAAAGCAAAATTGATACAAACAGCTTTGAGGTTTGGCGTCTACCGATTCCGGATGTTCACGTATGGACCCAAATGGGCGCCAAAGATACAGGCTTCTCATTCCTTGTATGAGCATTCTGAGCCCGTGCAGGAGGTGCGTGAACTGTTATTGGAAGAACCCATTCCCCTTTATCTCTTCCTTCTATAAGAAGAGGATGATCATATCTGGCATAAAAAAAGATAAAGAAACACTGTTAGGGATGATGGTGTGGATGCTAAGGTTTAAATAAAAGAAAGTTGATAGAAAAAAGACAAAATCAATCAATATGGCAATCCACGTGATGAGACCTGATTTAGCATACAACTCCACAACAAAAGTATGTGATGAGCTGTAAGCAGAAGGTAGCATGGAAACACTAGGAACACAATTGAAACAAGAATCCTTCCCTATTTCTAAACGAGACAAAATGGAAGCTCTAGAACAAATAGATATAAAAAATAATCAACAAATGAGTCTCTAAGATTCTGTAATAATTTGGATTAATACAAATTGAGCCAGAAGTTTGGCTAATTGCAGTTGGATCAAGTGGAGACTTGTATGGGTACAAAATACTAAAAATACAAGTAAGAGCCTTACTTCGTCCAGTCCACGTTCTTTGGAGATGTAAGGAACTCGAATCTAAGAGCCCACCGCACAGAAACATGGGAGGTGGAAAAGGACATGGGTCCATCCATAGGAATGGAAAAAAGAAAGCTAGTCTGCACCAAATCTGCAACAACCTCGTAATGATCACTCTGAACCTACATGTGATAAGAAAAAACTTGATGAATCACAACGTATTGCCAATTATGAGCGCAAAGTTAGTTCTTTGTATAATCCAAATAATGAATTCAGAATAAATACAACGATGAAATCCACATGGAAAAACATGCTTTCTAGAGTCGAACTCTATATAACTAATAAATACAGATGACTGCACCACTGGCTTTCATTTGACATGCTCTGTTTATCATGGAAATCCTCTTAGCCAGAGGATTATGATATGCTAACTGTATAAACTGCACTTCAGTGAATTGAAATAAGGCTGGCACATATAAGCTGTGAGACAATTTGAAAGCTTTGTTTCAACAAATTATGTCAGAATTAATCTTTCTTGCTTTTTTTTAAAGATGATCTCCACGTTAAGAACACAAAGAATGCCTACAAAATCCGCCACATCCCTCTGGAGGAAGGTTGGTGTTAGGCCCGTGATAGCCAACCATAGAAATTCAACACATCCCTTTGCATGGATTTTGGTTCAAAGAGATTAATGCCGGATGACCGCATTGCTTGGAGAACCAAAATATGTGTAGTCGACTCTGAGAGTATCGGGAATGGGCTGGGCTGATGACGACGATGACGATGATATGATAAGGGAATCAGTATTTGCATGGATATGCAATGTCGGTATTTGCAATTTTCAAGTCAAGTTTAAGCCTATCTAACAATGTTGAAAACGATGTCCAAAAATACACAATACGAGATGCGCCAGGGAACATGCCGCGACCAACCTTTGATGCTTCCCTCAAGTGCTTTGGGTGTGCCAAACCGGCCATGTTCAACTTAATCAGTTAATTGTCATAAGGGAAAATCTTTCCTCTTAACTGATGAGTTGGAAGAGCATGACGGGGAAGGCAAATTGATATCCTTGGTTGCTGAACACACCACATGCACTCTTGAACAATCTTCTTCAAGCCGGGGAGTTTGATGTAATTGGGTATTTTAATTACTAATTAAATATGTTAGTAAGTGGGCTTGACTTACAAAGGCCCATATTAGAGTTGCAGTAGTCATATTAGGGTTAGATTTAAGTTTAATTGATTGTTTGCTAGGTTAGTCATTAGACTCAATAAATAAGGCATGAAGCTATGATTGTAAGGTGGATGAATGAAAATTTTAGGTTATAGTTATCTCTTTCTTTCGTAGTTTTAGTTTTACTTTTAGTGTTAGTTCTATTCTTTTCTAGGTTAGAATACACAATGATTGAACAAAGTTTTAGAAATCTTACCTTAGTAATTGTTGGTGAATTCCTTCTTGAAGGATGTACAATACGCTGGCTTATGGTCTCTGAAATCTCTAAAGTTATCGCAACCTACAAGATGTTTCAATCATAAATGACACCATGAAAAGCAACAAGAAATCAGATTTCTGTTGAAAAAATGTCCAATTTATTTCAGATTACCTCAAGGCATCTCCTAGCTCCATCATCATGAAAGAATGTGAGAGTACCACCAATCTGTGACCAAAATATCAGATTTACTTCAAGAAAAGGAAAATAACAGAGTAGAGATGTGAAAAGAAAGAATGTAGGATGTACCGCGTCCCCAAAGTAATAAGTGGAGTCAGAGTTCTTTGGGGAAAAACGAAGCAAAACTTGGTCATCCAACCTGATATTGTATGATCTTCCTCTAATAAAGCCTTCTGCTGCAAAATAATATTGCTGCAGATTAGCATACTCTACTAGAATCAAAACTCAAAGTATTCAAATCAGAATTCCTAACACTTAAAAGAGAAGAAAGTAGGATGATTTACATGCTACAGGTTCAATAGTTCCAGGTGCAGGGGGCACTCCGGCACCAGCATCTGCAGAAAAGGGATCTGGGTGCTTTCTCTGATGATTAAGAGAGGCAACAGGTGAAGATTTCTTCCTAGGCGACAATATATCTGCTAGCAAATATATGCCATCAGTCTTTGATAATATGATAAGCACATACTAGAATCTGGAGTTTCATAGTGCCCACACTCATTAAAATATTATATAGAACGATCTACAGAAATAATATTGTCCAGTAAAGACACTGAATCAAGAAATTCCAAACTATACATTGAACAGAGAAAAGTATAAGAGAACCATAATCTAACAAACACGTTGTTTCATAAAACCATTCTTATTTCTCGAAAATAGATCACATACCCCCACTTGAATCATACAAAACCTCAGCCACAGAAAGCCGAGGAACCGCAACATATGAAGATAAACTGGAGCGTTCTCCATGGGCATAGAGTGCATCCCTATTTGAAGACCTTGCAGCAGACGATTGCAAAGATAAAGAACTTCTGAGAGCCAGGTCTAAATTCCCCCTTGTGGGATTGTAGGAAGAGACAGATGAAACCTCATCTCTGGAGCTATCATAGCCTTCCTCGATGCCATCAGGTGTTTCGTTAGCTCTAACCTAATCAGATAGTAAAGATACTTCAATTAAAGATCGGATGACCATGATTATAACTGGAAACATAAAGTACACTGCCTGTGGATTATTTAACCATGCACCAATAGTCACAAGAAAACAAACACAGATGTGCTTCTAACAAAACGGTATACCAACTACCTACAGACCTACCCATTCAGTGTCTTCATCCTTCTCTTTCCAATACATATCCATTTGAATTGTTGAAGCAGGTAAGATCCCTGTAAACTTGATGGTGAGAATTTATATATAGATCCCAACATACATAGATGGATGCCTTTATCTATACTAATCCTCAACTAATCTGCAAATCACTCATGGGAGATGTTGATCTTGTTGAAAAAAACTGATTCATAATATAAATAAAACGACTGTTATCTGAAGTGCAATTCAATAATGCTGACAATAACACATGTGAAAGTCAAATCTTTCTAGCCAAGTCTTCAGCTCAAAAGGGCATTAGCTTTCTAATGAAAGAGTAACAATGTCACATGGCATCTTAAGTTAATTTTTTTTTCTTCGATTTCTATAATATTTAACAAATGGACTTGCAGAATGTCATAGTCTTTCAGCTCACAAATTACGCTTCATTCGAGATTGACTTTTCGGAGTGTGATGATTGCCAAACGACAAACGAATCCTGAATAGATCCTTTTGGATGATGTGTATTGGGAAATTTGTTGATCCTAGACATCCACAATTCATCTTACAAAAAAATAGATTAAAGCTTGGGAGGAAAGGGTATGGTTAGTTGGTGAGGATAGACATGTCATGATTGTAGGTGCAAATGTAGAGTTGGGTAAGGTACCATGGATACTCGGGAATTATCGGAATCAAACACTTGATTTATACATTTATTTATAGTTTTCCTATCACACTAATCTTTCCCCAACTAAGTAAGGTATGTTGCATATTGATGTGGATCAGTGGATAACCATTACATGTCAACATATCATAACTAAACAATAATAAAGAACCACAGCCACATCAAAATAGCAAGTAGTATACCACAAACACTAGTAATATATAGAATACCACCTTTTTCTCTCTTGTTTCGCTTGTCCTTTCCTCCTCTCTAGCTTTTTGTGCACTTGAGATTAGGGTGATTTGGGAAGTGTGTGGTAAAAGTCTCACACCAAAATTTACTTTAAAGCCTTATTTTTCTAATGTTCTAGTAATTGCCGATTTGGGTGGGCAATAAATCAACAACTTGGCCAAATAATTGCCAATATAATTGTGCCAATTGAATCAGCCCAAATATGCTTGAGCGTTTTTTTTTTTTGTAAAATTGCATAGATTGAAATCCAAATAGAAGGATTTCATAACACGACTTCTCAATCCAACGCCAAATAGAATAAGGTGACCATCCGTTAGGGTTTCATAACACATACCTTGGTTTGGTTCTTCTTCTCCTCTTATACCTATATCTAAACTACAAAGTCCAGATAGACAAGGAATGGAACATTGAAATATGGTGCTGATGAGATGAACAAGGTTGACGATGAAACAGTAAGAAAATGGGGGGGTCCAATTTGGATAGTAAAAGAAAGAAAGTTTCGGTGCCTAAAAGATGTAGCAAAAAAGGTAGTGGTTCTTCATGGTTAGATGTTTAGGGGCTGAGCCACAAGCAAAAGTAAGGAGATGAGTGGTCAAACGAGTATCTCCATTTTTAACAGAGGAGAGAAGTCGCAAAGGAATACTTTCAAACGTGGGGAAAGTAAACCATTTGAGCCTCAATGCATATTACGAGAAACCGGTGGCAGAAAAAAAAAAAAAAAAGAAGAAGCTTGAGCTAAATCAATCATCTAATGTTTTAAAATGAAAAATAATATTTAATATTTAATAAACTAAACATATGATTTATTTAATACAAAATCAGAGAGTCTAGGAGCACAGCGTGAAGTAAAAGTCGACTTGAACAGGACATTCTCATGGAAAACATGCAGGCACTATTGTTTAGGACACAAAGGGACATGTCGCTTGGACAGAGCAGAAGTGAGGTCATGAGGAGCAGAATAGGCACAAGCACAGCCAGTTGAAAGGTATGCCAAATCGTAGCAATGAGATTTCAATCTGAGCCGGCCTATTTTCATGGTAGTATCAGAATTCAGAAGCATGGAAACAACAATAAATGTCGTTCCAAAGGCACTTGAAGTGGAGCGCTAAAAGCCCCAAGAGAGGTTCAGTACACTCCATTTTGACATGGTAGGTTGTGTTCAAGGGACATTAACATAGGAATATAAATTTATCTCATCAAATATACTGTCTTTGACTTCGTGTTACGTATAAAGTATTAACCTTTATGCAAATATACACAGTTTTTCATGTGTAGTTGGTATGTATTCTAAGGATTAAATAAATACAATAAATGGTTCAACCACATTACACCATAAAATTCAGTTTTGCAATACAAAAGAAATTTCCAAGAATAAATGCTGTAAAGATGAAGATAAATAAATGAATTCAAAAGTAGAACTCACCATTTCCTTGGCCTTCTTCAATAAGTAAGCCACTTGTTTTCTGTGTCACCCATATTTGAACTGGGATACGAGCTTCCTGCGTAGAATGAACTTCATGAGTAAAATTTCAAGAAATTGCATAATAAATAAATAAACAGCTAAACTGAGCCATATCATAAAAAATAAAAATAAAAATGAAAGCATCTTTCTTGTTTTAATAAAAAAACGAGAAAGAAGAAAAAGGGAAGGCATAGGATTTACTCTTTCCATGACCAAATATATCATGTTATATTTCTAAAATGATAAGCCTTAAAAGTTGAGGCAAATTATAGTTTTATTATCCTTAGGAAAATGGGTACAGTTGAGGATATCCAATACAGAATTATAAGTTTATGGTAGAAATCAGTAGTATGTTTCCGGGTGATGGCCAAGGTTTAATCAATGAAGTTACCCTTTTTTACTTAAGTTGTTTTTATCTCGCTCTTCACCTTCTTTTTCCAACAATAAAAATGTTTTGTTCAGTTTCTAGATTCATGCTTTCTCTTACTAATTAATTCGATTAGGAAAAGAGATGCTTAGTTGTTTTAAACTTTAATACGAAACATAAGTAATGGGACTGAAGTGTTTACAATTTTCTCTATAAATTGAACCAATTCAATATATGTCTAAGTTATTACATATATAATGAACAGGTAAACAATACCTAATGAATAACAAGGTTGTTCAACAATTCCTCTGTGAACCATACTCAAAATACCCGGAAACATTCACTACACAAATCTAACATTAATAACAATTTAATTTACCAAAAAAAAAACTTGAAAAACAAATTATCGACTAAAAAATACTACCCAACTTTTTAGAAACCATTGCAGGTAATGGTCAGAAAGAAACTAAAACTGAGGCAAGTAACATATGACCACAAATACCATCTATCACATATAACTATATAAGAATAGCATCTAAAAACAAACCAGCTGAAGTAGATCCTTCATAGACCCTTGACGAGAATGGCCATTTTCCAATAGCCGCCATCTTGCAGATAGTGTACTTCTAACATAGTAAAGATAACGAACGGTTGTACCCCTGTAAGTTGGTGGAATAATACTTGGCAGCTCTGTTCGAACTACATCTGTAGAAAAGAAAGCCATTCTACTGTAATTACTTAATTTTTCTAATCGGTGAAAGAGAGCTTCCAAAACAAGGACACGTAAAAGAAGGATTATCTACAAAAATATAGCAAAGCAAAACAACAAAGAAATTGCATACAAAAAGAAGACAGATATTTATCACATCTAAAAAATAATAAAATTTTATGAAGAAATAGCAGATGTTTTTTAATTCCCTGAAACTCTACTCTCTAAGATGTTCTAGAGTACAAATAAGATTCAGCTAATGGACTTACTAGTACACAAGTAAAACCTTTAGAATTAATATACGAATTCCATCCACTTTATTGGACTAACATTTTATTTTTGTTGGACTAACATATGATTTCGAAAGTGTTTCTATTGAACAGTTCAACTTTAAGATAGACACACATCTCATCGACTTCGCAAATGTACTCTTGATACACTACTTTAGAAATAGTGAACAATTAACCCAAATTACATAAATCAAGTTCTGCTTTTTCAGTATCACATGATTGTTTGATATGTACAACTCACTTTATCAGTATATTACTTACTTATTCATAATTTACATGCAATTTTTGCAACCGCACTTGAAATATGTTATGTCCACATGGAATTTGCAAATGTGTGGAATGTATCTTATAACACTCTATGGTCCAAAATAGAAATGGAACTACCGCTGCTACACTTAGGGACACAAGGAAGTAGATATTTCTTTTATCATCACTAGAAGGCTGTGAGGGATAAGGGGTAATGAATGCGTGTAGGAAAGAGAGAAGGAACCAGGGCTATAAACCCAACTCCATAAATCAGCATTCCCAGACTTCATCAATTTAACAAGAAAACAAGATAGTAAGGGAAAATAATAATTTACTCACACTTTTTTGTGCCACCAGAGGAAACAATCTGATTTGAAAGGAGAGATGGTGTTGAACAATCCAGAAAAACATGCTCACCTGTGGAAGCAAATGGAAATTAATGAGATAGTAAAACAAACAACAATTAATGAGATAGTAAAACAATCCAGCACCAGTTGACGCCATGTAGTCCATACCATAAAGGCATAAACACACAGTTTCTAAACTCAAACTAAAACAATCAAAACTGTGATCATCAAACACTGATCAATTGCCTAATAAACGCTGGTAGTTTATATGGCAAAGCTCATGCCAAAGACAAGTGTGATGTATCAAATCAGTCAAAAAGACTCAGAAATAGGTTAACAGATAGTATACCTTTCCTCAACAAATATTTTCGAATATTTTTACAATATAAAGAATTAGCGTATACCACTAAAACAAGGCAATAATCATAAAGCAAAAAATGGGAAATTATATGGGAAGAACATCCATTTAACATGCAAGACAAACCATATGAAAATGAATAAACCTTAACATAAGAGACAAGAACAAAAGAGCACCTCTCCTCTGTTTCGACTCTGGTGATGGCTTCTGAGTGGCGACCCACTGGGAATCCAACTTCTCGACTCCTTTCATTTCAAAGGTAAGTCTTTCTATCAGAAGGGAAAATACTTCATCAGCTTCATTCCCATATACACTGGATGAATTAGAGACCTCAGGGTTATGAACCTCAATTATTATATCGACAAATTCTCCAGGCATGTAAACATCTTTATTTGTTTGCAGGTTCATAGAGGGGAAAAGTTCTTTTTTTAGACTGTTCTCAGAGGCATCAGCTGTTTTCTCCTCAGATGAAAATAAACCTCCAATTCCAAAAAAAGAGAAGCCCGGTGAAACCTTCGAAGGCATTTCTTCAATGCACACGATTCATCCAAATGGACTAGCCATGAACAACCAGGTAACCACTGAGTTCCAAACTTCCAAGCTTGTAGATGATTAAAAAATTCATCTGAATACTTCTTATCTACACATGAATCAGATTAGAGATACGCATTGAAAACACGCAAAAAAGTTTAATGGAAATTTAAAATGCAAAGATAGATTTAGAGATGTAATAATCTAGGGGATCTGATGAGCAATGGCAATTGAAAATGCAATTTTTTTTTTTTTTTTTTGTGATCGATGTAAGAGAGAGGAATACCTTAGGAAGATCGGATCATCGAAGCCTAAATCGATGGATGAATTGGGCGTATCTACCATCAGATCTGTGCGAAAGCTAGAAAGATGAGAAGAAACGGTAATTGATCGAGAAGTTGGGATGGGATCTGATTAGAAATGATTTGAAACCCTAAATCTCGAGGTTTGTTTCCACGTGAGTGGGAGAGAGACGAAGAGAGTTGAAGATCGTTTCGACTTTCGAGCACACTCGCGCCTGAATGTGTTGCGCGAGTTGGAACATTGCTCTAATTCCTTGGTAGTACTGACACTGACTTGTAACGACCGTGATGAAATTTTAGGAAATAATTATTATTTTTGAGTTGCCAATTTTTTTATTCAAAGTTTGAAAATTATATATTTTTCGTTGGGCCAATCTCAATTTCTCTATATTTTAACATTAGTTTAGTTTGTATAATATATAAGAGTTTAAAATGCTTAAACTATGTTGATAACTTCAAAATTATAATTGAGGTTTTTACTTTTTTTTATAGACAACAAAATATTTTACAAAATATTTTTTAAAATCAAATTATCGAAATTACTTCAAAAAATGAAATCACAATTCTTGGTGACCAGTGACCAGTGACCAAGAATTGTGATTTCGTTTTTCGAGTTAATTTCGATTTCTTGATTTTAAGAAACATTTTGGTTTGTAAAGAAAAAAACGTAAAACTTTCGGGAATAAGAAAAATATATAATGAATTTAGAGGGTATATTAAATATATAAAAAAATAATATGCAAGTAAATAAATTTATTAAACACATTAAATAAAACTAAAATACTTATAATTAGAAAATCAAGTGATAGTTTAAAAAATCAATATATAAGTAGAAGAAGTGATAATCATAAAATTAAGGAGTGTTTCAAAAATCAATAAATAATTAGAATAAATGAAAAATAGTAATAATAACCTCGAAGTAAAAAATATGTAAATTTTAGTAGTTAGTTTTGTATTTTTACGAAAAAACCTCAAAATTAATATAAAAAAAAAAAAAAAAACCTCGAAAATGTATTTATTCTTTCGCCCCTTTTCTCTTCTTTTTTCATTTCATAATTTCAAAATAACGAAAATTCCGCAAAATAACCATCCTTCCCACTTACTACAAAATCTCTTAGAAAGAATAGTTGTTTCTATCTTTATCTCGTGAAATTCTAGGGGACGCCTCTCTCGCCCCCTAGAATTTCACGAGATGAGCCCATATATGGAGCGAGCTAGGGCTGAACAAAAAACCGATCAAACTGACTAAACCGACCGAACCGATCAAAACCGAATCGATTGGTTCGGTTTAAATTCGGTTCGGATCGGTTTCGGTTTTAAAAAATTCAAAACCGAAGTGGTCGGTTCGGTTTTCGGTTTCTATGTGATTTTAACCGACCAAACCGAACCGACCGAATATATATAATAAATAATATATATTTTATATATAAATAATATAATATGTTTAAAATAGACGGTCGGTTCGGTTTTATTTCGGTTTTGGTTCGATTTTAGTCGGTTCGGTTCAGTTACGGTTTGCATAAATTAGAGTCGGTTCGATTTCGGATTGGTTTTGTTAATGGTCGGTTCGGTTTCGGTTTGAAAATTTTAAAACCGACCTAGATCGGTTCGGTTCACGGTTTAGGTGAAAAAACCGAACCATCAGTTCGGTTTTCAGCCCTAGAGCGAGCCTCTTTCCCCTTTATGTGCATCTCGAGGATAATGGACGGCTCGCTCCCTAGATGGGCTCATCTATCTCATTACCTAATTAATTACTTCAGTTTGTCTAACTGTCGAGGAAAACAGCGAGGAAATGGGCGAGGGAGGCTCCTGCGCACGTGCAGGAGCATCGTTTCGAAAAATAAATAAATAAATAAAATGGAGGGAATCGAAATTTGGGGGAAAAAAGAAATAGGGAACCTCTCCCTCTCCCCATTTCCATCTCGCCCATACAGAGACAGATGCAGAGATAGAGAAGAGAAGAAATCACTCCCTCCCTCTCCCCAAACGAAGCTCGACAGAGAAGCCCCTCCATCTCCCCCAACGAAGCTCGACAGAGAAGAGAAGTGGGAGACGAATCGCCACCCTCTCCCAAAAGGTAAAGCTGCTACCTTTGTCTAACTGTATTTTCCCTCTCATGCTCTCCCTCTTTGTGGGTGATTTCTTGTTGGGGATTTCTAGATCTAGGGTTTCTACTAGGGCTGGGGCTAAATATCTAGGGTTTTTCAGGTTAGTAAGTTCTGATATGAGTTGGAAGTACAGTTTGGTGATTGATTTTGAAGAATTAGGTTTTTATTGGGTTGTTGTCGTCGTACGAGACACAAATTTTTACAATCAAAACAAATAATAAGACATTCAAAATTGCTACAAAAGGAAAAATGTTTATCATGTTTTCTACTATTAATATTCATGCTAATCTCAACTACCATATACATTTTTAGTTTGATATTGTGAACCTGCATTTGTCATTCACCCAATGTTTCCACACAATATCACACACTTTGGCTTTCAATTCAGATTTCTTCACTAATGAAAAATAGAGAGTACACAATAATGTTATTCCTCTGATGAACCCGTTACTAGGTCTTCCTCATGATTTGTTCATTAACCCATTTTGAGTTCGAGTGAACACGGCGTCCTTGAGTGCCACATTCTGCACTCCATCTTCTTCAAAATGTTTTCCAAGACTCCCAATACTGTCACATAACGTACGACGACAACAACCCAATAAAAACCTAATTATTCAAAATCAATCACCAAATTGTACTTCCAACTCATATCAGAACTTACTAACCTGAAAAACCCTAGATCTTTAGCCATAGCTCTAGTAGAAACCCTAGATCTAGAAATCCCCAACAAGAAATCACCCACAAAGAGGGAGAGAATGAGAGGGAAAATACAGTTAGACAAAGGTAGCAGCTTTACCTTTTGGGAGAGGGTGGCGACTGGCGATTCGTCTCCAACTTCTCTTCTCTGTCGAGCTTCATTGGGGGAGATGGAGGGGCTTCTCTATCGAGCTTCGTTTGGGGAGAGGGAGGGCTTCGGCGTTACTCTGGCTTCGTTTGGGGAGAGGGAGGGAGTGATTTCTTCTCTTCTCTTCTCTTCTCTGTCTCTGCATCTGTCTCTGTCTCTGTATGGGCGAGATGGAAATGGGGAGAGGGAAAGGTTCCCTCTTTCTTTTTTCCCCCAAATTTCGATTCCCTCCATTTTTTATTTTTTTATTATTATATTTTTATTTTTTCGAAACGATGCTCCTGCACGTGCGCAGGAGCCTCCCTCGCCCATTTCCTCGCTGTTTTCCTCAACAGTTAGACAAACTATAATTACTTACCAAACAAATATAGCTCAATCAGGATCTAAAGAAAGAGTGATTCTAGCCAGCGAAGAAACCAGCGAGGGAGGGAGGGGACCGTCCTCCCCCTCGGGATGCGCGCGTTGATTTTTCAGGCGTGCATCCCGAGGGGGATGGACAGTCCCCTCCCTCGCTGTTTTCCTCGCCCACTTCCTCGACATTTAGAATTTTCGCTAAAGAAAAGGCCCCAATTCTAATTGTCGAGGAAACCAGCGAGGGAGGGAGGGAGGACCCTCCATCCCCCTCGCGATACGTGCAAGGGATGGGACGCATGTATTGCGAGGGGGATGGAGGGTCCCCCTCCCTCCCTCGCTGTTTTCCTCACTAGTTAGACGGGTTCAAGAAAAGGATACGTCATGAGAAGAAACATCTAATCAATCAGGATCTGTGCATTTAGATGTCAAAATGTATTCTATTATTCTATTGTAGATAAAAACGTGTATATGGGTATTGCAATTCTAGCTAAAGCTAAATGTAATAATGTAATCTCGATTCTAATTTACAGGGGGTATTCAATCATGGATTTTAATATAGTGTGAAAGACTTTAAATCTCATGGATTTTAAAATATTTCAAAGGAGTTTACAGAATTCACTGAACTTTGATGTATTTTAAGTGATTGAATTTTGTGGATTTTACAGAATCCACTGGATTTTAATGGATTTTTATTATTGGATTCATCTAAGTTGCTCAAGAAAGAAATTGGTATTGATTACAACAATATAAACCAAAAACCAAACAGAGTAATTTGTAAGTATGGTGCTTAGAAACACACCTGTACAACCCCACAAACTTGACATGAAGTCTAGAGAAGATATCCATTAGCATATTGCTTTCTTGCTTTTCTTGTCGCTTGCTGTTACTACTGTCATGAGAATGTTGTTTCTCTAGTTCTAGACTTATCCAACAGTCTCCTCTATCCATGTGGACAAGAATCTCTATTATGCCTATCACCAAGAAAGTAATTCCTCAAAGGGGGTGTGTGAAGCAATGCTTGCAACACAGAATTCATAAAACAAGTGCTCCCCAGATTGTTCAATCCTCTCAAACCCAAAGGGAAACACGAATTCGATGATCCCCTTCTAATCCTCAAAACCATCTTGCTCTGATTCTTACCATAGTGAGATACCACCACCTTCCTCCTCTTACATGAATTCTCCTCCCTAAGATCAACAACCCCATTATCACTCTTATAAGGCATCCCCATCATCTGCTTACACATCACTGCCTTATAAGGGATTGAAGGAAAGATGGATGGAAGTGATGATGGTTTTGAGATCTGATTTGATGGATTTGGGGTGATTGGAGAGATGGGGTTAGTCACCACATCACAACACACACATCAGGGGATTAGAGAAAAAGAAGAGCGGAACCCTCAAGATCCATTGTACGTGTTATGAGAACGGATCCATGAATTGAAATCCTCAAGATTAGGCCAGAAAATCAAATCCCACAATTCGATCTATTGAATCAGAGAGTGGATTCACTTCTTGTTCTTGATTTTCTCGTCATATTCTTCTTCTCCACTTCTCTTAAACAAAAGATGGCAAAAGTTTGTTCAATGTTGCAGGAGCAACAGCAGCAGCAGCAGCAGCAGCAGCAGCAGAAGATCTCAATGACTCCGGCTCCTCAGCCTCAGGCTCATCCTCCTCCTCGCAGATTACGAGTGAGGGAAGTGAGCTCTAGGTTCATGTCTCCGGTTGTTTCATCTTCGTCTTCTGGTGATCTTCACCTTCCATCATCATCATCATCATCCACATCCAAATGCCCTTTCCCCAAACATGGAACCACCGTTACCTCCTCCACTGAACTTTTCTCAAGGCATCACCATCATCAACGTTCACATTCGGCACAGAGAAGGCAAATTGAACTGGAACCCTTGTCTTGCGCTGATGAAAACAGACTGGAGACAGCACGGAGTTTGGAAACCCCCTTGAGCGGATCACACAGCAAACCCATTGAGTTTGAAAGAAGAGATCAAAGAAGAACAAAGATGGGATCAAGTTTCTGTTTTGGAGATTGAATTCGATTACCCTGCAAGCCCTAGTAGTAGTGGGTACGCATAGTGTTGGTGGGAGAGAGGGAGGAGAGAAATTGAAATCCGAGGGTAAGAGGCTGAATTTGAAAAGGGCTTCGATATTTATATCTTTCACACATAAATCCTTCAAAGTCCATCAAGTCAACAAATCCATTAAAATCCACTACTGTTTGAATACCCCTAGATGTCATTGTATTGTTTAAAATCCATGATTGAATACCCCATGATTTTAATGGATTATAAAACAATCATTTAAAATCTATATTTGAATACCCCTAGATTTTATTGTATTGTTTTAAATCCTTAATTGAATACCCCTATATTTTAATGGACTTTAAAATCTTTCAGACTCTATTAAAATCCATGATTGAATACCCCCCTGTTAGATAAATACCCCATTAATTTAGAAACAATATTCATATAGTTGTACACACAATTTAAAATGAAAAATCGTTTCATTATCCGCCCCCTTTCACTTTGTTTTATTTTTTATCTAAATTGAAAAAAATTAAAATTAAAGATTTACTCGCAACACATATTTTCTTCAAAATAAATAATAAAAAGATATTCAAACATCAACACTTATGAAATCCCACCTAAAATGTTCTCTCTCTTTTGGTCCTTGTTGAAGAAATTATCATTGATGATTATTTATTAGCCACAGTAAAAAAAAATTCAAAGAACTTTTGTCGTCAGTTCATCTCGACTATGGTTTCAAAGAACTTTTGTCATGCATAAGGTAGAAGTCATACTTAAACAAGCATGAACATCTAAAATTCATGGTTATGCCGTGTAATACCCTCTCAATTCACTTACCGATATACTTTTATTATCTTATAAATCAATAATATTTATTTATTGGTAATATTTATTAATTGGTAATAGTTACAAATAGTTATATAATTTATGATTTTAATTTAGGACCTAGGTTAGTAGGTTTAAGTTGGTGGTGGGTAAGAAATGAGTGATGGTTGTGTTTAGCCAAATAAACCCTAATTAAAAACTCATTCAAACCCTAGCCTCATTTTTCTCTCTGGAAACACACAGAAGAAAAGGAAAAACTTACGTAGAAAAAAGTGGGAGGCGATAAAGGAAGAGCTTTGGAATCTTTGCAAAAACGGTGAGTAAAAACTCTAATATTCATTCTATAAAATCTACTTGTCAAATAAATATTGCCATCATACTATCTTTCATCGCGTCATGGATAACACCCCTTTAATGAAATATTGTCATCACCACTTTAATGAAATCTATTTTTATTTTTATTTTATTTTTTTGGAAGGCGAGTTGGATTTTGAATGATCTCATAACCTATCAACTGGGCGACCTATAGGTCAACACCCATTAGAAAATAACCATGCCGTAGGTGGAATTCGAAGCTAGGACGTGGGGGACAAACCCACACAACCATAACCACTAGGCCATAACACCATTGGCACGAAATCTATTTTTTACTGTTGATGGGGGAACATCTTGAATGAAAATTGATTTACTATTGATAGAGACATGAAAACGGATTTACTGTTGATGGACATCTTTCATGTAATCCGTGATTTACTGTAGATATGGGGATATCTTGAATGATAATTGATTTACTATTGATAGAGACATGAAAACTGTTTTTATTTTTTTATATGGGGATAATTGATTTACTGTTGATAGATACATGAAAACGGATTTACTGTTGATGGACATCTTTTATGCAATCCGTGATTTACTGTTGATATGGGGATATCTTGAATGATAATTGACTTAGTGTTGATACTTGATAGAGACATGAAGACTGTTTTTATTTTTTTGCTGTTGATGGGATGGGAAATCTCCAAAGAAAATTTTGATTAATGGTGGATGGGGACATCTTTACTTAATGAATAAATAAAAAAATAATTTAGAAAAGTGTTTTGTTTTTTTTGTTAATGGGATGGGGACATTTTTAATGAAATTGTTTGTTTGTTGTTGTTGTTTTTTTTTTCCTGATGGAGACACCCTTATGGAAATCGGTTTTATTATTGATGGAGACGGCACCTTCTCAATGAAATATTATTTTTCGATTTTATCCCATGTTCATGATTTGATTTAGGGCTAGTTTAAAATGCAAGTTTAGTTTGGCCTTTGTATTTATACAACAAGGTATTTCAATCATTTTCCTTAAATACCTCAAATTAATGAATATAGTTAAAGTGTTGCTATACTGTAGGTGTTCATATGTGGTGTGTTAGGTATCCCAACATTTGACCATTAAGGGTTTAGTTTATATTAGAGATATTACGGTTTGTCTATATTTAGATAATTTAATAATGAAATTATAAATTAATAGTGAGAATTAGCTGATTTTCTTTGCTCTATTTTCCACAACTCAAAAAAAAAATTGTATACATACTTGCTTGTATACGTGTAATATTATTTTGGGTATGCAGAATTGCTTGCATATCGGTACGTCGTTCCATATGAGTTCGGTAGTACGTGTAGTATTTAGAAAATACTTGGCAGGTATCGAACTTCGGGTGAGATGACATGACACTCGATGTGACACCCCCACTTGGGTCATGTACACTCCGAGTGACTTCGATGGCAAAGGAGGCACACTTGGGTGAGGTGTGTTCGGCACAGGAGGAGAGTGCGATTGTGAAAAATAAGCTAAGAATTAGGAAAATAAATAAAACCATTGAATTGATCATAACATGAAATTGTGTATGAATTATTTTAGCATGTACTAGGTTAGACTTGAGGGAAAAAACTAACAGCTCATTCGAATATTGAATGAGAACTACCTGTCTTTCTTAAGGTGAAATGCATTTTTTTTTATATTTAATTGTCTCGATTTGTAAGTTTGCTCACACCAGTATTAATATACTGACCCAAATTTTGTATTGTTTTACAAATTTTAGTGCGTTCTTAATGAGCGTAGCCTCAGAGACTTATCAGGGTTAATTGGAGAGCAAGGACGGTATTAGCTGCGTAGCGATAGCTGAATATTCGACACGTTTTTGTTATATTATTATTATTATTATTATTATTATTATTATTATTATTATTATTATTATTATTATTATTATTATTATTATTATTCATAAGTAATCAGATGTAGGATTTAGTTATAAATGCTCAGTTTTAATCAGAGATTTATTTGGGGATTGATTAATGTAATTTTCATTTATTTATGTTGTGGCTTGGGTTTATAATTGTGGATCTCACTTGTAGAGGAAAAATATTGAGGAATGTTAGTAATTTGTTTTCTGCCTTATAACTGTATCATTTAATTTGCAACCGCCGTGCATTAGTTTTTGAACAATCTATTAATTTATGTTATTCAAAAATCAGGGCGTAACATGCCGCTGAGCGCATCCACCCTCTCCCACAGCCACCACCATTGCCATCGTGCCTCATCCTCCTCCACCGCCCCCTCGCCCATTGTCCCCTAATCTCACAAGAGATGAAATGGGTTCTTGCCCAAATCTGGGCGCGCGACCCATATAGATTTTGTTTTCCCCAAACTCCTGTAAGATTGAAAGAGGCGGTGAGACGAGGGAGAAGCAACGACAGCAGCAAGGAAAGGTTATTGGAGGAGGAGGGCAAAGAGTGGAAGTGATAGTGTCAAAATACAACAACCATTCTTTATAGGCCACTAAATAAGATTACCCAAAAAATAATCTCGAGATATGAGTCAAATTCATTCATAAATTTAAACACACCCACTCACTGATTTTAAAATTGTTGGATCTTGTTCGTTTCGTGTGGAGGAGAAAAGTGTATAATTAAAGATCAAAAGAAACATTAATTATCTACTCAGTGTCCACAAGTGATGCCTTTGCAGGAATGTTCCCAACAAACGTTGTCACAAAGTTAGATCATGTCATCTACTAACCCTATAGCGTAAGCTCCATGAGCTAAACCAAGACTACTTCGCTCCCACGCAAAAGGGTCAATAGAGTTTATAGTAAGAAGTTTTTAGCAACAAAGTGTCAACTCTACCATTTTCTCCGTAGATTTGGAAAAGATGGAGAGGGGTAGAATTGACACTCACATGCTGAACACCCTCCCCAGGCATTAAACAGGCAGCCTAGAAAGGTTCCTACAGGTTTTGGTGTGTTAATTGTTATCATTGTGGCGTTTTAGTTTGTTTATTGCTGCCGTAGTCACATTTTGCTTTGTTCACTGCTAATTTATACACACAAGTTCACAACTGTGACCAAGATAAGCAACAAAGAACCAAGACAGGGATGATCATAGCCTATAGCCTAGTAGACCCCAATAGTACACCCTCAGGGTTAGGCACGGCCTGTGAATCAAGTTTGAGTTGGACATGGCCCAAAATCATAGTCTCCACCAAAATAACTACTTAAATGAGAGTCGTACTCTAATACATCAGAGCGTCGCATAAAATCAGTGTACTGCAAATAAGAGACTGTAAACCAGAAAATCCTCGAAGGACATTAGTCCAACAAAATTTCAAAACACAGACCTTTAATTAGGTTATATGTAGAGGATACTAGAGAGGATGCATAATCTAAGCTCTGAGAATTGGACGGGGGGTAGACGCAAGAGGAAAGAATAAAAAGAAAAATATCAACATGTATGACTAAAAACATAACAAAATTCATCTGTTCTGCACAATTTCTCACTCATTTGTTTTGGACAAAACTATTATCCACACATTTCAGCCAACTTGATTTTCCAAAGTAAACTTTGGTGAAGCAAATAAAAGTACTAACCAAACAAGGATTTATGAAAATCGGATTTTTGGTCATTTGACACTGACAGGCCCGCCTTTTTCTGCTTTTTCAGATGTGACCAACCATTCCCTTCAGGAGGATGAAGACACTACAACTCAACCGAACAGCCATCCCAAAACACAATTTTATAGTCCCATTTTAACGCAAATCGAAGCTCAAAGGATGAGAAATGTGCCTTGCAATAAGCGATCAACAAAAACAATTGATCCAAAAGGATGAGTTTCCTTACCAACTGGTGTCTCAATATGGAAGTTATCAACATTTGATGGTACCCAAAGCTTCCTGCAACTCAAACTAACAGCAGCCCAATGAGACCCGAAGTCATCCCATCCTTCTGAACGAAGGTTGTTGTGTCATGCACACGGCCACACCTACTCCTTTATGCATATAGTTGCCACACGGCAACTTCCCAAAGACGGTTCCATGTCTGAAGGAACTCAAATGCCATATGCCCTTTTATATATATCGCCTGAACTGGGCATGCGGAACTTTTGATCCTCATAACTAGAATAGTGCTTGTTCAATCCAAGCCTCTCATTTCTAAGCAGTTCCGCCATACTCAGTTCATTACTAGTTTGAACCTCATCCCAGTGGCCGTTCAACATATGTGCATTTCTGGACTGCTGAAGTGATAATTGCCTGTAAGGGGATAGATTGTTGGCTTGGGTTTGTTCCAGGTACCTAGACTGGACCCTGTAAGCATCACTCAGAGCAGAAAACCTATCGGCATTGTGATCAGGATATCTCAAGTTCTGATGTTGGGAGATGGATTGTTGCATTAAAATCTGAAGTCTAGGATCACTTTCTGGAAGGCTAAGCTGTGGAGTGTAAGTTGATCTCATATCCAATCCGGAGTTACTTATGCCATTTGGTACTCTTCCTTTCCCAACTGCTAAAATAGCAGGATCAATCAACTCAACATCTGCTACTCCACCAGTTTGAGCTAAATACTGGTTTCTCAACATAGAACTCTCAAGCAAGTGATTCCCTGTAAAATAAAACATAATTAAAAATGCATGACGGAATTAAAAAGTCAGTTCAAAAAGAGCTCTTGAAACCTAGGTTAGATAACTAAAGATTGAACAAACCAGAAAACGATTCGAAAGTCTGTTCCATCCTCTCTTGAGTAGAAAATCCTGGAGGGGGTGCTGGTGCTCTGCTTGGAATTGAAAAACCAGGAGGGGCTGAAATTTGAGATCTTGACGCTGATTCAAGCATAATTCAGAAACATTTATCAGATTACATCACGAAATAACTATCATAACAAAATGTCTATAGAAATTTGCTTATGTTACTACGACGTAATCTCAAGCATTTGAGATCTTGACGTTATTAGAAACATCTTAGCCTACATTTTTTCTGCTTTGTCAAGTTTTAATTTATTGGCTTGTGTTTTACCAAAAGTATAGTCGCATATATATGTCTCTAGTCGAACACTCCTCTAAACAATCAAAAAATAACTCAACACAGAAAAACAGGGAACATTCTTGTCTAGTTCCATTAAATGCAATCTAAACACGTTTCATCAAAAGCAATTTAAACAATTAAGTCTCTAACAGGCCTCCTAATAGCTTAAATTCAAGATAATATAAACAAAAGTAGGTTTTATTAATTGTATAGCACAGCAGTTTCCAGTCATAAATCATTAATATTATAAGGAATAACTGGCATGACCCCTTGCCTTTTCTTTTTCTTTTTTTTGAAAATAACTTAGCGGAAAACAAGGAGCCTAAACCATTAAAGATGTAAAAGACTAGATTACATAGACAAACAAATTAAGAAATTGCCCTTTTCTACCAAATTATAATGATGTGGCAGGAGTTTTCAAAATGAGAAAATCATAAGAACCTCATAATAACCCTGATTACGAATACAAAATAAAAAGAACAGGTATCATTCTCAATTTTCACTCCCTCGAAAGTTGCAAAGAAAACAGAAACGTGAGACAATGCAAAATAATGGAATTTCATGAAGCAGATGCATGTAAGAAAGGTCAACATGTTTTCACTGATACTCACCAGCAAGTTTATTAGATGAGGCAAGTGACAGGTTACTTGGAAAAGTATCAGTTTCGGCGAACATGCTTGAAGTAAACCCATTCCGAAGCTTTTCGGAATATGGGTCCCTATCCACTGTATAGTCCTGGGGGACAGAATATTTATTATGCCCAAGGTTATTGAAAGAATTGTCGAGATCAGATACTGGGTTTGCCAAATCTTCTCTAGCAAATGAAAATCTGGACTGATTGTTGTTTTGTACTTTCAAAGAACTAGAAAGCTTAAGAGAATTGTGCTGCTTATCAGTTTTGCTTAACAATTTGACTAAATTGTGAGGTGACGTCAATGAGTCATCCCATGCATCAAAGTCCATCGACAGGATGTTTGAGATTATGCTGTTTTCACCCATATCTGTACCAGCAGTAGTCATATCAAAAGCAGTCTTATTCAACCTTCCTGAGTATTCGCCTTTCTCCACATTCACTAATAAGTTAGAACTTCCAGAAATCTTCCCTAACTCAGAATTCCTGCTAACTTTACTCTCATCATATCCATTTGGTAACACCGATTTCCTAGACAGAAACAAACTGGAGGTTGGGTCAACTTCTTCATGTCCACTATCTACAAGACCTGTAATACCAAATACATTCCCGGTAACACCATCTGACTTGTTACATCTTCTATCATCTGATCTTAGCAATATTTCCTCCACACCACTATATGTATTTGCTAGTGACTGTGATTGTGATTCTGATCTCAAATCAGAAAACTCTCTAGAATCAGAAACACCGTCTGACTCCACAGGAGCTTTTCTTGGTTGTAGTGAGATCAAAGGTTCTCTGACATGCTCAGTGTTATACTGTTGCGAAGCATGATGTCCAGATGATTTAGTTAAAAGAATATCATAATCTGAAATGTGGGGCTTGATAACATCAGAATTTCCACTCCCACTGTGGCTGTCAATGCCCATTGACGATAAAGTAGAAGATATACTCTGAATTATTCCATTTGTAGTCACATTTGCGTCTGAAGAAGACGCATGAGACTGCCTACCTAACTCTTCAGTCTGTGTGATGTTTGGTTGCATTTTGAGCCCCCTATCACTATCCTTGTATGTAAAAGGTAATTGGCCGCTTGAAGTTGTGGTAGCAGGAACTACCTTTCTGACAACTTCTGCAAGTGAATCTGATGCAGTTTCTTGAACATCTTTACCACTACACTGCTTTGAAGATTCCAACTGCCCTAACCCACCATTAGAATGTTGGACCTGACTTTCTTCATTTTCAGATGAATTTATACCAACATCTGAATACAATGTGGATCCCTGAATTATGTTTCCAGTGACTGCTGTGGACGGACCATTGGAAGTATCTACCCTCTGTCCAGCCGGTTCACTCAAACCAGTTGAACTTGCAGTTGGTGGCCTGCCATTTGAGACGCGCAACCCCCTACCAATCAAAGTTAAAACGTTCAGTTGAGAGGCCCCATACGATAAACAAACAAAAAATAAACAACAATAAATAGCATACCATGAGGCTGCAGCTGGAAGAGCAACAGATCTACCAGAGCTACCATTAGGAGGAGAACCTTTAGGGTGGCTAATGGGATTCTGTAGCAAATAATAACCAAGTCATGACATGGAATAAACCGACTGCAACACATTACATGCCAATAAGCAGATATTGCAAATTGGCCAAAACTATAACCCAAATATAACAAAGATCAAAATTAACACATCATCAAAATTTTATGGTCCCAAATAAGAATAAGTATTGAAGAAACAGGGTATGATGTTGTTCCATCAGCTCCAGATTGCAATTCATTGTAAAATTATCACTTTTTTTATAAAAAAAGACCAAGAATGAAGGTTATACATTTGTGGTAATTTTAGCAATAGGCTTCGCAGAAGGAGCAGTGGTGTTGACGCAAAAATCATCCATAGGAGGAGGCAAAGTATTCCCTGAACGCCGTTGCAAATTATTTGTTGCACCAGTTATTTGTTGAACCCTGTTCCTAGAACGTAAACAAGAGATTATGATTCATATCATCATTTGATGAAACCGAAGTAAAAGAAACTGAGGTAGCAGAAGTAACAGAAGTGCGAGGAAATGAACTCAAGGATTGTGTATGGATTGTTTTATACCTTGTATATGCTGAAATTATCTCATCTTTAGTAAAACTATCTTCTTGGGTGCCAATTTCATGCAAATATAAACAATCTGGATTGCTGCACGTCTGGACCAACAAAGACACAATTCAGCTAGCTAAACAATTACCTCACAACTGTTGACAAGAAACTCAAAAAATCAAACAACCAAAATATGTATCTAACAAGAAAGCATACCATATTTCTCAACCAAGCATGGCAATACTTTGTGGTCCCAAAGCATGCTCTGAAAATGCAATTTAATCAGTAACCAACTCAGACAGAAAACTGTTATTTAGGAAATACAGTGATAAAGGAACCATATTCTTACCTCAAAGGTTTACCTTCTAAAACATAGCCGTGCACCAGTTGAATACATCGAACTGCCTCCTCTTCTTTTGAGTAAGTAATATATCTGCAAATAAAGGAGGTGAGGAAACAGGCAACAGGAACATCTGTGCATAATTGGAATTCCCCACTCTTAAAGTACGACAATTAAAACATGCAGTCCATTACTAATTAAAATTTTCTAGATCATAAGGCAAACGTAAGCATGAGTGCAATCATCATTATACTGAAAAAGAGACAACAACTAATTGTGCATGCCCCAAATAATCTCATATTCCTATACAGAAAAAGAACCAAGCAATACCAAACGAGAAAAGCTTGACATTCATTAGAACATCAGAAACCATGTTCCAAAGGAAAGAAACAAGATAATAAAATAACTGGGTGGCTTCATAATGTCCAATAGTTATCATATAAATATAAGTGTCCAAACAATCAATAAGGATCCCATAGTGACTCTTTGACTAATGCATATATCTCTCAGAGGAATTGACCTTAATAAAGTATCACAATATTTTTTTTCCGGTGCCTCGAATCCATAGTGAACTACAGGAAACAATATACCAGATCCATCTAAAGTGTATCTTCTGCAAGTCAACTCTATAATACCAACCCCAACCATAAAAGTGAGATTTATGATTTGCAAGATAACTTGAACAAAAACATAGTTACTTGTTTAACAGTATATGAGTGTAACAACAAGCAATACGGCACAATAATACTTCCATGTTAGAATTAAAAACTCAAAATGGTTACAAGTGAACTTACACACTACAGGTGTTGTTTGGAGAATGTTGAATAGCACCGCCGGCAGTCCGAGCAATAGACACTTTTAGAACCTTTCCATACTGGGCAAAATATTCTCTACGCTGAAGCAGCTGTTAAAAAAAAAATTCAATATCTTGCTTCGAGACAGTACAAAAGTAAATATGTGAATCACTCAAATAATCACATGTGGCTTTATCGCATATTCCATAAGAACTGATAACAAGTTAAAAACTGAACAGATAGATAGCTTAAAGGATCCACCCACATCTTCATCTGCTAAATTGGAAGGTATCCCTATTATATACACCAGGTTTCGTTGAATGACTCGAACACTGCTAAGATGTTTTCTTCCATCAGATGCTTTAGGTTTGGGCTTTTGTGACTTTAATTTTCTCTCTGACTGTATGTCAGCCAACCTGCCACAGGATAGAAGATAATGAGTTTTTTTCTTCATGGAAATTACAAAAAACTTTAAAAAAAAATGAAAAATTACAAATCACCATACCTTTCATTAGAAGCCATCCCTACAATCTTTTCTTTATCATAAGGTATGCGACATGCAGGACAACGACCCTCTGTGTCATCTTTTTCAGCCATGTCTATGATATGATGCCAACACCAAACACATATCTGGGGAGATAAACATAGTCTAGGTTAACAGCAAAATAAATACACAGGACAGGTAACAAATACATGAAGCTTCTCGCACTTTAACGAAGGGACAGATCTAGATATCTTAATTGTCTTAATTAAGTGCATCAATCTTTTGCCATTCTCAAACTATACACCTAAAGTTATCTACAAGCCATAGACATGTATACATTTACAATTCCCCAACATGCCCAAGAGGACATACTTTCGATTTAACACCTTCTTCTAGTTCCATAAACAACATCAAATGAAAAGGGGCATTCAACATCTCAAACCTCATAGCCACATTTGCATGGTTTCAATTGCTGATCCGTCAGGTCCATCTCCTCAGCGCACAGAGGACAGGTCTTTTCTCCTTGGTCACTCATGATTTCCCTGCAAAACAAATTCCACAAACCAAATAAAACAAACCATAAGGATTCAACCATTCCTAAATACCTATTCGATTCATCAAAACAGAGGATTCGTCATTTGGATACCCTAAAACATCATGCAATTTCATCCTCTAACAGAGTACATCTTCATTTCATCAAAAACTCATAATGACGGATTTCTCAATAAGCTAACCAACAAAATCATCATCTAAAATATAAAAAAAATACAAAAAATACGACTTTTTATCTAATAAACAAAAATCAAACCTGTCAATCCAAAACAATCCAAATTCAATGAGGAAAACAACGACTCTTGCCTTTAAACGGATAACTAGAAAAAAAAAAACAAACAATACATCTAACAATGAACAATTAGGCAAAATCATTGTTAACCAGCTCCATCTAAGCAGATCCTCTCGATTCAGCCGAATCAAGATCCAATCACAAAACCGGTAATTTCCAGACCTAATCTTGAAAAATTTTAGATTGAAAACAAATACAAACATGCAAATCAGAAAATAAACAGAATCAAAAAAATTAGACCTAAGACACATCTAATCGATTCAAACCTAAAAATAATCCACACAAACCAAACAATCGGACCTTACAATCCACCAGATTTACAAACAAAACAATCTTATAATCCACCAAACCAGAAACCAGATTTACAAATAAATAAAGTAATCTTTATGATTTA
Source organism: Berberis vulgaris (assembly GCA_963556465.1). Taxonomy (NCBI): domain Eukaryota; kingdom Viridiplantae; phylum Streptophyta; class Magnoliopsida; order Ranunculales; family Berberidaceae; genus Berberis; species Berberis vulgaris. The sequence goes on from OY747133.1 coordinate 2,801,423, forward strand.
GATTACTTACGATTGCAGATCGAGAGACGAAAGAACGAACGAGAGAAGGAAGACCAGAAGAGGTGAGGTGAGAGGTCGTGAGGTGAGGAAGCCCTTTTTTCTGGATGGATGGCTCTCTCTTTGGCTTTGGCTTTGGCTTTCTTTGTTGCTGCTGTTTTATTTTCCGTCTCTCTTTCTTTCTGTCAAATAAAAAAACCTTCTTCCCAATCTACCCTCCGACTTTTGCACTAATACAGAATGGCCATTCCATTTTTGTCGAACTTGGGATTCCATTTTTGTCAAACTTGGGATTTGTATGCTTCCCATTTTGCCCTCCCACGGTCGCGTCAGTCTATTTATCTGTACGTGCGATCTATTGCTCCTCCCGTGGATTACCCATTTTTGTCATATTCCCCTGCTCCGGACATTACTTACCATCTCTGCTCCTTACCTTCATCAACGGCTCTACATGCATCTGAACACGTGGGACGAGATACATAACGTATGTAAGATAATATTTGATGTCAAGATGTAGTTATTAAATTGCCAACCTTTGTTTGAAATGGAAGTGGTGGTGCCTAAAAGTTACACAAACGAGAAAAAAAGGAAAATGGAAGGAAATGATGATAATAATGGCAAGATGGCTTTCTTTATAAAAAAGGCTAGGGTGTTGCATTGGAAGAATTACATCACCATTTATAAACAAATAGCTTATAGAAATTTATGTTTTTTTTTTTTTTCTTAATAATATGTTTTTATTTTTTCTTGTTTGATTAATAGTGTGTGTTTTAATTCATTATGGTGAGGTTGGTTTATTACAAATTATATGAGATAAATATGAATAATGTGAACGGTCAACCGGCCGAAATGGTTTTAGAGTTAATGAATATAGTTACACGATTGAGGGTTTTGTGATGACGGGGTGTCGCGGGTATTATTCAAAACATCTTTATATGTTACCCCGTAATTCTATCGATAACGAAATATTTGTCTCGTCGTAATAAAGGATGGTATCGGTATGAGAAGAATGTGGATAAGAGATAACGGTTACATGATCAAAAGATTTTATTACGTATAATGATAGAAGAAATGGTGATCGTCTTTACAATGACCCGAATGTATACAGAGTACGACAAAAAGCGATGATTTCCATTCTTAGTTCCCTAACGAATAAGTGATGAGAATGTAGTTGTGCGTTTTATCGAACTGTACAAAAGTTGTCTAACGAAATATGTTGTAATTGTATATGTGATGTGAGGCACGGTTGTCTATATTGTATGATTGTGTGAAAGTTGCCATAATGAACAAGTAATAAAAACAATGTTATTCATTTGATCGAATCGTACAAAAATTACCTTAACCGGTGAATTTATAAACTCATTGTTGATTGTCTCGTATAATTGTTCGAAAACTTCCTTAATGAATGAGTAACACAAATGCATTATGCATATGTTGTTTTAGTCATATTGTTTAAAATGTACGTAACCTTGATCATACTTAATGTTGCCCCTTCCACGTGTCACAGTTTTATTGAGTTTAGCATAAATCTTGTAAATTTATATTAATTTGAATATTTTGTTTTGTTTTTCATCGTCGATTTTGTGTGTATCCTTCAATAACTGACGTAATAATATGATATTAGATATATCGTAAGCATACTATAAAAAATTAAAATTATACCTTATAAATGGAAAAAAAAAATTTAAAAATAAAATCCAGGCTCAAGTCTTTTAGTCTAAGTTTTGAAACCTAATTAAAGTTAAATAAAACTATTAACAATCATGGTTTTGATGGTATAAAGTAGGCAAACCCAAACTACAATAACAAAAAAAGCCACAATTTGGTGCACCTTCTACGTGGTGTCATAATGCTCTAGGTTGGTGATACTAACTACTACAACCACCGTGACCAAGGGCAGATCTACTGAGGGGTGTGGGGGGCAGCTGCCCTCTTCAACTTTTTCAAAATATTTTTAGTAAATACTTTGTCTTAAAAAAAAAATCAATTATATAATGTATAATACAATATGCCAATTGTTCATTCAATTATTTTTACATGTCTTTATTGATGTAGTGATTGAAAGTTTTATATTTTTAATAAACGACCCAATTTCCATACTCATGGAGCTTGCATTTTTTTCCACTACAGTTTTATTAGTAAATGGCAACATTAAAAAACTGTTTAATTTAATAAAAAATTATTTTCTAACCTCTTGGAGCGTATAATTTTTTTATAGCGATTAACAACTACTATTTGTCATTGTGACTTGGTCTCTATTTTTTGTTTTCAATGCAATTTTATATGTAATTGGAAGTATTAAAAAAAACATTGTTTGTTCACAAGTGGTATAAAATCTAAAAAAAAAAAAAATTTGAAATTAATATATAAAATAATTACTATATATTCAATGAAAATATATGCTATTAGCCAACTTATACAAAATTTGAGGCTCATATAAATCTTTTTTTTTACAAAATTGTAGTAGGATTTTATTATGTTCACAAATTTCAGATTTTTTAAGTTTCAACCATATACTTATTATAATTATTTTGTGATTTTAGTTATATATTATAATTATTACACTCATTTAACCTTACTAAACTTATCAATATTGTGACATTATTTTAGCTTAAAATTGAATTACACCGGATTCAATTTGGTATATGCAACGTTCTCTTAATGTATTTTCTTTATTAGGTATGTTTTTGTGTCATTCCAATGGGGCTGGCGAGATTTTAGGTGACTCAATGAATGTTATCAACATTTTGAATCAAAGCCTGATGGGATTATTGACTAGTCATGGTAACCACTAACTAGTAATATTAGAAGACTAAAACAATCACGTATATGACTAAAGTTCATTCCATGTTAATTTTCCGCATTTTCTCTTTTGCCAAAGCTTTGGTAAAGAATCTGCCATATTGTTATGGGGTCTAACAACACAGTAACAAAGTTATTATTAGGACGTATTGTAAGGAATCTGCAATTACTTATTAGGACGTATTGTGAAAAGTCACGGAGGTTTAGTACGGTAGAACAAGTTTTTTTTCGCTGCTTTGGAGGTTTTTGTTGATGGTTAGTACAAAAGGGACATGGGCAAAATGGGCTAAAGTATTTAGCTCATATCAGGAATTCTAGGCGGTGTTGCTCATCTCGAGGGGAATGGGTGTAACATCCCTCGTCCATTTCCCTCGTCCCTAGAAGGGCTCATATCACCGTATATAGGTTTCGGCCGTACGGGTTTAAATTCTGGTTCAGTAGCAAGAAGCAGTAGCGTGTGTTGGCTCCTTCTTCACCTCTCACATCCAATCCTCAAACTCCACGACGAACTGACCGATCACGTACTTCAAGGAGTAACCTAAAAAATGCTCACAAAAACGTGGAGTCGCCGTTCGATCGACACCCACATCAAAACCACCACCATGTTAGTCTCCTCCTTCTCCTCTGCACCTCGCTCTCTCTTCAAAACCCTCCAACCCTGCTTCACATCCTCTTCTCGTCCCTCCATTCGCTGTTTCTCTTCTTCGAAAACCCTAACTTCGCCCAAGAGGTTCTTCTTCACTTCTTCGTTCTCGTTTTCCACCTCTAAAACCCTAAATTTGAACCCCACTTCGAACTCCTCCACACTCTTCGTTGTGGTTCGGAGTCTCTCTTCGGCGTCTTCGCAGCACTTGTTCGAGTTCAATGAGCCTCCGCAGACTGCTGAGGTCTCGGATGGCTTCGATTTAGAGGAGGATGATGATGATGCTGATGACGTGGCGAAGGTCACGATTCCGGTTCGGGCTTATTTCGTCTCAACTAGGTTTGTGTTTGGTACCATTTCTTTAGATGCAGTTTGAATTGTTGAATTTTGATTGGAGATTTTGGTGTTTGGTGAGTGCATGCAGTGTGGATTTGAGAAGCTTGATTGATCATAATAAGCCTAATTTCATTCCACCTACTTCTCGAATGACAAATTATGTCGTTCTTCGATTTCGAGGGAATAATAACATGGATGCCAGTGTAAGTTCTTTTTGCTACTTATCTTGTCAATGTATGTCAATTTAGTTTATTGAGTTTTATGTGTAATGTAGGATTAGTTTAAAGAATGTGAATATTATTGATGATGTATCGATGTTATTTGTCGGTCCTTAATTGTGTTAATAGTCTAATACAAGTCTGATACTAATGCCAATGTCATAATGGGTTGGCATTTATACTAGTGTTGCATCCATATGAATGAATTGTACAATAATTTTTTATTTGATAATGCACTAAATGATCACCAAGATTTAGTTATAAGAAAGCGAGTTATCATATCACTTTGTCAGATATTGTTTCGTTAATGGAATTCTTGTGTTGGAAATGTAGAAGTTTGATAGCATGGAAGTTTGGATATAGGAATTTCATTGCAGACATAATTCCAAATGACCGTGGGATAGACTTGAAAGCTGTAGTATTGGTTATAGTTTCTAATCCATAATTAATTATTGTTGAAGAAAATTAGAAAAAAGGCATGGTCTATCTAAGGCCAAGATGTCATTCTCACTTTGTAAGCATTTCATATCCATTATTAAATATAATAGGTACCTTATAGTTTTATTATTATTCTCCATAATAGATGGATTTGTATTGGTTTGACTATCTGATATGGTCCTAAAATTATAAAACATAGGTTGTATTATTTTCTCTACACAACAGCATGTATATAGGGCTCATGGTTTTCTAGTTATCCATGGGCAAGTTTCCAGCATGAATTGGGATCTCTCCTAAGTTTTAATAAATATATCATTTGTCTAATTTCAAAATTCAAATAGCTTTGATACATTAAAAATGCTTGAAAACTTATGGGAAAAAAGAAGTTGTTCTGGTAGATTACTAGATTATATACAGCGAGCCTTCTTTCTTGTTCACAAGCAAGCTATAATATAGCGCTTTTCTAATGTATGAATATGTACATCAACTTGAGGACTTGTTCATTCCATGATTCAGATTTTGGATATTAGCTTAAATGCAAGCGACTTCAGTTACATGGTGGTTTTTCAGTATGGATCTATCGTATTGTTTAACATTCGTGACCATGAGATTGATGGGTATCTGAAGATTGTACAAAGACATGCCTCAGCCTTGCTCCCAGAAATGAGAAAGGATGGTGAGCTTAATTTTTTTGTTTGTTTGTTTTTTTTTTAAAATTTTCCTTTTCTCTATATGGTTTCTAGTCAAGTAAGAAATTTCCAGAAAAAAAAAACTCAGTAAACCATTTGATATTGTTCTCTTCTTCTCTTTGTTTTAAGTTAGGGAACTTTCATCTGTAATGATTATGTTGAAAGGTTACTATCTAATAGCAAGCTGAAAAGGCATTATAGTGTAGCATTTCTATTTGCTCAAAGTCACATAGCAATAATTTAAAAGATTTCACAATTTTTTTCAACCTTGTTTGGAATGACTGGAAGGGGGAATGTGAGACCGGGAATTTGATGAGGAGGAAGAGTGGTATGTTGGAAAGCCGCCTAGCCCATGAAAGGTAATGGTTCATTATGCATGAGAGCGGTCACGTCCCACACGCTTAGATAACCATTCAAGTAAAGATTCTTAAACGTGGACTTGCACTATTTTGATATCGAGGCCTTTTCAGCTCAACCAAGAAAGATTGGGTGGTATCTCCTGTCAAAAGTTCAATCTTAATCTTTTTGGATTGATTTGTTGGATAATTAGTTTGAGTTGAAAGCCCCATGAGGGGTAGTTAAGCAGGGATAGTACTGGTGGTATGAGAGCAAGGTGTTACATTTTAACAACATCAAGCGTTTCATTCAAACCTAAAACACGATGAAGTAATTTTCTTTTAAAAACAATAGTTGTCACATTGATATAACAACTTTGAACCTATCCATTCGAGAGTGAGAGATTCAAGCCATGTGTTCTAAGAGATTAAGCATTCTCAAAAAATTTGCCATAAATATTTTCTAGATTCGAAGCCATCAAATTCCAAAATGGAAGTTAAGTGAAGGATGGGGACCAGTATTATTTTTGTAATATGGTCCTACTTCTGGTCCTAGGGAGAACTTTTTCCTGTCTGCAACATTTGGATGCCCTCAAACTTTTTAATTCTCTTGATTATATTCCACAAAAGACTTACGGACAAAAAGAAAGAATTCTCCAAAAAATAACTCCCTTATACCATCTATTGTGGCCAGCTTTCAATAATTGAAGTTCTTTTTGCGAGGCCTGACCTTGATCTTTTAGGAATTTCACCACTCGGCATCATTTGAAGGAGCGTAGATGAAGTATCGCAAACATGGACTGTAATTGCGGGCTGTCACTTCAGCATGTATCTCTTACATTCAACTATATTTTGCCCCAGAAAAAAAAAAAAAACCAGATCCAGAAAAGAAAATTAATAAACTTGGCTGTGAGAGAATTGGTGGGTTTAAATATGAGTACATAATCATTAGAAAATCTAAATGAAACCCCGTATAAAAGTCTTAGTTTTCATATTTAAACTTGACCCCGTTTTCTAGTAGTCCATTCCTGATTTAGTTTATGTTTTTGGTGTGTGTGTGCGTGTTTAACAAGCTGCAAGTCGTTTTGGATTTTCTTGTTTTGTATGAAGTAATATCTCTTATGGCTCTCAATTTTAGTTCTTTTTAGTTGTTCGCTTCAGAGTGTCCAACTCTTGGTTGCAACTGCACTTTTAGGTTGTTCTATTTATGTAAAATTTACTCTTGGTTCTTACGTTGTAGAATACGAGGTGAGAGAGAAACCTTCATTGAACACATGGATGCAAGGTGGGTTAGATTATATAATGCTGCAGCATTTAGACATTGATGGCATTCGTACCATAGGTAGTGTTCTTGGTCAAAGCATTGCTCTTGATTACTATGTCCGACAGGTATATATTTGTTTCATTTTGAATTGTAGACATGCTGCTTCCCTAGAACCTAAACAAAATATTAGAATTATTTATTTTTTGTTTTTTTAGGTAGATGGAATAGTCGCAGAATTCACCGACATTAACCGTGGGATGGAAAAAACTGGCACATTTACGATGGAGAGGAAAAAGCTTTTCCAACTAGTGGGCAAAGCAAATTCTAATCTAGCTGATGTGATTCTTAAGCTTGGACTATTTGAAAGGTACAAATTATATTGTCAAGAGTTTTTACTACATGTACTTAAATGAATATTACATGTTACATAATTGTTCACAGTTTCTAGTGAAAGCATCATATAGAAATTGATACCGATTTTCTTGCTCTTTATATTGCTTACTGTTGCAAAAACATTGTTTGATATTCTTGAGTTTTATTTTTGCAAAAAGTGTTGTACAATCACTGTGACAAGTATGTGGAGCTTTGTTAGTATTCTCAATAAAAATCTATTTCTTGAAAAATGCATTATTGAATAATGGATTATGTTGTTCAAATCGTTCAAAGTGAACAAATTACTAAATACATAAAATAACAATATCATGGTGGTAGTTGGTTGGTTATGGACTATGGGCGGTGGTGGTGGCAAGTAGACATACTTTTTCTCTCCTTTTGTATAGGGTGCACGCTTGGCGCTAGTGCGAGTTTAGTCCGCAAACGTGTGGACGTCATACTATAATGTCTCAAGTGCGACCAAGTCAACTAAAAGAGGTGCAATTAGTATTTATGTTTTCAGTGACCGTTCTTATTATAATCACGACCTGTAGGTCGTGTTTGATCAACGAAAAATTTTCATTGAAATTTTCAAAAAGAAAGAAGAAATAGGAGAGGACGTGGGAAAAAGTTCTCTCTTCCTCTTTCCTTCTCCTTTCTCACTTTCGGCAAATTTTCCTCATTAAAATTTCCTTGGAATCAAACACAACCTTAGTTTAATTGCTCGGTTATTTTAAAATAATTGATTTAAGAATTTAATCTCTGATTTTATTGGAAGTAGTTTACTTGGCGTGTACTTGTCATTCGCAAGAGGAGTGTGGAACTAAAGACACTACTGGGTATGCATGACTTGGGTTTACTTAGGTGACTTGCCGAGTAATTGAAATTACGCGGCTGAGTTACTCAGTCCAACTCATTTCCCCTCATTTTTTTCTTTACCTTTTGCCCCTTTGTCCTTGCCAAACCTGAAAAGTCAAAGAGAAACAATAGAGAAAGGTGAGAGAGAACAAGAGAAGGGGATCACTCTCGATGTTGCTAGCTTCCTACACTTGTAACTATAATTTTCTCCCTTTTCTCCTCATATTTCAATTTATAACCATATTTGCATCCTTGGCAGGTCCTGATATGTAAGATAGATGTTGAATTTGTTGATACTTATTTTGCTAATGTAGTGCGGAGTTGGTAAAATAAATTTTACAGGGATGAATGTCCCGATTTTTGGAGTAATTGGTGTCTACGGAGTTGTGATTGAGTAGCGTCTCGACAACCCATATTTTATCAATATAAAACAATGGTTCTTACAACCAACCAGCTGACCTATCTTCAAGTGGTTGAGCTTTAACATTCAAGAATGGACCCTTCTTACCCAAAGTTTAAGTTTTACCTCTGATGTTTAGCAGATGATATATTATGTTTGATGTAGTACTAAATTGGACTTCATGTTCTCCCTCGAGAGATTTGTTCATGATGCAGAATAGTAGTAGTCTCAATTAGTCTTGGTTATCACTAGGGCTTTCACATTCTTAACCATTATTGGATCTGATGGGTTTAGGAATTAAAATTAAAGAGTTATTTTAAGTTTGTATAAGTTTGTTTATTTACTTAAAGTTGGGTTGGATTGCTTAACTCCACCAATTGTTATAAATGAGTCTTAAGAGCCAACTGTAGGAGTTGGATTTGTATTGAATGGAACTCCAACAGTCTTTTGTTTATCTTTTCAGTATTTTCTTTACTGCATTTATTCCTTTTTGTTTTGTTGTTTATTTTATTCCACGAAATTGTTAGGATCTCTGACTTGATTCATACCATTGTGAAGTTCCTTAAGTTGATTTCTCACAACCTCATTAGCTTGTTTTTGGACTTATATGTACACAATTTTGGTTTTGCAGATCAGATATTGCTTGGAAAGATGCCAAGTATGCTCAGATATGGGAATATCTACGTGATGAATTTGAATTGACTCAGAGATTTGCAAGCCTTGATTTTAAGTTAAAGTTTGTGGAGGTATGATGGGCTTACAGTGTTTTCCCTTTTGAAAACTGTTATGCTGTGATTAGAAGCATTTCAATCCTAAGATTTACAAACATTTAAGTCTCCAGATCTGAATTTATAGGAAAACATATGGGCCAGTCTTCAGATATGAATTAAGAGGATAACAAATGGAGTCGAAACCTAGGGTGTGGGCTTATTCTATAACAAACATTCCTCAATCCCCTTCTTTCCTCAAGACACTATACAAAAGCAAAGGATACAACACTGGGCAGGAAGCCCTTGCACCCCAAACAAAAGCATACTGAACTCTCATAAAATCTTCCCACTTTATTATGAACTGGACGAGTGAAGACCCTTGGAAGCACAATGAGCAATGCATAGATATCCTCTGAAGCCTAGAACATCCCTTACCATGCGGTTCCTAGACACAAAAGAGCCTCCAAACACCCAGCTATTCCTCTCTTGCTACAGAACCCACAATTGTGTAGGGAATGAGGGACCCAACCACCTCTAGCTTGGGCCCAAAATATCATGCATTTCAGTCTCGAAAATCAACAATACCACCAATGTCATTATTTTCATTGCCGGCCATACTAATTTCTTTCAATTTTTTGAACCTCGTTAGGAACTTCACGCAATACCTTCAACTAATTAAGGGGTAGGGTAAAATATTTTAACTCGCAAAGAAAAAGTACTGCAGCTCACTTCCTGACACCATATGATTGTAAGAAGGGAAAAAGTGCATTTGTTCTCCTCTTTCTGATACCAAATGACTTGTTAACTTAGTGTTAGCGTAAGCAGGTAAACGTGTGAATATTTTTTAATCCATGAGCTTAATAAGCCGTTCAACTTATCTTTAATTGTTCAGAGCCTTGGAAGCAATCTCAAACTTACATTTGATTTGTTTTAATACTTGTCTGCAGCACAACATCCGGTTTCTGCAAGAAATCCTGCAAAACCGGAAATCTGATTTTTTGGAATGGCTCATCATCATATTGATTGCAGCTGAGATTCTCATCTCTGTGTATGATATAGCCCACAGGTCTGTTTTGTAATAACTTCTCTACAGCATTTTCACGAAGCTGGAGAAGTTGGAATGCAATCAACACTGGCAGGAGGGCCTGAACTGTTTGATCAATCTATTTATGCTGCTCTTTGCAGCACATTTTTCAGTTGCATTTTATTCATTCTTAACTACTCCTGTATAATACGATTAGAAAGGTCTTCGGTGAGTGTAGTATATCGGTTTGTGGAACCTGTTTACAAGTTGTACATATATTATAACTTTCCACAAGCAAAGAACCTTGAATTTCAAATGAATGCATGGATATAAGCATATGTTGTGTGATTTCGCGATGTGATCTGTGTGTACTGAATATGCACTGGACTCGTGAATGTATGCACACATTTCTGATCAGACTTGCTGATTGTGAATTAAATAGTCTTTAATAGCATCAATTCAAAAAAGGCAGCGACTACTCCACACCACCATATGTATTTGTCTTACACCACCATGTTACCTTTTTTTTTTTTTCTAATCCACACCACCCAAAAATATAAAAATAAGCTAACTTTCGACCAATTTAAACCTTTAGTTGAGACCTATTTTCAAATTCATCAAAACACGAAAATTATAGTACTCTAAGTTTTCTAATAAAAACAATTTGAATCACATGAAATGTTTTGAAATGAGCAAGTTATGGTCATTTTACTAAAGTTGCGCAAATTGATCCCGCAATAAAAATGGGGTAGTATCTCCGACTTTCGGTAAACTTATATGCTTGATGAATACCGATTCTCAAGCTTATCAAACATAAAAATTAGGGGTGGGCAATGTCGGTTCGGTTTTGAGTCCCAAACCGATTTAATTCGGTTTGCCCAAAACCCAAACTGAAATCGAATTTTGTATTTGTAAATCGGATCGGTTCGGTTGGGCCGAAATTTCGAGCTCAAGCATTTGAAAGAATTCCATTAAAATATGCCCAATTTTTTTACAGACCCAATTTTTAGCTTAAAATTGAAAACTTTTAGAGAATGGGGTGATTCAGTGCAACATGGTGTACTGGAGTGCATTTGTTGCACTAATCAGGTATTGACACATACATGTTATTTAGTTATTTATATATATCTAATTAATCGGTCGGTTCGGTTATAAATCGGTCGGTTCAAAGCCGTAAGCCGATTTTGAACCGTTTATAATCGATTCGGTTCGATTTAAATTATTTTCTTTCTACTCATATTTCGGTTCGGTTACCGCACCGAATTTGAAAATCGGTTTGGTCGGTTAACCGAATTTTAATCGGTTTTTGCTCACACCTAATAAAAATTGTAATACTCTGAGTTAGCTAATAAACACAATTTGAATCACTTCAAAATGTTTTGAAATAAGTAAGTTGTGGTCATTTTACTAAAATTGCGCAAATCCGTCTTACAATGAAAATGAGGTAGTGTCCCTGACTTTCGGCCAACTTATATACTTGATCGAGGCCGATTCTCAAGCTTATCAAAATACTAAAATTGTAGTATTCTGAGTTATCAAATAAACATAATTTGAATCAGTTGAAAATGTTTTGAAATGAGAAAGTTATGACCATTTTATTAAAGTCAAGCAAATTTGTATGGAAGAAAAAAGTCTGTTGTCACCCATTCGCATTGGGCAATGCGAGGATTAGTCTTAACTTCACCCAGACCTATACAAATTTGAGTCTAATCCTCGCATAGGTCTGGGCGAAGTTAAGACTAATTCTCGCATTGCCCAATGCGAATTGGTGAAAACATACTTTTTTCCGGACAGATTTGCGTGACTTTAATAAAACGGTCATAACATTTTCATTTTAAAACATTTTCAATTGATTTAAATTGTGTTTATTAGATAAACCAAAGTACTATAATTTTCGTGTTTTGATGAGCTTGAAAATCGGTCTCAATCGAGTATATAACTTGGCCGAAAGTCATGAGACACTACATTGTTTTTATTGCAAGACAGATTTGCGCGACTTTAATAAAATGACCATAACTTGCTAATTTCAAAACATTTTTAAGTGATTCAAATTGTGTTTATTAGATAACTCAAAGTAGTAAATTTTCGTGTTTTGATGAGCTTGAGAATCAGTCTCGATCAAACATATAATTTTAACCAACGTTAGGGATAATACCCTATTTTCATAGACAGAGAGGTGACGGGGTGGTGGTAGTGTTTGATGGAGAAATGTGGCGGTGACATAAGGGAGAGAAGTGGCGGTGGTGATGATGACGGTTTTGTGATGGAAAATAGAGGGAGAGATGAAAAGAAGGGAAGAAAATAAGATGATGAAAGGGGAGAAAAGAGAAAATTTAAAATTTAAAATTTTTATTAGTAGTGTGGGAGAGAAGTGGTGGTGTGAAAAATTAAGTAAATAATGTGAGAGAAGAAAAATTGACATGATAGCATAAGACAATACCTTATGTGATGCCAAATAATCGCTACCACTAAAAAAAAACACAAATAAAATAAATCATTTTGCCATGCTTGCTCCTGTCCCCATTGTGAATAGGCAAGCTGGTTTGCTGCTTGAATCTAAATCTTTGATAAATTTATTTACTTATTATGTGTGCTTATTTTCGTCTGTAATCCTTTGGCAATGACCTTATGTCACGCCAAAAAGAGCTTATGTCATGCCAAAAAGATGATCTATAATGACCTTATGCCAAAAAAGAGTGGAGACTAATTCAAATTCAAAACATTTAAAACCCCACCAAAAAACCAACGACTCCACGTCTGCATCTGAAGACAATGAGCGCGCACTGCGCACCCAAACCCAAGGTCTTGGACTTTCCACGCCGTCCAATTAAATCCGAATCAGCCAATCGTTACCCTCCACGTGGCACAATCTCCTTGTCACTCTAAAGGAAAGGAATCATTTCCATACAATCCGTGTTCATACTTGCCCTGTGTATTTCCATTGGAATGACATTTATACCCTTACGTTACTGTACAGTTTCGATTCAAAATAAAGGCTCTCTTCGTCAATTTGAAATCAACCAAATCCGTAGAATATTAGAATCCTGCATATTCACCAACCAGGTATTCGCTTTACAGTCCAGTGGAATCTGAACCGTTCATTCAAGGTCTCTGTAGAGCACCATCTGTAGATCAGACGGTCACAAATGAGCCACTAGAAGGTTCCCTGTCCAAAACTTCTATATATTATCGTTCTTCTTGTCCATTGATGTGCTTGTGTCTTGCTCGTGTTCCGCTCGCGCTTTCGCTTTTTTAGGGTTTTTTTCAACGCGTCTCTCCACACTCGAAGGTCTGCAATGCAAACCTTCTTCATTTCTCTACTGTTTCGATCATAGTTTAAGCTACAGTGTTGTTGATCGATCTTCGTTTCCGGAGAGCAGTAATGAAGATCGATCGATCGATCAATGAACGAAACAAAGTGTTTCAGTGATCGAATCGGTCATTCAATGAACGATTAGATCGAAGAAATTTCGGTCATGTTTTAAGTGTAGATTTGTTTAAATTTTACTAATCTGATTTACTTGATGAAAACTTTGCAGTAATAAACATGGTGAAGTCTTATCCAACTGTTAGTGAGGATTACTTGAAAGCGATCGAGAAATGCAAGAAGAAGCTCAGAGCATTGATCGCTGATAAGAACTGTGCTCCTTTGATGCTCCGATTGGCGTACGCTCTTGTTTTACTGAATTCGATCATGTTTTCGTTAATTCGGTTACTAATTGTGTGTTTTGTTGCAGATGGCACTCTGCTGGGACATTTGATGTGAAGACTAAGACCGGAGGTCCTTTCGGAACCATGAAGAACCCTGCTGAGCTCGCTCATGGAGCAAACAATGGTCTCGATATTGCAGTCAGGCTTCTTGAGCCAATCAAGGAGCAGTTCCCCACCATCTCTTATGCTGATTTCTATCAGGTAATCTTAGTGATGGTGTAATTGATTGAATCATGTGTTTGTTTATGCTTAATTTAGGGTCTGATTGGTGTTTTGATTGTTGATTTTGATCGCAGCTGGCTGGAGTGGTCGCTGTTGAGGTCACTGGAGGACCTGAGGTTCCCTTCCACCCCGGCAGAGAGGTTCGTTATTCAAGCCTTCCTGTAAATTATAGTGATTATGTATTTGTTGAAGCTGAGTGATTGTGTGTGATTTGTATTTGTGTGTTTTCCGTTTTGCCGATAAGATGATCGATTGTGTTGTTAGCTTTTGTAGAATGCTCGTTGAATAGCTACATTTCAATTAGCCTCAGATCATCAACATCTGTTGGAACCATGATCAAATTTTATGATAGTACGCTCAAAGCCTTGCATTTTGTTGCTCCCCAAGTAGTTTGCTTAGCCTGCTCTTCTAAACGGTGCATTAGTGTGATGAAAGGGGCTTCAAAGCCTTGGTAGTTAGAACTGCAATTATGATTTTCACTCTTGGCTGCTTGAAAAGACGGCAGGAATGAATGTGACCTGTAACCATTGCTCATCTACCGTTTATAATTGTGGATGTAAACATAGTTGATCCACTGTGGTGTTTAGCATTTGGTGCAGGCCACATTTGTTCCAATGCCTTTGATGGCTTTAAGGCTTGATAAGCATAGGTTTCTTGAATTTACCTTTCACATTTATTCTTGAAAGGGGTTTTCATAGCTGCCAAGGCTTATGTGCCTTTTAAAGGGTGGACCAAGCTAGTGCGCCTTTTCAAAGGGCGAGCTAAGCCTACTACTAGCTGAGCAACAAATTCGTCGTCCCTTGGATGTGTTTTAGTAATATATTAGATGCAGTGGTTGGCTTCTATAACTGTTGTTGATTAATTAGCTATACTTCTATAATTTTGAAGAGTATGTTTTTGATGGGGCAGAAAATTTTCAGAAATTGTCCATATTCTTTATTAGGTTAGTTCTATAAATCTGTCCTTGAGGACATGTCTTTTTCTTGTGAAGGATTGATTTGGTTCTTTACTATTTCAAGCTTTGGCTAGCTATTTAGTTAAGTTTCAACTCTGTAATTCCAAATAGACCCTATTGTCAGCCTACATGACTTGGAGAAAGTGTCCCTGTTTGGTGTATGTGAACAACCATCAACTAATAAAGTAATTTAAATTTAAATTTGTTCATTTTTACCTCTTGTTAGTGGTCAATTACTGTTTGGTACTTGTAAGAGGCACCAATCCTAGGAGATCACACTTTTTGCTATTTACAAGCAAAAATTCTATTGTGCCTGGTTTAAATTCTACTGTGCCTGGTTTGTGGTCAATCACTGTTTGGTACTTGTAATTTAAATTCTACTGTGCCTGGTTTGTGTCTGGATGGTAACGGACACATGTTAATACCGACGTGGCATTAGGTAAAAATGTTAATATGTTGAACAGTTGTGGAGGAGGAACCCTTACGCGTTTGGAGGAGACGAACGACTATCGTTTTTTTAGCCCTAAGCGTTGTTTGACTATCGTTTTGCAAACTTTGAAAGTCAACATATGTTACTGTCACGTCGGCATTAACATGTGCCTGGTACCATCCAGGCACACTCCAAACACATGGTACCAGAGCTCATTTACAAGAGCTTGGTTCGACATTCCTATAAGCAATGGTTTGATGCCTTTAGCCACTATAAGTGGAGGTTGGTGTGACCTCTTTGATTTTTCATAGGTGTGACCACTTTGATTTTTCAACTGTATGAAGAGGTTAGATTTTGCAACCACTTTTAAGTGGCTTACTTTATTATTATTATTAAAAAAAATTTAACCCTTAACCCTGCTCTTCTAAACGGTGCATTAGTGTGATTCTATCCGCCGCACCCGTACTAAACTTTGGCCTGTTCGCTCACACAAAGTCATTTAATTGACAAAAACTAACAGAATTGTAGTTGCCTCTTCCAGGTTCTAGGGCAAAACCGTAAACATTCTTGATGTTATCTGTTACTCTTCATATATTGGTTCTTTTTATTATTATGTTCTTTTTTCCCCTTTACTTTACTTTTGATAATGTCATGGATGGTGATAAAAGCTTTATAATAATCTCAGGACAAGCCCACCCCACCACCAGAAGGCCGTCTTCCTAATGCAACTCTTGGTATGTATTTTTCATTTAACTTTTAATATGCTGTTTTAGCTGTGGAATATCTGTTATCCTTTGTCATACTAAAATACTTGGGTATTCATTCTCTGCAGTTGATTGGAAATAACATATCATTGCATACCATCTTTTATGCCTGGTTTCTTTCTATCATCATCTCCATCCTTCCCTTTATCATCATCATAATCTTTATCATTTTATTTCAGCTGTTTGGATGATTACATTTTTCTTGCTATTACACATATTACTTCGATTGTCTCACTTTTGTGTTGAAAAGTGTTGGTTTATTGTTTCTACATAGTTTGACAAGCAAATAATAAAATCTCCTTTTCTCTGTGTATTTCAGGCAATGATCATCTGAGGGATGTATTCATCAAGCAGATGGGTCTTAATGACCAGGACATTGTTGCACTCTCTGGCGGACACACCTTGGTATGTTAAGATAAACAAATTTCCTCTGGATCTTTTTGGTTAAAAATTCTTAAGCTATATTTTCTCTGGACTTGGTAACTGATGTACATGCTTCTATTGTTCTTTTGCAACAGGGAAGGTGCCATAAGGAACGCTCAGGATTTGAGGGCCCATGGACCACCAATCCTCTGATATTTGATAACAGTTACTTCACGTGAGTGCACATGTTTTTTCCAATCAATATCTGCAGATTCTACTTATGTTATCTTTTTGGTGTCTATTTGAGTTTCTACCTTCTTTTGCTGTAGTTATCACCATATCTTTTCTCCCTCTTTTTTCATGCCTCTTATTTCAATGTTGGAGTTCAACTTTGCAAACTCATCTAGACTTGGACATAAGTTACCCTGATGTATAGTTACTAATGTGATGATTGTTTACCCTTTCCACAGTGAGCTCTTGACTGGAGAGAAGGAGGATCTTCTCCAGCTTCCAACTGACAAGTCTCTTCTTGAAGATCCCGTCTTCCGTCCCCTAGTTGAGAAATATGCAGCGGTGTGTAGTGTTCCATTTGTGGTTTCTTTTTTTGACCATGTTCAAATAACATTTGGTAAGTATATGTTCTAATGTGGTTTATTCTCCTTTCAGGACGAGGACGCCTTCTTTGCAGATTATGCTGAAGCCCATTTGAAGCTCTCTGAGTTGGGGTGAGCATGAATTTACTACAATTTTTATTCATGTTCAGTTTACTCTTAATATATATAGTAACTGATGTGTTCTGTATTTCTAAATTGCAGATTTGCTGATGCTTAAGGCTAGGAAAGGCCTGCAGCATCGACGGATTTACTTGTTTTATCTTCCTTAGTTTTAGGAAAATTCCTAAAATATAGTTGGTGATGATGCTAGAGCTTTTGTTTGTCTTTTTGTATCTGGGGCCGAATGTGTTGTTGGAGTTCATCACTAAGCTATATGCTGTTGGGGCTTAGTCATTTCAAATAACAAAAGTGAGAATATTATGGTTTACCAACTCTAGTATTGATGCATTTTTCTTGCTGCAGTACTCTCGTAGACTACTTTATTTTATGTGATGAGTGTAAGATTTAGTAATGGCTCTCACCGCAATAGGCGTTGAATGTTCTTATTTATAGCTCAAATTGTTCTCTTGTTTCATAGTTACATAAATATATGGAGATGGTTACAGATATGTAAGGGTGGGCAAAAATCGATTTAAATTTGGTTAATCGACTGAACTAAAATATGAATAAAATAAAATAATTTAAATCGAATCGGTTATAAACGGTTTGAAATTTGTCTACGATTTTGAACTGACTGATTAATTAGATATATATAAATAAATAACAGGTAGTTGTTAATACATGATTAATGCAACAAATGCACTGAAGCACTCTCCTTTTTTATCAGTTTTCAATTTTGGGCTAAAAATTGGGCATGTTTTTATGAAAGTTTTTTAGGTGTTTGAGCTTGAAATTTTGGCCCAATTGAACCAATTTGAAATTTGGTTCAATCGATTTCATCAGTTTACAAATACAAAATTCGGTTTCGGTTTGAATTTTAGGCAAACTAAATAAAACTGGTTTGAGGCTCAAAATCGAACCGAACCGACATTGCTCACCCCCATAAATATGCAGAGATTGTTACAAATATGGGGATATACAAATATATTTGTTACAGATATATCGGGTAGAAATATATTGGATATTTGGAACATGTTTAACAACTTATGATAGAAGTTGTTACAGCTGGAGCTATTAGTATTTGATAGTCTCTAAGTCTCCTCATTGAGTTTATCTCCTTGTGTTGAGGTAACATGTTGAGAGTTTGATTTGAGACCAAATTGACTTGGTCTAACACCTCCCAGCAAGTTGAGCGTCGTGTCTTGGACGGTCAACTTGTTTCGTAGAAATTGAAAACGTGAAGTGCTCAGTTCCTTGGTGAAAATATCAGCAAGCTGGTCTTTGGTAGATATGAACCGCACATCAAGTTGGCGTCATGACACTCATTCTCAAACAAAATGGTAATCAATCTCGATATGCTTAGTGCGAGTATGAAATATCGGATTGACTGTTAAATACGTGGCCCTCAAATTGCTGCACCGTAGTATAGGGGAAGACGAGAAAATGCAAAGCTCCTTCAACAATGATTCAATCCACATAACCTCAGTAGTAGTAGTGGCTAGCACTTTATATTCAACTTCGATCTCGATCTTGACACCGTCTTTTGCTTGCGAGCACTCCAAGAGATTAAGTTGCCACCAAGAAATATACAATAACCACTAGTGGATTGACGATCATTGGGACACCCAGCCTAGTCAGAGTTTGAATATGCATGTAGTTGAAGGTTATTGGATCGTCGTAGATGTAACCCATAAGTGGTTGTGTGTTTGAGATAACGCAAAATGCGTTTGACAACAACCCAATGATTTTCATTTGGATCATGCATAAATTGGCAAGTCTTCTTGATTGCCATAGATATGTCGGGTCGAGTAAAAGTCAAATACTGCAAAACACCTACAACACTTCGATAAAGTGTGGGATCTGGAAATTTGGAGGCACCGAATTGGGACAGTTGAGTTTGAGCTGCAATTGGTGTTTGAATATGCTTCACACCTTCCATTTTTGTTCTTTTTAAAAGATCAATAATATACTTCTTTTGGGAGAGAAAGATACCAGCAGATGGGGTGGTAATTACCCAATGCCGAGAAAATAATTCAGAGCTCCCAAATCTTTGATAGCAAAAATCGAATTCAGTTGAGCAATCGACTCATTTATATGTATCATACTAGAACGGTCGAACCAGTGACGATAATATCATCAACATAAATTAAAATATAGAGGGTATATTCAGTGACAATCTTGATAAAAGAGTGAAGTATTAGCTTTGGAGCCCTCAAAGCCGAGATGAACATGATATGTGCTAAGGCAAAAATAGATCATATAATGACTTGTGAAGGCGACACATATGAGGTGGAAGCCGAAAGTCAATATACCCGAGGGGTTGCTTCATATATACTTCCTCAATATATTCACCATGCAAAAATGCATTTTGAACATCAAATTGACGAAGAGGCCAACCATTATGGATAACAATAGTCAACACTATTCGAATTGTGCAAGGTTTAACAACATGACTGAATGTCTCGTTATAGTTGATACCCTCTTGCTGGTTGAAACATTTTGCTACTACACGTGCCTTGTAGGGATCAATGGATTCATCAATCTTGCGTTTTACTCGAAATACCCAGTTACACCCAAGTGCCATTTTTAATGAGTGCATTCATTTCATCATCCATGGCACTACGCCAACTAGGATCAATAGATGCTTTAGAGATGGCACTACGCCAACTAGGATCGCCAACTAGGATCAATAGATGCTTTAGAGATGGCACTACGCCAACTAGGATCAATAGATGCTTTAGAGTTGGAAGTTGGTTCTTCAATATCTGCAACCTGCAAGGGATGAGCGCGCACTGCGCACCCAAGCCAAAGGTCTTGGACTTTTTACGCCGTCCAATCAACTTCGAATCAGTCACTCGTTACCGTCCACGTGGCACAATTTCCTTGCCACTCTAAAGGAACATTTCCATGGGCCTTGCTAGGGAGCGAGGGATCCTCCTCCAGATGCGCATCATCCCCACGTATTTCCATGGGTATGACAGTTTCGAACTTTCGATTCAAAGTAAAGGCTCTTTTCGTCAATTTGAAATCAATGAAATCCATAGAATATTAGAATCCCGCATATTCACCTACCAGGAATTCGCTGTACAGTCCAATGGAATATGAGTCGTTCATTCAAGAACTCTGACTCTCTGTAGAGCACCATCTGTAGATCTGACGGTCACAAATGAGTTACGAGGTTCTCTGTCCAAAACTTCTTGTCCATTGATGTGCTTGTGTCTTGCTCGTGTTCCGCTCGCGCTTCCGCTTTTGTAGGGTTTTTTCAAGGAGTAAGTCTACAGTGTCTGGTGGTGTGCTGGTGATTATCAAACACCGTCCATTTGCATTGAAATAAAAATGATTTAATATCTCGATGCAAATGAACGATGCCTGGTAGCCACAGGCACGACACCAATGCACTTAAGAATTTTTGTTTTTCAATTCGTCTCTCCACACTCGAAGGTCTGCAATCCAAGCCTTCTTCATTTCTACACTGTTTCGATCATAGTTTAAGCTACAGTGTTGTTGATCGATGTTCGTTTCCGGAGAGCAGTAATGAAGATCGATCGATCGATCGATCAATGAACTAAACAAAGTGTTTCAGTGATCGAATCGGTCATTCAATGAACGATTAGATCGAAGAAATTTCGGTCATGTTTTAAGTCTAGATACTTGATGAAAACTTTGCAGTAATAAACATGGTGAAGTGTTACCCAACTGTTAGTGAGGATTACTTCAAAGCGATCGAGAAATGCAAGATGAAGCTCAGAGCACTGATAGCTAACAAGAACTGTGCTCCTTTGATGCTCCGATTGGCGTACGCTCTTGTTTTACTGAATTCAATCATGTTTTCGTTAGTTCGGTCACTAATTGTGTGTTTTGTTGCAGATGGCACTCTTCTGGGACCTTTGATGTGAAGACTAAGACCGGAGGTCCTTTCGGAACCATGAAGAACCCTGCTGAGCTCGCTCATGGAGCAAACAATGGTCTCGATATTGCAGTCAGGCTTCTTGAGCCAATCAAGGAGCAGTTCCCCACCATCTCTTATGCTGATTTCTCTCAGGTAATCTTACTGATGGTGTAATTGATTGAATCATGTGTTTGTTTATGCTTAATTTAGGGTCTGATTGGTGTTTTGATTGTTGATTTTGATCGCAGCTGGCTGGAGTGGTCGCTGTTGAGGTCACTGGAGGACCTGACGTTCCCTTCCACCCCGGCAGAGAGGTTCGTTAGGCCGAGTGATTGTCTGTGATTTGTATTTGTGTGTTTTCCGTTTTGCCGATAAGATGATCGATTGTGTTAGCTTTTGTAGAACGCTCGTTGAATAGCTACATTTCAATTAGCCTCAGATCATCAACATCTGTTAGAACCATGATCAAATTTTATGATAGTACGCTCAAAGCCTTGCATTTTGTTGCTCCCCAAGTAGTTTGCTCAGCCTGCTCTTCTAAACGGTGCATTAGTGTGATGGAAGGGGCTTCAAAGCCTTGGTAGTTAGAATTGCAATTATGATTTTCACTCTTGGCCGCTTGAAAATACGGTAGGAATGAATGTAACCTGTAGCACATGTCAGACACCATTGCTTATCTACTGTTTATAATTGTGGATGTCAACATAGTCGATTCACTTTGGTGTTTAGCATTTGGTGCAGGCCACATTTGTTCCAATGCCTTTGATGGCCTTAAGGCTTGATAAGCATAGGTTTCTTGAATTTATCTTTCACATTTATTCTTGAAAGGGGTTTTCATAGTTGCCAAGGCTTATGTACCTTTTAAAGGGTGGACCAAGCTAGTGCGCCCTTTCAAAGGGCGAGCTAAGCCTACTACTAGTTGAGCAACAAATTCGTCGTGTGTTTTAGTAATATTAGATGCAGTGGTTGGCTTCCATAACTGTTGTTGATCAATTAGCTATACTTTTATAATTTTGAAGAGTATGTTTTTGATGGGGCAGAAAATTTTCAGAAATTGTTATTTTCACATACATCCTTGCCTGTAATCAATGAAATAGTCGACTACTGGTGAAACATATGGATGCATTATAAGTCTTGTGATATCTGGAACCCTAAAAGAAATAGATTGTTTTTGTCCATATTCTTTATTAGGTTAGTTATATTAATCTGTCCTTGAGGACATATGTCTTTTTCTTGTGAAGGATTGATTTGGTTCTTTACTATTTCAAGCTTTGATTGGCTAGCTATTTAGTTAAGTTCCAACTCTGTAATTCTAAATAGAGCCTATTGTCAGCCTACATGACTTGGAGAAAGTGTCCCTATTTGGTGTATGTGAACAACCATCAACTAATAAAGTAATTTAAATTTAAATTTGTTTGTTTTTACCTCTTGTTAGTGGTCAATCACTGTTTGATACTTGTAAGAGGCACCAATCCTAGGAGATCACACTTTTTGCTATTTACAAGCCTGGTTTAAATCACCGTTTGGTACTTGTAATTTAAATTCTATTGTGCCTGGTTTGTGCTTGGATGGTATTAGACACATGTTAATGCTGACGTGACATTAGGTAAACATATTAATATGTTGAACAGTAAATATGGGCAAACAGTAAACATAGCCGTTCGTCTCCTCCAAACGCACAAGGGTTCCTCATTTTTGAGCCCTAAGCGTTGTTTGGCTATTGTTTTGCAAGCTTTGAAAGTCAGCATATGTTACTGCCACGTCAGCATTAACATGTGCCTGGTACCATCCAGACACACTCCAGGCACATGGTACCAGGCAGCATAGAAGAGCTCATATACAAGAGCTTGGTTCAACATTCCCATAAGCAATGGTTTGATGCCTTTAGCCACTATAAGTGGCGGTTGGTGTGACCTCTTTGATTTTTCATAGGTGTGACCACTTTGATTTTTCAATTGTATGAAGAGGTAAGATTTTACAACCACTTTTAAGTGGCTTACTTTATTATTATTATTATTATTATTATTATTATTTTTTTATAACCCTTAACCCTCTCCACCCTGTGCCATCGGCTGGGTTCGAACCCGTGATGTGTGATTCTATCCGCCGCACCTCTACTAAACTTTGGTCCGTTCGCTTACACAAAGCCATTTAATTGACAAAAACAAACAAAATTGTAGTTGCCTCTTCTAGGTTCTAGGACAAAACCATAAACATGCTTGATGTTATCTGTTACTCTTCATATTTTGGTTCTTTTTATTATTATGTTCTTTTTCCCCCTTTGCTTTACTTTTGATAATGTCATGGACGCTGATAAAAGCTTTATAATAATCTCAGGACAAGCCCACCCCACCACCAGAAGGCCGTCTTCCTAATCCATCTCTTGGTATGTATTTTTCATTTAACTTTTAATATGCTGTTTTAGCTGTGGAATATCTGTTATCCGTTGTCATACTAAGTACTTGGGTATTCACTCTCTCCAGTTGATTGGAAATAACATATCATTGTATACCATCTTTTATGCCTGGTTTCTTTCTATCATCATTGCCATCATCTCCATCCTTCCCTTTATCATCATCATAATCTTTATCATTTTATTTCAGCTGTTTGGATGATTACATTTTTCTTGCTATTACACATATACTTCGATTGTCTCACTTTTGTGTTGAAAAGTGTTGGTTTATTGTTTCTACATAGTTTGACAAGCATATAATTAAATCTCCTTTTCTCTGTGTATTTCAGGCAATGATCATCTGAGGGATGTATTCATCAAGCAGATGGGTCTTAGTGACCAGGACATTGTTGTACTCTCTGGCGGACACACCTTGGTATGTTAAGATAAACAAATTTCCTCTGGATCTTTTTGGTTAAAAATTCTTAAGCTATATTTTCTCTGGACTTGGTAACTGATGTACATGATTCTATCGTTCTTTTGCAACAGGGAAGGTGCCATAAGGAACGCTCAGGATTTGAGGGCCCATGGACCACCAATCCTCTGATATTTGATAACAGTTACTTCACGTGAGTGCACATTTTTTTCCAATCAATATCTGCAGATTCTACTTATCTTTTTGGTGTCTATTTGAGTTTCTACCTTCTTTTGCTGTAGTTATCACCATATCTTTTCTCCCTCTTTTTTCATGCCCCTTATTTCAATGTTGGAGTTCAACTTTGCAAATTCATCTAGACTTGGACATAAGTTACCCTGATGTATAGTTACTAATGTGATGATTGTTTACCCTTTCCACAGTGAGCTCTTGACTGGAGAGAAGAAGGGTCTTCTCCAGCTTCCAACTGACAAGGCTCTTCTTGAAGATCCCATCTTCCGCCCCCTAGTTGAGAAATATGCAGCGGTGTGTAGTATACCATATGTGGTTTCTTTTTTTTGACCATGTTCAAATAACATTTGGTAAGTATATGTTCTAATGCGGTTTATTCTCCTTTCAGGACGAGGACACCTTCTTTGCAGATTATGCTGAAGCCCATTTGAAGCTCTCTGAGTTGGGGTGAGCATGAATTTACTACATTTTTATTAATGTTCAGTTTACTCTTAATATATATAGTAACTGATGTGTTCTGTATTTCTAAATTGCAGATTTGCTGATGCTTAAGAGTTAAGACTAGGATGGTTAAGGCCTGCAGCATCGACGGTTTTGCTCGACAGATTTGCTTGTTTTGTCTTCCTTAGTTTTAGGAAAATTCCTAAAAAATAGTTGGTGATGCTGCTAGAGCTTTTGTTTGTCTTTTTGTATTTGGGACCGAATGTGTGGTTGGAGTTCATCACTAAGCTATATGCTGTTGGGGCTTAGTCATTTCAAATTCAGGAATTCTAGGGGGCAAGGGATGGGTGTAAAAGCTAATGAAATGGGGAAATAATAATAATGACATAAAGTTATATAGTTGTTCTTAGAGTTGTGTGTTTGGTAAATTCAAAATTTTTAATCTTGCATTTTAAAATTTAATACATGTTCATCCCGTCCCGTTCAAAACCCATTTGGGATGGGACGATGTCTAGATGAGGTCTATCTTGTCTCGTCCTGATCTCGAACAAATGATATGGGATAGCCATCCCGTCTCGTGCCCACCCCTAACTCCCACGCCTCCTACTTGGTAGACTTAAAGAAGCAAGCCTAAAAAATGACAATAATTGTATCTTTATCAAGGCATAGTGGAAATGGACGCGCGCGGTTTGCTTTGAGATTAAGCTTATGGGTGTGGGTTGAGTAGATCTGGTCCTGGACAAGCTGTGAAGTTGAAAACCTAGTAACAGGAATATGAACCACCGAGGCTAGGGTCAGATTTATAGAGGAGCCAAAAGCAAATTGTTTGTTTGTGATGACTGTGTCCAGGGTTTGGGGGATCGATCGAAAATGGGGTGTGGTTGAGTCTGATCTAGTAAGGAACCATTGTTAGGACCAAAACTTCCAAAGTTTATTATAATGGCATACAAAGTTTATTGGGGAGACATTGTAATTGTTGAAAATAGTTTGATTATACAAATACCAGATAGTCACAAAAATGACTAAACTGGAAAAACATCACATCAGAATTCCTTACATGGGCTTTAGCAAAATCCCACGTGAATTCGAATACTCTCAGAACATAGTGAATGTTGAGATTTGGGGCAATTCAATTAATGGGGAGAGGAGAAAGAAACTAGAATCGAAAAATTATAAGGCAAATAAAGAAAAAATGAATCACATCTTCCTTCTAGGCATGACAAAAAGTGCAACTGTCCTCGATGGGGATATAGATCCTAACTAGATTGGCTCTCGTGGAAAGCAAATTTTGGCTAATCTAGCAAAGGAGAAACAAAGCATTGGGAGAGGCTTTGATTCTCCAGGTGAATCTCAAAAGTTTAGAGCCAAAAGTGAGAGGGGGAGAATGAAAGTAATATTGAAAGAAGAAAGTGTAAAAACTGTCAGGGTCAGAAGCTTTGTGGCTGCCCATATCGAAAACAACCGCTTGAATATCTGCAACAATGGGAATAGCCAATAGTGTTGCATTATCCGCCTCCAAGATGATTGGACTAAATAAGGTGTGAATCCCCGGATCAAGAGTTGGATTGGAGGATTGAAAAATACTAGAGAAATAATCATTGATAGTGGCTCCAGCAGTTTCCGGTGTGGAATGCCACACATTGTTGTCATCTTTAAGGCGAAAAATCAAGTTTTGTTTCCTTCGAAGCAAGGAAGTAAGTTTCTGAGTCAGAAATAACTGAAATTGTTTGCCAAAACATCTCCTCTCGAAGCTGAAGTTCCAGCAAGGAGTTGGTTGTGGCATTGTCCTTCAAAAAAGGATCATTTTGGAGTTTATCCAAGGAAGAGAAAGTGTCAGAGATGCACAACTGAATGTTCTTAAAGTCTCTCTTATTTCACCTAGTGTGGCTGTAGCTAAGCTTCTTGGTTTTGAGATGAATATTGTGACTTGGAGAAGGGTGTTATCTAGGGACCCAATTACTTTTATTCACCCGTCTGCAAGAAGAATCTCTAGTCCACATATGGAAGAATTTAAAAGGTTTTGGATTATGGCTAAAATTCGTGACTAACTGAAGGGATATAGCCATGTGTCCGGATTGTACGGGCAGAAGCATAAGGGAACAAGTCTAACCACTCAGTCGAAACAATGATATGATCCAGTTTAGCCTTAACACAATTTTTGTCTTTTTCTCCTGTTGTCTTTTTCCTGTTGTTCTAGGTGAATTGATGACTGTCAAGAAATTTTTTAAGGTAACTGAGACTAGATCAAAAAGCTCATTCTACGGTGACTAAGACTAGATCAAGAAGGCCAGTTACCACCCATTTTTTCCCAGGTTGATTGATAGTATTCAAATCTCCAATAATAACCCCCGATAAAGGTTTAATAGAGTACAGGTTGGACATGGAATGCCAGAAATGCTCCCGAGAAACGGATTTGGTTCACCATTAACAAAAATAACAGACCATGTAGAAAAAGTAAAATAGTCATCTAGAATACAATTAAAGTAATTTCTACACGAAGAAAGAATAGTAAGGTGAATATCTGTTTTCCAAAAAAGTGCAAGTCCTCCAGCTAGTTCCTATGCCCAGTTTCTAGTATAAGCGGTCCATCATGGAATAACTACACTTGGTTTCTTGCAAAAAAAATTATATCGGCATTAGAATTTTTAGAGAGGGTCTTCAGGTTTTGGAATACTTTGGCAAGCCCCATGCCTCAAGGGTTCCATGAAAGCATCATAAATGAGGAGGCGACCCTTCAACGGCGGTTGCCGCAACCGACTGGATAACAATAGAGCTGGGAAGGCTGGTGTGAATATGCGTAGCTAGTAGCAAAGTGACTGTCACGACCCGATCCGCATGATACGACATTGTCCTCTCTGGGTTCAACCTAACTACCCGCACGTCTTTAAAACGAATTGTATTATGTGGATCCAAACTCGCACATATATTGTTCATATCTTTCCCTCACTCAGGCGATATGAGACTATAATCCCCTAGTAGTCTACCAGCCTCAGAGCCCGTCCACACAAGGTAGCCAGTCAACCTCAAAGCCCGCCCACATAGAGTGTTACAATGAGTTAGAAATTGATAATACTAAAAAAAATGACAAATTTGTAAACTAGTTGAGCTAATAAGCCTTTGTAGCTCAAGTGGCTCGACTAAGTATCATTGTTTAAATGACTTGACTAACAGAGTTTTCTGTTTTATTATTCCACTAAGATTACTTTTGAACCCCTATTACTCACTTTATACCCTAACCATTACACAATATTTAGCTAAATGATATTTTGCTCGTTTCCTTGACCATGAAGCATTTACAGCTCCACTATTCATGAAACCTAACCTTTTTATATAGTAGAGATAATAACAATAACCTTTAAACATATTTATGCATCAATATAATTATTAAAAACAACAAGATAGACAAATGAATTTGTGCATAAAAATGGAACGTAATTTAGAAAAATATATAAAAATTACTGCATAGCACATTACAAGAAACATGAAATAATACACACATCCCAAATTACTGTCACAATAATCATTACAGATTACATGCTCTAGTTCAATTAAAATCTAATCAATACTTTTAGAGAAATTCTAAATGGCGAGGAAACGAGCGAGGGGAGTGAGGTGGAGGGGGAGAACCGTTCACCCCATCGGGATGCGTGCGCAAAAAACAATAGCATGCATCCCGAAGGGGTGAATGGTCCCCCCCTCAACCTCCCTCCCCTCGCTCGTTTCCTCGCCATATGTAGAATCGCTCATACTTTTAAATTGAAACCACATAAGATCACTGCTATGATATGACTCATTTTGAAAATTCTTAAGTGCACCAGGCTAACCCCCCTACCGTCCATTTGCCTCGAGGCTAAACACCAGGTTAACCCCGGTGCGCTATAGTAGTGCTCGACTCATTTTCATCGCCTTTCGCAACATTGTTGCCATGTCGCTCTGAAATATCCACCATGCAAATAAGTTTTGGTGTGTGCTTCATATGTGACAGCAGAGACATATCTCACAATTTCGAAAGGCAGATACTGGTGATATAGTTGATCGGTTGAGTGTAAAAATTAGTCGTGGGGATTGTGAACTTGTATCTCCACCTTGCGATGAACCATCATGACGTTGATTTGTCTATTGACCATAGTGGTTGTGGTCTGACTGTTGGTTTTTGTAATTATATTCTTTATCTTTTTTTCTTTTTTTTTGCATAATCATGTTTTGGATTATAATTTATAAATTTTTGGTTTTCGTAATTATAATCTTCATTTGGCTGTCAAAGTTAACATGAAGATGCTTCGAATGGTTCAAGAGCATTATAACTTCATCCTGCTGAATCCAAACACACAACTTCAAATGACAAGTATATGTGTTTTCCACTGGCAATTGAGTGTCTTCTAAGAACATATTTCGGAAATATTGAATCAACATAGTCAGATCCCCGTCTCCCATCATAATGTTCAAATTCTCATTACATATAAGCCGAAACAATTGCAATTGTGATACCTTATTTTATATTGAAAAATTATTAAACAAATGATTATACTTCAAATTGAAAATATGGACTTATGATACCATCTGACCACCCACACCTCACATCGAGCAAGCACCAGTTAGCATAATATAAAGTAAAGTAACATTACGACCTTTAGCATGTTTTAGCATTAGGATCGCTTGTCTACCACGATGTACAAATTATTTCCACCTGAACATCTGCACCAACAAGAATCTGCACCAGCGCCAACGGTAGTCTGGTTGGATGGTTAAGGTTGTGGTGGTTTAACAAAAAAAAATTGAAAAATGACTTTTAGGGTCTACTTTTTCACAAAATAGACAATTTAGATACCATAGTTGATGTAATGGTTAATTTGTGTATAATTTTATACTTTTATTACTAACAATAACTCTTTTATTAACCCAGGTTAATCCATAAAGTTATATGATATATTTACCCTTCTAAATAAATAGAAAACCTAATTTTATAGTTTTCTGACCAACAAATACTATAGAAAAAAAAACCTATGTTAATTGTTATTGAACGACAAATTTAATTACTCTTTGTTATTGACCAACAAGGACTACAGAAAAATAATAATAATAATAATAACTATGGTAATTGTTATTGAACGACAATTTTAACAAGGGCTACGAATAAAAATAAGAAAAAACATTAGCATGTTCACTGACCTAGAAATAATGGACATCATATGATAAATCCTAATTTTATTTAGGTTAGTGAACGGGCTAATTTTTTTTTCTATAGTTCTTGTTAAAATCGTCGTTTAATAACAATTAACGTAAGGTTTTTTTGTTTTTTTTTCTGTAATCTTTGTTGGTCAATAAAACTAACAAAGAGTAACTAAAATTGGTCAATAACAATTAACGTTTTTTTTTGTAGTCCTTGTTGGTCAATAAAACTAACAAAGAGTAACTAAAATTGGTCAATAACAATTAACGTAGGTTTTTTTTTTTTTCTGTAGTCCTTGTTGGTCAATAACATAGAGTGACTAAAATTGTCGTTCAATAACAATTAACGTTTTTTTTTTTAGTCCTTGTTGGTTATAAAATTATAAAATTGAGTTTTCTATTTGTTTAGGAGGGTAAATATGCCATATAACCTTATGAGTTAACCTGAATTAATAAAATAGTCATTGTTAATCATAAAAGTATAAAATTAGACACAAATTAGCCATTACATCAACTAATGTATCTAAATTGTTTATTTTGTGAAAAAAGTAGACCCTAAAAATCATTTTTCCAAAAAAAAAAAAAAAATCTCCACAGTTTTTATCAACCAAGTATGCCCCAATCCATTAATCCATTATGAGCACTACTACATAGCACTGGGGGTTAGCCTGTTGTTTTGCCTCGTGCTAACCCCCACCGTCCATTTTGCCTCGAGATAGGTGCTACACCAATCTCGAGGCACAATGAACGGTGGGGGGTTAGCACCAGGCAAAACACCAGGCTAACCCCCGGTGCACTTTAGAATTTTCGATCCATTATACTAAACCCTCAACCCCGATCAGGCCCACAGATCGACGGCCCAGATTCACCACCATCTCCTCTTGTTCTCCATGCTATTTGTAGAATCACTACAGCGAAGTGGAAGGAGCGAAACAGCAACAAAGGCTGCACTCTTTTCTCTATCTCCATTGTATAAAGCCGAAAGAAGAGAGAGAAAATCCCCAAATCGAACCAACGGTTTAGATAAACAAAACCCCTCATCTCGTTCGTCTCCTCCAGCGTCCGATCTCTTCTCCCAAAAAAAAAAAAAAAAAACCCTCCAATCGCCTCTCTCGCGCCAAATACAAAATCTCTTTCAAAGTTTCGTTCATTTGCTAGTAGGGTTTTCAATTGCTGTTTTGTAGGTTTCTAATTTGGTTTCTTGATTCTTTGATGTTTATTGATTGTTGTTTCTTGATGATATAGGTTTTGAAGCAAGAATGTCGGAGGGACCGGCGAGTCCAGACGGAGGAAGCCACGAGAGCGGAGAGCAGAGTCCGAGATCGAACGTTCGCGAGCAGGACAGGTACCTGCCGATCGCGAACATAAGTCGGATCATGAAGAAAGGCCTTCCGGCTAATGGAAAGATAGCTAAGGACGCGAAAGAGACTGTGCAGGAATGTGTTTCGGAGTTCATCAGTTTCGTCACCAGCGAGTATGTGTGAATTGAGATCGAGTGTTTTTTAATTGGTTGATTTGATTGAAATTTGAATCTGAATTTGAGTTTTTATTTTTATTTTTTTAGGGCCAGTGACAAGTGTCAGAGGGAGAAGAGGAAGACTATAAATGGAGACGATCTGTTGTGGGCGATAGCTACACTAGGGTTTGAGGAGTATATCGATCCGCTCAAGGTGTACCTCAGTAGGTACAGAGATGTAAGTTTTCTGGATTCAATTTTGGTTTGTCATTGTTTGAAAAATTATGAAAGGAGTTTATACTGACAGTTTGAAGTTTCTTTGCTTTGTCGGTCGATTACTACTTGCAGATGGAGGTAATTGAATTGGTTATTGTATTGATTTTTTAGTTTAGTTATTTGTCCTTTATGAATGCTTACTAATTAGTCAATTTTGAGTTGGTAGGGTGACAGCAAAGGCATCAAAGAAGGTTCTTCCAGGAAAGAGAGTCACGGGGTTCAAACTCAAAATGCTCAGGTGTGCATGTGATTGATGTATTACTGCTTAAGATAAGATAATATGAATACGTCGTTGCTTTAATTTTGTGTTATTGACAAACAATTGTGGCAGGTTGTTCACCGGGGATCTTTCTCTCAGGGAACCAACTTTATGAATTCTCAAGTAAGGTTTCACCATCCTAATGTGCATGATTTTATGGATCTAGATCAGCAATTCAACAATTACACGTTTGATCAACCTATTTGGAAGATTTTACTTAACTAAGTTTCCCCTATTGCTCAGTTCTCGTTTTAGTGCTATTTGTCCTTGTGGACATTTAAACATGGTCGTGTTGAACATATGTTTTGCACCTTGAATAATGATATCTATGGTCGAGTTAGACTAGGTTGTATTTTTTACTAGATGACATTTCCATTAAAATTTGGGACTTTTGACTATGTCAACATCCAATTAGAATAACCAGTCATGTATATTGTGTAGTTAGTAAATTCATCATTCACATAACCTTGTGTGGTTTCTGTCATTTAGCAGCCCAATGCAAGTAATCAAGGCGGCTTGGTAAAGTGAGATGTCAAATGTTTTGAAGAGAAATCTAGAAAAATACAAAGTAGTAATAGTCAATAAAATAAGATAACAAAAACTTGAAAAAAATAGCTTGGACACTAGATCCTCTGGGATTGAAGACCATTTATAAGAATAGTTGGAGAAACATGTCATTGAGGTTTCCATTTTGTTTTAGAAATCCTTGTCAAAAAAATTAAAATAAAGGTCTTGGGATTAGTTGGTGGTGTGCGTGGCCTCTAAAATGAAAAATATTTATGTCATGCTTTTCATACTGTAGCTTAAAGAGTGGAGGGTTTTTGTTAAAGAAACCAAAAACCTTTCCAAATCCATGAAATGGTTTGAATGGATAAGCAATCCAAAACTTCTGTGACAGTTGTTGATTTGATATCATGAAACACCGGTAGAGAGTTATCTTGTAGAAGATTACCTTTCCCAACGACAAATGCTTTAGCTTGCATAGAGGTGTCAATGATTAGGAAGAGTCCAACCTGGCAACCTCATTTAGCTTATCTGTAACAATTTCTTCACTGTCAAGGATTGCTATGATATATTCTGTAGGGTGGATTTAGATGTTGAATCTCCAACTGGGAGTTTCCCATCCCACTGGTTTTGGATGAAGCATGATCCTCCTGGGACCTCCACACATCAACCTATTCTTCTAGACATTCTCTCATGGTCATCCTCACGACCGGTAACCTAGCCAAGTGTGGACTCATCATTACAAACAGGTGCACTCTTTGGCAAGGGAAATTGGAATCTATTGATCATCTATTTTTTAGAAGCTCTCTAGGCAATTACAGGCAGATTGGTTTAGTGATGGAGGTTGGTTGTTTCAGTGGATGAAAAAATGGGACTCTCGTACTCTCTCTTCTCAAGGGAAATGGTTATAGAATGAGATATTTAGGACCTGGATTTGGGCTATATGGCAAGAAAATCAACGCATATTTCTTTGGAAAAAGTACAGAAGTTGTGGATATTTGCAGGAGCATCAACTTCACTGCTTGGCAATGGGGTGGGGGTGTGCTACCTGGAAGATTCTGGAAAGACAATATCCTTTTCAAATATTTGCTTTACTTGGTTTTCTATTTTTAATGGTCTTGCTTAGACTCTTCTATGATTTTATTTATTTATTTATTTATTTATTATTATTATTATTATTATTATTATTATTATTATTATTATTATTATTATTATTATTATTTTCTATTTGCTGCGTTCCTTGCCCTGTCTTTTGTGGGATTTTCTTGCTGTGTTTGCCTAAACTTTTGTTCGTCCAACGAGGCAACGACACCCCTATTTATAAATTTAGGGAACCAAAGTTGGATTGGTAAAGACTCTAAACAAACAAGAAACTTCAAAAAATTTGGGAAAGAATAGTCTATCAAGACAGCTGATTGCAGAGAAGTATGATTTGGGAAGAATGCTCTATGGAGAATAATGCTCTATGGAGACTGCTGATTGCAGAGAAGTATAGGGACCAAAGACATGGTTGGTTCACTAATCTGATAGTTACACATGAGTGTGCTCGTTGGAGAGCAATCATGAACTTAAAGATGAGATTCAATCATTATTATCGTTAATAGGAGAGATGGAATCGTTTTTTTGGAGGATAAATGGTTAGGAGAACAACCATTCAGACAAGTATTTGGAGATATATTCAGGACATCTCTCAATTCACAGTGGCTTCGGAAGTTTCTTGCAATTTAGCTCCAGCAAGGGCTTGGAATGACTCAGAAAATTGGGCAGAAGAACAGCTAAGTCTGTAAAACTATCAGATGTATTAACTTCAGATCAGTGGAGATGGAATAAACAAACCAAGGGGTTTCTGTCAGGAGTTGTTTACCTCGGTCCATCTTCAAGGACAATAGGGAGATAATGACAGAGACATAGTGGCCTCGTTTTTGTGGAAAAATACGTTCCTCCTCAAGCATATTTGCTGATTTGGACAACTGCACATGGTCAAACACTAACAATGGACAATTTGGCTAGTAAAGGACTGATTCTTGCGAATAAATGCAGGAAGTGTGATGGGAACCTAGAAACCATAGATAGATCAACTTTTCTTCAATGTGTCCATTTGCTAGGGAATAATGGTCGTCACTGATTTTAGAATGTCAGAGGCAAATGCCATAAGCTAGCTCAATCTATCAGTGAAAGAACATGTCAATCTCGATTATGGGGGTATGGTTATGGACAGACTCCTAGTAGCAGTCATGGTTGCATTATGCACCGGAAGAAAGGGGGGAGGGCAGTGTTTGATGGAAGGTTGAGCGGCATCAGTCAGTTCCGTTTGAAGGCTAATGCTCTAGTCTTGCTGTGGGGAGTGCTTGACCAAGTACCATTCAGTGATATGGTATTCGTTTCAGCTGTTTAATGACTAAACATTAGGCGGTTGTGTTGCTTGGTATGATTTGTGGGTTTTTTTCGCCGTGAATTTCAATTTTTTGCTGCCTTGTAATCTCGCTCCTTGTGAGTTCTCACTCGTTTTCATTTCCACTATTAATGGTATCTGTTTTATTGATTAAAAAAAACTTCAGAATTTTGGAAAACAAAGCCTGACCTGTGGAGAAAAAAGACTTCAAGAGGGAAAGAGCTTTAGCTCTTAAAAAACAATATCCAGGTTTTCTTGACGATTAGAACCCTATATAATAGAAGTTCACAAGCTTGGTTTAACTGCAGTAAAGTTTCTGACATGTTGGAACATTCTCAAAATGAATCTCAAGGTCCACTAAACCAATGACACCAGTCATACCTGTGTATTTGTTGATTGACTTTTAGATAAGTACACACTGCCTTGATTTGATGGCTTTTTTTACATCATCTTGAACTCATCACAAAGTCTAAACACACTATCCTTGTTTTGGCAGGCAACAAGTCAATTAGGTTTTAGATCTCTTTGACAATCTAACTTTTGTATTGAGAACACCACGACTTACTGTCAGGTTAATAGTAAAAGGTGCAAACCTTCCACAGTGTATTGATACGGTGTTGCTACGATGTGCAACGTTCCATCATTATTGATGCAGTCGATTTTCGCTCCCTGCTTTGACTCTGTTCCTGCTGACCTGCACAAGTAATGCACGTGAGCCACAGACCACTGTGGGGCGGCCGATGATACTCCGATGCTAAAGTCAGACATGGATATGAGGAATGTGTAATGTTGTAACAGAAAATTTGTAGCGTACCTTAGCTTACCAACCTCATGTATTATTTATAGTGCAAGGAGTCCTGATTCTACTAGACCATCGTAGGCGTAGTTTAGGAATGAGATCTTCGTGGAGATCCTTCTCTAATTAGGAGTCATGCTGTAGGAGGGAAGTTCCCTATTAGCTTTGCACTCCTAGATACGCGGGAGATAGTTCCCAATCCAAGAGCAATCCGTAGAAGGTAGTTTCCTTGTGTGGAAGATACTCTGAAGTTTGCTTCCTATTTGGAAGCAGAGAGTAGTTGTAGTTGCCCGTCCGAAGCCGATCCTCGAGATACTTGCCTGAAGAGGACTTATGGGTATTGTGGATAGTTGTGAGACGTGTAAGCCTAGCATGCTGTAAGAGTCCGAATCCGCTTGGCGGACTGAAGTTGAGCGGGCTTAGATCTGCTTGGCTGTGTTGGGCCAATGCTTGGGCCCATAGTTTCTCGAGATCATCATGACACGTGTTCGGCTTAGGAGTGTGACCGTTTTTATGTATCATCAGTTACTATAAGCTTTCTACTTTTTGGAACTTAATAGTAACCTTCTCAAACTCAAGTGTGGGTTGTGATAAGAGTTAAGTTTTCAGTGTGTACGAGGATAGCAAGATTTAGAGCTTGGGGAGTTTTGAGATGCGATATTGAGCTCCTTACCCACCCAGCAAGTGTATAGATGAAATAATGAGCTGAAAGTCGTTCACTGAGGCTGACACAGTCTGTTGGAGTGGAAAATTTATTATCTAAAGGGAGAGGTGGTTGCACTGATGATAAGTGCTTGATCCAAAACATGGTGTGTTACGTACATGTACTCTCCCTATGATTGTAGCCTATACGAAGGACTTGTCACCAGAAGTTTCTGTGTAATTGATCTGGTGTCGGGCTGATGAACCTACCAGATTGGGATTATTGCACACCCGTAAAGTAGGCATTGTGTCTCAGGACCTACAAGATGATTAGTATTGTTTTTCCTGTTCCATTAGTTTTTGTTGAGGTATGCAGTATGCAAATGAAGTCAACAGTTACGGCAGCCATCAACTAAATATGGTTAGAGTGATGTAGTGGATATGGATGCCCCCAAATTATCTTTGGATCAATTGGCGGAGAAACATTTTGAAGATGGGGGGACCGATTTTGGAAGGAGTTAGCAAACTTGGGTCAGAGAAAAAATTTGTTTGGATGCTTGATGTTGTGATTAAGCCTTGAAAGCTCTCTCGAGAGAGCTTTATGTCATATTCAATGGAAGATGGGATGTTTTGTATATTTTGGGGGTGCACAATGACTTCCTCACTCATTTTCATGCGCTTGCTTGATTAATACAATTTTCTTTGTAGTTTCTACCGTCTTATAATAATAAAAAAAAAAGGCATTTATCAACAAAGGGAAGCTAAGGTCCCCTTACTTATTGTATACGACTTCTAAGGTTCATTCATCCTATGAGTTTCAACTTGAAAATAATGTCTACATGAGCAATGTTCTATGCTGTCTCAATCAGAATCTTTCATATATGTTATTGGGTGGTTGTTTTCGGCGTTATTTTGGTTTTTGATACTTAAAATCTCTTATATTTTGCAGGCACTGCCACAAGGACAGGGGCAGCCGCATCTCATGGTTCCTATGCAAAAAACTGATTAGGCACTCCGCTGACTAATTTGTCATTTGGAATGTTATTTCAAGATTGTGTTTGCAATCCATAATATATTTATCATTCTGGTTAGCTGTGTTGCTGTCATCATTCGGATGACAGAGTCGTTTATGTGAGAGAGTTCTATATATTTTGGGTGTT
The DNA here is from genome assembly GCA_963556465.1 of Berberis vulgaris. Lineage (NCBI taxonomy): Eukaryota > Viridiplantae > Streptophyta > Magnoliopsida > Ranunculales > Berberidaceae > Berberis > Berberis vulgaris. The sequence continues at coordinate 2,838,710 of OY747133.1, forward strand.
TTTTCAAAGTAGATTGATATCAGCAAATTCATTGACAAAGTCCATTCTATGAACTTGTTACCATTTAGTATAGTTTATGGACTTGTCACTATTTAATATCCTTGTTCACGTTTTCCTCTAGATAGCCAAGCAGGATTTCATTGATAATCTTAATTTGTGTGAAAGTGCCAAGTTACTGGTGTAAGCGTTTCTGGGTTGAGACATCTTAATTTTTCTTACCTGATCTAATTTCTCCGCGGCTTCTTATATTAGATCCTTAAAAAGAGAAAGAGTCGAGACGTACTTCTTTTTATTGTCATGCCTCTTCTTCTAGGTGACAAACTGAGTTGATACATTAACCAAAAATTGAATCACTGCCATTCGAGTGTCAAACCTAATCCAGAATTGGATGGATTACTTGCTGTTTGGCATGAGAAACTTCATAAAGACATGAAGTGAACCGTTTAGTTCCTCGATTTTATTAGGTCTTTGCACAGCTCTAATCCAAAACATGGAAGAGTCCCGATATAACATAATGTTCAATTTGTCAACAAAACCAAAGTCATAATCTAATTAAAATTGAGTGAGGCTAGAAACAAACAAAATTTTGCAAATGTGTCATCATTAGATGATTTTTTTTTTTTACAATTTTGAGATACACATAAATATTTTGGAGATTTCATAATTCTTTCTAAATCATGCCATGTCACCTTAGTTGCAAAACCCTGATTTTTTAGTATTTTTCATTAAAATTTTAATTTATTTCTTAAATAAATTATAATAAATAAATAAATAATTAAAAACCAATGAGTCACCAACACACCTTTTAACAAATTCAAAATAAACTATCAAAAGCCACTGAGTCACCAACACCGGTGATTCTAAATGGCGAGGAAACGGGCGAGAGAGTGGGGTGTGACCCTCCATCTCCCTCGAGATGCACATCTGTGTGAATCTCGAGGGAGATGGGATCAAACCCCCTCCCTCGCCCGCCGCCTAGAACGACTCCACCAACACACCTTTTAACAGATTCTATTGTCGGTCAGGAGATCAGAAATCGGATAAATCCCTCCACTAAACTTGAGGCGCAAGTAACTTAGACCTATATTACAGGATCTCCCATAATTAGCAACAATTATCTTCTAAAACAGACTCAATTACTCCAAACCCCTGAAACCCAAATTCAACACCTCTAATCCCATCCACAAGCCCCTTATCTCACCCCTAGCTCCACTGTATCACCCAACGCCCTTTTCAGGTGCACTATAGAAAGCAGTCCGTCCGTCAGTCTCCCAATCGGAAGAGGACTCCTCTCCTTCTCTTTCCCAATAAAGATTCGTAAATAGAAACCAAAAGCCAAAAGCAAAAAACAGTTTCGTTTCTTTATAGAGAGCGGGAAACCAATGGGGATTCCGAGTCGCAAAAGTACGTCTTCAGCTTCATCAATGGGTTCCAAACACTCTCGTGTTCGAAACCCTCCCGTTCATAACGATGAAGTCGAAGATCAAGAACAAGAAGAACAAACATTAGTCTCAGATGGACAAGAAGATGAACAAGAAGTTGTACAAGAAAAACAAACATTAGTGGAAGATGATGAAACATTAGTTGACTTACAAGTAGATGCACCAGAAGAAGATGACGAAGATGGAAATTTTGACGATGAAGGAGGAGAGAAGGAGGCGGAGGAAGAAAACGATCCAGTGGTGCAAGCTCGACGAGGTGGAGGTGGAGGTGGAGGTGGAGGTGGAGGGAGGTTCAACAAGTACTTGGAGAGTTTGAAGGATGAATCGGAGCCGTCATCACAACTGGTTGCATTAACTCAGCTATGCGAGGACCTGTCCTTTTGCGAGGAAGGATCGGTCTCTAGCAGCTCGTCCGAGTCAGTTTCACCGATTCTTGTTGCACTGGCGAACACCGAGATGAATCCGGATATAATGTTGTTGGCAATCAGGGCTATTACTTACCTCTGCCACGCTTCACCGAGGGGGCCTAGGTTTTTGGTGAAGGAGGATGTTGTTCCTGCGCTGTGTGCGAGGTTATTGGCTGTGGAGTACTTGGATGTTGCTGAGCAGGTTGGTTTCAACTTTGAAGCAATGTGCACATTTTTTTTTTGGAGTAATTTGTGTTTGTTGTTGAGTGTTGAAGGTGAAAGTTTTGATTTTGTTTACAGTGTATTCAAGCATTGGAGAAGATTTCGCAGAAATTTCCGGCCGAGTGTTTGAAAGGTGGAGCTATCATGGCGGTTTTGGGTTTAATTGATTTCTTCTCATTAAGCGTTCAGGTGAATGAGTGAGTGTTAATGAAGTTTGAGCAATTGCAAAACTTAGGACAATAATATCTACACTATAGTGCGTTCAGGTGATTTTGTTAATGAAGTTTTTGTAGAAATTTATATAGTGAAGGTGTCTGTCTCAGTATATATGAAAGTTGTATCTGATAAAAATCATAAACAAATCAGCCTTACTATGGAATATACTAATTCTTATGGCCCATGATGAACATAATTTCATAATTGTGCTCGAATCTTATTGTGCTCTTGTTTGCTTGGATTGTAACCAGTTTTACATGTTTTCTTTTATATCAGAGAGTTGCAGTGTCCGTTGTTGCAAATATATGCGTCTATTGTCCATTAGATTGTTCTTCAGAATTCATGCCAGCAGTTCCCATTTTGAGTAACCGTCTTGGATGTGAGGATCAAAAGGTACATATTGCATACATTAAATTCCTATTCCCTGGATAGTATCCCATTCGACTTGCACTGACTATTCAGTTTCTGTGAAATATCCTACAGCTTGTAGAAACTGTCGCTATATGCTTAAAACGTATAGTAGATCGGGTATATCATTCTTCTGAGATGGTGGATGAACTTTGCAAGCATAATTTGGTTCATCACCTCGCACATGTCATTGCTTCAAACAGTGGAAATTCTCTAAGTCCGCGAATTTATGCTGTAAGGAAAATTCTTATACATATTTTATGTTTGTGTCTCAGTTGCCTCCTGTTGAAGGATTTTTATATGATTTGTGATTGTGTTCAGGTGTTGGTTGGTCTTCTTTCAAAACTTGCAATAGTTTCTGTCGGTGTTGTCAAAATTCTTTTCGAGCTTAACATAAGCAGCACTCTGAAGAGTATTTTATCCAGTTATGACCACTCACATGCCAACCCTTATTCTAATGTGGGTGGTGGCGTGCATTTGAATATGGTCAGCTCTACACTTATTTAGCAAATTGATTCTGTTTGCATGATATCATGACATTACTTTTCTAAATGCATATGTACCCATTGTGTGTGTGGCTGTGACGGGGATTACAGAGCAGAGCAGAGCATTGATTCTACTTGCCTTCCATACTGATGATGAGAAATATTTGGCGAATTGTGCTTCTTTTTATTTTATTTTAATCTTGTGGCGCTTTCCTTTTTACAAATATCCATAAACAATGACTACTTCGCCTTCTCCTGTTAGGTCCAAACTAACATTTGTATTTTAAATGTCATTTGCAAATCGTTAAATGTGATTGATTTTGTTTCAGTTTTTTCAAAGTTTCAACAAAAGGTCACTTTAAGTTTTATCAGATAGTAACATGGAGATTAAATTTTTTTTTCTGCAGATAGATGGAGTTTTGAGGTTCCTCAATTTGCTTCTCCCTCCTTTATCAGTAAACACTGGAGATAATCCGGGGGTAACTGAAAGGGAAAAGCTTGTCCTGGATCAACCTGAACTTTTGCAACAGTTTGGCATGGACATTCTTCCTGTCTTAGTTCAGGTTTGCTCTTTTATTTTTGGATTTTGTATGTCAATGTTATTTATTATTATTTTGTTTATTATAACACCCTTACCCATTTCAATGACAGGTAGTTAGTTCTGGTGTAAACTTGAATGTTTGTTATGGCTCCCTTTCTGTTATCAATAAAATATTGTACTTCAGCAGATCTGATATGCTTCCTGACTTACTCGAGGAAACAAACATTTCAAGGTAAAGAAGAAAATTTCCCTTAGCTTTTTAAACATCAACAAGCTTGAACCAAGCTAATTTCATTTGCCATGTCATAGTTTTCTTGCTGGTATGTTTACGAGGAAAGACAACCATGTTTTGGTGTTGGCACTAAGTATCATCAAGACTCTTCTGCAAGGGCTCCCAGATACCTTCCTGAACTCTTTTATGAAGGAGGGTGTTTTTAATGCTATTGATACCATTCTAACACCAGAGAAATGCTCCGAAACCACGTCGACTACATCTAGTTGCACAATCGAAGAAGGTACTGCCAATTCAGTCAGAAGATGCTTCTGTCATGCTTATGATATAAATCAGTCTTCATCTTCAGGAGCTAAAACTTGCAAGCTCGAGAAATCCTCTGTTCACATTTTGGCTGAGCAGATTAGAACCACATATCTGACTGCAGAATCAAGACACTCTGGATTAGGTTTAACCGAAGTTCTTCAAAAGTTTAGAAAACTTTGTGCAGACTTATATGCTATGGTGGATGTGTCCATGAAGAACAACAATTGTGATGAATGCGAACAGAAATTGTTTGGTATTTTACGCCAGATTGTGGCAGAGCTTACTGGAGGGGAGTCGCTGTCCACTTTTGAGTTTATTGAAAGTGGGATAGTTAAGTCTTTATTATATTATTTATCAAATGGCCAGTATCAGAATGGAAAGATGGATCCTTGTAAATTACCAAATAATTTCCATGTTCTACTGAAGAGGTTTGAGATGTTTGCTCGGTTTTCTTTGTCATCAAGCACTCAACAATGGCAGGACACACCTCTGGCAATATTATTACGAATACTGCATAGTGCAGTATCCTCATCGGAAAATTTCCCTGTTGTTGTTAACCAAGCTATCAGGCTCAGAGAAACCTATACAACGATTCCAACTGAGGGTTATACAGAGAATCCGTGTTTGCAAGTTCGATTCATAAAGGATGAAGGGGAGACAGAACTACGTGATTATGATGATGTTGCAACTGTTGACGCTTTTACTTCTTTGGATGCCATTGAAAGCTTTTTGTGGCCTCAAATTAGCAGCAACATCAAGAATGGACAAGATGCAATGCATGATATGGATGGACAATCTCAGAAGTTAGGACTATACTTGGATGGGAAACTGCTCGACCAAAAACTGACTCTATATCAAGCAATTCTCCAGTTGAGAGTTAAGGCAGAAAATGAATTGATTTTGGGACCATTATTCTGGAAGGAAGAATACAAAATAACATATAGAAAAGCCACAAAACTACAGCAAAGTGATCCTCAAGATTTTCTTCCTGAAACCGACTTTTCTACTGTGAGTGATTATCAGCGATCATTATGGCAGAATCTTTTTTGTTCATTGACTGTGGGACTACCTCATAATTTGAATTCAAGCACTATATATGAGACATTGTTTCTTCTGAAGATCTTAGAAGTCTTGAACAAGTATCCGTTGCATCTCATGCCTCATAGTCTGAACAGTGTTTCTGAAGAGAGAAATGGTGATGTGGTTAATGTGGCGACACTCTGCAGAGTTCCACAGACTGAGTTTGTTAGCACTAAGTTGATAGAAAAACTAAAACAGCAAATGCAGGATCCTTTGGCTTTGTCCTACGGTAAAATGCCATTGTGGTGTGACCAACTCATTACTACGTTTCCATTCTTATTTGACTTTGGTGTGAAGTGTAAATATTTCAAATTGGCTTTGCTTGGTTCTTCGCAAACTCAATCACATGCTTTGAATGATGAGCAATCACATGAGTCTAGTACGGCACGAAAAAAATTTACAGTTTCCCGAAACTGTATTCTGGATTCAGCTACAGAAATGATGAATCAACATGCTGATAGTAAGGGTGTGCTTGAGGTTGAGTACAATGAAGAGGTTGGTACAGGTCTAGGTCCAACAATGGAGTTTTATACCTTGGTTAGTCGTGAGTTTCAGAAGGTTAGCTTGGGTATGTGGAGAGATGATCATGGTCTTTTAGCTTCAGAGAAAGGATTAGAGGCAGATGATTCTCAATATGTGATGTCTTCAACGGGACTCTTTCCTCGCCCATGGTCTGCTGGATCTAGCGACTCCGATGACACTGTGTTTTCTGATATGATAAAGAAATTTATCCTTCTTGGACAAGTTGTGGCGAGGACAATCAATGATGAAAGAGTTCTGGATCTACCCCTCTCCAAGCCCTTCTATAGGCTTATTCTTGAGCAGGTTTCTAATTTAACTATGAATTTTCAAATAATAGCCTTTTTCTCAGCCATTTGATATTAATCATTTTGTTATTGTTTTAGGAGCTCAATATAAATGATATCCAGTCTTTGGATCCTGGACTTGGAAAGGCTTTGCTAGAATTTCAGACTCTGATTGATAGGCAGAAGAATTTGGACTCAATGCCCGGGAAGAATACACCATTTTTATCAGGCTCCTACTTCAAGGACACAAATGTGGAAGACCTTTGTCTTGATTTTATTCTTCCGGGATATCCTGATTATACACTCACTTCTAACCATAACCAGCAAATGGTAAATTGTGCTTTCCTTTGTGATCATTTCTTTCTTAATCGTTTGGTGATAAGATTGAATCCTGAAACATCTTTTTTGCGTTTCTTTGTTAGGTAAATATGATAAACTTAGAAGAATATGTTTCATTCATTGTTGATGCAACTGTGAGAAGTGGGATATCCAGACAAGTTGAAGCTTTTAAATCAGGATTTAACCAGGTTTGCTTTTACATACTGTCTCCTTGGCTTGGACTGAAAATTTCCTTTTTCATGTTTCTCTACATGTCGACACTAAGCTGTCGAAGGAGTTTAAACCGTGTTCCTTAAGATTCTAGTGGCCCCAATCGTCCTGAAAAATAACCATGAACTCGACAAGATAAGATGTAGACATGATCATGAATAAAAGGCTAGCAGGTATGTTTTGAAGAAAATGAGATAGAATGCACTATGAGCAACAGACCTAGGTTTAGAGAGGTGGGGCTTGAGGTTAACAAAATCGCAAGCTGTTTCTTGCCCGCTGATCATTTTAATCCATGTCCAGTGAAAACAACTCAGTGTGACATAAAAATGTCTTTTATATCCATATAATGGCTGTTGGGAACAGTAGCGTCTTTTTAGATGCTAGGCAAATCCAGGGTTCACAAAACAATGTGGACAATAGCAAGCAGTTTCTTACCCGTTGAGCACTATGATGGCTAGGCAGTCCAGTAAACAAGCATTTTGAAAGTTTGAGGGAAAAAAAGAGTTAAGTATAATCAAATTCGTTAGTCATAAAATTTAATCCGCGGCAATGGTTGGTAATGGACCTTAAAATAGAATCTGAGAGGTGGTTGATACTTCTCATGTTCTTATTTGGCTTCAGTTTTAAAACTATTCATTTTGTCCAGTAGAATAAGAGATAGTTCTCGACAATCATGCCCATTTCTAATGCTTTTCGTTGCATGCTCTAAATAAATCTCTTCTTTATTCTTCAGGTGTTTCTCATAAAAAGTCTTCAAATTTTCACAGAGGAGGAGCTTGAGCTTTTGTTATGTGGCCAACAGGATGCTTGGACGGTATGCATTTGATAATCTATTGACATGTATGGATTGCTAGAAATGATCCAACCTAACATGTGATGTTACTGCTCTGTCCTATAGGCAAATGATCTCTTAGATCATATCAAGTTCGATCACGGGTACACAGCCAAGAGTCCTGCCATCAACAATGTCAGTATCTATTTAACAATCTTCATTTCTCCAACTATTCTTAAATTTCCAGTACTGACCTTTAAAAAACAAATTGCAGTTTCTTGAGATTCTACAAGAGTTTGAAAACGAGCAAAAAAAGCATTCGTGCAGTTTGTGACGGGAACACGTAGGCTGCCACCTGGAGGCTTAGCATCTTTGAAACCAAAGATGACAGTCGTACGCAAGGTCTGTTTTTATGTCCAATCATTTATTTAGGTAGATTTTGAACCCCCGTTATTCTGTATGCTGAACTATTTCCTACTTTTGAATTATTTTCGACAGCACTGTATTGAGTGGGCTGATGGTGAGTTGCCTAGTGTGATGACTTGTGCTAATTATCTGAAGCTTCCTGCTTATTCTTCCAAGGTGAGATATTCGTCAACTGATTAATTTAACTTCTCTTTTATAAGTTGGAAACTTACTATCAAAAGATAAAATTAAGGGGCTCTTGTTGTCTGGAGGGAAATTTTATTCCTTGCCAATAAATTGTTTTTTGTGTGGTCGTAGACATGATACACAGTAAGGCTCATTTGATAAAGTGGGTCTTAATTTCTTGCTCAGAAATCAAACTCAATTCATAAGTTTAGCCAAGTGATCCAACCCTAGAGACTAAAGCATCAATTTTAATCCCACTGTCAGTTTCTCGGCAAATGAATTAGGCCTTAGTCCTGAAATTAAGAGTTTATCCATGCAAAATTCTGACCTTATAAACTGTGCATTTGCAGGAGATAATGAGGGAAAGGCTATTATATGCTATAACAGAAGGACAGGGATCATTTCACCTATCATAGCCTCTAACATGTCCATTCAGTTAAATACTGTAAATTTGTAATTAAAAGTTGGGTAAGTTACGGTGTAGATAAAAAGGACTCAAAAGTGGCTGGCAAAGTGAAATGACGATGCAAGTGGCAGGCCCTGGCCACGGGGCGGTGGCGGTGATGACTGCAACTATGGGGCTGAATGTGGAGTAATAGAAGCCTCTCATGCAACTTAGGATTCGAAAGAGCAGATAGGAAACTGAAAATTAACTTGATAATTTTAGAGCAATTGTACAGAACGGCAGCAGGGTGAGGGGTTTTGTAAGAGGTCAGCCCCATGGTATATCATTTTTTGTATACGAAAGCTAGTAGTGTATAATTATCATAGTTACTTTATGATAAAATAATTATCATAGTTATTTCATGGTAGGATCCGTGTCACCCTTGCTGATAGGATACCTGGCCGAGTTTTTGGTAGTACTATGGCCGAGTGTTTTGCTGCTGAAGCTGCTATGTTACTGATCCAAGCACAAAATTGGCCGACAGGGCTGATTCTAGGGGACTCTGACATTCTTCATTCCCTTTTGCACTCTGATATGGGGGATGAACACGCGGATTTACATTGGATATGACTACCCACTATATATAGTATTAAGACTTTTGCTTAATTTGCCGCACTGGTCATGTCATTTTATTCCTAGGGATCTAAATTGCGAAACTCACTTGTTAGCTTCCAATGCAGGATGTACTCTATGTACTTTTACTTAATATATATGCTTACTAAAAAAAAAACTTTATGGTATGTCAGTTTAAAAAAAAAACCGTAGGAATACCTCGTGTACATCAGTTTATTTAGAATACAAATATTACATTTGAGTGTTCTTTGTGATGTTTAATTCATCAGTCACATTTCTTGTTGAATTTTATATCGGATGTATTTATTCTACTAGTGTCTAAAATATAAAATTTAGAATCTGAATGGTAATTAAAAGAAGTCATCTTTCTTTCACTTGCGAGAGTTTCATTCTACCATCAAAAGATTGCGTTGTTCAATTAACATGCAACAAAACAGGACCTTTTACTTCTGTTCATACAACATTTTCCTTCAGAATATTGGCCAAGAATCTCCACTAGAAACCCTTGTGAAGATAATTATGCTTACTATTCACAACATCTTTAAGACTTACCAAGCCCTTGACAATCAACTTCAAACCTTGAGCTAAATTTTCCATAACAAAAACAACAAATGTGTTTTGCATCAAGGATTTATACTGAATGAAACATGCTGGATACCCTGTTTTGCTTTTCATAACTCAAACAGGATATCATTTTATCGATGTACAAGTACAAGCTGCTGGATGTGTTTACAAATCAATGCCACCTAAGGAATTCGAAAGGGGGTTAAATCAGTCTCTTGTTGTTTAAGTGGTTTAAGTTCTTCCAAATAAGAACTGTCAGCTACAAAAAGAGTGGTCAGAGCTGGCAGTTGAATTAGAGAGGCAAGAAAAAAAAATCTGAATTGTACCAAGTACTCGTAGAAAGCTGAATTGTACCAAGTACATTTTGTATCTCGTTATTGAGTAATACTACAGTGCACTGGTATCTTGCCTGGTGCTACCAAGCATCGTATGATTGCATCGAGATAAGTCTTATTACTTATCTCGATGCAATCCTACGGTGCCTGATAGCCACTTAGGCAAGACACCATGCACTTTATCGGTGTATTTAAGAAAAAGCCCTCATTATTAGCTTGGCTCTCTAGAATTTTCAAAGAAACTATCATAAGTACTAATTGTACTCGTAGAAAGTTGAGAAACAATATAAATGTGGCATTCATTTAGAAAAAGTTAAAAGGTACCAACATTACTTTCAGCAAGTCAGATTACCGCTATCACATTTAGATGAAGATAACGGAGAATCTGATGAAGATGAAGAGCCAGGCCCCTAGTCAAAGGTACCAACATTATGCAATTCTTAAAAGTCAGGCCCCTAACATAAGATCAACGTCAAGGAAACCGTAAAAACGTGATGAAGAAAATAGATGAAGATGAAGAACAAAAGAAGAAGAAAAACATATGAAGAACAGAAGAAAAAGAAGAACAGATAAAGAAAATAGGATGATGGAGGGTCTTGAGGCTCCCTTAGCACTAGGAGCCTGGCTCTTAAGAATTGTTGACGGAGAATAAAAAAAATTTCTTACCTCTCTAACAACCTTCAAGAGCAGCTAGTCAGTTGTCGAAGACCAACACTTCAGTTATTTTATGCCCTATGGAAATAGCATCTAGCTTTGAGTTATCTAATAAAGTGAAAATATATTAAAACACCCATGCAACAAAAAGTTGGTACAATCAAATATCCCTAAATCTACGGGGCCTGATCCATGGTGCCTGTTTGGTGCCTGGTACCGTAGTAGTGCTCATCAAAGATACACTAGCATACGTAGCAAATTCCCTTATAACAATGCGATACTTTGGTCACAACATTGGACCGAGAACGATAGATTGGAAGCACCAAGCATGCCGTAAATCCCCCTTGGGTTGTATTGTATCGAGCAATTTCGAGGAATAATATTGTACTTCCAATGTTGTCCCTGCTTTTACAAACGTTCCGAGTCCAAAATCGTCCATTCAAATTTGCATGCAAGACGATAAACGTTCCCTGCAATTTCTCCCGCTCTTTCCGATCCCATCCACCAGCTAACACATACCTAACTAACGTTCGCCTCATCCAAAACCAACAGATGTCACCTCTCCAAGTATACGACCAGCATTCTCAACTTTATTCAAACAAACCCGAAATAAAAAACTAGAACAGCACCAGGAAGCACCAGATCAACCTCGTCGCTCTCTTTGTTTGTCTTTCTCCCCCAAAAGCTTCTCCACTCTCTCTTCTCATCTGAAGCAGCGAAACAAAACCACCATTTTAGAGAAACCCTCGCCGAAATTAGGGTTTCTAGTTCGTACATTTCACCAAAACCAGGGTTTCTACCGAGTGCGTTTCTTCAAATTAGGGTTTATAGCCTGTTTAGGGTTTTGTTAGGGTTTTGCGTTCTTCAACAATGACGGACTCAATTCCCATGGAAGTAGAAGACCTGTTCGCGACAAGCAGCGAAAGCGAGCGTCTCGAGGACGGAGACTTCATGGATTTAGACGGTTTCGATGGCTTCGATCTCAGCGACGTAACGAAATCGATGAAACACTCGAAGCTGGAGAAGGGATCGACATCGATGGTGGAAGAAGAAGTCGCATTGAGCGAAGAGAGTTTGAAGAAATTATGCAAAGAAGTCTCGATTTCGTTTTTCAAAGAGTACGGTCTGATCCACCACCAAATCAACTCGTACAATGAGTTTGTGAGCAGTGGGATTCAGAGGCTGTTTAATTCGCTGGAGGAGATCGTCATTGAGCCCGGTTACGATCCGTCGAAGAAGGGTGACGGCGACTGGAGATACGCTTCGATTAAGTTCGGGAAGGTCTCGTTGGAGAAGCCCACTTTTGAGACCAAGGATCGGAGTTTGGATTTGTTGCCTAGACATGCGAGGCTTCAAAGGGTCACTTACTCTTCTCGCATGAAGGTTGAGATGAAAGTTCAGGTGATTTTCAACTTTGGGTTTTGTTTATTTATTGTTCATTTCTGGGTTCGATTTAGTGGCTGAAATTTGATTTGTAATAAAAATGTGCTTTATAAGTTGAAGAATCGTGGTCTGCTGTAGGTAGAAATTTTAGTAATGGATGAGTTTTTGTGTGAATGGTCCATACTATGAGGTGTTAAAGTACAAATTTGTGTCTCTTGATTATTTCTTTATACATTTCTGATTATGATTATAGTGGCGAAGGTCCAATTCTGTGAAATGAGTTATTGTTGCATTATTTGATTGATCAGGTGTATACACAAAAGCTCGTGAAAAGTGACAAATTTAAAACAGGCAAAGAAGAGTACCTCAAGAAGGAAGTAATATCTGAAGAAACTAAAAATGTCAATTTTGGCCGTATTCCGGTAATGGTGGGGTCAAATCTGTGCTGGACAAATGGATGCGAAAAGGGTGATTGTGAATTTGATCAAGGAGGATATTTTTTGGTCAAGGGGGCTGAGAAGGTGAACTTTAAATCCTCCTGTATTTATCATGTTATGTTCTTGAAAAAACAATTCGTCATGTGTATCTCATTTTTAGTTTTTCTTTGTTTCTAGATTTTATGGCAATCAGACATACGCACAGACTCACAGAGTCATCAAGTTCTGACTAACTTTATCATTATAAACTGACTAACTGTTGCAGATCTACCTTTCACTTCGTCAATCCTTTTATTCTTGTTTTACACCATGTGCTCCAAGTATTTACTTGTTCTCCTCATGGTGGCATGCAAGCCTTCATTACAGACTACTCCTGTAACCAAACTTGAAGATGGTGGAATATGCCATTATCATGTTTTTGCATTGCTCGACTTTTCATGATCTTGCTTACTGTTATAGTTTCTACCTTTGAATCATAGTTTCTAGTTGAATATTTCAGTAATTTGAAGTTCCACAGAGACCTTATTTATTTCGCGTACGTGGTTCCTAAAAGTCAATGATTGTCAGATATAGATAGTGATTGGTATATGGTTTCTAAAATCCAGATACATATACACACAAACTCACATTTACCTTGTGGACCTTCCTAAGCTAGGTGCCTTATTCTCGATATGTTAATTATATCATTGTAAAGCAAAATATGCCACTAAAGTATAAAACATCTATAGGACATAGATATCTGAATACATCAAGTGTTATACGAAGCACATGTGCAGAGGGCATGCACGCAGAGCTTCAAGGAGATCCAATGGTTCTAAACCATTTTTACCTTTGTGGCCTTCCATTAATACTTTGTTGGTGTCAATTGCTTTAATCTTTGAAGATATTGCTCTTGAGATTGAAAAGATCTGGATGGTGGTTTCTCTTGATCGGTTTATGATGAGCTGGGTGGCTTCTCCTCTCAAATTAATATCTTTTATTGTGTATGCTCTTCTCAATGTATGTTTTATGTAATGTTTTCCCCCATTAACATAATTTGTCCTTCCCAAACAAAATTTATATCTCTTTAGTCTTAATGTAATGTTTGGATGTGTATCCCTTTCATACCTATTTTCCATTGTAAATATATGGTCCATCTTATGCGACAATTTTCATTTCTCTTGTTCTTTGTTTTCTCCTTACGTAATGTTTTAATGCAAATCCCTTTCATGCCTATTTTCCATTGTAAATATATTTTCCATCTTATGTACCATTTTCATTTCTCTTCTTCTTTGATTCTATTGATATGCCATGTCCCTTCCTTTACCTGTCAATGATAAACCCCACTAATGTCTTTGACGGATAAAATTGTCCGTGTTCTATGTCAGCCAAGGTAGTTAGAAGTTCTTATCCCAAATCTTTGGTGTGAATATGAGAGAAATGCTGGTCTGACTCAGCGACTGGTATATAATGAACTTGGTTGGTAAAGAAGAATAAGCAGTTGAAACTTTCTTTCTTTTTTGAGATCAAACACACACCAATATGTCATTGAATCAAGAAACAATCAGTTCAAGCTGACTTGGCTGAATTGGCAAAAAAAACTTATAAATTCTCAGACTTGTACTAGGCTCAAACTATGGGAAAGTGAGGGTTACGAGGACCAGGAAGATTCAATTTCAAAAGGGAAAAGATCTCAGATTTGCTTAGAAATTGGATTTGCGGTTCAATTATAGTAAAGGTGAAGTGATATAAACCGATGTGGCTGCTCGTGAGGAGACTGTTTAGTTGGAGGGTGTTGGGTTGCACGAAGGTTAGCAGGTAGTGTGTTGGGATGAGAGGACTGTTTGGTTGCTTTGTGGGTTTGGCCCAAAGTTGTGCTCAGTTTCTCTTCGACACTCTGAAATTAGGTCTGATTCTGCTCGAGACATTGAAGCCTGTGGAATTTACTGTTTATATTTCTTTTCTCTGTTTCCATGAAATCTAATCTTATGTGGAGAAGGAAGGAAGGAATTTACTGTTTATATTTCTTTTCTCTGTTTCCATGAACCTAACAAGTTTGAATAATGACTAGGTTCTTTCAACTTCTCTCAACAGTTTGTTACAATATTTGAATGTTTACTGAATCTGCGAAAGTGTCTTTTGTTTTACACATGTAAATATGTAGTAATAATCTGCTTTCAATGTCATCTGCAGACCTTCATTGCACAGGAACAAATATGCTTGAAGAGACTTTGGGTTTCTGATTCACCAAACTGGAATGTGCAATATAAATCAGGGATCAAAAGGAGAAGAGTTATAATAAAGCTCATGGAGTTGTCAACTAAAGAATTTCTTCAAGGGCGACCTCTTCAGAAAATTCTGAGTATTAATTTCTTATATACGACGGTTCCAATTTGGATATTGTTTTTTGCCCTTGGTGCGTCATCGGATAAAGAAATTGTTGATATGATTGATGTTGACATAGCTGATGTAAGGGTTGCAAATATACTCCTAGCTACCATCAATGAAGCTGATGAGCATTGTGAGGGTTTCCGTAGAGAAGGAAGAGCTCTGAAAATGGTAGATGAAGAAATCAGAAAATCCAAATTCCCTCCAACTGAAACCGTCAAGGACTGCCTAGACAACTACCTATTTCCATCTCTCTGTGGGCATAAACAGAAGGCATTCTTTCTTGGGTACATGGTCAAGTGTCTACTACTGTCCTATACTGGGCAGAGGAAACTTGAAAATAGGGATGATTTTAGAAACAAAAGGTTAGACTTGGTTGGTGAATTGTTGGAACGCGAACTTCGTATTCATATCAGACATGTTGAGCGGAGGATGACGAAGGCTATCCAAAGAGATTTGTATGGAGATCGTAGTTTACAACCAATTGAACATTATCTTGATGCTTCTATCGTCACAAATGGTCTCTCTAGGGCATTTTCAACTGGACATTGGGTACATCCTTTCAAGAAATCAGAGAGGGTAGCTGGGGTTGTGGCAAATCTTAGGCGAACAAATCCCTTGCAGACACTGGCTGATATGAGAAAAACACGCCAGCAGGTTCAGTATACGGGGAAGGTTGGGGACGCTAGATTCCCGTAAGTCTCAACTCTCAACTTCCAGCTACTCTTAGAATGTGCTTGTTCTTCATCTCATGTTAATGAAATAATTTTTGTTCAGTTTAAAGAATGATAAATTTCTTGTGTTTTCTTGATGCAGGCACCCGTCTCATTGGGGAAAAGTGTGCTTCCTTTCCACCTCAGATGGGGAAAGCTGCGGGCTTGTAAAGAATCTGTCTGTTACTGGACTTGTCACCACTAGTTTGACGGAACCTCTTCTGGACAAGTTATTAGGATGTGGAATGGAGATATTGGTAGATGATCCTTCTCCTGCATCACTTAAAGGAAAGAGTAAAATTTTTCTAGATGGTGAATGGATTGGACTTTGCAGGGATTCTGACTCATTTGTAATGACTTTAAGAAATACACGCCGCAACAAGGGTCTCCCTCCCCAGGTTCTGCTCTTAACCCCATCAGTTTGTGGTGATTTAAATAAATGTGACACCAGATGATTTAGTTGTGATCGCAGTCCTTTTAATCAGTTTGTGGCACGTTGGAAGGACTTTTTGTCTATTTGGCTGCAACGTGCTACATGGGCAGATGCTGGTTGCCTCAAGCACATCACTGCTACTTCATATGTAAATAACTAAATATCACCCACTGATGTGTTGTTTGGAGAACATCTTCCCATTAAAGATATTCACGAAACTGCCCAAATACTTTCTAAAAGCTTTGAACTCATAAAGTCTGATATTTCTTCTATTTGAATTCACACATGTTAACATATCAGTAAAATGTTTATTTATATATTTTTCTAAACTCTATATGCCATGATGACTGTTCTTCATCGATGCAAAGCACTATCTTTCATTCTGCATGTTCTATAGTTTTAACAAGAAATTCTTATCTCTCTACTTGTGATTTTCTCCATTAGGTGGAAATAAAAAAAGATAGGCAGCAAGGAGAGGTCCGTATATTTTCTGATGCTGGGAGGATTCTGCGGCCTCTTCTGGTTGTAGAAAACTTGAAGAAGGTAAAAATGGTTAAAGGCGGTTTCGGTTTCCAGTCCCTCTTGGATGAAGGGGTAGTGGAACTTGTGGGAGTTGAAGAAGAAGAGGATTGTCTAACTGCATGGTGCATAAATGACCTTTTAATTGGAGATAAAGGCCATCCACCTGTTCATTACACACACTGCGAGCTGGATGCATCTTTTCTGTTGGGCCTAAGCTGTGGCATCATCCCTTTGCTTAACCATGACCATTCTAAGAGGGTTCTCTTTGAATCTGAGAAACACTCCCAGCAAGCAATTGGTTACTCGACCACAAACCCCAACATTAGAGTGGATACATTATCCCATCAGCTATATTACCCACAACGACCTCTCTTACGCACCATGATATCTGATTGTCTTGGAAAACCTGAGTATCTCCTTGGTCAAAATGTAGTTCTTCCTAAGCCTGAAATTTATAATGGCCAGAATGTCATTTTAGCTGTAAATGTTCACCAAGGGTACAATCAGGAAGATTCACTTGTTTTGAATCGAGCTTCAGTAGAGCGTGGTATGTTTCGGACAGAACACATTAGAAGCTACAAGGCTGAAGTTGACAACAACGAGCTACCACAAAATCCTAGACGAGGGAAACCGAAGGATAGAGTGGATTTTGGTAAGTTGCAGAGCAGATTTGGACGTGTGGACAGCCTTGATGATGATGGCTTCCCATATATTGGCGCAAACTTGCAAATTGGAGATATTGTCATTGGTAGAGGTTCAGAATCGGGGGCTGATCACAGTATCAAGTTAAAGCACACTGAAAGAGGAAAAGTGCAGAAAGTTGTATTGTCTGCAGATGATGATGGTACAAACTATGCAGTTGTTTCTCTCAGACAGGTTTTCCCTTTTTTGTCTCTCATTCCCATTCTGTTTCTTACTTCCTCACATGCGCATATATTCATGTGTAATCCTCACCAAAAGTCAGCCTATTCTGAAACACTGGCCTTGTTAACAGTGAATCAGATTGTCCACAAAATTTTAAATTGTGGCAATCTTCTTTTAGGGATACAGATATCAGAATGGACTGATTTAGTGCAAGGATGGTCAACCTGGTTGAATGTCAAGAGCTATGCTATGTGAGCTCTTCAGCATCCATACGAATTTCCGTACCCTACTTTTTTTTTTTAAAACCTCTTCTTCTTTTTTTCCTGTTTTAATATTTGTTTCTTACTATACCACTTCAGTTGTAACATAGCTCATGCATTTTACCAGAGTTTTGTTCAGTGGGTCACTTTGTGCTTGTGTTAGGTGTGGCTATGTTAATTAGAAATTGGCTAAGATGACTACATATAGTTCAGTAGATGATGAAAATGTTTTTGAGCTTTTTGGTAAATAAAATGGGGCACTAAAAAGATGACCCAATGTATTAAGCACAAATGTGAAATATTGGTGCAGGTTCGATCTCCATGTGTTGGAGACAAATTCTCAAGCATGCACGGTCAAAAGGGTGTGGTGGGTCTACTGGAGTCTCAAGAAAATTTTACTTTCACTCGTCAAGGAATAGTTCCAGATTTGGTGATCAACCCCCATGCATTTCCTACCAGACAAACAACGGGTCAGCTGCTGGAGGCTGCTTTAGGAAAGGGAATTGCATGTGGCGGTAGTTTGAGATATGCTACTCCTTTTTCTACTCCTTCCTTTGATGACATCGTCGAACAACTGCACAGGTAAAAACGTATTGAAATAATGCATTTGCTGCCATACCTGTTGTTGCATAAGAAAGCTGAGTTGTATTTAGTGCAGGGCCATGCACCAACGAGAAAGAAAGGCTTTCGATTTATCGTCTGCATATCTATTATGATCCTGGATGCTACTAGACTTCTTAAGTTTTCTCAGTTTAATTCTGCTATGCCTGTTTTATGCGTGTGCATTTGTGTGCATGGAGTGGGAGCATGTTGTGTGCTGGTTAGTTCTGTGTGCACAATGATCCTCTCTTATTTTCAACTGCATTACCAAACCTTAACCCTTGGAAATTTGGTTACTACTCTCAGACTCTAGAGTTAGCAAGCATTTTATTTCTGCACCTGTTGGCGAGTGGGTCATAGCATTGGTATATGCAGGGCAGGCAGAAATCTTTTGATTTATTCTGCAGTACATATGTTTGATTGTTTATCATGAATCTAATAGTTCATTTCATTATTTCCTTGACATTGCAGGCTTGGATATCAAAGATGGGGATCTGAGAAAGTCCTTAGTGGTACTCAAGGTCATATGATGAAACAGATGATCTTTATGGGTCCCACATTTTATCAGAGATTGACCCATATGGCAGAAGACAAAGTCAAATTCAGGAACACTGGCCCTGTTCATCCACTCACTCGCCAACCTGTCGCAGACAGGAAGCGTTTTGGTGGTGTGAAATTTGGTGAGATGGAAAGAGATTGTTTGATTGCCCATGGGGCAGCGGCAAATCTGCATGAGCGCCTCTTCACTCTGAGCGACTTCTCTCAAATGCAAATCTGCAGCAAGTGCTCAAACATTGCAAATGTAATTCAACGACCTGTGGCTGGTGGTGGAAAGATTCGAGGACCATTTTGCCGATTTTGTGAATCTGCAGAAAGCATTGTTAAAGTGAATGTGCCATATGGGGCTAAGTTGCTATGTCAGGAGTTGTTCAGCATGGGCATATCTGTCAAGTTTGGAACTGAGCCTTGCTAAGCACCAAAATTAATGTTAATCTCTTGTTTATGATGTAGATGTGTATAGCTTTTGTGACAAAGTAAACCAACTCTGCAACTTACTAGTCTCTAGCCCTTTTGACTATCGAAGTTGGATGAATCATCTGGTAAACAGTCTTTCTAACAGTAGCAACATCTTTCTTATCAATCATTAGATAGATTCTGCTTCCTGTCTACGATCAATACTTTGATGTTAGCAGGAATATATTCTGCCACAGGATTTCTGTCAGTACCTTATAATTGCGAGATGTTAATGGTGTGAAACCTTACTTGCAAGCTGCTGATCAGTTAATTGGAGATGCAGATTTGCTTCAGAGAAATTTATCCTCAGAAGTATAATCTCTCTGCATCCAAAATATGTAAGTTTTGTTTACTTATTTGCCTATACTTTGTGAGGCTATTGATTGGGGATGGTCCAAGGCTCCTTCACATTGTCGCGATGGGCTCAATTCAGGGCCTATCTAAATCTTCAAGAAGGGGCTCAATTGCCTGACTGTCTTTGGGTTTAGAAAGAGGCCCAAAAGTCCTTTCCAAAAAGGATATGAGTTCCCAGTTACCATCAGCATTTGACCATGTGACTCGGAACACATGGATGCAAAGGAAATTATAGTGGGGAGGAGGACCATACCGTGTTCATCGTCCCTAGTACGTGTAACTCACGTGATTGCTGGTGAACGAAGAATGGAAAAACTATAATAAGTAGAATATCCCCATTATCACTTCTCAAAAGCTTCGCCAGGGTGATTTGGAGACGATATGTTCCCAATCGTGCCCCCACGATGTGACCATCATTTCATGTCCGCATGAGCTTCGCCAACTCATTCAGTGTGAGACTGGTACTGCATTCACCATTTCTCCTCTTTCCATTGTGTTCTTTATATATCAATTCCACACTTTTCATGTACTTGTCTCTACTTACCTTCTAAATTGAGCCAGTTTGGTATCATGAAGGTATAACATAGCACCATGCAATTCTCGTGAATTCACTCCAAAAGAAAATGAGAAATCGATGGCCCAAACTCAGCTTTCAAATTCAGATTTAGGTAATGCACCATGCAAGGCGTGTGAATCCACTCCAAAGAATGAGAAGTTATGGCCCAAATTCGGCTTTCAAATTCGACCTAACAAGGGAAAATAAGGGAAGCGAATTGCGAACAATAAGGTAAGCCAAACTGAACCGTGAACAACCCTTATGTGCTATAAGAAAATCACATGCTTTTTACATGATTACAAATTAAAATGTGCACGTTTACTCCAATGAGCATCTTTACACCATGGTGTAGAGGATCTGAAATCCTCAAGAGTACAAGCACAAGTGTTTTGTGTTTTTTTTTTTCCTCTTGTTAACACATGGGTGTCACAAAGTGGGTTTGCCATGCCAACTATCACCCTCGAAACACCAGCTCACACCAGTTTTCAAAGGGTCCTCTATGCCATCTCACAAAGTGGGTTTGCCATGCTCCTTTATTCCTCTTCATGCATGGATGGCAAATAGCAAGCTCAAACTTGGCCTGATCAATTTAGCATGTGTAATGGAATCTAGCACCATTGATATGAAGGTGGTGGTGTGATTTGGAGGAGAATCTTTGACCCGTAATTTGCTTAGTTTGCTTATGGTTTTATGTATGTTCAAGGGTGTTGTTCATGCATGCAAAACAAACAAACACTAATGGTGGACAAAACTTTGTTGTCTATCATGTAACATTATCCTCACTGGATTTTTCTATTCCAGATTCATTATGATCACATTGGTGCTAGTTTGACTCACGCAAAACCGGATGTAGCTCCTGAGACTCTGATGCTCCAAGTTAGAATCAGCTCCAATGAGCTGAGAATATCAAAGAGCTTCAAAGCAGGAGAGAGCTGAGAATCTCAACCTGTTTTACGTGCCTGTTTATATGTGTATTGCACCACTATTAATACTCAATGTGATAAGTTACATTTTTCTTTTCTTTTTTAATTACGCAATGTAACCATGAATCCATACGTCAGTAGTGGGGTTTTCGCAACATGATGTTGCTCACTACTTGATGTGGGACTATGTTGTGACAACCTCTCTAACAGTCGCCTCATCTGCCTCAAGTTTGATACAGTGTCTTGACAGGTGCTAAATAAGGCAGCCAAGCATTTTTGGCATTTGAAACTAATTAAGCACCCCCATGCTTCTTCAAGTTCTAATGATTATATTGCTTAGTTAAAAAGGGTGGTAATGGAGGCCATAATTCTCATAAAGGCCATTGAGCCACACCTTTAAAGGCAATTAACAACTTGAAAACATGGTTAATAATGTGCATTGTCGATGACAGTGATTCAATTGATTGTGACACCCCTACACTCAAATGACCCAAAAATATATCACAAATTGTCCTTACAGTTTTAACTGGCCCAAAACTGTCTCCTCAGACCCTACTTGTTCCTTACCTTATGGGGTAGTATTATGAGCAAAATAATCTCTAAGTGGTTCATCCTTAATGTGGTAATGTCTATGTCACTCAAAGCACAGACAAATACAATACAATTATTTATCCATCAATTGTAGTTCAGTTGGTCAGACATTTACATAAAAAAAATACAATACAATCAATGAGTGTAAGTCGATGAAGAGGGACAATATTACAGTGTGTAATTTCAAAATGTAGTTTTTGAATGTCAAAGACATTCACTCTCCTTATGAGAAATCGCAGGTTCGAGTAGCAACAATATTGTAGTCTATAATTCAATCATGTAGCCTTCGAATATGAATTAATAAATAAATAAAAAGAATAACAACTCAAACACTACACCAAATTGGCACTTTTGTAACAACTCTTAAAATAATATCACTTTTGAGATGTTACAATCCACCAAACAATTTCAAATCAAAACTAAATTTAGTCAAAAAAATGAAAAACAGTAACACAAAAAAAATGATACAATAAGTTGGATCACCATGAATAGTATCACTTTTATAATCATACTCTTCATGGTGATACAACTATTGTATCATTTTGTTTGTGAAAATGTGTAAAATTGTTAGGTGGATTGTTACACTTTAAAAATGATATTGTTTTAGGGGTTGTTACAAAAATGCCAATTTGATGTAGTGAAATTTAATATATATATATATATATATATATATAATACAATTAATGAGTGTAAGTCGATGAAGAGAGACAATATTACTATGTAATTTCAGAATGTAGTTTTTGAATGTCAAAGCAAAAGAGTTCATTATTTTCCTTAGAATTATATACTCTGTAATTTGTACTAAAGTTTGTATGCATATCACTATGCATTTCACTGGAAGTGAAGAATTGGAGAATATTGCCTCGTATAATTTACCTCTTTTATAGATTATATTTTAATCTATCTTTTGAATATTAGTAATAAAGGTCTGACATCTCATAGCTCATCTCGAAAATATAATTTAAAAAAATGTATAATTCGTATATAAACTCTCCGAATGTACCCAAAAATTATATAATCAAGGAAAAACGCATAGCTCTCATGATGCGAAGCACGTGTTCGATCAACAATAGTTGTATTTATATAATTAAACTAATCCAAAGTTCATTATTAATTAATGTTTGTTTAAGAGTTGGATAATACATGCAACATATATAGATAGAAAGCCTAAAGACAAAGCGAACCAAAAAAAAAGTTGCAAATTAAAGGACCCCAGAGCACGTTGATGGTCTAAGGAAAGTCTATCTGTCCTTCTGTCTATCTGTGTTTTCTTCCTTCATTATTTCCTATCTCACCACCCCAACTTCTCCTTATAAACTCTTCTCCTTCCCCATCAAACAAAACCCCTTCATGAACCATAGTTTGTAGCACATTTTACATGTACTGTAACGTATCGTGTATCGTTTGAGAGAGAAGATCAATATGAGTCAACAGTTTGGAGATACGGCGCTTACTAAAGTGTTCATTGGAGGGTTAGCTTGGGAGACTCAGAAGGAGGCCCTTAGAGAGCATTTCGAAAAGTATGGTGAGATCTTGGAGGCTGTTATCATTTCGGATAAGATTAGTGGGAGATCAAAGGGTTATGGATTCGTAAGTAGTGCATGTTTTTGTTGTGTTTTTAGTCCTAGAGTCCCTTAGTTTTGGTACGTTAGCTATGTTAGCTAATATTTTTGTGGTGGTGGTGATGGCGGTGATTATGGTTATTTTAGGTCACGTTTAAAGAGTTAGAATCCGCAAAAAAGGCATGTGAAGATGTAACTCCGATGATCAATGGGCGTCGAGCCAACTGTAATCTAGCTTCACTTGGTGCACGTCGCCCAAGGTCTGCCTCAACAAATCCACAACAAGGTACCATTTTCAAGTTTTTAGTTACGGAAATGACCTGTGCCTATAGAAGGGAATGAAAAAACAGAGCGAAAGAAAATAGATATAAGTAGAAGAAAATAACCCAGATTCCAAATGAACAAATTGTGATTTAAAAAACAATTGAGGCTGATAATTGGTATTTTGATCATGCAGGATCGAACGCTCCTCCGAAAACCATATCAGCAGCGACTGCCGCAAATCAGATGCAATGGTACTATCCAACAGGGACATCGGCTTCTGCTTTCCATCATCATTATCATCATCACGCCATTCCCTACCATCCGTATGGGTACTGATTTATGTTTAACGTCTAGGATAAACGAAGTAGTTTACAACGATGATTCCTATCTTAAAGTATATGTAATTGTCATTTCAGGTACTCTTCTACACCAACTTACATTGCAACAGATATGAGTTACAATCAGGTAAGTCGTCAGTTCTCATCATGTACATAGCTATTCATCTCCGGATTTTTTTTTATTGTTAGATGAAATACTTATGTGATTAACAGTCTATAAATCCTGAAAAGTTGTTTCTAGGATCAATTCATTATAGTCATAGTGAGGTATATGTGTTAGGCACATTACAATCGTACATGTGGTTACACAAATTTTTAACTGATATATCATACATTTTGGCTAAGGCAACTCATCCGTAAGAATGTATCTTCTACAGTCCTGGATAAAACGAAGATCTGATGTTGGGAACTTCAAAATCTTTTTTCGACTAATTGTGATTTTTAGCATATTGGGTGATGAAGAAATTTACTAAAATTTTGGTAATATGCACTTTGCAGAAGCTAAACTATACCGGTGGATCCTACGTGAACGGGCATTATTCTCATGTGTACCCGGCACAGGAGATGATGAGTGCCAACACAATGATGCCGGTCTACCCGTTTTATCAATTTCATCAATCACAGACGATGGGAGTTCCAACTCACATCTTCCCACCTTCGTCGGCAAGCCCCATCACTACGATCCCTGCTATCATATCCAAACCACCATCAATGCCTCCTAGCACAGGTACATACTTTGACATCAGTGAAAATATTCATAAGTTAGGATCTCATAACGTATCAACAAGATGCGACCTACAGGTCAATACCATAAGAAAATAATCATGCCGTCGGCGAGTCTCAAACCTAGGACATAAGGAATAAACCCACACAGCCCTAACCACTCGACCGTAACACCATCGGCAATTCATAAACAGCACCACTCATCACTCATCACCACCTGAATTCAACTCAAGTCTAAAAAAATATTTCAGGTCGAAAAATATATATTAAAACCAGGCCAAGATCATATGGTTTGATTCTCCATCACAGAGCATGCTGGGTCACATGCCCCAAGATGTTCATATATTTAAATGCAAATAAAAATAATGACTAAACATGTATTAAAATAATGACTAAACATGTATTAAAATAATTTATTGTTTATTATTTAATTT
Source organism: Berberis vulgaris (assembly GCA_963556465.1). NCBI lineage: Eukaryota > Viridiplantae > Streptophyta > Magnoliopsida > Ranunculales > Berberidaceae > Berberis > Berberis vulgaris. The sequence continues at coordinate 2,863,676 of OY747133.1, forward strand.
CTTGTGACTGATACATACAAACAGTTTGTTTGGCTGTGGAATAGGGGGTGTGATGACAAAGGTGGTGGTGAAAGTGTCTGATCAGATTCAGAGCTCCTCTTAAATAATTAAAGGTGTTAATAACAAAGGCTGGTGGTGGTCAAGATTCAAGATTCCTCTTTATCTATATCTCTGATCATTATTTTTATTTTTTTAGTACTTAATTAGAGTGTGATAAGAAGATGAGCCCTTATCTCTAAGAAGATTCATTCACTCTCTCTAACGCTGTGTCTCATCTTGAGATGCAAATCAGGAAGAACAAAAAACAATGTAACAGAAGTCATGTTTGGTTTACCTATTTATTTTATTTATCAGAAATTCTAAATGTCAAGGAAGTGGGCGAGGAAATGAGCGAGGGGAGGGAGGTGGCAGGATGGGGACCGTCCACCTCCATTGGGATGTGTGCCGTCTTTTTTGGCGCACACATTCCAAGGGAGGTGGACGGTCCCCATCCCGCCAACTTCCTCCCCTCGCTCATTTCCTCGCCATGTAGAACTTCTCTTTATTTATTGGTAAGCTTTTTTTTTTTTTTTTTTTTTTTTTTTGGCTTCTGACTGGTCTTTGATAACATCTCTCTGTCTCTCTTCCTCAACATGACTGAAAATCTCTTTCAAAAGTGTCCTTGGCTTGTACGTCTATTGAAAGTGAAAAGGCTTGAAAAGCATCCAAAACTGAACAAATGTTGTTAAAATATGTACGAGTTGCACTCAATGTAGCCAAATTCAAGTTCAAGATTGATTCATATCTACAATAAGGAAAATACAAGAAAAAGAAAATTATAACAAGGAAAGTCAGAATATTTACAAGAATTAAAAAAATTAGAATAAAAAAGTCATCTATTTTATATAGAAAATTTTAAATTTTATGTTTTCACAAGGGTTAAGTAGAAGTTGACTTATATAAGCTTGCATTTAGTCAAATAACAACAATAATAATACAATTCTCCAAATATTTTCTTTACACGGTATCTGAGTAACTTTGTTTGGTGATTTAAGACTTCGAGGATTCAAATTCTTCCCCACTTTCGACGACTATGCTAGACGCAAGAGGCGGGGAATGGAATTAGAAGAGAAGCATCTGCTTCGTTTGAACTCTGTCGGATTGATCACTCTCTCAGCCGAACAACTTGAACCGCCCATCAACCCAAATTACACACATTAATCTTCTTGCTCAACAACACCATCAACTCATACAACATGAAGAATCAATCAAATATTCTTGGAGCTCTCTTTGTTTCAATATTTTTGCAGCTGCTTGTTGCGACCATCTCTGCCCAGGACACATCTCTCAACTGAAGGTACATTCCACAACAACAACTCAAGGATCCGCTTTCACATATTCATGAAATCGCACACTTTGCTATTACTAATTACAACCAAAAGATTAGTGCACGCCAATTGTCATTGTCCCACCGTCATATCAATATTCCTCCCACAAGTCCTTTTCTCAGCCAAAGACTCAAATGCATCAATGTAAAATAATGGTATGGAGAAAATAATATGCCAGGATAAGTTTTTCATTATACAAACAAGGGTATTTATACAAGAAGTATCCTAGTGACTTTAGGTAACTTCTGATAATAATACAATTCAGTTTCCACAACTACAATATTCCTAAGATTTTCACAACTACAATATCCTAATCATATTCCTATATCATAGGATAATCATTGATTCTCAACACTCCCCCTCAAGTTGGAGAGTGGATGTCAATAACTACCAACTTGTGCAACATACCATTGAAAACGTTTTTTCCTAATGGCTTTGTGAGCACGTCCACTACTTGCTGAGATGAAGTTACATATTTGGTTTCAACTGAACCATTTTGAATTTTTTTCTCTAATGAAGTGGCAATCTATTTCAATATGCCTTGTTCTCTCATGGAAGATCGGGTTAGCCGCAATGTGCAAAACAGCTTGATTATCACAGTGAAGCATTGTTGTCTCCGGATGTGACAACTGTAGATCTCGCAATAAGTTGCGCAGCCAGGTTATTTCAAAACAAGCACTCGTCATGGCTCGATACTCGACTTCTGTTGAAGAGAGGGAGACAGTTTTCTATCTCTTTGTCCTCTAAGGTACCAGTGAATTTTTCAGAAAGACACAATAACCTGTTGTTGACCTTCTAGTAATGGGAGAACCAGCCCAATCCGAATCACAATAAGCTGTTAAACGCAAAAAATTATGAGCTGGAAAAAAAATCTCTTCCTGGAGAACTTTTAAGATACTTCAAAATACGGAGTGTTGCATCCCAATGGGGTTTCCTTGGTTCGTGCATGAGGACATGAACTGCATAAGTAATATCAGACCTGGTGATGGTCAAATAGATAAGGCGGCCTACCAACCTTCTATATTTTTGTGGATCTGCAATCAATTCACTTGTGTCTGACAATTTGAGATTTTGTTCCATAGGAAAGCAAATTGGTCGTGTTCCTAATAAACCTCCATCTTTTTTTTTTTGGAAGGCGAGCTGGGTTTTTAAGGATCCCATAACCTATCAACTGGGCGACCTATAGGTCAACACCCATTAGAAAGTAACCATGCCGCAGGTGGGATTTGAAGCTAGGACGTGGGGGACAAACCCACACAGCCCTAACCACTAGGCCATAACACCATTGGCATAAACCTCCATCTTTAATAATATCAAGAGCATACTTTCTCCGAGAAATTGTAATACCTTTCTTGGAATGAGATACCTCAATACCCAAAAAGAATTTAAAACCCCAAGATCTTTGATACGAAACGATTATGAAGAAATTGTTTGATGGTATTGATGGCACCAAAATCATTTCCTGTAATCAATATATCATCAACATAAATCAAAATGGAAGTGAATGATTTTCCTTTATTACGTGTGAAGAGGGAGTAATCAGTTTTAGATTGAACGAAATCAGCAACTTGTATGGTATCAGAGAACTTAGCAAACCATTGACGAGAAGCTTGTTTTAGGCCATATAGGGACTTGTTGAGACGACATACCATATTCTCCCCCTGGCGCCGTAGACTGGGAGGTGGGAGTCTTTTTCGCTCATCATATTTTGAATCTGTTGATATTGGATCTCAGATAAGATAGGCATGACAGCTTGGATTTCTTCTAATGTTGGGTTCAAGTTCACATGGTTCACAATCCTGGTGTTTGCTCCCTCTTTGTTGCGACTTCCCTTAGGCTTATTAGAACCATGCAAACGGTACCCGGGTGGGAATCCGTGCAACTTGTAACAAGTATCAACAGTATGGTGGTCTCGGTTGCAGTATGTGCAATGCAAAGGCGTCTTACTGGCATTAGTAGGTGTTTAGCCTTAACGAACTGCCATGATTGCGGACTCAATGGAAGGACGGGTACCTTGATGAACTACCATGGCTGCAGATTCAATGGAAAGACGGGATAATAAGGGAATAAGCCTTGCGCAAAGTAAGCAATGGTTGTATGAGCAAGATCTGTCCACGAACTGCACTATAAGACTCATTAAGCCCCATAAGAAATTGCATCAGAACATTGCGCTCATCACGCTCCATGTGTTTTTTCATAGCACCACAAGAACACAAGGGCAAATCATTATATGAGGCCAATTCATCACATAGTTCTTTTAGTTTGGTGAAATAACTTGCTACAAACATTTGTTCTTGAGAAAGAGAGGAAAAATCCCGCTGCAACTGAAAGATTATTGGAGCATTGCTTTGGGAAAATCTTTCTTTGAGATCCTCCCAAACCTCATGCGCTGTAGATGAATAAATCACACTGTCTGCGATGTCAGGTTCAATGGAATTAAGGATCCATGAAAGCACCATGTCATTGCAACGTTGCCAAAGAAGAAACTTGTTCAAGTTTGTCTCTTCTGAGGGTACCTTCAGCGTTCCATCAATATACCCTAACTTATTTTTCGCGCTTAGGGAGATGCGCATAGAACGATGCCATGTTGCGTAGTTGTCTCCATTAAGAAGCTTGGAGACAAGCACCATTCCAGGGTGATCAGAGTGATGGATAAAAAGAAGGGCTAGAAGTTTCATGGTTCCTCCCAACCAAAGAAATCTTTGTATTATCACCCATGGTAAATGGATGACGAAAGAAGGATGGCTATAGTGATAGCTGGCGGCTGAAACAATAGCTAGGATTAACCTTGCTCTGATACCATGTAAAATAATGGTATGGAGAAAATAATATGCCAGGATAAGTTTTTCATTATACAAGCAAGGGTATTTATACAAGAAGTATCCTAGTAACTTTAGGTAACTTCTGATAAGAATACAATTCAGTTTTCACAACTACAATATTCCTAAGATTTTCACAACTACAATATCCTAATCATATCCCCATAGTATCCTAATCATATCCCTATATCATAGGAGAATCAATGATTCTCAACAATCAACACCATTAAACCCTCATTATTCGCCTCTCTTTCCTTGTTTAAACTAAAGAAAAACAATGCCTTTAGAAAAAGAGGAGGACGAAGAAGAGATTTCAGCCTAGTCGTTAGGGTTGTAAACGAAAAAGTCGTTGGTATCGATCTCGACACTACCAATTCTGTCGTTGCGGCAATGGAGGAAGGGAAACCCACTATAGTCACTAGCCGTCCTTTTCTCGCAACAAACCAGACAAAACACATAGCAGCATGGAGCTCTCTTCTCTCTGCCTTCTTCCATCGCCACAGATCATTCACGTTGCCACCAATCGGAGACCTTCTCGCCTCCATCTTGACAACAGCAGACAGTCTTGTTGCAACCTAAATCACAAGTTGTCACTCAGCCTCGAACATTCCTTTTGCAACCTCAATCGGCTAGAAAACGCTCGACAAAGGAGATCGCAACAACAACAAACCAGGCAGCTTCTCGTGGAGAAGAAGACATTGTTGGGAAGGAAAGAATATGATTTTAAAGCTCTGGGCTATTTGCACCCCGAGCTTTACTTAGTACCACCAAATGCAAAAAAATTATAATAAATAAAAAAATTTGTGTTGACTAGAATTCAGCAATACCAAAAATCTTTGTTGACTCGAATTGAGCAATACCAAGATTCGAATTGAGTCATGATTTATTCATACAAGAATCATCAAGAATTCGACAATGATGAAGCCTCGAGTCGAACCATTAGCAGCTTCACTCGACAGTCATGATTTCTTCACCAAAGTTGACTTCAAAGTTTTCTCCAAGCTGCACATTTCATCTGCGTCTACATGTCCAGCTTACAGGGGAGTGTTAAAATATGTAGGGCTTGCACTAAACATAGTAAAGCCCAAGTCCACGATTGATTCACCTCTACAATAAGAAAAGTACAAAAGGAAAATTACAAGAAGAAAAGTCAGAATATATAAAAAAAAAAAAAAATAGGAAAGTCATCTATTTTGAATAGGAATATTTAAGTTTCTTGTTTCCACAAGGATTAGGTAGAAGTTAGCTTATATAAGCTTGTATTTAGTTAAGGACAATAATAACAATAATACAATTCTACAATTTTTTTTTTTTTTACAAATGTTTAGACAATTGTTAGGAAATCTTGGTTAAGAACAAGTGAAGAACCCACATAGGGTTAATCGCTAAGTCCGCTACAATAAATAGCTAATTGAGATGTGCACCCATCTTTAGTCACTATTGCACTTACCCCCAAGACCAACAGTAAACGTGCATTGACTGTGTATTTTCAAATTAGATGACCAAAATGCCCTTGATAAATCAAAGACTGAGATTTAATGTTTCGTATCTCGAACATCTCATCTTGAAGAAAATCGTAGGGCCCATTTGAAATCATAGTTGTATCTCGAGGAAAATCCAATGGTTGATAAGAAATTTGTATCTCAAACATCTCATCTCGAAAAAAAAAAATTAGGGTCCAAGTAAAATCACTAACACATCTCGAAGAAAATCGTAAGGCCCAAATTAATCATAAACGTATCTTGAGAAAATCCAACAGCTGTTAAAAAAAATTCCCTCTTTCCTCCTCCTAATTTCTCCCCTTCCTCCTCTTTCTTCCTCCCCCTTTCTTTCTCATCTGTTTTGCAACCCCGCCGCCACCCACCCCTTCCTTCTCCTTACTCTTACCTCCTCCTCCTCCATCTTCTTCCTTCTCTGTTTCGCAGTCTCGCCGCCACCCTCCCCCGACCCGCACACCCCCACCACATGCCACCTCCAATCGAGCCGATCAACCACCATCTCTGACCGACCCAAATCAGATCACCACCACCTCGGTTCAAGACAAATCAGGCCACCACCATCTCAGTTAACCTCCTCCACCCAAATTAGGTAACCACCACCCACCATCTACCTCCACCAACATATCTAATCTGGTCCCTTGCAGAGGAGGAAAAAACACAATTCTACTTCTTCCCGACACACACTCGAATCTATAGACGAAATGGATTCAGTCACCCAAATCCACCACTATCAAATCCCTCTTCATCTCTCTCAAACCACCAACAGTCATTCTGAAACCCCACTTCATCTTCTTATTCACTCTCAAATCCCACCTCATCTTCTTCTTCGCTCCACCACCAACAATCTCTCTCCACTACCAACAATCTATAGAGGAAATGGATTCAGTCACCCAGAGCTTTCAAAGCTCTATTGGAGGCCAAAATCAAGACCAGCAAGTTCGAAGAAGCCATTTTGATTATTCAACCCTATTAGAACCTTTAGACAAACAATGGTCGTTGAGGAAAGCTTTGATAAATTGATCTTGAGCTACACTGGGGGTCTCGAACTTGCAAAAGCACTGTTCGATAAGCAACTCTTAGAGAACCTCCTTTCGGTCGAAACTTACAAAGGGGAAACAAATGAGGAAGAATGGGAGGGATGGTGGCGGGGCTGCTTAACTAAGAAATAAGAAGGGGGGAAGAAGACGAAAGAGGAGGAGGAAGGAGGTGACACCAAGAAGGACACCTCTGTACATGACATAGAACTGGGTGCCACTGTATTTTATCCCAACTTTGTTTGGGTTCACTGTAGTGAACATCATTGTGATGCTCAATGATAGAGATGGAGTTCATGGAATAAGAGGTTGGTTGAATTTGGGTTGTTAATTCATATGGTGGGGTAGTGAACATCATTTTGATGCTTAACGAAAGAGATGGAGGTCATGAAATAAGTGGTTAGTTGAAATTGGCTTGTTAATTCAGATGGTGGGTATGTGGTTGTGATGCCAACATAATGGACTCCAACTTGTTGGAGCTCGAATTGGGGCTTTTTGGGTCTTACAACAAGGAGCATCACTAGAATTACGGCGAGGACTAGGAGGCCAAGAAAGGTTAGGAGGAGGAAGAGACAACAACAACAACACCCTTTGAAGGAGACAAATGATGAGGAGGGAGGAGGAAGGGTGCAGTTTTTTTTTTTTAATTTAATTTTATAACAACTGCTAGATTTTTTTCGAGATGAGATATTTGAGATACAATTTCTTAGGGGTGGGCATTCCATCCCGCGATCTCGTTCCCGTCCCGTCCCGTCCCGATTTTTTCGGGTCTTAATGGGATTGAATAATTTCATCCCGATCCCGTCCCGTCCCGATCTAGAATGGGATGGGATGGGATGAAGATTTTCAATCCCGCCAATCTCGTCCCGTCCCGAACTAATTTTTTAATATTAATTATTAATATTTTTATTTACTTATTTATTTATTTTATGAACATTTGCATAAAATGTTCAGGCGTCCAGCAGTCCAGGCTTCTATTTGATATGTCCAGATTAGCACGCTGATCCCGTCCCTTCCCGAACCCGTTTGGGATGGGACGAGGTCGGGATGAGGTTTTTCCCATCCCGTCCCGTCCCGATCCCGTATGAACGGGATGGGATAGGGATGGGCATATCTCGTCCCATCCCGTCCCGTGCCCACCCCTACAATTTTTTAACAACAGTTAGATTTTTCTCGAGATACAATTATGATTTCAAATAGGCACTACAATTTTTTTTGAGATGAGATGTTCGAGATACGAAACATTAAATCTTAGTTTTTGATTTATCAATAACATTTTGGTAATCTAATTTGAAAATACACAGTCAATGCACGTTGACTGTTAATCTTGGGGGTAAGTACAATAGTGATTAAAGATTGGTGCAAATCTCAATTAGCTATTTATTGTAAAGGGGACTTAGCAATTAACCCACCCACATATTGTATTTTAGATTGGGGGCTAGCACTGTAGCACTTGTAAAATAATTATGGTATTTTACAAAGCAAAATAAAATATCACGAAAGCAGCTTATATGATCCAATCCGAAACACTGTCTAATTGCGGGAGTGACAATTTGTCGATCGTACTAGAATTGATCTTCTTCAACGAACGCAAGGCGTCTGAGGAGATCGTATCCTTCACATTTTATACATTGAGAAAGAAAAGAAATTTTGGAGCAAGTTTTGAATTGTGAACGAATTTAGGCTTTGAGAGCTTTTGTTAACCTTGTAGGTTCATGCAGCAACCCTTTGTGTATAGAGACTTGCATGGCAGAAACATAAGTACTGTTTAGACAAGGTACCTTTCTTACTTTTTGGTGCTGTAAATTTTTTATTTTATTATTAATTTTTTTTTATCCCGTAATCCCTCCCACCCCAAATGCCGCGGGAACTTGTCGTACTAGCTCAACTCGATCATATATGAAAAATCTGCTGGTGGGAGAAGAGTAACATTTGAATCATATTTGATCCCAGATTAAAACCAATTTAAACTGAGTCTCACAGAGATCAGACTATTGAGATCAGTAACTGAAAGCCAATCTTTTATTTTATCGCATTCCAGTTTTTAGTTGCATTTGTCCAACTAGCTACAAAATAGAGCTAGAATAATCTTCAAAAGATTCTAACCTCGCCGCCAAATCTTACCAGCTAAGCTAACCAGCATTGGCACAAAAGGTTCATTTTTTATTATCAAGGCAACATTTTTCACCATAAAGGATCTGACAAAAGAGCTACAAATTCAACTGCAACCATTTTCTCCCAGTTACATTTGCAAGATAAATACTGCGGTAAGTTGCACTCTAAAAACGTAGGAATATAGCAGTCTGCAACAGGAGCTGGTTGTAGATTTTCTGGATGATTAATTTATTGGCTGCAGAGAGGTATCGACTAAGGTAGGAAGATGTATTGAAAATTTATGGTTGCAACAAGATGGTGTAATCCCGGACATTACTCCTCCCAATGAAATACAGCTTGTCAGAAATAGCACGAAGTAAAATAAAAGAATGGTGTACAAAAATAAAAAAAATAAAAAAAATGTAACTCCATATGACATGGTTCAATTATACAAAGTTCACTTAACTCAACTAAATAGGTACTGATTTCCTGCAAAATCCACACATTGGGTGTGCTAGAAAAAAATATAATGACCTACTTTTCCAAGGAACTGTCAGAGAAGTCAACAATGGCGTTTAACGACTCTTAGTTCCTCTTTATACAAGTATGATCATCTAATCTTTAGCCTCAAACAGAAAATTTACATAAGCTCAACAAGTGATTAAACTAACCTTTCCCAAAAGTATGCAATCCTTTCCTATATATCCGACACCTCCCGAGTAATCTTAACAGGGCATTGTACATTTCTAAGACAAGAAACATGCTGCAAATGGCAGCAGCAAATGCATTTCTTACTCTGCAACCTGGGCTTCTTCGAATCGACCCAAAGAAATCTATTGCCGACTTCTACTGTAACTTTCTCTCAAGTGTTCTGTTTTTATATTTGTGGCTTCAGGCAAATGAGAAACAAAAGTATGGTGGTGAAAGGAATATAAAGGGGACTAATCTTCCTCGTCAACTAAAGCGTCAAAGGAAAAGGGTCTGAACTTGTATCCATCACCATGGTAGAACTTGTTCTGAAATTCCACCCAATGGAGACGCAAGGCATGGAGGAAAGCACTAAGAGTCTCCATCATGAGTAATATAAAAGCAGTGGCAAAGATGAACACCGTAAGCCCCACTAATCTGATAGCAAAGTTGTCATACCTGTCACCACCACCATCATTGTCATCATAATCAGTTTCTTTTGTTACATTTTTTAAGTTATTAAATTATTTATTAAATAAATACGTCAAAAGCCATGGTGTCACCATCAAGTGTCAAGTGTATCATTTCTCAGGTCACAAGACTGTGTCAAGTGTAAGCCCCACTAATCAGTTTATCATTTCTCAGGTCACAAGACAGTGTCAAGTGTAAACTGTACAAAATTAGATGCCAAGTAAATGAATGATGTACCTGCCAATAGAAGCTTCATTTGGCAGGAACAATTGTGTAACGATACTGTTCTACTTGCTCGTAAAAAGATAAATAAATAAATAAAACGAGAAGCATAAGAATTTTGAAGTCGCATTAGAAATATATTTTCTTGGCAATTTGTCTGTTTCTGTAGCGCTATATAACCAATGTGTGTGTTTTAACTGAGAACCATTGCTGTTTCATTTCTCATATATCAAACTCTCTGAGGCTACTTTATACCAAAACCAGAGATGCTGGTTCCATCAGTAATACACGTCTATGAATCTCTAGTTTCTTCCTCCTGAACCAAGAACTTCAGGCAATCCACCCTTCTACGGCGAGGTTTTATCTTGGGATTTGACCAAGAGCATTTGCTTGCTTTGATCAGTCTACATTTTACATCATCTATATCATGCATGTCAGGTTATCAACCTGAACTCAGATGAGTTGACCAAGTAGCAGTTTGACTAGGTTAAAAATTTAAACTGTTCCTAGAATCATGCAGAAGATCCATTGCCATTTCTCAACTTCAGACTGAAAGGTTTCTTTAAATATGTTGCTTCTTAAAATAAAATTAAAACAATAGCAATTTAAGAATCTAGAAGAAGCAAATCAGAGAAAAGAAAATAGACGTGAGATAGGAATGAACTTACCCCCAGGCCAACAGGAGGACTTTCTCATAGAAAACAGTTGACAACTCCGAATGGGCCAAACTGTGTTAGACAAAGGCACAAAGCAGAAATGAGTCACTACTTGATAGTAAAAGTGATAAATTGCCAACTCTCTAAAAGCTCGAACTTGTAGAGAAGGCGAATCCAATCATATATCAAGGGAAGCGAGAACGGAGTTGTGGGATTATAACTATATCAGTGGGTACCAATCGTACAACTACACCGTAAATTCACACGGTACTACCGTGGATAAGTACATGGGCAATTTTAGGCCCATGGATAATTGAAGTGGATTTAATATTCCAACAAAAAGGATCAAGCTTCAATGCGAAATAATAGTAACCATACCTTAGAGCCCAGAGCCGAAGATACGATGCAGTATTTGAAACTGCCCCCAGAACAAATTCAATGGAATGTATCATTTGATGCACAAAAACCTCGCTAAAGTTAAACTCCTCATGGTGGGGTTGCCTGGCAGAGTCAGGTTCTTCTACATCAAGATCCAGCTCAGAGGTGCCAAGCATGCCATAAGCGCGTCCTTGGAATCTCTATATAGATCACCCAAAAAAAAAAGTATGACAAGTCAGTAAGCTTCAAATAATTTAAGAGATTGTATTCTTATTCATTATTATCTTATATTGAAAAGACTCCCACCATCAGTCATACTCTTATTAAGGTTGAAGATGTAATTTATAAACAAGATGGAAATCATGCACTATAGAACCAAATATCAAAACATGGAAGCTATTTAATAAGGAAAATCAACATGACCAAGACTAACGAAACCAATATCAAAAGACATGTCACAGAGCCTTCTTTCGAGTTCCATTTGTTTAGATTCTTAAGAGATGACGATGACCAATACATATACTAATAACATAAATTTCGTCCAATCACATAAACACTATAATACCAATAAGCTGGAAAAATGAACTCATCTTTCCACTGATGCCTTGGTAAGGAAAAACAAAAGGCTAGATTTCATTGCCAGACCAAAGATGAAATGAAAATGATGGGATAAAAAAAACCAAGGAAGAAAACACATGAAGAAAAATCAAAGTTCAACTCGTAACAAACTTTACTCAAAATAGAAAATGCTAACTACTTTCAAACAAGATTTTCAAGATGCAACATATAGACAAAGTTAAAATCCAGTCTACCTCTGAATGAAGCTTCCTCAAAATAAAAGGCTTTGGAAAGAGCATCCAAGGAACAGCGACAAGAGCCGAAAGCAACAAGATTATCTGTAAGAAAAAACTGATATGAAGTGAATAAAAAAGAAAATAGGAATAACATGTCAGATAGGAGTATTAAAAGAAATAATCATGCCTGCAGTGGCCTCTGCCCCCAAAACAATTCATTTTCACCAAGATCATCAGTGGGACTTAAGAACATATAAATCATCACATGGTAGAGGTCAGCTTGAGATCCTGTGCACCACTTAATGACAATAAGGAGCGCAAGATAGCCAAAAAGGCTGTTGAGAAATATGATCTGAGGTATAAACTGATACCTACAAATAAAGTAAAAATCAGTATGCTCTTTTTAGTTCCTTTGTTGAAGATTGATAGTGGGAAAAGAAAGATAACTGACCTTATATCCAAGGAGCTGCTAAAGAACTTTGCATTGAAGTAACTTAGTACAATTCCTACATTCATTTGAGCAACGCCTAGTAAAATAGACATCTTCATTTTGAGGGAGTTCAGAAAAGGTAGCTCTGAACGACTTCCACGCCAACTAGGATCCACACCAAAAGGGTATGGATCACGGTATTTGATTAGACCAGCTGTGGTTGAATCACTGAGGTGACGAAACATCAAAATCAATCCAACAATACAAAACAGCATACGACCAGTTTAACAGAACTTTGATGATATCAACTAGAAATAGAAGAAAGGTCAAATAATATGGGACATGCAAGATATTACATACAAAAATGTAAATAATAAAAAGCAGAATGGACTTGAGATGCATTATGGTCAAAGCAAAAACAGTTAACACTAAATCAAAGAGTTAACATTAACAAAAGGACATATTAAGCCAGCTCAAACATAATTATATTTGTTTAAATGACTGAAGCTTTGGACTGAAAATTTTAGAGATAAGTTGTGAATTTATAAATCTTGGAAGCTCTAAAAGAAAGTAACTGGGGGCATGAAAGTATCCACATCATCTCCTTACATAATACAACCTTCGCCAAGCAGTCTCAAGACTTCTTCATCCTTTTAAATTCTAATCTTATCTCTTTGTGCATAACAGCCTCCACACAATTTTACCATACAAATAACTGAGCACTTGGAAATCTTTCTTTTTATCATTGCTAAAAAGATAAATTTCGCCCAAACCTCCAAGTTCCTCATTCTATTCATACACTTCATGATGAATACAACTAGACTTTTGGAAACTAAATGAACTAATAATACACAACAACAAAAAACATAGAGCGAAACGGAGTTTCTCCGTACAAATTAAAAAGCGTCACACAAATGTAGCCAAACAGTCCCAGAGAGAGAAGCAAATGCTGCAAACAATCTAACAAGGTTATAGCCCAGACCAAGGAACTAGGATTAGGTAACACTTCATGTAGGCAATGATGCAATCATCTTCAAATATAAGAATCCATTATATTGCTGTGAAAGAGCTGGTTACTCTAAAACTTCAAACTGTTAAAGAATGCTTCATTTATGCATAACAAAGCAGAGACACTGTAGCACACACATCCCCAACTACAACTTGGCTTATGCATTCCTAGCACACAAGGTAGGGCACACGTACATTATGATAAATCTCCAATTTCCACTTAGGTCTGTTTGGTTAGCCATGACAAGAAATTGATTCTTCATAAGACTATTTTCCCAATACTCATGGGAATCCAAATCCGAGGGTTTATTTTCGTTGTTTGGTTATTTATTTGGTTGACGGAAACGGTTTCAATTTTCATGTCTATTTTTCATGCAACCAAAGAGACCCTTAGTGAAATGTTGGAGAGTTTTGAACCCAGGACCATTCCATAGTGAAAGCTCGTACTGTTAAAAAGGAAAACACTAGTGTATGTCATGCCGCCCGGGGGGAGGGGGGTTGATTTTTAAAACACAATTTACACATATGGTTGCCATTACTCTTGAAATTTTCATTCTTAATTGGAAAATAACAAGGAAAAGAATTATCATTAGTATGCCATCATGGTAATATAAATAAACAAAATTCCAAAGTTAAACGAGCAAATTCAGTACACATTCTTATGTGTATTAAAGATATCCAATTAGAGGATGTTGTTTTGAGCATCTTGGTGAGAGTTGTCTATTGACTAAATTCTTTGGTAGGTGGACCCTCAGTGTATGTTTTGTTTTCTAAAGTATGCATCTTTAGTTTTTTTTACCAATGATAAATAATAATTTTAAAAAAAAAAAAAAAGCGTTCAAGAGAAACAATTGGAGATATAATGTGGAAACTGGAAAGTACATAGAAGAACCAGTTGATTTCTAATTTATAACATATATACAGGATGTATACCTGCAATTTGCTTCTCGGCACTTGTAAGCACTTGGACCAAAAATATGATAAGGAACTGAGAAGAATTCATTGTAGATCAAACCGCAATATATAGAAAATAACGCCATCAAAAGGATTACATAGCGCCCACCAAATGCCATCTCCATAAAGCTGCCAAGTTTCTGAAGAAAACCATGTTAATCATCACAAATAGAACTGGAACTATAAAATAAATCCATCCCTAAATTGACTTGATGACAGTTTGCAGTTCCCTGATAGTGTAAACAAATATATGAAGCATTTTTTGCAGTTCCTGATAGTGTAAACAAATATATGAAGCATTTTTTTTTGTCGTTTGTGTGAATTTGGGTTATAGCGGGGAGGAATGGGGTTGTTCATTAACCAAGATTTTTGCATAGTAGCTTCTCTCATTTTTTATTGTTTATATTTTCAAATATATCTTCGAAAACCATTCATGATTGGTAAAGATATAGGACAAAGAAACAAACGGACGCAAACATTAGCTATGAAGATTAAAGAAATTTCATAACTCCAACTAATCAAACTAGCTTTCAAGCATGGTGGTGCATGCGCTAGCCCACTTTAATTGCATATTAAACATATTAATAATAACCTCAATCATTGTCTCATACCAGGAAAGAACAACTAAAGTTCATTTATAAAAAGAAGTAAATTATTTATATAACATAAAGAACGAATAAATATATTATTTGTTATACTAAAGAGATAGTCTATTTATATAACATGCCCTTTATTGTTTATTAAATTATAGAAATTGTCTAAAGTTATAATCTTTAGGTTCATTTTCCTTTAACAGTTTATGATTCATGTTGAGTAGGATTACTGAAAATTTACAATGGATATGTATATATTTGAAAATTAGATCTGAGTAGTAAATTTTCTTCCTCCCAATTTGGTAACCAAACAAAAACTGAATGTGAAGCTTGAATGTACGATTCCTCTTTGGATAGGCTACCCAGTTATTTTCTTCCTCTAAGTCCCTCCTTGTGGCCATTCAGTCAACTTGATAAAGCAACCTTCCAAAGTCTCAAAGAGAAAACCTTCTCTTTCTCCATGGTAAGAAGGAATGCAGAAATTCATTGCACCTATAGTAGGATTTTCGTTATTTCTTCAAATATGTTTGTTGCCTCCACAATGGAAGGATACTTACATCATGACACTCAAGTTTTTTTCACTGTAAACCCACAATATCATTGATGGGAACCCGTAATGTGTTCATCCCTTCTCTCTGGATCAATATTGTAAACCCCGTTCAATGTAAAACATTCCCTTAATTTTGGTAGTAGCAGCCTCAAACCTCAAATTATGCATTTAATCCCACCACCACCACAACAACAACAACAACAACAACAACAACAACAACAATAAAACAATAAACTATATAAATCAGTTATAGACTTCACCTACCATATTCTTAAAATTGACTATACCATTTTCCTTTCGTTTTTCTTTTCGAATAGCTCTTAATTCCTTGGAAGAAAACCATGTAGCCATCCACCGTTGGCCCGATTAAGAATACATCAAATATAAATTTTTTTCTTCCCAATAGTGTTTGCTGCCCACTCTCATAGTTGAAACAACCAATTGTTTGTAAAAAACAAAATTGCAAAGAAGACTTGAAGATCCCATTTGGAACTCTGCCTCAATTGAGTTTAAGAGGTAATTGAGGTATCTGATTGAAGCGCAGATTGCACCGGCTGGAACTGAAACTGAAGTTTGACTTTTTGTTGCATACTTTCCTCTCACAGCATCCTAGAAACTTACCCATAAGAGATCCCTTCTTATCAAAGCCTTGATAAATTAAATTGCATGGGGAAGACTTTGATTCATCTCAAGAGAACCCCTCAAATGATTGCAATGGAAACAAAGAAAACTGAAAAGAAACACATAAGTGAAGCTTTTAAGTCAATTATCACAGTGATGTTTCTTAGGAGCGGTCATGTCGTTTGGTTTTGGAGAGAACTTTGGGCAACGGAGACGTCGGAGAGATTACAGAAAATGGTTCTAATTTGGTTTTGAGATGATTTACTCTCTACCGTTGGATTTTTTTTAGATGTTTTAATCTGAATGTTGTTTTGTTAGTGGTTTAATCTCTGACTGCTGATATACTAAATGTTAGTGGGTGACAGCTGAGAAGTGCCTTCCATGCCTCAAAATGTCTTGCTTTTAATAGTAGAGATGAGAATTCATAAGCCATTTGAAAACAATAACAACAGTAAGCAGTTAAAAAAATCATCGAAACCTTCATGAGCAAAAGGTAGACATTCTCTTCACATCAAGATTTTTTTTTAGCAAAACAACATGCGATGTATTAATAAGCATAAAGTGGTTTTTAACCTCCCTGCTTAGCTGGTCGATTCCTTTCAATTTAGCCTAAAAAAACCCTTCTATTCCTCTCTTTCCAAATTATAAGCCATTTAAATAATAATAATAATGATAATAATAATAATAATAATAATAACATTAAAGAAGTATAAAAACATATGTATACCATGAGCAAAGAGGTACACAATCCCTTAACCGCATCAGGAAATTAAGGACCAATACTTTTATTATTTTAGTGAACGTAACAAAAATAAGTTTCATATTTGTAAGTATACTTAAAAATACATATCTTTTTATCGGTGGAGTTTATTAGTAACAAGCACTTCATAGTGCCCTAGACAAGCCATTATCCAAAGGCATTTTTTAGGCACTCTAAGGCTGAGGCAAAACTTTAAAAAAATAAAATAAATAAACAAATAAAACCACCTTTTTTTACCTAGATGCAACCTATTCCACACAGTCTTGCAACACAATTTAAGAATATAAAAAGATAAGTAGCTTAAGTTTGCTAGTGACTTTAAGATTACTGTCTGGCATCTTAAAGAGTTTCTCCCCCACCCCCCCCCCCCCGGGAAACAGTGCATATTTTGAATTACAAAAAAATGTATGTTTAAGGAATATCCGTTTGTGAGAAGTGTAAAATAAAGATGGACAAAGAGATATACCTTCACAATGCATCTTTTGAATTATTAAACTGTTTATGAGAAATGTAACACAAAGAAAGATTTAGAGATATACCTGGGAACTATATTTTCTCTCACGAGCTATTAGGAATAATGCTCCCAACAATAAGCATATTCCATGACCCCAATCCCCAAACATCACAGCGAAAAGAAATGGGAAAGTAATACAAGTATAAACCGCAGGATTTGCTTCTTCATATCTAGCAATACTGCAAAACAAGAATGTTGTATGCAATACTTTGAAGTCAGATTCAAAAGACATCACAAGCAACTTTCCAGAAAGTTTAATCCATTTTATCAATTACTTAAGCAACAAAATGGCAGATAGTCACACTTTCCACACAATTTTAAATAACATGCAGCTTTGGTGATCTTCAGGTATTAAAGCTTTTAGCCATGAAACAAACTACAGTATTAACTAGACAATGGTCCCTATTACATATAATTTACTCTCAACAATGTGCATAGATATGAAACAATGTACCAAAAATAAATAGCACTTTGAAGATATAAGTTCAATGACGAACCCATAAGCATCAACAATTTCCTGAAATGCGTTAGTGAAGCGGTTGGTTCTAAAATATGTAGGTGGTGATTCAGAAGCATCCATCATATGAAATATTATCCCAACTTGTGAGTTGCTATCAACTGTTGCTCGCTGCAATGCCTCCTGAATCTGTTGAATCAAAAAATCAATTCAGGCAAGAAGAAAAGTTAATAAAAAAAAAATTTTAAAAATTAAAAAAAAAAAAAAAAACTTAGTTGTTTGTTAATTTATTCTAATAAAAGTTGTAACTCATTAAACCTTTTTCCATGGAGAAGAATTAGTAATATAATGTCTGTCGTAAGAAATTACCTCAGGTTTTGCAAAGATAGGGCACCAGCCCTCTCCAACAAGACATTTTTTTGTAACGTCAAAATTGAGCATATTCAATGTGTCATATACAGCCTTCTCCTTTCTTACCTAGAAAAGGTGGAAAGTTAGAAGGAAACAAGTAACATCAACTAAATTACGAAAATCATTAAAAATGACGACACCTGCAAATTTGCAATTTTAAACCTATTTGATGGTTGCTAGTACAAATTTAGGATATCAAGGATAACATACAGTTGAACAAAGAAGTCATAAGCGCGGTAACTAAGCTTACCCTGATTATCCACGTGCGTAAGTCGAACCCAATTTCTGAAAGGGCTTTATTTCGATGACGGAGCCCAGCCTCTAGAGTGGCTTCCAGTTCAGAGAGACGTGATACAACCTGCAATGGGAAATTAAGGCATACTACCAAACGTCACTACAAAACAGAAATATTCCAGTAAATACACATATAAGAAAGGTTGGAATTTATATATAGTAACAATAACAATAATGATAATGATAATAATAATAAATAATATTGTTAATGGTATCCAGTTATGCACCTATTGACAATATGTAATCATTCTTAAAGCATTCAAATGCAGAAAATCCAGTTAACAATATAATAATAGTGGACGAAGTATAAACATAATCAAACTAAATCAAAATTTAGGCCTAATCTCTTACACTGAAAAATGCATTCCCCAAAACCCAAAATCTTGTGGGAGAGATTGAACTTTGATGGCATAGAAATACTATTCTCTTTTAGAGGAATCACACATACCTCCTGAGTGATCTGCCGTTGTTTGGTAATATCCTCAGGAACAGGATAGCAATTGGCGCCGAATGCCTCACAGATTTTCATTATTTTTGTTTTGGCTTGTTCCCCTGAAAAGAATACTACAAAAACAGTTTTCTCAACCTGCACATGAGCAACCAAAAATAATTGACTTACAATAAGAATGATGGATAATTTGGAACAGCACCAAGAAATTTTTCATCAGAGTATGGTACCATCTAAGGAAGCTACAATACATGTACTTCAGTTCTCAGTTCTTTGACAATTATGAAAGAAAATATTTGAAAAAAAAAAATTTAAGGAAAAGGGAGAATACCACTTCAGTTGATAGAGGATCAATAACATGTTGCTCGGCTGGTGCCTGGTTGAAAAACATATTTCCTCTTGTAGCACGAAACAACATCCTCTCAAATCTTAAAGCTTTTGATTTACAGATAATCCCACTAATAAATCTCAAGCCAGCTTGGTTTGATGGCCCTGTTTGCATTTCCTGCAGATGAACTTCTTTTAATGATTGAAACAACAATACGTTTCACATAATTAATAATTCAGGTATAATTAAGGAATACCTGTTCAAGCAAAGATGCTGTCTCCACATAATCATTGCGTGAGTGCACATTTTCATCTAATTCCCTCTCCTCTGCAACTGCATGGCTCTTGGTTGAAGCAAGGAAGCCACCTGCCTGGAATAACAAATATGAGAAGAGAGAATATAAAACATCATATAACAGTAGTAGATGGACAATGAGACTTCTAAACAAGTATACGGGACAAGCCTAGCTTAGCTTTGTGAAGGTAGAAAAGTAATCAAGAACAACAAAATGCAAAGGAAAGCCTGGGGTAGCACAAGCACGTTCCAGTGAACTAAATGAATTAAAAGCTGGACTGAGAACTACATTATCAGAAAAAATAAGTATAGCAGAAAAACATAGAGCAGTGGCAGATCTAGTCACTTGAGCACATAACAAAGTAATAGAAAAGAGTAAATTTTCGTACATTATTTTCTATGCCTTGCTCCAAATAGAGGATTGGCAAGAAATCCTATCTTCTATGAATTTTAACTAGGAAAAAAATTTAATTAAAATGAAAATAATTAACTAGGGAACAAATGATTGTGAATGTGTATCCTTTTGATAACTGTAGATAAATGAATAAATAAAGAGTGGGAAACAACACCAGTCTAGACTTACTTGAAGCCAATCATAGAATAATGTGGTGCTAATATTTTTCCAATGACTTGTTGAACATATAAGTTGATCTCAATTCAGCTTGTACCATAAAGGAGAAGTGTAGCAGACATTTTATGAATTATGACCAACTATGTTATCACAAAGAAAAGAGAGAGTAAAAGAAAGGACGTCGCTGATTCTTGCGCAGAATTTGCAATCAGTATATGTACCTTCTGCAGTACCAGCTTGAATTCCAGGAGTTCATTGTAATTTTGTCTCAGTTTCTCGCTATTTGAGTTCATTTCAATAAGTTCTGTCTCATGTTCAGCAAGTTGCATCTGAAACCAAGAGGATCCATAATCAGTATACTTGTTAAGTCCCGAACCGAGCTATTGTTACAAGGAATAAATAGTCGCCTATTGATAGAAGAGAAGATTCAATTTGCCTCGACCAATAGCAAACATATACAGCAAGAAACTGGAATACCACTCGGGATAAGAGTAATTATATTTTAGAAGAGCTGTGGAGGAATAAACCGTAGATGTGTACCTCTAATGCCTCTAATTCAATATTGGTTTGCATTCCAGGACGAGCGGAAGACATCAAACCAGCCTTACTGATTTGATCTTTGAAAAAGCGCAACTTTCTTGACATCTCTCCACATCGTTTCACCTGTAAAATAGCTAGCTGATATAGTTTCTGACAATAGGCGCTATCAAAAGTGTAATCTATTATCTTCGGAAGAACTAGTTAATAGGATGTATATCAGAAATCAAGTAATAGATACTTGAAAATACATGTTTCAAAAACTCAAGCAAACAAGATCTCTTGCCACAAGCCAAAGGTTCATAAGCTCTAATTGAAACTGATTGAATGAGTAGCAAAGGATCAAAGTTAGCAACACTAAGTTTAAAACTCTTACTAATGCCACAAAATGTTGAAATTTATTTCTTCTCATTTTTCCTAGAACCACTAAAATCATCTTTGGTTCCATACATTCTGTCACCATTAAGACATGCTGTTACCCTCACAGAAACAACAACAAAAAAAAGTACATACCTGATTAACAAATGTCCGTTGAAAAGGGCTTTTGTCATCATTTAACTGAAAGGAAAAATAACCATAACAAGGTGAGCAAATATGATTGGATTGGACATTAGATCAGAATTAAGCATAGAAGACAAACACGCATAAAGATGTATGTCTGGAAAAAAAATATTGGTTTAATTATATTAATGGCGTTGAAATGGAAAATGAAAGAAGGCCAAAGGAAAAGGAAATAATCCTAGGGTAGCACACATTAATGCATCTTTAATATTTGAAAATGTTTCATGAAGTGGGTGTATGAACATAATTGGAAAATGACCACGATTTATCATTTTTGCATATATCAGTTCTTAAGACACATAATAATTGGAATCTTGTGAGTGCGCTCTTTTTCGTCGATATATTAAACTAGGAGAAGAAAATATATGAAACAGTGGACTAAGATGGCATTGCATATGATCTTGTAGTTAATTGAATAAATATTGTATGTTATCGTCAATTTTGTATTTCTTTGTGGCCTTGGCCGCCTCACCTTATTCTTCCTTTTCTTACAAATGAGTTTTACATTATCTTAACAAACTCCCCTTGTGCATACCAGGGAAAATAACAAAGGAATGCCATCCAAAGAAAACCAATTCCAAGCTTACTCAACCCCACCAACATATTATGATAAATTAAGCAAGAACAAAAGACTCCAATCTTATATATCTTGGACTTGATAAATAAAAAACAATAAATAAATAAATATAATAATAAATAAATAAATAAAACATTGTTCAAAGAAAGGAGACCCTAAATGTCACCAGTAGAGCCCTCTAGCTCATCAATCTACCCTCGCAGCCGCACGTTACTCCAAATATTTTCATTATATTATTTTGCCAATTTCATGACTTCCTACCAACTAATGGGAGTTCTCTTGCAAACTAGGAAGCACCGATACTTCAAAAAACCCATCATAATGGTGCCAGAAATAAGTCTGATACGGTCTTCAAAGTGTCGGGCATTCAAATGGATGGATACGGCCATGATAAGTGTGACTTAGGATGCATTTCTTTTTTTGTATTTTTAGCTTATGAATTGTGATTTATGTAGTTATGCTACCCTAAGCATTATGACTTATGAAGTTATGATGTGGGATGTGGATGTTTATGAATTATGATGTATTTTGGTTCAACAAATGAATTATATTTTGGTGTTTGTGATTATTTATTTTACTAATGTAATATTTGTGGATTTATGGTTTAAGATTCATTGATTATATTGGCATATATCTAATATAATATTTTAATATGTTATTTTAATATCATGTCCTACCCAAATTGCAATCGAATGATATTCATGAAACAACTCTCCTTACTTTAAAAAATAATACTTTAATCCGATGGTCAAAACCATCTTAATTTAACATCTAAAGATTGATTTAGCGTCTATATCCATAAATTAGACCAACTTAATTTAAAACCTCGTAACAGGTCCATTGCAGCGAGCTTGGAGTTCCTTCCAATGACATTGTCCCTCAATCTGGGGTTAGAAAAAATCATTATTCAAGTAAAATTTTGTACTTGGCCATATAGTATTATAGGACTACTAATCATATGACATATTATTGTATTCCTATATACTATTATAGGACTTATTATTTATTTCAAATGCGGGAGATACCATTTTGGTTGTTTAGGGTTGGTAATTTAGAGTCTTGTGAGTTGTGAGTTATTAAGGCTTCTGCTTTGTATGGAAAACATACAAAATTTCCCTTTCTTCCAAGTATGAGTTTATTCGAAGAGTTCTAGGGGAAGAACATACGTGTATGGTAGAACGTAATAATCGATAATCATTCTACTGCAACTTATAGTTCCTTTTTTCAAAATTGCCTCATAGCTTAGTTGATGCATAAACCATCAAAATCATTATTTTGTCATTCATAGAAATCAGTTCATTATGCAGTTAAAACTACTTAAAATTTCAAATCCCTTATATTGCTTATCAAACTTATCCCGTAAACTCTAATACCCCAAATTTCTACCAAAACAAAATTTCCCCCCTCCAAGACAAATTCAACTCTATTTTCAGGTTCTTATTTTTGGTACAAATTCTGTTTTCCAATCTGAGGTTTAAATCTATTAACAGATTTGGGGAAGAAAAAAACTTGGGACATCATAATATTCACCCAAAAATGATGTTGGCCTAAAAGCAGGTGGAGTTGTCAACATCAAAGCTCACTTCTCCCTCCTTCCTTTGAGACATACACCTCATGCATTGCTCATTTGTTGTTCGACTTCAATTATATCGCTTCCAATATACTTACGAACTAATCATACCAAATAGAAGTATAAACCTAATTGTCTAAGAGTTTGAACAGTGATGCAGTATCATTTAAATGATTTTATCTATAGAGAATAAATGGTAGTTGGGTCCAATGCAATTCGGATGAGATTCAAATCATACATAGGATCGAAAGTCACTAGCTATCAGGTGAGCGCAGTTTTGAAATTTCCTCAGCATCCACATTCTTGTATCCATTTATCCACTAATGAGTTGCTGAAATTGAATTTGAATCATTCCATTGTTTCATATCACTCCACTGATGCGTATCAATCCTCCTTAATTTCATTTGAATGATCTCCAGAGAAGTGCAACTTAAAACTTCCGTATCGCAAATCACAGCAACTCCAACTCTACTATCTAGATCCCGTCAGACCATCCACTAATGGACCAGTAGCTCTTGGGTGGGCAATTTTGAATTTCCTCAGCGTCCACATTCTTGTATCCATTTACCAACTAATAGGTTGTTGGAATTGAAATGTGAACCATACCAATCTATACTGCCGAATTATATCACTAACCACTAATGCACATCATTCCCACTCCTTCATTTTCCTTAAAATGATCTCCATGCCGCTAAATAACTCGTCAAAACCTCCACAACTTGAATCAGCACAACTCGAATTCTACTCTCTAGATCTCATTACAACAACAACTAAACCACCTTTAGACGCCCTCGAAACCTCACTACTTCACACTAAAGATCCAGATCTAACTCACTGCCGACACTCTACACCACTGATACCTCTCAATTCCATTCGAAAACCAAACAAATCCACAAAAACTTTAGTTCGCGCAAATCGTCAAATAAACAGTAATCAATAAAATCGAAACTTCAAGTCCACTAACAATCATCGAAACACACACACATCTAGGTCAAAACATGGCAAATTCGAAATCAAAGTGAGATCGGATCTGGTTTTCGAATCTTACGTCTTTGAATTGCAGAAGACCGAGCTGGCCAAGGTACGACATGGCTCTGTGAGCGGATTCGACTGGAATTATGAGCTGAACGAAAGTCATCTTCTCCGATCGCATGAAATCCATCGGTGGCAAGTTGTCTATGAACTCCATTTTCCATGAACCAGAGCAAACAGAGGATAATTTTTCCTTCAGATCTGAGAATTCGATTTCTCCCTCTCTCTCTCTCTCTCTTTTTATTTTTCCACCTTCGATGTCCCGGTTTTCAGTTTCTTAGCTTTGCAATTTGCAACTGCCACAAAAAGAACGAGACAGAATTTCAGGTCTCTTTCAAAGTAAGTGCAGGCCTTCTACTCTAAGTTGTTACTTATCTACGCAACTCCTTGCCTTTTATGAACCCCACGTGGCAGTTAGTGTGCTTTATTGTTGATTCAACTGTACAATCTAACGAAAATAAACAAAAATCAGGTTTTTGCAATCAGGGTGATATAGCGTAATTTTGAAAAAATGATGAAATCTCCAAAGTGTTTATGTGTAGTTGAGGTTGTAAAAAACTTCATTTGATGATGTCACATTCTGATTGCAAAATCTGATTCCTAGCCTCATTCACAATCGAATGGTGGAAAACAATAATGATATGTACACAAATTTCGATCCACGGGTTTGCCTACAGGTCTAGGTGGTCAGTGAGAGGAGAAAACATCTATTCTCAGTAACCTACACACACATACGCAGGTTTCTGGTCATTTTGGTTGATATATAGATAGTTAATACGGTTCAAGTATGTTTGCACAAATATTAAAAATGTTGTCGTTTAATTAAGATAAATAATCCAATAGCAGTTGAGAAGCTAGTGTACAGAGATGTGAAGAAATTAATGAGGGATCAAACATATACGGACTGGACGTACTTCAGTCTCCCCCGAACTAGTGGTCCACACTCGTTGACCGCTTTGTGTTTCAAAATGTCTATATTACCGAAATACTCTGAAAAAATCTAAGGTCGAGGTTCAATGTTTGCATCTCGAATAACTCGTCTCGAATAAAATCAAATGGTCCAATCAAAAAAATGCATATCTCAAGGAAAATCTAAGGGTGGTGCACATCACGAGGATGATGGGTCGAGGGAGGTCCTCCCTCTCTCCCTAGCAAGACTCTCTATATATATGAATAAAAATAAAAAATATCTTCTCCAACTCATTTCCTCCTCTTTATTCCTTCCTCTGCTAGGGTTGGCAATGGAATGGATTTTCACGAATATTTGCTACTTCCAACCTGAATGGGGCTGATTTGGGTTTGACTTAATGAATTTCAAAGTGGATTCGGGTATCCAAATTTTATTCGTCATGGATTCGGCCATAATTGCTTCGCACACATCCGTTTGTAGGCGTGTTATTACTAATATACTCTTAAAGTATAAAGGCCTAAGAACCCAAACTTATCCTCTCCAACTCTTCTGTCTCCAAGTTCAGGACCACGACTCCATTGCCTATTCCTCGCCTCCACTTGGACCACGACGGCACCACCAGCCGACACCGTCCACCGCCACCAAGTTTTTATTCTTCCTTTTTATCGCTTTTCATCTCCATTAGCAACCTTGCCTCCCTCAGCCTTGCCACACACAACCTCACTCCAAAACCGATCGCATGTTTTCTGCCTGATCTCTCTGTCTCTCGCATGGGAGCAAAACGCACGCAGCTTTTGTCGCACCCAACAATCATCACGCCTTAATAGAACAACAAATCTCCTTGAACCCAAACGCAGATCGCACCAACCGGGATTTGGCAAAATACCTTCTTCATGAAAGGATCTGCAATTGATATTCGTAATTAAGGCCTCGATAGGAGACGTTAGTGAGTGGGCAGACTGACAAAGCTTTCATTTTTTTGACTGAAAAATAGGGGCGAATTCAACAAAGCAAGGAGGATTGCATGGTGGGTAAATTTATAAATGAATTTGGGGTTGATCAATATCTAATAAATAAGTTAAGGTAATTCTTCTAGTTTCATGGAGTTGGGGGCGAGCATTCAATGACTGTATTAGATTTAGATAATAGCTGAGTAGAGATTTTGGTGATGATGAACAAACTAGGGAAAATTTTTCCATTTATCCCGTAGATTCAATGAACTTAAATGATTAGTTACAAATGGTGAAGTGGAGGGGATGATTACATAAGAATTATTTATTTATTTATTTTACCGTTAAATGGGGTGAGCGCGAATATCTGCCAATATGTGTTGAGCGAGGATGGTTAAAAAAAGTGGTCATACGGGGTATATTTTGGGGATCCATGACCCTTGGTGGGGAGGGGACAAATTTGCTAAAATCCGCTCCGTTGCCATCCATACTCCCCATCATCGCCCTCCCCTTTCCTCCCAATCTCCCTCCGCTTGTGACAACACCGCCTCCCTCTCAATTTCACACCGCCCCTTCCCTCACCGCCTCATTTCCATCTTTTTGTTTCGAAAATCAAAGCTCTTATTCACATTCAATTTGATTCCTTTAGCTCATTTTAGGGCAAAAACTTGAAAATTGGAGACTTCCTTGAAAAAAGGAAAATTTGTAACAATTTATATCAAACAATCTAAAGATCAAGAGACCCAAAATTGAGTCGCTATTCGAATTACTCGACAATGGTGAGCCTAGAGTCACCACCTTAAATCAACTTTACATTGTATGATTCCACTTGCTTGAGCAGGTTCCTATGTGATAGGATGAAGTAGCTCCCCCACCTTATGATGATTGATCGATCCTAATGCAGTAAAGGCATACTTTTTTTACTATCTGGATGGTGACATTCTCAACAATAGTGTTTGAAGTTGCCTTGGTTAATGAAATTTTGTCCGACTCATTCATTGCCAACATATGGATAGCATCCCGTAGCTATGATGTTTGCTCGTGGTTTCTTCCTCATTCATTTGTATGGGTTACATGTTTTCCCCTAACTCGCACTCGACTGTCCCAATTAGATGGTTGCATGTGTGTTTGTATGATGTATCAAGCTAAATGTGTAAGACCTATTCCTTTTATACACGTTATCTCTGGGTTTTTGGTTTGTGCAATTTCCTTTCGCCACAATTCTTTCTAAATTCCGCTAATTTGCATCTATTTCATCTTCTTATTAAATTTATGCTATTGCAACCTACAATAACATAAAATTACTAAAAAAAATAATACAAACTAACTAATAAAGTATAGAAAAATACGACAATAAAAATGCATAAATATACTATTGTCAATGACAAATCTCTAAGGCTATAAATCTTATAAGGTGTCTCTAATCTACACACGTCGATGACAAAATAAATATCTATGGCTATGCTACAGCGTGAAAGCCTTCAATGTATTTAATGAATATCGCCTAATTGGAACAATGTTGATCAGTAAGTCTAATTCCATTACATGCTATTGTTAAAGATTTATTATTTTATCAATGTTTGATTAATAAAATAAATGTTTATATCAACAAATGCAACATGCTCGATTTTTATATGAAATGAAGGTTGGTCGTGTTTGGGAGTTTGAGCTAGGGTTTTAAAACTTTGAAATATATCCTTATTTATTCATAGATATATTCAAAATTTGATGCACCAATACAATTTGTCCATGAATTAGGTAGAAGATACATTTGAGATACATACAACTGTAAATATATATATCAATTTTTTTTAATTTTGATATAATAATAATAATAATAATAATAATAATTTTCAGTTTACAACAACATGTTGTAAGAACGATACTCTCATCATGTAACCTACAACATTGCCAAATTTCAATATTTTTAATTTTGATTTTTATGCTAATGACTAATTTTTTTTTTCTTCACTCCTTATGATTGATTTTTTAAGAAGTTTTAATTATCTAGGCAACATAGAAACCATTTCATTAATTTTCACTATTACTTGCACGATGTTAATGTTTAATAAATTATTTCATAATTTAACTCAAAAACTTTGAATTTGATTATTTATTAAAAAAAATTCGATATTTAGTAGAAAGTCATTTGGTAAAAGTATTTATAATTAAAATGTCCACGATATTTAATCGTATAAAACTATTCTAAAAAATTGAAAATAACTCTGGCTAAATTCGATATATATATTTTATTTCAAGGATATATCAACATTTTCAACACTAGTATAAGATTTCCACATTTGGTTTCTTAAAAAATGAAACAGAGCAAACATATGAATCAATTAACCCACTTTTGCAATTCTATTTGAAATTAGGGGAACTCACTTTGTCGAAGATTCACCTCTGAACTGGTGGTGCTTGTTGGGGCTACCAGCCTACCACAGATGAAGGAATTCAAACTTAAGTGGTAGGGAAGGGAGGAGCAATTAAATCAGCAACATAGTTGATCCACACTATCAGTATGCCCCTTCAATTCAATCTCTTTAACCTTCCCCTGCAACACATCCCTCCAATTAAACTCATACAATCTAAAATAATAGACACTCAATTAGATGCAACACAGTAACAAATATAAAACTCTTGATCAGAAATTGAGATCTTGAACCCTAAAAAAAGACCTAATTATTTTGAGATGATAAGAGAAATTACATGTCCGTGGGGCTCAATGTGCCAAATTCGAGCAGTTTGATCGATAGACCCGGAAGCGAGCTTGGTCCCTGTGTAATTCCAAGCCACTGAATGCACCTTTTTAGATCAAAAACACGAAAGAGGTAATAATCAAAACATTTGAACGAATGGGTTTGAAAAATAAAAATTAGGGGTTTTTAGTGGAATTTGAACAAAAAGAGATAATTTTAGAGGCTACCTTCTTCTTGTGACCTGGGTATACTCGGCTGTGGAGGTTCTTGGAGGATATAGCGTGGCCTCTTCCATTGAAGAAGAGCTTGCTTTACATTGAGGAGGAAAGCTCACAATTACCCACAATGATGCACCACATTCTTCATAGCTGACACATCAAAATAAGAATAAGAGATCAACAAAAAAAATTTATTTTGCTTTGCTGAAAGAAGAAAAAAAAATTGAAACAGAAACCTATAACCCACACAAACGAACAAACAATTGAACAAAATAAACAACACACACATACCTCAACTTGCTTTTTTGCAGTTTGGGAATCAGAAACCTTTGCTATGATCAAAGCGATTAAACAAAATTGCAACTTTTTACCAAAACTACAATACCCATGTCTCCCAAATGTAGAAAAACTGTTTTTGGGAGAAATTTAAAGGAAGTGTGAAGAGATGAGATGCAAAGGAAACTCATATGGTTGTGCAACTATAAACATACTCGCTGTCAGGACCAGTACCGTTGGTCAGGAAAATCAAGGTCAGAGGCCTTTCAAGACTTTCTTAATGGTCTCAAAACTCAATGTTCCTTTTTGAAAAGTGCCCAAACGCTTAACATCTATATTATAGGGGGAAGGTTTGAGCTCTTGATTGTGAGGACGTGTTGCCTCCATTGCATAGTCGGGCCAGACTATACCGCTAGCATTTTTATTGTTTTCTTTACATTGCTTTTCAACTTCAAACTTGTATTTCCATCGATAGCATCGAACTAGTCTTGAGCAACGTCCTTCCGAACGTTCTTCTCCATTGTAATCTATTGAATGTCAATGAAAGCTTTTGCTGACTATTGTGCATTGTTATATTGTCTACAGATTGATATTGTGCATTCTCAAGTTAATATTTGTGCCCGTCAAAGTAACTACTCATAGGCTTACTAGTGAATTGGATAGCTAGTGCCGCACGGATTGCTAGTCCGTGACACTCGCATTGGTGTTCGCAGGTATTGGTGAAGGTGCAACCAAATTGGTAAGGAAGATTGTTGAAATTGCAAGAAGATTATTGAAATTGCAAGAAGATTGTTGAAATTGCAAGAAGAGAGAACAAAAACACATACCTTTTTTTCTTAATTTCAACCAAAGCCTGCAATCAACAAAGAATCTAACAGACCCAATTGGCAGACCCAATCGCAACACCCACTCGGAACACCCAATCGCTACACATAATCGCAACACACAATTGCAACACACAACCGCAACACACAATCGCAACACCCAATCGCAACAACCAATAGCACAACATCAGACCCAATCTCACAGCAACAGACCCCTTATTGTGTTTCCTCTTCTCTTCTTGCATTTTTCTCTTCTTCTTTCTCTTTGCTCATGAATATGGAGGTATTAGCTTGAGGACGTGGAGGTGATAGAAGCCTCCAAGAACTTAGTTTGTGAGATAGGTTTGATCATAGCAAAAGAGAAACTCATATTTTACAGAGAAACTCAAAAAAGAAGAACAAAAGGAAGAATGAAAGAGGAGATCTTACTTTCTCAAACCTTCTTCTTCTTCTTTCGTCCATCTTTTTCTCTACTTTCTTTTCTGCTTC
Organism: Berberis vulgaris; assembly: GCA_963556465.1. NCBI lineage: Eukaryota > Viridiplantae > Streptophyta > Magnoliopsida > Ranunculales > Berberidaceae > Berberis > Berberis vulgaris. The sequence goes on from OY747133.1 coordinate 2,894,573, forward strand.
GAGAATCAGTGCTTGTGAGGATGAGGTGTGGAGAGAGTGAGGAAAACATAGGGTTTTATTTTTTCACTTAAGTTCTGCCACAAGCATAAATTTGCCACGTAGGACAAAACCCCTATATGAATTGTAATATAGATTTCAAGGATATATCAGCATTTTCAAACATTTTAAACACTAGTATAAACATCTGTATGATATCCTAATTGCACGTTCAAAGCACAGTCAGTGTCAATGTTGCGGCAATGAAATGTGGAATAAGAAACGTTTGGTCCAAAAACATTAATGGTCAACAACTATTCCCTTCGAGCAATTATCTTCATCTTCGAGCAATTATCTTCATCTAATCATATTTTGACAAGTAGACCATCTTACGTCATAGATCCCACAGACGTTGAGTTCTAACGTAAGCTATGTACCTCCAGTACGTCAACTAGTACGTGATCAGCCAAGAACCATTTCAGGACTACACAGGTCATTATGTTTCACTGCACAGTGCACAGTCACAGTATACAACAAGTCTGTTCGTTCGTGTTCGAAGTTCTCTCTCTTCGTTGAAGCTCAAGCAGGTACGCAATCTTTCACTATTTTCGCCCAATTTAGGGTTTTGATTTCGTAGATTTTGTGAATGAGAGGTGTTAGGGTTTATGATTGTTGAAGGTAGATAGTTTTTTTTTTGATTGGTTTGGTTGTTTAGGGTTTCTTGATGTCTGCAAAGGAGACTGACTCGAAGGATCTGGATTTGAACTTCGATGCAGCTTCGAAAGAAGAGAATGATGAGGTTTCTAGGGTTAGTAGTGTGAGAGAGAGTTCGATCAGTGGTTCTGTGTCTGAAACCCTAATTGAGAGTGGACGTGATGTTATGGCGTCTGAAGGGGGAGATGATGTTGAAGGTGGAGTTGTAGTTGAAGATGTACATATGGAGTGTTCAGTGACGGTGACGGAAGTAGTAGAAGAGAGAATTGAAGTGGTTGAAGGTGGAATTGTGGAGAAGAATGAAGTGGATTCTTCTCTGCCGGAGAAAGAGCTAAGCGTGGAAGATGGTCCAAATGCGGATCTTAACAATGAAGAGAATGCTGCTGTAGGAGATGAGAAGCAACAAATGGAGGCTGAAGTGGTGGAGAGAGTTTCAAGTGAAGTAGATGGAGCTCAAGAAGCAGCTTCAAATGATGTTGAGGAAAATCGGAATGACGTGGCTCAGGTGGGAGTGGATTCTGGTTCGGTTGCGGAGGATACAGATGGATCGGGAGTCGCTGTTGAATGTGTGACTGCAAGTGGCATTGATGAGCTGGATCCTACTCGGGTTACAGAATCTATGGGGTTTGTGGAGGATGGGGTTACAGAATCTATGTGTCATGTTTCAGAGGATAAAGAAGATCAGAGAGATGATGTTGGAGAGGTTGGGAGTTCAGCATTGACTACTCTAATTTCTGAGGAGCAAACACAGGATGTCATTGGAGGGGAAGTTGCAGCTGGGGAGGTTCCAAAATTTTCTGAGACCTTTGCTGTGGAATCGGTTGATGTTCTGGGTGGAAACCCAGAGTCCCAGAATATTTGTCGTGAAGAAGATATTATGATGCAAGCTATCGAACAAGAGGAAGTTTCCCTAGTAGCTGAAACAACCTCTAATCAGGTAGAACCAGAGGTTCATCAAAATGAAGACAAGGCTGAGGCGGGGAGGTCAGTATTGGTTACTGAAACTACAGAAGAACAAACCAAAGGTGTTGCTGAAGGGGAAGTTGTTACTCTGGAAGTTGGCCAGGGTTCAAAAGTTTCAGAAACCAATGCTTTGGGTGGAAGTCCAATGTCTTTACAAGACCCGAATGTTTCTTCGAAGGAAGATTCTGCCATGCAAGACCTGGAACAGGAAAACATCTCCAATGTAGCTGAACAAACCTTCAATCAGGTAGACATAAAGGCACATAACGATGTTGAGCAGCCTGAATTGGATGGTGTTAAGGTAGGGAGTTCAATGTCAAGCACAGAAACAGTGACAGAGCAAATTTTTGGTTTAGCCACGGTAGTTGGGAGGGGATTGGAAGCAGGATGTGATGCTTCGGAAGTCAATGCTGTTGATTCATCCGATGTGCTATGTGGAAGCCCAAAAGATTTGCAGCATCAGGATATTTCTCTCGAAGGAGATATTTCCCTGCAGGAGATAACACCAGAGAAAGTTACATTTATTGATGAAACAACTTCTGACCAGGTGGGATCTGAGGTTCATCAAGATGAAGAGCAGGCTGATATCAGGGATGTAAGATTTGCAAGTTCAGTATTGAGCACAGAAATACTAGGAGAGCAAACACAGAATGTTGTTACAGGTGAAGTTGCAGGCGCGAATGCGGTGGATTTGGCCGATGTATCAGGTGAAAGGCCAGAATCTTTGCAACAACACCAGGATATTTCTCTAAATGAAGATGGGTCCATGCAAGATATGCGGGTGGAAAAGGTTGTCCCTGTAGCTCAAACAATCTCTAACCAGGTAGAATTAGAGGTTGACCAAAGTGAAGAGCAGATTGAAAGCAAGGATGTACAGGTGGGTAGTGTAGAATCTTTGCAACATCACAGTATTTATCTCCAAGAAGATACTTCCACGGAAGATGTAGAGCCAGAGAATCTTGTTCTTGTCGCTGAAACAGTCTCTGGTCAGGTAGAAATCTGAGATTCATGTCACCACATTTATCATCAGGAAACCTAGTTTTAGATTATCCTTTTCTTCGTTAGTAGATCATGTTATTCAATGCTTTAATTTTTCCAATTTCTCAGAACCGACTTTTAATAATTTTCCAGGTAAAATTTGTGGTTGATGCTGCTGGAAGTCATCATTCAAAGGGTGACTTGGCATCAGTTTTGCAAAATTCAGACAAGCAAATCCAAACTGTTGTTGGAGGGGAATATGTAATTAGGGATGTTGATGGCGTATCTAAAAATAGAGATGAAGTTTCAAAAATTGATTGTGTGGTTCACAATCAAGCTGAGGCACTAGGTCAAACCGTAGAACGTATTTCAGGGGAGAGTCTTCTTCATGAAGAGAATATTTGCCAGCAAGATACAGAGCCAGAGAAAGCTTCCCCACTAGTTAGAACAACCTCCAACCAGGTAGATCAAGAGAGAATGGAACCCCATCTTATTCAAGAGAATCCACACGAAAATGCTTCTGTTACAGTTTCAACATCACTGGCTGAAGTTACTGATGGACCACAATCGATGTCATCACGTGCTTCTCTGCATGGTGAAAACGAGCCTGATTTCACTACTCTGGAAAAAGGGCATTTACAGTTTCATATTGCTCAAGTTCCCGATTCTGAAGTTGAGGAGCAGAATTCTAAAGTTGAAGTTGTAAATGTTGGGTGTTCTTCTATGGTTCTTGATTCATTGGTCAAGAAAAATGAAGCAGTTGTTGGGGATGGGGTTGTGTTAATCGACAAAGAGGGAGTTGCAGAAATGAAAGATGGGGTTTCTGAGTTTGATCCCATGGATGAAAATATTAGTTGCAAACAGGTTATTTCTATGCAAGAGATTAAACAAGATGATGTTATCCAAGACGAAGTTACTGAGACAAGGTTTCTGCTAGATGGTGATGGCGGTATAGATTCACATCCCATTGAGGAGAACATGAATGAAGAAGCTTTGAACTTGCTACCCGAGGTTGCTAACGTATCTTCTCCGTGTAGCAAGGATTCTACCTCTGCTCTGATCACTGAAACCGTTTGGCCTTTGGAGAACGGCCATGCAGGTTCGGAGGCTCAAGTTGCTGAATTTAATGTTTCTGGGGGTGAACAGATGAAAGCTAGAGTAGAAGCTCCACATTTTGTGTCGGCTCCTGTGATCAATGAACATCTGGTTGAGCAAATCCAAGTTGATACCGAAAAGGAAGTAGCGGATAGCAAAGAATTTCCAGTAAGGCAAGATGAAGTTTTGGGAAACGAAGCTTTGGATGTGAGTCTTGGTTCAGAATCCCTTCCGATTGGGGATCTTTCTCATGAAGTGTTTATTTCTGTGGGAGATGAAGAAGAAGTGATGGTTGCCGAAGTAGCTGAAACAGTTTTTAGTCAAGTAGATGGAGATGAAAAAATGGATGCAGACCCCATGGAGGAGAATCTGACTGAGATTCAGTGTACTGCTGATTCACAATCTGTTGTGGAAGCTGATGGTGAAAATTCAAATAGCTGTCGTGGGACGGATGGGAACACACATGGAGAGGAGGTTATTGAGCAAGATAGGTCTCCATCAAATGAGTTTAATGTTCAAGTAAGCAAAACCAAAGAGGCGAGACACAATATGGAGCTTTCTGGTTTGGTTCATTTACATGAGAATACAGTAGAACATGAAGGTGAGTTTTCCAGTTACGATTTAGTATGGGGTAAAGTCAAGAGTCATCCTTGGTGGCCGGGACAGATATTTCCTTCTTCAGATGCATCAGAGCGTGCATTGAAGTATCAGAAGAAAGATAGCCTCTTGGTGGCTTATTTTGGAGACCAAACATTTGCTTGGAATGAACCTTCGTCTTTAAGGCCTTTCAGAACACATTTCTTACAGATGGAGAAGCAAAGCTATTCAGAATCATTTCGCACCGCTGTCAGCTTTGCTTTGGATGAAGTTTCTAGAAGAGTTGAATTGGGATTGACCTGCTTTTGCATGCCAAAAGAAGCCTACACCGAGGCAAAATCTCAGATCATTGAAAATGCTGGGATAGGGGAAGAGGTAAAGGAGAGAGTCGTTCTGGACAGATCTTTGAGTGCGTTTTCTTTTGAACCCGAGGAACTTATCACGAATGTCAAAGCATTGGCATTGTTTCCATCTAACGGAGTTGAAAGACTAGAACTTGCAATAGCTAAGGCAGAACTTACGTCCTTCTATCGTTCAAAGGGTTATTTTCGACTGCCTGAGTTCTACGTCTATGGAGGGTTGGTACATTCTGAAGTAGCTGGTTCAATCTCAGGAGAAGTAGAATACCCTGAAGAAGTAGTTGATGAAAACCTGTCGCAGATGTCCTCTGGAAGAGCAAACGTGAAAGGACAATTCAGCTCTTCTCGTAAGCGCAAGTCTGCCTCTGATGAAGATGTTCATTCTAGCAGAAAAGAGAGAAGCTTGTTGGACTTGATGGATGAGAAGAAGGCTGCACACCTTGCCAATGGTGGGAAGTCTTCAAGTAAGTCAGCTTCATCCTCTGGAAAGAAACACATTCTTTCCCCATCAAGAGATGTTGATACAGAGCCTCCTGCTCAACGATCTTTTAAGGTTGGAGAATGTATTCGCAGAATTGCAAGCCAACTGACAGGTGCCCCTCCAATTCTTAAGAGCGGTGGTGAAAGGTTTCAGAAAACTGCAGCTAAGGTATCTTCCAGCAGCGAGAAATATGATGTTGCTGGCAGTTCTCCTTACACTCCTGAAGAGTCAAATAGACGAAGGATTGCAAGTCCAAAGGCATATTCTTTTGCTGATGAAAACCTGTCGCAACTCTGCTCGGCCGCGCAGGATCCTAGGAAACGGTACAATTTTCTTTCTAAAATAATTGATTTTTTTACTGCTTTTCGGAATTCAGTCAGCTTGGAAAAATCCAGTTCCGAAAAGCAGAAGTCTGAGAAAATGAGTGGTGGCAGAAGAGTGTGTGGAATTAGAAAACCATCTAATATTGAGACAAATTTTGATAAAACATTTGACTTCGAAGACATGAGCGACTGTTATTGGACTGACAGGATCATCCAGAGCAGTCCTGAAGAGCAACCATCACATACAGACAGGAAGAGCGCCGGAGAATTTGAGATGGCGATGCAGATGTATATTCCTTCTGGTGAAGCAGAACACACTTTTCTGGATCCTCCCTTGGACTTCGAAAGGCAAAATCTTCATCCAGCAGAGGAGAAAGTGACACGCAAATATCAGAGGAGGAAAAGAAAGTCTCAGCATGTGCTTCCCATGGACGATGATGCTACTTTGGGCTCCAAAAGGCATAATCCTGGTGGTGATAATTACTTGGAAAAAAATGCGGGTTACTTCAACGAGAACAATTATGTTGACGAGTTCTGCCCAACAGCGCTAATACTGAATTTTACAGAGGCAGGTTCTATTCCTTCAGAAATGAAACTGAATAGAACTTTCAGCCGTTTCGGGCCACTGAAGGAATCACAAACAGAAGTATTGGTGGAGACAAACTGTGCCAGAGTTGTTTTCAAGAAACGAACTGATGCAGAAGTTGCTTTAAGTAGTGCTGGGAAGTTCAGCATTTTCGGAGCAACACCTGTAAATTACGAGATAAGTTATTTGTCATCAACAACATCTAAAGCTTATTCGACACACGTCAGAAAAGATGCGACATCTGTTGAAGGCAACACAACTGAATCTTTCGACTTCTGAGAAAATGATATTTTATTCAGGTATTTAACTTTTAAGCATTTGATATATTTGGTGCTGTTATATTTTCTGTATGCTACACCAGTTGTGGACTGGCTAGTAGGATACATGGCTTGCATGCAAATAGCTAGGCTCCATTACTTGGGTTATGCCAAGGAGTCTCTCGAGTCTTGGCAAAATATGACTCAATGTTCCTCAATGATGTCCATCTTAAATGTTGTTAATTCATTCAAAAGTAAAGATCAATGGTGAAGAGCATCTGGAAGGTTCCTTTTGCTATGAAGAACTCCTTTTGGAGGGATGATGAGGATACTTGAGTCATAAGTCATGGTCTCATGGCTGTTAGCGAGTTTAATGTTTTGCCTTGTTTAAAATTTATGGAATATTGTTTAAGATTTATGGAATATGGAGATGAGGTATAATTTTGCATTTTGTCAAAGATTGAATGATTGTCTTTAAAAAAAAATGTCATGTACTAAAGTTGTTTATGTTTATAACTATTTCTTTGATGAGTATGTGTTTTTATTTAGATTTAATTTGTTATTGATATTGATTTATAGCCACCCATTGTGTTGATATTTAGATTGAATGGATAATTGGAAAATTATTAACCTCAAACATATGAAATGTTGAATTAGAGGGAATTGTATAAAACATAAAAGGAAGATATTATGGTTTCGCCAAACTCTTTCACAATTCGGGGGATTCCAGGTCGAATGTTAGCGCGCCTCGCAGACGCTCCAGTCCGCAATATTTACTCATATTTTTAAAATGCAAAAATGCAAAAAGAAGGATTTTGTTTGATGAGGGCAGAGTATAGAGAGAAGATTTCTACGGATAATCATAAATAATCTTTGATAAACTATCTGCAGGCATCTCCTATTTGTCTTCATTTTCCTTTCTTAAAGCGTCTTAAATTTGGTTTTTCTTTTTCAACTTTCGACATGTCTTATCACTGACTCAATACATTTTGTCAATTACATTTTTAATGACAAATTGGCTATACTAAAAGGCGTTTAATGTGATTTGGTCACGTGCGGAGCTGTGCAGTTAAAACAACGCTATAACACTGATATAACTTTTAACAGGGGTGAGTCGTTACGCTATGAGATTATCATGTTTTTGTATCACAGCTCTGATATAACGTTGTTATATGGCCGTTATCCGTTATTGAGATAACGTTTTATTTCAATAATGCCATTTTTACTTTTGGTTCTAATATATAAAAAACTCACCCATTTCATTCTCGATCAAAGAAGGACTAAAGCTCGTCGTCGTCGATCAATAGAGAACCAGACTTCACCGATTGACAGAAAACGAGAGAAGAAGGGAAGAAGACGAATAGTCGATCGCACTCTCTATTGTAATCTCACTCTCATACAAAGGGAAGATGTTTATTAATGTTTTGGTTATTTTTTTAAATTTAATGTTATGAGTATGATTTACTTCTTTTTTTCTATCTCTATAATACATCAATACTTTGTGGGGGTATTAAAAATATATTTGACAAAATATTTCGTTATATACCGTTATATCACGTTATAACTTATAAACGCTCATGGACTGTTATGGGTCCGTTATCCGTTTTAACTGCACAGGTACGGAGGAGACTAAGCACACTGTCAATAAGAAAATGCCTAGATTGGCAAGTTAATGGAGGGTGTAGACGGAGGGGACGACCGTTGAAAACTTGGATGAAGGCAGTGAAGGAAGAGATCCTTGAGCTTGATTTAGGCAAAGGATATGTTGGAAAACCACATTGCTTGAAGAACCAAAATACGTGTAGCCGACCCCGAGAGTATCAGGAATGGGCTTTGATGATAATGATGATTTGACTATGTCAAAAGATTTATGTAATATGGAAGTTTCATTAAATAAGAACCAACTTCTTTGTTGTGTTACATGAATGAATAAGAAATTGAAATAAAGAACCCTAATGGCGGAAAGAGTAAAGCTACACTCAAGTTTAAAGATATAGGTCTCAAGTGATCAAGGAGCCATAATAAACAGAGCCAACAAGATTCCAGCATTAAGGAACCATCTCAGTATCACCAAAAAGGAACCATCCTCCCATGGGCTTGGAATATTGTTCTAGCCACTTGTTGTGTGCTCTATCTTGCACATGGTGGGTGAACTGAAAAAAAAAAAACAAAATAAAGTAAAATGCAGAAAGTTGGAGCTTTTAAAGTTGAGCTTTTAAAGTCTTCAATCAATTCTCTAGTGTATCTTGACATGAGAAATATCCATCTATGATCTATAAAGATCTATTTCTGCCAATGGTGTTATGGTCGAGTGGTTAGGGCTGTGTGGGTTTATCCCCTACGTCCTAGGTTCGAGACCCGCCAGCGGCATGGTTACTTTCTTATAGTGTTGACCTGTAGGTCGCACCTTGTTGATAGGTTATGGGATCCTATAAAAATCCAGCTCGCTTTCCAAAAAACAAAAAAGATCTATTTCTAGGCTTTTGGAATGATTCAATGGTTAAGATTTCTTCATATAATCATGTCCTGAAGAAAAAAAAAATGGTGCATTTTACAGCCCAAATTATTTGATCGGATGGATTATGTAAGTTTGACGAAACAAAAAAGAGATAAAAAAGATGGTTCTGTTATTTGGTTCATTTGGATTAGGATAGAAATATACTTTTGTGATGTGTTAGTAAGAATTTAAGATTTTGGTTGAGAAGTATATGGAATAGAGATGAGAGTTTACTGCTTGTGGAGAGTTTGAGACAAGTTAAAATTTTATTTGTTAGATTTTTGTTTTTTGGAAGAAAAATCTGCGAGGGAGGTGGGAGGCACATTGGTTTAGAAAGAAATATAGAACGATGTTATCAATTTTAGATACGTGAGGAAGGAATGTTATGATGTCATTGGGCTATTTATTTGTTCGTGACTTTGGGTCATTTTGCACTTAGTAGATATAAAAACGCGTGCATCGAGTTGTTCAAAGTTTCTCCAAGCATCTTCAGATCCAGATGTAAGATCAACCAAGTGTAATAGGAAGAAATTCAATCAATATCTACTGAAGTATTTTATTACTTTTTGTCATTGTTAACCCAAGTTGTGCATTTTTCTTCGGTTTTTGATAAAGTCTCTCACTCTCTCCCTATATGAAGTTGTTAAAAAAAAAAAAAAAAACCCAACTCCATCTTAACTTTAATACTTACTCATTCCTCCAAATCTACTCCTTCAAAAAATTTAAAATACAAAGTAAATGTGATTAGCATCCCTTGTGCATGAGATAACATGGAAAGCATATAAATGCATGCAGATACATAATTTGTGTTTTGCACAGAAATGCATAATTTAACATAGAAGTAAAAGAATTAAAGATGAAAACTATGCAAAATATGGCATTGTAGGTGATCTAATTGAAGGTGAGAGTAGAGTTTATTTACATTAAGTGAAGAGGCATAGCACCCTAGTTATCAAAATTTGTATTATAAATTCATTGCCTAAATTTAAGATACGGATATCCAACATGTCTTGTATTGTAAGATATGGTGCAAAAAAAGGGTGGATATGAACACATATGGTACTATTCAAGCATAATATTTATTCAAGCAAGTAGGTCCTAGAAAACAATTCCATTGATCTATGACTTGTGTAACATATATAGTTAAGCTATTTCCTATCATCCATTCTCATCTCATTTACACAAGGAGGGTACATCCCTGAACTGTCTTTGTATCTGTGCATTGTAAGATGCGTATCGTTGTGGCTTAGATACGATAAGTTGCGAATATTGCCTCCTAAGATATGGCTAAGAGCTAAGCATGGCCTGCCAATTAATGAGTTTGTTTGCTTAATCAATGACATGTTGTCAGTAATGTGTATTTATATGTATAGTGATTATGCATTGATAAAGATAAGTTGTTTCTCAATAAAATATGATTATGTATTGTATGTGTTGAGTGTACCACTGGTCCTTTCTGTTTGGCATGCATGCATACCAGTCATGACTTCTGGTTTCTCTTTATTATGTGGTCTGATTGTTACACTTGCTCGTATGCAGATTTAAATTTTAATTATAAATTTTGTGGGCTGTTGAAGTCATTGACGAGGACTTGATGATTTGGTTCACTGAAGAAGGTAATCAGACTGGTAGGATGTCTGTCTTCCTCTGATTCTCTGTACTTTTTGTGTTGCCACTGAGAAACTAGGGGTTTCATGTTGACAAGCATCTGCTTTGATTATTAACTTGTATATTTTGTAGTTGGTTGTCATGTTGATAAATTAAGCTCGTGCATTCCAGAATTTTCATTACAATCACAAATATTTAATACCGCTTCTGTTTCGTGCAAACGCATCGCCTTTGGCTAGTGAAAACCTTCAAAAGGAAAGTATTGTCAAAAGGAGCAAAAACAGAATTGTTTGTTCTAATAATTTTTAGTATTTCCCTATATATGTTTTTGGGCATATGTATGGATGTGATGACTTGGTAGGCTACATTTTTTTTTCATTACCATCACCAAGGTGCTCCTCCTCACTTTCAGTCTCCCTCGACCTGTATTTATTTTTGTGTATATGACTAGTACTATTTAGGCTTTTATTCAAATTTATGGTTGATAGTAGGCTAGACTGCTGGAGTATAAATGAGTTATCATAGTCTTTGTTGAACATGCATCCATTTATTTGTTTAGTTTGTTTTTTTTCCTTTGGTGGTGGTGGTTGGGGGGTTGAAGACTAAACAAGATCCTCTTGATTTCTAAGTTTCTAGTTCTTCAATCAATTCTACCCCCATTTGAGCAACAAAAAGGTGCTTGTGTTAAGTGGTCCATATTAATTTTAAAGACCAACTCAGCCTTCCTTACCGCTCTTTCCTTCAAACAAGATTGCAACATAGAAAGGATAGCTAGAAAATTCTAGGTGACTGATAGGCTTTCAGTCTACCATACGTATCAGAGGCATAAGATCTAGCAGCAAGTAGACATACAGTGGAGCAGAAGCAGATCAAGGAGCCAGCAGGGGAGGACTAGACAAGATTATTACAGCAAAGCCAGCAAGGAGTCTGCCAAAGCCAGCAAAAATGCTATCAAGAACAAGTCAGATGTGAATGCAAGAAGTGTTGCTGTTAGTGCAAGCTGTCAAAGGAATGCTGTTAGGACTTGCAAGCTGTCATTAGGATGCTGTTGGTTGGCTTAACAGAATGCAAGTGTTGTTTAGAAGTTCAGAAGATTACCAGTAGGAGTAAAGGAGACACTTTCTTATAAATATGAATAGAATAGGAACAATTAGGGGATGGATTGATTGTAATAAATTGTACAGGGAGCTTATACTTTCTAGGAGTTCTGGAGCTTCTCGAATAGCTTCCATTGGAGATCAGCACTCTCGAAGTTGCTTGTTACTTACATTGTCATTACAAACATATTCTTTCAATACAATACCATCTTTTCATTGCTTACATCTATACTACTAGAAAAACAGTGAAACAGGTCAGTTCATATCAATTGGTATCAGAGCAGTTCTCTTGGGATAACAGGAAAAATTACAAATCAGGGTACGATGACTGCAAGGGTAGATCTTTTGGAAGAACAAATGAGATGTATGCTAGAGGTGAGAAAAATATTTCAGTCCATGGAACATGGACTAGATGGGTTGAGAAAAGACTTTGAAATATTCTCACGAAGTGTCTCTTCTTTGAAGGCGGAAGGTGCGGGTGTGGAGCAGCAAACTTCAGTGGTAGAAGATGGGAAAATGGAAGAAAGGACTGGTGTCCAGGGTCACAGGGAAGAATGTAATCCTCCAAGCATTGATATACAATTTAATGAAACTGAAAGTGATGTTGACCAAACTGCTAAATCACAAGAACTAGATGAAGATCATTGTAGAAGTCTGCAAACTGAAGATAATGGTTACACCAGGACAGTTGAGAAATCCAATGAGGAAGCTGTGCCAATTATCTCTAGTGATGCTCCCAAGTCTCTAAGAGACAAAGATGATGTTTCACAAATCTTGTTGGAGAGATTCAAGTTTGTGCCTACTTTCCTTCCTTCGGATATGTTGCTGAAATTCTACCCTGGATTCTGTAAGCGGCAACTTTGGCCTCCTTTCCATTACATGCTACCATTCTCGGCGGATCAAGGTGGGCGGTTTATTAGGCCAGCAAACCTCCAAACATTCAAGTATCATGGGTCATGGATCAGCAAGGAGTTAAAACATCAAAGGTCAGTCAGGATTCTGTTGTTTTTGGAGTTTCACCTTGAGGACAAGGTGAGTCTTTGGGGCGGGGGTATTGATAGGCTTTCAGTCTACCATACGTATCAGAGGCATAAGAACTGGCAGCAAGTAGACATACAGTGGAGCAGAAGCAGATCAAGGAGCCAGCAGGGGAGGACTAGACAAAATTATTACAGCAACGCCAGCAAGGAGTCTGCGAAAGCCAGCAAGAATGCTATCAAGAACAAGTCAGATGTGAATGCAAGAAGTGTTGCTGTTAGTGCAAGCTGTCAAAGGAATGCTGTTAGGACTTGCAAGCTGTCATTAGGAGGCTGTTAGTTGGCTTAACAGAATGCAAGTGCTGTTTAGAAGTTCAGAAGATTACCAGTAGGAGTAAAGGAGACACTTTCTTATAAATATGAATAGAATAGGAACAATTAGGGGATGGATTGATTGTAATAAATTGTACAGAGAGCTTATGCTTTCTTGGAGTTCTGGAGCTTCTCGAATAGCTTCCATTGGAGATCAGCACTCTTGAAGTTGCTTGTTACTTACATTGTCATTACAAACCTATTCTTTCAATGCAATACCATCTTTTCATTGCTTACATCTATACTGCTAGAAAAGCAGAGAAACAGGTCAGTTCATATCAATTGCTCAGTGAAACAGGTCGGTTCATATCAGTGACATGAAATGAGAATCATAAAATGCATAGTTTTTAATGGGGTTTGGAGATGGGTTTGATGCGTCTCCAAAGTAGTAGGATGCTCAAGTGTAATGCCCTGCAAAATGATAAATACAACCCTGTTTGGCCAACGGTTCATGTAAATACGTGGTTGAAGAAGGCAAATTGTGGCAACTGATAACTAAGGAAGTGGCTTCCACTATATCCTAGGTCCACTTACCAGCAAGGATGCACGGATACGGGCACAGACACGAGACACCAACTTGGCACGCCGACTCAACAATTTATAAAAAATAAGGACTCGAGGACACGTCATACTTTTTGTTTTTAATAAGTCATATAAACATCAATAGTAATCTAATAAAATGCCTTTATAAAGTGTCTTTATCTTTGTTGCAAGTAGAAAAAAGCAGGAAAAACATGAAAAAGAAAAAGATGTAGAGAAAAAGAGGTGCAAAAACGGAGAAGAAAATGATACTCAGTTGTAAGAAAAAACAAAATATAGTAGATAAGAAGTAGAGGAGAGAAGAAGACGCAAAAATTAAGAAGCATAGATTATCTCTATACTTTAGTGACTCTTGTCTTATTTACTTGAATCTCAATTGAAATAGTCATTCACTTTAGATGGATCAACAACCATTAATGTATGTGATTATTTGTACACTTTCAAAAGTTAAAAAAATAAAATAAAGTCGGTTGCCGAGTCTTGAATGTTCTTGACAAAGTTTCGGGTGTATCGGAGGCGTGTCCGGTACGTTGACCACATTGATCACGCGTCTGACACCTGCCGACATGTTGACCACGTGTCTAATGCGTGTCGAGCGAGTGTCGTGTCGGATACGGATACGACAAGGTTTCCGAAGAGTCTGTGCTTCCTTACTTACCAAAGAAGTCTATAGAGGAGCATTTTTATGATCAAGGATGTCTTTACATTGGTATAAAAATTTGGAAAAGGATTTCAAACAAAGTCTTGAGAGATCCATGGTACGGGAAAATGAGTCTTGAGAAGCTTTATCGTCTTATCCTTGTATTCACAAGCATGAGTAGATAACAAGATGGAAAGGATAGCAAAAAATTTGTGGGGAGTGAAATGGTAGTCAAATAATGCATAAACTAAAATGAGATATTGCATAAACACAGTAGGAGGTTTGCGTATAGCACCCTTCAAAAAGATGCACGTGTCCAATTTCTGGCAAATGGTTTTAGTAAATAGATGTTTGAATAAGGCGAGCTCGGGCAAGATCATAAAGATATAACTAGCATAATTTATATCGAAGTAAGTAAGCTTCCACCATATCATAGATCCATCTATTGAAGCAGTATATGGAGCGTTTTGATGTTCAGGGACGTTTTGATAATAGAATGAAAATTTGGAAGAGGATTTGACAGGAAAATGAGCTAAATGGAGCTTTTACCCTAGCATTGATGTAATGTAGTAGCAGCTGTTTTAGAATCATGGGATTGAATGTCACATATATTCATCTGGGAAGACCAACAAATTATTGGAAACTTGAGAATAATGCGGGCTTGTTAGAACTTAGAAACACTACATACCCTAATTGATCAAGGGAGGAAGATACAGATGGGTTGTGGCACAAACTTGTGGATGACATCCAAGGTGCTAGTTGATCTGTGCAAATACGATTTCAAATTTGGACAAGCCTCACACATGGTTAATTTGAAGACGAAGAACTGGTGTTTGTGTGTGTCGGGTGGGGCACATTTGGGATTTCAAGATCAAGGTATGTTTGTCATTTTATTTTTGTTTTTGGAAGAAAGAAAAAAAATTAAAGAAAAACCAGGCAGAAAAAGAATGATCAAGTTTCCGTGATACTAGATCTTAATTGGCAGCTAAATTATCAGCTTGCACAACAAATCCTGGAACTAATCGCTTTCCAACCCTAGCTCAATTATCGTTTAAATTCTGGTAGTCATGAATTGCTTTAGATATCTGTATAGTATATTCAATGAAAAAATTGTCAACAAGTTGAAGTATTTGGTATTTTTGTGGGACTTCAGTGTTGCAGACTTGCAGAGGCTTTAAAAGATGGTTTCTGTGATATACTCCTATGTCATCCATAAAATTCTGCGTGGTGCTTTTAGAACTTTCACTTGATAAGGACTATATGCTCTATTGCATTACTCCATTGACATCTTATGAAGATACCCATTACCACCACCAGTTTTTTAAGCATGTACTGTGGTTCTTCCAAGCAGGTAATAAAAGTTCACGTATGACGTATCAGCCATGAAAAGATGAATATCTCAGTCTCAGATGAGATAAGTTCTTCAGATGTTGGACTTTTGAAAATTTAGGAAGATCAGAATTATGTGAGAGGAATCAGGTTTGAATTCTATTGGCTCATATGAATGGTAAACATAGGGGCTAAGAACTGACTTTACATTTTAAATCATTTACATCTTCTGGTACATGTCATGAAAAGTTAATGAGTTAGGAGCTCCGAAAATGAGCAGCAGATGGCATTTTTTCTTTTTGGTATGGTGAGTATGATGTAGTTCAGCTGTGCAGACATCCCTCCTATAGGCATTTGTTGGTACAAGTCTCATTACTGGTGGGCAGAGGTCCCGTAGTTAGAGAACTACCTGAATTACCTGGTTGGTAAATTGGGATGTTGGTAAACAGTGGCAGGCATTTTTAAATTCTAGTCGGATGTAGGGTTTTCTTTGGAATTTGTGCAGGGATTATTTAAAAGAACTGATTGCAATATTTATCTTTGCAGGAATTCAAAGTATTGGATGTTGTTCCTGGTAGCATCATGAAAACTTTTCTTTTCCCCTCTTAAAATTGATCGTACAAACAGTCCATTTGCAGTGGTATTTTTCTATACAGAAGTCATTGCAATTAAGGTTTTGAAAGACCATTGTGAAATGAATTCTACAATCTATGTGAACAAATTGTGCCGCACTGATGATCTGTAAATTATGGTTTAGATTCACTGATGATCTGATAATGTAAGATTCACAGGTTTCTGTGAACAAACGATCACATCATTTGAGAGAAAACATGGGTTAATAAAGTTCCTAAACATGCTTGGATCGGTAAGGTCTAATGTTTTGTCAAGCTTCACTCTTTAATTGAGAATTCGTTGTGTGCTTAGAAACATAAATGCATCACTTTTTGGAGGTTGAGGGTTGCGATTTGAAGAGGCGCTGAAACTTTTACAACAACAGGGGAACAAGGAATGCAATGGTGTTAAAGCAATTAACAAAATCATCAGGTAGTATCAAATGCAAAATCATCTTCAATTCTATACGCAACTCATAAAGAATACTGCAAGTCAAACGATCTATCAGCAGTACTAAGGACAAGCAATTTGCAAAAACCTGGATAAAACTACTTGTAGGTGCTGCTTATATCGCGGCACATTTGTTTATGTTGGACAGCACACTGAAAACAACATGGTGATTACTATATGGAAAAAAAAAAAAAAACTGAAGCATCATCTGGTCAATTGAGCAACATTTCTTGATTTGCCTTAATATTTGATGGTAAAGCCGCTCAGAATGTAGATCTTATGATGAACGCTCATTCTGGTACAGGTCTGCATGCTTTAAATTAAAAAACAAGTGAGTAGAGCAAAAAGATGATCCAATCTCAATAACAATGAATAGCTAACAAGTATCAAATGCAATGTCGAAATTTCTGGTGATATAAATAAACAAATAAAAAAGTAGAAATTGTATAAAACAAAAGAAATGTGGAATTACTCAAACTTTTCGAGTTCAAATAAAAAAAAGCACAAATAGAAAGAAACGAATCAACATACTTTAAACAAGGATTCGGGGGGGGGGGGGGGGGGGGGGGGGGGGATCCATCGACGGCTCAGATCTGTGCACAGGAGCTCGTCCTGTGCTTCCTGCGCAGGAGCCCCCTGGATCCTTTAAACAATGGGGGTACTAACCAGTGTTCTAAAAATCGCTAGGCGGTGGGTGTGCAGCCAGCAAGTGCCTAGCGCCTAGGCCGTTTTAGATTTTGTATTATAATTTTCATAATATACATTAATATTTTATCAATTACTTCCAATTTAATGCCAGAATACATATGAAAAATTTATAAACATGAAAAATTAGGATGATCTAATTTTATGTGAAAAAATTAGGATGAAAAATGTTATGTGACATGTTTGTGAGACTAAGGATGATCTAATTTTTGTTTTAGTGTTTTCCAGAGATTTAGGATTCATTATTGTCCAAAGATACATCTAAATAAGTAACATGCAACGGATAAAGGAAACTAAACCAAAAAGTAACATGAGAATGTAGAGGAGAAAGAAGATGCATATGTGGTGTTTAGCACTGTTTGAAAACCATAATCATTGATCTACCAGTCAGCATTACTATTGCTATTATGATCAGTATCATCAGCAAAGCAAAGAGATTCTACTGCATTGACAAAAAGGGGCTGGAGGGATAAAAAAAACCAGACCACCAAACTACATCATGATTCTTGATGAACTATTAGTCTATTATGCACACAGAATTGAGTATCTTTGATTAATCTCAAAGTATTACCCCACAACCAAAGGTTGATTACTTGATTTAGTATCTATCCAAAGATCATCAACTTATTTCTGTACATCTCTGAAAACCCAGTTATTTCTCTCTCCATATTGCCGAAACAATAGCATGAGGCAACCTCTCCCAAACCCAACTGTACAGGAGAGGTTCAGACTTGCAGCATTGAAGTTGAACAGCAAATCAACCCAGGAAAGAAAATATGGTGAAGGAGAATGAGCATTGATCTGAAATTCAGCAAGGCCCTATACCACAGATAGGAGATGAGAGTGGAAATGACCATAATGCGACCAACAGATTCTTCCTGAGAGCCACAAAACACATAACGACCAACAAATTCGTCTTCCCCTTCTTCTTCTCCTTCTTCCCCTTTTCTTCTCTCTGTTTTGCAAACAAAACCTAAAAATTTCGATGGGTAGGTCGATTGGTTTTGGTTTTTTGCAACCAGAGAAAGAAAAAAAAAAAAACACCCAGACCCGCCCAGAACCCGCCTAGGCGCCCTGACCGATTTTCCCTCCGCCCAGCAACTAGTCTAGGCGTCTCTCTACCTACTAGCGCCTAGGCGGCCGCCCAGGCCGCTTTTTAGAACACTGGTACTAACTCAGCTGGTAGGCTTTCAGCTGATGATTTCAAACCTTTAGGGTGGGAGGGGTTAAGGGACAAAATCTTTAAATAAATAAAACAAGCCGGAGATTTCATATGAACAATATGAGTTTATGACCCCGACTTTGTGAAATATTGATTCGTACAGCTCATACCATTTTAAAGCCTCTCCAATAGGCATTTGGAGAGATTTAGCAAGTCCCTCATATAGGAACCGTGTGTCAGGTTGGAGGGACAAACCCCCTATTAGGCTTTAAAATGTTGCGAAGTCTCTCATATAGGAAAAGGCACGTGGGATGATTTTAACTTTTTAAGATCTTGAGAAAGGCAAGTAAATATTTTTCAATCCTACTTTATTATTTTTACTCCCAAATTATCTTTTATTCCAACTTTATTGCTTTAATTCCTATCGTGAGGGGCCAAAGAAAATTGCAAAACATATATACAACAACATGCTATGCTATTCCTTGCCTATTGAGGGTGTACATTTTTAGACTTATTTCTTCTACAATGTCACGTAAGAAAAACAATTGTAAAAAAAAAATGT
This sequence comes from Berberis vulgaris, assembly GCA_963556465.1. NCBI lineage: Eukaryota > Viridiplantae > Streptophyta > Magnoliopsida > Ranunculales > Berberidaceae > Berberis > Berberis vulgaris. The sequence continues at coordinate 2,913,453 of OY747133.1, forward strand.
TTAGAGCATCTCCAATAGGCATTTCTAGGCTTGCTAAATATCACATATAACAATCATGTGTCTGATTGGAGGGGCAAAATTTACCAAATAGTTCGTAAAAAGCTCACACCAATAGGCAAGGGACGGAAAGTTGCTCCAACAATTTTGTTATTATTCTCTTATTTTCTTGGGCTCCATAACAAGAATATGATTACATGCAAGACCTTCCTCTTATGGCAATGCATGTTTTATTTTACGAGGAAATATGATAAATATACAACAAAAAAACATATTTTTAGACCAGTCATTGTTTGACACAACTCTAAATAAATGAATCGACTCTCTGGAACAAGCACGACCTTCCTCTTGATGGAATAGAGGATAACATGGCATATAACACATACTCATTCAAGTAGAGTCGATGGATAACATGGCATATAACACATACTCGTTCAAGTAGCGACACAAGTAAAACTTCACAAGAAAATAGGTAACAAATCTGAGGCATTTTAAATATGCTGAATTATTGAGAGCCATGCATCCAAATTATGTACAAGGAAGAGGTACATCAATCATTCATATCATTGTCTACAATACCTGGTTTATGGCTATTCGCTATTGTCCGCAGGGTAGCTTCCTAGCACTCTCAAAAATGTAGCAAACTCCTGCCAATGCATGAATCGTTTTCAATCTTGTCTTCTTTAGTTACACTACTATCCTCAGACCATGAATCATAAGGAGAGTCTTACTTGTAGATGTCTAAGGGCATTTTGTGAATTATGGTCAGCCATTGATGCTTCAAAATCCACATAAAAAAGATAGTCAAAGTACCTGTAAGAAAGTAAAGCACGGATTTAATATAGTCAGAATGTCAGATGCAAGAGGAGGTATAACGCAGAAAGAAAATAGTAGAAACTAAAGGCGTCAGAGTGATTACTTGGGAGACCCATTTGTGCTGTCATCAAATGCACGTAATGGCTTTTTGCGCTGGGGCCGGCTTTCGATCTAGCACACAGATACATAAAAGAAAAAAACTATTACAAAAGAGACTACCAGACACTCGCATAAAGTGAAATGCACAACAAACATAATACACCTTTGTAAGGTTAATCCGCCTCATGGCGAACACAGCAAGTGCCTTGAAAAGCACACCAGGGCCTTCCTCCAAAGAGAAAACTATGCTAGTCTGCCAGTGTAAATAACAACAGCAACATGTGCTAAAGTGTCAATAAATGACGATTCAAGGATATACATTGTCCAGAAAAGAAAAAAGTGTCGGAACATTCTTTCCTTTATGGTGTGTAGAGTTCACCTTGAATGGTCTATCAGTGCGTGGAATAATGGGTTCTCTTGCCAACATCAGAAATCGGGTAACATTGTCGGCATCATCCTACATAAAATGATTCTTAAGACTCGTGACTGCAACCATCTCTACCCCCCTCCCAATTTTTAGATATAGTAAAAAATTTTGATTGGGAGAGAAAGGGAGAACAATATTTTGACACAAACTAGTAGATACCGACCTGAATATCTTCAACAAGGATATTCAGCCCATAGATCCTTGCAGCACCAGCACTAGCAACGGCCCCAGCATCTTGGAGTTTCTGGAGAGCAACATACTGCATAAAAGGTGATGCTTAGATTATATTGTTTCAAGGACATTTAATTCTAAATTTATATCTCCCAGTCTCTGTTTTCAAAGATCTTGTTTGGGCAAAAACAAGCAGAAATAAGCCAGATGCAAAGGTGGAAAGTACTGATCAGTGAGTCCCTTAGAATAAAAAATAAGGGAGAGTTGATGGAAAAAATACTAGTAGTGAAGTGATTTCATTATTAATAAATGAAGGAAGGCCTAAAGTGTGAGTCTCAACCTTCAAGATTAAGTTTTGTTCAACAACAACAACAATTTTTTTTTGCAAGTTTTGAGACACAAATACTAAGTCACAGATCATATATATTGTAAATAACAAATTCGTACATATTTTCAGAGCTGAATTCATAATTAAACCTATGTCTTACAGCATATGATATGTCCGATATGTACGATCTGTGATATGAGAATGATAATAATGACAATAAAAAAAATGGTGGCTGATAACAAATACAATACAAAAATAACCTTTGGTCTGTCACAGTTGCTTGAATGACTCTTTGAAATAACAAGAAAAAATTCGTATTTACTCTCGGTTCTAAAAACAAAAAACTAATGATGTTTAAAAGAATAAAAGATATGCTAAAATACGTTGAAAAACAAGTTGTTTCTGACGTGATGATGGTATGCTGTTTAAAAGGCAAATTCTTATAAAAGGAAACTGAGCAAATGCCACTGAATGTATAACAATAATATAAGTTCAAATACCTGTGCAGCACCAGCTGTATCATCCACAGATTCTCTTACCACTCCCAACTTTGTAAGTGTATTTTCACATTGGGCAAGAGCCTAATATACAAACTATGGTCATGAAAACAGTGGTTACAATATAGAAGGAAAAGAAACAAAGTGAGAAGTGCACAACTTACCTGTGGATGGCTAAGAACCCTTTTCAGATCTTCTATTCTAACATCATGATTGGCTAGTAAACAATGTCGTACAGAAAATCTAACTTCTCCAACAATATGCAAGCTGTGCCGGAGTAAAAGGTCATAATTCCGATGGATGCTTCCTCCCAGAGAATTTTCAATAGGTAAAACTGCCCTGTCAACCAGCCAATTCTCAACAGCCTGCAGGAAGTTATACCCGAGATTTATGATTGACTACATGTTAAGAAGGCAAAATCTTATCCGTTCACTGGAATGACTATAAGATGGTTATTTATATTCTCAACTGGGTTACAACTTATTATGAAGCCACATAAGCTCGAACAATATGATGAAATCTAAATTCTCGAGATTTCTCCATCTCATGTTTGGTTATCTGGAATGCATAAATTGCAGCAAGAATATCATAAAAAATGCCAAACTAAGAATTCAACATTGTATTATCAGTTTTTTACCCCAATGCTGCGTTATATGTTTCTAATCATTGACAACAAACAGATGTTATTCTAACATTGGAGGCTACGGAATTGGGTTTCGAACAGGCTTCTCTTGGCTACAATGTGGCTGATTTGGCAGGAGAGAAATAACAATCTTTCACTATAGGTAATCGAGTCATGGGCATGTATTAGCATAGCCATGGTTTGGCAGCTCCATTGGACATGGGGGGTTCTAACTTCTAAGGGAGGCGTGCTTTCCAGATGCCATGATTAATTTGGGTAGTATTCTAGCTTAGCAGTTCTTTGAGTTTTTGTTTAATGTCACTCGGTCACTCTTTCTGGCTTGTGAATTTCTTACACACTCTTACACTAAATGAAGGGATATATCTCTAGTCTCAGTGTCATTACTTATTTTAACAAATTCGTGTTGCATCACTACCGCACTGATTGTAATTATCTTGCAAACTCTTACCATAAAAGCACCACAACATTCATGTTACAAACATCAAGCAGATAAAAATATAATCTAAACAACGACATTGCCTTTCAAAAGGTTCTAGAACAAATTGAACTGAGTGTTTATGATTCTTCACACAACTCACAAACAACACGGACATCGCACAGTTTTATTAACAAGCAAAACTAAATAACTGCAGTACCAAATTGACTTAATAAGCAAAGTGCGAGTGAAGAACATTTACATGGAAAGCAGTTTCGAATTGTTCACAAGGAACCGCTTCGCATTTTGGATATGCCTTTGCAGCTGCAGACTCACTATACGCGCCAGGAACTCCCTGAAAACCAAACCAATCAATCAAATTAGTAAACAAACATATTAAAAATTCAAACATTTTAACCTAAATCGCCTGCAAACCTGATAAGCCACTCGAATTTGAGATCCTTGACCTCCTGAGCTCGACAAATCAGTTATCGACAGCGGTTCTGTATCAAAAATCAAGAAAATTAACACATCATATTACATTCAAATCAAATCAATCATGCAAAACGAGAAGAAGCGCGAAACTTACTTGGAAGAGATTGAGAGTCTTCGGACATGCACTGCTGCAAGTCAATAGCTCTGCTGCTTCCGTTCTTCTTCTTGTCTTCTCCAGAGCTGCTGGTGCTGCTGTTATCGCCATTGACGGAAGAAGAAGCCGTTAGAGAGAGATTGTGGCGCCATTTCTTGGGCGTTTTGACGAAATTTCGACTCGTCTGATCTGCTGTGGATGAGATTTTGGAGAAGGTTTTTTGTTCAGAGAAAGGTGTTAGTGGAGAGCGTGATAACGTTATCTCCATTGGAGACGAAGAGCTCTCTCTGGTTCAGACGAAGAGAGATTCAGGGTTTTGGAGCAGAGAGGAGGAAATGAGTAAGAGAGTGGATTGCCAACCGGGTGAAAAGAGTCAGCCAGCTGTTTCTCAGATCTGTGGAATCAATTAAACTTCGGTAACTTCAAAATTGGAAATATAATGAAAGTATTTGTTAGATGACACTACCAAATCCGTTAAAGAATACCACCATTTTTTTTTTCTTTTTTTAATCTACTGAGATATCACCACCTTCACCTTTTATTCTCTTTCATAAGAGCAATACCACCCACCCCACCACCACCCTTGCCTTGTCACCGCCAACTGATAGTGACGGTGGTGCTTGATGAAAAAGAAAGAGAGAAAAAAAGAGTTATTCTACATGGCGAGGAAATGAGCGAGGGGAGTGAGGTGGAAGGGGGGAACCGTTCACCCCCCTAGGGATGCAAACCATTGTTTTTTGTGCGTGCATCCCGAGGGGGTGAACGGTTTCCCCCCCTCCACCTCATTTCCCTCGCTGGTTTCCTCACTCATTTCCTCGACATTTAGAATTTCTGAGAAAAAAAAAATGAAGAGAGAGGAGAAGAGAAAAAAAAAAAAAAAAGAATAATAAGGAAAAGAAGAGGTGAAGGAAGATGTGGCAGCCTGGTGAGGTTGGTGGTGAAGGGGAAAGATGGTGATGGTGCTTAATGGAAAAAAGATGGAGAGAATAAGAGGAAGAGATAGGATAAGAAGAAGGAGAGAGGAGAAGGAGGACAAGAAGAAGTGAGGGGAAAGGTGGCGACTCGATGAGACCAATGGTGGTGGTGCTTAATAGAGAAAAAAATGAGAGGAGAAAAAAGGGACAAGAGAGAGAGGTGGTAGTTTTTTTTAAATTTATATTGATGATGTCCCTCGGAAAGTAAAACAATGATAATTTCCTTCAACATAATTGGTGATGTCATTTAGTCATTATCTACGAGAAATCACATTCCTTGATTGTGGTATGTGCTACCAGTCTAATTTGTGATAGCATCCACTGAGCAAGCTTGTAATGGGTCAGGTTCGTGAACTTAGGGAGGCACGATAATGTATCATGACCGTTTGGTTAAATGAATGTAAAGAAATGTGAAAGATGAATGCGACATGCCAACAAACAGTTATGCTTGATCGAATCAGGCTCCACTTTACTAATGTCATTTGACACTCTCGGACCATGCCATAACTCGAACTTGATTCTTTTAACTGAACGGGTTGAAAGATCAACTCGAAAAAATCATTATAACCATCCAGATTTTATGCAATTTTGTAGTCAGATTTGAAGATCAAGCCATATCCTGCCTATTTTATGCCCTATAAAAGCGCGCAAACGTTTTAGACTTTGGTCATTTCATGAATTTGAGCCGTATTTATTAGACTTGGGTTGTGTTGAGCTTGTTGAAAAATGGGTTGGGCTTGGAATCCTCGACCTAACAAATCGCTTATTTCACTATTTGAGCTGGACTTAAGCTTACTTTTGTTGATTTGAAGAGTTGTTTTATCACATGATAGTTAAAGGTGATTTGTCCCATGCATGTCAAAGTGTTTAATCATTAATGAGAGCTTCTGAAACACATTAGCTCAATCATTCAGTAATAGCCATGGCTTGAAAGATCATAAGGTATACAGATCATTGAAAGGCGCAAACACTGAGGAAGGAACTGAAATAGATTGATTTAGTTTGAGAAACCATACATTTAAGAAGCAACATTTCAAGTTAACAACATTTCCCTAAACAAAGCACATGCAAATGAAAGATGTAAAGTAGCAGGATCACTGAAGGTTACGGACGAGGATCCCTTCGAAGGTAATGCCCGGGCCAAATGCTAAAGCAAGTCCCCATTCTTCCCCATCGCCTCCCTTCAGTGCCTCCCTCATATAGTCGAAAACATAGAAGATGGTGTTGCTACTGACATTCCCATAGTCCATCAATGCCTTCCTACTGCAGTTAAGCTTATTGTCTTTCAACTTCAGATTAGTCTCCAATCGGTTAAGTATAGCCGGACCCCCTGGATGAACTGCCCAAAACAAATCATTGTACTCTTTCAAGTCAGCTTTTTCCATTAATGTATTACAGAATGCCTGTATGTTATCTTCAATTTTCTGAGGCAATTCTCTCCCTAACTTGAAATTTATTCCTTCTTCAGAAAGGCGGCCATCAATTATGTGTTGTGTCCCTGGCAAGAACTGTTGCATTGCAAAGTTCAATTCCATGAATGGATTCTCGATATGGGCTAATGGATCAGTCCCTATTATAGCAGCGGCTGCCCCATCCCCGAAAAGTGCTGCCCCAACTAGGTCATAGGGGCGGTTCATGTTAGGAGGGCGGTAGCCAAGTATGGTTGTCTCTGATGTTGTTAGCAAAACTCGGCTTCCTGGATTGTTCTCAGCTATGTCTTTAGCTACACGAAGGCCAGTAACACCACCGTAGCAACCTAGGAAGTACAACATGACACGCCCTACATCACTTCGTAGGCCTAGTTGGGTGGCCAAGTGAAGGTCACCACCAGGTAACCTTATTTCACTTGATGAGACGTAGACGACATGGGTGATATCTGTCACTGGTCTACCCCATTCCTTAATGCAGGCAAGGCTGGCTTCAACAGCCATCTCAACCACTGCTGGATTGGCTATTTCGAGTTTTTGCCTGATGGTGGAGGAACCCTCTATTGCTAACTCTGGGTATTTGTCTAAGATTTCCTTGGATATCACCGTGTACCTCGTCTTCACTGTGGTGTTCTTGCCTACCAAACAGAAAACAAACCATAATCTTTAGTACCTATAGTTGCATATAATTCAACTACAAGAAGCAAATAATGAGAATATAGAGATCCAAAATCTGCAAGATTTTATCATATCAGAGACCCTCAATAATGTTCTTTTTGGTGTTCAAACATGAAAAAAATGACAAATTTACTTACACAAACGTTCCAATTTCTCCTTCATGGCTATGTCACTGCAATGGGTGTCGCGAAAGTATCCCTCCACTAGGCACTCTTGAGGAACAAGCTGACTGGGAAAGGCCTTCCCCAATGCAAGCAGATTTGCCTTCCCAGGTGTGTGTGCACGCTTACGCGTCTCATGTAAAAGATTGCTACCACTGCCATTGCCATTGCCATTGCCGTTAAGATCAACTTGAGACATATTCTCTTAATCCTCTTAAGCTAAGCAAAGAATTGGAAATTGTTACTGTAAAATTCTCCTTAAACTGCAACCATTTAAATGATGGTAAAACCTTTGTGGGATGGAGTTTGGTTTGAAGGCATGGTTTGCATGAATGGGTATTTTACTCTCATGTCATTTGTGTGGACTACTTCATTTTTTAACCTTCTACTTCAAATCTAAACAAAAAGCTCCAACATTTTCGTGTTGCAATGGATTGGCTTAAACTTGAGATGAATGGATCAACAACATCAAAACAATCTTCACGAGCTTTAAACCGATTTTGTTCAAAAAAATATGTTGATGTCTCTAATTATTATTACATTGATGCAACCAAGTTGTGACCTCAAAAAGCGATAGAGCCAAAATTCAACTATAGCCTTTGTTGTTAATGAGTTGGAGATGCACACAAGACACTTTTGCTTAAGAAAAAACTATTTGTCCTAATAGCTCCGCTGAATAGGCTTTAAACAAGCTCATTCTGGTTCGATTGAAAAACACCAAAAGTTTTTGAGGTTGAGTCAGTAGATAGAGTGTACTCCCTGAAATTCGAAATTTCCAATGGAGAGCTCAACCTCAATTCAGAAGGATGGACCCTTTGAGGTTGAGGGTGACTGGGTAGTGCTTCAATGTGTCATTCAACATAACCATTTTAAAAAAAAAAAATTGGTGGCAAATAACTGTTTTTTTTGTACTATTTACAGTTGGATGTTCAAAACTGTTTTTGTACTATTTATCGAGATTAGGGAATTGTTGTGAAAGATGGGTTCGACTTGTAATCTCTTTAGAGACTTGTTTTTTGACACCTTCATAGTGTTTTGGCATATTATTTGATATAGGTATGGTTGTATTTTGTTTCTTCTATTTTCTTCAATAAAAATCTTCGTGTTTGTCATTAAAAAAATAAATAAACAAAGATGATAAAACTAGTTATTTGAACCAATGATTGTGATGTCGTTTTTCGAGGTTATTTCGGTAAGTTGATTTAAGAAATATTTCGTTGTGTATAGAAAAAACATAAATATTTCGATTGTAATTTTGAAGTTATCAATATAGTTTAAACATTCTAAACTCTTATATAGTACATAAAGAGTACTACAAGACTCATAATTTCATACAAACAATATATTGCATTAGAATCACTTATTTAACATAATTTTAATACTAAATTAAGGTTAAAACGGGTTAAAATATAGGGAAATTGAGATTGGCATAACAAAATAAACGAATATTTCGGATTTCAAAAGAAATTTTGATAACTAAGAAAAAGAAATATTTCATGAGATTTCAACATTCTTCGAGAAATCACATTCCTTGATTTGAACTGGTAGGTACCCAAGACAATCTCGCGTGCCTAGCCCATCCAAATGAACTAAGCCCTTTTTTTATAGAAATTTTTAGTTGAAACTAGGGGTGGGCATCCCATCCCGCGATCCCGATCCCGTCCCGATTTTTTCGGGTCTTAATGGGATTGAATAATTTCATCCCGATCCCCTCCCGTCCCGATTTAGAATGGGATGGGATGAAGATTTTCAATCCTGCCAATCCCGTCCCGTCCCGAGCTAATTTTTTAATATTTATTATTAATATTTTATTTATTTATTTATTTTTATTCATATAAACTTACAGATGACTGATAGAAAATGGTGTTTGCAGTGGTAATAGAAATGTTACTTCAAGAAATAAATATTCATTAAGTAAGAAAAAGATAGCATATTGTTGCTTGAATTCCCAATAAAAATGGCTCAAATTATTTAACTTCCAAATATTTATAATATCCAGGTGAAGATGAAAAATAACAATTAACTGAGTAATACATATTCAGAAGGGAACAATCAGGGGCGGAGCCAAGAACTTGAGATGCCCCGGGCTGTAATTTTTTTTTTTATAATTACAATATATGTATTGATGGTAAACCATTATGAATAAGTTAGAGCATCACCAATAGGTCTATATTTCTTCCCTAACAAAATATGAAATGTCATTTTGTCAAGGAACCATGAATTTTGTTTCCCACAGTAATGAAATTGTAAAATCAGTTGGGAGGTCATCACAGCGACACAATACTCTTAGTGAGTCCCATTTATCATGTCATTTTCTAAAAGTCAGCCCACTCGACTTCATTGTTAGGGGATTTAGTGGCTACCCTTATATTTGTATGCCACATCTATATCTAATTATAAGAAAATTATTTTTCACTCTCTTATATGATGATAACCTTCGCAGCAGTCACAGGCAGCACGCTGATCCCATCCCGTCCCGATCCCATATGAACGGGATGAGTATATCTCGTCCCAGCCCGTCCCGTGCCCTTCAAGCTCGTTGAGTTCCTGACCCATCCATTGGAGATGCTAGGTAATAGTTTGAGGTGCTCAACAAACAATAGGGATGAACTAAAATCTAAATAAACTGATTAAACCAACCAAACCATCGGTTTAGAATCGGTGTCTATCGATTCAATATTTGAAAGTTTTAAACTGATATGGTCGGTTCAGTGTTCGGTTCTTAAGTGATTCTACCCTACTAAATTGGAACCGACTGAGTATATGTAATATATGATTTGTAAAAACAATATAATATATTTAGTTAATCGGTAGTTCAGCTTTATGTCAGTTTTAACAACAATTTAGGCAGTGGTTCGGTTTGTGATTTATATAAATTTAAAACCAATATGGTCGGTTCGGTTTCAGTACGGTTTTCTTGATGTCCGGTTCGAATTTGGTTTGCCATTTATTCAAACAGACTGATTCGATTCAATTGACATTTTCCACCAAAAACCAAACAGAACCAAACTGTGAACAATCGTAACAAACAATCTATATTGTAAATAAGTTGCAAGTAGAAGGTCAAAGAAAATGAACAAAAAAGTGAAAAAAATTGGTGCAATGCATATGTGGCGGATAAATAAAATTTTCGTGTGTTTTTAAAATGCATATCGTCATAATTATCTACTTAGTTGTCAGATTTTAGTAAACTTGATATGGTTGAAATGCATTTTTAAAGATCTTTCTACTAAAACCAATCATTAATACATGCGCTTAAAGTTTTAAATATGCATTTCACATCGTATGCATTTTTCCAAAAAAATATGTGTAATCTTTTGCACTTAACGTTGTAAGTATTTTCAATATTAAGACACATTCAAGTAAAGACTACGAACTCTATATTTTTGAAAATTAAAGTTTTTCAAGGATTAATTGTGACAGTTTTAAAATGTATTTTTTCCTAATTGTTTAAAATTTTAACCGAGTTTTACCTATTGCCACGACCCACCTTCTATCGTGCCAACGACACATGCCAGGTGCTAATAGCATATTGAGCTAAAATCCCCAAAGGCGTATCGAAAGATTTTCAACTCAGTAAAATCCCTGAGAGGCATTGTGAAAGATAAGTTGCGTTGAAAATATTTAACATCGTACAGTAGTGCCAATGGCACGGGGAATACCCTAGTATGTTACAAATCAAAATGGTGTTTCAATATTATGAGAAAAAAGATGGCCAAATTGAGAGTTGAGAGAATCTTGAGGGCTAAGATTTGAGATTTTAACTCACATAGGTCTGGGCAAAGTTGAGACTAATCCTCGCATTGCCCAATACGAATGGGTGAAAACATATTTTTTTTCTCGGAAATATTTGCGCGACTTTAGTAAAATAACCATAACTTTATCATTTTATAACATTTTAAGTGATTCAAATTGTGTTTATTAGATAACTCAGAGTACTACAATTTTAATGTTTTGATGAGCTTGAGAATCTATCTTGATCGAGTATATAAGTTGGCCGAAATTCAAGGACACCGCCCCATTTTCATTGCGAGACAGATTTGTGCGAATTTAGTAAAATGACTATAACTTGTTCATTTCAAAAATTTGAATATCAAATTGTGTTTATTAGTTAACTCAGAGTACTACAATTTTCATGTTTTGATGAGCTTGAGAATCGGTCTCGATCGAGCATATAAGTTGGCTGAAAGTCATGGACACTATCATGTTTTCATTGTGAGACAAATTTGTGTGACTTTAGTAAAATGACCATAACATGCTCATTTCAAAACATTTTCAAGTGATTCAAATTATGCTTATCAGATAATTCAGATTACTACAAATTTCGTGTTTTGACAAGCTTGAGAATCGATCTCGATCGAGCATATAAGTTGAACCAAAGTCAAGGATAGTACCCTATTTTCATAGAAAAAGAGGGTGAAAGAGGTGGTGGGGTGGTGGTGGTGTTTGATGGAGAAAAGAGGGAGAAAGTTGGCGGTGTCAGGAGGGAAAGAAGTGGTAGTGGTAGGGATGGCAACGGGTTGGATTTGGGCAAATCCATCCCCGCCCCGTCGAAGATCGCGGATCCCCAAATTTGCCCCAGATATACATATATACAAATTTTTTAAAACCATCCTTGATCCGGACGGGTTGGCAAATATCCGCCCCACCCCGAGTAACCAAAAAAAAAAAACGTGACAGAGGGAGAACCAGATTTACAACATAAACAAAACTAAAACACAAAACAAATCAACACAAGTAGATCTACAACAAAAATAGATCTGAAGCTCTCATTAACAACTGGTCGTACTCTGAGTCCCCTATGTTCCCTGGCCACCATGAGATGTTCTCAAGAGATGATTGAACAGAGAGGCTTGATGACATTTTTGAGGATGAGACACCGTTGGTGAGGTTAAATCCTCGGATGGAGAACTTCTCGACGGAGTACTTGGGAGCCTGAGGCCAGAAAACTAGGTAGAAGATGTTGGCTGCGATGACTATTAGGATAATGAGTGTATGACGTCCGAAGATCCAGGAAAGACAACAACATCAAAAACCACGGTAGTGACGGGATCACATCTTTTGGTAGCGGCTGGCGTTTTCAAGAGGTGGTCTTTTAGGATTTGGACGACGTAGGTGCCTGGTGCAGGAACTAGTTTTGAACTGACGGTGAATCTCTAGAAGAGGAGAAAAAAGAGGAGAGAAGAAAACATATTGATTGCTTTCAATGCTTTGGTCACCATGGAGTGAAAAGGGTAAAAAGTTAGGTGGGTGAATAATGAAGTGATGATGGTGAATAAAGTGGAGAGAAGAAAAGTTATCGCTTTGGTAGGTGGGTAGGTGCTGACACGTGAAAATAAATCTCTCCCGTGTGATATCTATTTAGATATTATTTAAATAGTTAGGTGGGGCGGACGTGGTTAAATATGTATCCACCCCGAAATTTGGACGGATACTATTTGGATTCCTGAATCAGCTCTGAAATCCGTTAATTTAAACCCAAATCTGCCCCAAATGGTTTGGGTGGGGCGAATATCCGTGAAAATCCGCCCCACTGCCATCCCTAGGTGTTGGCGATGATGACGGGGTTGTGGTAGTAGGGATGGCAGTGTGGCGGATTGTCACGGATATCCGCCCCACTCGCCCCATTTGGGGCGGATTTGGTAAATGATTCCTGGATTTTGGGGCGGATACGGATTTTTAATCTGTATCCATTTATTAATCGGGGCAGATACAGATTTAGCCATATCCGCCCCGCGGATATCCGTTTAGGTATTGATATTACAAAATTACCCTCGACTTAAGAAGCAAAAAAAAACACCCTATATGAAATGAAGAAGACTCTCGGTCTCCTCTCCATATCCGCCTCTCTCACTCACTTCTCTTCATTTTTTTCTTACAGACTCACAGACTCACAAAGATGAAATGAAGAAGTGAAGAGAGAAAACTCTCGGTTTCCTCTCCATCTCTGTCTCGGTCTCCTCTACACCTCGGCCACAGACCAACAACAAGTTTCTCTCGGCCGCCATCGTCTCCTTCTTTGCGCTGTCTCAGTCTACTCTCGATCTCGGCCAAAGACCAACGGGCAACATGCCTCTCTCCATCTCCGCCGCGTCGTTCTTCTTCAAAAAAATAAAAATTGATCTCAGATCTGACAGCGAAATCAGATCATGATGGAGATGAATAGGGAGGGTCTCCTCTTCATCTCCCCTCCCTCGAAGGTCGAACTCAGATCTGTCGGCCGCCTCCCTCTCCCCTCCCCTCCCTTCCCTAGCTTCAAGATACAGATCTAAGATCTGAAATCAAAGATCTGAGTTATATCAGATCTAAAATCAGATCTGAGTTATATCAGATCTCAGATCTAAAATCTGATTTCAGAGATCGATTTTTTTTTCTGTAATTTTTTGTATTTTTTTTGTACGAATTCTCTGAAATTCTTTGTAAGATATGAGTTATATCAGATAATGAAGTATATTTTCTGTAATTCTTTGTTATAATTTTGTGCGGATTGGCGGGGCGGGGCGGATATTCGCACATCCGCACGGGGCGGTTATGGATTTTGATAAAATTGTAAACGGATTGGCGGGGCAGATTGGGGGATCCGTCATTCCTGACGGATCGGGGATGAATTTGTTCAAATCCGCCTCAATCCGCCCCGTTGCCATCCCTATGTGGTAGTGTCTGATGGAGAAGAGAGGGAGGGAGGAGAAGAAGGGAAGAAAATAAGATGAATAAAGGGGAGGGGAGAAAGCATTTTAAATTTTGAGTTTTATTCGTGGTGTGGAAAATAAAGTAGGTGGTGTGAGAGAGAAAAAATTGATATGCTAGTGTGTGACAATACTTTAGGTGTTGTGAAACAATCGTTGTCTTATGAATAAGGAGGCCAGTGAAAAGTTGCACAATTAGAGATCATTCTCACAAAAGCTTAGTATTGGAGAATTTCTAACCATATAGTATATACTCCTTGCATCCACCGTTAATATAGAAGAAGATAAGTTTGAGCAGAAGTATAAATGTTATCAAGTAAATTTTTGGGGTTCTGAAACCTTACATTAAAATTATTAACTAAAACTTTAGAAAAAATTTAAAAAATAAATAAAAGAATTAACTTCAAAATTTTCATTTGTCGAGTGTTTGAACTTTGAACAAGACATGTATGAAAATCTTTTTATTTTTATTTTTTATCTTCTAATATTGTTCTTGTTTTCATTTGAATCTAATTTTCCTTTTAGGTTTTACTAACAGAAGCAAAATCCATTTATTTCATTACAAATGTTGGATTCATTGAATTTATCGAAATAAATTCCACAATCAAATGGTATTAGAAAAATTACTAACAAGCATACGGAGGTCTACAAAAACACTCATCCGGGTGACAAGAACAAACCATATTTGGTTCACAGTTGCAGCGGCTTTGGCCTTGCGGATCACAATTAGATAAAGTAGGATCGCCCGGGGTACCTCCTGCGGTGCACTTGTACATATAATTTCTGTAGCAACAATTTTCAACTGATTCGTTTTCACCGCATGTTGGGAGTTTTCGCTCTGCTTGACACATTATTGATCCCATTAGTACAGAAAGGAACAATACTACAACAAATTTTGTGATCTCCATCAATTGACCTGTAATTCCAAAGAAGAAAAACAAGGAACAAAATGATAATCTTGTTTTTCTATCTTTTTCTTCATATATATGAAGTATAGCCATGTCAATAGTCAATAGTCAATAGTCAATAGTCAATAGTTGAGTTAATAGCCATGAATATCATTAAAGAAAGGAAATCCAAAAGACCAACCAAATATTTGATTTATTTCTAGAGTCAGAGCCGCTGAAATTTTTGGAGATAATAAGGCTCCACTTGGTTTACGGTAAAAGAATGTATATGTAAAAGTTTACGGCGAATACATTAACTTGGGGGCTTGGTTGATTTGGCGGAAAGTAGTTATTAGAATTTGAATTAAGGACATCCGCATTTCTTAGTATAAAATTGTATAAAACTTTGCGGAACAAAATCTCTTGCGTTACTTTGCAAAATTTTCATCATCTCCTCGAACACTCTCAACTTCTTCATAAACACCCCAACCTCCACCACCTCGACAACTATCATCGTCGCCGGGACCATGACCACCCATAACCATCACAACCACCACTAACACCACGTCACTATTACCACCGCCGTCACCTCCACCACTACTACCATAGCATAATCACTACAACCAACACTACCTCACTATTACTACAAAAAAATTAATGTCATTGCGTGCCACCACCACCACCACCACCACCACCTCCGCCATTGCCATTACCACTACCACAGTCACCACTACTACCACCACCATTGTCATCGCCAACACTATAACAAAACCATCACAACCACTACCATCGTAGCCACTACAACCGCCACTACCACCATCACCACCAACTCTGCGATTATCGCTACCATAGCATACTCACCCTAACCACTAATACTACTACCACCACCACCTCCATTACTATAACATAATCACCACAACCACCACCACTACCTTCACTACTACTACTACTACTACTACTACTACTACCGCTACAACAACCATAGCCATTGCAACCATCACCACCACCACCATCATTTTAACAACCATTGCCACTACCATCATCGCCCACATTTGCAATCACTATCATCACAACCACAATCACCATCACCATGACCCTGCAAAAATTACAACTACTACCATCATCAACACCACCTACAATCACTTGTCTAATCTACATAGGTTTTCCTTAATTACTATCAAGCGCTCGTAAAGTAATGCATTGTAAACTAATGCATATGATCAATTTGCAAAATGCATTATTTTATAGTGTACCAAACGGAGCCTAAATATATTTGAATTTATAGCTAGGAATCTAGAAAAATTAATAATGTTGAATAAGCGACAAGTCAAATCTAATTACCCATGGGATGTAATATTCAAATCAATCTGCCTTTAGCAAACTCACACGTTTTTCCTCGAGATACATATAAACATTTTGGGAATTTCATCATTATTTCAAGATCACGCCATGTCACCCTGGATGCCAAACATGGTTGCAGAAACCCGATTTCCTAGCATTTTTGCTTTCTCCTGCTCAACAAATATTTTTTTCTTTTGAATTTCACTTTATTTGTTGACGTAATTGACAATTGACCACTTTGAGGTAAATTGTTAATTGATTTAAATTTAACAATGAAAAAGTCATAATTTCATTTAATAATTCTTCATTTTTATGAAATAATTTTCTTTATGCCCACATATTTGAGTTTAACT
This sequence comes from Berberis vulgaris, assembly GCA_963556465.1. Lineage (NCBI taxonomy): Eukaryota > Viridiplantae > Streptophyta > Magnoliopsida > Ranunculales > Berberidaceae > Berberis > Berberis vulgaris. Next base: position 2,929,942 of record OY747133.1, read on the forward strand.
CAGTTTGTTATAAATCTAAATTAAGAGAGTGAAGAAGGTAAATTATTGATTTTTTTTTAATATTTTGTTGTTTAAATATTTTCGCTAATAATTAAATTTACAAAAATCCCAGGAAACCATGTTTTTGCAATCATGTTTTGTAACCAGGGTGACGTGGCGTGATCTCGAAAAAATGATAAAATCCCCCCCCCCCCCCCCCCCCACAGAGTTATGTGTATCTCGAGGTTGTAAAAAACCTCATCTAACGATGCCACATCATCCTGATTGCAAAACCTGATTCCTAACCTCACTCTTAGGGTGTGTTTGGTTGCATGGAATCCTATGCCATGAGAATCCATGATGGACCCCTATATTTTAGGTCACCGTTTAATTTTGCGATCAATGGTGGGAATGTAAGTCCCATGAACATGAGAATCACATGCCTTAGGGGATCAAGGAGTATGATTCTCATGTTCATGAGACTTCCATTCTCATCATTGATTACAAATCAAATAGTAAATGTTGAGTGATACGTTAATTTAGCCTAAAATGTAGGGGTCCCCTCATGGATTCCCATAGCATAAGATTTCATGCAACCAAACTCACCCTTAAATTTATATCAAATATGGCATCCAAGTACTAGTGGAAACCATTCTAAGCGAGGATAACTTGGACACCAAAAGATGCACCCATGAATCTTCCATTGGAAGAGGTAAATGTAGTTGGTAATGACAATGGGAATATGGCCAACCAACAACAGCAAGATGGAGAACCCATTACCCCAACCAATCTTCAATTGGTGGTCAAAGATGAAGCAAATACAAAGGTGGTAGCCATGGAAGATAGAAATGACCAGGAATACCCTTTAGATAGAAGTGATGAAAATGTTGGACCCAATGTTGATAATGAAGATAGAAGCGACAAAAATGAAGAAGGCAATGATGATGAAAGTCGTGAAAGGGATGACTATGAGGAAGGTAGTGAGGAACCAATAAATGATTTTCAAAAAGTACACAAAAGCGTGGAACCATGATTTCAGAATAAGCCCTCGAAGATCCACTCGAACTAGGAAAGCGAACAAAACATTCATGGAGCACGGATCCTCCGCTACCATAACAAAAATAAGGATAACTTTTAAATTACCTCATCTTAATGATAAGGCATGGATCGCCTTTACCCAATGATAATAATTGAGTGTCAGAGTACGGAGATTAGAATAGCCCTTGGTTTAGGTTAAACATTATTCGTGATTATTTCGCAACGACTCATAATGGTGTTTTAGGTGGGAGATAAAAGGCAGTTGAGATTTACTCAAACATAAATATCTAACGAGCCTAGATAATTTCTCATATTTCAATATCTCTTACACTCTTTTACATCTCATGCTTTCAATTTCTCATCTTTCAAGTATATGTTTATTTCTTATTATTATTATTTTTACTAAATCTATTTTTACAGTTGGGTTTTTTAGTATTTGCCATTGAGTGCAATTTCAAATTTATTGAGTAACTACAAAATATATTTTATATTATGAAATGAGCGAATTTATATTGTAAATTATATATTTTTCAATTGATTTTTTGGTAAAATGAGTGTATTCATGGGGAGATACATAGGCATGGATGGGTTGGCATGTCAATAGGTGTACCCAAAAAATCATACGGGGACACACTAGTATAGAACAAAGGGTAATTCTAATTGTCGAGGGAGCCTCCCTCACATGTGCCCGACCTTTGTTTCAAAAAAAAAAAAAAAAAAAAAAAAAAAAAGAAGCGGGAAATCGAATTTGGGGGAAATGAGAGGGAGGGAACATTCTCACAGAGAATCCCCACAGAGAAGAGAAGAAAAGAAAAGAGAAGCTGAAACGAAGCTCACCCTCTCCCCCAAATACATCTCCACACAGAGAAGAGAAGAGAAGACCGACGGTCCATCGCCACCCTCTCCCCATCATCGAAGAAAAGCTCCATCGCCAGCGTTGTCCCCATTCGAATAAAAGTTCTCCCCATCAGAAAAACTCAACCAAAGGTAAGTCTCTCCCTCATTTCTGGGTGATTTCTTGTAAGGGGTTTCTAGATCTAGGGTTTCAGATTGTTGTTTGTGTTAGTGGTTTTATGGTTTACGAAACTCTTTGATTGTGTGGATTGTTTCAATTAATTGGGGTTTTCAAAAAAATAATTTGTGTCCTGTTTCTGTTTTTGATTGGGTTGAGAATTGGGGTTTTCAATTATTTCGGACTGAATTTCGTTATATGGACTGAGTTGGCTCAGATTTTTTAAATGCATATTTACATCAAATTTTCGGACTCTCCTAGAACACCTCTTAGAGTAAAATACTTCCTAGACACTTCTTAAAAATCCTAAAATACTTCTTGGATGCATCTTGGATATTTCTTAAAATTATTTATGTTGTATGTTTATAACGAAACGAACTCATCAAATATTAAAGATGAATCTTGGTTACAAACTATACGAGTCTTAGTGATAGAGTGGTTTACACTTATATACTTAAGTTGTAAAATCATTGATGTTGATTGTAGACTATTTAATAATACTCAATGACTAGACTAGTTTTCAAAATTTGAAGTTGGTGCCATGAAATGTGATATGTTTACTGAAATGTGATATACTGGTAGGCTTTCAGAGATGCTTGTTGTCAAGTTTTCATATGTTTTGGCAGATGCTACCCAATGGGTGCCTTGTTGTCAAGTTTCCTAGGAGATTGGCTTTCAGAGATGCTTGTACTATCTTCTTGGCAGACCCAGCCGAAGTTGAACCAATGAAGTTTGGTTTGTTTACAAATGGGAGATAGGCAACATCATGATGGTTAGACTAGTGGCAAATGGCTTCAGGGCACTATCACAAATATGCTTTTTTGTATCGATGCTTAAGGGCATTGTTTATAGATCTAATGATCAATGTGTATGTATGTTTATATAGTGACTGCTACTATAATGCTACTACTATAATGTTTATATGGGATTCAGTGTGACTGCTACTATAATGTTCAGATGGGATTCTACTATTATGTTTATATGGGATTCAGTGTGACTGCTACTATAATGCACTCTGTGACTGACTGACTGCTACTATAATGCACTCTGTGACTGACTGACTGCTACTATAATGCTCAATGGAATTATGAGCAAGCTTTGCATGTGAAGCTCAGAAAATAAAGCATGCTCAGAAAATGGGGAATAAATTAAGCAAGCTCAGAAAATGAGCAAGCTTTGCATATGCATTATGAGGTAGAATGTCACCTCTGTGAAGTTGCTGCATATATGTGAGGAAGAAAGTTTGTTGCTCCATGTGAGGTAGAATGTCACCTCTGTGAAAGTTTGTTGCACATGTGAGGAAGAAAGTTTGCTGCATCATTTCTTTGCATGTGAAGCTTTGCATATGCATTATGAGGAAGAAAGTTTGTTGTATTTGAAGTCAAAACAGGCATCTTAGTTTTTTCGAAATAGCAAATTTGAAAGGGCTGTATTTGGAGTCACATTTGAAAGCATTTGAAAGGGCGCAACCCATGCTCCAGGATCTCGAGTCTACGATGATGAATGGACTGGCAGATCGCATTGAACAAAGTCGGCTCTTCAATGCCTGTAACAGTGTTGAATTTCTGTGACATTTGAAAACTCCTGTGCTGCTTTCACCTAATGCCTGTGACAGTGTTGCATGTTTCACCTAATGCCAATTCAAAATTTGATTATGTGAGGATCTTTACAGTTGGTGGTAATCAGGCAGAGCTTCACAAAAACTCTATACATGCTAAAGAACAATATGAAACACAAATTTGATTGGATTACGAAGTATATTCACATAATACATATTTATGTACATATTACATTAGATATCATCACATCATTCGGCCAAGAGCTTAAGAATAAATAGTACACCTAAGATAATAATTACTATTATCAAAGTGTTGATTAAGTCCCTCGTAAAAGCCCAAGGATCGTTGTTCCCTTGGGTGTCATTTCTTTGATAATTGGATGGACCGGCTTGATCACCAAAAACACGATCATTAACTTTGACATCTTCATTGTTGTTGAATTTCTCCGAATCTTTTCTCCCCGCTTCTGAGCGAACCCACAACTCATATGATTCTTTGGCTTCAGCGGCTGACATAAACCCCTTATAAAGAACACCGCTATACCCTGAGACCGCAGATAAACATCCCGGCTAGTTCAGGTATACTCCGGGATTACGACCACGTATGCTTTGAATGCCATTCCTGCATTAAAAAAAAATTCAGAAAAGCAATGCAATGCAACAACTAAGGAATATTTTTTTGATAATTCAGAAAAGCAAAGCAACAAAGAAGGATGTTCATTTACTAACTAGAATTCATAAACCCAGTGCACCAGAAATTTCAAAGAGCAAGCACGTGCCCAAGACCCTCCACGCGCACGTGCCTAGGAGGGTCCAGGCATGCCACCAAGTATCAAGTTTAGCCAATATATAGAGATTCAAATTCAGATGGGGGATGAGAGGAGAAACAAATCATTAAAAATAAAACCAACAACGCTAAAATTTGAGAAATCAATATAATCAGGAACACTACCTGGAACCAACATTAACTGGTCTATGTCCATAAAATTTTACGAGGACCAGAAGATTTATTGGAAATGAGGAATCTACTCACTTAAAGCAAATATACGAGGCAATGAAACATGTTAGTTGCCCATAACTGGATAGGCCTCAATTGATCTGATATGGCATCAGCATAACTTCATTGCTTGGCTAGCAATGCATATGCTTAAAAATACTGATGCAGCAACTCTGTATTAACTAAGCAGAATTATGTGAGAGAAACCATTATCATCTCTAATATTTGATGAGTTCGTTTCATTATAAACATACAACATAAATAATTTTAAGAAATATCCAAGATGCATCCAAGAAGTATTTTAGGATTTTTAAGAAGTGTCCAGGAAGTATTTTACTCTAAGAAATGTTCTAGGAGCGTCTGAAAATTTGATGTAAATTTGCATTTAAAAAATCTGAACCAACTCAGTCCATATAACGAAATTCAGTCCGAAATAATAGAAAACCCCAATTCTCAACCCAATCAAAAACAGAAACATGACACAAATTATTTTTTTTGAAAACCCCAATTAATCGAAACAATCCACACAATCAAAGAGTTTTGTAAACCCTAAAACCACTAACACAACCAACAGTCTGAAACCCTAGATCTAGTAGAAACCCTAGATCTAGAAACCCCTACAAGAAATCACCTAGAAATGAGGGAGAGACTTACTTTCGGTTGAGTTTTTCTGACGAGGAGAGCTTTTCTTCGAATGGGGACAATGGTGGCGATGGAGCTTTTCTTCGATGATGGGGAGAGGGTGGCGATGGACCGTCGGTCTTCTCTTATTTTCTCTGTCGAGTGTGGTTTGGGGAGAGGAAGAGTGTCGACTTCTCTTCTCTGTGTGGAGATGTATTTGGGGAGAGGGCGAGCTTCGTTTCGGCTTCTCTGCGGAGAGGGATAATGTTCCCTCCCTCTTATTTCCCCCAAATTTGATTTCCCACTTTTTTTTTTATTTTTTTTGAAACAAAGGTCAGGCACGTGCGAGGGAGGCTCCGTCGCCAATTCCCTCTAACAATTAGAATTACCCTAGAACAAAATAAGCCAGCGTATCTCACATGCTCCTGCAGTTTTTCCTAAATGCACTGGTAAAGTGCCTGGTGGCTACCAGGCAACGTAGGATTGCATTGAGATAAATGTAATCACTTATCTCGATGCAATCTTACGGTGCCTGATAGCATCAGACAAGTTACCAGTGCACTCAGACCAGTGCACTGTAGTATTACTCATGCTCCTGACTTCCTCCTACGTTAGACTACAACAACAGAAACGGGGTTTTTTTGTGTGAGCTGCCTTAACGGCATGGAAGACTTTAACGGACAAACCAAAGAAACCCGTTACGTTACAGACGGTGACGTCATCCGCCTTGTGAAACTCGTGAGTGACGCCGTCAGTTCAATACAGCAAACAACAACAACAACAACAAAACGTGTCAGAGAGTAAAATGTGGGACCTACTGTAAAATCAAAATTAATGTAGGACCTACAAACCGCACCTCAACAACAACAGATTATCCCTTGCTTCTAAAGGGAGTAATAAAACGTGGGACCCACTGTGCTTCTTTTTGGTTCTTTCTCGTAAACCCAAATATTCTTCTCACCAGCCTTATAGAGTGCCACGTGTCATGCGTTTTTGCTGGCATCTTCGTATGTAGGGCCTATATTCAAACCTCTTTTGATTTGGACGAAATATAATTTTTTATTCCATCAAATTTTGTTTAAAAAAAAAAATGGCATTTACGTTTCTTTATTTATTAATAAAATTTTCATTATATAGTTTCATTTACTTATTTGTTATTTCAAGAAACAATCTAGACCTTTAACGTTACACGTGATAGTTTGTGAGATTAATGAGATACACTGATTAAGCACATGAGTGCTTATTTGACCCCTCCCCATGTTGAAATTCACGTGCTGGACACTCTCCAATTTTATCTTGTGAGATTAATAGTTTCTCAATTTGAAAATTTGTCATTGAAATATTCAAAATAACATTAATTTGGAAATGCTTTTTTGCAAACATTTCCCCCCATAGTTATATAAGAATGTGTTTTATTGAACTTCCTTCGGCCTTAAGTTAATGTATTTTTCGTAACTAAAGTGAAAAGGAACTAAATTCAAATTAGGTAAATTGAGCCACTCAAGTTTGTATCCATTTTTAGATCAAGGTAAGAAGTGTAAAAAAACCAACGAAAGACTAAAAAAGACCAGCAAACATGATTGGCTAGACTTACTCAATACAACAATTCCAACAATTTTTGTCAGCCTTGTTTGCTGGCCTATTTTGGCCATTTTCTCAATTCCATCCTTTTATAAGTGGTGTTTGTGATTGTGTTTTAAAAAAGAACGGTAAAAAGTGTAAAAAGAAAAAAAAACCTAAACTCAAAAGGGCCGACCACCATGGCTGGCTAGAATTACTCATGTACAATATGAGTGTAGTTTTTATCATCTTGACTTTGTAACAATAATCTTGAATTGTATACTGAACCTATAGCTAGCCTATATGTTCATCTTTGAATTGTATACAATAATCTTGAATTGTATACAAATCATCTTGACTTTGTAGTTTTTTTTTAATTAATTTTTAGAATTTCATTTAGAGCATGCTATTGCTAGCCTATCAAAATCCAGGTAATAGTTGAAGTAGAATGTAGTCTTTGAGATTGACAATTCATGATATTGAACAAAGTGGTGCATTGGAATGTGTTGTTTCTTTAGAGTATCTTAAGCATACTGTAGACTATAGAGAGCATCCAATAATAACTTCTCTTCTTTTTTCGTGGCTTCTGCTGACTCGTGGGAATAACATATTCCTTTCTTCACACATACAATATATGTCGGGGACATGTTTTCTTCTCCATTGCTTCCCACTTTTTTCTCCTCTAGAGGCTCAACTGTGATCAGTCAATAACTTTGACTGGCAATCATCATGACTCCTTTGGGTCCCAACCATGAGGAAAAAGCATCACCAATTTGCTTTGCTGAAAATATTTCAAAGTTCTCCATGGATCGATCGATCTGATTCTAAAATGGAAGCAATGATTGTTTCATTAATTGGACACAACTGATCGACTCGGGCTTTGTATATCATATAATAGCCGGCTTTATACGGTCAAAATGTATAGGAATCCTAACTAGGAATGTTGTCGATCGATCAATGGTTGTGGTAATTAATTAGTTCTAGTTATTGGAGATGGTATACAGTGTGTGAAAGATTAGGTAGTCATTTTGAAGGATCGATTGAAGACTAGAAACAGTTTTAGTTTGGTGAGAGTTGTTATCATGAACATGTAAGGTCTGAGACTGCATGTGTTGCCTTCTGTGTGAACTACATGGATGACTGTTGTTTATTTGATCACTTTCCTTTGATGGAAAAATATGAATAATGTGTTTAGGCCAAATTTGTGTCGATTAGTATCACGGATTAGCAATGGACATCTCAATTATGGGTAGTAATTATTCAAGGTTGATGGCTTATAGCTGTTTGGTGGATAATTTTCAACATAGTTTATGCTTTATTTGTTGAGTAATTGAGACCCCGGCCAACATCATGATAGGGTTTAGGGGGTTTCCAATCCAACTATATTGTTCCTCTCTAACCCTACAAATTTTGAGATCTATAGAGCTATATTCTTTAAAATAAAGGTTAATTTGCGTTTGAATCCTAAAAATTGTACTAGTTTTGAGCTTGGGTCCCAAGTTTGTTCAGCTTTGAATTTGGGTCCCAAGACCGTATTGACCGTCAAATCTGCGTTACAAATAACCTAAGCGCAAAGCTGGGATAAATATGAGACCTAAATTCTGAATTTATCTATATCAAAGTCAATAGACCAAAAAATTAGTTAGGGTGTCTTGACGCGCTCAAAATAGAATTCAACTAGTTCCTCGTCCAAGTCTCTTAGTCCCCAACATTTAACCACTCGGGTCTTCCACATTGGAGATCTTTGAATGAATACTTCAGTAAACTCAGGAAACTCGAATGACATGGTAAAAAAAGTGATCAAGGATGTTATTAACTACCCGCGATCAAGCAACAATATTCAACTTTACGATTACAACATTTTATTTGGAATTTTTTTTAGTAAACCTTGGGGTAAAAAATAAAAACAACCCTCACTACAACAAATTTGTTTTAAACGGCGTTTTCAAAAGCGCCGGTAACGCTAACAATGTGCCGGTTTTGAGCATAAACGGCATTATCAGAAGCGCCGCGAAGCGCCGGGAAAGGTACGTGCCGCCAAAAGTTTAACGACGTTTATTGTAAAGCGCCGGTTAAAAGTGACCAGTTGCGGCGCTTTAAAAGCGCCGCTAAATCTTATATTAGCGCCGCTAAATAAATGGATATTACATTTCCCTTTTGACTGGAAACGCCGTATTTATAACTTGTAACGGCGCTTTAAAAGCGCCGGTTATGTAAAAATAATATTTTACAATATTTTTTGCGACGCTTTTAAAGCGCCGTATGTCTTAACAAATCTATAAAAAACCTACATTTTAATGGCGCTTTGGAAGCGCCGGTTATGTTAACATACTGGAAAAAAAAATCAATAAAAATAAAAATAAAAATAAAAACCTGTCATTGGGACCGAAAAAACAGACTGTAAATTTTGTAATTTCATATCATCTACTAAAATCTCCTTCAGTAACAAATAAACTCAAAGCACACTAATTTTCTATGGTAACAACCATATATTAAGACCTGCAACATAGGCAGTGCATCCTTATACATCCTTGTATTTTTCATATTCATCCATTCTATGTCTTAAACTTTTGTCATGTTGAACAACATCAAGTGCACCGAAAAGTTTTCCTCTTACTTCATTCCAAGCATAGTCCACGTTGCTTTAGTGATCACTCTTCAGGATACTGCAAAAAGGGAAAATCTAACTAAACTCAGAATAAAAAATTAACTCAACCCTACCATCAGTTCATATTTAATGCGTTAACCTTATAAAATGGTCAAGGAAAAGAACTCAAAAATGTTCATTACAGTACCCTTACCTACCAGAAGAAGTGTTTGCAGCCACAGCATCATCATCTAACATTTTTCCTGGATAAGAATACGCCTTGCCAGACGGTGCTACTCCAGCAACATATGCAAGGACTATACTAGCCGTCATAAGTATTTGATCACCAATAGGTATCCAGTTTGTTGGCGCTGAATTTTCAGGATTTATCAGTTTCTTTGCCTTTGAGTTTGCACTTCAGAAGCCTTCTTCTCACCCCTTTTCCTGTTTCAATACCTAATGCCTTATTACCTTATCTCTGTTGTAAGTACGAAAAAAATATATACAAAGGGACATAAAGAAGAAAATAAATGTAGAGAAGAGGTACAAAAGTCGAGAAGAAGCAAAATAATATGTAAAGCCAAAGCATACAGTTTGCTACGCATCTTTGATTCCTTCCGAAGCAAAAGCAACCTGGTCAAGATTAAATGTCTGGTTGTAGAGCATGTCACGCTGTCCTTCGTACCTGATGACAAGGCCATAAAGTAAACATCAGTTTTGGAATGAAGAAAAGCACATTCATGTTTAAGAAAAACCAAATGTTAAAGAGTCACATTCTTTCCCTCGTTACAAAGAGCTAACTAGTGGAGGTATCCAAGTTTAACAAATAACAGTTTCAATTCAGCAAAGGAGTATAAGGACACATCAATAAAACTGTTATTCCAGATACTCAGTGCCTTAATTTAATAAAGATGTCGTTTTGTCCTCCCTTTTATCAACATATCACAGAATTATGGAAACACATGTTATGCAACACAAGGTCAAAGAAAGGAAAATCTGTTAGATCTTTATGAAATCATTCTAAAGGGTATCAATTTGCAAATGCCGAACTTAGAAAATATTTACATAAACTTGCAGAAAAAGAAGTTTGACACAAATATAAATTTGAAATAAAAAAAAATGGTTTTGTCAGCATCGGGCATAATATACACATGCTTTTGCAACTATTGAAATGTTGAAATTGGAACTATCAGCCATACTCTCCCCACTGTGAATTGGAACTAATAACTATACAATACACAAGGCATCCATTGAAAACCCATTGTACATATTATAACTAACATTACTGAATAACCAAAATTACAAGTAACATATAACAAGTCTGGTTCTATTTAATAATTAATGAGGTGAAAGTATTTATGAAAAAATTCTTTTCTAGCTTGTAATTGTCCAAAGTCGAGCCTTTCGAAAACAAGAAAACCCATGACCTGCTGGATAGTTTTCCAAGTCCAACAAGGTCATGTATAGCTGTAAGATCTCATGCAGGTAGAATTTTTCATTGGTAAACTTTGAATACTGACAGGGGGAACCATATAAGTTTCCATTTCTAACGTACACCAAATAACAGTTTATTTTGTTTGTGGAGGGTGGAAATAACTACAGCAAAATAGTGGAAGGCGGAAATAACCATGTTCCCTAAGTAGGTTTGACATCGTTACTGCATGTAGAATTTTTTCGAGCAGGAGAATACAGCATACTTTAGCAAATGATATTGAAAAGGAAGAATCCAGTTATGTTGTTGAAGAAAAAGAAATCAAGAGTATTAAACGAACGTACTTCAGCCTGAATGTACTGAACCTCTTTCACACGAAATTCGGCAGTTTCACTCTTCTCCTCATTCTCAAGCATATTGCGAACCTCATTGGCCCATGAATCCTTCACATTTTGATTCTTGCTGAAAGCTGTCAGGTCAATGTCTCCATCAGGTAAGTATGTTTTCAATGGTACAGATCCAAAGGTGAAAACCTGCAATCAATCATGACTATTAGAAAACAATATCTAGAGCAAGAGAAAATGGAACATAGTGAAACTACTGATTTCTCATCCAAAATCAGTCAACTGAAGAGGAGCAGATAACACACAGATTAAAATATAATATCATCCAAAATGTTATAGTGGGAAAAACAATGAACGTGCTTACACAGAAGCAAAGAGATGTTCTCATTGCATAAACTGTGCATGCATGAGCAACAATTTGCAAAAGAAAAGGAGAAAATGTTGATCCGCAAATAAAAACCAAGGCAATAATAAAAACTTTTCTATACAAAAATAAAATTGCCGAGAAGGTGTTTATACAATCCACCCTGATTATCTAAAGAATGAATGAAAAACATCATTCATCAGCAAATAACCTTCATCAGCAAATAACCTTCAACTGGACAGAATTCAGCAAATAACCATCATCAGCAAATAACCATCAGCTGAGTGTGCTATGATTTCTAATCAAATAACTGTCTTCTTATAGCACACTCAGCAAATAACCATCAGCAACTAACCATCAAATAACCATCAGCAACTAATCAAATAACCATCAAATAACCATCAGCAACTAACCATCAAACCATCAGCAAATAACTGTCTTCTTATAGCACACCATCAAATAAGAAGACATTTATAGCACACTCAGCTGATTTCTAATCAAATAAGAAGACATTTATAGCACACTCAGCAAATAACCTTCAACTAGACAGAATGGTACTTCATTAAAGTGTAAAGATAGTTGAAGACTGAATTCATGGTCAACCTTTTGCGCTTTAATAGCTTGTATCTCATCTTGCAACCGCTTTGTCGCTTCATCACTACTTTGTTTTTGCTTTAAAATCTGAACCTGACTTTCTTGTTTCTTCTTCAGATCCAATATCTGAAATACATAAATTTTCACAGATGAAAATATGAAGCAGATTAAGATACCATCATAAAGATCTCAGCATAACTAAATGGTCACCTGTGCCTCAAGGGCCTTCAATTTTTGAGTGTGACTATCTTGCATTTTCTGTGTTTGTCCATCAGAACTAGCAGCAAGGCTTTCAACTTCAGCCAACAGGCGGTCCCTGTCTTGCTGTTGTCAGATTCAAATGTAAAGGTCGACTTAGAATTTTAAAACAAGACAAAACATAGAGAATGAGGTATGCACTAAAACATTCAAATAAAAACCTGTACAGTTCTCTTTTCATCCTCGAGTTCCATAATTTTCTTTCCAAAATGCTGCTTAAGGGTCATCGTGTCACAACCTTCAAACAGTTTCATCTCTGTCTGCATAGATAAAGAAGTATAACTTAAGTACAGATTGAAACAAATTTAGAAAGATAGATACAATAATTTTATCTAACTCATCTCGCAATATAGTTCTAGTCAAATCTCCACTAAGAACGAATTACTAAAATATGATAATAGTGAAATCAAAATTAGTTTACAGCAAAGAGATCCTTTTTTTGGTAATAGTACAAAGTCATGCTCATCAGTAACCAAGCTTTGTACAAACATTCGTTACTATCAAAAATCAAGGCACCCACAGTGTCAAATGCATTACATGAAATTTATGCCCCATACCTCTTTTTGCTCTAAACGCTTGTTTAACTCATTCAATTCTTTGTCCATTGTATTTTGCAGAAGTGTGTGTTCCCACTCTTTTGCAACTTCTTCATCAATTTCCTTGGTATTGTCACCTGCTTAGGTTTTCAAAGAATTATTTCATGAAACAGAAATGAAATAATAGAAAATAAGACTTGCTATTTGAATAAAAATTTAGTGTAACTGAACCTACAACTTGACAAGGGTAAACTGACAGAAACATTAGTGGTCACTGAGCCATCCAGAATCAAAACAGAGGCATACCTGCAGTGATTTCATTCATCTGATAATCAGGTGAGTCCATATTCTGCAAGCCCCTCTTTAGCCCATCACTTTTCGAAAAACAACTGACATCTTCCTGAGATATGAAGCCAAATTTGCTTAAAATCTACCATATATTAGAGAATATGTAATGAGGAAGATAATGAAAGAGTGGTCATACTTGAGAATCTGTCTCACTTTGCTCTATTACTGCACATCTGCTACGGAACTCATGAAGTTCCCTACAAAGATTTGCATTTGTAGCTTCAAGCCAAGCGATCCTTTCCTTGAGAACCTGAAAAAGAGGTTCACTTCTCAGTACCTCAAGAGTCAAGACACATATATAATAGACATTTTTCTTAAACAAAAATCTTCACTTCTATGTAAAGCAGTATACTTTAAAAAAAAAAAAAAGACCTTCAGATACTTACAATAGGCTTATTCTGAATGTTACGAGCACGATTGGCATATTTAAGAGTGTTTAAAGTCTCCTCGGCGTTAATATCAGCGGGACTGATGCAGGCTGGAAAAAAGGAATGAGTGTGGTAGACATAAAAAAACAATATAAAATTAAAACTTCAATAGGAAAAAGAAAAGAAAAAATAGAGTATGCAGCAGATGCATCAATTTTAAAATTTTCAAATCAACCTGAGGACTGCAGAAAACATGGTCTCAGCCAAACAGATTAAGGAATTTAGGATTTTTTTTTCTTTCAGTTTTGAATCTAGTGTATCTTGTGCTCAACTTAGAAACATGCATTCCATGTAAATCTTGCTTGATAAAGTGCAAAAGATAACACCTCTTCCTCAACTTAAAGTCAATAAATCACATATGATCTCCAAAAAGAGAGGAAGAGAGTGTAGTTATGAACTAAAATTTTCTAATGTCAACAGTCCTTGAATAGAACTCCTTTCACACTTTTTACAGGTACAACCTCTAGTTTCATATTAAGCAAGATGTAATCATTATAAGCAACTGAAACATTATGAAAATTGGAAGAAAAGAGGTATAAAGCATTATGCTCAAGAAAATCAGTGCACAAGCATGAAACATAATCACTATTGCTAGTTACACAAACCAATGATTTGGCATCTACCCCATATTATGATCTGATGATCATAATTACATAAGGAAGGAATTATAAGAAATTATGTGACCAAACCAAATTCAAACTATCTGGGGCATTCATGAAAAAAAGCACAATATGGTGTCTTATTATATTACTCTTGCAGTCCAGTTCTTAACACCCAAAAATTCATAAGAAAAAAAAATGAAATGGAAAAGTAAAAACAGGTGCATGGGATTACCAATCATGGTAGTTCTGCTGTTTCCACCAAGTGAATCCTGCCAAATGAGACAGAAATTACAAGAAGTAGGAAAACATACTTGGCAATTGAAACACTTCTAATAGTTATAAACTCCATACTTTCTTGGTAAGCAAGACAATCATATTGGTCTTTGAGGCACAATGTTCAAGCATTCAGACAAAGAATTGCAGTTGAATTTTAAAACAATGGATCAAAGCCATGATTATGTTCTGCTCTTCAACCCCATCTGAAGTACTATTTAGTCAGTCTTACACTAAAACAACACTCCAGATCGTAGTCAAACATTAAATATGCTTCTATAACAAGAAAATTAGGATGTTTTAATCAAACTTTGTTTCAAAATCTAATGGCACTCAAATATCAACTAGTAATTGTGTAGATTTCCCAAACATTATTTTCTAGACAGACTGCATTAGTTGTTTTGAATTTTATAATATCAATACTTAAATGTTTACATGTAAAACTATACAACCTTCATGTTCCCCCAAAATCAATGTGCTTACCTATCAACACAGAGAAAAAATCAAGGAACATAACTACACAAACACGACTAACAATAAAACATGTCACATTACAGTCCCCATTGTCTTTCATACAACAAATTTTTGAGCTGAGGGATCATTCCTGATCACGAATCTTATGAATTACCACAATATCACTTGTAGAACCATTTGCATTCTATAATCCTGGCACTACTTTTGCAAAAAGTACATCTCCTAAAATTGTAGCTTTTTTCATGAAACCCAAATCACTAGATTTTACTGTGAATCAACAAAAACTATATGGGTTTTGCTTCAAAAGTCACAAAATCTCAAATTTTAAGCAATGGGTTATCACAATTTTCAGTTTGATCAAAACCCATTTAGTGATTTTGGAACCAAACAACTATTCCTAAAGATCAATCACAAATTTCAATTTCATCAAAACCCATTTTGTGATTTTCGAACCAAACAAACAACTATTCCTAAATATCAATGTATGAAATCACTATGGAACTAACTTGGAATGATCAAAGTTACCAGTAAGTAGGAGTAAACTTGTCTCAAGGCAAATCCTGGTTCCACAAAACTTGAAAACTCACTCAGACCTCGTTGAAAAGGAGACCAAAATGTGAGCAACAAAATGAGATTTTAAGGCCAAGTGAGAATGTAGAAAGTTGTGAATTTTTCGAATAGCAAGAAAGTGTGCTTACTTTTGAGGTCACTTAGTCACCACAATAACTCAATCAGACCAACTTTCATGATTCAAAACAAAAAAGGAAATAACAAACCCCAATTTCAACCAAACCTTAAATGGGTATGAAGTTCTTACTTAGCATAACACCTCAACAATCAAAACCCATTAAACCCCAAAACTTTAAACCAAAAACCCTAACTCAAACCCAATCACAAACCACACAAATTGCCCAGCAAGAAAACCAATCAATCACACTATTGCCAACCAAAAAAGGATTCAAAATTACAAATTTTTAGTGAATTCGAGTTACCTGAACTGCTACTACCTATCTGAAATCCCAATTATCAGCCATTGAGAAACCTCGGCTTTGCTTCAAGAGCTTCTTCATTTCCTGAAACAAAAAAAAAAAAAAAAAAAAAAAAGAACTTCAGATCTTAAGAACGAAGAATCAAACTTCAGATCTTACCTTCAAACTTCGGATCTGAAGAAGAAGAAGAAGAGGAGATGTAGAGGAAGAGGAGATCCTACCTTCTCGTCCTTCTTCTTCTTTCGTCCTTCTTCTTCTCTGCTTGGTGGCTTGGTGGGAGGGGTTTGGGTAGAGGAAGAGAGGGGAAAGGAGAGAGTGAGGAAAGCAGGAACGAACGAAGTCCCGAAGGAGGAAAGCAGGAACGAAGAGAGGGGAAAGGAGAGAGTGAGGAAGCGGCGAATGAGAGGGAAAGAGGAAGGAGGCGAGTCGCAGGGGTATAAATTGTATACTCTAATCCGGCGTTTCCTACATCTAATACGGCGCTTTATAAATACAATTTTATTTTCAGTGGCGGGATTGATTCGCGGTTTTTTTTTCATTCTTTACCGGCGCTTCTTTACCAAATCGCCGGTATTGTGAGCACTTTACCGGCGCTTTCAACCCAAAACGCCGGTATTGGAAGATCTTTACCGGCGCTTTTTACATCTAATACGGCGTGTTTTAAAAAAAATTTATTTTCGCTCTTCATCGGCGCTTAGAAAATACAACGCCGGTATTGTTCGATATGTATCGGCGCCTTAGAAAATACAACGCTGGTATTGTTCGATATGTACCGGCACTTTATTGTATAAACGTCGTGATTGCTTAAGACTTAATTTTTCGCCCTAGTGGGAAACGATCGCGGGTTGTTTCTGGCATTTTATATCCCAAACGTCGTTATTGCTTATGTTGTACCGGAGCTTTTATTGAAACGCTACCTTAAAAGTGTCGTTTTAGACTTTTTTTTGTAGTTCTAAAGCGTCGTAAAAGTATCGTTATTCGTGGGTTGGTTACTCTTTACCGGCGCTTGTAACATCTAAAGCGGCGGTTTAGAAAACATAATATTATTTTCATCAGTAGGATGGGTTGGAGTAGGGGTAGGCACGGGATGGGATGGGACGAGATAAACTCATCCCTATCCCATCCCGTTCATTCGGGATCGAGACGGGACGGGATGGGAAAAACCTCATCCCGACCTCGTCCCATCCCAAACGGGTTCGGGACGAGATCAGTGTGCTCTGATTATATGCATTTCATTTTCTTTAATCAATCTCATAATTTGGTTGCTTGTACTCATCTGTGTTAGACTTCAAAGCATTCCACACCTGCAAATTGCTTGTTCTTGAAGAAGAAACTCATATGCATCCAGCAGTGCATTTCAATTTCGAACAATATATTTGCTAAGTATAAAAGAACAAATTTAAACAAACATAATGTACACAACGCAAAGAATAACACTCAGTTTTACCCTTGCATAGGTATCTGAGCTACCAGTGACAAAAATCGTTCCACTAGCATTATATGCACAACACAATATTTGGTGGCTTGATGAATCAATACCAGTTGAGGGAACAATGCTAGTTGAAAGCGTGGTGCTAGTTGATGGACCATTGGTCTTCCCTGAAGTTAATTCCAAGTTAAGATTTCAGTTACCAAATTCCAAATACCCCAGCCAACCAACCAACCAAAACACACTATGTAAACTTGAAACAAACCAGTGATAGCATCTGAAGGTTTTGGAATGTAAATGCGAGGATTGGCATTGGTATTCCTAATATCCCAGATACGACATGTTCAATCATCTGATGATCTAGTAGGAAGGTAATAGAAATAAAATCAGTTACAAATTAAACTTCGAGAGAGTTTAATATTCATGTAATAACTATGTAATAGCTAATTGCAAAAAATATGCTACCAAACCTGCATTGCAGGTATTTCTAAATGTTTAGATGGCAGAAAGTTGAGGGACGTAATCTAGAAAATACTCATTAATACCAGAGTGAAAAATTAGCTCGGGATCGGACGAGATTGGCGGGATTGAAAATCTTCATCCCATCCCATCCCATTCTAGATCGGGACGGGATGAAATTATTCAATCCCATTAAGACCCGAAAAAATCGGGACGGGATCGGGATGGGATGCCCACCCTTAGGTGAGAGGGTTTTTTTTTATCTTGCCCGGCGCTTCAAAAGACTGTGCCGGTATTGGTTACTCTTTACCGGCGCTTTCAGAACAATGCCGGTATTGGTTACACTTTTCCGGCGCTTTGAGTAAAATGCCGGTATTGGTCGCTCTTTTCCGGCGCTTATTTACATCAAATACGGCGCTTCCAAAAATACAAATTTATTCTGAATTTATGACGGGTTTTTTTTATCTTTACCGGCGCTTCAAAGACTAAACGCCAGTTTAGGGTAATCTTTCCCGGCGTTTTATAAGTAAAACGCCGGGTCCGGGTGATATTTTCCGGCGCTTCATTATAAACGCCGGGAGTGCTTCAGACTCATTTTATTTGCGGCGCTTGATATCGTAAACGCCGTTAATGATCATGTTTTACCGGCGCTTGCAGTGAAACGCCGCCGTGAAAGTGCCGGTTTAGACCTCGTTTTTTGTAGTGCCTAATCATACCGATGAATCCCAACCATTTGATCAACCTCATTCCCCATCATGGATTAGGGCCTACCTCACCAATATCACACATTGTTGATTAACACACCACAAGGGTCATGGAACCCACATATTATGGGCAACATCCATCTCTAACCAAGACCCCACTCACCATTCCATTGCAGCATATGGACTAAAATTGGGTTTCCATCATTTCTCTGCGTGCAAGCCAAACACAAACACAGTCACAAAAACCTTAAGACCACCACCTTATCAATCATCTAGTACGGAAAGTAATCATCACCCCTCTCTGTCTATGTTGTGTTCTTTTGCTTTTTTTTTTTTTTTTTTTTTTAATTATTTATTTTCCATTTATATATAGACCACCTTCCTAGTGCTTTCCTTTGCATGACTGTTTCTTTCAGTGTTCTTTCTTCTTCTTCTTTTGCTTCTAGTTATTTGTGTTTCTTCTTCTTCTTCTTCTTCTTATTTGGCTTCTCTTCGAAAGCTCTGAATTTGCATGGATGGATTCTTCTAGTGCACAACATCAGGTGAGAAGAGTTTGATCAGTTTCTCTTTCTACGTACAAACATGATCAAACTCTTCGTCTTTGTTATATTTCTTATACTTTAATTTTCTTTTCTTTTCTTTTTCTTCTTTTCCTTTGTGTTCATCACTACTACATATTGTTGCTTTTTTTTTTTTTTTAGTTCTCACTTTGGGTGGGTGTTTTTTGAGTTTTATTAAGTTGAATTTTAAGTTGTATTCGATTTGATTGTGGTTTTTCAAAATGGGGTTTCATCATTTCGGTTAGTTTTGTAAGGGACTGTAACACTTCTTGATCTAAAGATTAGATGTTTATAAATGTTTAGAAGAAATAATAGTCTTACATTTCTCAGTTTCAAATTTTTTACAAGAAACCTGTTGAAGTAATTCCTTATTCTATTTTTTTTAATCCTCTTCGTTGGATTTTCTATACCAAGAGTGATTAAAGGGAGTTCGAAAATCAAAACAAAAAAGAAACACCCATTTCAGAATTTTCCTGAGGAGTTAAAGATTAGGGTTTTCAGAAGAAAAAATTTGTTCAGCTATTCGGCACACCGCCTTAACATAGCTGTAATTTCTTCTCTTCATCTTGTCAAGTTCACTAAGTTCTTCTCTTGCAGCATTTACACACAATTATTCCTTTTTCTGCTTCTCAGCCAACAAAATAGTTCTTAAATTACTGGGTTCATTTGCAATTTCATGTCAATTTAAAATTTTTCCATTTTCAGCATCATTTCCCTATCTAAACATGCAACTTTCCCTTTAATATGTCCATCTTGAAAAATGTGTGACCAAAAAATGTAATCTTGATCATTTTTCTAGGCAGGAATTGGTCATTAAAAATTCACCATTTTGTGCTTTTGTGTTGTTTAATGCAACATTTACAATCAACCAAATTTGATTCAAGGTTATTAAGGAACCCCAGAACTTGCATCAATTCTCTAGCAGCCTTTGCAGTTTCCGATTTATTTTCATTTTTTGAATATCTAACATCAGCAGAAGTTCAATTCAATATAACGTATAGATTGTGTATTGATTATCTAGTCCATTCATTTAACCATTGTCCTTGTGATTTTTATTCAGGCCATGGGAACTCACTCACTAGAAGATGTGATAGCTTGCGCGAAGCCACAACAAGATCAGAGGAGACTGATAAGGCCTCAACCAGAGCAACTGAATTGTCCAAGATGTGATTCTGCTAACACGAAGTTTTGCTACTACAACAACTACAGTCTCTCCCAACCGCGCTACTTTTGCAAGGCTTGTAGAAGGTATTGGACTAAAGGGGGGTCACTAAGAAATGTTCCGGTAGGTGGAGGTTGTAGGAAGAACAACAAGAGATCATCTTCGTCGAAAAGGTCATCCTCACAAGAAGTTCTCTCCACCAACTCCAACCCACTCCCATCCTTATTCCCATCCTTAGCTTATGACACCAATGACCTCACCCTTGCCTTTGGTAACCTCCACAAACAACCCTCTAGGCAGTTAAGGCTTGATGACCATGGTGGTTCTATTTTGGGAAACTTAAACACTACTCATTTTGATCATGTCATTGGAAACCCTAATACCACTACGAATACCAACCCCGGTTTCTCAGGTGGATATCTTGAGACCCCAAATGGTTATCTTCATAATTTCTACTATGGGTATGGAAATGGGAACATGGGGGAGGTTGATCAAAGTTGTGGTGGTGGTGGTAGTGGTAGTCATGAAGAGATGGCGTTGCCTTATGAAGACATGAGTGCAGGCGCAACAACTACGACTGCTGCAACAATAACAACAGCAATGAAGCAAGAGTTCTATAATGGTAGTAGAGATGGGGAGAATAGGATGTTTTTGAATTTTCCTTGGCAATTCAGCGGTGAAGGGAATATGGAAAATGTGGATTCTTCGGGGAGAGAATGCTGGAACAATGGGCTTGGAACATCATCTTGGCATGGACTTGTTAACAGTTCTCTTATGTAGGTCACTAGAATATGATAAAATCTCCATATATATAATGAGAGAGTAAGAGAATTAGTGATCGGAGACGGTCTTCTGTAGAGACATACTCAAAGAAAATCTCTCTTGGAATGCTGTAATAACTTATTCCAGGTTTTCTTTGTTTTTCATATTTGTCTTTTATTTATTTATTTATTAACTTTCTTTCATAATTAGTTATATAGTATGGTGAATTTAATGTTACATGATGAATTTAATGGTGCACAATGTGTTTGATTATGATGAAATTACAACATCGTTAAGCTGTTGCTTACGTTTTGCTGATATAAAGACTATAGGTTGAATCTGAACTCATTCTCAGGACTATAGTTGAATTTAGAACTAAAGACTAAGGAGCAACAAACAATGCCTAATTCTCACTTTCAAAGGCTTTTACTTACTTGCAGTACTGCCATAAAGCATGGTTTAGGTAAAATATGACTGAAAATGCCTCACACAAGTGATGTGAGCTTATATGAAGTATCTAAATACACATTGAATTATACTAAATCGACTGACAACTGGACTGCCTAAATGCACACTATAATGTACTTCAGATTACATTCACAAAAAATCCTATAGTGTTAATTTGGCTATAATTGATTAATGACGCACATTTTGGCGCAACATATGAACAATCACTACACCAAATTGGCACTTTTGTAACAACTTTCAAAACAGTATCACTTTTGAGATGTTACAATTCACCAAACAATTTCAAGTCAAAACTAAATTTAATCAAAAAAATGAAAAACAATAACACAAAAAAAATGATACAATAAGTTGGATCACCATGAATAGTATCACTTTTATAATCATACTCTTCATGGTGATACAATTATTGTATCATTTTGTTTGTGAAAATGTGTAAAATTGTTAGGTAGATTGTTACACTTCAAAAGTGATACTGTTTTGGATAGGGCTGAACAAAAAACCGATCAAACCGATCAAACCGACCGAACCGATCAAAACCGAACCGATTGGTTCGGTTTAAATTCGGTTCGGATCGGTTTCGGTTTTAAAAAATTCAAAACCGAAGTGGTCGGTTCGGTTTTCGGTTTCTATTTGATTTTAACCGACAAAACCGAACCGAACCGAATATTTAAACATATTATATTATTTATATATAAAAATATTTTATTTTTATATATAAATAATATAATATGTTTAAATATTCGGTTCGGTTCGGTTTTATTTCGGTTTTGGTTCGATTTTAGTCGGTTCGGTTCGGTTACGGTTTGCATAAATTAGAATCGGTTCGGTTTCGGATCGGTTTTGTTAATGATCGGTTCGGTTTCGGTTTGAAAATTTTAAAACCGACCTAAGTCGGTTCGGTTCACGGTTTAGGTGAAAAACCGAACCGTCAGTTCGGTTTTCAGCCCTAGTTTTGGAGGTTGTTACAAAAATGCCAATTTGGTGTAGTGAATGTGCATTAACAAAAGACCTTAGCATTCAGACCATTTCTTGTTCAGGGCCCATGCTAATCTCTTGTGTATTGTTTCAATTTTATCGGATGTCTCTGATAAGGGGAATTCTAAATGTCGAGGAAACGGGCGAGGGACGTGACGTGGCGGGGTGGGGACTGTCCACCCCGCTCGGGATGCGCGCACAAAAAGTGACGGCACGCATCCCGAGCGGGGTGGACGGTCCCCACCCCACCCCGCCACGTCACGTCCCTCGCTCGTTTCCTCGCCCGTTTCCTCGCTCTGTAGAAGCGCTCCTCTGATAAACTTGTACATTGTGTATGAAAGCAACATAAGAGTGCACTGAAATCACTCCTTCCTTACTCCTTGTACATATAGGTTGTACAATTAGTGGAAGAATGAGAGAATTGTCTTGTATCCAAGTCAAGAATATTACAGAGCTTGATTGAATGCAATATTCTCTTTTAGGAATGAGTGTGATAGCCTAGATTGAGACTTGAGAGAGTGAGTGATCTTTCAATTGTTCTGAACATAAGACACTTTGGCAGAACATATATGGATTTGAGTGAGTGGAGTGGTTGGTGTACCAACAACATATTCTTCCTTTCATCATTCCTTTCACTTTGTTTTCTATATATGTAGATTCTCAAAGAAGTACATATATATATACATGGTCTTTGATAAATATATTAAGGGGGGGCTCCCTTATCTTATGTTACATCATCCAATATTTTACTTGTCACAGGTTCCCATGTGTTGGAATGTAATGAAACATAGGCGCCATTTTTGGGATAGATTTTCTTGTAATCTACTCAGCCCTGGTCCTTCTGCCTAATTAGTGCTTGAAGATGGTGATGCTGAGTGCCAACTCTCGGTGCTCTCTCCCCAAACTGCGTAGAAAGGTTGTTTGGCATATCATTAGAGTTCAAATCTTGGATCATATTGTATGAGGGCCGTGTCAGTGAGGAGTTGGTATGAATTAAATATTGGTAAAATTTTGCTTCTTAAATTTGGAGTATTGATAATAGTAGACTAATCAGAGGATCTTTACTTCTTCACCTGTGAATCTATATGTAAGGGCTTGTTAATTAGGGTAGCTTATAATATTTATTTCAAATGAAAGCACTCCTTCATATGCAATAGTAAAATTGGTTAGAAAATATGTTCTAAGAATTTTTTTCTTTGTAAAAGGTTTATGGACATCCATTGCTCGATATATAAACTATCTTGGTGAGAATCAAAAGATGTACCCACTTGTTACAAAACTGGCTAGTCAAATTTTGGGTTGGACTAGGCTGAAGAGTTAATGAGTCCAACACCTTCAACTTTAATGGGAACCATGTTTTTGCGACCAAGTTAATTTGAATGTTGGATAATTCCATCCACCACTTAATTTGTTAAACCTAGTTGCCGTGTCCTAGCATTTTAAAAAGTTTTTCATCGTACGACTTGATCGTGGGGTTAGAAGATTGACAACAACTCGGGTTGGACTTGGACATAGGGTTTTCACGATTCAGTTTGGTTCAATTTTAGGTGAAAACCATCAACCAAACCGATCATTCAGTTTGATAAAATGGAAAATCGAAACCGAAACCAAACATATCTTAATTTATATATACCGCAAGCCTAACTGACTGCCCAAAATATTACTAAAACCGATATAATACCGAACGACCGAGTAAACCAAACATATTATATTATTTTTATTAAAAAAAATTTTAATCCCTTAAGCTCTCAAACCCCACATGCCGCTAGTAGGGTTTGAATCATAGACTTGTGATTATATTCGCCACAAGTTTATCCCTGAGCTGGTAGCCCGAAAACCGAACCGACCATATTGGTTTCAATTTTTCAAAAACCGAACTACATTCGATTTTGATTGGTCAGGTCAGTTTAATCTATTTTTTATTCAACCCTACTTAAAAATGGCAGCGACTACTCCACACCACAATTTTCTCTTTCTCACACCATTACTGAGTTTTTTTTTTTTTTTTTTTTTTTTTTTTTTTTTTACTCACACCACCAATAAATATGTATAACTTAACAGAGAAACTCAAACTCAAAAAAAAAAAAAAAAAGCAAAACAGGGTAACTTTCGACCAATTTAAACCCTCAATTGAGACTGATTCTCAAGCTCATCAAAACACAAAAGTTTTAGCACTATGAGTTATCTAATAAAAAAAATTTGAATCATTTGAAAATCTTTTGAGATGAGAAAGTTATGATCATTTTACTAAAGTCGCGCAAATTTGTCTTGCAATAAAAACGGGATAGTGTCCCTGACTTTCGGCCAACTTATATTCTCGATCAATATCGATTCTCAAGCTTATCCAAACACAAAAATTGTAATACTCTGAGTTATCTAATAAACACAACTTGAATCACTTGAAAATGTTTTGAAATGAGAAAGTTATGGTCATTTTCCTAAAGTCGCGCAAATCTGTCTCGCAATGAAAACGTGATAGTGCTCCTGACTTTCGGCCAACTTATGTGCTCGATCGAGACCGATTCTCAAGTTACACAAATATTGTAGTACTCTAAGTTTTCTAATAAACAAAACTTAAATAACTTGAAAATGTTT
Organism: Berberis vulgaris; assembly: GCA_963556465.1. Lineage (NCBI taxonomy): Eukaryota > Viridiplantae > Streptophyta > Magnoliopsida > Ranunculales > Berberidaceae > Berberis > Berberis vulgaris. Next base: position 2,955,050 of record OY747133.1, read on the forward strand.
TGAAATGAGCAAGTTATGGTCATTTTACTAAAGTTGCGCAAATCTGTCTTGCAATAAAAACGGGATAGTGTTCCTAACTTTCGGCCAACTTATGTGCTCGATCAAAATTGATTCTCAAGTTGATCAACATAAAAGTTGTAGTAGTCTGAGTTAACTAATAAACACAACTTGAATTACTTAAAAATATTTTGAAATGAGCAAGTTATGGTCATTTTACTTTAGTCGCGCAAATCTGTTCGAAAAAATTTGCTGAAATTTTCTTTTCGCCCGGAACTCTGCGAGTTTTTGCAAAAACCTCGCATTGTTCCAGGCGAGATTTTTTTTTTACTATTCGCCCTGATCAATGCTTGCATGTCTTAGGCGAACAATAATTTTTTTTTTTGTAATTGAAAATATTTCTGAAGTTTTCATGAGATTACTTTGTTTTTCTGAAATTTTTTGGGGAAGTTGCGATTTGGGGTTCGATTTTTAAGGGTTTTAATTTTGAGGGAGAGGGAAGAAATTGGTTTCGATTTTACAAGAAATTTGAATGTGGGAAAGGGAAAATATTCGAATGGGGAGGGATGAATGAAGTTTCGATTTGAATGGGAAGGTGAAAAAATGTTGATTTTTTATTTATATAGGTGATGTGAAAAAGTATGGTAGTATGAAAAAGAAAATAGGTAGTGTGAGAGAGTAAAATAATGTGAGAAAGAGGAAATGACAGTATGAAGTGATCGATGCCCTTAAGGAAAATTCTAGGGGTCGAGGGAAAGGGAGCGAGGGATGGGTGTAACCACCCATCCTCCTCGCGATGAGCGCCCGCGCAGATCTCCAACGCAATGCGCTCATCCCGAGGAGGATGGGTGGTTACACCCATCCCGAGGAGGATGGGTGGTTACACCCATCCCTCGCTCCCTAGCAAAGCTCGTGCCCTTAAACATCACTTGATGTGAACAGGTTGGTTTTGGGTTTGGGCTTTGCTACAGAGCGAGGGAGGGAGCGAGGGAAAGGGCGAGGGATGGGTGTAACCACCCATCCTCCTCGGGATGAGCCCATTGTGTTGGAGATGCGCGCGGGCACTCATCGCGAGGACTCGCTCCCTTTCCCTCGACCCCTAGAATTTTCCTTTGGGTTTTCTTATACACTTTATGGTCATCGAGTCAGCCCCACGACCCGCCCATTTGCCATCCACTAACCCCACAACCCGCCCAACGCGCCATAGTATTTGGTGTCCACTAGGTGACTGTTGGATTAAAGGCCAGGGGCGCATTATAACCGTTACACGCTCCTTCAATTTCAACTTTCTTCTTGGCACACAAAAAATTTCTCTAGTTTAGAAAGATTGGCTTCACCCTATAAACTAAAGAAAGAAATTTGGTCCAATATTTTGTTTTCCTTCTAAGAGGTCAATCACTTTCCCCCTCGCTTCAATCACCTTGTATAAAAAAAGAAGTTCCAATTTTTTTTTATGTTCAATAATGGATTTCATTTGTTTCTCAATCATATTCGTATTTTTGTTTTCAGTTCTGCTCTTTGTTTTAATACAAAGAAGTGACAATACAAAGCGGAAGAAGACGATGGAGGTTTTCGAGAAGCTCAGTCTCGTTGACGTCTTTTCCGAGGCAGATTGCCTCATTTGTTCGATATCCGGCGGTATAGTTTCTTTCACCTTCAGTGATTCTTGAGTGCTAATATTGTGTTTGTTGCATGTTTTCGCGTTCGGTTACTGTTTGGTTTTGGTTCTGTATGTGGTTTACTTGTTTGCTTGAAAGGTGTTTGATGAATTTATTGCATGTATTCAATTAATTAATTATGAGTATACATAAATAAGCAATTATGGATATTGAGGAAGTAGAGATGTTTTGAACATTAGTTTTTAGAACTATTTCACCAAACCAATTCGGTGATACCTAAGCATCAAGTGAAGGTATGTTCTTGGTTTCGATCGTCAAGCCATTCCTTCACATAGGAATGTCCAAATGTTTTTCTTCTCATTGGAGATAATGCCTTGTAGATAAGAGAAAATGGTCTCCTCGTTCATAAATTTTAAATGATTACAATCATTCCAACCCATCTCCGGAGAAAATGCTCCACTTCTCATTGTGTGTGCGGAAGCAAGTAATGTGATTTATCAAAATATGTTGAAATTTCACGAAATATTTCTTATTTTGAAGTTATCTAAATCTATTTCAAAATCCAAAATATGTCGAAATTTTTAAAAGAAAATAAATAAATATTTTAATTTCTATATATTTTAACATGTTATAATGTTATTTTAGTATTAAAAGTTTGTTGTGTGAGTTATTCTTATGTAATATGTAGTCTGCATGACACTACGAGTCATATGAGAATTTTTATAAAGTATTTAAGAGTTTAAATTTGATATCACAACTGGAATTTTTACGTTTTTTTCTATTCAAAACGAACTCAAAAAACGAAATCACAATCCTTGTGCTGAAGCATGCTTGTTTGCTTTGTAAAAAGTGTTTCTTGCTGATCATAATTTGATTGGATTTTCAGGAAGTCAAAATGATCATGAACACTGCGAATTGTCTGAGGTTGGCAACGCGGAAGACATGGATGATGCAGCAACTTCTTCTGTTGGATTTTCAGGAAGTCAAATCGTTTATAAGCAATCTGAACTGTCTGAGGTCGGCAATGCTTGGGTAATGGAGGATGTAGCAACTTCTTTTGTAGGAGGTGGACAGAAATCTGGATTAGAAAGAAAGAAAAGGACCTGCAAGTCTAACCGTCGAAGAAGTCTAACATGGGATAGTGCCTTCTTCACTAGTGCAGGTATGCTTCAGCCGAAGAGCTCTCTTCATCCACACATTTTTCAGCTCCATATGAATCTGAATTTTACAACTTATGGTTTTATGACTTCATTCTCAGGTCTTCTTGATCCTGAAGAGTTGTCTGGCATGACCTCTGGCTTGATTAAAGTGGAGGAGATACATCCATTGTGGATTCAAGATTACTCTTCTGAACTCACGAAAGATAAACTCAAATCACCACGAGGTTAGAATGATTGTCTTGCACGTGAATATTTTTATTTTGGTTCTTAACGGGTCCACTTTGAACATGATACAATTTCAGGGCGATCCAGGAAAGCTGGCGTTAGTGATTCGGGTGTCACCCCAAAGTCTGAGACTCCCCTGAAATCTTCTTCAAGTTCCCTTTCTGTCACCAGCATTGAGTCAGCGGCTTCCTGTTCATCTCATAGCAGATCTAGTAGCTTTTCTTCAGATTCTTCCTTTAAATCTCCTTTGGATTTGAGAACCAAAACCAATTCCAGAAATATTAATCTAACTTCTCATTCAAACTACAAAACTCCATCAAAGGCCTCGTCAAAAAGTAAAGCCAAGTCTGGAAAATCTAGTCCTGCAACGTTTATAAAGTCTGCATCCAAGCCCACTTCAAGTATATCACCTGATAGCTCTTTTGATTGCTGGTCCCCGGAATCATCATCAACTTCTACTGTCAGCCAATATTCTACCAGTTCAACGATGAGCCTAGATTCACTTGGGAAAGGGTTCTCTTTAGAAAGATATGCTGTTCAAGTTTCAGGTTTGCTTGTCATCTATATAATCAACCTTATTTTCAAGATGAAAGAATGAAATCTCCAAATCAATTTACCTAGATTACTCAATAGCAGGTGCACTTTCTTATCTAATTTCAACCGATGGTCCTAGAGGCTTCAAACCCTCCGCTCTTCGGATGCCATCCCCAAGAATTGGCTTTTTTGATGCAGTGAGTTTTTTTTTTCCCGGTATGTTTGTATATAATCTACGTCTATAAATCTTTATGTTGTATGTATTTGATCTGTTTTCAGGAGAAACCTGTGGTACAATACGATCATGGAGTACGAAACGGAATGCCAAACTGTGGCACTAGAAGTAAGCACGTTTCCTTGGTGACATCAACTATTGTCTCTGCTTATAGCTTTTCATGTTGAACATAAATCAAATGGATTTTCAGGAAGTCAAAGCGAATATGAACACTTTGAATTGTCTGAGGTTAGCAATGCTCAGGATGCGGAGGATGCAGCATTTTCCTTTACAGGAAGGGATCTGGTACTTTTGTTATCCAAATCCTTTGAAGCAGAAACGGCAAACAACACTGGCAGGTGTGACATGCGTAAAAGTTTGGCATGGGATAGTGCTTTCTTCACTAGTGCTGGTAATACTCTATAAACTTGCAAACTGAGAGCTTACTTCAGCCATATTGTTTGTTTTTAAATGGAACGTTGAATCTGAAGATTACTAAACTGTTTCTTGTCTCCCTTCTCAGGCCTTCTTGATCTTGAAGAATTGTCTAAAGTAAACTGTGGATTGAGGAAGAACGAGACACATCCAATGTGTATCAAAGAAGATACTGAGAAACCTGCAAGGGGTAAACTGGAACCTGTTGCATGATTCTTTTGCATAGGTTTTTCCTTTGCAATTTTCATCAAGTTCTGTTTCTGTCAGCAATATCACTGATTCAGGGACCAAAGCTAAACAAGGTTCTAGAAATGTGAATCGAGCTTTGTGGTCCTTCAAAAATTCCACCAGAGGTCTCATGGAAAGTTAAAGCTGATCAATCCTTGCCACTTAAAAAAATAGTAATCCTCATCAACTTGTAATGTCAGCCAACGTTCAAGCAAGGTATCTAAACTTGAGATGCCAGAAAAAGCAATTTGCAGCAGTGAGCTCAATGCCTTGAAGAGTTAGTCACTCTTTGCAAGAAATGAGATGCAGAGGCTTAAAGCTCTCTCCTAGGACCAAGGCTGGAAAAAAAACGCAAAAGTTTGCTGCGAAGCATGGGGATTGAGCAGCTGGAGACAGCACAGGAGACTAACGGAGTTAGAGTTGAAGTGCATAGTAATTAAATCAATCGAGGAATGCAACTGACTGACTGAGGGAATAGTTGCAATACACTGCTGAGCATCTTCATGACCTGAGTGGTTCCGTCACTCCTTGTGACGTTAGAGGCATCATTAGGTTTAGTTCGCTTTAACATTTACAGTAGAGAAATTACTGATATGTGGTTGTAATACAAGTAAAAATTTTCAGTTTTTTGGGCTGAACGATATTGATAATATACATTAACGACTTCTAAGTATAGGTCCTCTTTTTTTTTTTTTTTTTAGAAATACTTTCATACCTCCTAGAAACTTTTCGAATTAAACTCTCATTGATGTATAGTGTTATATCTAAAAATTCCGATGTAAATTTCTTGTTCCTGAATGGGCCTCTTCAAATTTTTTTAGGCTTATGTTCTACTCCGGGTAAGGATAGATGATAAAAGATACAACCGATTTCTATTTGTACATATAGGCCAAATGATTCCAATACCACTTCTTTTTTATACGACTTTTTTCAATTTATTTTTCACCAAATAAAATATTCTAAATATTCTGTGGTGTGTTTATTTGATTTGGATGATTATGAACACTAGAGAGAAATTAGTGTTGTGCAGGTAGATCCCGTAGAAATGTGTGAAGTTAGTGTTTCATGTTTATTATGCAATTTTTCCTATTTGGTTTAGTCCCTCAATATTATTTAGGTGTAAAATTAGAAAAAATGAGAAGCAACATATGCGAGCTTAGCTGGTAATACTAGCGGTGGATGATTTTGTAGATCAAAACCTGCCAATATTTTAAGCTCTGAAGAGTCAGTCACTCTTGTATCCGACAGGAACGTGATCCAGAGCCTGAAGGCTCGTCTGGAAATGGTTGCTGACTCTGAAGCTATCCAGACCATGCGTGCAGAACAGCAAACACGGAGTTTCAAAGTTTAAAATTAAAATATTCAAAACTCTTTCTCTTGTTGAGAACATGAAAACTGAGCTTGATGACTGGAAAGAATCTGAAGCTCAAGCCAAAACATTGGTTAGCGAAATTATATCCTAGTTGGAAAAGGCCAAAACAACTGCAGTGGCACTTAAGAGGCAGCAAAGGTTGCGGAGCCAGAGGCTCTGACGAAGCTTGATAATTTGACTGAGGAAGTTGATAAGAGTAGCAAGAGGCAAGCAAGGGTAGCTGAGCAGCTGACAGAACAAACAACAAATACGAAAATGGGAGCAGAGTTGAGGTGGGTGGAAATGCCGTCAGATGAACTGATGAGCAAGGCAGCTAAGACAGTTGTTGCTGTACTTTCAACAGAAGATAATCAGAAGTTCGTCGAACAATTAGTGTCTTCAGACAGAAACTGCAAGCTATCAACTGGGAAGATGAATTTACCTTGTGCAGATGACATGGATGATGGTCACCCAAGAAAAATAATTGAAACATACGCTGAAAGAAGTGTGACTTTCATAGAAGGATTGGACAAATAATTGAAGAACATGGCCTTGGGTTTTGTAGAGACTCTACATGTAACTGTTCCCATGGTTTCAAGAAGACATCAGCGCTGGGCAGATGAGATATGTTTGAGAAGAACTGTAACGTAAGTAACTAATAACCGTCAATGCATAGGATGTCAGCAAGAAGCTAAATGCCAAAGTTCGCGATAAGAGAAGCCTCTACATAATTGTAAAAACATGTCTTACATGGATATTAGTTTCTTCGAAAATGCATGTTTTTGCAATCAGGTTTTGTAACCATGGTGATTTGGCGTGATCTTGAAAGAATGATGAAATCCTCAAAGTGTTTGTATATCTCAAAGTTGTAAGAAACCTCCTCTAATGATGCCACATCATCTTGCTTACAGAACCTGGTTGCAAAACAAATCCAAAGATAATTATATTTTCCCAAAAAGACTACTCTTCATAAACATTTTGGTTTATTTAGGTTTGGCGATACTTTTTTTTTCTACTCAATTAAAAGTCACTCTAAAAATATTCTAAAAATATAGAAAATTACTTTGTAATTTGTACATTTTTTCAAGTTTTCATTTGCAATGCGGAAAAAATCTTGAAAATTATTCTAAATTTTGAGTTTCTATTTTGGCCTTTCACAATCACTTCCTCGCCATTTTTGTAGTAGTAAAGCAAGACATGCTAATTTTTAGGTAAAACAGATCCAAATACAACGCTGAGCAAACCTATAAATTGATGCCAATAGGACTTACATTCTTGGGGTCAATTTTTTTCATTTACGGAGTCTTTGAGCAAGCCTTGTTTTTCACATCATGGCCTTCAAGCGATCTTTAAACCCAATCATTCTTCCCTTGTCGGTCATGATTATACTAGGTAATGTTATTATCAGTTTTAGTTTTTTTTTTTTTCTTCCCTTCTACATGTTATTAAGCTATCGTGCAATGATGATGATGATATATATATTGATTCAAAATTTGACATTGATATTTTTGTGTTTATGACAGTGGTCAGCTCATTGTTATCCGAAACAACAATTGCCACAAGATACATTGATTATGAACCCATCCGCAGAGGTGATCCAACTGACCCCCATGGTTGCAAAGGTGGAATATGTACACCACCTCGAAAGGAACCTCCAGCCAACCATTACAGCCGAGGTTGTTCAAAGATATATAGATGTAGGCACGGCTAGGCAAGTTGAGAACCTACGCAAGCTGGAGTGGCCATCCATTAAAATTTCACTACTCATTAGGATCTATGTTCCATACTTTTGAACTCACCTTATTCATCTAATTGTGGTTTATGTTAATTAATCAATCATTTATTTATTTTTAAATTTCACTTTTGTACCCCTTACATGGGGCTGCTAGTGGATAAGATTTGAGTCGGATTTTTAAAAATTCGAATCCAATTCAATAAAATTAAGCCAATCCAAATCCACCAAAAACACTGTCCCAAACCACCATTTCAACTTTTTCTCTCCCACACCACCCTCTTTATTTTCTACACCACCACATCTGTTACACACCTCCAATAAAAACCCAAAATTTAAAATTATTCCCTCTATTCATCTTCTTCTCCGCTGTCCCTCTCTTCTCCATCAGAACTTGTGTTCAGCACGACCATATAATTTTCTAAATAATCTGAAGTTCACTTAGAACTTGTGTTCGATAAATTATCAGATTTTCTTGATCCTGACAAGCTGTCTATCCTCAACTGTGGATTGAGGAAGGCAGAGTGATAGTCAAGTAATTATTACATACTATATCCCTTAATTTATATATGTTAGTGCTTCGATTATTATATTTTATTCTAATTATTTCGTTTTCATGTCTTTGTAGGAATTTGAGTGTGAACGATGAAATCGTATTAAGGCGACAATTTGAGGAAAGATTAATTGGTTGATTCTAGCGGTGGTACAAAGTAGCGGGTCACATATCTAAACCTAACCCAAAGAAGCCTAGGTCCACCTAATTTAACCTAAGCCCAAAAAGCTAACCTAGAAACCTAAGCCCAACCTAACAAGGAAATATGAAAACCCTATTTAGGTTTTTTTCTTCTCTTCTCTTGAGGCTTCCTCTTCCACGTTTCTCTTCTCTTCATCTCTTTCCCAGCCACCACGCCCCATCCACCCTGCTGGCGATCCTTGCTCGATAAGAGGACCGGCAATGCGATCATCTCGCCATCACCCCCTCCTCCTCTTCCTCCACCATCAGCCGTCATCTCACCTTCCTCCCTCACCCGCTCTTCCTCGCTCGCTAGGGAGACGCCACACCCTGTTCCATCGTAGACATCATCACCTCCTCACCCTGTTTCGCACAACCACAGCCGTCACCTCCCTGTTCCACCTCGTGCACAAAACAGAGGAGAAACAGGGAGCGTGTCCCTGTTTTCCTCTTTCGCAGACGACTAACAACCCACACACACCACCATCATCTATGTTCCTCTCTTCTCCATGGTTTCTTCCTCCCCCACCTCTCTCTTTCTGCTCCTATATCACAACCAGACCACGCACCACTACCGCGATAGGAGCAGAAACAGGGGCCGCCACTGTTTCTCTCATTTTTTTTGTTTTCTTTCGCGTCTCTCTATTTGTTCTTCCATCTCTCTCTCTTTTGCAGGTACCGGAGCCAGTTGGAAGACGAAGGAGCTCGCGAGGAGCACGGCTCGCTGGAGACGAAGGCGTAGTGAAAACGCGCAACTTTGGCGGGAAACAACTATTTTTCAAACAGTTTCACTATTCGCACCGTGATTTCTGCTTTGTACCACCACAGTGCATCAACAGTCTTTCTCGGGATTCGTGTTCGTGCAGAGATGAATTCCACCTCCATTGATGCTGTGACCACCACCACCATGATCTTCTAGACCCCGCGCCGAGGCGAAGATGAAACCACAAGGTTTCCTAGAGTTTGTTGTATTTGAATTTATTGTTTTCTTTATACTTGAACGTTAAACACAATTGATTTCTGAGTTTCAATAATTTTCTTTCACCGATTATATCCGGATTAATTATCTAGACTAGTCGGTAGTTAGAAGTAACCTTTATTGATATTCAAAGTCTGCTTTAATCAATTAATCTGAATATGTGATTGTGTGTGCCATAAGAAGACATGCAATGCTAGGGGTTTAGAATTAGTTAAAATAAACCTGTGATTGTGTGTGCCGTAAGAAGACACGCAATGCTAGGGGTTTGCTGAAATCAATTGCAAACTTAGATTAATCTTTAGGTTAGTCATGTTAATTCCTGAAAACAATAATTTGGATTACATAAATCTCGAAGAACCTGTGGTGGATTCAATGTCTCGGTCCCCTCTCTTATCACCTTACCAGTTTAATTTTAGTTGTCCATTTCATTTTCTTTTAATTTAGTAATTTTTATTTGCTACAACCTCCAACTCTAAATTAGTTTAAATAAGTCTCAGAATTCGATTGTCTGCCAATCCTTGTGGGATCGACCCGTATTTGCCACTGTCTACTAGTTAGACAACCGTGCACTTGCGGTATTACAAGTAGGGTTTATTAACTTATTAATTTAGGTTAATAAAATCTCCATCAAGTTTTTGGCACTGTTGCCGGGGAGTGTAACGGTACAATCGAAATCTAGGGTTTTTTTTGCTAGTTTATAAATTAGGTTTAATTTTCTTTTTAGGAACAGTGTCACGTATCACTTTCTTATTTGTCTTATTTGCTTGAGTGGGAATTATTTTGCAGGCGGTCACACACTTAGGAGCTCAAGTGGGAACAAAGTGAAATATTGCGATTTGCGTGGAAATTCTCAGAAATCGACTTCTACCCGGCGTTGCAAGTAACCCAAAAGAGGTTCACGCCGGAGGTAACTTCTACCCACCGCATCTGCATGCGGTTTCTGTGTGTTCACTTGTGTTTAGCTTGTTTTAGGTAGTATTGCATGCAAATTTGAATAGGGGCAGGATTGAGTTGAAACTTTCATGCCATCTCCCGCGGATAGGTTAATCACCATCTATTTTAGGGTTAGGAACCTAGGCCTTCACTATTTAAAATTTGTAGCAAGATAATTATCTAGGACTGGTGTGACGCTCATAGGAACCCTCTTTGGACGTTTGATAGCCTGAAGTGGTCAAGTGAAAGAACATATCCCATCTGGGAACAGTTCTTGAACTGGCATTTCACTTTGAGCTAGAGAGTGGAAAAAAGAGGTAAGAGCAATTATGTAGTGGAGGATTGATAGGAAATTACCGTGCCTCTCCCACGGTTAGGTAAATTGAATTGAATTTCAGCTCGCATTCATTTTGTTTGTGCATCTTTTAGGTGTCATTTAGGGAGTCCCGTTGTTTTTAATTTTTTTTTCAAAGTTAGGTCAACTTCATATGGCGGTTAGGCTTGCATTAAATTAAAAAAAAAAATTTGAAGCTTGTTTAGGAGTGTTGACTTTGAACCTTCGTTACCCAGTAGTTTATGCATACCTGGGTGCGTGATTCTAAGAATAGACTTGTCCGACAAGAATTCGAGGAGCTCTTTGAAGTCCCCATTACCTATTTAGGTTCATCATCCTTGTCCACTGAGATGGCTGAGGGGAAGGCCTTTAAGGATTACTTCGCCCCTCTTCCTAGTAGTGTTCTGTCTTGCATTGTCTTACCTGAGACAAATGCAAACAGTTTCGAATTCAAACCATCTATTATTCATCTGCTGCTTTCTTTTTTATGGTTTTGAGAAAGAGGACCCTTATCTTCATGTCAAAGAATTTCTTGACATCTGCGCTACCCTGAAGTACCAAAATTTTTCTGATGATTCGGTCTGTCTTAGGTTATTTCCCTTTTCTCTAAAAGATAAGGCAAAATCGTGGTTAAATGCATTAAAGACAGGATCCATCACATCATGGGATGCGTTGTCAAGAAAGTTCTTGACAAAGTACTTCCCCATTCATAAAACGAATGCTCTCCGACGAGATTTATCTAATTTTCAACAAAAAGAAGGCGAACATTTCTATGAATGTTGAGAAAGGTTCAATGAACTCATTGTCAGGTGTCCCCATCACGGATTCGAGAGGTGGCGACTAGTTCAATACTTCCAAGACGGTTTAACCCCTCAAAATCGTCGTATGATTGATGCTACTAGTGGTGGGTCATTAATGAAGATGAGTGTCAATAAGATATGGGAATTCTTTGAGACGCTTTCTGAAAATTCTCAGCAATGAGATTATTCGAGAAAGGAGTCTGATAGGCGTAAGGGTGGTATATATGAAGTTAGAGATACATCTGTTCAACCCCATTCTGCCTCAAAGTTAGAGACGGCTGTTATGACCATGACTCAAAAAATAGATGCACTTTTGAATTTGAGTCAACCTGTACTTCTCACAAACGCTTCATCTGAAGTCTGTGCTGCATGTTCGAGTCCTGGTCATTCAATAGCTTATTGTGACTTGCAAAACGATTATCCTGCATACTATGATGAGCAAGACAACTCTTTTAATGCGATGCAGCGACCTGACAATAATTCGCAACCCAACTATTACAATTCAGGGTTCGCCAAACGTCCAAATCTCTCCTGGGCCCATGGCCCACAACAAGGGAGACTTGTTGTTGTCTCCCAGGCTCCTCAAGCCCCTAGCCCTGTTAGGCCCCACCATAACCAAGTTCCTCCATCCAACACATCAAGTTTAGATGAAACGGTTAATCGGTTTTTGCAGTGCTCAGAAAGTATAATTGAGCAGCATTCTAAGGACATATCTGAGTTGAAAGCCACGACTCAACACCAATATCAAGCCCCAATAGACTTGAGATAGCTGTGAGTAAGATTACTCAATCCTTTTTGGAGAAAGAGCCAGGGAGATTTCCTAGTCAACCTGTTCCAAACCCAAAGAGTCAATTCGCAGTTGGTAGTACATCTGAGTCACATCATGAAGATGTCCAATCTATTACTAACCTTCAGAGTGGAAAACAGGTTGATAATCGGGTATAAGTGTCTGATTCGAGTGTCGTTGCATCTCCGTCTAAGTCAACGCAGGTTGCATCTCCATCTGACAAGGAGGCTGATAAAGCCTCATCTTCTAAAGATGTGCCTCTTGACTCTGACCCCACTCAGGCATCTTATTTGCCTAAGGCACCGTTTCCATCACGGTTAGCTCCGGCAAAGAAAGGAACAAGTGTAAACGACATAATGAAAATTTTTAAACAAGTTCACATAAATATCCCATTACTCGATGCTGTCAAGCAAGTTCCTAACTATGCCAAGTTTTTGAAGGATCTTTGCACACAAAAGCGGAAGCTCCATGTGCAAAAGAGAGCCTTCCTCACCGAGCAAGTGAGCTCAATTATTCAACACAGAACCCCGCCTAAGTATAGGGATCCTGGTTGCCCGACTATTTCTTGTATTATCGGTGATCATGTGATAGATAAGGCATTGTTGGATTTGGGGGCAAGTGTTAATTTGTTGTCATACTCTGTTTATGAGCAATTAGGTCTCGGCGGACTAAAACCGACTAAAATAACAATGCAATTGGCTGATAGGTCAATCAGAATTCCCCGCGGTGTTATAGAGGATGTGATCATTAAGGTTGAAAAATTCTATTTTCCAGTGGACTTCATAGTCCTTGATACATAACCTGTTCACAACCCCTCCAGTCACATTCCAGTTATTTTGGGTCGTCCATTTTTAGCCACATCTAATGCTATTATTAATTGTAGGAATGAAATTATGATACTATCATTTGGCAGCATGACCGTCGAACTCAATGTTTTTAATGTAAGTCAACAACCTCCTGAGTCCGAGGATGTTTGTGAAGTTAACATGCTTGAGAGTTTGGTGGAGAATTCCTTATTGCATTCTGCATCAGATGTTCGCAGCATGTTTGGCTCACTTCGGTTTAGACTTCGATATTGATGATTCCATTAGGGAAGTGAATGCTTTGCTTGATTCAGCCCCTATTATGGATCCGAGTTACACATGGAAGCCTAAAGTGGAACTCCTTCCACTCAGTGAGTCAAAACTGAACTTTTCTGATGATACTACTGGGTTGTCTAATCCATTCCCTTTCCCATCTGTTCATGATGACCCATTTGATATATGTCCTCCTAGTGACTCCTACATGAAGTCTGATTCTCAATATTCTTTGGAGAGAATACATCCCATAGATAGTGTTGATTCCAGGTTTGGGGGTGTTGTTGAGCTGTCTAGCTCATCACCTTTGTGCAATTCATTTTGTGATGATGAGCCTGTACCACCTGATATATCTATAAACACACCTCTTTCCATCCCCTTAATAGTGACTGACGCTACCTATGTGGATCCCTTGTTTTTAAGGGATGGTTTTAGTTTTGACCATCCTATTGTGCAACACATTCAATCTTCTGATTTGAAACCTGAATTAGGATGTCCCCTTTTAGGAGTAGGTATGAGTAATTTGTTGGATATCATTGTTTGTGACCCCTTTATGCTCAAGGTTTCCACGGATTTTCTAAGAATGCGAGTTCATTTGCATTTGCTCTATGATTTTGCATGGCGCCTTCGTAGCTTTTGGGATGTGATAGTATACGTTGTGTCGCATGTGGTTGCTACTATTTGTTGGACGGATCCTCAACTTTTTCGATTGTTGCTATATGATCTAGTCAACATCGTGGACTAAGTGTTTAGGTTTGGAGGAGTGTTTGCTATATGTTCTTCCTCGTCATTTTATGGTACATCATTTGTGAAGAAGAATATATGTTGGGATGACGACGTTAAACCAAGTGCTCCTAGGAGGCAGCCTAGCTTCAGTTGTGTCATTATGGTTAGTCTGGATTGATTTTCAAGTTCTTTCTAGTTGCATTTCACTCATACTCGTTAGCTCCGTAACAATTTTGACTTACAACTGATACATGTAATTTTTTTTTCTTCATTTGTGTCCTGTATTGTTTTTATCAATTTACCATGATGAGTCCACAATTCTTATGTCTCTGAGCGTTCATTGGTGGGTGATTTCGTCGAAATTGGTAAAAACTTTTCCCATGGTAATATCACTTTAACTCTCATCTTTTTTTTTTTCCTGCATTTGTCATGATCATTATTTTATACATTAAGGACAATGTTTGGTTTAGGTTTGGGGGGTGAGGTTTAAGAGTTTTTTCTGCATTCTTCAAAAATTTTGAAATGAAATATATTTCACAATTGACTATTGTATTCTACTCAATCTCCATTGAATACATAGTTAATTATGAATGTGTGAAAAAATAGTTAATTATGAATGTGTGAAAAAATTTCAATTTGAAAATGTATTCAAAATCTAAGTTTCTTTCCAATGAAGAGAATGTGCTTTCAAGTATGCCTTTAAATTTGAGGAATACATGCTTTCACTTGTCACTTTTATATATCAATAGGAAAACATAAGGTTTGATATTATCTTTAAGTTAAATATATTTCATGATATTTTTCGACTCGACCATTCTTGCACTATAAGCCGCGTTAGCATGATTTGAAGTTAATCAGTAAGATATTAACTAGAAAACCTTAGAATAATAGTGGAGACTTAACCCTTGTGAGTTTCGAGACATTCTATTTTTCTTGAGGGTTATTAAATAAACTCTAACTTTTCTTGAATATGCATTATCTCGTTGATGATCTCATTATTCTTGTTTCGCTTGATTGCTTTGAGAATGACGTTAAAAATTGAATTATTACACTAGAACTTCTTGATTTATTTAGTTGAGATGTCATAATACCGACTAGAGCTTAAGAAGTGATATAGGCATTTTTTTTCTTTGAACCGTTCTTTATCCTTTTAGCCTACCTAATGATATATAAATATCCGTTTGCATCCCTTTGAGCCTTTAAATAGACTTTTTCTTTGCTAACCCCATCTCCAGTACCTACTCCAGTTAGGGAGTAATATCCCATACTATTTTTATCCTTACCCAATGTTTCTGAGAATGTGTATGGTTGATATATTTTTGGAAGGGGAAAATAAAAAAAAGAGCTGAAACTAAATATTCCATGAATCCTTGGGACTGAAATCTTTCATTGTGCAGAAGGGGAAAACATGTCGTTGAATTTCAATAAAAAAAAAGATTGATGCTTCGAAGAAAAAGAAAAATAAAAATATGAATAAGAATTTCGAAGGAAGAAAAATTAATGGTGTACAACATTGGTTTATTCTTCAGAGCCACACATGTGTTATTAAAGGGTGTATCCATTCTCAGATAATTTTATCGTATCCTTTTCCATTCTTGGTAGCCAAAATCTTAGCCTCATTACAACCTAATAAAGACCTAATTGATCTTAAGTAAAAGTTTGGTTCATAGATGTAGAGATTAAATAGACAAGAACTATGGTGTATGATTCAACATTTTCAAAGTAATTGATATTCCTGTCCATGAGATCATATTCATTTCATTCTTTTAAAAGTCTGTTTTCCATGATTATTATATGTGAGATGTTTGTCTTTCCATAATTTATTCTCTTTCTCACATATAAACTGAGTGATAACTAACCAATCTTTGAGTGATTCCTTTCTGAGTGACAATAGAGATTTGTAGTCAAAGCGTACTATCCTAGTCATATCTTTACTGAGAAAAATAAAGTTATGTTGATAAGGCCATGCACACACACACACACAAACTTCGAGTTGAGAATAATTGATGAAATTTATTTTACCTTTGGATACTATTAAATTATTGTTAGACTCTTTGATATATTATTGTGATACTGTTAATTGTTTTCTGAAAATTTTGGCAATTAGATGATTACTCTGAGGATAATAGATAGAGTGACTAAGTTACCATGTTTTGAAAATTTATTGAGTCATAATGTTTGTGAGTAACATTTCTGGAAACCCTCACGCGACTATAACTTGTCCACTAGAGGTAATCTAGGGGTTTAAAGCATTGTTGCACGTTTAAGATAAGTGCAACCAATGATTCCTGCGAAAGTGAGTTAGAATTTTATTTTTATTGTTTTGCTCGAGGACTAGCAAAATATAGGTTTGGGGGTATTTGATAGTCACGTAATTATTACATATTATATCCCTTAATTTATATATGTTAGTGCTTTGATTATTATATTTTATTCTAATTATTTCATTTTCATGTCTTTGTAGGAATTTGAGCGTGAACGATGAAATCGCATTAAGGCGACAATTTGAGGAAAAATTAATTGGTTGATTCTAGTGGTGGTACAAAGTAGCGGGTCACATATCTAAACCTAACCCAAACAAGCCTAGGTCCACCTAATTTAACCTAAGCCCAAGCCCAAAAAGCTAACCTATAAACCCAAGCCCAACCTAACAAGGAAATAGGATAACCCTATTTAGGTTTTTTTATTCTCTTCTCTTGAGGCTTCCTCTTCCACGTTTATCTTCTCTTCTTCTCTTTCCCAGCCACCATGCCCCATCCACCCTACCGGCGATCCTCGCTCGATAGGAGGACTGGCAGTGCGATCATCTCGCCATCACCGCCTCCTCCTCTTCCTCCACCATCAGCCGTCACCTCGCCTTCCTCCCTCACCCGCTCTTCCTCGCTCGCTAGGGAGACGCCACACCCTGTTCCATCGTAGACATCATCACCTCCTCACCCTGTTTCGCACAACCACAGCCGTCACCTCCCTGTTCCACCTCGTGCACAAAACAGAGGAGAAACAGGGAGCGCGTCCCTGTTTTCCTCTCTCGCAGCCGACTAACAACCCACACACACCACCATCATCTATGTTCCTCTCTTCTCCATGGTCTCTTCCTCCTCCATCTCTCTCTTTCTGCTCCTATATCACAACCAGACCACGCACCACCACCGCGACAGGAGCAGCACCGCCCCTGTTCCTCTCATTTTTTTTGTTCTTTTTCGCGTTTCTCTTTCTGTTCTTACATTTCTCTTTTGCAGGTACCGGAGCCGATCGAAAGACGAAGGAGCTCGCGAGGAGCGAAGACGAATCAACGCGAGGAGCGCGGCTTGCTGGAGACGATGGCGTAGTGAAAACGCGAGACTTTGGCGGGAAACAACTGTTTTTCAAATAGTTTCGCTATTCGCACCCTGATTTCTGCTCTGTACCACCACAGTGCATCAACAGTCTTTCTCCGGATTTGTGTTCGTGCAGAGATGAATTCCACCTCCGTTGATGTTGTGACCACCACCACCATGATCTTCTAGACCCCGCGCCGAGGCGAAGATGAAACCACAAGGTTTCCTAGAGTTTGTTGTATTTGAATTTATTGTTTTCTTTATACTTGAATGTTAAATACAGTTTATTTCTGAGTTTCAATAATTTTCTTTCACCGATTATATCCGGATTAATTATCTAGACTAGTCGGTAGTTAGAAGTACCCTCTATTGATATTCAAAGTTTTCTTTAATCAATTAATCTGAATCTGTGATTGTGTGTGCCGTAAGAAGACATGCAATGCTAAGGTTTAGAATTAGTTAAAATAAACCTGTGA
The DNA here is from genome assembly GCA_963556465.1 of Berberis vulgaris. Lineage (NCBI taxonomy): Eukaryota > Viridiplantae > Streptophyta > Magnoliopsida > Ranunculales > Berberidaceae > Berberis > Berberis vulgaris. Next base: position 2,972,706 of record OY747133.1, read on the forward strand.
TTGTGTGTCGTAAGAAGACACGCAATGCTAGGGGTTTATACCTTTGCTGAAATCAATTGCGAACTTAGATTAATCTTTAGGTTAATCATGTTAATTCTTGAAAACAATAATTTGAATTACACAAATCTCGAAGAACCTGTGGTGGATTCGATGTCTCGGTCCCCTCTCTTATCACCTTACCAGTTTAATTTTAGTTGTCCATTTCATTTTCTTTTAATTTAGTAATTTTTATCTGCTGCAACCCCCAACTCTAAATTAGTTTAAATAAGTCTTAGAATTTTATTGTCTGCCAATCCTCATGGGATCGACCCGTATTTGCCACTGTCTACTAGTTAGATAGCCGTGCACTTGCGGTATTATAAGTAGGGTTTATTAACTTATTAATTTAGGTTAATAAAATCTCCATCACGGAGACACATCCATCGGGATTCAAGATGATGCTGTCAAACGTGCAATATATAAACTTGAATCACCACTAGCTGAAGGATCCTGGAAAGCCATGCACGATTCATATGTCACCCCAAAGTCCAAGATTCATCTGAACTATGTTTCAAGTTCTCCTTCTGTCACCAATAATGAGTCAGTTGTTTCTTGTTCAGCACGTAGTAGAACTCGCAACTCTTCTTCAGATTCTGCCAGTAAATATCTTTTGAAATCGAGAACCAAAAGCAGTTCTAGAAATATTAATCTAGCTACGGGTTCAAATACCAGAATGTCAATAAAGGTCTCATGAAGAACAAAGCCAAGTCTGGAATTTCATGTTTTGCTACTAGTGTAAAATCTGTGTTTGGTGGATTGAATAAGACCGAGACGCGTTCGTTGTGTATTCATGAAGATACTCCCAGACATGCAATAGGTAAATTGGAATCACTAGAATGTTAACATGGTACTCTTGCACTTCTGTTTGCATTTCTGTTCTAAACTGATCCACCTTGAACATGATGCAAGTTTTAGGTAATGGGGTACTTAAGGCAATGTCGAAGAAAACTTGTCTAGGCATCTTCAGGTTAACAACATCTTCTCCGTAATCTTCTTCAAGATCTCATTCTATCGCCAATATTGGCTCAGGGGCTTCTTGTTCATCACATAAGAATCCTGCTGGCTCTTATTCAGATTCAAAGAGCAAATCTCCTTTGATGATGAGAACCAAAACCAATTGTAGAAATGATAATTTTGCTTCGCCATCAGCCATCAAAACCTCACCAAAGGTCTCAATAAAAAATAAAGTCGGACCTGGAAATTCTGTGTCCAAGTTCACTTCAAATACATCTCCTGCTAGCTCTATTAACAGCTGGTCCTCAGAATCGTTGTCATCAATTTCTATTGTCAGCCAACGTTCAAGCAGGATTTTCAAACTGGAATGTCAGCTTGCCAAGCTCCAAGAGGATCTGAAGAAAGCAAAGGAACAACTTGCTTCATCTGAATCATGGAAGAAACGTGCAAAACAGGAGGCTGAAGAGGTTAAAAAATAACTCATCGCAATGAATTCAATACTTCCAAGAATCAGTCACTCTCGTATCAGACAGGAACGAGATCCAGAGCCTGAAGGCTCATCTGGAAATGGTTGCTGACTCTAAGGCTATCCAGACCAAGCATGCAGAACAGCAAACACGGAGTTTCAAAGTTTAAAATGAAAATATTCAAAAACTCTTTCTCTTGTTGAGAACATGAAAACTGAGCTTGATGACTGGAAAGAATCTGAAGCTCAAGCCAAAGCATTCGTTAGCGAAATTATATCCCAGTTGGAAAAGGCTAAAACAACTGCGGTGACAGTTAGAGGCAGCAAAGGTTGCTGAGCCAGAGGCTCTGACGAAGCTTGATAATTTGACTGAGGAAGTTGATAAGAGTAGCAAGAGGCAAGCAAGGGTAGCTGATCAGCTGACAGAACAAACAACAAATATGAAAATGGGAGCGAAGTTGAGGTGGGTGGAAATGCCGTCAGATGAACTGATGAGCAAGGCAGCTAAGATAGTTTGTTGCTGTACTTTCAACAGAGGATAATCAGAAGTTCGTCGAACAATTAGTGTCTTCAGACAGAAACTGCAAGCTATCAACTGGGAAGATGAATTTACCTTGTGCAGATGACATGGATGACGGTCACCCAAGAAAAATAATTGAAACATATGCTGAAAGAAGTGTGACTTTCATAGAAGGATTGGACAAATAATTGAAGAACATGGCCTTGGGTTTTGTAGAGACTCTACATGTAACTGTTCCCATGGTTTCAAGAAGACATCAGCGCTGGGCAGATGAGATATGTTTGAGAAGATCTGTAACGTAAGTAACTAATAATCGTCAATGCATAGGATGATAGCAAGAAGCTAAATGCCAAAGTTCGCGATAAGAGAAGCCTTTACATAATTGTAAAAACATTTCGTACATGATATTAGTTTCTTCGAAAATGCATGTTTTTGCAACCAGGTTTTGTAACCATGGTGATTTGGCGTGATCTTGAAAGAATGATGAAATCCTCAAAGTTTTTATGTGTATCTCGAAGTTGTAAGAAACATCCTCTAATAATGCCACATCATCTTAGTTACAAAACCTAATTGCAAAATAGATCCAAAGATAATTATATTTTCCCAAAAAGACTACTCTTCATAAACATTTTGGTTTATTTAGGTTTGGCGATACTTTTTTGTCTACTCAATTAAAAGTCATTCTAAAAATATTCTAAAAATATAGAAAATTACTTTGTAATTTGTACATTTTTTCAAGATTTCATTTGCAATGAGGAAACATTCTTGAAAATTATTCTAAATTTTGAGTTTCTAATTTGGCCTTTCACAATCACATCCTCGCGATTATAACAACCTGCTCCTAATACCACCAGAAATGCCATTTTTGTAGTAGTAAAGCAAGACATAGCTAATTTTTAGGGCAAGACAAATCCAAATACAACGCTGAGCAAGCCAATAAATTGATGCCAATAGAACTTATTACAGTCTTAGGATCAATCTTTTTTCATTTATGGAATCTTTGAGCAAGCCTTGTTTTTTACATCATGGCCTTCAAGCGATCTTTAACCCCAATCATTCTTCCCTTGTCGGTCTTGATTATACTAGGTAATATTATTATCTGTTTTTTTTTTCCTTCTACATGTTATTAAGATATCGCGCAATCATGAAGCAATGATGATGATGATGATATATATATTGATTCAAAATTTGACATTGATATTTTTGTGTTTATGACAGTGGTCAGCTCATTGTTATTCGAAACAACAATTGCCACAAGATACATTGATTATGAACCCATCCGCAGAGGTGATCCAACTGACCCCCATGGTTGCAAAGGTGGAATATGTACACCACCTCTAAAGGAACTTCCAGCCAACCATTACAGCCGAGGTTGTTCAAAGATAAATGGATGTAGGGAAGGGTAGGCAAGTTGAGAACCTACGCAAGCTGGGGTGGTCATCCATAAAAATTTCACTAATCATTAGGATCTATGTACCACACTTTTTAATTAACTCGCCTTATTCATTCAATTGTGGTTTATGTTAATTAATCAATCATTTATTTATTTTTAAATTTCACTTTTGTACCCCTTATATAGGGGTGCTAATGGATAAGATTTGAGTTGGATTGTTAAAAATTCGAATCCAATTCAATAAAATTAAGCCAATCCAAATCCTAAGTCCAATTCGAAAAGTTATCCACTATTGCAATCCAAATCTATTTAATATGCTCATCCGAAATCCACTTGAATCAGATCCGAAATAACTTAATTTGACAACTTTTACTGTTTTACATTACATACAAAAGCAAGCCCTCTTTAATACCACCAAAAGCACTGTCCCAAGCCACCATTCCAACTTTTTTTCTCCCACACCACTCTTTTTATTTCTTACGCCACCACATCTCTTACACACCACCAATAAAAACCCAAAATTTTAAATTATTCTCTCTCTTCCTCTTCTTCTCCGCTCTCCCTCTCTTCTCCATCAGACATCACCACTACCACACTGTCACCGTCACCATCACCACCGCAAGACACCTCTCTCCCTCCTGCCACCGCCACCTTTTTCCCTTTTTTCTCCATCAAGCACCACTACCACCCCCACCACCTCTCTCTCCCTTTTTGTCAATGAAAACATGGTACTATTCCTGACTTTGGTTCAATTTAAATGCTCAATTGAGACCGATTCTTAAGCTCATCAAAACATGAAAATTGTACTACTCTTAGTCATCTAATCAACACAATTTGAATGAATTAAAAACGTTGTGAATTGAGCAATTTATGGTCATTTTACTAAACTCACACAAAACTATAAAAAAAAATTATAATAAATATTGTCCTTGATTTCGGCGAATTGATACGTTCAATTAAAACCGATTCTCAAGCTCATCAAAATAGAACAATTGTAGTACTCTGAAGTTACCTAATAAACACAATTTGAATGAGTTGAAAATGTCATGAAATGAGCAAGTTATGGTCATTTTACTAAAATCACGCAAATCTATCTGGCAATGAAAATGGGGTAGTGTTTCAAACTTTTCGACTAACTTATACTCTCTATTGAGACTGATTCTTAAGCTTATCAAAACATGAAAAATGTAGTATTCTGAGTTATCTAATAAACACAATTTGAATCACTTGAAAATATTTTGAAATGAGCAAGTTATGGTCATTTTACTAAAGTCGTACAAATTTGTTTCGCAATGAAAATGGGGTAGTGTCCTTAACTTTCGGCCAACGTATACTATCTATTGAGGCCTATTCCCAAGATCATCAAAACACAAAAATTGTAATACTCTAAATTATCTAATGAACACAGTTTGAATCATTTAAAAATGTTTTGAAATGAGAAAGTTATCGCCAATTTACGACAAGCATTCAAACTGTCCAGAAAAAAAAATATTGTTTTTACCCATTCGCATTGGGCGAGGAAGAGCCTCAAATTCGCCCAGACCTATGCGAATTAAAGTCTCAAATTCACCAAGATCTATGCGAATGCAAGACTTCCACTCGCACTCATACGGACCTTTGCGAATGTGAGACTCCCACTTGCATTTTCCAATGGGAATGGGTGAAAACATATATTTTTTCTGGATAGTTTGAGTGTTTGTCGTAAAATGACTATAATTTTCTCATTTCAAAATATTTTTAAGTGATTCAAATTGTCTCATTAGATAACTTAGAGTATTACAATTTTCGTGTGTTGATGAGCTTGAGAATCAGTCTCAATTGAGCATATCAATTGGCCGAAAGTTACCCTATTTTTATGTTTTGAATGAGTGATATAGCTAGGTTGTTTTGCGAGAGAGGAGAAAATGGGAGGTCGGCGGTGGTGGGGAGCAGGGTGGTGTTGCTCTGTAGTCTATTGATCTTCAAAGAAGTGGAGTGAAAATACAAAGAAAACAATGGAGGAGGATGGTTCTCTTCTTGCATTCATTGTTACTGTTTTTTCCAAAAACAACTTTTTGGGTGGTGTGGGTTAGTAGGTAAAAGAAAAATAAAAAATTTTGAATGGTGGTGTGGGACAGTAATTTTGGTGGTGTTAAACAGGGCTTGTCAATAAAAAAAATAATTTAAGTTAAAAAAAATTCCTTTATAATAAACAATTGATTTGAAAAAAAAAAAAAAACCCCCATTTTGCATAAATCACTTAAAACCCCATTTTGCAAATAATACATACAATATTTAATAACTTATTATCTACCTGCACTTAGCTACAATGCTAGTATGTTTGCTTCAAGTTGGTGATTTCTAAAAAAAATGTTAAAAGTTGAATAAAAAAAAATTTAATAACCTTAAAAGTTAAAAGCAAACTAAATTATTAATTAATAGAAATCAGGGTCCAAATTGTCTAAGGAGTCTTGGGTTTCAACCCGTCTAATTGTCGAGGGAATGGGCGAGGAAAACATAGAGGGGGGACCGTTCATCCCCCTTGAGATACGTGCAAAAAAATGACGGCACACATCCTGAGGGGGATGGACGGTCCCCCTCCCTCTCTCCATCCCTCACTGTTTTCCTCGCCCATTCCCTCGACAATTAAATTTTTTTCCTTGGGTTTAGATAGTAGAGATGAGACCAATAAAAAAATTGTGCTCACCTTTATATATAACGAAAAACCGTCAACTCTTTTATGGGCCAAATTTCACATCCAAAAGTAATTCTCCCAAAAATGTTTACGCGTGTTAAATGTTTTTTTTTTCACTTAGTAAATATTCGTTAAACATTATTTACCAATTTTTATTTATAAACTTGACTGCATTTTCTAAACAGTCAAATTTCTTCTATGTGAAACTCTTCGATTTCATCTCTAAACACCTAAAAATTGTGCTCACCTACATCCATGTCCCGACAACTATCCAAAATTTACCCACTACAGTTAAGATGTAAAAGTTTCAAAAACTTATTCAATAACAAATTGTTCGTATGCTCAAACTAACTCCAAATTTATTCTAATATTTAAAGTTTGAGCCCTTCTACACGGCGAGGAAACGAGCAGGGGAGGGAGGTGGCGGGGTGGGGACCGTCCACCCTGCTTGGGATGCGTGCCATCATTTTTTGTACACGCATCTCGAGCAGGATGAACGATCCCCACCCCACCACCTCACTTCCTCGCTGGTTTCCTCGCCATTTAGAATTTCTGTTAAAGTTTATTATTTGGTCCTACATAATCACATCCCCACAATCATAACAACTAGCTCAAGATACCACCTCGAATTACCATTTTTGGACCAATAAAGCAATATTTTAGTTTTTAGGCAAAACAAATTCAAATCGAACGCTAGCATATAAGTTAATTGATGCCAATAGGACTTGCAATCTTCGGGTCAGTCTTTATGAAATCCTTGAGCAAGCCTTTTTTTTCCACAACATGGCCTTTAGTCGATCTTTAACCCTAATTGTTCTTCCCATGTCGTTCATGATTATACTATGTACGTACTATATATTGTTACTCGTTCTGCATGCTTTTATGTTATAATTATCAAGAAAAGATGATGATATATATTGATTTCATTAACATTTGTTTGTACGACTAATATTTATTGGTATTTTTATGTTTATGATAGTGGTTTGCTCATTATTATCCGAAACAACAATTGCCACAAGATACATTGGTTATGAGCCCATCCGCAGAGGTAATCCAACTGATCCCCACCAATGCAGACGTGGAAAATGTACACCACGTGCAATTCAACCTCCAGCCAACCGGTATCGACGAGGTTGTAAAGCCGCACAAAGATGTAGGGAAGGCTAGACACGTTGAAAACCTAGACAAGTCGGGTCATCCATAAAATTTTATCACTTTGTTAATTCATTATTCATTATGATCTAATACCAGGGGAAAATTCTAAATGTCGAGGGAATCAGCGAGGGAAGGGGGTGAAGCCGTTCATCCCCCTCGAGATGCATGCAAGCCCGTGTCTCGAGGCGCTTTCACGCATCTCGAGGGAGTGAACGGCTTCATCCCCTCCCTTGCTGGTTCCCTCGACATTTAGACAAACCCAATACCAGGATATTAATATCCATGTATGTACCACTGAAATAATGTTTGAACACACTTTTTGTGTCAAACATCATGTTTGTTTGTTCTTCATCTATTTGAGAACATTATTGAAAGATTTAATTAAATAGTTCCAACATCATCTATGATCAAATGTTCCATCTTTTAGTTATGGCTGGGACTACTCCACACCACCATAAGTGTTTTCTCACACCATTCTACTCTCTTACACCACCTAATTTTTTTCCTACACCACCTATATAAACAAAAAACCAACATTTTCCCCTCCTCATACAAATCAAAACCCGATTAATCCCTCCCCCCATTCGAATCTCTTTCATCTCCCACATTCAAATCTCTTGCACATCTCTCCCACATTCAAATCTCTTGCAAAATCGACACCAAATTCTTCCCTCTCCCTCGAAAATCTCTTTTCTCTCCCTCAAAATCTCTTCCCTCTCCCTCAAAATCAAAACCCTTAAAAATTGAACCCCAAATCGCAACCTCCCCAAAAAAATTTAGAAAAACAAAGTAAACTTCATAAAAAATTTAGAAATCACAAAAAAAAAGAAAAAAACTATTGTTCGCCTGAGACAATGCGAGGTTTTTGCAAGACCTCGCATTGATTTGGGCAAACAGTAAAAAAAATTTGCTTAAAAATATCGCCTGGAACAATGCAAAGTTTTTCCAAAAACTCGCAGAGTTCCGGGCGAACAGAAAATTTCAGCAAATTTTTTCGGACAGATTTGTGAGACTTTGGTAAAATGACCATAACTTGCTCATATTAAAATATTTTCAAGTGATTCAAGTTGTGTTTATTATATAACTCAGAGTACTACAACTTTAGTGTTTTTATCAGCTTTAGAATCACTCTCGATCGAGTACATAAGTTGGCCAAAAGTAAGGAATACTATCCTATTTTTATTGCAAGATAGATTTGCACGACTTTAATAAAATGACCATAACTTGTTAATTTCAAAACATTTTCAAGTGATTCAAGTTGTGTTTATTAGATAACTCAGAGTAATAAAAATTTTATGTTTTGATAAACTTGAGAATCGATCTCGATCGAACACATAAGTTGGCCGAAAGTTAGGGACACTATCACGTTTTCATTACGAGACAGATTTGCGCGACTTTAGTAAAATGACCATAACATTCTCCTATGACATAGGGATGTAATTAGGATACTATAGGGATATGATTAGGATATTTGGATATTTTTGTTGTGAAAATCTTAGGAATATTGTAGTTGTGGAAACTTAATTGTATTCTTATCAGAAGTTACCTAAAGCTACTAGGATACTTCTTGTATAAATACCCTTGCTTGTATATTTGGCGCAGAGATTTTTTTATCCATCACTCTGATCACCCTGGAATGGTGTTTGTCTCCAAGCTTCTTAATGGAGACAACTACGCAACATGGTGTCGCTCTATGTGCATCTCCCTAAGCGCGAAAAATAAGTTAGGGTATATTGATGGAACGCTGGAGGTACCCTCAGAAGAGACAAACTTGAACAAGTTTCTTCTTTGGCAATGTTGCAATTAAATGGTGCTTTCATGGATCATTAATTCCATTGAACCTGACATCGCATACAGTGTGATTTATTCATCTACAGCGCATGAGGTTTGGGAGGATCTCAAAGAAAGATTTTTCCAAAGCAATGCTCCAAGAATCTTTCAGTTGCAGCGAGATCTTTCCTCTCTTTCTCAAGAACAAATGTTTGTGGCAAGTTATTTTACCAAATTAAAAATACTATGTGATGAATTGGCCTCATATAATGATCTGCCTTTGTGTTCTTGTGGTGCTATGAAAAAACACATGGAGCGTGATGAGCGCAATGTTCTGATGCAATTTCTTATGGGGCTTAATGAGTCTTATAGTGCAATTTGTGGACAGATCTTGCTCATGCAACCCTTGCCTACTTTGCGCAAGGCTTATTCCCTTATTACACAGGAAGAAAACACAGAGAGTTGGGCACATCCCGTCCTTCCATTGAATCTGCAGCCATGGCAGTTTGTCAAGGTACCCGTCCTTCCATTGAGTCCGCAGCCATGGCATATCGTCAAGGCCAAGCACCTACTAATGCCAGTAAGATGCCTTTGCATTGCACATACTGCAACCGAGACCACCATACTATTGATACTTGTTACAAGTTGCACGGATTTCCACCCGGGCACCGTTTGAATGGTTCTAATAAGCCTAAGGGAAGTCGCAGCAAAGGGGGAGCAAGCACCAGGACTGTGAACCATGTGAACTCGAACCCAACATTAGAAGAAATTCAAGTTGTCATGCCTAACTTATCTGAGATCCAATATCAACAGATTCAAAATATGATGAGCGAAAAAAGACTCTCACCAATACTCAGGTAATAACAAACCTTTTCATGATTTCAATTGGATTATTGATAGTGGCACTACAGACCATGTCACCTCAGTTTCTCACCTGCTTAGAGCCAAAGTTAAAAATCCCTTTATGCAGCCAGTAATGTTGCCAAGCGGAGATACAACACCCATTAGTTCCACTGGAACTTTATCTCTTAATTCTCATATTTCTTTGAAAAATGTTTTATGTGTTCCTACCTTTAAAGTCAATCTCATGTCTGTCTGTCGCATCACAAAGGGATTACAATGTTCAGTGACTTTTTTTTTCCTTCTTGGTGTATCTTGCAGGACCTGGCAACGAGGATGACGATTGGTTTGGATAAACAATGTGACATGCTTTATCACTTAGTGGCGTTGGCTTTTGACCAAGCACCTTCTACCGACAAACCATCCTGCCACCTTGCTTCCACTTCCGCAGACTTATGGCATCGCCGTTTAGGTCACCCTTCTTCTTCGCGTTTACATGTTTTAGGCCAAACTTTGTTAAATTGTTCCTCTAGTTTGAATAATGTTTGCGACGCCTGTCATTTGGCAAAACAGACTCATTTTCCGTTTAGCAAAAGTTCAATTTCCACTATGAAACATTTCTCCCTTATTCATTGTGATATTTGGGGGCCTCACAGAACTTCTTCAATCTCTGGGGCTCGGTTTTTCCTAACAATTGTGGATGACTTCTCTCGATTTATTTGGGTATTTCTTATGCACCACAAAAATGAAACACAAGGACTTCTCAAATTTTTTTTCCATGGTTAAAACCCAATTCAATACCACCATACAAGTTATTCGTGTGGATAATGGGGTAGATTTTTTTTCATTAAGGGATTTTTTCAAAGATCATGGAACTTTATATCAATATACTTGCCTCTCCACACCACAACAAAATGGTGTTGCCGAACGTAAGCATCGTCATATCCTTGAAACTGCACGGGCCTTACGCTTTCAAGCTAATCTCCCTCTTCATCTCTGGGGAGAATGCATACTCACAGCAGTTCATTTGATCAACATATTGCCCACCCTACTTCTTTCCCACAAAACCCCATTTGAGAAATTATATAATGCAACACCATCCTATACACATTTAAAGGTTGTTGGTTGTCTTGCATATGCCAAACATATCTACACTTCTCACAAATTTGATCCACGTGTTAAGCAATCTTTTTTCCTTGGCTATCCGCATGGGCAAAAGGCCTACAAACTTTATGATTTGTCCACTCGAAAAATATTTACTAGTCGTGACGTTGTTTTCCATGAAAATATTTTTCCTTTCAAGACCGAGCATACCCAATTCAATCATTTCCCTTCCTCGGGCCCCTTACCACCACCAACCCACCATGATGCCTTACCTATTAGCCTACCCGATGACTCACCAGGGTTGTCCCCTTCCCCTACTCCATCTACTCCTCTACCCGCTAACACAAAACTCCCATCTCTTACTGACCACACCCTTCCCTCACCATGTAACCCTTCATCTTCATCTGAAAGTTCCCCACTAGTGCTTCCTACTTCTCCCGTTCATGTCTCTCCACCAACCGCATCACCTCCTCGCCGGTCAAACCATACCAGAAATTTGCCTAGCCACCTCCAAGATTATGTCATCACGTTGCCACCATCCATCCAATCAGATTCAACGTCTCCAGTTCCCTCATTAGGTACTCGCTATCCCTTGTCCAATTTTATTTCTTACCATCAATACTCACCATCCCATCTAGCTTTCATTTATAACATCAGCCGTCATGTGGAGCCTCGAACTTATGAGAATGTTGCCTTAGATCCAAATTGGCAACAGGCTATGCTCTTCGAACTTCAAGCGTTGGAACTAAATCACACTTGGACTCTTACTTCTCTTCCCCCAAGTAAGGAACCAATTGGTTGTCGGTGGGTTTGCAAGATTAAACATCGCTCTGATGGTTCAATCGAGCGGTATAAGGCTCGCTTGGTTGCTAAAGGGTACACTCAGATTGATGGCATTGATTACCATGACACCTTTTCTCCCACTGCCAAGCTTATCACAGTTTGTTGTGTCCTTGCCATTGCTGCAGCTCAATTTTGGTCTCTTCATCAGCTCGACGTTCATAATGCCTTTCTTCATGGTGATTTTCATGAAGAAATTTATATGCTCCCACCTCCCGGTCTACGGCGCCAGGGGGAGAACTTGGTATGTCGCCTCAACAAGTCCCTATATGGCCTAAAACAAGCTTCTCGTCAATGATTTGCTAAGTTCTCTGATGCCATACAAGCTGCTGGTTTCGTTCAATCTAAAACTGATTACTCCCTCTTCACATGTAATAGAGGGAAATCATTCACTACCATTTTGATTTATGTTGATGACATATTGATTACAGAAAATGATTTGGGTGCCATCAATACCCTCAAACAATTCCTTCATAATCGTTTCCGTATCAAAGATCTTGGGGATTTAAAATTCTTTTTGGGTATTAAGGTATCTCGTTCCAAGAAAGGTATTGCAATTTTTTAGAAAAAGTATGTTCTATATATTATTAAATATGGAGGTTTATTGGGAACACGACCAGTTTGCTTTCCTATGGAACAAAATCTCAAATTGTCAGACAAGGGTGAATTACTTGCAGATCCACAAAAATATAGAAGGTTGGTAGGCCGCCTTATCTATTTGACCATAACCAGACTCGATATTACTTATGCAGTTCATGTCCTCAGCATGTTCATGCATGAACCAAGGAAACCACATTGGGATGCAGCCCTCCGTATTTTGAAGTATCTTAAAAGTTCTCCAGGAAGAGGTCTTTTTTTTCCAGCTCATAATTCTTTGCATTTAACAACTTATTGTGATTCGGATTGGGTTGGTTGTCCCACTACTAGAAGGTCAACAACAAGTTATTGTGTCTTTCTGGAAAATACATTGGTATCTTGGAGGACAAAGAGACAGAAATTTGTCTCCCTCTCTTCAGCAGAAGCCGAATATCGAGCCATGATGAGTGCTTGTTGTGAAATAACCTGGCTGCGCAACTTATTGCGAGATCTACATGTGTCACATCCGGAGACAACGATGCTTCACTGTGATAATCAAGTTGCTTTGCACATTGCGGCTAACCCGGTCTTCCATGAGAAAACAAAACATATTGAAATAGATTGCCACTTCATTAGGGAAAAATTCAAAATGGTTCAGTTGAAACCAAGTATGTAACTTCATCTCAACAAAGTCGTTAGGAAAATACACTTTCAATGGCATGTTGCACAAGTTGGGAATTCTTGACATCCACTCTCCAACTTGAGGGGGAGTGTTGAGAATCAATGATTCTCCTATGATATAGGGACATGATTAGGATACTATAGGGATATGATTAGGATATTGTAGTTGTGAAAATCTTAGGAATATTGTAGTTGTGGAAACTAAATTGTATTCTTATCAGAAGTTACCTAAAGCTACTAGAATACTTCTTGTATAAATACCCTTGCTTGTATAATGAAAAACTTATCCTGACATATTATTTTCTCCATACCATTGTTTTACATAACTTGCTTATTTCAAAACATTTTCAAGTGATCCGAGTGGAGTTTACTAGATAACTTAGAGTACTACAATTTTAGTGTTTGGGTGAGCTTGAGAATCGATCTTGATCGAGCATATAAGTTGGCTAAAAGTCAAGGACACTAACTCGTTTTTATTTCGAGACAGATTTGCGCGACTTTAATAAAATGATCATAACTTGTTCATTTAAAAACATTTCAAGTGATTAAAATTGTGTTTATTAGATAACTCATAGTACTAAAATTTTCTTGTTTTGATGAGCTTGAGAATCGATCTCAATTGAGGGTTTAAATTGGTCGAAAGTTACCCTGTTTTGCATTTTTTTTGTTTGAGTTTGGGTTTTTCTGTTAGATTATACATATTTATTGGTGGTGTGAGTAAGTAAGAAAAAAAATACATGGTGGTGTGAGAAATGGCTTTTGGTGGTGTGGAGTAGTCGTTGACTTTAGTTATTTGCTGGTGTGCAATCAAGGTTGAGAGAATGCAAACTCATAAGAGAAAGGATATAGAAGAGAGTGAAACGAGTATGGAATTTGAGTTTGCAAAATATATCTTTTAGTCGGCACTCAATCCCCATACGTTGTAAAATGCGAAACCTTATTTTAGTATTAAAAACTTATTATGTGAATGACATACTATCACATGGATTGTATAGATGTGGTGCGGGTTTTCTAGCTATGCAAAAATCATCATAGTTGGATCCAATCCGTTTTCGTTTCAGCTTTTGACCACACTATCAATCATTCTAACACTTTCTTTTACGTTCGTAGACAGTTTAATATTGAAGTCCAAGATATGTCTAGACTTGTAGCGGTTAAGTTTCCTGTGTGTTTTAGGTAATATTGGCTTTAAAAAACAAAAAAAAACTCGTGTGAGACTCCTTATATAATTTTTGTTGTCTAAAAATTAAATCATTTTAATAAACCCTTCCAACCCACGAACACCCGACATGAAACCAGCACATGGTAGCACTGTCACAATCTCTTCCATCCAACTAAGCCACATATACAGTTCAGCTTGAACCAAGACCTCACTTCTTTTATGCTCCCCAATTTCTTGTTCAATAGTAATTTCCCGTTCATTTCCAAATTAAAATAAAAAATTGCTTAAAAGAATGGTTCCCTTCCATTTTTCGTTTGAAAAATGAAAATTTTCCATTAAAACACTGCTCACAACCCCAATTTCTTTTTACACTACACAGCCTATTTATGGGTTCAAATTTCATCTAAATTGCAAAAAAAGTTGTTCGATTTCATCTCTCTCACTCGTTCGCTTACTCACTCATTCACTACTCTTGTCTTCAAATTCAATTTGAAAGATCTAAATAAACCCTAAATCGGTTCATTTTGATCTAAAAGCAGGACCCTTCTTTGAGGCCCTGCCTAGCCGAACTGACCCAGAAAATCGTTATGTGAGTATCACCAAATTCATGACCAAAAGATTGTTGAATTTATGTATGCATTGTGTGATTGTGTTCATAAACAAATCTACATGGGAAAAATCGAGCGAATTCTTGGCTCTGGTAGAAAGTGAGAATTCGGAAGTATAAATAGTGGCCTTGCCAGATGTAACGACCCTAATTATAGCACATTATAAATTTTTAGGGCTTTATTAAATTTGAAGTTGAGTCATATAATAACTAAATAAATAAATAAGGGGGTGTCAATATAATGTTGTGCAAACTCTAATCTTGTAGGGTTTTGCCTTTAAGTTGGTTAAATAGAGATTTGATTATTCCCAGCTGCATAAAGTTTGTAGAAAAAAAAAAAAAAAAAAAAAAAAAAGGAACAAAGGAAGAAAGAAAAAGGGAAAGGAATAGAAAAGCAAAAGGTGAGTTCTTTACTTCATTTTCTTTATAAAAATTCTATTAGTTTTTTTCATTCTCTTTATTATAAAGATTTAGTATATATAATCTTTGGATATAATTGAAGTTTAGTTTTTATGAGTGTGATTTTTTAAAACAAAAAAAAGTAATGATTGTGAGTTTTTCTCACTCTTATATTATATTTTGTTAGATATGTATTGGTAGAATTATCGAATATTAGTATAAGTAAGTGTTCTTGATTTTCTAGTTCTCTTTAGATGTATAAATCCATGAATTTTGGGTTAGATTTTAATACATAATAAAATCTATAAATTCATATAGTATTGTATTATAATTTTCTTGAAAAATAGTTGAATTAAAAGAGAACTAAGATTTGGTTAAATTTAGTAATAGAAAACAGCTTTGCGCAGCGTAAAGTTTTGCAGTGGATCAAGATCTTCACGTAGTCAAAATGCTAAATTTAATCCATAATTTGAAAGCATCCATAGAAAAATTATAGTTTTATTTAGAGTTCATCCAACGGTTGGATTTACCTCGAGGCAGGGAAAACCACCACTGATCAGATTGTAGAAATCCTATGATTTTTACCGAGTTTATTCCACGATGTTATTTGAGCGTAATACAATTGAAATTGATATTATCCCTATCATTGACTTGTATTTTTATGACATAAAAACTTATAGATTAGAGGTATGTATGTGTAGGAGAAGAAGATGACACAAATAGAGTTGGGCTGGACTAAATAGTTAGTGTGTTGTAAAACTAATTGGGCTGGACTGAATAGTTAAGCCCAAGAATCTGAATAGTTGTTTGCTGGATAATGATTTTGATTGGGCTGAATAGTTAAGCCCAAAATTGAATTGATTGGTTTAATTGAATAAAGGTATGGATTGAATTTCTAATATACTGATAGAATTAAATTGAATTGGGCTTATCAAATATGGATTTATTTGAGTGTATAATTTACTGTTGAGAAAATCCTTTGATTGAAATGAAAATGTTGATTGCCCCAAATAATGGGGGGCTATTGTGATGAAATTGTTGATTTTTGCCAAATGCCAAATGATATGTTTCCCTGCAATTAATGGGTGGATACTATTATGGATTTATTTATTAATGACAAAATGTCATTATGAAGGAAATTTTGAGATATTGCAATAAATGACATGAAGTACGTTTGTTTCTTAAAACTTAAATCATCTGAAATTGTATCACTTCGAAATATCACACCTCTTGTAGTTTGTGAACTTTCATTCTCTTATAGAGAAACTAAATAACCTTCGGACTGTCTTGCAGATATGGGGCGCCTATTTCTTATAGAGAAACTAAAATAACCTTCGGGTTAGTCTTGCGAAAATGAGGTGAATTTTGTGCCTAAGATAGGCTTTGATATTATCCGTAAAAAATGTGACGCGACGTTATGCGCATTCATAGCCCAAGAGTGGCTTTTGTTACTCATATAGTTAAGAGTATCCGGTGATGCATGTTTGTATGTGATGTGTCCCCACTTGAGCATGGATGACAGAGAAGTCCTCATTTATATGAGAGAGGCATACGGGCATGTATGTTCGGCACGGAGGTAGTGTGAATGTGTTATAGTCTAAGTGATCAATTCATTATAAATGGATAACTAGGGTAACATAAATAATTTATTGGTCGATAAATCTTGAGTAAATAGAATAATACAATTATTGCCTTATAATCACTCAGTACAGGATGGCAGATCTGCTAACATTCTCTGCAGGTCTGACTTGCCATGGTTAGTTTTCATAGGACAGATGTATTTAAGGTAAATAGTTACGAAAATATGTTAGGAACTGTAATTGGCTTTATACATTCGCCTCATGGAAGAACTACTTGTTTTGTTCCTCGTGCTTCAGTATCAAATCCAAAACTCGTAGAGGAACTACTTGTTATGTTAGGAACTGTAATAAATTCGTTGCCTTTATTTGCTGGTGTGCAATCAAGGTTGAGAGAATGCAAACTCATAAGAGAAAGGATATACAAGAGAGTGACATGAGTATGGAATTTGAGTTTGCAAAATATATCATATCTTTTAGTCGGCTCCCAATCCTCATACTTTGTAAAATGCGAGACCTTATTTTAGTATTAAAAGCTTAATGTGTGAATGACGTACTATCTCATGGATTGTATAGACGTGGTACGGGTTTTCTAGCTATGCAAAAATCATCTTAGTTGGATCCAATCCATTTTTGTTTCAGCTTTTGACCACACTATCAATCATTCTAACACTTTCTTTTACAATGTTGAAGTCCAAGATATGTCTAGACTTGTAGCGGTTAACTTTCTTGTGTTTTAGGTAATATTGGCTAAAAAAAACTCGTGTGAGACTCCTTTGTATATAATTTTTGTTGTCTAAAAATTAAATCATTTTAATAAACCCTTCCAGCCCACGAACACCCGACATGAAACCGGCCCATGGTAGCATTGTCACAATCTCTTCCATCCAACTAAGCCACATGTACAGTTTAGCTTGAACCAAGACCTCACTTCTTTTATGCTCCCCAATTTCTTGTTCAATAGAAATTTCCCGTTCATTTCCAAATTAAAATAAAAAATTGCTTAAAAGTTGTTCGATTTCATCTCTCTCACTCGTTCGCTTACTCACTCATTCACTACTCTTGTGTTCAAATTCGATTTGAAAGATCTAAATAAACCCTAAATCGGTTCATTTTGATCTGAAAGCATGACCCTTCTTCAAGGCCTTGCCGAACCGACCCAGGAAATCGTTATGTGAGTATCACCAAATTCATGACCAAAAGATTGTTGAATATATGTATGCATTGTGTGATTGTGTTCAGAAACAAATCTACAAGGAAAAATCGAGCGAATTCTTGGCTCTGGTAGAAAGTGAGAATTCGGAAGTAGAAATAGTAGCCTTGCCAGAAATCCTGAAAATGAGGCAGGTGGTCGAGATGATTTATCATTGGCAGTCCAAAATTGAGCTCGAAAAGAGATACAGAAAACAAAATATTATGTAAGTTAGAAAGGTAATGAATTTCAGGAACATTTTGTAAAGTAATTTGGAGCAACAACTTATTATTCTTAACAAATTGCTCATATCGTTGAACCGTGTTGGGCAGAGGTCCGGTTCTTCCTTTGCCTTTCGGGTGGTTGAGGCGAAACCCCAAGTATTTAATTCGAGAGAATCATTTCCTGATCCAAGACCGGTTTGTTCATGGGCATTTCGTGTGAAGATTCATCATTCATTACAAGTCAGGAATGCATTTATTTATCCATATACTTGAGTACCTAAATGTTGATACATAAAAACGGTCACAGCTCTAAGCCATACACGTGTCACGATGATCTCGTGGAGATACGAGCACCAGCATCAGCCCAACACTGAACATGCCCAAGCGGTTCTAAGCCCACTCAATTCAGTCTGCCAGGTAGACACGAACTCTCACAGTACGGTAGGCCCACGCATCTCACAGTTATTCTCAATACCCGTAAGCCCTCCATAGGCAAGTATCTTGAGGATCAGCTTCGGACGAGCAACTACAGCTGCTCTCTGCTTCCAACTAGGAAGCAAACACCCGAGTATCTTCCACACAGGGAAACTCCCTTCTACGGATTGTTCTTGGATTGGGAATTATCTCCTGCGTATCTTGGAGTGTAGAGCTAACAGAGAACTTCCCTCTTACAACACGACTCCTAATTAGAGAGGGATCTCTACAAAGATCTCCTCCCTAAACTACACCTACAATGGCCCGGTTAAATCAAGATTCCTTGCACTATAAATAAGACATGAGGTTGGTAAGGTAAGATACGTTACAAATTCCTTGTTACATCATTACACATTCCTCAGAGCCTTGTCTGACTTTAGCATCAGAATGTCATCGGATGACAATACTTTCTCGAGTTCACTACATTATAAGGATTTTTAATGGCCTGGTTGTCTAAATTTCTAAGCGGCAATACCCTGTTCCACCTACATCCATATCCTGGCGACTGTCCAGATTTTACCCACTACAGTTAAGATGTAAAAGTTGTTCTGTAACAACATGTTATCTAGAGAGGTTAGACTAAACTTTTATCCTATGCTTTTAAGAGTAATTAAAGTAAAATAAGTGATAGGAGTCCTAATGGAATTGGGAAACCGTAATTAGAGTGGGAATACGGTTCTAACCGTAAAGTAAGTGGAATAGCAGTTTTAGGCTGTTTTGGTAACTGTGATGGGCAGTTACTTGATGGTTTTATTCCACGTTTATATAAGGCAAGTCCCTGGTCTCACAACAAGCACAAGAACAACCCCTCTAGTCCCATTGAATGAGTGCTGAAAAAGGTTGCAGAGACTGGAAGAACTTGTATTACTGATCACCTTGTTTATTGCTATGGCTACAGGTTAGTAACTGGTTTCGTATGAGTATAGGAAAGATCTATTTTAGTACTAAAGATAACATTTGGTATCAGATCCAGGTTCATATGGATCTTTGGGAGCATCTTTGGCAATGTGACTTGTCATTCGGTTCTTTTGAATATCAGTAACCAAGTTGACAGAATTTCCTTCTTTTTCTTTCTTAATTCTTTTCTCCTCTTGAACACAAACAGAAATTAACTTGTTCAAGTCCCACTTATCACCCACAGCATGATAAGTACTCAATAATTGACCATATTCAGTTGGCAGAGAGTTCAATGCAACATGAACAATAAAAGATTCATCAAGTAGTACTTGAAGTTCTTTAAGTTTGGTTCCTACCTTGATAATCTTCATGACATGCTCTCTCACACTGCCAATGCCATCAAGTTTCATTGATGTCAATGTCTCCATAAGCTGACTTTTCTGCACTTTGTCGGATTCCTTGAATTTGTCTTCCACATTTTTCCAGTACTGTTTGGCGTCATCTGACTCAGTGATTCCCCCTCTAACTGCATCTGACATGTATCTTTGCATCACCTTGATCTGTTGGACCTTTCCCATGCTTTGTATCCATTTGTTCCCAAATCCGGTTTGTCCTCCCTTAAGGCCAAATCAAAGTCATGTGTCGCCAAGTAGATTTCTATATCCACTTTCCATTTTTTATAGTTGTTTCCATTCAGTGGTTCAATAGCAGCATGGTTCAATGGAAATGCAACCACATCCAAAACTGTTTACAATATGCACATCGATAACCCCAAAAACTTTTACATCATCATAACTTCTCCTTTGGGTAGATAATTATGACATGTATTTTATTTATGCTTTATCATATAACTACTGTAAAACATACACAAATATCCTTATGCAACAATTCACATCTTTGGATAGAGAATCCTTGAATGATTTGCATATACTTACACCATTATATGTTGTTGTGATCCACACCATGAAAACAACTCTTCTTTGGATGAGTTGTTGTCCAGTAGATCACAACACAACTTCTGTGATCATATACATATTTACATATGTTTTCTCTATGATTTGTAAACCACAACAGAACACAAAATGCTTTGGCTAGATTATGTAGAGAATGATCAACAAAATTCATATTCTTTTCTGCACAAAACTGTCAAACAAAAACAGGTTTTGTATATCTATCTAACCATGCATTCAATAATAATTATCTATATGAAATACATAAAATTATATAGCATTGATATTCACATAATTATTACATAATATATCATTTAATTTATACATGTTAGTGTTTCGATTATTATATTTTATAGTAATTATTTCGTTTTCATGTCTTTGTAGGAATTTGAGCGTGAACGATGAAATCGTATTAAGGCGACAATTTAAGAAATGACAATTGGTCGATTCTAGCGGTGGTACAAAGCAGATGGTCACAAACCTAAACCCCAAAACTTACCCATAACCCCAAACCCAATCCTACCCTTAAAGAATATTCTCTCATTTATACCTTGATGAATGTTCCCTTGATCTCATCCCTATTCACTTTGATCTTTCTCTATAAATAGAATAGAATATGGTGAGAAAGGGGAGGAAGAGAAGGGAAAAGAAGTATTACACAAAAATCAAAACCTCTTCCTCAAAAGTAATTCTCATCACCATCACCACTCATCCATCTCTCACTCACTCAGCAATCACCTCCATCCGCCATCAGCCACCACCGAGCTCCTCCACAGTCACCGCCACCACTACGAAACAGGGGCGTGACAACCCTGTTTCGCGTCAGAACCACCTCCATCACCGTCCCTGTCCCTCTTCCTGTCCATCATCCATCAACCTCCATCCGCCATCAACCACCATCACCCTGTTTCGCGACAGAACACATCCGCGAGCCACCACAACCACCGCGAAACAGAGCCGCCATCACCGCGACTCTGTTCCGCCTCGCGACAAAGCCAGGCAGGCCGTCCTCCTCTCCTCTCTGTCCTCTTTTCGTCTCGACCTCCTTACCGTCTCTCCGCCACCGTACAACCACCACAGAGCGGCTCGTCCGAGGTGCACAACCACCGCTGAAACAGGAATCGAAACAGGGAGTCTCCTTCCTGTTCTCTCTCTCTGTTTTTGAGTTTCTTATTGCATCTCTCTCTTCTTTTGCAGGTTCTGGAGACATTTGGAGGACGAGGACCCTCGCGAGGAGCACGGAGGAAGGCGGAGCAGCGGTGCTGCTCGCTGGAGACGACGACCAGGCACTGTAGCGCAAGGCGGGTACTGTAGCGTACTGTAGCAGAGGTGCGAGAACTAGTCAAATTCTGTTTTATGCTATTCACACCCCCGGTTTTACTGAGTACCACCACAGAGTGTTTTTGAACATTTCCTCGAGATTTGTGTTCGGACCACCTGCTGATCTACTGAGTACCACCACATCGAGTTTGTGTCAAACCAAAAGGATTGCATAATTCATTTTGATTTATTTTACTGAATTGTGTGCTTAATTGTTAATTACAATTTATTTATGAATTTTTGATAAATTGCTTTCACCCTTCATGTTCGAGAAATTAAACTTGATATGTTTGGTAGTTAGAATTACCCTTTATCAATATTCAAAGCATCTGCTAAAAATATTAAGCTTAAACTTTGATTAAGTGTGCCCTAAAAAGACACTTAATACTTGGTAAGAGCGTATTTGCTTGAAATAATTTGTTAATGTTTGATAGAAACATAATATAATTTGAATTGGATTTTAACGATCACATATTCGGTGTAAGCAAGGGATTCTCATCCCTAAAGCTTCTCGTTTAAATTTTCAGTAATTTAGATTTAAATGTTTTTGCTAACTCATTGGTGAGTCCAAGCCCACAAAATCCATCTCATCTATCTTTTTCTTTTCTTTTCTTTTTCTTATTTTTAATTCATTTTTAGTTTAGTTTTAAAAACACTGTAACCCCATTTTCCTCTAAATTAGTTTAGATAATTTCTAAAATTCAATTGCACTCACTTTCCTCGTGGGATCGACCCGTACTTGCCGTTGTCTACCAGTTAGGCACCGTGCACTTGCGGTTATTACAAGTGGGTTAAATTAGCCTATTAATTTAGGTTAGTTAAATCCTCCATCAAGCATGTAATTTGAAGCCTGGTTAATCCATAAATTAGAACAATATCCATATGAACTTGGATCTGATACCAAATGTTATCTTTAGTACTAAAATAGATCTTTCCTATACTCATACGAAACCAGTTACTAACCTGTAGCCATAGCAATAAACAAGGTGATCAGTAATACAAGTTCTTCCAGTCTCTGCAACCTTTTCAGCACTCATTCAATGGGACTAGAGGGGTTGTTCTTGTGCTTGTTGTGAGACCTGGGACTTGCCTTATATAAATGTGGAATAAAACCATCAAGTAAGTGCCCATCACAGTTACCAAAACTGCTATTCCACTTACTTTACGGTTAGAACTGTATTCCCACTCTAATTACGGTTTCCCAATTCCATTAGTACTCCTATCACTTATTTAACTTTAATTACTCTTAAAAGCATAGGATAAAAGTTTAGTCTAACCTCTCAGGATAACATGTTGTTACAAAATTGTATCTATTGATGTATGACAATAGTTGATTTGCCTTATTATGCTAACAAAAGCGTCAAAAACTTATTCAATAACAAATTGTTCGTATACTCAAACTAACTTGAATTTTATTCTAATATTTAAAGTTTCTTATTTGGTCCTACTCAATCACATCCCACAATCATAACAACCAGCTCAAGATACCACCTTGAATTACCATTTTTGGATCAGTAAAGCGATACATCAATTTTTAGGCAAAACAAATTCAAATTTAATGCTACCAAATAAGTTAATTGATGCCAATAGGACTTGCAATCTTCGGGTCAGTCTTTCTTATTTACGGAATCTTTGAGCAAGCATTTTTTTCCACAACATGGCCTTTAGTCGATCTTTAACCCCGGTTGTTCTTCCCATGTCGTTCATGATTATACTATGTACGTACTATATATTGTTACTCGTTCTGCATGCTTTTAAGTCACCATTATCAAGAAAATATGATGATATATATTGATTTCATTAACATTTGGTTGTACAACTAATATTCATTGATATTATTATGTTTATGATAGTGGTTTGCTCATTGTTATCGAAAACAACAATTGCCACAACATATATTGGTTATGAGCCAATCCGCAGAGGTAATCCAACTGATTCCCATGAATGCAGACGTGGAAAATGTACACCACATGCAATTCAACCTCCAGCTAGCCAACCGATATCAACGAGGTTGTAGTACCACACAAAGATGCAGGGAAGGCTAGACACATTGAAAACCTAGACAAGTCGGGTCATCCATAAATTTTTCAGTCACTTTGTTAATTCATTTATTCATTATGATCTTTATACCTGGGAAATTAATATCCATGTACGTACCACTGAAATAATGTTTGAACACGCTTATTGTGTCAAACATCATGTTTGTTTGTTCTTCATCTAAAAGTAATATTTAAATAAATGGCTCCAACAACATCTATGATCAAATGTTCCATCTTTTAGTTATTTCCTGGTGTGCAATCAAGGTTGAGAGAATGCATACTCATAGGAGAAAGAATATAGAAGGGAGTGACACAAGTAAGGAATTAGAGTTTGCAAAATATATCTTTCAGTCAGCTCTCAATCCCCATACGTTGTTGCATGCGAGACCTTATTTTAGTATTAAAAACTTATTATATGAATGACATACTATCACATAGATTGTATAGATGTGGTGCGGGTTTTCTAGCTATGCAAAATCACCTTATTATATAAATGACATACTATAATTTTTATTTATTTATTTATTTTTACGTTCATATACAATTTAATGTTGAAGTCCATGATATGTCTAGACTGAAAAATTCTAATTGTCGAGGAAACCAGTGAGGGACCCCACGGGGGGGGGGGGGGGGGGGTGGGAGCCGTCCATCCCTTCGGGATGCGCGCTTGAATATTCGGGATTTGTGCGTTAAAAATTCAAGCGCGCATCTCGGGGGAGATGAACGGCTCTCTCCCCCCCTGTGGGATCCCTTGCTGATTTCCTCGCTGTCTTCCTCGACAGTTAGACGGGTTCGTCTAGACTTGTAACGGTTACATTTCTTGTGTGGTTTTAGGTAATATTAGCTTCTTTTTTTTTAAAACTCTCATGCAAGTCTCTTTCGTATATAACTTGTATTGTTCAAAAATTAAATCGATTTAATAAACCCTTCCAACCAATGATAACCCGACACGAAATCAGCCCATTGTAGTACTATCACAATCTCGACCATCGTAGTTAGCCATTGAACCAACACCTCACTTCTTTTTTGCCCCCCTAATTTCATGTCCAAAAGTAGTTTCCCGCTCCATTTCCCAATTGAAATAAATAAATAAAAAAAAAAATTGCTTAAAACAAGCGTTTCCGTTTGAAAAATGAAAAGTGTCCGTTAAAACGCTATTTACTACCTCGGGTTTTGTTTTTTACACCACACCGCCTTTTTAAAGGTTCAAATTTTATCTAAACTGCAACATAAGCTGTTCGATTTCATCTCTCTCGCACTCACTCACTCACTCACTAAATCGGTTCGAAAGATCTAAAGAAACCCTAAATCGGTTTGTTTTGATCTTAAAGCTTTGCGATTTGAGTTCGATTTGATCAAAAATGGAGAATGGGGAGCAGGGGAGGACACTTGAGGTGGACGAGAGGCTCCGCCTCATCGATGTGTCTTCGGAGGACGATTGTCTCATTTTCTCGGCTAATGGTGAGAAATTGATCTTTGATTTCGTTAATATTGAGTGATCTGGAGTGTTAATTGAGTTATTTTACTGATAATTTGTGTTGATTGGGTTTTTTAGGGTTCGGTTTGAATTAGGGTTTGATATTTCTGTAAAGGTTCAATTTTTATTGATTTCTGTTATATTTTTACTTTTTTGTTAGAATTATTTGTGATTTGTTAGGGTTTCTGAATTTTCTTCGTGTTTTCCCCAAATGCTTTACTCGAATTGTGAATCGACTGCAGAGTTGTAGTGGAGATCAAATTGAGAAGCTTTTTGTGGTTGGAAATTGATTATGATATAGATTTCAATATTTAGTGATTAAAACTCTTAATCTGAACTCAATTTGGAGATCAGTTCACTGATCAAACTTGCAGTTGTTAGGAGGAACCTTGTTGTTGAAGTAACTGAGCGGCGGATGTATTTTTTGGTTATTTAAATTAATTCGTGAAGATATAATGTGGTGGAAATTTTAGTTTAAAACCAATGCAATGTGGTAGATTCTTAACACATTTATGTCGTCATGTATTGTTTTGTTCCTTATTTATTTTCTGTTTTCGTATCAACATCGCTGATTTTTTATTTTGCAAGTAAGAATGTGTAGATCGCCTATAGCAATGAATGAACCTCTACCTGCTAGAAAAACTATAGTTGTGCTTATGGAAAAATGCTCCTTGGTGGCATGTAGTTTTGACATTACCAAAAGGGTTTTTTGTTGAGCAAATTTCGTGGATTTTCAGGAAATGAAAATGAGCTAGATGACTTCCGAATGTCTGATTTTGGAAATGCTCAAGAAATGGAGTATGAAGCCACTACCTCCATAGAAAGGGATGGACATGTACTATCGGAGTCCTTAGAACCAGAAAGAACGAATAAGACCAGTAAATTCAACTTGCGGAAAAGCTTAGCATGGGATAGCGCCTTCTTAGATAGTGCTGGTATTCTTCTGTCAGCGAGTAAATTAGAGTGCTAACTACAACCATATAATTTCGACATGCAATTATGCAATGGATAGTTTGAATCTGAAGTTTACAGTGTATAATTCTTCTTGTTCTCAGGTGTTCTTGATGCTGAAGAGTTGTCTATGATAAACTCTGGAGTAGGAATGGCTGAGAAACATCCACTGCCTGCAATTCAAGAAGATGTGAGGAGATCCATTGAGTCGAACTCTACATTAGACAGTGATAGCTTTTCTTTGGAAAATCTGGAGGTGGACTTGTTTGCAGATATACGAGCTTCGATTCAGAGGTCCAGTAAAGCAGCCAACTTTGCAGGTTCTAAAACCAGACAAGAGTCGGGCCTACAAAATCTTCACTGTAAGGATAATTTATGAGCTCTCAACTGTTACTACAGTTCTTGCTTTACTTGAAAGCGAATAGTTTCAATCTTTTCATTTGTATGAGTGATGCTCATGCGGTATGGTCACGCGGCTAATGCCAGCCCATGCCAAACGCCGTGTTCATAGCTAATTTATCCACTGATTGATTAGATATTCTTTTTACCACCTAACAGATTGCATGTATGGCATCAGTATATATTGAAAGTCCTGCTCATCTAACAGACCAGTTTACCTAGAATTAGGATCTGATGAATGACCATTCTCATCTCAATTAGATGCATATCATATATTGAATAGTTACAACCGCTGAAAGATACTTTAAAGAATACAATAAGATTGTAAAACTGATCCTTAAGTGGAAATTCTTCTTTCAGCTTCTAGGAAGACGGACCTTGCTTCTCGAAATAAAGTAAGTTCATTGAAAGCATTACTTCAGTTTTACTGTTAGTATTTGTAGAAGTATTTCTACAGCTCTGTACTATCAATATTTCAGATGAAACCGATGCTTGCTTCCAAGAGGCAAAGCATTAATACACAGGGTGAGAAAACCACAAAGGAAGCTTCTGTTCGTCCACAAGCTGTACAGGCATGTATCTGTTAAGTAGTATAGCATAGTTTTTCTCAATTGATTCATTGGCAGTGTTAATAGCAAAAATTATGTGGACATATATTTATTAGACAGATTTAGGTTTTTGTCAAACTGACATTTTTCTATCATTTTGGTATTACATATTGCATCCAGGCCACATCTAAAAGTGGGGAGTCAAGCTCTTTGTCACACAGGCCACCCAAAATATCGAGCCAGGCTAATGCTATCTCAGTGGCATCAACTAAAAGGACTTCTTTGGCTCCCAACCGTGCTAAAATTGAATCTAATACTGCCAAACCCGGTAGAGGTAAAATAGAATCACCACAAATTTAGAATGACTCGCGCACATGAATGTTTGCATTTCAGTACTAATTGCTCTGTCTACCTTGTATTTCAGTTCTAATTGGTTCATCCCACCACTTGCTTTATTTCACTAATGAAACATGTTTTGTTTTGGTGACAAAATATATTGATCAGGTAAAGGGGGTCCTAATGTTGTACCCAGGAAAGCTGGTGTAGGTGATTCAGGTGTCACCCCGAGGTCCAAGTCTCCAAAATCTTCTTCCAGTTCTCTTTCTGTCACCCCAAGGTCTCTTTCTCCCAGATCTTATTCAAGTTCTCATTCTATCTCCAATATTGAGTCAGCGGCTTCTTGTTCACCACATAATAGACCTGGTAGCTCATCTTCAGATTCTACCAGTAAATCTCCTATGAAATTGAAAAACAAAACATTTTCTAGAGATGTTAATCAAGCTGCACGACCAACTGTCAAAACCCCACCAATGGTTGCATCAAGAAGTAATGCTGAGTCTATAAATTCTCGTCTTATGACGTATTTGAAGTCTACTACGAAGACCACTTCAAGCGTATCATCTGCTAGTTCTGTTGATGGCTGGTCCTCAGAATCATCGTCATCAACTTCTACTGCTAATCACCGCTCCACCAGTTCAAAGAAGAGCCCAGATTTGCCTCGAAAAGGTTTCTCTTTAGAAAGAGACATCATTCAAGTATCGGATTTGCAGAACCTTCAACATGTTCAACCTTGTGTTGGATATGAAAGAACTAAGTCTTCAAGTCAATTTACGAAGAGAAGTCCAGACGCTGGTGCACTTTCTCATCCACCATCTACCAATGCTTCAAGAAGCTCTAAACCGTCTGGCCTTCGGATGCCATCACCAAAGATTGGCTTTTTTGATGCGGTGCGTTTTGTTATCCTATAGTCATCATACATTAATGTTTCTTATTACCCCGTTTTGTAATACGTCAGGATGTTCCATCTTGTTAAAAGTTAGGTTTTTTATTTGTGGACAGGAAAAATCTGTAGTTCAGACTTCTGAAAGCGGTTTGCAATTTCATTCTGGAGCTCGAAGTGGTATACCAAAACATGGTACTGGAAGTATTGGTGGGACTGTTAAAGCAAAGCCTGGTAGGCATCAACCTGCAAGAATTGTGACTGGGACAGGTAGCAACATTTCCGATCAACATTTGGCTAGAGTGCCGCATTCTGCTCCAAGCGTGAAGCCTACCACTGTTGCCCAGATTCGAGAATTATCCAATGCCATGCCTAAGGTGTCTGCTATTTCAAGGACAAGAGAAAAATCACCTGGCATATCGCCAAAAGATCATGCATCTCTCAACACTAACAAGGGTAGTCGCCCGAAGGATGGGAAAAGAGAAGTGACTAAAATGGATAAAGACAGTTCACTTTCTTTGTCAAACGAAGTGGGAAATGGTTTTCAAAAGGAGTTTAAGAATGTTGTGGTTACTGAAAGCAGGGACATGGTTCATATGAAGTCTCTTAGCAACACTCCTACCAAGGAAGACATATCTCAGAAGTCTACCTTACCCAGTTTTGGCTGTGACACTGGCAATGTAAACATATCTAAGGAGCCAGATTTGGTATCAGGTGGTGAACCTATAAATGGTGAAAGTGATTTTGAGAGTCCGCTCAGTTCGATTCGTAAAAGCAATGAAAAAGGAAATGAGAACCAAGTTGATTGTTTGAGCAGGCAAATGGGGATGATAGACCTTAGTAAGGAAGAAGAGCTCAGTTGCAAAAATAGTCCCTCACTTTCTCAGGATGATGGGTCCCTCGGAACTGGAAGAGCGGATCACGTAATGGAGCTCACTAAAGTTGACAGAGGCAGTTTGGTATGTTTTTCTGATGAAGTAAAGAATGGTGATCAAGGAGCTTGTATAAGTGGCATGATTACTGAAAGCAATGAGTTGGCTTTGATAAAGTCTCTCAAGGACAATCCTGCCAAGGAAGACACGTCTCAGAACTCTAATAAAGCAAGCTCTTGTGATGATCATGACAACATGAACTCTTCTAAGAGATCAGATGAAATGCCTATAAATGGTGAAAATGATCTTGACAATAGAATTAATCCACTTTGTAAAAGCAATGAGAAGGAGAATTCATTGAGCATAGAGAATCAAGTTGAATGCTTGACCAGACATATGGGGACCATAGATCTAAAAAAGGATGGACTGAGTGAAAAAAATAGTTCCTCTTTTTCTCAGTGTGATGTTGATAAGACAAATATTCCAGTTGATCCAAAGTTAGAATTTCTAGATTCTAAAAAAGCTTTTGCTCATGGTCAGACGGATTTGGCGGAAGATACACTTTCTTCTTCCTCGAACAGTGTGGACAATGTAGCAAGCCCAAAGAGTCCGTTGGCAGCCAAGCTTACTTCTTCCAATTGTACTGGGTCTTCTGGTGCGCAATCAGACGTTAGCTGAAACTGTTGCAGTAAACAATTTTGTGGAGTTGTTTCTTCATGGTAAGCAAATTTTGAGTTACTAAACTGACTGATATTTTGATATTCTTTAAAACACTAGTAAAATAGTATGTGCTTTCAATGGCCACTTTAGCAGGCTACAAGTTTGATATTTTCACAGTGGGATTTAAGTTACTTATATCACAATGGAAGCTGTGCTGAACACATTGAATCGAGAGATGACATATGCTACTTCGTTATGCAGGGTCCTATAGAAGTGATACATGTACTCGAATAATGAAGCTATAGATCACATATTTACCAAAAGCTGTGTGTTAGCATCCCATGTTACTAGGACAATTCTCTGTTGCAAGGTTCTGTTGATGAACAAAGCGTCCAGAGAGAGTGCATGCAGGGTTTGCTATATTAAGAGAAATGTACTGTCCGAGTTGATAAATTTGTACAAACGGCATGGATCTAAGTGCTTGATCCATGCTATGTTTTATTTATTCAGAGTCATTCATCCTACCTCACTTTGCATTTCTAGACCTAATTCTGTCCAAGTTCTTGTATCTGTTGATGAACTTTATATGACAACAGTGGGGTTATCTCACAAATTCGTGGACAAATATGAGTGTTTTCTGTTAACTCAACATTCCCGGTAGCAGGTTTGTTCAATTGCTTTAACAAGTTTACTAAATTATGTTGGTTTTGTGGAGGACTGAAGAAGATTTCATGATTAGTCTGACTTAGCTCAGGAATGCTTTAAATAGAGTAGAGGCACAATTGCTTGCAAGAAAGGGAGAAAAAACCATAGATTACTAGGTTTTACAAGTTGCTAGGATTTATGTCAACCCGAGTAACAGAGAACAACAACAGAATAAAATGCCTCCTTACATATAACTCGATACTTCCATTATGAACTAACAAAAACAAGCAAACTCGACTTCACATTTTGATGATGCATCGAAGGCTGTCCCCTCCAAGCATGTAATCAAATGCCTTGTTGATCTCACTGAAAGGCACCTCATGAGTGATGAATTTTTCCAGTTCAATCTCCTGCATAGCAAACCATAACAATAATCAGTAAAATCTTACAGGGTGCTCGTATCTTTGATGCTATTTGATTCAGTTTATTACCTTGTTCATGTACTTCTCTACAACACCAGGAATGTCAGTTCGGGGCTTGTAGTTTCCAAAGAAGGTACCCTTGAGAGTCCTTTCGTTCAACAGATTCATTGGGTGAGTCTTGAATGCATCATCTTTGTTTGGTACACCTACCAGCACAGCCAAACCCCAACCATCATGAACACATTCAAATGCCGAGATCATTGCAGCAACACTTCCAGTACATTCAACTGCCCTGTCAACTCCTCCATTTGTCATCTCAGCTATAACCTGACAATGATTCCAAGTAAAACTTCCATTAATTTTACATAACAACTCATCAAAACTAAGTAATTTTGGGGAACATTGTCTCTAACACACCTCTTGAACAGGTTTGCTATGGTCCTTGGGGTTAACAAATTCAGTGACTCCAAATTTCTTCGCTGTAAGAATCCATATAGGAACCATTAGCATTCCGTAATTATAGAACAAGCAATTTGCAAATAAGCTGAACTTGATTCATGGAATTCAAGTGCAATCTTAGCCAAATGAAGATAAGAAAATGGACAACATTACCTTCATCAAATCTTTTGGGATTCAAATCAACACCAATAATCCTTGAACAACCGGCAATTCTTGCTCCTTCGGCGGCCTAAAGAGAAAGCAAATATGTCAAACAGAAATTCTTTGAAACGAGTGTAGGAAAAGAAACTACTCGTTTTGGGCAGGGGAGCTTACAGCAAGGCCTACTGCTCCTAATCCAAATATGGCTATTGAAGAACCCTTTTTAGGTCTCGCAACATTCAAGGTAGCACCAAGACCTGCATTGTTGCATCAATAGGAAGTTTTAATACAAGATGAAACTGATCAAAACGAGGTTTTTATCAACTTCGAACCTGTGGAGATTCCGCAGCTAAGGACGCAAACTTTGTCAAGCGGTGCAGCCGGGTTGATCTTGGCAAGACAACCAACATGAACAACAGTGTACTCACTGAAGGTGGAAGTTCCCACAAAGTGGTGTATTGGTTGCCCTTTAATGGTAAACCTCGACTTTCCATCATTAATCATTACACCTCTGTCAGTGTTTATCCTAAGGAGGTCACACATGTTGCTCTCCTCCGATTTACAATGAGGACACTCCTTGCACTCTCCAGTGAACACAGGTAATACATGATCCCCTGGTTGTAGCTCTGTTACCCCTTCACCAATGCTCTCAACAATCCTAAAAGCCCATACATAAATGTTCAAGTATTCAAGTCACCAACTATTTAAAACTAAATTATCTTAATCAATGTGTTCGAATCAGAATAACATACCCTCCAGCTTCATGACCAAAAATGCGAGGAAACAATGGGGTTTGTCCCTGCAATGCAGATTAACAACGTAATGAATGATGCATTTTCCATGATTAATAATAACTTCTTAGAGTTGATGGACATTGTTACCTTGGCTTCCCAGAAATAGACATCAGTGTGGCAAAGGGCAGTAAAGAGGATCTTGATGCGGACCTCCATTTTTTGTGGGGGTGCTACCTCCACTTCTTCTATCACCAATGGTTTTCCTGCTTCCCATGCTACCGCAGCTGCAAACCATACACATTTGATCAACCACAAGTAAGGTAGACAAATTAACACTAATGAAAACATATGATCAATCACACAAACAACAACAACAACAAATACAAAGATCAAAACCATTTTGAAATTGAGTTAGATTGATTAACAATTTACTTACCTTTGCATTTAATAACCTGACCAGTTGTATCTCCCATCTCTAATAATTTGATGATGATCCTTGCTAATCCTTCTTCTTCTTTTTTCTTCTCAGTGAGACTGTGAATTATGTGATAAAATTGGGTTAAGAAAAAGGCTATATTTATACACAAGACTCAGTGCCGCGTGTCTCATTTTGTGTGAGAAATTATTACAAGTGTCTTCCAGAGAGAAATAATAGTACATTGTTTTTGCCAAACTGTTTGCTAATTCACACCTCTATTGGTTTTTCAAAAGTGCATGGTTTTTGTTTGATTCCTGGTTTCATAACAAAAGTGTTTCATTGATTCCTGGTTTCTGAGGGGATCCTATTAGTTGTTCTGCCAAAAAAAAAATATATATATACATCTTTAAGCAGGGCCAGCAATGGGACACTTTTGCATCGGCAGGTTTTGCATGTAGGATTTTTTTTTTTTTTTTTATCCCTTAACCCCTCATACCAGTCGTCGATTGGGTTGGACTGTATAACTTAGTGATACTATTTGTCATTGCTCAACCACTAAACCATCACACATTTAATCGGTTTTACATGTACATTGTTTTGTCTGAGAAATTATTACAAGTGTCTTCCACAGAGAAATAACAGTACATTGTTTTTGCCAAAACAGTTTGCTAATTCACACCTCTATTGGTATTTCAACAGTGCATGGTTTTTGTTTGATTCCTGGTTTCATAACAAAAGTGTCCCATTGATTCCTGGTTTCTAAGGGGATCCTAGTTGTTCTGCCGAAAAAAAAAAATTTAATTTAATATCTTTAAGTAGGGCTAGCAATGGGACACTTTTTTTTTTATCTCTTAATCCCTCCCACTCAGATGGGGTCGGTTGGGTTCGATTCTGTGACTTAGTGATATCATATAATCCCTACCACACATTTGACCGGTTTTGCATGTAGGATGATGTGGATACATATAAATACTTTGAAAATTTTATCAATCTTTTAAGATCACGTTATGTCACACTGATTACAAAATCTGATTTTCTAGTATTTTTTAGTTTGTTTATGATCTGGAAAATCATGATTGATTTATGCGAAATAAAATTTATTTTCATTTTAATGATGATATAACCAAGGAAATTTACCTCTAATTAATGAAGGGAAAATAACAAATCAAGAAATATTTGATTTAAATAACTATTACAAATTCCTACATTCCAAACTATAATGAAAAATATCTATTTAAGTAAAATATTAAATCAATTATTTCTTAATTTTATAAAGATTTATGTGATTGATAATTTGATCAAGTTAAAATCATGAAAAATATCTATTTAAGTAAAAATATTAAATCAATTATTTCTAAATTTTATAAAGATTTATGTGATTAATAATTTGATCAAGTTAAAATCATTTCTTAATTAGCAAAAAATAAGGAGATATATAATATAGTTTTACCAATTTTATTACTTATAGGCTCATATAGATCAAAACGGCTTACATAAACTCAACCCTAACTCGGCCATTTAACTTGACGTGCTTGGCGAGCGGGCCCAAAATGACTCAAAACCCGTGAAGCCTCAACCCTAACCGTTTATAACAGGTGGGCTTCAAGTCGGGTTGGTGGTTCGTGCCAAATTGCAAACCATAATTACAAATCCTCAACATTTGCTACTTATCAAAATCAATCCCAAATCCACGAGGACCAAACGAAAGCACACTCCTTGGAATATTAAAGCCCACTCTGGATTTTTAGAGACTTTTTTCATGTTTATGATATCGTTGTACTTGGTCTCACGTAAACATTTTCATTTCATATATCAAAAGGTTCGCCATAAGTTCAAGCTTTCGGAACGGGATTGGGTTTTTACAAAAATCAACTAAAATGAAAATATTCAGTATGTTGGGCAAATCTCGGGTTAGGGTGTTTTGCATTTGTAAACTGATTGTTTCATCCCACATAATGCACTTTACACTAGGGGTGGGCACGGGACGGGATGGGACGAGATATACCCATCCCTATCCCATCCCATTCATACGGGATCGGGACGGGACAGGATCAGCGTGTCAATCTTCTTTACTTGCAGGCCCCAGTTTGCAAGCACCCATGAATATAATATAAAGCTTAAATGGTGGAACCCAGTCAGGGCTGGTGCTTACTACCAACGAATTTGATGATATGTCTAGCACTCCTAATTTAGAAAGGCCGAGAAAGTGAGCTTCTGATACAATACCCTGTAAAAAATTTGAAGCAACATCCAAAAAATGAAGTTCTGCGGCTTCTGCCAATTGTCCAAAGCTCTCTAGTATAGTCCCATTCAACTGGGAGGGGTAAAAAAAAAAAAAAATCAAAGCTAGTTGAGTTCATGTGGTTGTCTTTATTGTATCCCACCATATCATGATCCCCATCCCACTAATCTAATCCATGCACCAATTATGATTCCCATTGGTTGAATGGCAAAGAGCACATTCCAAAGTATGCATGCACATTTGCAAAAGTTATGCATAATTGAACGATAAAGATCTAAATGGGATTAGTTAAAGTGTGAACCTGCTTAGAAGGGTCCTTATTCCTTAAATCGTCACTAATTTGATGGACTTTGTCAATAAAAATAGTTGTGCTATTATTCCTACGAACCTTTCCACGCAGCCTGGGAAGATAGCACTGATTAGTGATTGGGGAGAGTGTTCAGCATGTGAATGTCAGCTCTACCCCTCTTTACTAACCTAAACACAAAGACTGTGCTGAGTATATTTTTTCCCTTCCTACCTTTCGCAAGGTTGGGCTGTCATCTATTGTGTCACTTTCAGTTTTTAATCTCAGAATGCTAGGTCAATGTTTTGATAACATTATTCAGTGAGATCAATTAAGGACTCTAATTTCTCAAAAGATGGATTCTGATAATTAGTAATTATGTGATCATTTAAGAATTACATGAACTGTACATTTGATATTTACAAAGCATAAAACAATATGACCTTAACAAAATAAAAAACAATTTGATTACAAAAAATTGAATACTGAATGTAATCGAGACTATGTTCATGAAAGTGGTCACAAGGATGGAAATCCCAGATACATTCAGAGAAATGGTCACATTGATGCATATCAAGACTATGTTCATGAAAAAAAAAAAGAGGACAGTGACACTGGCACCATCAGAATCTAAGCATAACATTCACAATGAGAAGAAACCATTGAGCCTAGTCATTTTCGTAACGCCCTTGTATGGGCATTCACAATTCTAAAATAATTAATTAAATAAAAATATTAATAATTAATATTAATAAATTAGTTCGGGACGGGACGGGATTGGCGGGATTGAAAATCTTCATCTCATCCCATCCCATTCTAGATCGGGATGGGACGGGATCGGGATGAAATTATTCAATCCCATTAAGACCCGAAAAAATCGGGATGGGACGGAACGGGATCGGGACGGAAACGGAATCGCGGGATGGGATGCCCACCCCTACTTTACACTGAATTTGCCCCACGTACAACATACTTACAGGCTCACTTTTCATCTTCAATGAAAAAAACGAAAATGCTAGGAAATCAGGTTTTGTAACCAGAGTGACGTGGTGTAATCTTGAAAGAATGATGAAATCTACAATGTGTTTATGTGTATCTCGTGGTTGTAAAAAACTCTTCTGATGATGCAACATCATCTCGATTGCAGAACCTGATTGCAAAACCCGATTCCCTAGTCTCAATACTCATTGCTCAACAAGTATCCTCAAGTCTCATTTAATGAATTCTTTCACTAAATAATTTGATGGTTTAGATATTGATACACTTTTGTTGTTGTTTATAAGGTGAGTTTAATGATTCAACGGGTAAAAAATTAACGATATTTGTATTGGGAAAAAAAAAGAAAAAAAAAAAGAAAAGAGGCCATGTAAGGATCCATATTATTGCGAATAGAAATGGGGAATTTGTAAACAAAAATGCTAAGAAATCAGGTTTTTGCAATCATGTTTTGAAACTATGATGATGTGGCGTGATCTTGAAATAATGATGAAATCTCTATAGAGCTTTTGTGTATCTTGAAGTTGTAAAAAATCCCCCTCTAACAATGTCACATCATTCTAGTTATAAAACATAGTTGCAAAACCTGATTCCTTAGCTTCAATATGAAGACATGCTTAGTTTGGATGACACCATTTGACAATTTCAAGGGAGAGGATACACTTCATTTATCTATAGGATTATGACTCCATTTATGATATTAAAGTTTTCACTAAAATCATTTTACTGGATTTATTATAAGGCCGTGATTCGTTTCAACTCCAAATTTGTTGACCTGGTAAATCAGGGTCTTGCAATCTTGAACGTGGTATTGTCATCTAATTATAGCTAAACTAATCTATTTTATGAATCTCAAAATTTAAAGAAACTAATCTTTAAAATAATTTCTAACATTCTCACCAAACTTTTCTTTCCTTGTTCTCTCTCCTCTATCTCTTTCCTTCATCTATTCTCTGCATAAGCAACTACAAACTCCACAGAAAATGCAAGGCATGAACAAAAACACTGAAAAATGAAACCCAAAAAATTTAAATAAAAAACATCTACAGGAGAATATGCAATTGTGTTCATTTATTTTTTCAGTATTTTATTATGAGAAAGAGAGAACAGAGAAATTACTAATTAGTAGTTGTCCACAGAAACAAATTTTAGAAATCGAAAAATCTAGGGGTTCGAGGGAGGGAACGAGGGAAAAGGGCGAGGGATGGGTAGAAGCCACCCATTCGCCTTGAGACGAGCAACATTATGCATCTCAAGGCCAATACGCTCATCTCGAAGCAGATGAGTGGTTCGCTTCCTCCCTCGACCCTAGCAAAGCTCTTTAGAAATTAAGTGAGACTAGAAAATCTCGAGATGCCCAAACACTTCAAAAATTTCATCAAAATACCCAAACACTTAGAGGATTTCATCATTCTCTTGAGATCACGCCGCATCACCATGATTACAAAACCTGATTATAAAAACATAATTTCTTAGCATTTTCGTTAGAAATTAGTTGTGTAGAAAATATTTGAAATTATATTTTAGACTATTTTCCTTAAAATAAAGATTCATAAAGTAGCAGCCAATGTTAAATGTGTACCAATTGCTGTTGCTAACAAATTGTGGCGTGGCAAATCCATGAGCAATCAGCAACACAGATCATTCCAAATAATCTAAACAACAAACTAAACTAGAGAACCCAAACACTAGGTTAACTACAAATGCAGAATCTACAGCTTAAACATAATTGACTGATTTACTGACATTTCATTGACAATTAATCAAAGGCAAAGTAAGGGGCGTGTGGAAGGAACTTCACACCAAAGACAGAGCCTAAGTTTCTTATAGTAATTGCTGCAGAAAAGAAATAGTTCACAAAATTAATCTCAACTATAGAGTCACAAATATCATCAAGGAAAACATCATCTAAGGCAACAATAACACCGGATAAATTTAAGATCTTGGCTTCTCCTTCTTTTCCTTGAAAAGGGCCAACAGCGAGACACCAGAAACCTTCACAACCTTGAACCTAACTCCGGGAATATCTCCGACGGCATGTCCCTTACGACCGAATCCAGCAATCAACACTTCATCCTGCACAGCAACAATTAACATATTTGAGCCTCAACAACAAAAAGGGAGGAAACCATCATGTCATCCTACTATCCTAGTCTTAACTACTTCATGTCAACTTACATTCTCCTCAATGTAGTTCAAACAACCATCATTGGGTACGAAAGCAGCAATTTTTTTCCCATTCTTAATCAGCTGAACTCTAGCACACTTTCGGATAGCAGAGTTAGGCTGCTTAGCTTCAATTCCTCTGTACAAATCATGTAATACAGTTAGCAAAATGACCTCAGACTCTCAGAGGATGGGAAGTCAACACGGAATTAATCAAAAAAATCACTCACATCTTCTCAAGAACAATTCCCTTAGCATGGGATGACCCAGCAAATGGCTTTTTCCACTCATTACCAAGGTGAGACTTCTTGTAGGACTTGTCAGCCCATCTTTGCCTCCTGCGGTGAGACTTGAGCTTGCGCCCGGCTCCCATACCTCTTGTCTTCCTGTATAAAGAACAAACATTAACCCACATTGTAAACATCAAGTAAAATGGATCCTAGACATAAATTACTGATTTATCATCATCAAATAATGAGAACAATAAGAGCACAATAAAATCCATAATTTTAAACATTCTGCACAAAATATCTGATGTTGCATTGTTGAAGTGAAAACTGCGGTGAACAAGGATACAACTTCAGAGCTAAAGTAGACAGCGTAAATGGTGATAATCATATGAAGAACAACCATCAGTCTTATATAAAAGACACATGTTTGGTACAATACAAAATAAAGCCGATGAAAAAATCGAACAAACCACCAATACACAGCACAAAGAATGCTGTAAAATCCTACAAGAAATTAATAAGAGAACAATTTTTTGAATAAACTAGCTAATTTCACTAACTAATTTACATCACTCCGTGAAAATTATATATTGTTCCAATTTCCACAAATTAATGATGCAAGAACAGTGCCTTTTTCCAACATTGTACATTATACACTAATGGGTTCATATAAACGTTTCACACAAAACCTAAACGTCAGTGAAAGGGCACTAATTTTCTCTACAAAGCCTAACATGTAGATTAGATGACAAAGCATCTTATACAAGTAAACAAGGGATTCCATCGCAACCCATCTTTGTACAAAGCATCATAAATATTCTATCAACTATTTCTTAGAGAGGCATAGATTACAGGCCGACCCAAACCATAAAACCTAGTCCAAAGACAACCCATCATGGCGAAATCATGTTTGTACAAAGATTCAAGCGTCATCTTGAACAGTTAAGAAATTTAAAACCTAAATCAAAGTGATTGGAATCAAATGAAGGGATCTAAAAGAGAAAGGTAAGGAAATTTACCCCATGGTTAAGAGATGGAGGTCTTGGACGACTGCAACTGTGAAGGAAGAGCTCGAGAGCTTTCAGAGAGGAGGACGAGACAACTCCTTACGGCAACAGAGGAATACAAAACCCTAGCTTTGTCAACTTATATCGTACTTGGTGGACAGAAAAGCTTGCGGATTTTGTGATATTCACGGTTGTGTCCTCACGATTAGGGCACAGCATGGGTTGGGCTTTTATTTGGGCTTGGAAAAATAAGCCAGAAGGCCCGATACGGATTCGGTTGGGGCTGAATTTGAAATTTGAATTATTGAATAACATCAATATCTATGATATCTTCGAGCGTCCGCAGCGGAGCTTCCAAACCAACAATCTGCCTTTGTAAAACAGGTTTAGATTGTCAAAGACCACCTTTTTAGTGATTTAAGACACTCTGATGTTTAAATCAATTAATCTATGGGAGAAGACTAAATTTGGACAGAGTATAGTTCAAGTAAATTTGCATTGTGTTGATGGAATGTCTCTTTCTCATAAATTCTTTTTAACCTTATATAATGAGTGCATTCAATTGTATGCACGACTTAAACTCGAATGTCGCAATGAAGGGGATGTTTATGGAAAAATGACTTATAAGACCTATTTTTTTATAATATAAACCACATCATACTCTAACAATTGGAAATGTCTCAAAATGCCTATTTTTAATAATTAAAGACTATTAAAAATTACAAAACCACCTATGGTTTAAAATACCAGAAAGACATTCTTATAAAGTAAACAATTTTCAAAATCAATTCACCTTCTTATAACCAATTATGAGTTTACTTCTAAATTTTTATATTTTTTTACTTCCAGATTACCCAGCAAGAATCGATCAATGTGTTTTAATAACATGAAACAACTTTGAAAAAATTATCAAATTGTGTTAAAATTGCATATTTCTCTCATTTCCATGTAACCAGAATTTGAATACATAAATAACAACGACACGTCATATGTTTAGGAATATGAGTATATTTGTCTTTTTACATATCTTTTAGCCATGATTTAGGTATGTGGCTTTCAATAGAATTGAATTACAAAAATTAGGCATTTTGAAATTATAAAAATTCTTGGGCACTTATAAAAAATTACAAAGTCCCTTACAAAATTTTTTATAAGGCCTATTGAATTATAAGGCTTTCAATTGTAAAGGACTTAAACGATCTATAATTATAAAAATCAGGCATTATAAGTCATTTTCTTGACGTTTATTATAATGTTTTCCTCCTTCATTGAGATGTGTTCTTGGGGGAGTGATTCCTGACACGACTTATCTCCTTTGTAACAGTCCTTTCATAATTGAAATGTGTCATTGGGGAAATGATTCCCACCATGACTTATATCCTTTATA
Source organism: Berberis vulgaris (assembly GCA_963556465.1). Lineage (NCBI taxonomy): Eukaryota > Viridiplantae > Streptophyta > Magnoliopsida > Ranunculales > Berberidaceae > Berberis > Berberis vulgaris. Next base: position 3,013,818 of record OY747133.1, read on the forward strand.
ACGTTCATCTCTTAAATGTGGTGCGTCCTTGAAAGAGTGATTCCTGCCACAAATTATTTTATTCGTAACGACCATTTCTAGTTATGATGGTTTGTACCACGTGTATGGCCACGATCAGGTGACAATTCAATGTATCATCAATTTGATATCCCTTGAGACGCTCAAATAATCATCTAACTCAAATACTGCCAATCAGGTGGTATATCCTTGTCTTCAACTTTTGCACCCAATTCCTTCTACTCAACAGTAATTTACAATTCTAGGTGTGTTTCGATGTTTATCAGTCAGTAGATTCTCACCCAAAATGAACCGTTCATAGAATGATGGTAGGAACATATGTCATAATAACCTTGATTTCAAGAAACCTCACTTGCGAGCTTCACATCAACTACTTCAGGAATTTCATTATATAATTCATGGCAACTATATCTAACACGCATAGAACATTTTTTTTTACCTAAATAGAACTTAACGATACATGTGGTGCAAGAGTAAGAAAGATATCAAACAACTGAATGGTGCATAACGCATCAATTTCTTCATGATTAAGTGTATACAAGGTATTGTGCCACTGGAAGAACAACTGCTTCATATAGTTCAAATAAAAAGGCATTACAGACAAAGGGTAACCATGTGGCGTCTGCGGGAGATCTCACAACTTAACCTATACACGAGATCTGCACAAAACTAGATTACCGCAGCCTACATAATAAACCTGACAAAGAGGAAGGGTATTCAAGATGAAACATATTGATTACGAGTAAAATAAAGTCGTACGAGTGAGTCAGGAAGCAACTCCAACAAGTTGTTTTGTCAAGAAAACATGAGTTGAAAGTATTATCACAACCAAGAGTTGCTCCCAATCACATTTGAAGAACTGCAATTATTATAGTTACCATGCATCGCGTATCTGTTACTTTGGTCCCTTCTTCCACAAAACTCCGAACTTCTTCAGCATGTTGTTGTTATGCTTCTTGGGTGAGTCATCATCTACATCAAGAGGATAAGGTGAACCCATCTTCCCAGTAGTAGAAGAATCGTAGTTGCTATCAAATGACGCTCTGTCCACAAACTTCCCATTATCTTCTGTTGAAAGTATTGCAGCTGCTGCTTCAGCTGCCTTTCTCCACTGGTCCGACTGCACTTTTAGCCGCCTCAACTCACCCTCCAATTTCGTATTGGTCGCTTGTGCTGCCTCCAGCTGCTCAGTTACCCATGTGGCCCTCTTGCTACTCTTATTAGCTTCCTCTTTCAAATTATCAAATTTCATCAAAGCCTCCTGCTCTGCAACCTTCACAATCTCTGCCTCAGTAATGGCCTCACTGTTGATTATAGCTTGTTCGGTCTCCTTGTTATTGATTTCTGATTTCAGCGTGTCATTTTCCTCAGATATATACTGCAACTCTGTCTCCTTAGCCATCGAGTTGGTATTCAACTTCTCCATTTCCTTTTCAAGTTCAAACATTCTATGCATTGCTACATTCTTCTCATCCTGCTTAAATAAGTTTGTGTATTCCCGTGAAATATTCTGCAATGCAGCCTCCCTGTCAATCAGATTTGATTTCAACTCTTCAATATCTGCTTCAGCTTTCTTTAGTGTTTCCTCCAACTCAACTATCCTCTCAGTTGATTCGGACTTCCTCTGCTCCATCAATTCATAGGCGTTTCTAATATGCATTGTGCTCCTAGACTGTTCTTCCTGGTACTTAATCTCAGACATCTCCAGCGCAGACTTCAACTTTTCCATCTCTAACTTAGTGGAACTCAGCTCTGACTTGAGCATATTCAATTCTTCAAAACTGTTCCCTCCAGCATTGGCTAAATTTGTCTGAAGTGTACGCACAAGTTCTTCGAGTGAACTGATTCGTGCTCTTGACTGTTCCAGCTCTGAAACCAAACGGCTGTCACCCTCCATGGCCTTGAGACTGTCTGAGGACACTGTGCCCACTGTGTTAGATTTTTCCAACTGCGATAGGGTTTGGCTAAGCAATGTTTTAGCTTGAGCTTCAGATTCTTTGCAGTCATCAAGCTCACTTTTCATCCTGTCAACTAGAGAAAGAGCTTTTGCATGCTCTAATTTCAAGCTCTGCAGCTCCGCATTTGCTGTTTCTGCACGCTCGCTCTCAGTGGCCTCAGAGTCGGCAAACATTTCCAGCTGAGCCTTAAGCCTCTGAATCTCATTCCTGGCTGATACGAGAGTGGTTGAATCCATTGAATGTTGATTTTGCAGAGCCTCAAGCTCTGATTGCCATGCTCTATCACGCTCTTGAGAGATCTTACGCAGCTCTTGTAGCCGATCATCATCGGATGAAGATAGCTCCAAAAGCTGGCGCTGCGAATCCTCAAGTTTCGCATTTGTTGCTATCAGTTGTCTTTTGGCCTCTTCAGCCTCCTGTTGTGCACTTCTCTTCCAGGATTCAGACGAACTGAGCTGGTCCTTTGCTTTCTTCAGATCCTCTTGAAGCTGGGTAAGCTGAGATTCCACTTCAGAAACCCTTCCTGGACGCTTCTTCTGCCGTGGAGTAAAAAAAAGGAAAAAAACTAAATAAAAAATAGGCCAATCAACGACATAAGACCAGATTAACAAAACAAAATACTTAGAAAAGAATAACTAAAATCCAGAATTATATATTTTTTCCGAACTAAAGATCTTTGCTAGAGAAATAACCTTAATTTCGTTGAAAGGGCAAAGTTATCAAATGGATGATAAGCTCCATTCGGACACAAGATTTTCAAATTTAGTGATACCATGTAAATTCAAAATTATTACATCATCCTGGAATAAATAAAACAAGGAAATACATATTTACAACCACCTTAATCAGGAAAGAAAATTGGACAGTCAAGAACACTGTTTCTACAAAAAAAACATTTTCTCATCATTTCTTTGAGATGCTAGATTTTAGAAATTACTCCATTTCTTGATTCATTGTACTTGTTTCTCTCTTCACACATGAATCACATTCACTTAAATAGTTCAATCAGATGTAGGAGAAAAACTTTGTTAAGGTCAGCAAGTTAACAAATTTATGCAGCATCCTAATGCACCTACTCATAAGTTGTGCTTATTATGGTTACACACCTCAGGTACAGGACTCTTGGGAGACCTGCGAGCAACTTTAGGACTCCTATCTTTTGACGTCCTACTGACTGATGAGTCTGATTCTGATCCATTCATTTTGAGTTGGCAAGCTGTTTGGCCAGGGGATGTCCTTTGAGGCACCTCCAGAGGCCTGCTATCAAAACTATCGATATTAGTAAGCAAGGCACACAAGAAATCCTACAGAGTCATACAAAGCCTAGCAGCAATCATCCTAGCATTACGCCAATCGCAATTTAACTTTTTGAAAATTACGGGTTTGGTAAGAAATTACACTTCATCAGTTAATAATGCATAGTTGGACCGGATCTGAGAAAAGGATATAGATCAAGTGATCTACCACAAGAACATGCTAAATACCCAACTGCAACTTGACTAGAACAAAAAACCATTAAATGCTTTCAATTTGTCTGGACTGAAGCAAAAAATCACAATTTAGATGTTATTTAAACATTTGCCCATGCAAAAGGCAGACTGCCGATTGAATATTGACATGCCCTCTAGTTGTACATTGTGGACAAAGATACCTTTCACCTCTATCTTCCCTTCCCACTGCATATTCTAAATAAAAAAATGAGCAAAGAAAAGGGATAAAGCACAAAACCATATGTTATAATGTAAATAATAGTACGAATATTTTGTGATACGATAATGGTACATTATTGTTGAATTATTTTTAGTGGGATCTGAATAAAACATTATTGCTTCCATTGATTAGATATTGCTTAAAACTGGTGAAGAAACCAAAATTCATTTGAAGTGTCAATATCACTACACTGATTACTCCAAAGGCTCTTCAAGTTCTCTATTCAAGACTTTTTTTTTATAAAATCAATTCAAGACAGTAGACAAATAATCCAAATCATCAAGGAACTTAATTGCGAAACCCAAAACTTGAAATTCAAATGATAACAGAAATAAGACTTTTATATCTATATCAGCAAAACCCCAAAGGAGTAAATAAGATGAGTCGAAATGAACATGAAACGAAAATAACTAAAGCTCATGGGATGGTTAAATTCCCAGTTCACAATCACATAGAAGAGCCCACAAGAGGATCAAATAAATAAATAAAATGTGCTAAGTTATGTAAACAACCCATCCATCATACTCGCCTCCTTAACAACAATAAGGCCTCCGCAATCTCACAAAAACACAAGAAAGAACAACTGAAGGGAATGAAAATACAAATATGAGAAAGAAAATAGAAATAACCTTGCTTTGGGTGTCTGCATATTTTTATATATGAGGTAAATAAAGAAGTAAAATGAGGAGACCCACAAGACCTGCTGCTGCAACAATGAGAGAAACCACAAGCTTCAGAAAAACACAATAAATTCAGTGTGTATAATACATACATATTATGAAAGGTACTCCTCAACAATTCAAAGCCAAATCAAAAACATCCCTTCAAAGAAACTTACATGAACCAACTCCACTACCACCAAACAAAAATGGACCAAAAAACCCCCATAAAAAAAAAAAAAAAAAAAAACTAAATATTAAAAAGATTGGTGTATTTAATATAGTTGTCAAAATAACCTAATTCATCATTCCACTTATTTTCCTGTTCATGTTTTCAACACACTTGATACAGCTTTTTGATTTATATACAGAGAAAGCAATCATGAACATAAACAAATGACTCAAATGCCCTTAATTTGATAATGGCGAAAAAGGGTTGCTGCTGGCCTTTACCAGTGGCTGAAAATAGGGTGATTCCTTAAAACCTTAATTTGCTTAAACAAATCTCTTCACCAAACCCAAACTCAAACAGCAGATAAGTTCATTATGATTCGATTTTCGCACTAGCAGAAGAGAAATCTAAACTAAAAGCTGTGTTTGTTTTCAAGAAAACTTGGATGGGGATAAAATGGTAAAAAAAAAAATTGTAAAAAAAACCAAAAGGTTAGCGGTCACCATCAAATCCATGTTCTTTGATTCTCTCTTTCCTTTTTCTTGTTCTTTCCTTCCTTCTCACTTTTGAAATTTTTTTCAAGAAATCAAAACAAAAAATGTGCCCACAAAATAACCTTGTTTTTTCAAGAACAATAACTAATTAAAAATCAAATAAAGAATATAGAAAGCCAAAACAAAACCTATATGATTAGATACGAAATGTGGAGAAAAACTTAGAAGAAGAAGAAGAAGAAGAAGAAGAAAGATCAGCCGAGACGAACCTAGAAATTTTTTGGACGAAACTTGGGCTTCGTTGTTGTGATTACTTAAGTTCTTCGCTTCTACTGAGACAAGTGAGAGACACTGGTTGCAGTTACCGAGAGAGAGACGTGAGTGAGTGAAACATAAAGGTCAAAAAAGAGGAGGGAAATGAGAAAAGCGAGGGGGACGGTCTCGATAAAGACATCGGTCAATGCACTGTTCATTTCCAAATTCCCAAGGTCAACGTTTGTAGACTTGACTATAGAGTTATAACGAACTGCAATGGTTTTCTTGCTGTTGTTTTTTTTTTTTTTTTTTTTGAGAGGGTGTTTATAATCGGGGTGGGCATCCCATCCCGCGATCCCGTTCCCGTCCCGATCCTGTCCCGTCCCGTCCCGATTTTTTCGGGTCTTAATGGGATTGAATAATTTCATCCCGATCCCGTCCCGTCCCGATCTAGAATGGGATGGGATGGGATGGGATGGGATGGGATGGGATGGGATGAAGATTTTCAATCCCGCCAATCCCGTCCCGTCCCGAACTAATTTTTTAATATTAATTATTAATATTTTTATTTACTTATTTATTTATTTTATAAACATTTGCATAAAATGTTCAGGCTTCCAACTGCAGCAGGCCTTCCAGCAGATTGGATCTGAGATGAATCAGTTCATGTTTGGGGAGAAATCCATGGTGAAAGTTTGTTGTTTGGACCAGAGATTGGTGTTTTTATGATTATTTGAGGGTTTTTTTTTATGGGTTTTCAATTTTACTTAATTTAAGGTTTGTTCAGGGTTAAAGATGAGATTTTTTTGGGGTTTGTAGATAGATTGTTTGTGTTAATTGAGTGGAGAAGGGGGAGTGACGATGTCTTTTAAGAGCATTTTGCAGGATATGAAGGGGGAGTTTGGGAGTATTTCAAGGAAGGGGTTTGATGTGAAGCTTGGGTATGGGTTGAGATCCAGATCGCAAAGAGTGGTGGTGAATGATGCATTGATAGTGCCGAGTATTGATGCTTTGAAGCAGAGTTGTTGGGCGAATATGCCGCCGGAGCTTTTGAGGGATGTGTTGATGAGCTTTTGAGGCATCCGAGAGTGCTTGGCCACCTAGGAAACATGTAATTGCTGTTGCTGGGGTTTGCAGGAATTGGAGAGAAATTACTAAGGAGATTGTAAAGACGCCGGAGTTGTCGGGCAAATTGACATTCCCCATTTCGTTGAAGCAGGTTTGACATTACAATATTAATTTGTTAAATTAATCTGCTGTTATGAATGCTCACATAAGCTCATTTTTATGCAAATTTTAGAAATTGATTATTCTCTTAATGTCCTACAATGTGTTAGATTTATGGATATTGCGTGCAGTGGGAAAGATTCAGTTTCATGGAATTACTAAGCGGCTAGTCTAAATTGTTATTTACTGCACACTGGATAATTTCACTTTCATTTTACTAATTTCACTTCACTAATAATTTCACTTAGCACGCTGATCCCGTCCCATCCCGAACCCGTTTGGGATGGGACGAGGTCGGGATGAGGTTTTTCCCATCCCGTCCCGTCCCGATCCCGTATGAACGGGATGGGCATATCTCGTCCCATCCCGTCCCGTGCCCACCCCTAGTTTATAAAATGCCCAAGTGGCTGTAGTAGACCGGATATTAAAATTTCACACATTGTGTAGTATTGTGAAATGGCATCAACTTTTTAACACCATATATTCTACTGCCTGTTTCATTGATCTATTTTTTTTTTTCTCCCATACCACTCCTTTTATGTCTCACACTACCACTTGTCTTTCACACACCATCTATAAAATCCAAAACCTAAATTCTTCCCTTTTCAACTTCTTCTTCTTTGCTCTACACACTCGATAGAACCCGTGACTGCAAAAGATTCTATTGAAAAAGGATCTGAATGATTCATCGAGTAGAATGGCGGAATGAACCTAGATATCATTTATTCTGATTATAAGAGGTATTGGGATGACACTGCGAGTGAAAGAGACATTGAAAGAATATATATTCGCCCGCGAAATATTCAAGTACATATATCTGTAATTTTTTTAATTGTTTTATTCGCGAGGAGCTGGATGAGAAGAAACTCTCGTGTTCAGTTTTGCAGTTGAGATGACATTGAGAAACAACCATGAACTATAACCCCAAAAGAACTAGATGTCGTAAACAACGTAAAGGAATAATAAAGGGAATATTTCATGGAGGCTATCGTATTTATTTCGGTAAATATGTTCTTCGGACACTTGAACCCACTTGGATCGCATCTAGAGAAATAGAAGCAAGGCGACAATCAATGACGCGATATGCACGTCGCGGTGGAAAATTTTGGGTCCGTATATTTCCAGACAAACCAGTTACAATAAGATCTACAGAAACGCGTATGGGTTCGAGGAAAGGATCCCCTGAATATTGGGTATCCATTGTTAAACCTGGTCGAATACTTCCACTCAAACTTGCAAAATCTCTTCACACTCAACCCCACTTCTTCCCTCCACAGTCTCATCTTATTCCCTTTCAAATAAAAATTTTGGATCTCGCGCGACACCTCTTTTTTTTGTCTTCTTATTCGTCTTCTACTCCTTCGCATTTTTTATGTTTTTTTTTCTCGCCCTCGCGACCTGTGCAATGATGGATTCTCCACTCGTGGCAGGCTGTGCAAGGGCAAAAAAAATTGACCATCGCAATCGCGAAATTTTGCCCTCGCGCAGCCCGCCGCGAGTGGATAACCCATCATCGCACAGGCCGCTGCAAGGGCGAGGAAAGAACATAAAGGGGAAGGAGAAGAATAAGAAGAGGGCGACGGTGGTTGTTGTGGCTGTGTGGGAGAAGAAGATAGAGTGGGTTGATGATGGATGGGTGATGATTGAAAAACTGGACGGACTCTGCGATGGCTGGGACAGTGGAGGAAAAAAGAAGGGAGTCGAGTGTAGAGGGAATAAGAGACAACCACCATTGCATCCCATTTCTTTTATTACCCGTCGTTGCAAGTCGTCTCTCACCATCCCTCACAATTGATCGCCTCCTTCCTCGTTATCCCCTTCCATAATGTTGTTGTTGTTTTTTAGAAGAGTGGATAAAAGATAAGAGAAAAATAATGATTTAAATTGGTAATGTGGGTTAGCATGTTAAAACAACAAATTTTGATTTGGTAATGTGGGACAGTATAACCTGTGATATTAAAAAGTCATCACAACCCACGAGCAATTCACCCCCTCTCACTAATCTAATCTATGTGCCAATCAGAACTGGAGCATTTGAGTATTCTAGTTGAAAATCCTAATAAATATAAACACCAATACTAAAGTGAAACACTGTGTAGCAACAACTTGTGTATAGAATTAGGATTCCATACAAAAATTCATCTGACTTGTCATTAGCAATTAAGTTTTCAATCATGCTGGCAAAAGGGTTGAATGAGCGACCAATAACCTATGATCAGTAAAGAAGTTTGTCAACTCGAAAGACAAATTGAAATTAATTTTTAGCGCAATCATCGTCAACTACTTCAAATTTGTACCAGTTGTAATGTTGACAATTAGGTTCCGAAAATGGCGATAGCGATAGAATTATTTATCCATAGAGCAGGTACATTGTCAAGGTCTTCCTCAATTGGAGGGGGTGGAGCATTCTATTAAGGACGTAGACTTGGTTCAGGTCATCTGTTGGAAGCAATGTCTAATGGAGGTTGTTTACAAGTGATCGATCATTATCGAAAATGACTATGAATAGCTTACAATTTTCACTGAAAATTAGCTATCAACAGTCCCCCTTTTAGAAGAAGCCCTTCTTCACTATAAAGACTTGGAATGATTCATAGCACCTAAACAATGTGCTTTCATATTGAGTAGCTTATACACTAATACACCTCAAAAGTAATTGATTAATCTTTTGGGTAAAAAAAACTCCTAGGAAGATCTAGGAAACATAATTAAACTTAGTTTACAATTTCCGGGAACTTAATATATAAATATCGGATGATGCAAAGTAGAACGTAATGGCGATCGAGAAATGAAAACATTGTACTTAGACCAGATTCTCTGTGGTGATCACACAAAATAATTAGGGCGCTCCGATTGCGGAGCACCCTCAATCTCACAAGTCATTCACTTGTTTAGTCTCAAATGAAGAAAAAAGAAAAAAGAAAGGTGTGTGTTCTAAAAGTGTTTGTTTGAGTTTGATTACATTAATTGTAGCTGTTGTACAAACTTGAAATTTGTTCTAATAAAGTAAGGTCAGCTACTCTCCTTGTGAGGTCTCGGGTTTAAGACTCTCAGTTTAAATTTTGTGAGTTTTCGTATAAAAAATATATATACTCCACCGTTGATAAACCTTCAAATATTGAATCTAACTGCATATAGATAAATTGAAATGAAGTGACAACAAGTCTTCATACAAAATGAGAATAACAAAAATATTAAGTAGCAACAATATTATAACTTTCGAGTCTAATTTTATTAATCCTATAGAATCTACATTAACAAAACAAACAAATCCTCCCTTTCTAAACACAAATCATTCTACACGGCGAGGAAATTCCAAGCAGAGTGAACGGTCCCCACCCTGCCACCTCCCTTCCCTCGCCCGTTTCCTCGCCATTTAGAATTTTTCTTCCCTAATAGATCATATCACCTTCTGCTGCTGCTGTATATGGACAATCTCATCACCCTACCAACACGTAAAGCGCGTAAATAATCCCCGGTATGTACCCCAACACGGTCAATAACAAGTCGATCCAGAACTCTATCTGCAATAACATATAATTAGTTCCATACTCAAAATTGGCCAAAAAACATATTAAATAAAAAATAAAAAAAATAAAAAAAAAGTGAGGTTACGAGGGAATTCGATTTTGCAACTAGAATGATGTATCGTCATTTTCAACTTCGAGATATTTACAAATATTTTAAATTTTCTATCATTATTTCGAGATCATGTCGCATCACTCTAATTGCAAAAACCGATATTTTTGGGAAAAAACAATTTTGAAATGAAAATGAAGTGCAGATGAATTACTCCACAGCCATAGCGAAGGAAGACACCAACTGGGGGTAAGAGAATGGCCAAGATGACTTCAACAAAGGTTTCTGTACCCATTTTTTAGAGAACTTAAATTAAAAAAAGAGAGACTTTAGAGAAGTTTTTGCTAAGTTCGGAAGAAATGCAAAGAAATGAGGATGAAGAAAAGGGAAGAGAGGAGGATGTTTGTTTGAGAGAGGTGGAGCTTAACAACGTGAGCGAGTTTGAAGGGAGAGTGTGACACGTGACTGAGGGAGGAGAACACGTGGTGGGGTTGTAGGTCATGGAGGGTTGGGACGGTGATGTAACGGTTTCAAAGCGTTACAAAGTGAAAAGGGGTTTGTTTAGACGGTCAGACTTTAAAGACATTTTTCGATTGCAGGAATTTTTAAGTGCACCGGGATTTTGCCCGGTTTTGATGCCTGGTGCTATCGGACACCATTGATGTTTTTCGAGATAGGAACATATGCCTATCTCGAGTCATATCAACGGTGCCTGGTAGCACCAGACACCAAAATCGGGCAAGATCCCGGTGCACTGTAGTATTACTCTTTTAACTGAGATGATTTTATATTTTTACCTCTTTTCTTTAAAACACGACCATAAACATTATTTATAGAGATAATAGAAGTGTAAAAAATCCAAAACCTAATTAAAAAGTGGCTATAAAACTTGACTGCCTAAAATTGGAGAAGTGGAAGGATACATAGTAGTGCTTTATGGGCTGGACCTGGGAACAAAGGCCTCAATCTAATTTAAGACTTCTAATTTATGGGCCTCATTGGGTTTTAGTCGAGCTTAGATCGGCCCATTCTTCCTGAGTACAAAGCTATTCAACTTTTTTTTCATTTTAGGTCCTGTTTGGTTTAAGGTTTATTGTGAATATGTTGTAAATGTAATTGATTTGCTGAAGTTTATATTTGTAAATGCTTGACAGATTACATATTTTATTATTATTATTATTATTATTTTTTTTTTTTTTTTTGTGAAAGATTGATTTGCAAGATTTGCCATATATGTAAGAATTTTTGGCAATTTACATGGTACACTGATGTGCCGTATAGAAATATGGATGTATAAAATATAAAAAAAAAAATTCAGGTTTTATTTTATTGCAAATATGTCTTTCATGACATTTACCACTAAGCACATTGCAAATATGTCTTTCATCTACGGTGAATTTACAGCGAACCAAGCAGCTTAATCTTGTATTTCCTTAACTCTAAATACTCACATTGATTTATGGTAATTGGCGTACCATATAGAAATATGGGTGGGTCAAATATTAAATTTTGTCAGGTTTTATTTTATTGCAAATATGTCTTTCATAGCATTCTCATCTACGATGGATTTATAGTGAACGAAAGGGGGGCCTAACTACAAAATTTTCAATTACTAATGCTACAAGAAGTAGAAATGTCAGTGCTTTTGGTTGCCAAATATAACTCAATACGTAATACATACTTTAGTCTCAACATAACCTCATCATCCATTCTAACTAGTTGCCATTCTACTTTATCATAGGAGTAATTCTAGCTGGCCCGGGTAACCAGCCTGGTTGACTGTCTGGTGGGGGCGAATTTACATTTTTACCCCCCTCTTTAAACACCTTTTTGGAGAAAAGTGTTAAAGGAGGGGGGGCAAACATGCAATTTCGCCCCCCAGGCAGTCAACCAGGCCGGTTTTCCCAGGCCATTAAGAATTTCTGTTATCATAGAGATGATATGCTTCCTCCAATGTCCAATGCTACCATATACATGACTTGTTTTTAGGGCAAGTTAAATGTACCATTATCGTTGGGATATTTCAACCTATGATCCTCTAGCTTAAAATTGAGACATTTCTGAAATATTTCATCATGAAATAAAGTCTAGGGAGCGAGAGAGAGGGCCTGAGGGCAGCCCAATATCGCCCACTCTCATCGAGATGTGCAGTCTCACTCCCTAGAATCAGGAAGGGATCAAAGAGCGAATACTATTCGCATGTGACTGTCGGCAGATACTATTGAAGATGCTTCGACTGTAGCTGCTTTTGTAGTGGGTGAACAGTGGCTTCACGTGGATGCCTTTGTAAAAATGAGAGATGTTGTCGGGACCGAAAGTATCTTGTTTTGTATTGGTGTTAGCAGATACTGCCTTTGGTGATTAGGACGGTGGGTCCATCAATCAAGTGGAGAGAAGACGTCATAACAGTCGTTTTCATTGAGAGGAACTGTAGGTTCTTCTTCTTCATCTGTATCTTCTGAACAAATCTTAGATAATGTCTCAAAGAGTTGAGCTCTTGTAGGTTTCCCTTGAAGTTGCTACCTGATATGTTGTCGAAGAAGCTTAGCATCTGAAAGGGGTTCAATTGGATTCACCTGAGGAGCAGGAGAATGATCTTTGCCTAAGAAGAAGCGGATAACTCCTTCTTTTGTAACTCTGGAGTGGTCAAAATGTGCCCACCATTTAACTTTAAAACGGCGACAGAACTACATGGGAGCATTCTTGGATTGGTAAGGTTTGCACAATGCTGAGCAGGTATAATCCCAGCATAGAATCCAGGACAAACCAAATCTGATGAAGAACCAAAGTGACAAAACATGTTCTGTAACAAGAATTGGAGGTTGATACTTTTCTTGAAAAATCTTCCATCATTCTTGAACAGCAGGAGGAATGATGTCTTGAATCGGACCAAAATGGCTCCACCAAATGTGTTGGAACCAAAGAGGAACAGACTTCTGTTTGAACTTCTGGCAGAATAGAAAGAACCATGAATGGCCACAATTCTACGATTGTATGTAAAAGGCTCTTGACCAAACTAGTTTGTAGTCAAGATAGTTGTATGTCTGGGGAACGTAGTTCACTGAGAACTTCTTGTGATAGTGAGGGAGCTGATGCCAGTCAGCTTCAGAGAGAACTTTGAGGATCTGACACTTGGAATGTGTGATCCTTTCTTGGTGATCTTTGTCATGATGGTGGGTGATGATCACAGAATCTGAATCTACGAGGATAAACTCATAGAACTCTTGTGATTTTGTACTGTCTGCTTCTTCAAATTGTTGTTGTTGAGAAAACGGATTCTTGGCGATGAGCTGAGGTTCTTTGACTAAAGCATACATAGATGGCTCGATCATAGTGATATAATCAAGGCATGCTCTAGGAATGTATGGATTTGGTGCCGAAGTTTGGGGCTTTGTAAAATTGGTCATGGTGGAACCAGTTGCTTCTTCTTGGTTCAACGGAGTGAACTTTTGTGAAAGGGAAAAGGGCGTAAGAAATAGGGGCTTGATGTTGTGAGGCAGAAGGCGCCATAGCATATTGGGACTTTGATTTGGGTTTGGAAAAAGGAGGAGGGCGAGAGGATGATGAATTAGAAGAACTCATCTTTGCAATAACTCTCTTGTTAGAAAATCTGCAAGAGAATTATCAGTTCCTTTTATAAAATTAATTTCAAAATCAAAGGCTGAAAGGAGACATTGCCATTTGACAAAGATCTATTTGGAAACGAGATTTAAAACATCTTTAGTTAAAATCTCTTTGGCAGATTGACAATCATCTTGTAATAAAAACTTTTGGTTTATTAAATCATCTTGAAAAATCATGATGCACAAGACAATTGACAAAACTTCTTTCTTCACTGTGGAGTAATTGAATTGGACAGAATTCCAAATGCCAGAATGGTATCGGACCAATTGAATTGAAGTAAAATCAAGAAGACGTTGTTTGAGAATACCATCGTATCCTAAATTGGATGCATCTGTTTCTACAATCCTGAAGGCTTCTGGATTGGAAATCCCTAGACAATGAAGATGCTTGACTCTGGACTTGACTTGACGTACAACCTGGGAATGGGCTTCAGTCCATGGGCCTGGGTTTTTCTTAAGTCTAGCAAACAGAGGTTTTAATAAAACTCTAAGGCCTTTGTAAAAGTCTGCAACATAATTAAGAGATCCTAAAAACCGTTGTAACTGGTTTGTATCTTTTAATTCATCTGGAAATTTGTTTGCAAAATCAATTGCCCTGGATATGGGAGTGAGAGTCCCATGAAAAATCTTATGTCATAGAAATTGGATATTGGTTTGAAAAATATTGATTTTTGTTGGAGAAAGAACTAAACTATTTTCTTTGATAATTCTTTCAAATTGATACAAATGTTTTCAGTGGGCTGGATTTGATTCTGAAAAAACAAGTATAATTGATTCTGAAAAAACAAGTATATCATCGATATACACGATTGTAAAGGTTGATAAAGGGGAGAGAATATCATTCATGATATTCTGAAACTCACTAGAAGCATTCTTGAGGCCAAAGGGCATAACATTCCATTCAAAATGGCCAAATGGAACATTAAACGTTGTTTTATAACGATCAAAGGGATGAATCTGAATTTGCCAAAATCCAGATTTTAGATCAAACTTTGAGATTACACAGGCTGAGTGTAATCTTTTAAGAATATCTTTTTTGTTAGGTATAGGATACATGATCCATTGCAAAGCCTGGTTTAAGGGCTTATAATTGATAACTAGGCGAGGACTTCCTCGTTCTAATTCAGCTGCTTTGTTAACATAAAATGCTGCACAACTCCAGGGAGATTTGGAATGCCTAATAATTTTCTTTGAAAGCAAAGCTTTGATTTCTTTTTTGCAATGTTCCATGAGCTCAGAATTCATTTGAATTTGTCGAGCTTTGGTAGGAATCATTGAATCTTTGAAAGTGGGTTCATAAGGAAGACGAACAATATGACGTTGGCGATGCCAAAAAGCATTAGGAAGTTCACAACATAATTCCTTTGTCAAATGTTCTTGGTATTGAACTATTTGAGTTTGGAGTTTAGGGTCTTGAACTTGCTGATCAATGCGTCTAAATGCAATGTCTGCATTGAGAGTTTGCAAATGTTGTTGTTTTGGGGAAATGAAATTAAGAAAACAAGTATCATTTCTGATATTGTTTATTTCTATAATTTCAGGTTTGTAAAGAAAAGGAAACTCAACGTCAGTGCCAAGAATTTGGGTTTTAATCCCTGATATTGTAACAGAAAACGGATAGATTGCTGCAAAAAATGGCGTTCAAAGAATCATCTTCTGGACCATGTTTTGAACAAGCAAAAAATCTTGTTTGATACAAACTTTGTCTTGGCAGATATTAGCATTTGTTAATTTGTATTGTATAGCCAACTTAGAATTGGTGGTTGTGTATAATTTTTGTTTTGTAAGTTCAAAATATTTAGTAGGTATTAATCATTCCGCAGCACAGTTAAGATCAGCTCCGGAATCAATAAGAGCTTTACATGGGATAGTAATCTCTTTATTGATAACGAGGTTAACTTTGCAAAACCATCGCTGATGTGTAACTTTGTTGATTTCATTTAGAAAAAAATGAGTAATTTCTACAGGAGTTTCAGAAGAATATGGCATATCTGGTAAAGACATATTTTGAAGTCCATTGATGCGAAGATCAATGAGAGAATGATTTTTTTTAAAATCATAATGTCTTTTTTGATATGATTGACTTATTGCTGAAGATCAGATAAGTTGACAGGGATAGAAGATGTGGATCTTTTAAATTTGTCAATAATCTGTTTGTGATCATAAAATTGATTTATGACCTCTGGGGTTGGTTTTGTGGTTAAATTTGTTTTGATATGTTGAAGATCCTCTGTTTTGAGCTTAGGATCTTCAATACGATCAACAAAATCTAGAAGAATACTAGATTCTTTTGTTTTTGAAAGCATATTGATACTTTTAAGGTTATGACAATGACATGCCTCTGCGCATTCTCCATCACTAACCTTTTTCAGATTGTTCGGAATGAGAATAACAATTCAAATTGAGAATTTGAAGATCTTCGTCCGAATTATCTGATTAGAGTTCATTAGAACCTGAAGAAACATGTTCTTGATATCTTCAGGAGCTTGAAGCTCTTGAATCTTTTGGGTCGTTCTGCAATTCTTTGCATAGTAACCAGGACGACCACATTTAAAGCAAACAAGCTTTGAATGGGTATGGGCTGGATACTTCTTGAATGGTTTGGTAGACTTGGGTTTATGCGTACCATGCTTCTTGGGCTGACTATAATATTGATTATAGTATTTGGGTTGAAGTTGTTTAGGTCCATAAGGTTTTTTGGACTTAAACTGTCTAGCAGGATGAGATCTGTATTGTAATTTTGATTGAGAAGACTTTGGATGAGGGAGCTTAAAATCATCATAGCCATATTGTTGACAGAAATCGTCAAGTTCTCTTGGGCCATTGACATTCTGTTTCTTTAATTGGGCTTTAAGTCTTAAATCATTACAAATACGCAAAGCGCATTTGTTAATGAAACTAATGATGTCTCCAAAAGTAAGACGTTCATAAGGAATGTATTCTGGATAAATTTCTTGTAATTTTTCTTGAACATTTTCGACAAAGATTGGTGGAAGACCAGAAATGAACATTCTCTTCCAAAAGGGGCTATTTGCATCAGATTGAAACATAACATTTTTAAGGAAGATATCTTTGTACCACCGGAAGTGGCTCAAAGTTGGGCATTTGTGGATCATCAACAAATCTTTAGATTTGTTATGGAATTCACTAGGATCTCCCATAAAATGTTTTAAAATACGGAAAATCAGAGTATGAACTGAATCAGGGATATCTGAACTTTGTTCTGTTTTTATAGGATTACCTAATAAATCAACTTTTACTGCATTAAAAATTGATTGTTGCTCACCAATTGTTAGGTAGTTATCCCACCATCCTTTGAGTAGTCCAGAAAAGCTAGCAATGATAAGATATGCAATTGTCCTATCATTATTTCCTTCGCTACGATGAGCCGAAGCCATCATAACCATTTCCTGGGTTAACTCAATAATATTTTTTTTCAGTTAAACCATCTATGTTCCAAGTATAGAGGTTACCTGTAGAAAACGATCCATTGACCTGAAGAGATTTCTCTTCGTATTGCATGTCAGGGAGTGATGGTCTTGGATAAAAGTTTCTAGTTGTTGGAAGTGGATTTTGATTTTTCCCATAAGATTTAGCAAACTTAATGGGATTGGCTTGGTATTGGATGTAGTTCAAACTATCCAATGCAGTCATAGGATCAAAATCACTATCCGAATTCATTGCTTGGGAAGACAATGTATTGATTTGAATATTTGATTTTAAATTGAGAGCAGCCAATTTAAGATCAATTTATCTGATTAATTGGTTTGGTGTGGTTAACACATTTTGTTCAACAGACGTAGTGTAAAGTACGTTGCTGATTTTGATACATTAAAGGTTTGCTTTTGAGCCAATTGGGTATGAGCCAATTGATCTTGGTGGACTTTATCTTGGATCAATTTGTCACCAATCTCATGAAGCAAGATATTGGTGTAATTATTCTGTTGAATAATTTTACCAAAACCTTTAAATGTATTATCAATCTGAGGATCTTTGAATGGTGACGCCAAAACATCACAACTTAGAGTTGAAAATTTAATTTCTTCTAAAGGTGGCAAGATGGGTTCTTTGGCTGAATTTGTTTCAGTTGTATGCCAGAATTTGGAATTAGTCTTGATAACATTTATGTTAGGAAGATAATCAGAAAAATACCAATCTAAAAATGATAATTTTTTTTTGCATTTATTCACAACATGCATAAAATTGTTTTCCTAATTCAGTTATTTGTTCTTCTGTTGTTTGGGCATACAATTGCTCTTTTCTTTGACTATTGGAAGGTTTTACAAATTCTCGTTTGATCCATTCTTTATCTAAGATAAACTATGTTTGTAAAACATTCAATTGAGGATGAGAGGGAGGATGATCTTCCATATCAGATTGAGTGGGTGACTCTGGATTGTAGATTGGTTGCGGGATCTGAGGAAATTGTGGATTATTTCTCAGACTAGCAATATCTAAGTCGGGAAGGACATCAGGAGGTGTCTGAGCCCTTGGGATTTGGGACGGTGCTGTTTTGAAAGAAGATGTTGATCTTCTTCCTGAGTCAGACAATTTTAAACTTGTCTTTCTTGACTCAATTGTAACTCAACCGTTCCGTCTTCAAGAGTCAAAATTTGACTCAATCGACTGGGGGGACAGGTCTTCTAGGTTCAGTGGGAACCTGCCAAGTGACTGGAAAGGTGATTTGGTTCAAGTGGATTGTCTTTAGGACAATAACACTTGTTTTTTCTTTATTTGCCTGGAAAAAAATGGTATATCCTTTTGCAGATTCCATTAATGCCTTGGGACTCAACTGAGTCTTCATGGCTTTATAGGTTATCTTGTAGATCAAAGTCAATGGTTTGGATCCAGGAAGCATGTCATATCCAGATGTCTGGATATTGAGAGTCAGTGTCTCGAGGATATGTGGATCCGTAAGAGATACTGAGAAATTGGGGTAACAATAAAAATAGATTGGACCCATTGCTAGAGTTGACTCTGCAATTCCTAAGAGCGAGTCATCAAACCTATTGTGCCGACAATCGCGAAGAGCGATTAAAGCACATGTATCTAACCCTGTTATTGTAAGAGGTTTTATCCAAATTTGAATCAATCCAATACAGATATACTTTATTCATGACTTTGAAGGAACTCCAAAGTTTTATTTGAAAAAAATTGTTTTGATTCCATAGATCCATCGAAAGATATAGTTTGTTCAACCATATCAATCAGATCTTCTGTTTTTTGATAAAACAAGGATTTGAAAACATTGTAGATGTTTTTGTAAGGAATCTCTGGTATTGACCATTTTTGTAAATTCTTTTCTACTTCTGAAATTTTACATTCCATTTGGTTTACACCATCTGGAATCTGTCTTGACCTAGAGCTAGAAGCTCGGGTAAATTTTGAAAGCAAAGACATTTTTCAAAATCTTTGAGGTTTGAGGATTGGGAACACTGTACTCGGACCACCTACATCTGGAACACCAGTATGGGACCACCTAACCCGTAACCACTGCACTCAACATGACGACTTACACAGGGCTCACAACGGCTGATCAACATACTTTACAGGCTTATCAACACTATCAACAGCTGACCAACAGTGCCTAGGAAGTTTACAGACTCACCAACACTTCCCTCAAAGATATATTAGATTAAGTAAACTACTTGACTTTAATTTCTTGTTTATTCATGGAAGTACAAAACAACACGTTATGTATGTACTCTAAACTTGCCTAAAAATTTCCAGCAAAAAAAATGGATTGTTTACATAGCGAAGCAAACTAAGACAAATCTGTAAGTTTTATGAAGAAAATGGAAGTTTTGCTGATGTTGAAAATTCCGTTTTTTTATGTGCTATCATAATGGGCCATCCATGTGACTCCGCGTACGTGATGTTAAATAGATACAAGTTTGACCCATCGATTTTGCAATTTTTTTATTATCAAGTCTGTTTGAAGTGTATGAATGAAGAGATCTCTTCACGACTCATTAAAGCTACATCACCCATGTTTCTTCAAGGAAATGTCTTGGTCATTTCGTTCCATGATTGAAGCCAATTATGCAATAACAAATGTTACGATCCATTCGAAAATGGGGCTTAACTCTTAAGATCGTTTTGTGATGGTTAAGATTGAACGACTTTTTTTCAAAAATAATATTTATACCATGTCCCACTAACAAAGCTTAGGGATGTATTCAAGCAATAGTAGATTTTTTTTTTTTTTTTTTAATTCCTTAACCATGATGTTACAGGCAAAAATTTTGAATTATAAATTTCTGATTCCATCCGCTACAAACCTACAATTAAATTGATACCCATTTGTGCAAAAGTGGATCCAAAAGACACTTTACCTATCACACTTGGTCCCTCCATTATCATCAGTTACACCCAAATCCACAATTACACGAAAAAAATTTCCAATCACTATTACCTCCATTAATCAAATTTATACATTCACTTCAAACGTCTATCTATATATATATACACACATCTTCATCAACTCTCACCTCCTCATTTCACTACAACTCATTACCCAAAACTTAACTAAAAAGTGGCTATAAAACTTGACTGTCTAAAATTAGAGAAGTGGAAGGATACATAGTACTAGTAGTGCTTTATGGGCTGGGCCTGGGAACAAAGGCCTTAATCTAATTTAAGACTTATAATTTATGGGCCTCATTGGGTTTTAGTTGAGCTTAGATCGGCCCATTCTTCCTGAGTACAAAGCTATTCAACTTTTTTTCATTTTAGGTCCTGTTTGGTTTAAGGTTTATTGTGAATATGTTGTAAATGCAATTGATTTGCTGAAGTTTATATTTGTAAATGCTTGACAGATTACATATTTTATTATTATTATTAATTTTTTTTTTTTTTAAGAAAGATTGATTTGCAAGACTTGCCATATATGTAAAGATTTTTGGCAATTTACATGGTACACTGATGTGCCGTATAGAAATATGGATGTATAAAATATAAAAAAAAATTCAGTTTTTATTTTATTGCAAATATGTCCTTCATAATATGTCCTTCATGACATTTACCACTAAGCACATTGCAAATATGTCTTTCATCTACGGTGAATTTACAGCGAGCCAAGCAGCTTAATCTTGTATTTCCTTAACTCTAAATACTCACATTGATTTATGGTAACTGGCGTACCATATAGAAATATGGGTGGGTCAAATATTAAATTTTGTCAGGTTTTATATTATTGCAAATATGTCTTTCATAGCATTCTCATCTACGATGGATTTATAGTGAACGAAAGGGGGCCCTGACTACAAAATTTTCAATTACTAATGCTACAAGAAGTAGAAATGTCAGTGCTTTTGGTTGCCAAATATAACTCAATAAGTAATGAGAGCTTCTAGCCGTCGAGGAAATGGGCGAGGGGAGTGGGTATTACCACTCATTCTTCTCGAGATTTGTGAGGTTGTGCATCTCGAGAGCATAGGCATGCATCTCGAGGGGATGAGCGGTCACACTCACCCCTCGCCTGTTTCCTCGCCATTTAAAATTTTCCATACGTAATACATACTTTAGTCTCAACATAACCTCATCATACATTCTAACTAGTTGCCATTCTACTTTATCATAGAGATGATATGCTTCCTCCAATGTCCAATGCTACCATATACAAGACTTGCTTTTTAGGGCAAGTTAAATGTACCATTATCGTTGGGATATTTCAACATATAATCCTCTAGCTTAAAATTGAGACATTTCTGAAATATTTCATCAAATATCGTGAAATAAAGTCTAGGGAGTGAGAGAGAGGGCGTGAGGGCAGTCCAATACTGCCCATTCTCATCGAGATGTGCAGTCTCGCTCCCTAGAATCAGGGAGGGATCAAAGATATATTAGATTAAGTAAACTACTTGACTTTAATTTCTTGTTTATTCATGGAAGTACAAAACAACACGTTATGTATGTACTCTAAACTTGCCTAAAATTTTCCAGATTGTTTACATAGTGAAGCAAACTAAAACAAATCTGTAAGCTTTATGAAGAAAATGGAAGTTTTGCTGATGTTGAAAATTCCGTTTTTTTTTTATGTGCTATCATGATGGGCCATCCATGCGATTCCATTCCATACCGTGATGTTAAATATGATGGGCCATCCATGTGACTCCGTACGTAACGTTAAATAGATACAAGTTTGACCCATCGATTTTGCAATTTTTTTATTATCAAGTCTGTTTGAAGTGTATGAATGAAGAGATCTCTTCACGACTCATTAAAGCTACATCACCCATGTTTCTTCAAGGAAATGTCTTGGTCATTTCGTTCCATGATTGAAGCCAATTATGCAATAACAAATGTTACGATCCATTGGAAAATGGGGCTTAACTCTTAAGATCGTTTTCGTTTGATGGTTAAGATTGAACGACTTTTTTTCAAAAATAATATTTACACCATGTCCCACTAACAAAGCTTACGGATGTATTCAAGCAATAGTAGATTTTTTTTTTTTTAAATTCCTTAACCCTGATGTAACAGGCAAAAATTTTGAATTATGAATTCTTAGATTCCATCCGCTACAAACCTGCAATTAAATTGATACCCATTGGTGCAAAAGTGGATCCAAAAGACACTTTACCTATCACACTTGGTCCCTCCATTATCATCAGTTGCACCCAAATCCACAATTACACGAAAAAAAATTTCCAATCACTATTACCTCCATTAATTAAATATATACATTCACTTCAAACATCTATCTGTACAACTCTCACCTTCTCATTTCACTACAACTCAATACCCAAAACCCAAATCTCTCTTCTTCCTCTTCCATCTCCAAAACTTCACCAAAACCCAAATCCCCTCTCATCTTTTTTCAAAACTTGTTACTAACAAAAACAAAGATGAGGGCAAGCAACAACTTAATCGGCTTCATAAACTTCCTGACATTCCTCCTCTCAGTCCCAATCCTGGGCTCGGGAATCTGGCTAAGCAGCCGAGCCAACTCGACAGATTGCATGAGGTTCCTGCAGTGGCCTCTAATCATAATCGGCGTAGCCATCATGGTTGTCTCCTTAGCCGGCTTCGCTGGTGCATGCTACCGTAACACATTCCTGTTATGGATTTACTTGTTTGCCATGTTCGTAGTGATAGCTGTTCTCATGGGATTCATCATATTTGCATACGTGGTCACTTCGAAGGGGTCGGGTCGACCCGTATTGAATCGGGTTTATCTTGATTACTATCTTGAAGACTATTCGGGTTGGCTCGAAGAGAGGGTTGCTGGGTCTCAGTATTGGGGAAAGATTGCTTCTTGTGTGAGGGACTCGAAGGTGTGTCCGAAGATGGGGAGGAGCTTTGGTGGGGTACCTGAGTCTGCTGATATGTTCTATGTTAGACGACTCAGTCCGATTCAAGTGAGTTAAACTCTTCTTCATCTTTTCAGTCTTATTGATCTTTCAATTTATTTATGTATATTTATATGCTAAATAGAAAATAGAATTGGTTGATTGAGTTTTGGAGGGATTTAATTGATTAATGCCAACTATACCCTTTTCTCCGTCTTTTCCAAATTCATAAAAAGACGGGTAGAGTTGGCAGTAACGTGCTGGACACCTTCCCAGGCACAAGACTAGGTTGAGTATTTTTTTTTATGGTATTTGAAGGGATTTGATGGACATGGTGATTTTTGGTAATTTTGTGTTTGGTGGGAAGGGTGGATTAGAATTATTAGGTTGAATTAAGAAGGGTGAGTGTGGAATAATTGAGTTTTTATTTATTTATTTTGTTTTGTGTTGTTTTAGTTTTGAGTGGATAATTGAGTTGATGGTGATCCAAGAGTATAGTTTTTGCTAATTAGAGAAATAAAGTTTTAATTGTATGATGATTTTGGGACTAATAATTCATTACAAGAAGGACTAAACAAGTTGGAAGTGGGTTTTTTTTTTTTTTTTTTTTTTTTTTTTGAAGTTAAATTTTAAAAATGAAGGTTCTTTTGTAGAAGATAAAGGAGGATAAAAAAGTTGGGTTAGCTTTTCCTTGGAAGCTAAAAGAAATGTCTTCTACAAAGCTAAAAGGGGTGGGGAAGATTCTTCTAATTCTCTTTTTTGCTTTAGAGCTGTAATGGATGTTAGGGAAAGATTTTGTGTATGTATGCATTTGGTAGAAAAGACGTATATTATATACATAAATTTATAGTACAAATACTTGATTTTGAATTAACAATGGTGCCCTTTGCGCGTGTTTGCTATGTAGTCTGGGTGCTGTAAACCCCCATCAGAATGCGGCTACGTGTATGTCAATGAGACGCTATGGAACGCTGGAGGTGGAATGATGAGCACTTCTATTGATTGTGCAAGGTGGAACAATGACCAGCAACAACTATGCTACTCTTGTGATTCCTGCAAGGCAGGTGTTCTAGCAAGCCTGAGGAAGAGCTGGAGGAAGGTTGCAATTATTAACATAATTGTGCTTATCATTCTGGTGATTGTTTATGTGATTGGATGTGCAGCGTTTAGAAACAACAAACGAATGGACAATGATGAACCATATGGGGAGAGTAGAATGACTAAATCGCAACCTAGCAGACTCCATTTTTAAGCTGCTTGCGACGGCAGGTGATATGATATACTTCCAGTTTATGTTTTCCAGTGTAGGCATGGTTTTGGTTAGATCAGTCTTGAAGGTCTCTGTGTAAAGTGCAACTCATTTGGTTTTTATTTTGCTTGGGTTGTATTCACTAGAGGTGAATATGACTTCTCACTTCTTCTTTTTTCCGATGTATGTATTGAAAAACTCAGTAGTTCACCTACCTATGGTGTTATGTATATTACATTTTCATTTGATAGGGAAGATGCGTTCGATATTTGTGTGTTCAAATGACTAGTAGCGTACATATGCACTGCAGGCGGTTTTAGCGTTTATTTGGATATGAAATGCACCTAAAGTATCAGATCAAAGTAAAAATTTACACACATCGACTAGTTTATTCTCAGATCAACCGTTCGTTTCTTAATTTGTTCAGGTTTTCAAATACTTATCCCTATTAGATCTTGGTGAATGAGATTATAATAACTTGATAACAGGTACTGGGACTTTCTTTTGAGGATGCCTTGATTAGTGGATCGATTGCTCTACCCCCTACAAACATGGCACAATAATTAAGCAACCCCTTCAACTATGTAGTACTCTTTTGCAGTTTGATTTTCATGCTTTTTATTGGGAACCCTAATTTATGTATGTTAGCATGTGCATTTAGATTCTTAAAATGAAAATGAGCACATTCTACTGTTACTTCTGCACGCCATGGTCCAACTATTTCAATTTATTATAAAAAAAAAGGGATCAATATATTTCTCATTTGCCAACGGGGTACTATAGCTCAGCTGGTAGATATGTGACAGATGATATCACAAGTCCAAAATTCAAATCTTATCGAAAGTGTTTACAATTCTGGACTCCAATAAAAACCTTATTCGTCTTTTAAAAAAAACACACATTTCTGCCTTATAGGATTAGAAAAATCATACATACAAAACGATAAATAAGAGTTGAGAAAGAACATATTTTATAAAACTCATTTCAATCTTGTTTCTCTCACAAGAACATAAATATGACGATAAATAAGAGTTGAGAAAGAATATGTTCAAATTGTGTTTTAAAGAGAAGGGGTAAAAGTGTAAAAACATTCAAGTCTGACAAAAAAATGGCTTTAAAGACTGACTGCCTAGACAAAGTGAACGTTCTAAGTTAAGTTTATATGTTGATAGCACAACCAATCAATATTAATTTCAATGATCACAAAGTCTATAGTTGAAAGAACGTGCTTGTGCCTCACATTGTTCGACTATTGATTGCCTTAGTGAGATATAGCCTCAATGTGTTTTCTTAAACCAGGGTTTTGGATGTGGGAAATCTGAGCATGCTTAGCTCTTCAAACTTGTTCTGGGTGAATTTATCATGTTGGTATGTCAATAGTGAATATATATCGATCATGATCACTTTACGAGTGTGTGCGCGTTGTTAATTTGTCAATTCCTTTATTGTTAATGAAATCTGAATCTTAAAAGTGTGCATGCCAGTAGAGTTAAGACTCCGAAATTTCAGTCAGTTGCTTTAAATCAATCTCTGAATTTATCTTACAGTTTTGGGGTGCATTGTATGTTTACCATGAGCGATTTTCTTCCTCAGGCTGCAAGGATTCTTGCACGTACAGCTTGTTGTTACGGGTTCAGGGATAATGGCAAGAGCTAGCTCTAGTAGCATGGGCAGATCTATGTGTTAGGTATGGGGGACAATTGCTCCCCTTATCGTTTTAAATTTTTTTTCTAAGTTACTCATATTTTTTACATTGTCCCCCTTTAAAATTTTATGTTCTCCCTTTATGAAATCTTGACTTCTAACACCACTAAAGATTAAAACAACAAATATATTTTTTTTAAACCCCACCCTCACCAATCCCACTCTCAACGTCTCAACATTTATTGATGTTTTATGATGAGAGGATGTTACATGCTTTGAATGTTGAAAGAACAGAAAAGTTTGCCAGAATTTCAATCTCTTAAAATCACAGGTAAATGACTGATATCATAGTCAACCTTTTTATATAATGGGATTCATATAATTGACAGAATGTGCAAATGATACACAAAACTAGTATTTCCATTAAATCATAAAAAAAAAATATACACAATTGTTTGAATTTTGAAGCAATTCCAGCAAAAATTAACAAAGAACAGGAGAACGGAAGCAGCAGAAATTACTTGGTCCTTGGTATCCACTCTCCTATATTTGACAAGTCAATAGTAGCCCTTCCCAAGACAGTTCAAGCAGCGTTGTATCCTGTAAAACCACGAGAAGACCATCAAACGATGAAAAATAACTTCAAAACATCATCTTTATCATAAAATCAGTTACCATTGGATCAACTTGAGAAAGTTGAATTAGATGCTCTATATTTTTATTTTAGCTCAACAAATTTTTTGATGTTTGAGTAATTGGTTATTTCCCAGCATTTATAAGACATGAGAATGCTGCATGAAATCTTGTCTAGACTTTCAAGTCAGAGGTGCTTACCTTTTCCTTTTAATCTAGTTAGAGGTCAGAAATTTAGTGAAATATTAACACAGTTTCAAGAAAATCGACAAAAAAAATTCCCTAATTTTATTAGCATTTAGGCTGCATTAGGTTAATGGAGTTTGTACAGTTGTAAGCTAAACTGGGGAGGCAGTTATAAGTCTCCAAATAACTTCCAAATCCCATATTTCACATCGAAACATTGTTCATTTGAAGTTAAAAAAATCTTGAGATATGTAGAGTTCAAACATTCAAGGAAGTCATAACTCTACAATATAAAACTTGAACTCCTTTTGATTGTTAAGAGTGGCTTCGTATTCATTAATGCTTAATGTTCAGAAAAGGGAAGAAGACTTACTTGTTCCCTTCACATGTTGGGCAAATACATGGATTTATGACTACAGGGTCATAGAGTGGTGACCATTCAATTGTGGACTTCCCTTTACACAACTTGCAAGAGTAGAAACCTTTTCCTCGACAAACCCCGCACGGGGAAGCATACTTTTTCTACATGAGACCAGAAAAGAAATTCAGAATAAAAGCTTTCAATTTCTGTAATCATTTGGTTGTACTTTTACCAAAACAGAAATGTACAGTCATGTGCTTGTAACGATGCTGCTTTAACCACATTCCCAAATGGTTTGAACATCAACAAAGCAATCTATATCGATGCAGGGACACAGTATTTAACAAATTAGTGGGTACTAAAAGTGATGATTTTACCCGGTTAGCTTCAGTGGCAGCTTGTACTGCCTTCAGGGCGACAGAAGAGGCCAGGGACAGGGTAAACGTTCCTCCAAACAATACTGCGGCTGCTGTACCCACCACACGCAGTGGCTGAGGGATACGGTCCATCACTATTTGAGCTTTTATGTTTTAATTTTGGGCTGTTCAGAACCTCTATAAGATGTGAATCAGCAAACATGAAAAAACACATTAAAATAGAAGTCCAAGGTCAGAAAGAAGGATAAATATATTGCTTCATTGTTCAGTTCACAGATTGTTATATATATACTTTTGCTTATTCACAATGCAAGCAAGGATTTTAAGGGATTCCCCACTTTTGTTAAAACAATACAATGGTAGCAAGAGGCAAGTCAAACACAAGACACAAGAACCAGAAAAAGCCTTGGCCTATTTTTCATGGCAAAAGGCCTCTACCAAAAACTTACATTTGGATTCAAAAAAATAAATGTTTGTAGTAAAAGACATGTCGTATGAAGAAGATTTATGCCAAATCTGGCAGGAAGTGAATACGTTGATTATCCATTTATAACAACCTTCAATTGGAAGGATATATCACAATGAGAGTATAACCACTCAATTTTGATTGAAACTAAGCAGTTAAACCCTAAATTTTTAAGGTGCAGATCAAACTAGTCTTAAAAAGAAAAAAAAACCCAATTATTCGCGACATTATAACTTTAGGGCTAAATCAAACTAATGTATGTCCTAATGAAAATTGGAGCAAACCCTTGCAACAAAATTTCAGAAACAACAATTGCCATAGTGCGGAAGACAGAAAAAGCAAGTATTTTAATTAAAAAGTCGAGCAATGCAGATAAGACTGGTCTCATACAATCCACAACTTGAGTAAGTATAAAAGACTATGACAGAAGGTTCAAATTACTTCCAAAAAAGCTCAAATAGGGGACGAGGCCAAAAGAGTTGTTACCTATTGGGGTGATTGAGAAACTTAAAAGAGTTTCTTCATCTTCTTCTTCCTCTTCACTTACTGTTCTGAATTATGCTCAGAAACAAATAGAGGACGAGGTTAAAACAACCCAGTAGTTTAGTTGGTGGTGGGTGAAGGATGCCAGCACATGCCATAGATTATCAGATGCCTCACTCATAGTGGAATATGATGGACGGGACACAAAAGACCTCTCATCTCCTCGTCTCTCTCCAGTCTCCAGCATCAGAGCTCCATTGAAGACCTCTCATCTCCTCATTTCTCTTCAGTAGCATCAGAAGACCTCTCATCTCCTTGTCTCTCTCCAGTAGCATCAGAGCTCCATTGAAAACCTCTCATCTCCTCGTCTCTCTCCAGCATCAGAGCTCCATTGAAGACCCCTCATCTCCGCGAAGACTCCATCGCATCAGAGACTCAATCGAAGATCTCTTCTCGTTTCTGTGAAGGGCTGATCGAAGATCTCTTCTCATCTCTGTGAAGATCTCCATCGCATCAGAGACTCGATCTCATCTCTTTCAAAGATCTCTCATCTCCGCGATCTCCTCTCCTCCTCTGTGATCTCATCTCCCTGCTCCAGGTTTGCCTAACCTCTCTTCCTTTCTCTCTCTTCTACTGTTCTCATCTGGACATGTTGAACATGTTTTTCAAGTTTCATATCTGGTTTCAAACTTGAGTACCAAAATTTTTATTTCCTTTCTTAGGGTCTTTACAAGCAAGCTCTACTCTTGTTAGATTTTTCAACAATTCTAGACTTGCTCATTTTCAATCCATATTGGTCTGATCCAGGTAGGAATTAAACCTCTTACTAGAACAGGTCTTGACACTTGTGCTCTCATTGCTCTTTGCGATTATATGCATAATCGATTTCATGATTCTCTGCTTGGAATTGCAAAATTAACACTCGCTACGGATCCGGTCTATTTTGATTGTTACCCCAATTTCTCAGTGTCTCTCAAGGATCCAAATATCCTTGAAACACTAACCCTCAATATTAAGACCTCTGGTTTCGATATGTTACCAGGATTTGAATCCCATGTTTTGCAGGAAGCAAAATCAAAACCATATTCTAGTTTATATATAAAAGTAAAATTGTGAGATCTTCATAATTAAAAAAAAATGAAAATAAAAAGATTCCCATGATTAGTTTTGGGCAACCAAACACTCACAATAGGAATTGGAATCCAATTCCCATGGACAACCAAACATCAAAGCTGGTCAAGTCCATGGCATGGGATGCCAGGACATAGGATGCCATGGAATGCGATTCCAATTCCCACCTTAGAATTCCATGCAACCAAACACACCCTAAGTGGATCACCTCATGAAAGCCCAAACCAAGTTTGCATCCAAAACCTAAACTTAGAAAAGTCCCAAACATGAGCCCCACCAACTAAACTACTGGGTTGTTTTAGCATCGTCCCCTATTTGTTTCTGGGCATAATTCAGAACAGTAAGTGAAGAGGAAAAAGAAGATGATGAAACTCTTTTAAGTTTCTCAATCACCCCAACAGGTAACAACTCTTTTGGCCTCATCCCCTATTTGAGCTTTTTTGGAAGTAATTTGAACCTTTTGTCATAGTCTTTTATACTTACTCAAGTTGTGGATTGTATGAGACCAATCTTATCTGAATTGCTTGACTTTTTAATTACACACTTGCTTTTTCTGTCTTCCGCACTATGGCAATTGTTGTTTCTGAAATTTTGGTGCAAGGGTTTGCTCCAATTTTCATTAGGACATACATTAGTTTGATTTAGCCCTAAAGTTATAATGTGGCGAATAATTGGTTTTTTTTTTTAAGACTAGTTTGATCTGCACCTTAAAAATTTAGGGTTTAACTGCTTAGTTTCAATCAAAATTGAGTGGTTATACTCTCATTGAGACTTGATGTTGGAACTATGAGTAGAGAACTCCACTTAACCAAAAATGGCTCTAACCCATTGGAGATAAGTGTCTAAATAAGAGTATTATTACCTTACAAACAGCAAACCAGTTCAGAGAGATTGGGAGATCCAACAACTGAACAATAAAGACAACCATAACAACAAAAGAACATAGAAAAGAGACAATATAAAAGCAAAATCAAATACCCTTTGATCTCTTGAAGACACAAAACCCACTTAAGAGGGAGTTGGTAGAGTTTGTACAAACGAAATATAACTTTATTCAACCATTTGTAGATGTTTGATTAACCATCAGCTAACACACAAGCATAACAATGATACTCTCCAAGAAATTCTTCTTTAGATATTTGGGCTACACCCATCAAGGACTACAAATTAACCATCTTTAGATATATCATAGCATGAACAAAGTACAAGGAAACATATGACTCAGTATTAAAACAAAATTAGAGCCCAAACAATCTAAAGAATACTCACCCAGAAGAATAAAAAAAGCTTCTGATTTGGGGAGCAAATCTGAATTAGGCACTTTTTTTTCTTCCAAATCAAGCAATAAGCCCCAAAACCCAATCTTCTAGCAAGTGAAGTGAGCACAATTACATGCAAAGCATCAGAGAACACAAAACTCAACTTGAAAAATCAAATGAACTCCCTCAAACTAACCCACTTCAAACAAAATCAAATTTGAAAATGAGTAAGTCTAGAATTGTTGAAAAATCTAACAAGAGTAGGAAAGACCCTAAGAAAGGAAATGCAAATTTTGGTACTTAAGTTTGAAACCTGAAAAACATGTCCAGATGAGAACAGTGTTGACATACAGAGATCTGAAACAGAAAATTGAAGAACATACCTGAAGGAGATCGGAATGTCGGCAACAAAGAAGTCAAAGAAGATGGTCGGCGGCCGAATTTGTTGACCACTTGGTGTTGATTGGCTAGAACAACCTGGATCTGAGAAATGCTTGGTTGGAACAACTGGAAGAAAGAAGAAGAAGAAGAAGGTGGTGGAAGGGTCTCCACCGCCCTCCACCACCGCCTCTAATAGCTATATAAGAAGAAGGAGTTCTCCTCTTCAAATAATCCTCCCTGTGTGTGAGACAGGGTTTATCCCTTTTGGAATGCGAGAGGAGGAAGAAAGGGAGGAGAGTAGAGGAGTGAGAGTGTTTGGTTTGTTGTTTTGTTTTTGTTTTGTATTATACACAATCAGCCTGTTTATGTGGTGTCGTTGAGATACCTTGTATTTGTAATGTTTTAGACGTTTTATAGCTTTTTCAATTTGTAATCTTTCAATCTCACCAGTGAAGTTATTATTTGTCGTGAACGTAGGTGAGTTTGTCGAACCACGTAAATTTGGTTGTCTCCAGTATTTGTTAGTATTTTGTTTGTAGCTTTGCATTTCGACATTTGTAAAGCTTTTGTGCGTAACAAACAGTAGAAGATAAGAAGAGAGAGAAAGGAAGAGGGGTTAGACAAACCTGGAGCAGGGAGATGAGATCACAGAGGAGGAGAGGAGATCGCAGAAATGAGAGATCTTTGAAAAAGATGAGATCGAGTCTCTAATGCGATGGAGATCTTCGTAGAGATGAGAAGAGACCTTCGATCAGCCCTTCATAGAGACGAGAAGAGATCTTTGATTGAGTCTATGATGCGATGGAGTTTTCACGGAGATGAGAGGAGGTCTTCAATGGAGCTCTGATGCTAGAGAGAGACGAGGAGATGAGAGGTCTTCTGATGCTGCTGGAGAGAAACGAGGAGATGAGAGGTCTTTAATTGAGCTCTGATGCTGGAGGGAGATGAGAGGTCTTTTGTGTCCCGTCCATCGTATTCCCACTATGAGTGAGGCGTCTGAAATCTATGGCACGTGCTGGCATCATTCACCCACCAGTAAAATCTCAAATAAACACCCAAAATGCTATTTCAAGTGGGAACATAATTCCTATTCTCGTGGAATGGGTGCAACCAAACACACCCTTAAGTTTTAGCTTCTATTGGGTGTGTATGATGATTTTGCGTCAATGAACCTTCCTGAACAGTATTAGTTACGGACTTATGGCAGATGCTTCAAAATCTAGTGTTGCACAAGAAACAGTGCAGAATGCTGTTCGAAGAGCAAGCAAGACAATGACTGAGGTCGAGGCATGACAGAGTTTAGGTGTAGCTGAAGGGTCTCCATGGGAAGAAGAGGTCTTAAAGGTTTGCACATTAGCATATATTTGTTCTGTATTCTCGTTACAAGTTGCCGAGTTGTAATTACCTTGTATGTATTATGATACATTGTTTGAACGAAATGCGACTAATGGAAGCTTTTACCTTCAGTCAAAGGTTCACCAGCGCACCAAGGCAACAACTAGTTGAATTTTTTACCGGATTTGTACTTTTTATACAAACAATCTTGTTGGATCAATATGTCTTGGTTGACATATCTCACAAAAAGGAAAAAAGAAAAACTCCATGTATTTACCGTTGTTGAGTGCACCTCTACAAGTTTCCGTTGCGGTCACAACCGAAGCTCTTAAGGTGCACTGCACCTCTTTTGTTTGCTTCTTGATTAAATTGTGACAAGCTCTGTCTTCATCGTAACCCCCACATATGGATTGCAGAGTGTTTGTAATTTACCGTGGTGCTTTTATGGTATTAAGAAAGACGAGCTAGACATCTGGCTTGTTTTATGATCTTAAGCAGCTCATAAGACCTGTCCATTTTTTCGTAGTTAGGTTTTGTTCATAGATTTTTTTTTTTTTACTGGATCGTTCGTGCCTAACAACATTTCTTCCCGTCAGTATGTATTGATGAATGTTATGTCATTATGAAAGCATCAAAGAAATGTCCAAAAAATCAAGGAACATTATTACATTGGAGAAATTAAGGCCATAATTCGCAAGTTTCAGTTAAAAGTGTTTTTGTTCACGAAGCTAGTGGATGCTATTTTAGTTATGTTTCTGTCAATTTGGAATTTGGATGAGGCCTTCCTGCCATTTTAGTTCAACTTTGCAAGTCATCTCCCATAAATAATATATTTTCGTGTTGATCAGATAATTTATATCACTTCTGATTAGATAATTTTTATATCACTTGTGACAATTAAGGCATCCATGAGATTTGATATATATCCCAATCCAAGAAATACCAGGATTTCTTAGAAGTGTCCATAAGAGCTGATATTTTATATGATTTTCATCAACTTCCCAATTTAGATGATTATAAGTTTGTCTTGAAGGATGTTTGTCACTTTGGTAGTAAATCACCTGTCTAACCTAAATAATTCCATTTGTAAGTGCTCTCTTCGAGTGTCAGAAACAATGACACTCAGGTGCAAGTCGAGCACCACTGACTCCTCAGGAAGATCTACACCTTCGGAGCCTCCAGAACTACATCCCAAGAAGGTGTTTTCCAAGTCCAAGAAGAAACAAGAACTCGCGAACCAAACACAGCCCAAACCACTAAATAGATTAGATTTGAAAGGTCCTAAAACTAAACCCAACAATCATTTCCAAGCAGTATCAGAGCTTGATCAACGAGATCCTGCATTGGGTGTTGTTGAAAATATATTTCAGTCACGATGGACAGGAAAGATGGTTCCCAAGATTGTAAAGGTCCTCAGAGTCCATAACACCATCGAAGTTCAAAACAGGTTTGAAGCATACAGAGAGGTTGTGAAACGAAGAGCTGCAGAAATGCCAGCAAGCATGTGGAAGGAGAGGTGCGTGGCAGATGGGAATGAGGTCCTACGGTTCCATGGGACGTCTTTAACGTGTCATTTAGGAGAACATATATGATAATTCAAACATCCAAAACCTGTGAGGTTTGTACCTGTTTCTGTTGTTTGACGAGGTCTCAATAGAGCATGGTATAGACTGTGTTACCCGGAAATTTTAACTATATTAGCTTGAAATCGAAAGATTTCTGTTCTCCTTTAGATTATCAACTGTTTGAGTTCTAAATGAAGCCAAACTGACGTCCAAAGACACATAACCCCTTAGTTTGATTGATTTCCACAAAGTGAAATGCCAAAATAGGTGTTGATGTGCTCTACAATGAGCTTCTTATACCCAGAACCGTAGAAGATTCAAGCTGCGAATGTGATCACAAAAGCACCTAAACATTCCTTGAACATGTACTGACCTCAATTGACTATCGATATTCTTTAGTTGGGATCTGCTAATCACGGTGTCCTATCTCTACCCAGACGTTGCAATACTTTTAACTAGACCCTAACTGAATTTAAATACAGATGGGAAATATGTGACATCTCATCTCATGTGTTTAATGAAGGGAAACATACAATCTATTTATTGTAATTAGTCACAAGCATGTTATTTCTGATATATGTGTGACACTTATTCAGTCTAAACCTAGAACAACAAAAGTGCCCTACTTATTTATCTGTACCATAACCACGTAATCATAACAGAGCAAAGACTCGCTTTCAGGAAGTAAAATCAAGGAGTAAAGCACAGAGGAAACGAATGTGAACTTCAAATGAACTATTATATTACACTGTTGTTCCATGAAATTTAAATGTGGATGATGGCTATTAACACAACTAGTGACTGAAAATTAGCAGGATTCCATACAATAAATTAAATAATTAGTGAAAATTACCAAGATATAGCACTATGTTAGCTTGAGCCCTCTTTTATTGAAATTCGACTTCGGTTTGACATTGTAATATAACTGTCCTTAATCTCAAACTTGGAGCGGATTTCCTACAGCGGTTTTCTCATCATTCATGCCTCTGGTTTAGATGGTCAATAGTCACGAAGCTGCAATTTCAGTATTCCTGGACATCTTCTTCACTATCCACTGAACTTGTCTTCCCAAGTTTCTGATTTAGCAAGATAAAGTTAATACCCCAAGAACTGCTAATTCTACCAAATTTCAGAGTAAGGTTCATCCACAAATAGCGCAAAACTTCATAACCCTCAAATTTTACGAGGGTGTGTAGAAGTTCAAAATTCAAAATGGTTCATCCATTGAAATCAACAATATTGTTACCTGATTTAATGAGGAATCACTGTATCTCTCTAGCTCTCTTATTTGTGTCATTGTTGTCCCATACCACTCATCAATCCACGCAAAGCAATTCCTATGGCTTTCCTGAAAAAGTGCCCTTTCACCCTAAGAAAAACAGTACAAGACATCAATAATGTTGAAACATAAAATTCCTATAAATAATGACTTGATGAAAACCAAAGAAGTAACAAAAACTATGAAGACTAAGATTATGACAGTGCAATATTCAACAGGATAGGAGCAAAAATTCGGAAAAAAAATAAAAAATGAAACTAGTTGCGGAGTGTTTTGTCAATCGAATAAGGTTGTGAGAGCAGATACATACTGCAAGAAGAGCTTGCTCCAACCGATAACCAAATCCCCAGAATGGAGCATCAACTGTTACCAACTTGTACGCCGTCATAACTGGAGCACACTTGTCCTACAAAAAATAACAATAGACCAGTAGTCCAGGTAAGTAACAATTCAAATGACCAGGTAGAAGAATACTTGAAAATTCAAGTGAAGGTGCACTCAATACACTCATGGTACATTACATGCTTTTGTGGATTCAGCGGAATAGGTATTATGAATTTGTACCAATTACTAGCCAATAAGGTAGGAAAAAAAACATATCACAGTTCTGTAGCAAGGTCGAACAAAAATCACGAATATTTAGTTCAATGAAACAGAAGTATAAACCTGCCATCCGTCCAAAAGCGGGCCACGACCTGCTCTCTGAGATCTGAAATCGCATAAGTTGACATTGTTGGTTCCGACTGCAGAACTCCAGTAGTCCGTTGCAGCTGTTGATATATCAATACTTTCTACTTGCCTAGTTGCGAGTAACTCTTTGCTTAAGCCATGTACCTGGTTTTCCAATTTTTCAGTTTACGGAACATACTTAAGAAAGGTTACCTAGAATATACTCTGCAGCTTGATAACTCATTCGTAAGAATACCATTTGCAGTACAACTACCCTATGACGTAGGTGAAGAAAGAATATCAAATCTTATAAACAAACAGTAGAAAACAACTTACATTTTCTGAGAGTCCATTGTCAGCTTTATGAATGGTTTCGATAGTTAGACTGAACCTTGAAAAATAAGGACACTGCAGAAGTAAAATCCCAATTTCAAACAATTAAAACCTTGAAAACTGAAATAAATAAAAAGCAATTTAATTTTTAGAATAAGAGAAACAACAAAAGTACTTGCCTTGATCACTGAGAAATATTTTGCCGATAGAGAAGCAAAAAACCCAATTTTGAACAAGTAACAAGAAAACGATCAGTATGAGTTTTATGAAAAATATAAAACGTGGCAACTGAGAAGGCATTGTTTTGCCAACCTGTTTTGCATCTCGGGTATGCATTCCAGGCTTCCTCTTGCATGACAAGAGCGTCTGCTGGAGCAAAAGCGGTCAACCAAGTAGGAACTTTGCTGCACAAAGCACAGAGCGCATATATTCAGACCTCACATCAATGCTAATATAACTCTATTGAGACTTGATGAAATGGCCAAAACTATCTCTTCCTATTCATAATCATAATTTATAAAGCAATACCTCTGTAAGTGGTAAATTTTCGATGTGTATTGACCCTCACCAAACACATCGTCTTTGAAAGGTCTGTTCTCTAATACTTCCACCCCTTCACTGCCAGTTGTACTCTGTTGCTGCATTTTCATGACCATGTACCTCTGAGCAATCTGATACTGCAAGAGACCAAGAGTGTAAAATCTGTAAAGCTACTCGAAGATTGATATCCACATAAATTCTAGGACTAGTTCTCAATAATATGAATATTCATTCAATAAAATTGTCCAACTTATGCAATTTCCATACCTCTTCCAATGACATAGGCATGACAATCCGACTTTGAAAACGCCCCGAAACAAGAAAACTCAAGTCAAGGAGAACCAATTTCATCCAAATGTGCGAAAATTTTGGATTGAAACTTTAACATCATGAATGCGTATTAGTGTTCCTATGTCAGCATATAGGAAAATTTTCTAACACACATTCATTCTTCCCTACGCAGATGCCTCATAAATGCACAAAAACATGAATCTTGAAACTTGAATTTGAACATATGTGAATCTGAATTTCTTCTATACTACCATAAGTAACACAAGATCATTATAAACTCGCAATGAATCAAATAAACAATATGTTACAGTAACTTAACATTTCAATTTGACTAAACCTACAAACTATATGATCAATACATCAACAATTCATTTCACCTAAAACAAACACAATTAGTGTTCATAGATCAAATTTCCAAGCTTTCAATACATAGGCTTGATATCAAACATGTCGAAAATCTAAATTTCTTGTACAAACTAAACCAAAGCTCGAATTCTATCAACTTAACTTGCATAAACAACTCAAATTCAACACTGCTGTAATCACAAAATCAAAACTTCAATTCAACTTAAAACATTAATTCATGAAATATGTTCTCGAAACCAAGAAACAAAAGAGTTTATCAATGTTTTGTAATCAAAATATATATAGAATCTATCAATTTGTAAGCAAACAAGGATACAACTCTCTCATCTGAACCATCTTCAAGTGACTTGACTTCTCTTCAACTCTCTTGAAAAGCTAGGATTTCTGAGTTGAAGAAGATGAACTATGGTTTTTAATTGCTTCAATAGAGAGATTCAGAAAGACAAATATGAGAGAGCTGGAGAAATTGGGTAAAGGGTTTGATCATTTAGCTTTGATGAGCGTATTCTAAACTTTTTTTTTTTTTTTTTAAGTTTGAGTTGAACAACGGTCATGACGCGGAGATGGACTGGACGGCGTTGACATCTAGTGGGCCCAAGTGAGCTTTGTTGGAATTTCAACTGTTGTGGTGGGAGCCGACTTCCTTATTTAGTCCAATTCTTCGTCGGCCGGACTTTCTCAGAAATTAAACCATTTTTACAAATTTTCTATATGTTATGTGATCTGTTCACATTATGAAAGGTTTGCCAAATTTTTTTCCTTAGAATTTTATGATTTTCTATCGAGAGTTTGATTCTCATGTTCAAGTATCTCACGTTAGTTCCAAGACGCCACGTTAGCTCCAATCGAGAGTTTGATTCTCATGTTCAAGTATCTCACGTTAGCTCCAAGACGCCACGTTAGCTCCAATCGACGCAAGTCTCTAACTAGAAAAGTAAATGCTTGAGCCTGAACTTAAAGAAGCTTTTGGACCTATAGGTCCGTAAAACTCACTAGGATAAGCAGTATTGTGAACCTTACAAAGTAACAAACGATGAAGCCAAAGACAGATAAAGTAGCCAAATTATAAGACAAATAAGCCTCCCCAGACCATACAAGTGTTCGTCGTGTCTAGGCAAAGAGTTTGCCAGATTTCTCCAATTTCATCTTCTAAACTAACAATCAACCTTTCTCCTCTAAATGTGGATTTTAAAAAATTAGGTTTGAATTTTTTTAGACTTTGAATTATAATGGGTCTTGACTTTTTGACACCATCACTTTTGTTGAAGAATGTCACTACTTTTTACTTTCTAAAGTACATCACTAATATAAACAAAAAACTCATCACCACTGTTTCGCCTCGCTCCACCACCACATCGTCTCGCCTGTCGGCCGATCACACCTCTTTTTTTCTTTTTCTCCTCTTATTATTTTTTTTCCCGCCATTGAGCAGATTCATCGTGCGAGGGCAAAAAAAATTTTGCCCTTACACAGGCTCCTGCGGTTGAGGAACCCCCACTCACACATGCTCCTACGAGTGGGGGTTTATCATTTGCATGAATCTGCTCGAGTAGGCGGAGTGGTGTCGCTGGCGGTGGAGAAGAAAAGAAACAGTGATTACAAATATTTTTATTGGTGGTGTGCTTCAGCATATTAGAAAAAAAAATAATAAAAATAATAAAAAGATATAATTGTCTCCTTCAACAAATAATGAAATATATATTAATGACAGGTCTAACAGGTTTTTAGGTTCCTTCAACGTGTGCACAAACTGAGTGAAATGGATGGCCATCTCGAGCCCTTTCTTTTTTTTCTCAAGGAAATCATAAGAAATGAAATTATCAAACAACTATATATTCCATCTTATCTTCTGCTCCTTTGTTGTGGTGAACTCTGATATTCCTTTTCCCTTCCTTTTTCTGTACTCCCTTTCCTTTCTCTTTCCCTTTACGATTTCCTTTTCGTACAAATTACGTTCAACCAAATTGACTAACGGAGACTTTAAATTATGAAATTTAAAGGAGACTTTAAATTGACTAACGGAGACTTTATTTATTTTTCCTTTGCATAATAATCTCATATGAAGATGAGTAAGTTTAGGCAACCTTTGTTTTATTAATCTCTTTAAAAAAAAAATTTGGTTTTTTTATATTTCTACTCTTCCTCTTAAAACACAATCACAAACATCACTTATAGAAGGGGTAGAATTGTAAAAAAGCCAAAAAAATACTCAAAAGAGACCAGCAAACAAGGCTAACTAGAATTGTCGTATGAAGATATCAACATTGCACTGTTGACATTTTTTTTAATTAATAACCTTATCAATTGCCTCATCTAACACATTGATGTCATGCACAAATGAAAAAAAGTTGTAGCTTAAGATACAAAGATCCCTATTATGTAAATATCACAAGTATAGTCGATATTTAAGGACAAGAATCGTGATCCTAGGACATGCTACGATACTAACAATACTATTAGAACTGATCTTTAAATTGTCAATGGAATACCAGCTCACTGGTAGACCTATGGCGAATGGAATCACATGTTCAAAGTTCAAATCCTGTCGATAGCATCTAGGGTGGAAGGACTTGAGCGATTAAAAAAAAATCCTTACACAAATTAACCTAAGATAAAGCCTGGAGAAACCAAGACTGTGGATCATGTTTGCAAATCGTAATTGACAATTGTAAACTCACTTTGAACAGAAACTTGGGCCTGACCAACCTGACCAAACAACGGCCTAGATAAAAATAATTGGACCCCATTACATAGAGGCCCAAAATCCAGAGACCAAACAACAGGCCCAAGGTTCATTACTATTTATTTTCTAGGTTTAAGGGCTTCATTTGCCAGATCCAATCCACCCGTGTATGATCATTGTTATTTATTTATTTTCTATCATGCAAAAATCAAAAATAAATAAATAAATAAATAAATAAAAACCATAAAACACATTTGGGTGAATCATCGATACGACCTAACATATTACATTAATCGAAGCCGGCCCCTCAAAATCTAGCTCTACCTCACCCTCGTGTGGTTACATCATGTCGACATGTGTGTACATGTTCGATTGCATCACATACATTATGTTGAAATTAATCATGCGATAACATTTGCATGTTTAGGGCCTCATAATGAATCCAAATAGAGAAACCACAACAAACAAAAAAACATTGTTACCACACATGTTCTTTAAAGTTCAAACAAACCAAATTGATTGCTACATGTTCATGCATGGTCAAGGATGTATGTAGAGACCCAAATGCAGATTTTTCTTATCCCTTAACCCATCCCATCTCAAATGCTGCCGGCAGAGTTCGAACCTTGAACTTGTGATTTTATCTGTTACAAGTCTACTGCTAAGCTGGTATCCCATTCACCGAAAATACATTGTTATTATTACCACACATCCAAAACTTCAAACTAACCCTTACATAAAATGGTTATGGTATGCTCTAGAGGTGTTATAAGGCCCTTATTAGCCCAACTATCAAATCAATAGGTACAAATAGGGGTCCATTATGCTTTGATTTGAACGTTTTGGGCCTTGGTGGTTGATCGATGAATACGATGAGATCTATACCTACTATCGTACTAATTTCAATGAATGAGGGTCGAAATCATGTTCATATATGTTTCGACGTATTTTTCAGATTGTTAAATTCATCGAATTTGGGTCGAAGAAAATTTTGACACGAAACGACACGACATAAACCCTAAATAATCATGTTTTGAGCAAATTTTGGTAGGATAAGACACAAACCCAAAACCGTCGAAGTTCATATTTTGTTTGTTTATTTTTTAATCTATCCGTCGAGCTACAATTATATTTCTAATTATTTTCAACGTAATTCTAGGCTTTAGTGGTAACATGTCCAGGCATAGGGAGTTGAAACTTGAAAGAAGTTTAGGTTTATTTTGATTTGATAATGGACCTGATGGATATCTAATATTTGAATAATGTAGTTTATTTTTATCTAATATCTAATATTACAACCCTTTTTTTTTTGTGGTCAATTTTATGCTATACATTAAACGTGTAAGTAAAATATCCTAAAAATAACCTACCCTAGTTTAGCAAATAAGCATTTTACTCGCATAAAGCAAGCCGAACCATTCCCCGAACTTTAAAAAAAAAAAAAAATTAATTAAATTAAATTAGGTGATTCAATTTGCATGTTTTTTTTAACTTAAAACTTCATAAATTCTTTTAGGTTCAGCTATTTGGTTACACAAAAAATAAATATAAAAATTGTAACCATTTTCGTGAATTTAATTAAATTTTTTTTTTTTTACGAATTATATGGGAGCTGTTTTTAGGGTTTGTTAATAGAGGAGGCATTATAAACTAGGTCAAGGGTTATTCAATGTGACAAGAGTTACAAAAATTCTAAATGGCGAGGAAAACAGCGAGGGAGGGGGTGTGACCGCTCAGCCCTCGAGATGCGCATATGCATTCACGAGATGCACAAAAATGCGAATCTCGAGGGGGGTGAGTGGTCACACCCCCCTCCCTCACTGGTTTCCTCGACAGTTAGACAAGTTCCAAGAGTTAATACTATTATTATTGTTGTTTTTTTTTTTGCTCCGGCTTTCCTTGAGATAACACTTAATGTGGACATATTGACTTATCGATCAATTAGTTTTTTGACAAATCCACTAGCCTTACACCTTTTGTACCTACAAAGTTTACGACACTTTTCTTTTTACAGAAATTCTAAATGGCGAGGAAAACAGCGAGGGGAGGGAGGTGGCGGGGTGGGGACCGTTCACCCCCTCGAGATGTGTGCCATCATTTTTTGTGCGCACATCCCGAGCGGAGTGAACGGTCCCTACCCCGCCACCTCCCTCCCCTCGCTCGTTTCCTCGCCATGTAGAATCACTCTTCTTTTTAACAAATCCACTAACCTAAAACTTTTGTACCCACAAAGTTCACAACACGACTTTAGCCCAACCAATAGCGATAAATGGTTAACTTTACCCTAATCGATTGGAACCTCACCGTACGAATGTGGATGCTCTTAGTGGAAAACATACCCCACAAACAAATCCCATTTGATCACCATCTGAACCCAAATATTTCTCATTTGGTGGTCAAGTCTAATGTAATGCCACTATTCCATCCAGCAAATCTAGTGTTATCCAAACAAAAGACAAATACCTTTAAAATTTTCTCATAAAGAACAAACTTCTTTGAAAATCAAACATAAACATGTTCAAAAATTATCTGTTTACAGGACATTTTTCTTTCATCTTCTATTTATAAATCCCATTTGTGTATGAATTCTCCATTAGAGCATCCAAGTTTGGCAGAGAAGTGACACACAATGTTATCTAATCATTCAAAAAATTTCAATGGTTTGTTTGGTTGCACGGAAAAATATATATATGGAAATTGAATTTTTTTTTTCCGTGAATTCGATTTCAATGCTCATCTTCATATTTGAATTTCTATGAGTTGTGAAAAAACTTGAATAATTGATTTTTTGTCAGTAAATAAATAACTAAACAACGAAAATCTGCATAACAAGAAAAATTGATTTCATTTCCCATAAAATAAATGACTAACCAAACATACGCTAACAGACTTCAAGAAATATACAAGAAAAAGAAGAAAGTGAATTAGAAAATTTTTTTAAATGACCAATAAGATGTTGGGATGTATGAGGCTTATTGGAGTTATCTCCACTTTTTTTCCAAATGAAACAAACTAATACACCAAAATAACTTTTTTTTTTAAAAGAGAACCTTCTGTCAACTATTCTCACCAAAATAACTTGTTAATCTTCAATGCATGAAAAATGTTTCAATATATAATACTAGAAACCCTAAGAAGTGGAGACCAAATTAGTTTAATTTACACACCAAATACACTAATCATTGACTATAGATTAGAGATCATTATACTAATAGTTAAATTCCTAGTTGGAAAATTTTGTTTTTTTATGTTAAATTCCTTAGTTGAAAAGTCTCAACATGGATCGCGTGGAATGTAAGTATGAAAATTTCAACTGTAAGTCGTACGAAATAAGAGATATTTTTTTTCTAGAAAGCGAGCAGGAACTGAATAAGGGATTCATTAAAGGCCTAATTCCATATTTGATCTTCTAGGGTTTAGTCCTTAGATGTAATGGCGCCAAACCATTGAGACCATATAATATTAAGCATCGATCATGTCAGGTTGAACATTATCTAAGATTTTTCAAATTCAAAACGAGCCTCATTCAAGATTTTTCAAATTTTAAATTATCTAACGTTTTGTGCACTTTTTTCTTTTTCAATTGCGACTATCATTATTCATTGACTAATCTATTAAACACAAAAAATGTTCGATTATCATTCTAATATTTTTTTTAAATAAAACTCAAAATTGTTAAAGTAATCAAGTTGGTGAATTGTGGTTTACTTATGCTAAAAATGTATCATACATTTCAACAAAAATTGCTTCAAATGGGATGAAAGTCAAAAACCTAAATAAAATCTTCTATTTACTTATTTATTTATTTTTGGAATAAATTAGTTCATTAAGTTATCTCACACACTTAATTAAGTGCATAAAGCATAACCTATTTTTTTATTCTTTAATTTCCAAAAGTGGTGATTAAGTCAAAGTAGTTTACTATCAGACCTCATTTAGCTAATCTATGTACACTTGGCAACTATGTAGAACACTTGGGATCCAATGTCTCATTCATCCATCTATATAAAATTTGACCAAATTTAATTATCACAATTACCAGATCTCCTGGAAATTAAATTGGTCTCACAATATATTCCCCAAGAGTAATTCTTGCTGGCCTGGGGGGCGAAAATACACTTTTGCTCCCCCTCTTTTTTTCAAAAAGTGATTAAAAAGGGGGGACAAAAGTGTACATTTGCCCCACTCAGGCAGCAAACCTCGCCCCTTTTTCAGGCCAGCTAGAATTGGGAATTCTCCAA
Source organism: Berberis vulgaris (assembly GCA_963556465.1). Lineage (NCBI taxonomy): Eukaryota > Viridiplantae > Streptophyta > Magnoliopsida > Ranunculales > Berberidaceae > Berberis > Berberis vulgaris. Next base: position 3,058,278 of record OY747133.1, read on the forward strand.
TTCTAACTGTCGAGGGAATGGGCGAGGAAACCAGCGAGGGAGGACCCTCCATCCCTCTTGCGATGTGTGTCTTCCCTCCTCTGTACGCATCACGAGAGGATGGAGGGTGTTCCCTCTTCCCTCGCACGTTTCCTCGCTGGTTTCCTCGCCAATTAGACTGACTCCAATATTATATTTGATTTGCTCTTATCTTAGCCACATTGGTCTATAATGTGATGGTCAAAATGACTATGTTGAGTTATTAAGATGATCAACCTCAACATGAACCTTCTATTATGGAGTTTGCTAAACTTGGTTGTTGATGACAATGTCAATAATGACGATTTGATAATGATGTCTGCATGTCGAGTGTACCTTAGCCATGCACTTGTTCGAAATAATGTTCCATTTAATAACAACCCTAGATCAATATTGGTGCTATAGTCTTTTTGAAGGTTGCAATCAAATGATGAGTCATGTTGTTTTAGATTGTCTTCTAAACAATATAGTGGTACTTCATTAATTTCTAAAAAGAGTAAAGACATAACAACTTAATTTTTTTTTTTGACGAAAGGGATGAGAACAGGGCCGGATCTAGGAATTTAGGTGAGGGGACGGGCCAACATTATCAATACAACCATGAGGGGGGTGGGGCATGGCCACTTCTCGCCCCTTTGTCCGCCTTTGGATGAAGACGTGACGTGTATTGAAAAGGCAATAGTTGCGCTAGGATGTGTCTCATATATCGAAAATTCTAGGGGTCGAGGAAGGAAACGAGGGAGGGAGTGAGGGATGGGTGGCTTCCCATCCATCTCGAAATGAGTGCATACACTCATCTCGAGGCAGATGGGTGGTTACCACCCATCCCTCGCTCCCTCCCTCGACCCCTAGCAAAGCTCCTCATATATTATTTAAGGAATCGTTAAAGTGGAAATTTTTAAATGTAAACTTACAATTTTATTTTTATTTTTATTTTTTGAAAGACAAGCAGAATTTTTATAGGATTCCAGAACCCACTAAAGATGTCGCAAGTTAGGTTTGAATCTAATAACATCATCCGCCAAACTCTAATCGATGAGTTGTCATACCATTGGCGTAAACTTACAATATTAATACTAAAATTTTTTCAGCTCAACTGATAAAGATTGTAACAAGTGCCAAAACCAATTAATGAACTGATTGGTTTGAGCATGGAATGCATTAATTTCTTAATAATATTTACAATGGAAGTCAAATACTTTAAGCATATAATAATAAGGTGTTATCCTTATTAACTACTTAAGTCCACACGGCAAAGACTCTTAATATGAGAAAGACTGGACTCCATATATATATATATATATATATATATATATATATATATATTAAGAGGAAGAATAATACTACCAAGTTCCAACTACTTCCCACTACACTTACCTTATTTTTTCTAAAAATGTGAAGAAAATTGGGACCCCCCTGTTGGAAATCAACCCCAAAATCCAGTTGATATCCCTTACTACTAGACCTACAAATCATAACTTAAATCTATATGCTTAACTCTGGATCACACTTGTTGCTTGACGGTAGATTCTCCAAATTTATTTGGAGCAGTTTCTTTTCATAATTTAATTTGAGTTTGATTGATATTTTAAGGTTTTCTTTTAGATTAGTCAAGTTGATGGTTAGAAGCTTGCAAAGTGGTTATGACGCATGGTTTTTCACATGCTCATGAGATGTGTGTGGAAAGAGAGAAAAATGAGGGTTTTTAAAAAAGCTCAACAGATCGGAACAATCTATCTTTATCGAGATTAGAAATTGTTGTGAATGATAGATTTAGCTTCGGCTTATAATTTTTTTATAAATTTGTTTTTTTGACACTTTCATAGTTTCTTGGCAGTCTTTGCTATATTCCTTTTTTATTTTCAATAAAAATCTTTTTGATTTGGCATAAAAAAAATTACAAAAAAACCGCCCAAACCCTACTTAGGCTTCTGGGAGCTAGTTTGCGGCTCGTCCACCACCTACCGTGTAGTGATTTTTAGAACCTTGGTTTTGACTATTCGGGAGCTTAACCATGATGTCGGTGATTTACGAACCTATGCTCTCAAAATTTTGAATCATCGGTCAAACATTTTCTCTCATCAACCAAAAATGTGTTCGAGATTAGGAAAAGTTTTACCTTCTTGGAGTATTGGATCAGGCCAAAATTAAAGTCATGGATTTACTACTAAGAGACACTACCAGCTTTTCAACTAACTAATCTATTGTCCAAAATGGGGCCCATGGGCCTAATTGACTAACTATTGGACTCGGAGTCACTGTCAATTAATCGCCACCTCATCGGTTGGTTGTAGTTTTGTTTCATTGTTAGCAACAACTCCCATTTCCTTGTAAGAAAATCGGGGGATAAAGAAAATGTTGTCAAGAAAATTATTGCTTTCGATGTCATAATCCAACAATAAATGAAATTGAATTTTCAAAATTTCCCGATCATAAGAAGGGGATTGAAAAGTTGATAAGAAGAATCGAAGTCTCACCGAAGAAATCGTTTTGATTCGCAAGACTAACACAAGTGAAAGTGGCACAACCATTGCTACATCTTACACTAAACATTTTTCCAGCATACCACCATTCTCTCCCTTATTGAGATTTAAGGTGTGACGCACATCCATAGATTATGCAGTTGCTGTTAAATTGTCAAATTCTCTAAAAGTTAGTCAGAATCTACAGAATGGGTGGAGTGGACTTCTAGTTTCAATATCCCACTGGATAAGAATCAAACCTCCGACCTTTTCAAACTAAAGCTCTGATACTATTCAAGAGACCCTCCGATACTATCAATACCTCTATTATACTCTCAACCACCCTAACTCTTTAAGATTTTATGTGTGTGATGCACATTGATAGGCCTTTAAAAAAAAATTGCCCCAAGTTGGTAACCAAGGAAATCAAGCTAAAATGGGGACAAAACCATACTTTCCCTTTCTTAGTCTTTTTCATGCTTCTTTGTTATCTCCTATTTTTTGGCCTATGAGTTCAACAAAACACCAATTCATAAAAAGGTCTTGTCCCAATTGTCTATCTTTCTGTCCAATTTTGCACACTGACTAACCCCAAGAACATTCATACATGCATGGTTTTAATGAAAGTCATGTTTTTTCAGTCGGCAACCTCATAAGAAATTTTGGTTTCTCAAGTGAAAAGGCAGGAAGAAATACTAACAGTCTAACATATAGACATATTACCTAATATTTTGTCTGAATCTCACCCACTAGGAAATCACTAATTTCTTGTTGATAGATTGGACACTCAGAATTAGCTATGTAAAGACTTGAAAAAGAAGAAAAAAAATTGAATCTAACAAGGCTAATCGATGCTGCACTACTAGCTAGCGTCTCGTCGTATGTGGTGTGGATCATGGCAGCCATGCTCGCATTTCTAACTTCATTCCAGGACTTTTCAGTATTTTTCAACACGCTATATGCCTAGTAAATTACGGCAACTAAATTGTTATCATGATCTCTTAGACCTTAAAAAAGACTTGGAATTGTTTTAGAAAGAAAATACTCACTGTTACATGATCAAATTCTACATGCAAGTCAAGGTTCCTTGCCAAATTCTTCATTTTTTTCTTTGAAAATGACCATTTTTTTTGTATCTCTACTATTTCTAGAAACAAAAGAGTTTGAAATAATCAAATTTTTTTCTTTTGAAACACAAAAATTTCAAATCAATCTCCCAAACCCTACGAACCCTATCCTTACATTTTTGTAATTGATGATTTTTTTTTTTTCTTTAGTTTTCTAGTTACTAAATTCAACTCTGATGTCAGATTTTCACAATAATGACATCATCCTCCATACAACCCACCCTATTTATACAAGGGCCTCCCTTGGTGGTCTAAAGCAGCCCCAACTGTCCCTCTAGTTTCTCACACAAAATCTCTTTTGCATTCATTCACAATTCACACTTTTATGATATGGACTCAAATGACACCATGAACACCACCACCACAAACACCTCCCCAGCCACCTCTAATCACTCTCTTTCTCCTCCTCAGTCTTCCCTTCCACCTACTCCACCAACACCAGTTGTAGCTAGTCCTTGTGCAGCTTGTAAGATACTCCGTCGACGGTGTGTTGACAAATGTGTGTTAGCACCTTATTTCCCTCCTACGGAGCCTCTCAAGTTCACCACAGCTCATAGAGTTTTCGGTGCCAGCAACATCATCAAGATGTTACAGGTAACATCGATCATATACTTCATCAAGTAGTACATATATCAAACACTAGATTAAATGATTTGTACACTACAAATGCTAGGCAAGTTTTTGATTATTTACGCTAAAGTATATCTTCTTGATACATTCAGGAACTCCCAGAGTCTCAAAGGGCTGATGCAGTGAGTAGTATGGTCTATGAAGCGTACGCAAGGATCAGAGACCCAGTGTATGGGTGCGCAGGAACTATTTGCCAGCTTCATAAACAAGTGAATGAACTCCAAACACAATTAGCCAAGGCTCAAGCTGAGATGATCAACATGCAATTCCAGCAAGCAAGCCTAGTAGCCCTCATTTGCAATGAGACATCAAATTCACCTCAATCATCTTCAACACAATCGTTGGATAGCTTCATGAATAGCCAACAAAACTTTGCACCAAATTTTGGCTACATGGAGGATAACGTATGGGAACCATTGTGGACATGAACTCGAAAGAGCAAGCAAGCAAGCTGTCTTTTTTCACGAACGAAATGATAGTCAATTTCTTCCGAAACTCCTAGTTATGAGAAGTGGGGATTGATTTAAGTCGAGTAATGAGAGTTTTTAGTAGAAATTGAGAAGAATTAATATAATGTATGAATAAGAAAAGGATTCACCTATTAATCAAGGCCTAACTGTGAGATGTCTTTGTAGCTTCTTTCAAATTTTCAATGTTGATTCTTCAATCAAAATATCATCTATTTGGTTACCTAATTTGTTTTTTTTTTTTGTGTAATTTGCGTTTCAAAGTTGATTGCTTCAATTTGTTTACTTGTCAAAGTAACATATAAGACCCATTTTTATGAGATTGGACTTAAAAGAGGGTTTGTGGTGGAACCTTGAAATGGAAAGCTAAGTTTAGTTATACCCAAATTCTAGAGAGCTAGGTCAGGAGGGCCTGGCGAAGCTGCCCTCCATCATCTTAGAGATGCTCATAATCTCTCATCTCTAGAATGATGAAGGGTAGAGAACCTAACCTGACGCCGACCTGTCTGTGCCTAGCCTGGCTCCCTGGACTCGTTCTTAGTTATAACACCCATTGAAAAAATATGCAAGTTCAAACCTTCCATAGACTTGATGCGTATCTTTTTACATGTTTGTCTTCACAATTGAGTCAACCTCCTTTATCAAATCAATAACAGTGTTTTAGATATGATAACAGTGTTTTAGAGATGATTGATGGTATCTCGATTTCAGGTCGTCAGATTTTACAGTCACTTTTTAGTATATTCATTTTATAGATAATGTTTGTGATTATGTTTTAAAGAGAATGAATAAAAGTATAAAAATACACAAATTTAATTAAAAAAATGATTTTAAAGTCTGGCTGCCTAAACAAAGTAACAAACTCGTCAAAAAAGTCTTTACAAGTTTCTAATTAGGCTGCATGTGCTTAGATGCAAAAATAAATTAAAATCAATAACAGTGAAAAGACTTGGAGAATTTGATGACCTTCTATTTTCTTGACGCAGTGAAGAATATTTTACATGAGAAAGCAAAGGTTGTCTGAATGGTTTGCACACTGTCTCCTGTACCTGATCAGATGACAGTGACAAAGAGCGCAAGAAGATTGGGAAGTCTAAAATACTCTTTTTTTTTTTTTTTTTTTTTTTGGTCAAATACAAGATTTTTATTGAAGATAAGAACGAAACAAGATATCAGAGGAATCATTCATAGATCAAGGAATGACAAGACACCACAAAGATGTCAAAATACAAGTCCCTCAAAAGATTACAAGTTGAACTCATCCTCCTCAACATTTTTCTAATCTTCGTAAAGATATATTGCTTCGATTTATTGAGCCCTTCAAAAATCCTCTTATTTTTCTCTTTCTACACACACACCACATGAACACGTAAATAACCCTGCACCACAACTACTCCACACATCTGGATGGAAAAAACCCTCCCATAATACCAAGGTCGAGTACCTTAGTATATAAATAATAAACTCATCCAGTGAGAATGGTAAAAAAAAAAACACCCTCATTAAGTGCTTCAAATTTTATTTACAACCAAACACAATCTATTTTATGTTTTCCATCAAAACACAGTCTACTCTTGTTTTCCTTATGAGCAGACATTACTTGTTCAACATTTTTTTTTTTTTTTTGGAATGACAAGCAAACATTCAAAAGAACAAAAAAGTCCATAATAGAACAAATATTCAAGAAAATTAGAGAAAGAAAACACACACTTCTTTACTGACTTCTGATGTTGTCACCAAAAAATGGATATTATCTTGAATTATCTCAATCTTATCTGAGCAGTATAATAACAGTGTTCTCGGATGAACAATGATTTGTCTTCAATATGATTTTCCTACTTTATGGTATATACACAAAAAAAATAATAAAAAATCAAAAGGTGGGTATGAAAATTAGTGTTTATGTCATTCAAATAAAAACACTATTACTCATTTTATCCTCCAAATTTAAATATTTATAATTAAATCAATTTTATGTAAATATTCATTAATTATACCTAAGTCTCTAATATAATTTATTTGAAGCTCTTTAATTATCTATAAATTATAAAGAGACTCTTACAATTAACTTTGGATTTTTCATTTTGCTCTCCACATTTCATATTTTTACAATAAATATTAGCCCATTTATATCTATGCCCCTAACATAATTTATTTGAAGTCTTTTATTTATTTATAAACTATACAAAAAGCTTTAAAATTATATATAATTCATTTTATTTAAAATTTTAATAATAATTTTTTATTATTTATATCCGCGCACGTAGACTGCGTTGTCCCTTAGTTTATATGTATAACATCCACATGTGTGGCCAGATTTAATGCATCAAATGTTGGCTAAAATCTAGTTGTAGAGAAATGGATTATAAATAGTTGGCAACCAATTAATGGTTCATATATATATAGGGGGTGCGTGACTCATGCATGCCTGATCAAACATGTGTTCTTGAAAAGCTTAACACTCTCAACTAACTTTGGCTATGTTTTCAAAGCTCCAACTAGAATAAAATTTGACTAAACTTTCTATCTAATCCCATTCACCAAACCCTAGTGTAAGTTTTTGGATTCTAACATCAATCACACTCACCATTTTCTAACCCCAAGTCATACAACATGAAATAGTTGTAACAATGGAGACATGGTATTTGTTAGGGTTTGTGGGATCCATTGTTAGTTGAGATCCCACTTAGTCGAGGTCTCGATCCATCGATAGGAACCATTGGTTTTAGTCTATTTTTTTGACAAAAAATTATTAAGGGATCCAATGAGTACTACTTACTAATTACCTTTTATGAAGTAACTATCTTCTTCGAATGCGACGCTTAGATTGGTTAGTCATTCTCCCATGTAATTTTGCCATGTGTAGTGATTTTTGATATTGATGGAAGTAGTGTTGGTTGATATAAAGTGGATTATCTTCCAACCATGTTGAAATTTTGTATATCAATGACATCATAAGTTGGAGACAAGAGTGTCCCTAATTAGATTGGATCTTCCCCTTAATGATTGTAGTTCACAATATGACCAATAAGAATTTTATATTATGTTTGATAAGAATTTTAGGCCTTTGCAATGTGACCAATAAGAATTTCATTAACCAATATATCAAGTTTACCTCTAATTAATCATTCATTTTACGGTGCAAATGGTCGATACGCGGATAATGTGATAGGTTGATAAGGAGTTAAAAATGTGACTCTAATAATTAAAGAGACAAGCTAGGAAACCATATTTTGTAAACATGTTTTGCAACTAGGATGATGTGGCATCGTTAGAGGAGTTTTTTTTTTTACAATTTTGAGATACACATAAAATCTTTGGGAATTTCATCATTCTTTCCGGATCATGACACGTCATCCTGATTGCAAAAACCTGATTTCTTAGCATTTTTGATAATTAAAACAAGATCATCATTTATGAATCCTTTGAATGTTAAAGAGAATATCAAAAAACACACTTGCAAGAGACAATCAAGGATAAGAACATTTTTATTAGATTTAAGTCAACTTTTATGACCATATCTTGTGCTAATTTAGAAGATCAATAAAGCTATAAAATGTTGAATTTCTAACTATTTTTATCAAATATTTTCCACAATAAGAAAACAAATTCCTCATCATTTGAGAAAATAAAATATATGTCCATTAATTCAATGTGATTAGTGTTCTAAATGCAAAGATCCTAACTATTCTTCAATGATTTTCTTTACAATCAAACAAATCCTAAGAAAATTTAATTAAGTTGTAAACTGTAAACTATTATTGTCTTGCATCCAACTTTATTAATACAAATCATAAAAATTAGTTGAATTTAGGGTATGTTTGGTTAGTCATTTTCCATGGAAAATGGATTCCATTTCCCCTGTCACGTAGATTTTCGTTGTTTAGACAATTCGTTGTTTGATTGTCTATTTACTGACAGAAAATCAATTCTTCATAAAACTTTTTTTCCACTACTCATGAGGTCCAAGTCCGAGGGAAAAGGGCTCGGAATTGAATTAACGTAGATGGTTCCAATTTTCATGTCTATTTTTCGAGTAATTCTTGCTGGCCTGGGCCAAGCTGCCTGGTTGCTGGCCTGGGGGCGAAAATACACTTCTGCCCCCCCTATTTAAACCTCTTTTTTCAGAAAGTGGTTAAAAGGGGGGGCAAAAGTGTATATTTGCCCCACCCAAGCAGCAAACCTCGCCCCTTTCCCAGGCCAGCTAGAATTGGGGCTATTTTTCATGCAACCAAATAGACACTAGGATAGGTTTGGTTAGCCATTTTTTCATAGGAAATAGATTTCATTTCCCTGTCACGGATATTTTCGTTGTTTGATTGTCTATTTACTAACAAAAAATCAATTTTTCATAAGACTATTTTCCCACTACTCATGGGAATCCAAATCTGAGGGAATGCCTCAGAATCAAATTTACGAAAACGATTTTAATTTCCATATCTATTTTTCGTGCAACCAAAAACACCCTTAATATAAATTCATTTAATATACAATACACAAAATCTAAGTTCGTTTTTTTCATTGGGATCCATTATTTTAGCACCAAAATTCAAGATATCAAGCAAAAACTTTTTATTTATCTCTACATTATGTCAAACTTAACCAAACGCAAATCAAGCAAAAAAATAAAAATTGTTCATCTCTAAAAGCCTACAAAAATATATATGGATCCATTCTTAATGGGAACAAAGAAGGTTTTTTCCTCAACTCTTCTTTGAACAAGTTAGTTATTGAAACTAGCTAGCTCACTAAACGTGTGGGTCAAGGACCCCTAAATCAAGCTTTGTTTTTCAACATCAAACGTAACTTTATATCCTGATTTCATCATTATAGCTCCCCTGTTTTCTACTTCAAAGAATTTACTAGGTTTCGGCTCATAAACAAAGGCGATCCATAAAAGGTCATTAGGACAACAACACATGCACGAGTACATGTTGGTTGTTGATCGACGAATTTAGGTTAAGCTTTAATGAGACATAAATCTACAAAAGTTTCAGAAAGTAAGGCCAAAGAAGATGACCAAATGACCAAATTTTGGTCCCAGTTTAATCTCAACTAACATGTTTAAGTAGTACGGTTTGTTGTATGAAAACATCCAAGACTTATTTTACTTTTGTGCTTGTAAACCCTAATCTTCATCATGTTTACTAGTCAATGAATGACGATATTAGTTAATAAACAAGTGATATCGCGCTTGCGCATGCAACAATTTTTACTGAGACCAAATTTCTTTTGGTAATACGGTGATTAAGGTTTCAGACTATGAACTTGCACGACTATTCAATGTCAATATACAGAGTTGTCTTGTTATGTGTATACTGTGCGTGCCCTTGTGATGTGCCTAATATGACACATAGGAGATGCATGTTGAGGACTTAATCTCTAAATGATTGAACATGCATTAAGGGTGCAATGTGACAGATAAATGTTTGCTTCTTTGACCATGACCAGTCAACTATTTAGACTCATTGATTAGACAGTAATCGGTATTCATAATATTAGGGATTATGTAGGGTATGATACCATGATTTATATGCAAGTCCCACATCGAAGAACATGCTAAATAAAGATTATACCTCTTGACTCTACGAGTGAGAATCGTAACATGATAAGCTCTCCATTGATGGCAAGTACCCTACAAGATGTATACTGATCGATGCAAGTAGAATTATACAACCAAAAGTCGGCAAACATATTAAATGTAATGTCTGATCTATCGATAGCATAAGAACTTATTTGATGTGGTTAAGATAACTCACCATAATTGCTCCCTCTGACTAATGACCAGGACCATAATGATGACTACTCTTATATACGTCGCGATCTCCATTTCATTGCTCTGTTGCTCACTTCTAGTCATTGTTTGCATCTCTGTCACAAACATAGCAACCTGCATTAGGAGATTCAGGTTTTCATTTTCTATAGATGTAAAAAACAATGCATCTCTGTCACAAATATAGCAACCTGCATTAGGAGATTCAGGTTTTCATTTTCTATAGATGTAAAAAAGAAACTCGTTCCAAGCTCTTGTTCATAAATTTTGCAATTCTACAAATAGCTGAAAAACAATGGTTATAATTTGATCCAACGCACACTCAGACTATTTCCACTGTACAATTCAACACTATGAGCAACGAGATACAAGAAAACTGCATGAAGCCATGTAACATGCAGAGACTGTACAAATTGTAACAAAACCTCTGATTGCTTGCCAAAACTTACCCAAAAAAAAAAAAACGAACAGAAGGAAAAAGGGATCTGTGCATGCTCAAAACTCAGGCCTTCGATACACAAAATAAAGCCCGTGAAATTTAAGTAAAGGCCATTCTTGGCAGATTGCATTCTAGTAACAAAAGTTGTATCAGAACTACAGTAGTTTTGAAGTGTTTGGGACGTCGACTGATAAAACTGGATTGAAATTGTGCAATTGAAGGCCCAACAGCCCCCCAAAACAGCTTGTATTTTTCTCTCCTAAAGTTCACCCAGTGTTTGTAAGCGCCTTTTTGCGGAGTAGATCAGCTGACTCCTCGTCAGATTTTACCATTGCTTTCTTTGCTAGCTCGTATCCGGCAAAGTTCATCGCACCTAGAGGAGCTATCCAGAAGAATCTGGGGATAGCTCCCTTGAATAGTCCAAGTGGTCCCTCGTGGCGAAGAATAGAGAAGACCACCATTGACATTGAAACCGGTCGTCCCTGAGGAGCTGTCATCATCCTTGTCTTCATCACATCAAAGGGAGTTGTAACAACAGCAGCAAGCCCGCCTGACAATGCCCCAACGGCAATAGTCTCCCAAGGCTCCAATTCCCGCCTCAGGAGCTGCTGAGCAGCCTTCGAGATTGCGTTAAAAAATGCAGTCAGTACAGAAATTTGTATCAATTTTTGGACGTCCAAGGCATATTTCACATGAATAGAATACATGAAACTTGCGCTTCTGTAATAATATAATAAATGACTAGTGACTCACCTTTTTGGATTCGGCATAGAGCCCCATCCCAGCAACATAGAAAGGAACCTCCCGGCAAAGTGTGGCACCAGTCCCCCGAAAGAATCCCTTCAGGCCATCTTGACGCATAGTACCAACAATTGCTTCTCCAACATTATCAAAAATGCCAGCTTGCAACCTCTGTTTCAACACCTCACATGGGATTCGAACTGCTGTTCCAAGGATTGTGCTACAGAAAGATGCTATAGATTGCACCTATAGAGTTCAAATACGAGTTTAGCCTGTATGTACTATAAGTGGTAGTTAAAGAAATTACAAGTGACTAGATTACTTCATAAGTCAGGTTACAGCAAGGAAAGTTCCTTGAAAGATCCTCATACTATATACAGATGACGGAGAAAACATCAAACATGAAGTGAAGACATAGGATTATAGGAATACTGCTTCCAACAGAAAGTAAGAGGAGAATACAAGTACAATTTCCAACAACAACAAAAAACAGCACACGGAACACTAACAGGACTCGAGGATACTGAATTCAAAGCAAACTTATTGCCATTACCTGAAACTCAGGGAGTGCTGGAGCAACATTTATTAAGACAAGTTTGCTTGCCTCAAAGATTCCCGTCCGCAATCCGTGGCTGTTGTCAAATAAAATAGAAGTTCACCAAATTTGCAAGCTATTGACCATGCAAAATAGTGGCCTTGAAACTAACCTTGAGAATTGCCCGAGAATTGCTGGAATGCATCCCCTGTACAATCCCTGAACTCCAATTTCTGGAAGCTTTGATACCAGTTCTGGGAAGGATAATGTTGATGATTGCACTCGGGTCTGAAAGACAATGGATCATTATAAAAAGTCCTAATGGATAGGGAGTTAGCTGGTGCATGCACTTTTAACACATTTTTTTTTTTTCAACTTTAACAATGGGATTTCAAGAGTTTGTTATTCATCAGGTGTAAGATATTACTAGAGTTAAGAACGGTTCAACCAAAAATAATGTAGTGCATTGGGAGCAACTTCTGCTTGTATGATTTAGGATTATAGTTTGGCTGTCTTCTCATTATTTTATGCAGACTACCTGCCTAACTTAGCATCTAGCGTGTGTTCCCTTTGGTTTTTGAGAATAGTACCTATTGAGACAATTCCTCTCATTAAAGATTCAGGTATGTACCCTAGTTATCTAAATACTAGAAGCACGGACACTCCATTTAGGCAGCTATCTAAATACTAGAAGCATGGGGTTGGTATGCCTCGTACACTTTTAAGACGCTTCCCAAACCTTCTTTTTTTTCTTTGAATGTTGAATAAAAAAATACCAAAAACAATAAACTAGGAACTCCTTGCATAATCTTTTACACTCATGAATGTTATTATCAAAGATGGAGATGTCTATGTCCCTTTTGATTATTCAACATAATTAGTGATATAATTGAAGGAATCCAAGATGGCCGTGAATTTATAATACGTTGCGACTTGGTTACTTTGATTAGTGATATTACTCATTAAATGGTTTCATTTTTCATTAATAAGTTTTTTTCAATGAAAAAACCAATAGAAACAGATTCAGAATAAAGCCATATATTTATCAATATCATATGTTTTTCTCTAGGTGTCTTCTTTTTTTTCTTTTTTCTTCTTATTTTTAGGGGGGAGGGGTGATTTCTCATGTCATGTGAGAAACTTCTGATGATATACAGAATGAGTTAACAGAAGAAATTTAGAGGACAATCATGGACTCAAAGATCTTACTTTTATTGTGTCAACAGGATGTAACACAGATGTAGAAAGAGCAGAAGCAAGACCCCCTGCCAAAGCAGACTTCAGCACACTTCCAGCAGGTATTTCTACAGGAGGGGC